>CM024689.1:5020000-7477365 GCA_014182735.1 Corymbia maculata | reverse complement strand
TGGTGAATGAATTACCTGTGTAGGTAGAAAGCCAGATTGCATGGCAAGTAACCGGTTCTTTTAACTTTTTCCCCAGTACAGGTAGAAACTGAACTCTTAACACATATGCATGCACATGCACAACTAAATATATTGAATTATAAAGTGAAAATATGCAATCCAATATAACACTTGAATGCTGATTCAATGTCAGAATATACGAATAAGGACATTAAATTTCAATCTTTAAGTTTTCAAGCACTAGCAACCTACTTATACTATGCTTGGACTTGCAAATACACAGAATAATTTTTCATTAAAATCACCGGGGCTTCACTTCCAGTTAAAACAACCCTTGCATCTCCTCATATTTAAGTTCTTCCAAGTTCCAATGAGGTAGGACAAGGATTTAATGATGATTATAAATGAAGTCTTGCTTAATAAAACTTTTATTCAAAGAAACAGCATCACTCAAAAATATGAAGGATGGCCACCAATCCAATGTGATAGAATTCATTCATCAGCTGAAGAATCCAAAGTTTTAATGAAATGAATATGTACTTGATTCCACAAGCAACAGTTACCTGAATGGTCTCGGTTGGCAACTGATCCCCATTGCAGCAGTGGTCTCCATAGAGGGAAACTGCATCTGATGAATTGTGGTACATGCAACAGTCAATTTGGGATGTAACAGCAGCTTCAACCAGGTTCTGCAACCGTCTTTCCGGCAATATATATGGGGGTGGGAGCAAATTTTCCAGCTCCATCAATAAATTCTTTCGAGGCTCCTGAGCTCTATCATTCATACTGCACAACTTGATTTCCTTTAAAGAAAGGATACTACTTGAGAGTTTCTGAACTTTTCCTCTATCAAGCCCTGAAGTCGAAATCTCTTTCCGCAGTATGCTGAGAGCCAAAGAATCATTCCCCTGTTTCAGAAACTCCATGATGTACTGTTTATACACCAAAAACAAAGCTGAGGCCCTTGTGCCATCTGTCAAATCCTCAAGCGATTTAAGCGTACTTATACAGTCATCCCAGCTACCATTAAGAATTTGCGATTCAAGCAATTCAAGTTCCGCAGATCTGCACCTTATCCCAGATTCGATTTCCAAACAATAAGCAGACTTCGAGTAGCCCAAGGAATATAGGCATTGAATTATGATCCTCACAAACTCAATCTTCCTTATAAGCCCTTCTGCACCCAACACCGTTAGATTATCCTCCATATCATATTATATCTCCCGAGACTTTTATATCACTTTTCGCCAAATCTCGCACCTAGTGCAGTCGAAGTTAGATTTTTTCGGTGGCCATCATTTTCGATCACCGGAGATATCCCAAAAGAGCTTTCGTTAGCAACTACCTCTTTCTGTACAGAACCAATCATTCAAACCTACGATCAGTACAACAGCCCAAATCTCACCGAGCTCAACATCCGCTATCCTATTTTCGACGACAAATTCCTCCTAAATAAGCAGGAGAATTAAAAAAACAAAAGAAAAGATTCCACGCGAAACAGACCACGCATATCTTCAACACACAGGCTCAGCTATCCATAACCGATGGAGAAACACCTGCAAAAAACCAGAGATTAAGCATCAAAAGGACCGAAAACGGCACCGAGTTTAAAAATTTACGGGTACCCACATCGGCCAATCCCATGGACTCACCGTATCCACACGCGAGGAGGCGCAAAAAAGAGCACCGCCAAATCAAGAAACGGGTTTCAAGATCAGCGAGAGAAAGAAGGAACCCGACCCGGCAAGAAAAATTTCAAGGGAGAGACAGAGAGGACCGACCCGAAGATGAAGAATGGAAAACTCGGTGCTTCTGGAATCCGCAGAGGATATCGTCGGGAAATGGCGATCGAAGGAGGCCGGGGGAAGTTTGCCTGCAGGAGTAACCTGGGGAATTGGATGCGAAACCCCGTCGATTACTCTTGCCAATTTCTCGCAAATTAGAGGCAAGCTGAGATTTGCTCAAAACGGCGGCGCGTGGCGCTGTTCGTTCATTGCTAGTCGTTGGATTTTTTGGGCGAGGAGGGTGAAATCACCATTCCCCCCCTATTAAAATGCTGAAATTACTTCCCTCTCAATTTCATCTTTACTATTACGGTCGACCTAAGCTCTGGTATGGACATGTCTCGACTTCCTTTTGAGATTGGTTTATTCATGAATCGAGCAGTTTGATTTTTTTTTTTTTTTTTAAATTTAGTCAGAATGATTGATCCAAAAAAACCTTTAGAATATATTGACATGTCGAGTAATATTTACCGTGCACTATCATAAATTTTGAAGTAAGAATCATAAGTTGAAGTGATTAAGAGATTTTTGTGGCTTCCCAACTGATTTGAATTATAATTGAAGTGTGATTTAATTTTCTATAATTTAGGGGCATGAGCACATAAACCTGATTCAGGCCTTAAACTTGTGCATGTGACTCAAACATAGAATGATTTGGATGCATATGATGGAATCCGAACACAAGTGACCCCAATTCTTGATTAGAAGTCCCTTTATACTCTAGCATACTACAATAATCTTTGAAAGGGTAAAAGTGGAGTATTGATAAAGTAGAAATTAGTGCTTTGAAATATAGGTTTTTCCAGTACCTTTTTTTTATAAAGTAACAATTTCATGAAGAGATTATTTCATGCTCACCTCTACCATTGAGAAAACTTCATAGCTCCACATTGACCGTACTAGTTGTTTAGAGTGGCTTTTACATTTGACCTTTTCTTTTATTTTATTTTTTTGCAAATTTTATGGCGAGCGTGTTGTAGATTTTTTTTCTTTTTGATCTTAAGCACCGAAGACTTTCGTCATATATAAATGTCAACACCTGAATTTACATTAATTTTATTATAGTTTTTACAAACTCAAATAACATTTTTGAATTTTGACAAGAGAAAAAAAAACCATCTACCTAAATGTTCTAAGGAAAAAGTCATAAAAAATATTAAATTATATTTATTATGACATATTTATCTCATAATTTTTTATTATATAAAAAACTCAAATTTTTACTTATATGATATATTTATCTAAAACTTATAATAGTATGATAAATTTATCTTAAATTTTTTTGTGATATAAAAAATCCATAACTTATATCCATTCAACACATTTAATTTAAAATTTATGATAAATATGTCACATAATTAAAATAATGTGTGGTAAATATGTCTTGTGAGTATTACGTTGCAGTGGGTACACTTTATAATTTTTGATGATTTTTTCCCAATATTTTTTTTACGGGTGTTCTTCTCCTCCGATTTTTTTTTATTAAAAACATGAATTAAAAAAAAAAAGAGAGGACATTTTAGCTCAAGAAGTGAGAGGAGAGCATCCGTTGCTCGTCTAACCAAATCCATTTTTCACACCGCTCACCGTCGGAGAAGGATGATGGCCTCCTTGTGTCCGAGCGCCATCTCCGCCGCTCTCGCCGCCATTTCGCCGTCGCCGTCGCCGCCGTCATCAAGCAAGCAGACGCGCTTCAGCTTCTCAACCGGGTTCTCCCACTCTCTCTCTCCATCTCTCCGTCTTCAGTCGCCGATGCGCACTTTCCGGTCTCACTCCCGCGCCGTCGCTTTCTGTTTCCGCTGCAGGAGCTGGAGGAGGTCCAGGATGTCTTCCGATCGCTCCCTTCCTCCTGTTCCCGACCGCGGCGTCGTGGTCCGTCCTCTTCCCGCGCGAACTTGCGATGACTCCCGTTGCTTTTTGCTTTTTTATCCGACGAGTTTCGTAGCGTTAGGAGAGTGATGCCGCTATCGGTGAAACTGCAGCTAGGTTGCGGATCGGTGTCCGTGGATTTCTTGGCGGCGGTGGCCTCGTACCCCAAGCCCGACGACAAGATCCGGAGCACCAGCTTGAAGGTTTTTTTGCTTGTTCCCCCGCCCTTAGATTGATTTCCTCTTCCTTATCCTCGCTCTCTACTTTAATCGCAACAAGTTTGCTCAAAGGTCTCGTTGCCCGTTTGTTATGGTTGCATTGAGGTTTGATGTGCATTGTAGATGGACGATTGCACTTATAGTGCCGTTGCTTTTGTTAGATTGTGATTTTTAAAATCTGGTGTATGCACCTTGCTTAGGTTCAAGGCGGTGGCAATGCCGGTAATGCTTTGACTTGCGCTGCGCGTTTGGGCTTGAATCCGAGGCTAATTTCAAAGGTTGTAAAAACATCTCTTTGCGGATTTATGTGGTTTTTGTGTTGTGGAGTTACTACATGTGACAATCATTAGGTTGCTGATGATGCCCAAGGCAGGAGTATATTGGCGGAGCTGGAGGCTGATGGCGTTGATACTTCCTTTTTGGTGGTGAGCTCTGATTATCATTTCAATTAATATAAATTGGCCAGCAAAAATTTGTCCCTGATGTCTTTGTCTTTGATATAGTAACGTGTCAGCATCTCATTTATTTATTATTCTAATTAGTAAATAATGAAGAAGCACAAATGATATGTGCCAATCACTTGCACATGTTAAAAGGCACTTGTTCAATCCTTTAAGCAGTTGACCTTACGATTTAGAAGTTCTTTTCATTAATATCAGAAAGTTTTGGATCTCTCAAATGCAAGGGAAGGCTCTGTACACGGGTGTCACTACATTGAACATTTGCTTCTTGTTTCCTTGACTCTGATGATATGAACTGATCCAACTGTTCAAAAACCACCTTCATGAAATTTTTGGTGATATAGTACACCTTTCTAGACATTGAAACCTCTGGGTGATTCTAAACAGTTAGTATTGGAGTATTGGAAATGTTGATACTGTTGCTCTTCTTTGCAATCATAATTTCAGCTTTACTATAGGCTTTAAATAAGTGCCAAGCACTTTCAGAGGGTCCATAAGAAGCTTTAACTTTGTTAGTATCTGCAATGTGGCCATTCTTGATGACCTTAAGGTGGATAGAGCACTTCTCATGGTCAAGATGGGAAAAATTCTGTGGGATGAGGAACACTTTTGCTGCACAGTGCTGTGCAGGATATGCCTACTTGATATGGTTATGAGATGTTCTTACATTTGTGGTACAAGATCACATTAGTTTAATATTTCTAAAAGCCACCCCCTTTGCTGGAGCTGACAGATTTTTCTATGACATCCAATGATTTATTATCCAAAAAATTTGTAGAAATCACGGAAAAGCTTGAGATATCAACTTAAGTGTGGAGCAGCTTTAATTTAGCATATAAATGCCAACAGTTGGTTCTTGTTCACTTCTGTTATAATTTCAACTACCAATCAAGCTGAACTTTTCTTTGCTATAATTTAATAATTTGGCCAATCATCCTCCATTCCTTCTGGTCTCTTTATGCATTTCAATTATGGCAGTGGATGATGCACCTGAAGAGAGATTCCTCCGAAATATTTAGGAGATTTCTCTGAAATGCTCTGCATTTTAATCTCAATTGATGTTTTTTCTCATTTGAACAAATTAAACTGAAGCATTTGACAAGATATTTTGCAGCACACTATGGTTTTGCCCTTTTTCCAACTAAATATAAAATGCCACTTGCTTGTTGAATCTCACATCATCAGTCTAATTGCTTCCCTGAGTTCTTCTCAAGAGTTACAGTGGTTACTCTGTTGCTCGGGTTGTTAATTTGCCATGGTCTTAGGATCCTGCCTTGAATGTATGTCATATATTTTTAATTCCTTATTTATTCATCAGCTAAGTAGTAATTGTTCTTAAATTCAAGTATAGCTCATGCCATACATACAGAACTGCTCAAGGAAGATAATCTTCCATGGCTTTTAAAATCTTAATGTTGCTTGACTTTGTTTTTCTGCTTCAGGTTTCCAAGGAGGGTAATTCACCATTCACATACGTCATTGTTGATGACCAAACGTGAGAATCTTTACCTTTATGCTACTACTGCTCCTTCCCTTTGCCCGCAATCCTTAAACCCCCCGGGTCAAATTTGAGGTTCAATTACCAAAAGTAAGATTTAAGAACTACAACAAATTGAAAAAGAATCTAAATTTCTAGGTTCAAGAGCGGTTGGATTATATACCCTGGTGGACTAAAAGCCTGGTCTTCATAAATTAGTTACAGGTAGGGATAAACCTAAGCTGGGATCTCTTTTTATTAAATGGCAGGATTGTCAAGAGATAAATATTCCTTTATTGCCCAGGAAGTGCAGAAACGATGGCCATGTTTCTCTACTCCTCACACCAATTTGCTATGTACATTATTGAAGGAAAATTTAGACACATAAGATGCATTGCATTCATGGTCTGTTTCTTGTGATATTTTTTTTGTTAGCTGTCATATAATTAAGAGTAAAATAATCTTGGCTTAATTCAATATGAAGAGTCGAGAGGTAGTAAACAAGTTGCATTGATGCTCCTTTTTTTGTAATAACCTTGCCAATTGAGGCTGTTTACTGATATTTCAGGATGGACAGCTTATGGCCTAATGAGATTCTGTGGAAGTTCGTTATAGCTTGTAGTATACTGGGTACATTAATTTTATTGCTGTGGCAGCAAAAATACACATGCACATGTGCATGCAAGTGCACAGCTACTTTCAGACTTGTATTTTGTTCAATTGGGTTTGTCGTATGCTTAAAGTTGCTTAGATCAGGAAACACCCCAGACTAATAGTAGTTTTAATGAGTTCTCGCATGTTCTTGCAGGAAAACTCGTACATGTATACATACCCCTGGATATCCGCCCATGGTACCACATGACCTTTCTCAAACAAACTTGCTATCTGCAATTGATGGAGCAAGAATTGTCTACTTTGACGGGAGGTTGTATGAAACTGCTTTAGTTGTTGCACAAGAGGTAATGCATCAAGCATTTCTTTTAATGCTGTCGGTTATTCTTTTTTATCTTTAAACAATTATTTCTATGGGATTAAGCTATTTGACCTGTGAGTCCCCTGAAAGCTTAATTAGGGAAGTGCAAATCGACTGGATGTATTGTGCTGCTTATTCTCTGTACTCAATTGCAAACTCGTTTTTGGGTCTACAGCAAATGAGTTGGCTTATAGACCCCTTAGCATCCAAACTATGAGGTCTAGGATGTCACGACAGCCAATATATCTCTATACGGCTATCTTTTAAATATTTGGATGCTCAATGTGAAAGAAAAGAATCACTAAGATGGAGGCTGTTCCATATTAGGTATTTTAGATTTATAGCTTTGTACGATCTTATCATTATTTTATTATGGTAATTGTCTTTTGGAACACAAAAGCAATGATTAGTCCATCGTGCTTATGAATATTTTTTATGAAGTGATATCTGAATGTTACATGCTTGTTAGGATTGGGAAAGCTTTTCTTTTTAGAGTTTTATGTGTAGGGACTAAGGAGGACATGGGCCTACAGCTATGGTGACTGCTTGCAGTTTAATTTGCACATGTTAGGGTGAATCCAAACAAGATGCAGTGGATTTTGCAAATGGAATTATGGAATTCTTGTTGGCTAATCAGTTTTACGCAATTGATATTAGTGGAAAATCTTAATTCAAAGGGCCTTAATTGAGATATTCAAGGAGCAACTTAGGGTGCGCATGGTAACTGGCCAGAACTGTTTGATTCTGTTATTTTGTTCTTGGGAATAGATTTGACACAGAAATCTGTTTAGTAAAATTTTTGTTTCCGGGTATAGATTTGGAACAGAATCAAGATTATAAAAAAAATAATAGTTGATTCTTGTTTCCGGGAACAATTCCAAGAATCAAGTCCAAGTTTTATTTTCTTTCCTTTTCTTTTTCTTCTTCTTCCTTTTGGCTGGTGACCTCACCAGCCCTTGGTGACACTGAGCCATGGCAAGGCTTGGCCTTGCTAAATTTGGGCAAGGCTGACCTCACCCAACCACGGCAAGGCTTGACCTCGCCGAGTTGGCCTTGCCTTGGCTGGGCGACACCAACTTGGCCTGAGGAGGCCAAGCTTCGCCCAGCTAATGGTGATGCTCAAGCCGACGAGCCTTGATGTTCGTCGGCCTAAGCATCGTCGAGGGCCAGCGACACTTCGGCAAGGTCGCCAGCCCAAGTCTAGTGGGTTGCCAGGCAGAGGACAAGCTAAAAAGGAGCTAAAAAGGAAAAAAGGAGAAAAATGTAATAAAATCTTTAAAAAATTAAAAGAAAATGGTTTGGACTAGAAATTTTAAGGTCCTACCAAACGTATTTTTTTCCTGGGAATTAACATTTTGGACGGTTACCAAGCACCTTCAAATGCTCAGAAATTGTCCTCGGAACAAAAGAAAAAAGAATAATTTCTGAGTGGAAATTGTTTCCAAGCATAGAATTGTTACCGTGCACACCCTTAAAGTAGGTGGTGATAGTGGTTTCATTTGGACAATTATTGTAGCTCAATAGATGAATCTCTCTGGAGCTCAACACCAATGTGCAAGTATGTTTCCCAAAGTTATTATCATTTAGAATCTGTATAGGCAATTGCTCCAGTTGTGAGGTTATGTCTTTAATATTGTTGTTCAATAATTTATTCCTCTCTTAAATCACCTTTTAACCTGTTTTTTTTTTACTAATTTTTCTCCATTTCCATTAATTTTCTCAACTTGTGTAGGTAGATAATTATAATGGCAAAAGTGTTGAGAGAACCATATGTACTTTGTTATTGCTAGCTCCAATATTTTAATCCTTATCTTGGAACCTTCTGTTTTCACATTCATTTGCTAGATGTCCACTTGTTCTTAAAATTCTAAATGCAAATCAATGTGTTGAACAAGTAATATAATGATGAGAAAGGATATTGTCCCACAAAGATTGATGATTAATAAACCAATTAAATATGAAAATTGGATTAATTCTAAAATTTTTTGACATATCAAAATAGAATTGAGAATAAATTAAAATCGATAATCTTAGAAGCAAAATTTTGGAACTAAATTCAGTTAGTTGATCAAATACATATGTTAGAGCATCCGATTTCACCATAACCACTAAATAAGAATTTCATATCATTATGCATACAAAAACGATATCAAACATGTGATAGCGCAATTTCCTAATCTATTTACTATCCTATTTCTAGGTATAGCAAACCTACTCATTTTATCAATCTATAATATCTTCATGTGAATTTAAATAAAGACAAGTGTATTAAAATCCTTGAATATTCCTGGTTTACAATGAATCTCTTAGACTACTTTATCACTGAAAGTCACGCAAATAATATGGTATATTTCTATTCACATTTAATACATGGTTATACATTATAAGGAGCAATTACATATTATCACTTCTTACTCTCAAAACATGCACATTAGATCATTCAAATGATAACCAGTCACTTAAAAGCATTAAGTACAATAATATATAACTTACATGAATTGAATCAATTGTGGAACATAAAAAACGTAAAATTCATATCATCACGGTTAGGCTATATCGTAGTTCTAACAAAAGAAAATATAAATTAAATCCAAAATCTTGAATAAAAAAAAAGAATTTCTTTACCACTTTTTGTCTTCTCTTCAAAATATTTGAAAAACTCCTAGAATAATGAAAAAAACGATGATAAAAATAAAAACCTAGTCGTTCCAAGCTTTCAATGTTATCCTATTAATAGGATACATCTAGGGCTCCTAACACAAGGGAATTGCTTATTTTTTCCATAAAATTGGGGAATAAATCATAGAATTCCTGATTTGCATTCACCTTAGTGCTTTTATGGGTGGCGTCTTCCTTTCCTTCTTTTTGCCACAAGGAAAATATGAATAAATGGAAGGAAATTCAAATATTTTCTCACAAACATTGTATTCTTTGTTGCCTAAAATAGGTAAAATAACTATTTTTATAGAGTTATCATCCCTTCAATTTGTTCATGCTTAATATGACTCAGATGCTCTTTCTATGACATCTGCAATTTGACAAAGCCAATTCACTGGGATGCTGTTGTGGTATATCTAGCTTGTGGGACTTTTGAAAATACCTTAAGATTCTATGCAAGAGGTCAGGAGTTATTGTGATTTTTATCAACGTTATTAGTTCAGCATGGCAGTCTTATCTTCTTTTAGGTTTTAGAGAATCTTATCAGCATTAGGATGTGTTCTACTTTTGAATTTTTTCATTATCAACATCAAAAGCACAACTAAGTATGTCTCTTGAAACCGATTGTAATTTACAATTATTTCCAATTTCTTGCATTGCATCTAGTGGAAAAAGAGAAGCTCGATGTGACTTGTTGAGGAGTAGTCGGCATTTTGGGTTTTAAAGTGCAGGCTGTTCGCAGGAAAATTCCTATATTAATTGATGCAGAAAGGCCGAGAGAGGGTTTGGACGACCTTTTGAAGTTGGCTGACTATGCAGTATGTTCTGCAAAATTTCCGCAGGCAAGTTGGTTTTTCTATGAAGCATTTACTTGCCCATGCTAAGCTTTAGGAGGAATTGCAATTCCCATTGATGCATTTGCGTCAGTATGGTGTTGACCAACTGCCGTCTTTTTTAACTGTTGGTATATTCTGAAGTTTTTAATTTGTATAATGTTTTTCTCTTTTGGCAAAACATGATTGATCCTATCAACTTTCTTCCATATATATCCTTATTCCCTGTTAATTAGCATGTCAATCTTCTCAATTCCATTCGGTATAGTTAGTCGCAGTCCAAGATATGTTTTGGTTTCATAATTATTTAGGTTGATCTGAATTGTAAACCTTTAATAACAATTGTAGTGAATGCATCTTCTTTGTATGCTAATGTTACGAATGTTTGATATGCATCCACAATTTCTTATGGGACAGGCATGGACAGACGCACCATCTGTTGCTAGTGCTCTTGTATCAGTGATGCTTAGGTTACCAAATCTGAGGTTCGTAATTGTGACATTGGGCAGTGAAGGGTCCATTATGCTTGAGAGGAGTACTGAGGGTCAGTTCACACTTATAGTCAAGTTTTATCCTTTCAGTTGTGTTTATCTTATGCAAATTAGGGCTAAAGCTGGACAGCACTCTCTTTAGTTCAGCAAAGAATTGGATGATTTGGAAGTGCAAGATTTAGTTATGGAAGCTTCTATTTCTTTTTCCCTATTGCAGGTAATTCTCAAGAAGAAGTGGATGTGGACAACTTGTTAGAAATTCTGAAGCAGAGAAAAGATGATGTTGCTACCATTCCAACATATGTTTCCTCGGTAGTGTATGCTTGCAAACACTATTATAGATGTCGTGATTGCAAATTTAGGGCTGTAGTTAGTTGAAGTGACGAGAGCAACATAAGTTCTTGGGAAGCATGAAATTTGTTTTCTGAGCCTGCAATTTAGAAGGAATGCCCATGCAAAGTCATCTCATCAGTTATGTAGTTCCCAGAGTCACCCACAGCTCAATCCTTTGCGGGGCTTCTAACTAAGGAGTTCAAATTCCCTTGCTTGTACAGCATGCATGTTATCATCTACTCTTTTTACTTGTTTAAAAGGACACATTGCAAATTGTGTACAAGCTGGAGTTGGTGGAGCAGATTTATCAAGAGTTGATTTGAGTAAACATAGAGATGGAATCAGGATAACTAGCCTCCATTACTTTCTTGGAACAAGTGTGTTGCAGACCGTGATTTCTTTTTAAAGTATGTGCAGTGACCAAATAGTGGTGTTGTAAAGTTTATTCTCATCTGTTAGAGCTTTGTGCTGTTTTAATGTCACTTTTCCCATGTGCAACCTGTTTGAGAGGCCAATCCTTGCACTCTGAAAGCATTTCTTTTTCTCTTGTTGCCTTGCTGGAACAACAAATGGATAATATGATTTTCGTTTCAGCTTGGGATTTGTTATTATTCTATTTTTCATTTGGTAATTGATTTCCAGTTTTTGCTGTACTTCTTTGCAGTGATTAGTTCTATTGATAAAACACATGATAGTAACATCTCGTGGGGATCTTGCTTTCTCTTTTCTTTTCAGGCGGTGTCACAATTGAAAGCTAAGGGGATAGGAACCGTGCATGGGAGGTTACTTTTGGGTACAGCTGAGAAGATACCACCACAAGAGCTTATTGATACAACTGGTGCTGGCGATGCATTCATTGGTGCAACCTTATATGGTACATATTTAGTCAACTGATAATGTTTTCTTTATATAAACTCCCTGCTATCTGTCACAAAACTATCAAGTGATCGAAAACCAACATGCCCATCTGCATGATTAGTTTACTTTTGAGCATGACTTTAGTTATTGAGTTCAGTATTGTTGCTGCATCAAAAGCACTTTTAATTTCTTTGTGGGGCCAAGTTCTTTGATAAAGTGAAAGTGGCTTATTTTTCTCCCTGGACCTTCATCCCATATTTTACCATTTCAAGATTGACAGAATCTTTTTTTAACTCTTTTACTATCTGATATGTCGACTTTCCAGGACTTTGATCAATTGATAATTGACTTTTTGGGCCAAGTAACCACCGATTAAATAGTGCCTTCCATATTATTTATTTTCATAAAAATGTGAGGGGCATGATGCCCACTCACGGATTTTGTCCTTTTCTTCAGGCCATACCCATAGCAGTCTTATCTCATCTGGTGGGTCTTTTTTCTATGCTTGTTTCAACTTTATCACGTGGCCGTATTCAAGAAGTTCAATCATTTATTTCGGCCTGTCTGCTTGGCTATAGCACATCTTTTGTGATTACTTAGCAAACGTCAATTAGCTCTTCTTTTAGCATGGCGATAAGTCAGGATGATATATTTCTTGAAGGATTCACCGACAGATTTGGCTGTCTTTGGTGCTAATAAATTTCTATGTTTTCTTTTAGCCATCTGTGCCGACATGTCACCAGAAAAATTCTTGCCCTTTGCTGCTCAAGTGGTGAGTTTCAATGGAAGAAACGAGTTCTAGACGTCTCCATAAGAGTTATTTCAGGGCTGAAGAGTCCATGTTGTGATTTTCGATCATCTAATTGTCAGGCCGCCGCAAATTGTCGAGCTTTGGGAGCTCGAGCTAGCCTCCCGTACCGCACAGATCCGCGCCTGGCGCCCTTTCTGAGCTGATCACTCCCAAATACTGAGAGGCACTGGACAAAAGAGGGAATCTAGAGGACGAAGGAGAGAGCCATGATGAAATCTTTTTCGAACCGAAGAGCATCTTCCCCTTTCATGCATTATTTCCATTGGTGAGTACTTAATTGATTTGCTGTCAATTCCTGCATCAAGTAATTCGTCTGCCTACAAGGTCCCTGCGCTTCCAGCTAATCCCGATTATTTAACGCAAACGATACGGTTGATCAGCAAGTCATTGATGAGGATCGCCGTAAGCATCAGCAGGCGGCACAAAAGTGTCATTAGGTCGGGACAAAATACGGTTCAACCGGATGACATGGATATACACTGTACACTAGGCAAGGGCGTATGCAGGGGCGGTGTCCGCTTCGTCAATAAAAATACCAAAATCTCTCAAAGTGAACATGATAGTGATCAAGGGGCGGAAAAATGAAAAGAAAAGGGTGAAGTTGACCCTCAATTTCGTCCCTCGTGGGTCACGCCTTATAACCTAACAGGCTTCTGTCTCTTATCTCTGACGTCTCAGAGCTCTAAGATAATCGGACCAAATTTCTCAGGAGTTTCCTGGTCTAATACATGCAGCAGTGGGCCAGCTCATGGTTTTCCCTCTTCATACGGTCGAGCTCAGACAATGTTTATCTTCTTCTCCACCCCTAACTCCTCTGCGTTCTTAATAGCCAATCTTTGTCTTAGTCCGCGAAAGAGACTGCGTTAGAAATTTAGAAAAGTTAATGTCGTGCGTGGCTGGTATTTGTTTATTCTAAGCCTTGTCACGACTGGTGGATGTCCAGTCAGCATCACATACCTGCAAGTCGCGTCTTCTTAGTCGTTGGCCACTTATTCTATGCCCCACTCTCTTGGTCCAATTGCATGCTCGTGAGCCCCACGAGCATCGACATTATTGACTTGGTCGGCATAAAAAGAAAGACTTCTCCAGTCCACGTTCGTCCTTTTCCTCCCCCGGGATGGTGGTTGGCCAATCAGTTGAACGTTTTGAGAGAGGCAAGGGCAAGGACCGTCTGCTTTTTAAAAATATTCACCCGGTCCATAATTTGCCACGACTAATAGATCGGTGGAATCATATGAGCAAGAATTATCGTTGGGGGCCAAAAAAGCGGATGAAAAAAATATACTGAAAGAGACGTGAACGGCTTAGGTTCCAAGCCGATCGGCTTGTTTAGGAAAAATTATCAAAATAGTTTTAATCCTATTATACTTTTTTCAATTCAGTTTTAAATATTTTTTTTGACCAATTCAGTCTTAAATATTTTGTAATTGTATCTTGTCGTTGCGGTGCTTTGGCCTCCTCACTGGAAGGGTAGAATCTGCTGGACAAGGGCTCCTTGAAGCTGAACGTTAATGAATCTGTGGGTCAATAGCTCCTCGGATGCTTCAATTGCAGGAAATCAACGCCCAAGGTGTGAATGGGTCACTGTTGGGTCTCACGAAGAAAGCAAGAGTAGTCTCAATCGAAGGAGTTGGTGTTTTCGACCAAGGAGGCCGACCAGCAAGTGAGGAGGTACAAAGTAGGCATAGCTTCCGCTAGCTTCGCGATAGTGAGGCTTGCCCTCGCTAAATCTAGGCAAGGGCGAGACCTTGTCATGGTTAGGCGAGCTCGACCTCCTTGACAAAGGTGACGATGAGCTTGCCCTACGCAACAATGATGTGGCTTGCCCTCACTAGATCTGGGCGAGGGCAAGCTCGCCTAGCACCAGCAAGGCCTTACTAGTGCCAACGAGACCTAGAAGAAGAAGAAAAAAGAGAAAAATTAATAAATTAATAAAATTTTTTTAAATAAAATAATATATTATTAAAAAATTGCTATGTTAGTGCTGGCTGGTTAACCAATGTCCATATTGGCATCGGTCAATCAATCTTAGTTAGATGGATTAAATTAGCATAATTATAAAAGGTCTATGACTGAGTTAATAAAAAAATTAATATTGAATTGAAAAAATTATAATAAATTTATGACTATTTTGATAATTTTAGTGCTCGTTTAAGTATGCATCCTTGCATTATTTATTTGGCAAATCAGTTCTTCACAGTGAGGTTAGTGGGAGATCGACGACATTGCACCCTTCTGATTGTTTGGTCACGAAAGGAGAGACTGTTGGGAAAAAAACATTGACGATTTGATTGGTTAGCCGTAGAATGTGTACGCGTGTCTGCCCGTGGGCCATCTCAATCAATCCTCAGCCTCGGGAGATGATCACGCAAGTTTAGCCTCTCCCGGCCATTCTCCGAGTAGTATCTTTCCCTTCCCAATTCACGGGATCTCAATTATTTGGTCGGCTTTTTCCTGACAACTGAACTTCCGAAGCTGTGCATCCACATGGCTCGTGGCCGCACCGTGCGGGGCGCTCACATAGATCAGAGAGCCTCGTGCATCGCACGAACTACGAGAGCTGCCGGTCATTTCTTTCCTTAGTATTGACGGGCTCAAGTCGCCGAAAGTTGCCCTTTCTTTTTCGTCAATTGCCAGTAGGAGGAGAGCCTTTCTCCCCGGGGCATGCTCCACCGCGAGGACCCAGAAAAGCTGAAAAAGGAAGAAAAAAGAAATGGACGTCTTTGAATCTTTCTTCCCTCTCTTGAGATGCCGGCAAGTGGCTAGGAAATTTCATTTTTGTCCTTGAGATTTGGCATGTATACACTCGAGGAATAAACTTTAGGACTTTACCGACAAAGTGTCGGTCTACCTGGTCGTTGCTTTGAAAAACCTCCCGAATTGCTATAGTAAAAAGAGAAATGTCTTAGGATCTTATTAACGAGTATTTTAATAGCATTTGTTGACGAGCTATTAAAAGAAAATTTACAGTTTTTTTTAATGCTTTGCTTACTGTGTTTTACACGGTCAATGCCTTGGAAATTTAGTTCAAATCAAATACATTTAAGAAATACCCTAGAGGCATTTGTTAACAAAATTTTCGATTTTTTATTTGTTATGGATTGATTTTATTACTACTGTATTGGACTCTTGCGTTGACTCCGAATTGACCCGAGAAGAAATCCTCGAAAATGTCCATTGACTTCCATGTGCTTTGTCCTTCCTTTTGGTTCTCATAATCAAATGTTAGAGCACTCTTGATTGGTAACATGTCCTATTCTCTTCCCTACCGTGACGTTCAAGAAGTTAGAATGTCATGTCTTCTTTGTGAAAGCAGAACTGGGGAAGAGAAGCAATATTCTCTGTTTTGGTTTGCAAGATGGGTCCAGCAAACACCTACCTAATCGACACTCGTGTTTTAGGTTTAATTCTACCAGAACTGCAGGAGGGATTACTTTGGAACAATAACGAAATGTTCAACATGACTCCTGGATAGTTTTATTTGTTATTGTAATTAAAGCATAGTTCCTTTTATTTCCATGGTCTTAGTAAATCATCAATGATAAGTTATTATAATTTAAGAATATAAGTTATGGCATTTTCATTCATAGTTGTTGCAAGTGTGATATATGATTTATTTGTTTACGAAAATTTTGTCACGGTATATTAAGTTTCTTAGTTAAAAAAATTGAATTTCTAAATATATTGCAAAGTCAATTAACAAATAGGAGAAATCGTAACCATATTGTAGTTAAATTTGGAAAGTGTTAACGCTCCATAAACCAGTATAATCTTAATAACTAATTGATATAAAGTGACAAATTATTTTTCCACATAAATAAGTTGGGAAGACCAAGTATGCTACGATCATGATTAATTATAAATTCATGATGAACTGCAGTTTAATTATAGATAAATTATTTATATTAAATTCTTTTCATAATTAATTATGCTATAATTTATTTAATTTATAAATTTATAAAAAAATAATTATAATGATGTATACTTCATCATGTATTATACATTATATTTATTGTAAATCATAGTCTAATTACAGATTATAATTCAATCCTTTAAAGTATTGGTTAATAATGATCAATAATAATTGATTATTCAAATTTTACATAACAAAATTCTTATCTTAGTTATATTAATTAATTTTAAATTGAATTAAATGTAACAATGTAATGTTATATCTGGAAATAAAACTAAATATACTCATAACTATATGGAATATCTACTCCTTCACTCCATTCAAGGCATACCTATTTTTGATTTTGAGGGAATAGACACGTCGAGGGAATTTTAGGCAAAGCAATAATTATTTCGTCAGAAATTGATCGAGAATGGAATTAGCCAACGCTCCATAAATGTTCATAAATACAACACCTATTTGGTAGTTTGGCTGCAAGACAACACGAATTTTTCAACTATCCTACAATTTACTTCGATTTTGAAGTGTTTTTTTGCATTGGGTAATCATTATATTTCCGCAAATCAACTAATTGAACGAGCCATGGCATATTGACCAAGTAATTAGATATCGACTTCTACTAAAATAAAGGATGGAGAGCTCCATCATAACAGTTTACATTTGCTATGAAATGTTCGAGTGCAATTTGAAGGTTCAAGATGAGCAATTCAATCACATAAGTTTGAGTAAATCACCTTAGTCTTAGAAAGATAGTTGCAACAAGGAAACCTCTCCAAACAAGGTAACGTGCCATTAGTCAACGATGCCGCACAAGTCGTTTAGAATTTTGCAAGCGTGTGAATCAAATTCATGATCTCGTGAAAAATACGCAACCTTTTATCATTGTACCATCCATATTGATGGTCCACGATGAATTGGAAATTGGAATCCTTTCACATGCTCTCCGCCATCAAGCAAAACTCCGGACTTATTCTATTTCCATTAGCCTTGCATTTTCTTTTCCTACTTTAACGAGATTCCAATTGCATGCCATGGTTGTAACGACTTTTGCGTTTTGATTAGCAATCATGATCATGATTTTATGCTCGGGAATAATGTTAACGATGATGCATTGGCCTTTTGACTGTAGACATGTGTTTTCTCGCACGAGAATTTGAATTTGCATTCAAGGTCAATCCAAATGGTCCCTTTTCACTTCGACGGAAATTCCAAACGCCACTCGTCAAGCTGGTTCAAATTCATCCATAAAACCCGTCCATCCAATTTGTAGTATAATATTGTTTTCTTATTCAATAATTGCATATAACTTATCCACTCAAGTATTCATAATTTATTATATAGGTCTGCTGCAGACTAGTTTTCGGTTGAATTCAAATTCTTGAATCTTTCAATACGAGTTTTCTAATTGTACAATATATTGAAAAAATTATATATATATAAGTGAATAATAAGTGAGGCCCGCTAAAGAAAGTACTTAGAAGAAAGGTAAAATATATAAAGAGTATGCATCGTGCTTGCCCCTCCGCAAAACGTCTCTCATCTCTTTGACTTGTCTCGTTTCTTTACCCAAAATATCAATCATGTCCTCCGGGGCTCTTCAGCCATCGCCAGAGCAATGCCTCGTTGTACGTCTGCGTCACCCCGCTCTTTTTGCAATATACCCTCCTTCATATTTCATGCTACGTCTCAGCAGAGCACAAAAGTTCATCCTGGAAGAAAAAGGAAAAGAAAAAAAGCTTTCCCCGACTATGATTGATGATTGTGTGTTGGGAAACGCAGGTGGGATTCGGTGGAATTTGTCTGGATTACTTGGCTGTTGTGACAACTTTCCCCAAGCCTGATGACAAAACCAGATGCAGGAGCATGAAAGTACTCCCTCTTCTTTCCTCTGTGATTTCTTATTTATCTGTTCCTTTCGCCCTTTCATAGCTATGGGTCTTGGTTTTTGAAGTGTCTGAGCTGACTGATGGTTGCATAGGAAGATTGTTCTTGTGTTGGTTTGTGTCCTGTGCAACTTATAAGGAAGCTCAAATCACTGAGTAAACTACAGGGAGCTCATATCTTCCTTCCAGAGAGCATGCCACAGAGGCCTGAAATTTGCAGAGAAGTGATTACTAATTGCCTAAAGTGAGAAGTGAGGGATTGAGACACTATTGGTGCCAAAACTTTCATATGATGCTTACTTTAATGCCAAAATTTTATTTCCTTATTTAAGTCCCATAAAAATTTGACACTAGATTGATCATTCATAAAGTGTTGGCATTAAAGTGATGATTCTTAAGGTCTTGGCACAGAGCATTATAAAATTGTGAGGTGCTACCTCATGTACTGGATAGCGTCGACAAATGTATCAATTTTTCACAATCGAGATACTGCTTTGAATTGGTTCCCAAACATTCCCTAGCAGTGATCCTTGCTGTTAAAATTTGCATAAGTTTCCAAGCTCTGTTGTTCTATCTCAAAACAGAGCAACGTCAATGAAGAAACAAATACAAAATTACTGAGAGGTGAAGAAAGTTCCGCTTACTTCCCTTTTTCTTTTTGAAGAAAAAAAATATATCTTTGTGATTTTAAAATGTTTGCTCACTGATTTTCCTTTTGAGTTTAATAAAACAAAGAAAAATATTGGCAAAGTCGGAATATTTGCTTTGTGATTTTTCCTTTCGACTCATGTTGCTGTTTTGTTGAATTTCTAATTTTAAAAATTTCAGAGCAAAAGTTTTATAAAACATCTTGCTTGATCTTTAGTAAAGGCGGATTAAGCCAAAAAACAAAACTTTAGAAATTATCACTTTACTGCCAAGATCTTTGAAAAAACATTTAAGCTACTCTCGTTAGCCACGTCAAATTTTCCAGCAAACTAAATCACCAAAGTCACTCAAGTGATGGCTTTTTATAAGTTGTGTTACTTAAATGATCGTTTGAAATGTTTTAGCATAAGTGTAGACACCGTACAAAAATTATGATACCAATGTCATCCTTTTCCATAAGGAAAAGTGTTTGAAGATGTCCGGACCATTTGTGTTGTTGATGCAGAACATACATTTGATTCTTCACACTGGATGAAAAACAAATAGTTTGTGGGTCATTCATCCTGGCTTAGGCTCATGTCTTGCATGGTCCATTAGGTTGGAGCTGGACTTCAAGAGCCCGGCAAGTTCTCATGCTGAAGAATATATAGAGAAGTACTTCACGCCATTTAAGGCCGAGTCAATACAAAGTTGTCGGAGACCGGTTACCCGTGAGGTGTGGAAGGCCACATAGGGTCTGTTTCGGAGCCAATTTATGCTCATGATAAAGAGTATATAGAGAAGTATAGTGAGGACCTCTGGCCTATTAAGAGGATCATCAGACATTTTAACTATAGGAAGCTACATACGAAATGTTACTCTGCTTTGTAATGTTAGATGTTGGAAGGTGACGAACCTGGAAAAAGAAGTGCAAGGTTTGAACAGAGACAAGACATCAGCAGGAGGAAATCTGTTTTCTTTTTCTTCGCTTATCAATATTTATGTTAATTAGTTTTGATCATTTGAACCACTTCTCATTCATGTTGATGTCATGGAACAAAATTGTGTGCCAGCAATGATGCCTTTAAGACAATTAGATTTCTGGAGTAATCTTTAAATCCAATGTCTACTGTCAGGTTCAAGGAGGTGGAGATGCAGCGAACACTCTAACATGTTTGGCTCGTCTGGGTGTGAGAGCAAGGCTTATTTCTAAGGTTACTGACTGGGATATCTGTCAATTCTTCCATTTAATCTCAGACTGGTACCTCAGAGGACCGCATTTGGATATTTAGCTGAACATTTTCTGCATGCTTTGGGAACTCACTAGATGGCGGACGACGTCCATGGTAAGAGCCTATTGGAGGAGCTGAGGGTTGATGGTATAGATGCCTCTTTTCTCGTGGTAAGCTCTAGACTGAGACCTTGACAAATAAGGGAGCATCTTTGAGTAATCATCTCTATATGCTTGGCAAATGATTAGCTTGTGCATTAAGGGGGAGCAGATTATCTAGCTCAAACCCGTTTCTTCATCAGCATACTCTCCAAAAGATTTTAGTTTTACTCATTTGGAGATCACTTCTTCCCTATAAGGGAAACTCAGCAGCTTAAAGTTTTTGCTCAAGTATTGATCTGCAGTTGCTTCTATGTAGACTTGCAGCAGAAAAATGATGTCACTGAGAAACTAATTCTGGCGTAGTGGTTTCCTAGAAGAGCATTGCGTATTGTACCCCTGAGTAAAAAAATTTTCCCTCCCTAAAACCTTTACTTTTCTCCAGGTTGCCAAGGATGGACAAACGCCATTTTCCTATGTTATTGTCGACCAATCAACGTGAGGTTCTCTTTGAACGTGTTTGTTTCAGTGAAAGGATTTTTTGAGAATTAGTTTTCTGGACTTTTACGCATTTGGTTTGCTGAAAATGATTGGTCAACGAAAAACTATTAATAGTCAAAGAAAATATGAATGCTTAAAGTTAGGAAAATAAATTTCCTAACCTGAAAAATTGGATCCCAGAAAGCATTGACGAAGCTGTCCTGAAATAAACACACCCTTAATTGAACCAGAATTTCATATAGCATTGTATGCCTGTTTGAGCAATTAAGCTTCTCTACCGTAGCATCTTTTGTGTTGGAATTCACTTTTGTGATATCGAGTATAGGGATGCTGGTTTTTCAGTGGCAAAATCAGTAGATGATGGATGCTCCTTTCATGTTCCTAATTCTGGTTCATTCAATCTTCAGTAGCCCTGGCTTAGCTTCAGTTCATTTTTTCTGCAGAGGGAAGTCATTAAACACTGTCATTTCTAAGAATTCAAGGATACGACTTCTCTCTGCAGTTCATTGCTCTCAAATTCTGAAAAAGAGACAGAAGTTAGGATAGCTCTTGGGATACCTTGCCAAATGTCCTGTCATGTTACTTTGTACTGTCTAAGTTCTCGGAACAAAGTGTTTAACATAACGGCCGGCGTTTACATATGGCTATTAACTTTGGTTAGACTTTCAGGCAAACGCGTACTTGCATTTTTACACCGGGATCCCCTCTCATGGAACCGGCTGACGTTTCCCCGCGCTTAGAATCTGCACTCGAAGGAGCAAGGTTTGTCTACTTTGATGCAAGATACGCTGATACTGCAATAGTCGTTGCCGAAGAGGTATAATCTTTTTATTTAATTGGATAAGTATACTGAAAGTTCTAAAATTTATCTTTAAAATGTGATATAGTTCTAAAATGCATAAAAAGTGTAATCGAATCTTAAAATTTGTTAAAACCGTGCAATTAAGTCCTTTTGTTGGCTCCGTCAAATTTGGCTAATAAAAAATTATCTCTCTCTTACATAGCATTGACCTTGCTAAAATATAAAATATAAGACTCAAAGGACGTTTTGGGCTAAATTCTATTTTTTGAACCAAAATCTTAATTAAACTAGATAAAAAAAATAATAAAGATAAATTTTCTTTCTCAAAAAAAAAAAACAAAATAGGGAAAAAAAAAATTTTGTGGCTAGTCCTCGTCGCTGCCTACCCGCTATCGCCAAAAAGGGCTGATGAGGGTCGTTAGGGACTGAACGAGGGCTGGCAACCCTCACCTAGAATTGAGTGGGGTGGGTTTGCAATCCTCGCCAAGTTGAGCCCCTACAGCCCTTTCCGAAGATCGGGGTTGCAGAGGCGAGGGCCTATTGCTAGTTTTCCTTTTATGTTTACTTTACAAAGAAAAATTGGTGTTTTTTTAATTTTAAACTAATTTAATGAAGGCCTTTTAGTCTTATCTTTCATGTTTTAGTAAAAGTCAATGTCATGTAGGATAGCGAAAATAATAATAAAAAAACCATGTTAGCATTTTTGTTAGCCAAGTTTGACGGTTAACAAAAATACTTGATTGTCACTTTGACAAATTTTAGGACTTGATTGCACTTTTTGTAAGTTTTAGATCTCAATTATATTTTCACGATAAGTTATAGAATTTTCAATATACTTATCCCAATCCACTTATGTTTTTTGTTGGCACTTACCATATGAGATATAGTTGATTAGGAACTCTCTCTCTCTTTGATTTGTATGGGAACAATTGTTGAACACGCATATTCTAAGACTACATACATCTCGTTTGTCGATGCAGGCAGTAAGGAAAAATATACCCATTCTCCTTGATGCAGAAAAGAAAAGACCGGGATTGGATGATCTTCTTAACTTATCCGATTACGTCGTATGTTCAGCTAAATTTCCGAAGGTAGACCGACTATAGGAACGTCCTGTCTGTTATTGATTCTTGAACTCTTGACCAGATGAATATAGGAGCTAATCACCTGCTCGGAAAGACATCTAGTAACTAACTAACTAAGAAAACTTTTTTGAGTTTAGTTTACCAAATGCTTTTGCTAAGAAACCTGTTGCACTACTTCGCAGGTTTCACTCATACGATATCTTTCTTCCTTGAGTTTCCTCTGATGCTTCGCTGGAAGTTAACTAGTAACCTTGACTTGTTGAACATCTAAATTTGGTCGACATTGTCTGATATAAAGGGTCCAAGTCGTTTATTGGAGTTTGCTTTCGTTGAATGTGCTTACTGGCAGTTCGGTTTGTCAACGATCTCTGATCTTGACATGATATGTTCTTTTTTTTTGGTACCAACAGGTATGGACAGAGGCACCATCTGTGCCTAGCGCCCTTCTATGCATGCTCCTTAAATTACCAAAACTGAAGTTTGCAATCGTGACCTTGGGGGAACATGGATGCCTGATGCTTGAGAGATCATCAGAAGGTATGCTCAGGAATCCGGCTGGTACTTTCTTTCCCCCTTATGCGAGAAGGCCTTCAACTGATGCTCACTTGTAACTTTATGTCCAGCAGAGAACCCTCTGATGGGAGAAGAAGATGTCGATGGCTTAGTGCATTCTTTGGAGCCAAAAAGAGATGATAGTGTAACCATACCAGCGTGCAATTCATCTGTAATGTGCTTCTCTAGTCGATGTCCAAGAAGCTTGTTTCTTGTGTTATTATTGTGTTTCAGGCCAGTTACCGATGCTAGAACAGCATTCCGTAAATTTCAACAATTACCATCTACTGATAATAATTTTGGGATCATAGAAAGTCGCTTAGTAAAAAATTGGATAATGAGATTGAACCTATCAACCAATCGCATCGCGTAATTGAATGTGAAAAAGCTGCCTCCAACTGAATCTCTTTTTCAAACTTGTTACCAGAATAAGCAAAACTGTCTAGGAAATGCAGCCTGATTGGGTCTTCTTACTTCCTAAAAGCCAGCTATTGAGCAAGAGAGCTTGAGGCTGTATAAACCACACATCAAAGTCTCAAACCATCGAGGTGGGATCCAAGTCCTATACCTTATAATTAGGATTATAAATATATGATGTTTAAACACAATCTAAGTAGTATCGGACAGCAGTTGCACAAACCACCTTCCTCCGTCATCAACGAATGGAAGGTGTGTTTCAATTTAGTTCTCCCATTTTCTGCTTTGTCACGATTACTCCATTTGTCAGGTGTAACTGGTGGAAAATATATTTGCAATTTCAGCAGGTTTATATCGGTCCTTGCTCAAAGGCAGCTCTGCAGTTGCTGCTAGTTTATAGTACTTTCCGTGTTGGAAGCATGCAACACTAGAAATTTGGTTTTGCACTTGAAGTACAGCCCATTACTGCGCTGTTTATTGTTTTAGCTTGGAAATGCATGACATTGTCTGGTTTGCAACATTTACATTGGAATAAAAATTAACGATTATTTGTTTCCCTGTCAGGAAGTGGTGAAACTGAAAGCAAACGGAATCGGGACATTGACTGGTAGATTATTCGTGTGTACAGCCGAAAGGATACCACCACCAGAATTAGTCGACACAACTGGCGCCGGCGATGCTTTCATTGGAGCTATTCTCTACGGTAGGCTTAGAGATAGATTAGAAACTCTTAACTTGTTCGTGAAGATAATCATGCTTCAAAATCATATTGGTATAACAGAACTTGGTTGCTCACAAAATATCCCAACTTTTTCCCGTTACTCATTCTGTCATGATAATTGACAATGAAAATCATAAACCTGGAAATCATCATGCAAATATCGCGTGTGTAGCCAGACCATGGTCAGTATTGATTGGCTGCGAATTACTTATCCATCATAAACTGTACAGAAGGTCGCATGCTCCATATCACAAGATATTTAACCATCAATCATTAAACACAAAGTATCATATGGGAGAGTGAGACACCGCATTGCACTCCACATCAACCTTTCGATGTGTTGATACATCGATTCTCTCAGATGAAGTCCTTGACATGCTTTAATTCTCGTTCTTGCAGCATTGTGTGCGAACATGCCCCCGGCAAAAATGCTTCCTTTCGCTGCCACGGTGGTAATTGGACTTTCTTCCTTTGAATTGATGAAATGATGAGAGAATTAGAGTTGCCACATAAAAAGAGTGTCTAAACTTAGTTAATCAGATTAAAGATATAGTCTCTTCTGAGTTGTTCTTTTTGCATTGCGCGGTTTTTCAACTCTAGGCAGCTGCTGGGTGCAAGAAATTGGGGGCTAGAACCGGTCTTCCCTACAGAACAGATACATGTTTGGCTCCGTTTTTAGAGCAAACTGGCAATTCCGTGAAATCAAACGGAGAATGTCTTCCGTGTAATGGTCACATCAAGTAGCACGCCAACAAGGTATCGACATTGAGACACTGGTTTGGTGATATCCGATAACAGTGCATCGTAAGTTACACCTTATTTATGGAATGCAATTGAGTACTAAACTTCTAGATTGGCATAATCAAGACCTAAACTGTTAGCATAAGGTGTAATTTAAAATCTTGAACCTTTCAATAAATGGAATTAAGTCGTAAACTTTTACTAAATTGTAATCGGATCCTAAACTGAAAAAGGCAATCGAAAGCTACCAGAGACAAACTTGGAGTGTTCCCTATAAAGACTTAATTGCACAATGATAAAATTATAGAATCTGGTTAAACCAATTGGAAGATTTGGAACCTGGTCGCATTCCTACATAAGATTTAAGAGTTTCGCTGCACTTTCCTTGGCGATATCATGTTGGTAGTTTTTTCTTGAAGGGGAGACTGCATTGAAAGTCTTAAATGTTGTGTATGGAATATAATCAAGTCCTAAATCTTTCAATTGATTCAATTAAATCCTAGAACTTCTTCCAAAAGCGTAATCAAAACCCTTCGATCAACAATACCTAAGGTTGCCTATGTATCACCCAAAAAGTACTTTCGTGGCGCCCCTAGCTTGCAGTTTTAAACATAATCTGAGGACCTGATTGCCTTTTATGGTAAAGGTTGAGGAGTTAGGTGAACCAATTGATGGGGCTAGGAATTGATTGAGCCAATTGAAAAGTTTAGAACACAATTGCATTCTGTATTAAGGTGTCAGGACTTGTACAATTTTCCTTTTTTACAACGAAGACATCTTTCTCTACTGATATCGTAACTGTAGTTTGTAGTAATGTGTTTTGTGAATCTGTCATTGCTCGTAAGCTTTAGCTGCTGCTCGTTCGCCTCTACAGTCATTTTGTTGTATGAATAAAGCTAGGTAAGGTGCAAAGCAAGAATAAAAATCTGCATATTTCGACTCTGTCCTGGCTCTAACTCATATTTTTTCTCCGCTTCTTCTCTTAAACAATCACAAAGAATGAGACATAGGAATTAGGCTAAGTCTCCATTCTTGACTTTCACTGGAGTTGCTGTGTAGTTTCCTAATCGAGTTTTCATGGAGATCAAGTCTATATGTTTCTGTTAATCAGTTCTGGAAGATGGCTATGCGTAAGTGTACCTGTTGGAGAGTACAAGGATGAATGTCGAAAACATTTTCTTTCTGACAATGTTCGACCCTGTTGATAGATGTGAAATCCATGTGGGTTTGATCCCAAGTTACGCCTAGAGATTTGGGGATTTGTGTATTAGTAAGTCGTCTAGGTGATCGTTGTCGAATATGATGCATGCTCACACTTCATGTCGAGCAAATGACATTGTGTAACTGGGATGCAAATCACCAAATTGCACTCGTCGGTTAAGGTTGACACAGCGGCACGCCTGAACAATCGCTTTCCTTATACTGTTGTCGTCGCAATCGTCTCTTCATCGTTGCTTAGTATTACTCAAAGCGCCAAGTCGTTGTCCTCGTGAACGAAATTAAGCAAAAACAATATGCAAAAAATGAAGGAAATGAACTTTACATGTAATCTATATGCTCAAGGAGTGAAAATTGGATTACTAACCTTAATTCATCAGGTTGACCCATTAACTTTTTCTTCTTTTTAATGAGAAAAGGGCAAAGTTCGAGCGCTATACTTTTGCTTTCTTAACGGGTCTTGACGCAGTCTAATTCCCCATCAATAAGATAAAGTAAACCTCCTAATGGCCTACATGAAGTCAGATTGTCGTCTGTATCACAGGGTTGAAGAACCCCATTTGCTAACCAAGCTGAATGAGTTTCCTTCCCTAAAAGTATGCGTAATTTTGATCTGTTGGAAATAGTCTGACAGTTTTCCAATCCGAACCAAAGTTGAGAGTCCAAAGTTCTACTTCAAGCGGCGAGTACCAAACTCCCATAGTTTGTGCGAACCCAACAAGTTGAAACCACAGGCAGGGAAGACAAGTCGGCCTCGTGAAGCCCGTCTACATCTGAACCTCCTCATCTGAAATCTCATCGAGCGCCCACCGATTCTTATGGGCTAGGGCTTAATTTATTCATTTGAACAAAAAAATTTGAGAACTTTAAATTTGTCATATGTGACTATCAACGATACAATTCATAAATTCAATAAAAAATATCATATATCGTTAAGTGATTGACTTGAATAGAAGAACATCCCAAGTGCCACAATTTGGCATGAGGGATACATAAGTGCCAAAATCGTAAAAGAAATGAACAATTAAGTGATAACAGTGAGAATTTCTAGTCAAACAACTAACGTAACTTTTTTCAATGAGAATTTTAAATGATGTGCCATTTCTTTAAAAAAAAATTATCCATGTAAACAAGGTAAACAATGTGGTGCCGTCTATGTAGACTACGCGAGACGAGAAAAATGTTATTTTGGCACTTAAATGATCACTTTTTACAAAACCTAGTACTTAAGGGTTCATTTTTAACCACAAGTGGCATTTAAGTGATCACTTGCACCACAACTTAACACTTAAGTGATCATTTTTTAATCACAACCTCGCACTTAAGTAAACAAAGAGGACGACATTACTTTAGACAAGACTTTCTGAGTGGACATTCTGGCAAGCCACATAGATTGATTTTAATAATAATATTAATGCCACGTTGGATTTCCGACAAGCTTGCTAGAGTAGGCACTTAAGGCTCCGTTTGGCAACGCTCCAATTTTTCTATTTTTCTGTTCTTTTGTTCCCTGTAATAGAAAAGGAACAGAAATCCGTTTATTAACGCAAATGATTTTTCTATTCTCGGGAATAGAAAGTTGTTTTTGAATAGAAATGAGAAGTAAAAAAACTAACTTCTTATTTCGGGAACAATTTTTGGAAACAATTTCTTGTGGACTATTCACCGCCTATTGCACGCCACCACCCGCCCACAACCGCCCACCGCCCACCGCCCGCCGCCGCCGCTAGTCGCCCCCTACCCGCTGGGCGCTAGTCGCCGGCCGCCCCTACCCGCCGGCCGCAGTCGCCGCCCACCCGCCCCCTCGGCCGGTGGCAGGCCATTTGGCCGCCACCGCCACCACTCGATCGCCGCTTTCGCCGGCGACTCGGCGTGGCTGGATCGGGGGATCGGCGGCGGGCGGCGGTGGCGACCGATCCACCGGCCAGCCGGGGGGGGGGTGGCCGCGCCGCTGGCCGGGCGGCCGACGGCCGCCGGCAATGGCCGCCCGCTCGCCGGTGGTCGCCGCCGCCACTGCCCGGCCGCCGGTGACCCCCGCCGGCCGGTGACCGGTCGCCACGCGCCCACCGCTCGCCGCCGCCATCGGAGAAAAAAGAAATAAAAACTTTTTATCGATTCCAAACACATTTCTATTCCTTTTCTATTCCGAGAATAAGAAATTTCTGTAGTTACCAAACACCCTATTTTACCTAGAAATTGTTCCAGGGAGTAGAAATAGAAAAGAACTATTTCTCAAAAGAAATTGTTCCCAGGAGTAGAAATGTTACCAAACGCACCCTAAGTGTCCAACTTTCAAAAAAAGAAAGTGATACTTAAGTAGACCTTTTGAACTAGCCACAAAAAAAAAAAAAAAAAAAAAGTATACAGTTGAAAAGTTTTGGCCCTTATACCTTCTCACATGCTAAGTTGTAGCACTCGGAGTGTTCTTTGCCCGATTGACTTAAATTACTTGGAGCATGGACCAACCCATACATAGAACTGAAAATGGGTAATATCATTCATTGAACAATGGAGAATGACAAAGGTCGTCAGACTTCTTTTTAAATATGTAGTTAACCTTTTTAATTTCGTTATAGTAAAGCCAATAGATGGTATAATATCCCATCTAAAAAATTTAAGCTGATAATTGAAGAGAGATGACATGAATGTACAGAATATACAAACTCATTGAGTGACCTGGAAGATTTTCGACATGTTTGTTGAATCTTACATGGTCAGGTTCCCAATTGCTTCTTTGAGTTCTACTCAACAGTTTCAGCGGTTACTCGGTTGCTCGGGTTCTTAATCTTCCATTGTCCTTGGAACCTGCCCTGATTGTATATGATATCTTATTAATTCCGTATTCTATTTTATCGGCTAATCTACGAATTGTTCTTTCTGTGTTGGCTAGGAATTGAGTATAGCTCGTCAGCACAGACAGAACTGCTCAAGGAAATCTTCCCCGGCTTCGGGAAGCTTTGACCTACTTTGTGTTTTGTTTCAGGTTCCCAAGGAGGGTATTTCACCATCCACATACATCATTGCTGACGACCAAACTTGAGAATCTCCACTCTTCTGCTGCTACTCCTTCCCTCCCGTCCCCGCCCCCGCCCCCGCCCCCGCCCCCGCCCTGACCCTCCTGAGGTTACGGGCATCTTCGTCTGCAGCTCCTTCCCCCCTCCTATAACTCATCCAAAAAGAATCTAAAGTGCTTGCAGTTTTCTAGGTTCAAGAGCAGTGAGATTATTTACCCT
Source organism: Corymbia maculata (assembly GCA_014182735.1). Classification (NCBI taxonomy): domain Eukaryota; kingdom Viridiplantae; phylum Streptophyta; class Magnoliopsida; order Myrtales; family Myrtaceae; genus Corymbia; species Corymbia maculata. Next base: position 7,447,576 of record CM024689.1, on the reverse strand, counting down.
TCTTGACTAAAAACCTGGTCTTCATACATTCCATACAAAACCTAAGCCGGCATCTCCTTTTATCGAGGGCAGGATTGTCGAGAGAAGTATTCCTTTATTGCCCAAAAAGTGCAGAAACAAGGGCCATTCTCCTCCTCATACCCAGTTTGCTATGTCCACATTGAAGTATGTAGCCGTCATAGTTTAATAGTAGAATAGTCTTATCTTAATTCAATATGAAGAGTCTAGAGGCAGTAAACAAATTGCACTCATGCTCCTTTTAACCCTATACACTGGGCAGGAAAAAGAAGGGAGAATCACGCGCTAACATCAAAACAAAGGAAGAAGTCGCCTCGACCTTCGTCCCTATGGATCCATAATTTAATTAATATTTAATTAGTTAAGCGATATATTAAAATATTAATCGGAATGGGTTTAAAGAACAAAACCTAATTCATGATGGGGTCTAATGAGTCTAGAAAGAATACACTTTCAACCCATGTCCCACACGCAGTAGCTTCTCCATCAGGAAGGATCCATTGGACCCTCTCTGGTTCCATCCTTTTCCTCTCCTCTCCGCAGACAAAAGTTCCACATTAGCATCGCACGTGTTGGCTTTTGCTATCGTAGAAATCAAGATATTTGGTATCTGGTTTTATATACGCAAATTTGACTAAATACACGATTTTTCCCTATCCTTTTTACAAAATTTTATTTCTGCAGTAAATAAAGCGAATCAAAAGTGAAATTTAACTACAAAAATTAGCCAATAAATTCCACGAAAGCTGATGGACCAATATTAGATTAAATTTCTAAATGGACATTGTTTCATAATGTCTCAATTAATTCCTTTCTCTTGGCTAAATTTTTTTTCGTGATCTTAGGGCATGCCATCGTTTTGATAAAGGAATTAAATGGAAAATGTGGTAAATGAGTCATGGACCCATATTTTAATTCATATTTAATGGGTTTGCTAATGTATGAATTGCTTGAGATTTGAAATGATACTTGGAATGGGTTTAATAGAACGAAATCTAATTAACGGTGAGTTTTAGTGGGTTTAGAAAGAATCCACTTTCAACTCATGTATGGCCCGCACCTTGGGTGATGTATCAGAGTCTTTAGAAGAGCAAGGTCGGTGTGAGCTCGGGTCCACCCAGACCGAAGATGGCCGTGACCCGTGGTGGGAGTTGATGGACAGCTTCGTCAGTCCCACTTTGGTCTACAAATTTTTGACGGGACAATTAGGCTGTGGAACTTGAGGCAAATTATTGAAGAACGATTAAATTGACTTGATTCATTAAAGCATGAATTTAAAGTACGTGTCGTTACAACACTTGCATACTTTTCTAGTATTTTATAAATTTTTTCAAGTTTTGGGTTTTTTTTGCATTCATTATTTTATTTATATAACATAATTTTTCTTTGTTAAGATGCTTTTTTTATTTTATTTGGTAGAACATTTTTCCCAAATGACATATTTGTATGAAGAGCTTAAAGTGGCTTAAATGATTGGGCATGAGTTCCAATAGGTTGGGATAAAAGTATATGCATTTTAGTAATATTGCTAAAATTGTACCATAGAAAAAAAAAAAGGATTGATTAGGGTGGGACCTATTTTCGACCTATCAAATTAATTCGACCTACCTGTTTGAAAGAGAATACTCATGATCCACGGAAGTTAACCCAACTAATTTTTTGTCGTTAACTTTGAAGTTTCAAAACTCTGAAATAATTGATCTTATTCTCAAGATTCGGCCTGATTTAAAACATGGAGGAATTGAATCATCTCATGTTTTGTCTCTATATATAATCCAAGCTAAGGCAATGTTTTTTTTTCTTGCTCGAAAGAAACATTAAGCTACCCTAGGGTGAAAAACAAAATAATGCCATGCGTGGTTACTAAGGGGATATTCGAAGTTTTGTCATAGGATTATTGCGCCACCTTATTCCTCAGTCCCTGCATTATTGCGCCACCGGATATCGACCTTTTTGACTTGGTTGGCATGAGAGAAAGAATTCCTGGTTGACGCTTTCGTTCCCCATGAGCGGCCAATGAATTGAACGTTTTGAGGGAGACAAGGCCTGTAGCTACAGCTTTACCAAAAAAAAGGCCTGTAGCTACAGTAAACTGGGGTCGAATACGCCGAGTATCCGCAAGACAGGAAAAAAAAAGTAAGAAAGAAAGATGAAAAGGACGTCTCTGGATGTTTCCGTTACTGTTTATAAAGTCTGTAGTGTGTGGTAATTCAACACGGTCCTCGATATTTACGTACACAGTCTTGGAACAATCTTTAGGGCTTCACCATGTATTGGTCTAGGCGTGCTACTCTTTTTTATGGTTTTAAGTTCAACCCTTATTAGGGCTCTTCAAGAGTAAAATCAGAAATACACTGAGTTGATATGGAAGCGTGTGCTCTTAAAATTGCCACGGGAGGTGGACCAATCGAAGTGCGCGAAAGTCATTCCAAACATAGGATTTTGCTAATGAATACTCTATTAGCGGTTATTAAAAACCATTTAAGGAAAATTTACAATATCCAATGCATGACTGATTTTGTGTTATGCACAATTAATGTCTTTAAATAAAATGAAACTTGTTAACAAAAATTCAATCTTTATTATGGATTAATGTCAACTATCTCTGGAATTTGGTGGACTCTTTATTGATCTCGAATCAATACATTAGAAAACCCCAAAAGAGCCCAATGACTTTTAGTGTGCTTTGGTCCTTCATTTTGATTCTTTTTATTCAATATGAGGGTCCCCTTTGTTCCTCTGCCACTTTGATATGTTTAACGCGGTTTGAGGGAGACTTTTGTCCCGTGATGTGACTAATGTGCGAGTCCAATTGAAAGGTAACTTGTGCTACATGACATCTAATTCGATGGATGGAAGAAGTTACAATGTCGTATCTATTTAATGGAAACAGAACTGAGGGAGGGTTGCAAAGCGATGGCTATTCTCCATGTTGGTTTGCAAGGGTGGATCCTGCAGGAAGCTACTCGAGGGCCATGTTTCTGTATAGTGTGCCAGAATTTCTCTATTCATTCTTTTGTCCTATTGGTTAATAATATTCAATTACAATATATAAGTCTAATTTAACATAAATTCAATCGAGTATAGGAATGTATTGTCATTTTTGAAAATGAAAACTAAATCTATTCATGAGTGCATGGAATAAATATTCCCTGTCCCCTTTCAAGGAATGCATAATCCTGTTTTTGAAGGAATAGACATACCGGAGAAGGCGATTAGCTAACAACCATTTTCAGGTGATAAATGTAAGAGTTTCATGCTTGCTATAGAGTGTTCCATTTGAGCCATAGCTATATGTGCTATCCACAACTTGAAAGCATGAGAGTGATAAAGTCCGTCATTGTAACCCTAGTAAGATACTCACAATCGTAAAGCCTCTCCATTCGATATATCATGTAACAATGCAACGCTGCACTAACCAGTGGAGAGTTTGCAAAAGAATTGCCTGTTTTGAATTAATTGGAATTGGAAATGAGAATTTTTTTTTTTTTTTTTTTGGGTTGGTGAAATGGGATTTGTTTAGTAGTAAAAATGTCATATATCTATAACAAGTTCGATTCTTTCTCTTTATTGAATTCCAATAGCATTTCACGCGCTTAGCTACTCATTGCTTTTATTAGACCTTGAATGCAGTACCTTTATCCATCCATGATTAGAATGAATTTATTTTTCTTGATTAGTACTCATGATTATGACTTCCTACCCAAGAATAATGGTCCAATTTGTAAAATATCAAATAGTATATAATTAAATATCTGCGTATAAAAAAGTCTAGCCTTTTGCTTCCACCTCAAAGCAGTGTCTCTTCAACTCTTGGCTCTCTCCTCTGTTGGCTTTTCTCGTTTCTAACTCAAAGATCAGCATGTCCTCCACATCTCTTCCTCCATCGCCTGAGCAATGCCTCGTTGTACGTCTGTGTCACACACTCTATTTCCATGAATGCTCATTCATGCCCGCATCCAAGCAGGGCACAAAAGTTTATTACCTCTCTTCACATTTTGAAGGGGGGAAAAAAAGAGAGAACTTCTTCAAATGTGATTGATGTTTGTGTGCTTGGAAACACAGGTGGGATTCGGTGGGACTTGTCTGGATTACTTGGCTGCTGTGTCCACTTTACCCAAGCCTGGTGACAGAACCCAATGCAGGAGCATGAAAGTACTTCATTTTCCTTCACTATTATTTTTATTTATTTTTAATTTGGCTTGTGGCCTTCCATAGGTATGGACTTGTTCTTAAATAAGTGAGCTGTAAGATCGTTGCATGGAAGATTGTTCTTGAAAAAAAGTTACGACAGCGGTCTTAGCATCCTTGTCCCAAGATAAGATATCAGCAGGAGGAAATCTGTTTATGTTCTTTGCTTATTGCCGTTTATGTTCATTAGTTTGATCAGTCCAACCATTTCTCATTCATGCCGATGCCATTGAAGAGACGTATGCCAGAAACGATGCTTTTAGACCATTAGATATCTAGAGTAACCTTTAAATCCATTGTCTACTATTAGATTCAAGGAAATGGAGGAGCAGCGAACACTTTAACTTGTTTGGCTCGTCTGGGTGCAAGAGCAAGGCTTATGTCTGAGGTTACTAGCTGGCATATCTATTGATTCTTCTTTAAATTTTCTATTTTGATCTAGTCAAATGTCTGAATAGTACCTTAGAGGACCACATTTGTATTTTTAGCTAAACATATTCTGCATGCTTTGTGAAATTAACTAGATTGCTGATGACATCCCCGGTAAGAGCATATTGGAGGAGCTAAGGGCTGATGGTGTGGATACCTCTTTTCTCGTGGTAAGATTTAGGTCCATGCCATTTAAAGAGCATCTTCCAGTAATCATTAGCATATGCTTGCCAAATGATTAGGTTGTGCATTAACCCGGAGCAGACTATCTAGCTTAAATCCGTTTCTGGGTGAGCAAGCTATCTAAAAGATTCTGGTTTTACTCATGTAGAGATCATTTTCTTTCTATGGGGGAACAAACGCTTTCTTCTCAGCTGCTTTGAGGTTTTTATTCAAGTACTGATCTGCAGTTGCTTCTATGTAGACTTCAGCTAAAAGGAATGACGTCACTGTGAAACAAATTTTGGCGTCTATATTTTTAGAATTAGAAATCTGCAATTCTCGTTGTTTATTACTTACACCTAACCACTGGTTTCCTAGAAAAGCATTGCGTCTGGTACACCCAAGTGGCTTTTTTCTCCCGAAAACCTTTTTCTTTTCTCCAGGTTGCAAAGGACGGACAAACGCCGTTTTCCTATGTTATGGTCAACCAATCAACGTGAGCACATTTCCTCTCTTAATTTGACCAGAATTTCATGTTGTTTTGTAAGCCTGTTTGAGCATTTAAGCTGCTCTACCCTAGCATCTTTTGTATTAGCATTCACTTAGTGATATCGAGAATAGTGTCATAAGTTTTCAGTGACAAAATTAGTATATGATAAATGCTTCTTTCAACGTTCCTAATTCTGGTTCATTCAATCTTCAGTACCCTTTGCTAAGCTTTGGTTTTTCTTTTCCTTGGAGGGAAGTCATTTAATTCTTTCATTTCTAAGAACTCAAGGATCAGGCAGACTATAAAAATAATTATTTGAAAATGTTGACAGACTATGACACGGATTTCAATTTCTCGCTGCGATCATTACGCTCAAATTCTATATTAGAGACAGAAGTTAGGATAGCCCTTAAATTACCATTGGCAAACGTCCTGTCATGTTACTTTGTACCGTATATTTTCTCAGTTGTGTGTTTTTTTTCCTGTAATACAAAACACTAACATAATGTCCGGCGTTTACTTATGGCTATCAACTTTGATGAGACTTTCAGGAGAGAGCGTACTTGCATTTTTACACCGGGATTCCCTCTCATGGAACCTGCTGACGTTTCCCGGGGCCTAAAATCTGCACTGGAAGGAGCAAGGTTTGTCCACTTTGATGCAAGATACACAGATACCGCAATAGTTGTTGCCCGAGAGGTATAGTCATCTTATTTGCTTCTATTTTGTTGGTGCTTACCGGATGAGATCCAGTAGATTAGGGACTTTCTCTCACATGAAATGTTCGGCAAATATTCTCTAACATTCACATTCTAAGACTAAGAATTTGATTTTTTCAATTAAGAAAAAGAAAAATTGCACCCAAAAGCCCTTTGCAAAATAAATTTGCCAAACACTAACTTGACCAAAGTAGTTTTTACAGATGATTTTTTATCAAACAATTTCCATTTCCCTCAACGGCTTTAGGCCAAATGGCTTTGCATTTTCTCAAGGTCTATTTCTAAAGCCAAACCAAACCCACCTACATTATCATCTGTCAATGCAGGCAGCCGGGCAAAATATACCCATTCTCCTTGATGCAGAAAAGAAAAGGCCGGGACTGGACGGTCTTCTTCACTTGTCAGATTATGTCGTATGTTCAGCTAACTTTCCAAAGGTAAACCAACTATGGGGAAGTCCTGTCTATTGTTGACTCTTGAACTCTTGGCAAGATGATAAAGGTGCTTCTCATCTCATAGGAAAAAAACCATTGATGTCTGACTATCAAATTATTGTTTATTAAGGAAACTTTGCCGAGTTAAGTTCACCGAATGCTTTTGTTAAGAAACTCATCGCCTGATATCGCGTGTATCGCTCGTATTATATTCATATTCCATGAGTTTCCTCCGATGCTTTGTTGTAAGTAAACTAGTACCCTTGAAACGCCGAACATCTACATTTGGTCAACATTGTCAGATATAAAGGGTTCGAGCCATTAATTGGAGCTTCCGTCTGCTTTCACTTTATGTGCTTACTGGCTGTTCAGTTTGTCTATGAACTCTTGATGCAATATGATTGCTATGTACAACAGGCTTGGACAGATGTACCATCTCTACCTAGTGCCCTTTTATCCATATTTCTTAGATTACCAAAACTGAAATTTGCAATCGTGACCATGGGCGAACATGGATGCCTGATGCTGGAGAGATCACCGGATGGTCAGTTGGGGACTGCGGCTGTTACTTTGTTTCCCCCCTTACGAAAGAGTGCCTTTAACTAAAGCTTACTTTTTAACTTTATACACAGCAGAGAACCCTCTGATGGGAGAAGAAGATGCAGATAGCTTATTGCGTTCTTTGGAGCAAGAAAAGGATGATAGTGTAGCCAGACCAATGTGCATTGCATCGGTAATTTGCTTCTCTAATCAACGTCAAAAAAAGCATGCTCTTTAGTGTTATTATTGTGTTTAAGGCTAGTTAGAGATGCTAGATCAGCTTTCTGTTCTGAATTTCAACAATTACCAATTTCTATCTAATGATAATAATTTTTGGATAATAGTAAGTCGCTTGGTCAAAAAATGGATCATGAGACTGAACCTATCAATCAATTGTATAATTGAATGTGAAAAAGTTGCCTCTCATTGCATCGAACTGAATCTCTTTTTTAAACTAGTTTCTAGATATCTTGGTAACTCCTCTCTTGAAAATGCTGGTTATACATTTCCTCTAGCCGATATCCGGATTACAGTTGCTCAGAATAAGCAGATTCTTGTCAATACGCAGAGCAAAGCAAAGCAGTCTGGGAAAGGTAGCCTGATTCGGTCGAGTAATTCTATGCTGATGAATTTAACATCCATTATGAACTCTCATCTTGCTTCCCAAAAGCTAGTGATGAGGTGGGCGAGCCCTAGGCTGTATAAACCACACATCAAAGTCTCATACCATGGATGTAGGATTCAAGTCGCATACCTTGCCATTAGAATAACAACATATGACGTTCACACAATCCAAGCAGTTTCAGTTAGTAGTTGCCTTACACAAACCACCCTCTCCACAATCCCCGAATGGAAGGCTGGCTTCCATTTACTACTCCAGCCCAACAAACAAAGAAATTTCCCCATTTTCCGTCTTGTCCCAGTTACTCATTCATTAGGTGTAATAGGGGGAGAAAAATATTTTGGCAATTTCAGGGGCTTCATATCTGTTGTTGCTCAAAGGCAGCTTGGCAGTTTCCGATAGTTTATAGTACTAAACGTTTTAGAAGCATACGAAACTCTGATGCATTATTGTTGTGGCTTGAAAATGCATGACATTGTCTGGTTTGCTACGCTTACGTTGGAATTCAAACTAAAAACAATTTGTTTTCCCGTTAGGAAGTGGTGAAATTGAAAGCAAACGGACTGGGGACATTGACCGGTAGGTTGCTCGTGGGTACTGCTGAAAGGATACCACCAGCAGAACTAGTCGACACAATTGGCGCCCGCAATGCTTTCATCGGAGCTATTATCTACGGTAGGCTTAGCCATAAATTAGAAACTCTTCATTTGTTTCATTTATTTCTTGGTATAACCGAACTTGGTTGCTCACTCCCATTCCTCATTTTCTGTCATACGATGAACGACCATGTAATTCGTAAACCCGGAGATCATCATGCAAATATCCCGAAACGGCCAAATCATGGTTAACAGTATTATTTTATTGCAAATTACTTATGCATCATAAACTTTACAAAAGGTCGTATGCTCCATATCACATGATATTTAACCATCAAGAGTAGATAGACAAAGTATGATATGTTAAAGAGTGAGATACCGCATGACGCTCCACATCAATCTATAAATGTGTTGATACATCAGTTCTCTCTTATGAAGTCCTTGACTTGTTTCATTTTGGTTCTCGTTCTTGCAGCATTGTGCATGAACATGGCCCCGGAAAAAATGCTTCCGTTTGCTGCCACAGTGGTAAGCAGACTTTCTCCCCTCGACTTGATGAAGTGATGAGAGAATTACAATTGCTACCAAGAAAGAGTGAGAACTTAGTTAAATCAGATGAAAGATAGGAACATCACATAATTTTGTCATATTAATCTCTTCTAAGCTGTTCTTTATCCCTCAATTTATATTACTTCAGGCTGCTGCTGGGTGCAAGGAATGGGGAGCTAGAACTGGTCTTCCCTACAGGACCGATCCGTGTTTGGCTCCGTTTCTAGGAGAAACCAGCTATTCTGCGTAATCAAATGGAGAAGGCCTTCCATCTATAGGTGACATCATGGAGCATGCAGACATGGTATCGGCATTTGGAGGATTGGTTTGGTGATATATGGTTACGTTGCACCATAACTCTAGTTCGTCATGATGTGTTGAGGGAATCTGTCATTGCTTATTAAGCTTTAACAGCTGGTCCTTCGCCTCCATAAACATTTCTAGTGTAAATAAAACAGGGGCAGAGAGACAGCAAAGCAAGTATGTGCTTTGACGATACTTGCGTCGCTTTCTCTTGTCTCTTTCAGCGAATGCAAATCTGCATGTTTGAACTCTGTCCTTGCTCTAACTTATGTTTTTTTTTTCCTTTGCTTCTTCTCTTGAACAATCGCAAAGAAAGAAGCACGAGAACAAGGATAAGTATCCATTCTTGACCTTGACCTAGAGTTGCTGTGCAGTTTACTCATCGAGTTTTCATGGAGATCAAGTCTATACATCTGATAATTAGTTAGGGAAGATGGCTATGTCTAAGTGTACCTGTTGGAAAGCACGATGACGAACATGGAAAACATTTTTTTCCGACAGTGGACAGGAAATCCACATGAATTCGATCGCAAGTTAGGTTTAGTGATCTTGAGATGTGTATGTAACCGATTCGTCTAGTTGGTTGTCATTGAATCATGTGGAACAAATGACATTGCATTACTATGATGCGAATCATCAAGATTGCACCTGTTAGCCAAATTCGACACGGCGACCAGCTCAAACAATCAGTTTCCTTAAAGTGTTGTCATCACAACCGTCTTCGCATTGTTGCATAATATTACTCTAAGCGCCAGACACGTCCTCCATGGAACGAATTAAGCAAAATCAATAGATGAAAATGAAGGAACTAAACTGTATATGTAAACAGTGTCTAGAGTTAAAACTCAATATCCAAAAACATGTTCTTCAAAAGTAAATAAAACAGTGCAAAAATCCTAACGAGATTAAAACTTATGTCATAAAATTTCTAAAAATGATGTTTAATACCACCAAAGATTCCAAATAGGTATATTTGGAGTGAATTCATTCCTTGGCCCCTTTCAATGAACGTGAAAAAGTCGCATAGTCAAAAAATGGATCGTGAGATTGAACCTATCAACCAATTAGATAATTGAAAGTGAAAAAGTTGCCTCCCATTACGTCGGACGGAATCTCTTTTTCACACATGTGGCCAGATATCTTCTTAACTCCACTCTTGAAAATGCTGATTATAGTTTTCCTCTAGCCATTGTCCGGATTACGGTTGCTCAAAATGAGCAGATCCTTGTCAATACTCTATGCTTATAAGCAAAACAGTCTAGGAAAGGCAGCCTGATTCAGTCAAGAATTTCTATGCTAATGAATTTAAAATCCATTATGAACTCTCATAGTACTTCCCGAAAGTCAGGGTTGAGGTGGGCAAGCCCAAGGCCACATGAAACACACATCGAAGTCCCATACCATTAATGAAGGATTCCAGTCGCATGCCTCGCAATAAGGATCATGACATATGATTTCAAAACACAATCTAAGCAGTCTCGAATGGTAGTTGCCTTACACAAAGACAGGTTTCCATTTACCACTACGGTAAAACCAACAAAGAAATTTCCCCATTTTCATTGCGGAGAAAAATATTTTTGCAAATTCAGTGGCTTCATATCGGTTACTGCTCAAAGGCAGCTCGGCAATTGCTGATGGTTTATAGTAGTTTATGGGCTAAAGTACTATAAAAGTCTAAACTTATTGATTTGATATCAATTTAATTCTAAATATTTCAATTGAATCAATTTAGTTCTAAATATTTTAACATTAGTATCAATTTAGTCCACCTAATCAATATAGGTTGGAATATGCTAATGTATATATCAACTGTCCTACATGGCTTAGCAAATGCTGACATGGACATTTTTAATAATATTTTTGAAATTATTGAATTTTTTCTTTTCTTTTTTTCCTTTCCCTTTCTTTCCCTTTTCTTTTTCCTATGGCTATCACCAACCACCGGCCATAGGCAAGGGCGATCGCCAACCGTCCAAGTGAGACCCTTCTCACTAGATCTAGCAAGGCCGACCCTCACCCAAGTCAAGATGGCCTCACCATGCCTCGCTTAAGCAAGGGTTAGCCTTGCCAAGCCTTACCCTAGGCAAGGGTCAACCTCCTAAATGTGAGACTAACCATCGCCTAGGCCAAGGCAAGGCTTGTCGGGCCTCATTGTCACCCAAGCCAATCCTCACTTAGGAGAGGTGCGGCAAAGCCACACTGGCCTAGGCAAGGGGGGCCTCGCCAGATTTGGTGAGGGGGGCCTCACCTAGATGGCCAACACTTGCTCTTGGCCCAACAAGGCAGACCCTCACTTGTGGCCAGTGGCCCTCATCAATTGCTAGTAACAAAAAATGGTTAAAAAAAGGGAAAGCGAAAAAAAAAATTAAAAAAAAAAATAGAATATATTTAAAATGTTCACGTCAGTACTGATCGCGCCACATAGTATGGCTAGTATCCATGTTAGCAATTTCCAGCCTAAATTAGCCAAATGAACTTAGTTAGTACAAATGTGAAAATATTTATAACTAAATTGTTCCAATTGAAAGATTTAGGATTGAATCGGTACCAATGCAATAGGTTTAGAACTTTTTTTGTGATTTTCTTGTACTTTTTGCATTAGAAGCATGTGACAATATGAGGGCAAAAAATTAGTTTTCACTTGAATTACAATCTCGTCCCACATAGATTATTGTTCTAGCTTGGAAAGGCATGACATTGTCTGGTTTGCAATGTTTTCATTGAAATATTTATTAACGACTCTTTGTTTCCTTGTGAGAAAGTGGTGAAATTGAAAGCAAACATAATCGGACTAATTTTTGACCTGCTCAAATCTGATCCGACCTAACATATCTTTATCGATGGCTTGGAAAGTCTTAAAATAATCAGCCAAGTTTTTCAAGACTTTGCCCGAGGGGTGGATCTCAATCATGCATGTTTTGTCTCCTTATTCGTTCAGAGCTTAGGAAAAGAGCGTTTCTTCGTTTTTCGCGAAAGGAACTCTATACTAAAGATCAACAAAAGTTGATGATGGCCGCGGTTGGTCTTTGTCCATTCAAAGCTTTGTAACAACTAGTCAATGGTCCTGCTGGAAGCGCGTCGAAGAACCTTGCGGCGCAAGTCTAACTCCCGTCACTGAGTAGACATTATTGACTCGGTCGGCTTAAAAGGAAAGACTCCACCATATTTTCTCACCAGTCAGCGTTTTTGTCCTTTTTTTCCCGGTGAAAGTCGGGAGAATTAATCGAACGTTTTGAGGGAGGCAACGGCCGTCTGCTCCTCATAAATATTCATCAGCTCCACTAATTGTCACAGCTGACCTGATTTGTGGAATCTTATAAGCAATAATTACTGTTAGAGGCAAAAAAAAAAAAAAAAAACTGCTTGAAAAGAATTGCTAAGAAAACACGAACCCATTGTGTTAGGAGACGATCCATATCCTTTTCTCATTTTTATGCGAATCAATCTTCGGGTTTAATACAGGATAGGCGGTATGCCCTTTTAATCGGTTGCATACGAAGGATAAAGGAAAATGATCAACAATAGAGATTAAACACTGATGATTTAATAGCTATGTAATGTGAATGCACGGTGTCCACGGGGCATCTTAATTTATCCTAAAGTTCGAAATTATTTCATGAGTGTGGTATGTCTCCCTACTGAAGTCGGACCATTGAAAATGGTTAATAACGTGCCGGCTTTACTGAATTCAGATTCATTTCAGTTTTACTTAATTAGCAGTAACAATGAAGCTTCCTCGTTACGACATGCTCCACTTGTTGACCCAGAAAGCCAAAGAAATTGACGTCTTTGAATCTTTCTTTACTCTTCATGAAGTGTGCAGTGGCTCGAAATTTCGTGTGGTCCTCAAGATTTGACATATACGCTCTTGCAATAATCTTTAGGACTTTACCAACAATGTGTCAGTCTAGATAGTACGCGAGTTTTCTCCTTTTCTTATAATTTTGAATTCAAGTTTTGTCATTTTGAAATAGATTGGTCGAGTTGCACCAAAACTGTTCCAAGCATCACTTAACTCATTATATCCAAAAAATTGCTATTCGGTACATACTAACAGATCATTAAGAAAATTTTGCAGTACCCTATGTAGTAAATATTACCGGGGTATGCTTGACCAATGCCTTGAAAATTGAACTATTTACCATAAAATATACTTAATAAATTCCCTAGAGGTATTCATTAATAGAACTTCGATCTTTAATAGTATGGATTCGTTTCAACTACTTCTGTCATTCGGTAAACTCTTTCGCTACGTAAGAAATTCCTGAAAAAGCTTAATGACTTTTTATGTGCCTTGGTCCTTCATTTTGATCCTTATGCCCCAATGTGAACGCACCCTCTTTTCCAACATCAGTCTGACATACTCCACGCGAAGGGAGGGGGATGTCTGTCTCGTAATGTCTTGAGTTTTTTCTTTTTTTTTTTTTTTGGTCGTAATCTTAATGCTTAAGTATACTTGAAAGGTAATATTGCTAATCCCAATCCCTTCCCAAAGGTGACGTTCAAATTCGATGAATAGAAGAAGTCAAAATGGCATATCTATTTAATAGAAACCGAACAGATTGAAAGTGGCAATGCGATGGCTATTCTCAAATTTAGTTTGCAGGATGGATCCTGCCAATAGCTATTCGAAGACCTTGATTTGGTTCAGCATGCCAGAAGTTCTCTATTCATCCCTTTGTTCTATTGGTTCATAATAATCAATAATAATTGATAATTCTAATTTAACATAAGTAAAATCGTGTCTAAGTAATATCAATTCTTTTTAAATTCAATTAAGTATAGAAATGCAATGTCAATTCTAAAAATGAAAACTATATTTATTCATAACTGCCTAGAATATCTATTCCTTAGTGCCTTTCAAGGGATAAATATGCTTGATTTTGAAGGAATAGACACACTGCACGAGGTGATTACCGGTAGTGAGCCTAAAAGTCCAAGGATGGTGCATCCCTCATGTGACCCTAGCAAGATAGTTGTGGTTAGGAAATCTCTCCACTCGATGTATCTTGTTTATGTGCTTAGCTACTCATTGTTTTCGTTAGATAAAATTTATTTCTTTTAATTAGTAATGACTCACATTCAAGAATTGTTGGAAGCATGCCGCAAAAATCTAATTCTTTCATCTAGAGAGGTCGCTAAAAAAAACCCGAATTTGAATTTGTCAACATATCCAATTAGACTTATCTTCACTTAACAACTTAAGCTAATGAGTTCCTAATCAATTAAAATATATTAATAATTCAATACCACACCAAAGGTCCGCTTTTTTCTAAGAGTAATATCTAGTTTGTAAAATATCAAATAATTTATTATTAACTATTTGCACAAAACTTATTCACTCAAATATTAAAAATTTAACGTATTGTTTTTGCAGCCCCCAAAAAAAAATAAAGAAGGTAAAATCATGATTGTCCACAAAAGAAAGAATCATGGAAAACGAAAGTAAAGAAACTATAAAAAGCCTAGTTATGGTTCCCTCCTCAAAACAATCTCTCTTCAGCTCCTGGCTCTCCCATCTTTTAACTCGTGATCTCGCAAAAAATACGCAACATCTTTATCACTGGACTATCCATATTTATGGTCCACGATGAACTGGAAATTGGAATCCTTTCACAGGCTCTCCGCCATCAGGCGAAACTCCGGACTTATTCTATTTCCAGTAGCCTTGCATTTTCTGTTCCTACTTTAACGAGATTCCAATTGCATGCCATGGTTGTAACGACTTTTGTGTTTTGATAAGCAATCATGATCATGACTTTCTGCTCGGGAATACTGTAAACGATGATGCATTGGCTTTTTGACTGTAGACATGCGTTTTCTCACACGAGAACTTGAATTTGGATTTAAGGTCAACCCAAATGGTCCCTTTTTTTTCGACAGAAATTCCAAACGCCGCTCGTCAAGTTGGTTCAAATTCATCCATAAAAGCCCGTCCATCCAATTTGTAATATAATATTGTTTTCTTATTCAATAATTGCATTATAACTTATCCACTCAAGTATTCATAATTTATTATATTGGTCTGCAGACTAGTTTTCGGTTGCCCATAAGAATCCAAATTCTTGAATCTTTCAATACGATTTTTCTAATTGGACAATATTATTGAAAAAAAATTATCCATATATATACATGTAGTATGTGTTCGAGTGTTTCGAAAGTTCCTGAAGTTGAATCATAAGTGAGGCCCGCTAAAGAAAGAAGTAACTGAGAAGAAAGGTAAAATATATAAAGAGTATGCATCGTGCTTGCCCCCTCCGCAAAACGCCTCTCATCTCTTTGACTAGTCTCGTTTCTTTACCCAAAACATCATTCATGTCCTCCGGGGCTCTTCCGCCATCGCCAGAGCAATGCCTCGTTGTACGTCTGTGTCGCACTCTCTTTGCACGCATGCTCATTCATGCCCAAGTCTAAGCAGAGCACAGAGAGTTTATTATCTCTCTTCACCTTCTCCAAAAAAATCCCAAAAAAATAATAATAACTACCTCAAATGTTATTGATGATTGTGTGTTTGGAGACGCAGGTGGGATTTGGTGGGACTTGTCTGGATTGCTTCGCTGTTGTGTCCACTTTCCCGAAGCCTGGCGATGAAATCAGATGCATAAGCACGAAAGTACTTCCTTTTCTTTGACTATAATTTTCTTTTTAATTTGTTCTTTTGGCCTTTTATAGGTATGGATTTGTTTTCAAGTACGCGAGCTGACAGATTGTTGCAGGGAAGATTGTTCTTGAAAAAAGTTACGAAACCAAGAAAAGCGTCGGCATCCTTATCCTGAGATAAGATATCAGCATCAGGAAAACTGTTTTCATGTTCTTCACTTATCGATGTTTATGTTCGTTAGTTTTGATCAGTCTAACCACTTCGGATATATGTTGATGTCATTGAAGAAGCTCGTATGCCAGGAGTGATGCTTTTAGACAATTAGATTTCTGGAGTAACCTTCAAATCCATTGTCCACTATTAGGTTCAAGGAAATGGAGAAGCAGCGAACGCTTTAACTTGTTTGGCTCGTCTGGGTGTGAGAGGAAGGCTTATGTCTAAGGTTACTGCTGGAATATCTGTCGATTCTTCTTTAAATTTTCCATTTTGATCCTGTCAAATGTCTGAACGGTACCTTGGACATTTGGATTTTTAGCTAACATTTTCCGCATGCCTTGTGAAATTAACTAGATTGCTGATGACATCCGGGGAAGAGCATATTGGAGGAGCTAACAGCTGATGGTGTAGATACCTCTTTTCTCGTGGTAAGATTTAGGTTGATACCTTGTAATTTAAAGAGCATCTTCGAGTAATCATTCGCATATGCTTGCCAAATGATTAGGTTGTGCATAAAGCTGGAGCAGATTATCTAGCTCAAATCCGTTTCTGGGCCAGCATGCTATCTAAAAGATTCTGGTTTTACTCATGTAGAGATCATTTTCTTTCTATAGGGGAATAAACACTTTCTTCTCAGCTGCTTTGGGGTTTTTATTCAAGTACTGATCTGCAGTCGCTTCAATGTAGACTTCAGCTAAAAGGAACGACGTCACTGTGAAACTAATTTTGGCTTCTATATTTTAGAATTAGAAATCTGCAATTCTTGTTGTTCTTCACTTACACCTATCACTGGTATCCTAGAAGAGCATTGCATCTTGAACATCCGAGTGGCTTTTTTCTCCCCAAAACCTTTTTCTTTTCTCCAGGTTGCCAAGGATGGACGAACGCCGTTTTCCTATGTTATGGTCAACCAATCAACGTGAGAAGATTTCCTCTCTTAATTTGACCATAATTTCATGTAGTTTTGTAAGCCTGTTTGAGCATTTAAGCTGCTCTACCCTAGCATCTTTTGTATTAGCTTTCACTTAGTGATATCGAGAATAGGGATATAGGTTTTTTAGTGGCAAAATTAGTATATGATAAATGCTTCTTTCACGTTCCTAATTCTGGTTCATTCAATTTTCAGTACCCTTTTGCTTAGCTTTGGTTCATCTTTTCCTCGGAGGGAAATCAGTTAATTCTGTCATTCTTAAGAACTCCAGGATCAGGTGAACTATAAAAATGATTATTTGAAAATGTTGACGGAATATGATGTGGATTTCGATTTCTCGCTGCAATCATTATGCTCAAATTCTGAAAAAGAGAAGTTAAAAAAGCTCTTGGGATACCATGGCAAATGTCCTGTCATATTACTTTGCACCGTAAATTTTCCCTGTCGTATATTTTTCCCCTTAACACAAGACGCTAACATGATGTCTGGCATTTACACGTGGCTATCAACTTTGATGAGACTTTCAGGAGAGCGCGTACTTGCATTTTTACACCAGGATTCCCTGTCATGGAACCGGCTGACATTTCCCAGATGTATTTAAAATCTGCACTTGAAGGAGCGAGGTTTGTCTACTTTGATGCAAGACACACAGATACTGCAATAGTTGTTGCCCAAGAGGTAGAGTCATCTTATTTGCTTCTATTTTTGTTGGTGCTTACTGGATGAGATATTGTAGATTAGGGACTCGCGCATGAAATGTTTGGGGAAATATTCTCTAACATTCATATTCTAAGGCCAAGGGTTTGATTTTTTATTAAGAAAAAAAAAAAAAAAAAAATTTCACCCAAAAGCCCTTTGAAAAAAAAATTACCAAAATCTAACTTAACCAAAGTAGTTTTACAAATGATTTTTACCAACAACAATTTACATTTCCCTGAACAGCTTTAGGCCAAATGCCTTTGCATTTCCTCAAGGCCCATTTCCAAAGCCAAACCAAACCCACCATACATTATCATCTGTCAATGCAGGCAGTTGGGCAAAATATACCCATTCTCCTTGATGCAGAAAAGCAAAGGCCGGGCTTGGATGGTCTTCTTCACTTGTCGGATTATGTCGTATGTTCAGCTAAATTTCCTCAGGTAAACCAACTATAGGGAAGTCTTGTCTATTGTTGATTGTTGAACTCTTGGCCAGATGATAAAGGGGCTTCTAATCTGCTAGGAAAAACCATTGATATCTGACTATCAAATTATTGTTTATTAAGGAAACTTCGCCAAGTTCAGTTTACTGATTGCTTTTGCTAAGAGACTTCTCACCGGACTTCTTTTGTATCGCTCATAATATATCCTCTTGATGCTTTGTTATAACTTAACTAGTACCCTTGACACGCCGAACATCTTCATTTGGTCAAAATTGTCAGATATAAAGGGTTCGAGCCATTTATTGTAGCTTACGTCTGCTTTGGCTTTATGTGCTTACTGGCTGTTCAGTTTGTCAATGAACTCTTAATGCAACATGGCGTTGCTGTATTCAACAGGCTTGGACAGATGCACCATCTCTACCTAGTGCCCTTTTATCCATACTTCTTAGATCACCAAAATTGAAATTCGCAATCGTGACCATGGGTGAACGTGGATGCCTGATGCTGGAGAGATCATCAGATGGTAGGTTGGGGACTCCGGCTGTCACTTTGTTTTCCCCCTCACGAAAGAATGCCTTCAACTAATGCTCACTTTTTAATATTATGTACAGCAGAGAACTCTTTGATGGGAGAAGAAGATGTCAATAGCTTATTGCATTCTTTGGAGCAAAAAAAGGATGATAGTGTAGCCAGACCAATGTGCATTTCATCGGTAAAATGCTTCTCTAATCGACGTCAAAAAAGCATGCTTGTTAGTGTTATTATTTTGTTTAAGGCCTGTTAGAGATGCTAGATCAGCTTTCTGTGCTGAATTTCAACAATTATCAATTACTATCTATTGATAATAATTTGTGAATAATATAAGTCACTTGGTCAAAAAATGGATCATAAGACTAAACCTATCACCCAATTGTATAATTGAATGCGAAAAAGTTGCCTCCCTTGGGGTCAAACTGAATCTCTTTTTCGAACTTCTTGCCAGATATCTTGTTAGCTCTACTCTTGAAAATGCTGGTCATACTTTTCCTCCAGCCATTGTCCGGATTACAGTTGTTTAGAATGAGCAGACCCTTGTCAATACTCTATGCTTATAAGCAAAACAGTCTAGGAAAGGCAGCCTGATTCAGTCAAGTACTTCTATGCTAATGAATTTAAAATCCATCATGAACCTTCATCATACTTCCCAAAAGCTAGGATTGAGGTGGGCAAGTCCTTGGCCAAAAAAACCACACATTAAAGTCCCATACCATCGATGAAGGATCCAAGTCACATGCCTTGCAATAAGGATCATAACACATGTTTTTAGAACACAACCTATGCAATCTCGAATGGTAGTTGCCTTACACAAATCACCCTCTCTATGATCCCTGAATGGAAGGTGGGTTTCCATTTACTACTGCAGTACAACCAACAAAGAAATTTCCCCATTTTCCGTTTTGTCCCGACTACTTCATTCCTTAGGTGTAATTGGGGAAGTAAAATGTTTTGGCAATTTCAGTGGCTTCATATTGAACATTGCTCAAAGGCAGCTCCGCCATTTCTGATAGTTTATAGCACTTTCCGTGATAGAAGCATGCGACACTATTAGTGCAGCAATTTAGTTTTCACTTGAAATACAGTACTGTCCCACGCTGATTGTTGTTCTAGCTTGGAAAAGCATGACATTGTCTGGTTTGCAAAGTTTTCATTGAAATATTAATTGACGATTACTTCTTTCCTTGACAGAAAGTGGTGAAATTGAAAGCAAATGGAATCGGGACATTGACAGGTAGATTATTCACCTGTACTGCTGAAAGGACACCACCATCAGAACTAGTCGACACAACTGGTGCTGGCGATGCTTTCATCGGAGCTATTCTCTACGGTAGGCTTAGACATAAATTAGAAACTCTTCATTTGTTTGGGGAGTTAATCATGCTTCATTTTCATATCGGTACAATAGAACTTGGTTGCTCGCTCCATATTTTAACTATTTCCCGTTACTCACATGCTGCCGTGTGATTAATGACAATGTACATCATAAACCCAGAGATCATCATGCAAATATCCCAAATCGTCTAACAAAAAGTATCACATGGTAGAGTGAGACATGACACTCCCCATTGACTTATAAATGTGCTGTTGCATCGGTTCTCTCAGATGAAGTCCTTGATGTGCTTTACTTTCATTCTCGTTCTTGCAGCATTGTGTATGAACATGACCCCAGAAAAAATGCTTCCGTTTGCTGCCACGGTGGTAAGTAGGCTTTCTTCCTTCGAATTGATGAAGTGATGAGAGGATTACAATAGTTTCCTAGCAAATTTCTGAACTTATTTAAATCAGATGAAAGACAGGAACATCACATGATTTTGTCATATGAATCGCTCATGAGTTGTTCTTTTCATCCCACGATCATTCAACTCTAGGCGGCTGCTGGGTGCAAGGGATTGGGAGCTAGAACCAGTCTTCCCTTCCGGACTGATCCATGTTTGGCTCCTTATTTTGATGGACCGGCAATGACATGAAATCAAATGCAGAAAGTCTTCCATATAACAGCGACATCATGGAGTATGCCATTTAGTCATGGAACATTGGCTAGTCAAGTTTAGTTTACTGAGTTTTCATGGAGATCAAGTCCATGTATTTCTACTAATTAGTTATGGAAGATTGGCTATGTCTAAATGTACCTTTTGGAGAGCACAACGACGAACATTGAAAAGATTTTTCTCCAAGAACGTTCGTCCTTGTTGATCAATATGAAACCCACATGAATTCGATCCCAAGTTACATCTGGAGATCTTTGAGAATTTGTATATTACTAAGTCGTCAATTGGTTTCTGTCAAATATGATGACATGGTCATCGTTCATGTTGACCAAATGACATTGTGTGACTCTGCTACAAATCATCCAATTGCACTCGGTGAAGTTCGACACAGCAATAGGCTCGACCAACAGGTTTCCTAGAACGTTGTCGTCGGAACAATCTCCGCATTGTTGCAACATAATACTCGAAGCCCCAAGTCGTGGTCCCGTGAACGAAATTAAGCAAAAACAATGGACAAAAACCAAGGAAGTAAACATTTTACAATGTTGGACCCCAAAAATAAAAGCGCTTTACAATATAACTTACATGCTCAAGGAGTGAAAATTTAATTGCCAACCTTTTCACTCAACGGCTTGTCCCGTTTATATCAAATGAGCAATCAATTTTGGCTAGATGAATTGAATCGGCACCAAAAAAAAAAAAATCAGAGCTGAATTGACACAATTATAATAAGTTTAAAACTTTTTTAGTAATTTCTCATGTATAGAGCTAAAACTAAATATGCAAAATTGTGTTTTTGAAAGTAGAATTGTCAAGAAGATTAAAACTTATATTGCAATAATTTTAAAATGAAAAAAGAAATTACATTCTTTTCTAGATATAGGCCTGCATAAATTGGCATCATAATTGTTAATCTCGTGAGCATTACATATAATATCATCGGCTGTGATTACACTAGGTTTAATGATCTAGGTCAAGGCAAGAGTTCTTTAACTAATCACGTATATTTTGTCTCGGGGTAAATATAAAAAAAAAAAAAATTGGTAAGGTAAGATTATATAAAACAACCAGAGAACTGTACAACAGAGGAGAGAAGACACGATACCAACAGAGACTCATCTGGACGAAAAGTCCCTAGAGTAGAAGGGTACCGCGATCCCAAAAGAAATATACAAAAGGCTAGAAGCCCAAGGAACTAAGAAAACCTAAGCCATCATATACTAAGTCATGGGCGGCTCCACTCCAAAAATCTGAGGGTCTATCCCCCAACTATGCTGCATCCTTTTGTTTCTGGGATTGTCTTCAACCGATTTAAAAGTTAGGGTTTTATCCTTGACTGCCTTATGAAGGAATTACTTCATGGAGGGAATACAAAGGTTATGGCCACTAAAAAGGATGTCATTTCTAGTTTTCCAGATAATATTGCAGAGAGAACCAAAGGAGAAAAATGCTATCTTCCGGTAAAATCATTTTCCAGACAAAAAATTGATAGCCCAAAGTAGATTATCCGACCAAGAGGAGTTGCTCCAGGGGAGGTTACATTTGGCGGCCCAATAATTAGACAGAGAATTGGAGATACAGCAAGCAAAATAGAGGTGATTGACTAAATCCGATAGAGTTGCACAAAGCACAAACCGAATTAGGAATTCTACCATAGGACATGAGATATAACTGAGTGGGAGGCAATTTTTAGTAATCAGCCAGAGAAGAAATTGATGTCTAGGGGTCAAAGTCTTATCCTAAACCAAAGAGGACTAATGAATCGGGTTGGATTTGCGTCGGATTGTAGCCCAAGCAGAAGCTATTGAAAATTTTCCGAAGGAGCCCTCCAACCATGTGAAGGTGTCTTGACCGGTTGAGAGATGGGGAATCGGTATTTGCCACAAGACCAGCTCTTGGAGTAACTGGGTCCCTTCCGGGGAAAATAGGTCCTTCACTCTCACTTGTCTAGGAAGGTCCGATTAGTAGATGTAACTGTTTGAGAAAACTGAGTTTAGAGGGCCAAAGTCAAGCCATGGGTCAAACCAAAGTGATGTCAATTCACCATCTCCTATTTTCCACCTTAAGTAGGGTAGGAAGTCCTCCCTTAAAGTAAGGATCTTTTGCTAAGCCCAAGAGCAATGGGTAGGAGTCGAAGTATCCCAAAAATTCTTCATTTTGAGATAAGTAGCATGAATTCATTTGCATCATAGCGACTCTTTATCGATAATATCAGTCAAATGTGTTTAGCCATGGCTGCTTTGTTGCTATTCCTAATCCTTCTTATAATAGGTATCCTTCCTGATGGGGAAGACAAACATCAACCCAAGACTCCTTTGCACCTCCTGGCCCTATAGTTGGGCCATTCCAAAGGAATTGTCTGCATGTTTGTTCTATCTTGTCCACTACCGCCGATGGGAGCCAAAAAATGGAGGCCTAATAAGCTTGGATGGCATATAGCATCGACTTAATAAGTTGAAGTCGGCCTACAAAAGAAAGAAAACGGTGGGTCCAAGATTGGACTCTAGTAGTGAGCCGGCAAACTAGGGTATTGCAGTCCACTTTGCTCAGTCTTGATGTGATGATGGGTGCACCCAAGTATCGCATAGGGAGGGAACCACGATTGAAGCCAAGAGCTTGTATAATCTGCTCATTAGTGGTTTCAAAACCTCCTAAAATGAAGACTTCACTTTTTCTAGTGTTAGGGACCAATCCACTCCAATTAGAGAATAAAGTATAAGCCCGTTTTAGAGGCAAGAAATAGAAGCAAGATTCGCTTCACTAAAGAGAAATACATCATTCGTAAAGAATAGGTGGGATAGACGTGTAGCCTTGCACCGCCAGTGGTATCGAAAATCCGGGTACCGAGTACGAGAGTCATGAATCCCAGTAAAAACTTTCATGATCAAGGTGAAGAGATATGGAGATATAAGGTCACATTGCCTTATACCACGTCCACTTGCGAAGAAGCCATGGAGTTTGCCATTTATGGAAATATAAAATTTTAGGGTACGGATGCATACCATAATGAGCTTAGTGAGATGAGAGGGAAATCTAAATACTTGGAGAGTCTTCTCAAGGAAGTTCTAGTCGAGAGTATCATAGACTTTCCTAAAATCCACCTTGATGGCACACTTCGGTATATAAGGCTTATTATGAAACCCGCTGAAGAGTTCTTGGGCAAGAAGGATATTGTCACTTATCCTCCTACCTTTTACAAATGCAGTTTGAGCCGGATTGATCAGGTAAGGGAGAACCACAACAATTCTAGAGGAGAATATCTTGGCAATACACTTGCAAATTGTATTACAACAAGCAATAAGGCGAAAATCGGAAATAGATGTCACATTGGGGATTTTAGGCACCAAGGCAATGATAGTATTATTGACTTCCTTAAGCATACAACAAGATACAAGGAAATCCATAACCGCCTCAGTAATTGAAGGGCCAACCTTGTCCTAATTCTTTTTGAAGAAGTCAGCATTATAGCCATCAGGTCTGGAGACTTTATTTCCAACCATCGAGAACATAGCATCTCGAATTTCCAAAGGAAAAAACGGTTGGGATAGAAAGGTAATCTATTCTTCCTTGAGAGGGGAGTGAATGACATCGGTGAGTTCCTGTATAGAATGTCTCAAAGTCATAGCAGCCGGAGCAAGGAGGTCCTGAAAATAAGAGACAAATACCCTCTGTATTTCCTTCATTTTTGATATCATTTGTCTTGAGCTATCCACGACATAAATGATACGATTTCGAAGGTGTTGGTGGTTGACTGAATGATGGAAGAACTTGGTATTATAATCACCTTCCTTAAGTCAATGAATTTTAGACTTTTGCCTGAAGAATAATTCCTCAAGAGAGCGGAGTTCATAATATTCCTTGAGTTGGGAATGTTCCTTAGCCGCCAGAGAGCTACTTTGAGGGTCTAGGTGAAGTGCCTCTTGCATAGATAAGAGAATGCTTTTAGCTACAGCTACCCTCATAGAAATATCTGAGTAGGTATCTCTATTAAGGCACTTGAGCCGGCCCTTCAAGAGCTTGAGTCTAGTATAGAGTCTGTACATAGGAGAACCTGATACTTGGGCCTCCCAAGACTGAGAAACCAGCATGAGGAAGCTCGGGTGGCTCATCCTTAAGTTAAAGAATTTAAAGGGAGTTCGCCTAGAACTAGATGCAAGAATTCTCACAACCATCGGAGTATGGTTAGATAGGCCCGGGGCTAAGAATGATGCTTCAGAGAAGGAGAAAGCGGAGCACCAACAATTATTGACCAGGACTTGGTCAATCTTCCTTTGTTTCCTACAAGAGCCGGAGGAAGTGGACCAGGTAAACCAAAAACCTACATAACGCAGGTCAAATAGTTCAGCTTGCTCCAGACAATTCTTGAATTCATCAAAGGCGGGAATCAAGATATCCAAGCTCCCCAAGCGATCCGAAGAATCCCAAATGACATTGAAATCACCAGCAACCATCCAAGGACTTTCTTTTAGAGAAGAGCTCAAGCTAATGAGTTCACTCCAAAGGGATCTTCGAGCAATAAAAGTATGCTCCCCATAAACAGCCAATAAAGAAAGTGTAATCCTCGAGTTCAAGAATTTTACATCACCATGAATGATCTAGGTAGTACTAATTCGAGTAGTAAAGCATACCAAAAGCGGGTTCCATTCAACCCAAATCCACCCTCGAGGAGATGACTCATAATTAGAAACCCAATTCCATCCATGGAGTAAGCCAAAATAGAGATTGGGAAAGCTAGCAACCAGCACTTTTGTTTCCAATAGACCAATACAACATAGATTATTGAGGCGAACAAACTATCTAACCTCATCTTGCTTAATAGGATTCATAAGACCCTTGACGTTCCAAAAGCCAAAAGACATAAAAAAAAATGTACAAAAGGAAAAGAAGGTGGTCTACTTTCTTTTTGGGCGCCTTCTAGTGGCAGCTAGTTTAGAAGCTTTCCCAAGCAAAGGTCCAAACCTACTACCTTGCTCAGATATTTTTGCCTTACCAGAAGGAGTAACAGAGGTAGGCCTCAGTCTATTAGCTTGCTCAACTCTCACTTGTAAGCTTAAGGTCAAAAAAATCAAACTCAAGAGGGGCAATAACAGGTCTCAATGTTTGGCTTGAACAGACATTAATAGAACCTTCCAATGCTAAGCTAGCAACAGCATCCACGAAAGGAATTCCAGCAGCAGGGCCCATCTCACAGCCTGACCAAATGACTCTAGTAGGTTCTGATGTAGTGCAGATAGTAGCAGCAGATGTTGTTTTCTTATCAAAATAAGCAACAGCAATAGCACCAGCAGAGTTGGAAGTAAAAAGTAGGAGTATGGACAGCCATAGCAACACCAATAGTGGCACCTGCAACAACAACAACAACAGCAGCAGTAGACTGATGATGTCCCACGGCAGTAGCAGCGGCATCACCTACAACAACAGCACCAGCAGTAGCATTTCTCTTCTGGTTTGAGCGAACAAGACCAATGGCAACTGCATCAGCAACAGCAACAGCACCGACTTCAGCAGCTACATCAACAAACTTAGGACATCCCACAACAGCAACAACACTGGCACATACAGCAGGACTAGCACTTGCCGAGCCTAAGATAGAACAATTAGCAACATTTCTCTTCTGGTTTGAGCGAACAAGACCATCACCAGTAGCTTTGAAGCAACCTGCAGCATCAAAATCCTCATCTAGATCATCATCCGAGTCAAAGGAGGATTGGGAGCAAGTTCAAGCCGCGCAAAAGCAATCTGTTTGTTCTTGTTTCCAACCTGGCGGTTCTAATTTCTGTTGGCTCGTTTCCATTCCTTAGTAGGGGCTGGTCTAGTCTCATTAGCTAGTACGGATGCAGCAAGAATGGGTCATTGCCCCTCCCTAATAGCAGGGAGTTGAGAAGCCTGCACATGAGCTAAGATCGTCGATTCAGACTTAGATGTGGATGGGACTTGAGCAGGGCATCTATAGCCAAAAGTACTACAAATATGGCAAGATATAGGTTTCCATTCATATTCAACATTCATTGTACGAGGTTTCCCATTCATAAAGATCGTAATAATATCATAGCAGGGTTTAAAGGCTACTAGTTCAATATAGACCCTAGCAAACGAAATCATTTTCAAATGCTCTGTATGGTGGTCTACATAGAGCAGTCTTCCCACGACACTGGCTACCTTGCTAATCCCCTTAGTAGATCACAGACTATAAGGGAAATTCTTTAGTCTAATCCAAACTAAAATTGTAGAATGATCTCCTTGTTTCAACTCTAACATGGGGTGCCATTGTTGAAGGATTAGGGGCACACGTGCCACTGTCAATGGCCCACCCTCAAGAACCTTTCTCCTAAACTCAAGATCAGAAATATGGAAAAAATAGAACCTTTAGTCATTAGCTTTAACCTCTAACAAGCATTAGCCCCAAAGGTGTTTAAGGACCGTCTCAACTAACTTAAATGGGAGTTTCTTCCCAACAAAGTAGCCAACTAAGCAATTATGCCAAATGAGATCAGCAGCATCAAAATCCTCCTCCTAACAATGGACTATATTGCTCCCATTAGAATAGGGATCAATGAAAGAAAGGGAATACCCTTGCATAGCCACCTTGGCTACATTAGCCCAAGAGCGAGTGGTTGTGGCCGATGTTCTAGCATTTTGGGGCAACAAGCCTTGCCTCTACTCAACGTTCAGACCGTGGCTAGGCCCAACAGCATCCATAACAGAGAGAGACCGTTCTGTTCTGTTGTCATTAACCACAACAGCAGAATTTTGGCCTACATTTCTGCCTCTTCTCGACTCGCCAGCAGCATTTCGAGTAGCAGGGACCCTACTTCGGCTGCAATGGCGATTATTACCCAAACCCAGTTGGGATTTCGCAACAACAACATCATTTTCCATGATTATAACAGAACCCAGCTACCCAACTAGCTAAGTCTAGACTTTCCCATCGCAATATATAACCGCGAGGATAGGAGGCCTTACCAGAGTAGGGAGCAGCAAGTAGCTTGGTCGGCTATAGCTTGGCCTCTCCCCTGAACTAGGGCGACCTCTCACCCGAAGTGAGACTTCAACCGGAGTGGGCAAATGCCAGTTACAAACCAACCTAGAGTCGGAATGGAGCAAGAAGCAACAAAGAATGGAGGCCGACTTTTGCTCAATCCCTCCCCGGAAATGTGGCTTTTGCCAGATCCAAACGATGCCTGAACTGAGCCGCACCAAGATCGGAGATGCAAAAGGCAAAAGCTCAGAAATAGAGAAAGATGAACAGTAAAAAAAATTTCTTATTATATGCACAAAAAAAAAAAAAAATCGACCGTCATTAATCAACCAAGTGAAAAGCCGTAAATTATTCTTGAGGCTTAGACCAATCACTGCCCAACTCCGTGAGTGAAGGTTGCGACTCCTGGTAGCCGACCCAGCAGCCTTCCCATCCAACCGACGCGATCACACCTAGCATCAGCCCCTCGATCGAGGCCGTCCTCCTCTCCGATGCTCTCTCCCTTCCTCACATCATTTCCACGTCATCCAGACATCCCTAGGATGACGTCAGATAGGGGCACTTCAACGCGGCCCGTGACGGTGGGGAAAGGAACTCTCGTACGTTAATCAACTCCCGGACGTTTATCTGATGAATTAGAGAAAGACTCAACAACGGCAGAATCCAACGAAGCAGAAGCACCATGCAGTTCTTGACAGCTGAGTCTTGTGAGTCATATTATAAGGACGTGGACTATTCCTTTTCATTCTTTCTTTTATATTTTCTTCACCACATGGCTAAGGTTTTAATCTAATTGCATTTTTCCACGGCGTTCTTATCTTGAAAATGATGAGCGGGCGCAAATCTGACCGAAATATAGCACGATTGGTTTTACAAAATGCTGACAGGATGTGAACTCGATTTAAAATTCTTTCGTAAATGGCATGTCTTAATTACATGATTTCGATGCTGCCGATCTAAAGCGTTGACCATGACGAGCTTCTGTTATCTATCTTCTTAATCAATCCCTTCATGGAAAAACTTCCTGTAATTAACAAAACTCTCGAGTGTTGACTTTGACAGAAAGCGCAAAGAGGCGGGAGGGAAGTAGGTGGAGGAGGAGGAAGTACCCACGCATAAATGTCTTCTTAAACATCGAAGGAGAAACGCAGAGCCAGGAGCAGACGAAAACAGCTTCCGAAGAACTTTGTTTGCCTTTGAATGGAGTTGATATATGAATGCCCTAACCTGGAAAGTACTTGTGTCTCTCGTGATGTTCCTCGCCTTCTTTGTGGGCTTTTGCCTATAGATAGCACACACTCACTCCACCTGAGTCTTAAAATTCTGTTGGTTTCGCTGCCTGTTCAGTTGCTGAGTGTACTGCAGCTGGCCAGGATGTTCGTAAATTACGAGGATGATACCTACGAACGCACCGAAAGCGTGTCTCCCGAAGTCAAGTACTATTGTCTTCGATCAGAAACCAATATCTCTCTCTCTTCTCCAGGAAGAGCTCTCTCTACCTCTTGTGGTAGCTCCCCCAATCCAAAACCCTAGGTCATCAACAGCCCCATCACCCGGCACCATCAATGGAGAAACCCATCTCCTCCATTGCCCACGCCCGATTCCCTCCATGAGTCCACACCAGTAACTCTCCTCCCCTCGCCAAAAATCTGCCCAACTCCATCCTCTCCCATAGACACCATCCACTCCACAGCCTCCAGACAGTCGGCAAAATCCTCCCCCACACTCCCTTCTCAACGGATCTGCCATAACCACTACTTTTCCATAGAACTCGCAACTCCAATCAGCAAAGCTACGACCACTCAAAGAAGCTGAAATGGAAAACACAGCAGAGGAGGAAGTCAGACTAGCCTTGCTATGCAAAAGGTTGGGGAAACTATGGACACACCAAGCCATCACAACAGTAGATGATGTAATTTCAGCAAGCAAGGTAAGAGAATGTCAACAAACCCTACTAGGGCAACTATACCAGAACCCTAAAATCAATTTCCAAGCATTTCAAAACACAATGAGGAGGGTATGGAAACTTGAAAGTGCAGAAATTAACCTGTTAGCCCCTGGAATCTTTGCGTTCAAGTTTGCATCAGAAAAAGATAAAGATCGAATAGTTGCAGAGGGACCTTGGTCCTTTGCAAATCACCTGCTGTTGTTAAAGCCGTGGCTACCGAATACCCCGCCGGCCTGCTATAAATTTGAGACGTGCTGTTTCTGGGTCCACATACATGGTTTACCTGCAGAATGGATATCGGAAGAAGTTGTAAAACGTGTAGCAGGGAAGATAGGCCAAGTCATTGAGGTGAAAATCGAAGCAAAAGGCTACATGCCTTACAAAATAGGAAAGGCAAAAGTTGACATGGAATTGTCCCTACCTCTGAAACCAGGCGCCCTTTTCAGCAATAACGGCAAGAAAATATGGCTAGACTTCCGATACGAACGTCTCCCACATTACGTTATTCCTGTGGAAGATTGGGACACTATGCCCAACATTGTGAGGAGATACCATATCGGAAGACAAATTCCTCGATAAAAAAGACATGATGTATGGCGCATGGATGAAGGTCGAAGCAAATGAGTGCAGTCCTTATTGGGACGTCTATTATGGGAAGATAATGGAAGAACTACTAGAGGAAAGAAGCTCCCCTGAAATGTCAACAAACCCGGAGAGTTGGTTGTTTATGAAACGCCCGAGAAAACACCCCTGACCAAGCAAACCCCAGGGATAAAGGAAAAGGCAAGGTAGCTGCCACAGAAAAGATGGAATGGCACAATACTGATAATGTGCCTGGATCGGACCAGGAAAGGAATTATCAACTGGTGAGCACCAACTCGATGATCGGGAATGCCATTGGAAAACGAGGAAAAGGGTCAAAATATGCAGCTCAGAAAAAATTAAAGAGATACTCTCCCTATGAACAGCAAGGAATAAGCAGGCAACTTGTTGATGACACGACTTTACTGGAAACCCCAGTACTTACGAAGGAAGAAACACGAGGATGGGCTTTGGTGGCTAGCCCTAATAAGCCACCAAATCACAAATGAAGCTGTTAAGCTGGAATTGTCAGGGGTTGGGCTCCCCCCTGACATTCCAGGCCATTAGAGCCCTAGTGGCTCAAGAGAGGCCCGCTGTTTTATTTTTAATGGAAACAAAGAACAAGGAGGAGGTGTGTAAGAGACTACAACGAAGACTAAGATTCCAACACAGTTTTCTAGTCAACCCTAGAGGCCTTGCCGGGGGGTTAGCACTACTCTGGACCGATCAGGTAGAAATCTCCATACAATCAAGCTCTGTGCAATGCATACATTTAACCTGTTCGGATAGGGAGACACATCAAACTATGAGAGTATCTTTCGTTTATGCATCTACTGACTACCAGGAAAGACAAAATTATGGGCTGAAATATACTCAACTCAAAACCCCTTACAAGGTCCATGGATATGCATCGGAGATTTTAATGAGGTGCTATATGTCTTGGGAAAAAATGGGCAAAAGAATGGCTAGAAAACTACAGAATGAAAGCCTTCCAAGACTTTCTAGACTCATGTGGGTTAATGAATGTGGACAGCAAGGGGTGTGCTTTTACTTGGTCAAATAACAGGGAGGGGGATGAGTATGTGAAGGAAAAACTGGATAGAGTGCTGTGCAATATACAATGGAGAGTGGAGTATCCAGAGGCGGAGGTGTTTGCCCTACCTGCGATTGCTCCGATCACAGCCCATTACTACTGGATTTAATTCCTCAGGTGGAGAAAAGAAGGAGAGAATTCAAATTTGAAGCATACTGGATGGAGGATGAGGAATATGAGAATGTAATGCAGGAGGCATGGCGGGACCAAGTCGAAGAGGAGGGCAGTATATGCAATAAGCTTAAACGGGTCTCCACCAAGCTTCATAAGTGGAGCAAGACCAAATTTCCCAATGCCCGTAACACAATCCAAGCTTTACAGGGAGAATTGCAGCAGTTAGTAAATGATCCAACTATAAATCATAAGCGAGTCAAATGGCTGAAATGTGAAATCGAGCGCTTATGGTCTCAAGAGGAAACTTATTGGGGGATGCGCTCACGTATTCAATGGTTAAAATGGGAAGACAAAAACACGAAATTTTTCCATGCAACCACGGTGCAAAGAAGACAGAGAAACCGTATCACTATGTTAAAGAACCCGAGTGGAGGATGGACACGGGATCAAACGCAGCTAAAGCAAATGGCTGCCATGTTTTTCCAGGAGCTATACACTTCGGTGGGATATCGAAATATCCAACCAGTATTAGACCAGCTGCCGCGATTAGTGACTGAAGAAATGAATCAAGAGCTGCTCAAGGAAGTTACCCTAGAGGAAATACAAAAGGCCACCTTCCAATTGGGAGCATTGAAGGCCCCCGGCCCAGATGGGCTGAATGGTCTCTTTTATCAGCATCATTGGCATGAAATCAACCATGATATCTATAAGGAAATTACCCAATTTTGGAGGACAGGTAGGCTAAATCCAGAACTGAACAAAACAATCATAACCCTTGTCCCAAAAGTCCAAAATCCAGAACAAGTGGATCAGTTTCGTCCCATCAGTTTGTGCAATTTCATGTACAAAATCATCTCGAAGGTAATGGCAAACAGGCTGAAAATATATCTCCCACAACTGATAACTATCGAACAGAGTGCATTTGTACAGGGGAGATTGATTCAGGATAACATCCTATTGGTACAAGAGGTGCTACACCAGCTGCGAACTAGAAAGAGGAAACAAAAATTCCAGGCGATCCTAAAGATGGACATGAGAAAGGCCTATGATCGAGTAGAGTGGGACTTCTTAGAGGCTAGTATGATTAAGATGGGATTCAGCAACTCCTGGGTTGAAATGGTGATGCAATGTGTGTCAACAGTCTCCTACAGTGTTAAACTAAATGGCCAGCCCTTACCATACTTTCACCCAACTAGAGGAGTCCGTCAAGGCGACCCACTATCCCCCTATCTCTTTATCCTAGTAGCAAATGCTCTGTCCCACTTACTACACAAAGCAGTGGAAGATGGTAGTATAAAAGGGATCCGATTAAACAGGAATTGCCCTACTCTATCCCACCTTATGTTCGCGGATGATCTTATTCTATTCATGGAAGGAAACATCACAGAATGCCAGAATTTTGCTGCTGTCCTGAATCAATACTGCTTTGCTTCAGGTCAAACGATCAACCTGAATAAATCAGGTATGCTCTTCAGCAAAAACTGCCCTCAATCTCTGAAGCAATGCCTAACAAACGAGATGAGAGTAGCAGAAATAGAAAAATCAGGAAAATACTTGGGCATTCCCTCAGATTGGGGTAAATCAAAGAAGGAGATGTTTGCCTGGATCATTGCTAGAGTTAATAAGAAATTAGAAGGCTGGAAGGAAAATCTGATGTCGAGGGCAGGGAAAGAAGTATTAATTAAAGCAGTCGTCCAAGCGATACCGCAATATGTCATGTCAGTTTTTAAAATCCCGCTCTCCATATGCCGGGCTATTGAGAGAAAGATTGCGGACTTCTGGTGGAAAACGAATGATCACCACAAAGGAATTCACTGGAGAAGATGGGAACTATTGAAGGAAAGGAAAGCCATAGGGGGACTTGGTTTTAGAGACCTAATAACTTTCAACAACGCTATGTTGGGGAAGCAAGTGTGGAGGCTAATTAAGCAACCAGAAACCCTGTGGAGTAAAATATTCAAAGGCTTATACTACCCACAGGGGCATCTTCTACAGGCTGGAAAAGGCAGCAACCCCTCTTGGGGATGGCTGAGTATTCTCTCAGGCAAGAATTATATTCTACCTTCACTTCGATGGACAATAGGAAACGGGAGAATATCAAAATTCGCGAGGACAAATGGCTACCTAGAGGAATTCTCCGTGGCCCGGCAAACAAGAACGATCCCAAGAAGGTGTCGGAGCTGATAAATGGGGAGAGTATGACATGGAAGGAAGACAAAATTCGAAGCCTATTCGATCAGGAAACGACTGAGGAAATTCTCTCAATCCCTATCAGCAGAATCATCAAAGAAGATCAAATAGTCTGGACACCTACTAAATCAGGTACATACACAGTGAAGAGTGCCTATCAGAGTCAACAATCCAAGCAAAACAGATATGGGCAGACTGAGGCATCTTCATCATATCAAACACCAACATCAGTTTGGCGCCGTATTTGGCAAACCCAGACACAGCCAAAAATCAAACATTTCCTATGGCAATTATGCCATAACGCACTACCAACAAGAGCAAACCTTAGGAAAAGAAACATTATACCTGAAGACGAGTGCGCCATTTGCCGAAGCCAACCCGAGACGAGCGAACATCTGTTCCTCCTATGCCCCTGGACAAGAAAAGTCTGGACACATCAGGAAATCAGAATCGACATACATCATAGGCACATCACTCGCATTGAGGAATGGATCGACAAGTTCCAGCATCACAAAGTCCCATTTGAGCTCCTTACCCAACTATTGTGGCAGATCTGGAAAGGAAGAAATGAATTCGTGTTCCGCGGACAGCAACCCAGACCAGCGCACATCATAGACTCAGCAATCATCCAACACAGCAACATCAGCAACTATAATTCCAGAAAACACCAACCAGCAGCTCAGAAACTCAACTCACCCGCAAGGTGGACTCCTCCCGCTCGTGGCTCCTTCAAGTGGAACACCGATGGATCCTTTTGCAGAGAAACAGGGCAAGCTGCAGCAGCTGGAATCTGCAGAGACAGCACCGGCAAACTGATCGCCGGCTTCGCACGGTCTGTCGCGGTGGAATCTCCGATCCAAGCGAAGCGGAGGCCATCCTCGAAACCCTAAGATGGCTATCGACAAAGGGAAAAGAAGAAAAGGAACCCCTCAGCTGTGAGTTGGAATCAGATCAGCTTGAACTCGTGGAAGTGATAAGCGCAATAGCAGATCAAAAAAGCAGCTCCCCTGCGTATCCAGCGCACAAAGCTGCAGTTCAGTTTGGATGGGAAGTTCAAACCCACCTTCAAGAAGCCCAAGGCCTGTTGGAAACAATGCAGCCCATCAAGATCACACATTGTAGACGAGAGGCGAATAGAGCAGCGGATTGGGCCGCAAAAGCCCAACGCAACCAAATGCTACCGAGCAACTGGGTCCAGCACCCCCTTGCAAATCTTTTGGAAATTTTAAGTTTCGATGTAATGCACCTACTTCCCCCGTAATGAAATCTTACAACTTTCGACCAAAAAAAAAAAAAAAAAAAAAAAAAGAAGTCAAGTACTATTGAAATGGGTTTCATTTCAAGTTGCCTGCTATAGCTCTTCATCCTAATCAAGAATCACCTGATGTGTCGTCCAGGTAAATTTCCAACATCAAGGTAGCACTACTGATGGCAAGAGATTCCATCAGCGCCGGGAGCATTCCGTTTTTGTTGCGTTCTGTTTCTAGGTGAGATTGACTTCATCAGCACTGTGTGCTCTGATCTCTTTACTTACTGCGAAACTAATCTTAAGAACGTAGAGTACATGCCCTTCTTCAACAGTGATAAATCTCTTATATTTTTCTCTTTCTCGATAAGCCATTGCTGGGGTCAACTGATAAATTCATCTGACAGCATCCTTTTCTCGGTCGATAAATTTCCAATTTGCTCCGAGCAAAAAGGATTTCGAAGAAGTGGAGCCTGCGAAGGAGCTTGTTAAACATCCAGCCTTCCAATTTTTGCATAAGAAAGGCTTGGCATAGCATTCATCCCCAGGTTTTTCTCGTCAGCATTCGCCGTGAATTCAAAATAACGTGGCAAAAAATTTCCGGTACAGTGATTGTTCAAGTTTACCATAAATTAAGGAAGTATAATTGATCAACATTGAACAACAATTGAGTTTTAGGTCGAAGGATGTGATACTATTGGACCAATTGATCGAACTGTGCCAGTAAGTGTGTTTTTTTGTGTCTGCGCGCGAGAGAGATATGATTGCAAGCTCTTGCAATAGTGAGATGAATCCTGCATATGAATTGTGCCCGAC
The DNA here is from genome assembly GCA_014182735.1 of Corymbia maculata. Classification (NCBI taxonomy): domain Eukaryota; kingdom Viridiplantae; phylum Streptophyta; class Magnoliopsida; order Myrtales; family Myrtaceae; genus Corymbia; species Corymbia maculata. The sequence continues at coordinate 7,412,141 of CM024689.1, read as the reverse complement.
TTAAATCACTAGATCTTCTCTCTCTCTTTTTCCGATCAAATAAATCACTAGATTTTACTCCCACAAATCTTCAACACCAAGAAGGGGCATCATCGAGCTCTATAATGGATACAGCTGAGAAAATATCTCTATCTGTTCGGCTATAACGTAACGCTACTCTTGATTCAACTGCAATTGATTGCGGCAGCTAAAATTGACCCTTGAAGAATGCTCAATTTTTCAAGCATCAAAAAACCAACATTTGAGAATAAAAGAAACATTTTCTGAAAATCCCATGAGGAATTCAACTGGTAAGACCCAGCCAAATTCTTCGGGTTAAGTACACGATGTCCATGAAAAGAGCAATGAATGCTTAATTTTGAACCATCTAAAATCTGAAATTTGAGGGGTCAAAAACCTTTTTCATATCCCATGTAAATTTCACGACCTCAATTTTTCATACAATGTGGACTTTAAATGAATAAATATTTAACCTCAAATAATGTATATCATTTTGTTTTCATTATGTATAATCAAAACTACAAGTACAAAATACTATTGCATAATCAAAACTACATTTAAATATTAAATTGTACAAAATACTAAAATATTTGTTTCTTGATACGTTTAAAATCTTTTAAAAAGATTATAAGAATATTTTTTCCTAAATTTAGTTATATAGAAAAATGTTTTAACAATATGGGTCATGGGTTGGGTTGGGTATGGGTCAAAATTTTTATACTATACTTCATGGGTCATAAACGGGTTAATGGGTCAATTTGGGTCGGACCATTTATGACCCGACAAACCCAACCCAACCCACCCGTTTAACGTGTCTAGGTCCAATCTTCGGAAGCAATAATCTAGATATCCTTGAACTCCCAAATCTACGAAACATGTAATATATTTTAAGATGAGCCTAAACTTAGTAAATGAAAGCTTTGGGTCTCAAGTTGGAGATTTACTCACCACTAGACCCAAGAGCAAAACTGCATAGTCAAAATTAACAACTTATTACATATCATTTAGATGAATCGCTATAATTTAGAAAACACCACTTACTCATTTGGCAAGAGTACAGTACATATTCAACTTATTTCTTCTTCTTTTTTACATATTCATTATGGTATTTTAATCACTTGAGGAATACAATATATGTTCTACATAATTCTTGTGCTAATAATGTAAACCCAATCGACAAGTTAACCAATTCATCTTTTGTGAGCATATATCATATCGTGGATTTACAAACATATCAAAATTCCAGGTACAAGCTCTAACCAACCAAGTCAAATATCCCTCAACACTTGCATACGACAATGATAAAGAGATCAACAACTTAGAACAATGAGGATTTACTTACATTATCCAAATATATCATCTAAACACTCAAATGCACATAAATTAACGTACTAATCTTGTGATGCGCAAATAGTACATAATAACTCACCAATGTACATAAGATGAGTATTCATTCCCTACTCATCACAGGTCATGATTTATCTCAACTAATGAGGTATTACCACCATCAACACATGGGGAATGGAATCATAAATGCTCTTCCCCACGCCTCTCAGCCATCCTTTACAAGTGTTCTCTACATTAATAAGGATAAATACATCACTATATAATTGTATAATAATGGCTATTCTATAATTTATACCACAAGTTGTTGAAGCAACATCAAGTTACACAAGCCATATCATTTCATGTGTGAATCATATAACTCCATATCCTCTCAACTTATAGAGAATTGTCTCAGACAATAAAACATTTGTCTTTTTCAAAAGTTTTATATACATATTTATACAAGGAAGTTCATTATTTGATGAATAGGCCATGAAAAAGATTTTCACCACATAGCATCACCAATATACAAATTATCATAACATAAATATTGCCATGTGCAACTATATAATAACAGAACAACATAATATCACCCTAATCTCTTGGCATTTCTTTATAATAATAATGGAATGCCAATATCAATTTATCTCATTCACAAACCCGCCAATTCCTATTCATAAGAGAATCGCATTCAATCTACAAGATCAATCACTCATAGGATAATTTTACACTAGATTGATATTACAATTAAATCGTCTAGAATTTGATCACCAAGATCATATCAAAACTGTATTCACTCTTGTCATCATATTTTCTTCAATTTTCTAAACTTCCAGCATAACAAAATTGCAAGATTAACCCAAGATATCTTGTTTCATGATTGCACCCCCAATCTCAATTTTCTCTTAATTTTGCTCTAATAAATAAAATAATTAAGTAAAGAAAACCAGTTGAAAAAGTGAGAGAGCACCATTTACACCCTTTATTTCTACATCATTCTCATTGCCCCCTTGATGTGAGAGGGATTTTTGTCTCGTGATGTGACTAATGTGTGAGTTTACTCAAAAAGTATCATGAGCTTTTCCCTTTCCCAACTTGACGTTCAATTGGCATATCTATCTTCATGAGATCTTGTGGAATTAAATATTCCCACTTCCCTCATGCACAAACCAAACTTTAGTGTAAGTGTAAAACGTGAAAATACGTAGTTGGTGAGCTAAATAATGACCTAATAATATTTAAACTCATATTTTTTTTCTCTAACATAATGTGAGATTTCATAAAACCACCATCAATTATTTTAAAGGAGGAAATTATCAAAAAATCAAAAACTTGTTATACTTTTACTATTTCAATTCTTTCAATTTTACTAATTGAGTCATAAATATTTTTACTTTTTGTTAATTGAGTTAATCCGATGAATTTTAACAAGAGATCGCTAAAATGGACGTCGAACGTCCTATGTGACATGACTGATGATATCAATGTTGACTTGGACAAATTTAACTAATATTTTAATTTTTTGAATTTTTTAATTAATTTTTCTTTTTTTGCTTTTCTTTTTCTTTTCTAACCCTAGGCCAGTGAGGTCATCAACTGCAAGTGAGGGCCACAAGGGCCATAACGGCCTTGCCTAGCCTGGGTGAGGGCCTTTACACCCTCATTCGGCCATTGGGCCCTCGCCCAAAATCATGCAAAGGTTGCGACATCGTCGGCTCACCTCAAGCGAACAAGAGCACCACGACCCTCACCTAGATCTAGGTGAGGGATAACGCTCTTTCTTGTAGATGGTGAGGACGCAAAGGCTACAAGCAAGAACTAGAAAAAAAAAAAAAAAAAAAAGGTGAAAATATGTAGTTGGTGGGCTAATTAAGAGCCTGATAAAATATAAACTTAGGATTTTTTATTTTTTTTGGTCAGAAACTCAAACTCAAGATTACCTGCTCTAATATAATGTGAGGTTTTGTAAAATCACTGTCAATTATTTTAAAGGGAAAATTTTTGTTATTTCAATTCTAAACTTTTAATTTTTATCGATTAAGTCTTAAACATTTTCACTTTTTGTCAAAAGAGTCAATCCGGTCAATTTTGATAGGAGATTGCAGACGTGGACACTAGTCATCCTACGTGATATAGTCAATATTATTTTTACTCTATTATGCATATCCTTTCTTGTTTCTCAACTGAGATCAAGTCTACATGTATTTGCTAATTAGTCATGGAAGTTGGCTCAGTGCAAGCGTACCTGTCGGGGGGTGGAGCACAATGACCAACATGGAAAGCATTTTTTGTCCTCCGATGTCCGACCCTGCAAACGAACAAGAAATCCACATCAATTCCGTCCAAGAGACATCTCGAGATCTTGGGAATTTGTACGCTTGTAAGTCGTCTACCCTGCAAAAGACAATAAAAAATTTGTCTTTTTCCGTAGTTTTATATACATATTTATACAAGGGAGTTCATTATTTGATGAATAGGCCATGAAAAAGATTTTCACCACATAGCATCACCAATATACAAATTATCATAACATAAATATTGTCATGTGCAACTACACAATAATGGAGCAACATAATATCACCCTAATCTCTTGGCATTTTTTTATAATAATAATGGAAAGCCAATATCAATTTATCTCATTTGCAAACTTGCCAATTCCTATTCATAAGAGAATCAACATTCAATCTACAAGATCAATCACTCAAAGGATAATTTTACACCATATTGATATTACAATTAAATCGTCTAGGATTTAATCACCAAGATCATATCAAAACTGTAGTCACTCTTGTCATCATATTTACTTCAATTTTCTAAACTTCCAGCATAACAAAATTGCAAGATTAACCCAAGATATCTTGTTATATGATTGCACCCCAATCTCAATTTTCTCTTAATTTTGCTCTAATAATCAAACTAATTAAGTAAAAAAAGCCTCTTGAAAAAGTGAGAGAGCACCCCTTATTTCTACATCATTCTCACGTGTTCCCCTTGATGTGAGAGGGATTTTTGTCTCGCGACGTGACTATGTGTGACTTTACTCGAAAAGTAGCATCAGCTTTTCCGTTTCTCAACTTGACGTTGAAGTGGCATATCTATCTTCGTGAGATCCTGTGGAATTAAATATTCACACTCCCCTCACACACAAACCAGAGACTTTAGTATTAGTGTAAAACGCGAAAATATGTAGTTGGTGAGCTACATAAGCACCCGATAATATTTGAACTCATATTTTTTGCTTTAATATAATGTGAGATTTCGTAAAATCATCATCAATTATTTTAAAGAGGGAAATTATCAAAAAATCATAAACTTATCATACTTTGATCATTTCAATTCTTTTAGTTTTACTAATTGAGTCATAAATATTTTCGCTTTTTGTCGATTGAGTTAATCCGACGAATTTTAGCAAGAGATCGCTGATGTGGACGTCGAACATCCTATGTGACATGGATAATGCTACTAACACTAACATTGACAAATTTAACTAATATTTTAATTTTTTTTGAATTTTTTAATTAATTTTTTTTCTTTTGTTTTCTTTTCTAACCCTAGGCCAATGAGGTCATCGACCACAAGTGAGGGCCACAAGGACCATGATGGCCTTGCCTAGCTTGGGTGAGGGCCTCACACCCTCGTTCGGCCATCGGGCCCTCACCCAAAACCATGCAAAGGTTGCAGCATCATTGGCTCACCTAGGATAGATGAGCGTCACGATTCTCGCCTAGATCTAGGTGAGGGATAATGCCCTTTATTGTAGACAGTGAGGATGCAAAGGCTACAAGTAGGAACTAGAAAAAAAAAAAGAAGAAGGGGAAAATATGTAGTTGGTGGGCTAATTAAGAGCCTAATAAAATTTAAACTCATGATTACATGCTCTATTATAATGTGAGGTTTCGTAAAATTACTGTCGATTATTTTAAAGGGAGAAACTTTTGCAATTTTAATTCTAAACTTCTTAATTTTCATCGATCAAGTTTTAAACATTTTCACTTTCTGTCAATTAAATCAATCTAGTTAATTTTGATAGGAAATCGCTGATGTGGATAATAGCCATCATACGTGACATAGTCGACATTATTTTTACTCTATTATGCATATCCTCTCTTGTTTCTCAGCTGAGATCAAGTCTACATGTATTTGCTATTTAGTCACGGAAGTTGGCTCGGTGCAAGCGTACCTGTCGGGGAGTGGAGCACGATGACCAACATGGAAAGCATTTTTTGTCCTCCGATGTCCGACCCTGCGAACGAACAAGAAATCCACATGAATTCCGTCCACGTTACATCTCGAGATCTTGGGGATTCGTACGCTTGCAAGTCGTCCGGTCAGCTACCATCGAATACGAGACATTCTCAAAGCACGCGATGAGAAAGTAAACGTTATGTAATCGGGACGCATATCACCAAATCGCACTCCATCGGGGAAAGCAGGCTCAAGCAATCGACCGTTGCTTTGCATCCCTGAAACCGCCGAGCGGCTTTCCAGGAGTGACTGAATATCGAGCAAAAGCGACGGAAGGAGACGAACTTTACGTGCAGCCTACCTGATCAGATCAAGGAGTGAAAAGATGGGATCGTGCCAACCGTAAACGATCGCTTTGACCCGTCTATTTCGACATGGCTAAAGAAAGCATCGGACCCAGATAGATGAACCGACGATGGAAATCATTGGGGGGGGGGACAAAAGACAGCATCGGCCTCGCGAAGAAGCCCATCAACGTCAAACCTCCACCTCGTCCGAAGTCTGGTCGGGCACCCACCGACCGGTGCGTTTATGGGCCCGCACTCCATTAAAATTCTTGTGAAAATTAGCGTGAGAGCTTTAAATTCACGTGGCTGGGAAACTAGTTCATGGCTTCCTCGATTAGTTGAGAACTGCCTAGTTGAGATGACAATGACGATTATTTTGTAATTAAATTCAGAAATTTGACTAATGCGGATGTGCAAACTGGTGTCTAGAGTTAAAACTCGATGTGCGAAAACCGGGGTTTTTTTTTTTTTTTTTTGAGTAAAATAGTGTGAAATCCTAATGAGATTAAGACTTATTTTGCAAAAGTTATGAAAAGATGGGTTAATACTATTGAAGATTTTAAACTAGTAGACTCATGTCGTATTTACAAAAAATTATGTTTCATGTTAAGAGAAAAAAAATCTCAACCGAGATACTTGTGATCAATCTACCAAATTATTAGGGAAAAATTGGGCTAGAATTACTGATTTTAGTAGATCTTCGAAACGTGAGGGGACTTGGGGGAAATTAGCAAGATTTTCCAATCTCAATTGATATCATATCGTCTTTCTAAATATGATGTCGTTTATGAGACCCCGTATGGGATGATTTCCCAGCGTTTTTGAAGTCATTAATTTAAAATGGGGATCTAAACAGAAGCTAAAGAAATGTGAATTTGTTACAAATATATTGATTTTAAAATTTTAAAACATGTAAAAATAATTTAAGAAAAATGTGGCATACAGATATCAATTTGAAATGAAATTTTTTTCGATTGAAACACTGGGTTAGGGCAATATATTATGAGTGTCAATTTTTGAATTTTCAGCGATATTGCAAATTCTTGGTTAGACAAATGTCCACGTTAGATGGCATCCTAATTGTCAACCTTGTGAGCTTATGTGTAGATTTCATAATCAATTATTAAGATTGATACTAATTTGAGTGACTCTGGCATTAGGCAATAATTTTCTTGCGCTGAATTGCATCTGTTTTGCTTTTTTTGTGCTAAATATGTTAAAAAAAAAAAAAAGCGAGAAGTTCTTTTTTCTATTTTCTGCAACTAAAAAAGAAAAAAAGAAAAATCGATCGTCACTGGTCATACGTGCGAAAAGGCCATAACCATTCTCGAGGCCGGACCAATCGCCACCGCTGACTCGCCAAACCCGACAGCATCCCACATCCGACGGACGCGATCGCACCGAACGTCGGGCCCCGCGATCGCCACCGTCCTCTCCCATTCTTCAAATCATTTCCACGTCCCACCGTCGCGAGCCGCACGTCCCCCTTTTGTCGTGTCGCGTGACGTCATCCGGTGGACGCGTTTCGACGCGCCCCCTCGCGTCTTGCCGTCACGCAACCCCTTTGCGTAAGCGCCTGTCCGAGACGCGTGGTGTTCACGTTCTCCCTGGCGACAGTGGGGAAAGGGGCTCTCGTACGTTGTCTAATCAGCTAAGGAAGCGGCCCGATGGCGAATTCCTCCAAAGTCGAGACCTTTTGGGGGAGGCAAATATTATTATAAGGACGTGGAATATTCTTCTTCCCAAAATTTTATTTATTTTTATATTTTTTCTTCACGACGTGGCTAGGGTTTTGAATTTTGATTGCGCTTTTCTCTACAGGGTGTTTTTGAATTTTTTTTTTTTTGAAAACGCCGAGCGGGGTGAAGGTTCGTGCAATCTAATTCGATTCGATGGCGATGCTGTAATTTTCCTTATTTCGAATTTCGAGTAGATATTTCAATGTCGGTACAACAATAGGCAAGTTTAATTTGTGCCTTGATAAAATTAATAGTTACCATGTTTATGAATGTCGAATTTGAGTTATTTGAATCCAAAAGAAACTATGGTCTGACAATGACCATCGAATTTCAATCTAGCCCTCTAACCTAGTTAAGGAAGTCATCGACCAGGTGGCAATAAGGCGAATATTGTTAAAATCATATTTACTAACCTACTAATTTTTATTATTTTTGTTCTTTTATTTTCTAGAACAAAAAAATGATTTGTTTGATAATGTTAATTAATTTTTTTATTCTTGAGAACAAATCGGTAGCCATGAAATGGATTTGGAATATTCTTGGAAATATAAATTTTTTGTAGTTACTAAATGCGTTTTAATACTCAAAAATTCATCTAGATAATAAATTAAAAATTTATTTCTTAACATTAATTCTGCTGAAGATAAAATGGTTATTAAATACACCATAATTGATCAAACTAGGTCTCCAGTGGAAGGCACCAGGGCTACTTCCAATAACCCCACCAACTCTAGTAACATCTTTAAAGCATCAATAGGTCTACCACTTCATATCATGAAACTTTCTATGCACCAAAGATGAGGTGGACTTGATGCATCATGATATTAATAATGACTATGATTAACCTCATTAAAAAGATTAAAGTTTTCCCTTTTCACACAGACAAAAATTTGCCCCAATGTCAATTTGATCACATTTTTTATAATATCTAATCTTAATAAATAGCTAAATCTATATCATACTACATTTTCAAAAGGACGTGCTACATTATGCAAATGCCACTCTTTTTTGTGCAAGAGATGAAATTGGGTGTGTTTCATGATTTAGAAAGAGTTTGTGCAGCCAGAGTGATTTACATGCATTAGGGTGTGAGACTATGGCATATGGCAAATCCTACTCACCCCATCAATTATTGCTCAAGTGCAGCTTATTGATCAGTCCAGTTTACTTAGTTCAAATCAAGTTCGAATTGAGTTGCAGTAATTGAAGAATGCAACGGAATCAAATTTGAGATAAACCTTAGCAGAGATTAGTAACTGTCTGTCTTAAGTAGTACAAAGACAAACTCAAGCATCTAAATTAATCTGCATGGCTTGAGTATTGGTTTATTTAGTAGAGTCGAGTTTGATCATTTTACTTAGACTCAAGCGACTCATGAATTAAATGGTGTGTCAATTTAGCCTTTTGTGTTTTAATTCTGACTTAAACTAAATATCATGGCCGATGCAAGTTGACTTTGTTTTTTTTTATATAACTTAAAAAATCAGAAAACTTTTGCAATATACATATATCATTTTCCATGATTTTTTTAATTTTATTGAAATAATAAGTCATGTTTTCTTTTGAAAAAAATAGACAAAGAGGTAGCTAGAGGTGAATATAAAGTGATATAGCCATAAAGGTAAGAACATGAAAATTAAATCTTTATATCTTTCTATTGGAACACCAGTTGATGCCCACACCTCAGTGAAATCTAGTCCTGTTGGAATTGAGTCGAGCTAAGTTCAAACTCAAAATAATATTTTTCCATAGACCTTTGGAATATAAAAAATAGAAAATGTTGTTTTATGCATTGTCACCCTAGCATATTTATCTTTATTTAACTAATGAGAAAAATCACCTTAAATAAATTACATCTTAATTATCATATTCACCCACACAAATATTGTCGTGTTGATCTATGCTATGTAACCAATCATATGACTAGGAGGGCATTGAAATGGTAGAAATTCCTTAACAATATCTTGTGACCGAAAAATTGAATTTGAAATTTCTTCGAAACAATTAAATAGCTTCAAGGAAATAGGAAAAAGTTATAAAAGAAAATTAAAAAAAAAAAAGAGCAAAAGAGAGTAGGTGAATTTCTTACACGAAAAAGAAAGATTTGGTGAGCTATTTCTCTTTTCCTTTTCAAATTCACATATTTCCTTTGATACCACGATTCCCCCTCCACCCGATTCTTCTCTTTTGTAAATGGTTTGCCTTATTTATAAGTCCCAAGTCCATTTTATAAAATTCAAAAATCACATTTTAGTTATGAAATTTATCTGTTAACATCACACTAGATTAAATCTCATGCTTTAATTTTCGTTACATAGCCATCACAAATCACATTATATGTATCAAAAGACCATGCAAATAAATAAAAAAGAAGAAGCCAAAAAGGGGGAAGTATCATCTCTATTGCATCCCGCCAAATTTACATTTCCTTTTTTTTTCCCCGGGGGGGTAAAAAAGAAGAAAAAGAAGCAATGCAATAATTCCGACCATTATCTACCGCCTCCGAGATTTCGAGTTTTCGCTGGATTTGAGCAATGACTCGCGGGCGCGAGAGGGAGTCCGATCCGAACCGCGTGTGAGCTGTCCTCCCCCCCTCTCGCCTCTGCCCCCTCCCCCACCGCGGCATCCTCGTAATAACCCACGCGTTCCGAGGTCAATGTCGGGATTTCGCCTCGAAGAAATGGTGCCTCGGGAGGGCGTTTTTAATTCTTGTCTTAATCAAGACTCCCTCTCACTAACGAGCTGGTCGTGATTAACAAAACTCCATCGTCGAGTCCTCCACTTGGACAAAAAAGCCCGACGAGGTGGGAGGGAAGAAGAGGGACACGAAGAAGCAAACGCAGGAATAAAAATCTCGCCAGAAATCGAGGAAGAAGAAAAAGCAAAGCAACTTCAAAAAAAAATCTCTTGCGAATCGATATTCTCTCTCTCTCTCTCTCTCTTCTCTATCGAAGAGATTGAAGCTGTTCGATCCGTGAAGTGTGATTGTCTTTTGCTTCGGAGGGAGTGAATCCGGTGGTCCCGGCGATCGGATGATCTTGTTCGGGAGGGCCGGGGAGCAGATCGAGAGGGGGGAGAGGAGTTTCTGACTAGATCGAGCTCGGTCGAAATGGTGAGAATGCCGTCTGGGGTGATCCCGCGGCGGCTTCTTGGACTTTTCGAGTCTTTTTCGGGATTCCGTTTTCGGTTTCTTCTTTTCTTCTTTTCATCTCTTTCCCCGGACGAGTAGATTTCGGGCAGGATTCTTGGTTGTTTGACTTGTTTCTTCGGTCTATCAAGCGATCTATCGGGTAGCTAAATCTTCGGGGGAATGTAGGGGCTCGTAGTATCGCGTTTCTGCGTGTTTTCCGGCATATGACGTTCTACATTGCGGTGGCTCGCGAATCTGAATGTGGTGTACGGTATTTTTTATGATGACGAACGAGTGGTTTGCGCAAGAAAGACTTGAATTTGACTAGATTATGGTGGAGTGGTGATGGTTTGTCGATTGGAATGGGTTTGAAGTTGGACATTTTGGGTTGTTATGGTGGTGCTTGGTCTGCCGGTTTCAGCTACACTTTTGGGCTGAGACCGGCAATGAACATCCATTTGATTCATAGGTTGATGAAACCGGATAGATTGAAGATGCCATTAATTTTTTTAGGGGAAGCTGGGGTTTGAGTTGAATTTGTGCTCGACGGGAAGGTGGAGATCGGCAAAGTTTGACATGAATTCTCTAGGGACATGAGATTAATGGATAATTGGCTCAATTGAAACGCTATGGCATTCTTTTCTTTGTAGTTTATATTGGAACAACGTGGCTTGTTTATCCTGTCTTTTATTTCATAGAGCAGGACAGGGAAAAATCTTATCTACTTCTCTATTGGACTGAATTTCCAGAAAACTTTGCTTAATAAAAACAACAATAACAACAAAACCAAGCCTTATCCCACTAAGTGGGGTTCCTATTTCTATCCAGTCTCTTTTACGGTCTAGGTGCTCTATGTGCTCTATATCTTTCCTTGTCTTCTTATTCGATGTCTTTCTAAGACTTCTCCTGCCCCTTTTAGTTTGAGTCTCCACCCCCTGATCATACTGGAGCTGAAGGCCTTCATTTAACGTCCACACACAATCTCAAATGAGCTTATTGCTTACCCTCATTGGAGCCCTACCTACTTTTCCTTAAATAATTCCATGTCTAATCCTATCCTTTCTTGTGTGTTTGCATATGCAACCAAGCAGTCTCATCTCTACCAGAGTCATACATACGTTGCTTAACTGCCCAGCACCCTGTCCTTGAATATTTTTCTAGCCTTATTGCCATGTTATATAATATTCTCTTTAGCTTAAGTGGATTCTCTGGAAAATTTGCTCGCTTGTTAAATTCCAGTTTTAGCACAAACCATTTGAATCTTTAGTATCTCTTACTTCAATTGTGTATATACATTGCTATTCAGACGCACTGGGAAGGGCTGATATTTGTGAGTGCTTTTATGCCGGCCAGCCTCTATGTCTGTTTCGCATGTAGTTGCATGTAGAGATCATGCTTTCTACTGCAAGTGAAGTTCAACTTTCTAAACATAAAACCCTGGTTGCTGGCCTCTACGTCTGTAGAGATCATGCCTTCTACTGCAAGCAAAGTTCAATTTTTTGGAGGAAATAGTTTTTCCAAACATAAAAACCTGGTTATTTCTCCTCTTTGGTGCTTTTGTTCGACTTTTTCTTAGCCTAGAGCAGCGTTTACGAAGTTCATCTTTTTCTGAAGTGCTCACTCCATCCAGTTATAACTGATCCCTCTTCATTTTTCTAAATCATAACAAATTCTCTTAATCTTAGTCTAGATTTTGTCTGCGTCTGTTCTATTTTGGATTTGCTTAAGTTCATTAAATCTCTGATGTTATGTTGGAGTTCTATTTGGGACCTGTAGTTTGTATGCTTTAACCTTTCACCAGCTCTTCCATGTTGATGTGAGACACAAAGAGGTGATTCTACAATGCCTTAAATGATAGAGGCTTAAGTGAACCCATACCATTACTCCCTAATTTTTTGTCTGTATGCAGGCTACTGTTGGATCTTTTGTTTGGTTGGAAGATCCTGATGTGGCTTGGATAGATGGTGAAGTATTGGAAGTTAAAGGTCCGGAGCTGAAAGTCCTCTGCTCATCGGGCAAGACGGTATGGAATTCACCAAAAATTGTGATTCTGAAATTTTCTCTTTTCTTCTGTTACCTTCAAAAGCCTTTCTATAATCTGCTGAAGAAATTGCCTCCATATTTAATGTCATGTCTAGCAACTTCAGTAGACTTAAGCATAGAGATTGGATGGAATATATCTTTCCTCTTATTGTAGAAACTTCTCTCTCAAATCTCCTGACACCTGAGCTTTTTCATTATGGATTTCTTCTTTTGGTGGAGTTACAGGTCCATGTGAAGGCCTCAGATGTATATGCAAAAGATACTGAAGCACCACCATGTGGAGTGGATGATATGACAAAGCTGGCTTATTTGCATGAGCCGGGAGTTCTACAGAATTTGAGGTCACGATACGATATGAATGAAATATATGTGAGTTTTCTCGTCTTTGACTTGTCTTCTTTTCCTGGACTGATTTTGGAGGAGTCCAATGGATGGTGCTGACTAATATTGTTCACTCATGGTTTAGCATGCTAATGTTAAAAGCATCTTGGTTTCAGACTTACACAGGAAATATACTGATTGCTGTGAACCCTTTTACGAGATTACCTCATCTCTATGATAGCCATATGATGGCTCAATATAAAGGGGCAGGTTTTGGGGAGCTGAGTCCACATCCTTTTGCTATAGCGGATGCTGCATACAGGTGCTGCCTATTCCTTATATTTAAATTTCTATGACCTTTTACTTCTTATGTAATGGGAGTGCTGTTGATATGTGTAGACTCATGATCAATGAAGGGAAAAGTCAGTCAATCTTGGTTAGTGGTGAAAGTGGGGCGGGTAAAACTGAGAGCACAAAGCAACTAATGCGTTATCTTGCTTATATGGGTGGGCGAGCTGCTGCAGAGGGCAGAACTGTTGAGCAGCAAGTTTTGGAGGTAACTAAATACACCAAAGAATATTGAATATTTTACCTCTAAAATTACGGGACTTGCACGACTTACTCTTATAAAACTGCAATCTTGCAGTCTAATCCTGTACTAGAAGCATTTGGTAACGCCAAGACAGTGAGGAACAATAACTCAAGGTGCGGTTATCTTTCTGTTTCGACATAAAATGTTTTTCATATGCTCAGATCCTTTGCTACTTCATCCAATTGGTCTCAACTTCTCTGTTTGCTAAATGTTTCAGTCGATTTGGTAAGTTTGTGGAGATTCAGTTTGACCAAAGGGGACGGATATCTGGGGCTGCTGTCAGAACTTATTTGTTGGAAAGGTCACGTGTTTGTCAGATCTCTGATCCTGAGAGAAACTATCACTGTTTCTATATGCTTTGTGCTGCACCTCAGGAGGTAAGGATCTAGATTTCCAATCAAGCATTCTCTCAAGATGTTTAGACAAAGCCCTCATCCTCTTATGTTTATACTACCAAAGAAAGTGAGCCATGGAAGTGCATGAATTTTGGAGTAGAGCTGTGAGAAGAGATGAGAGGGACAAAACTAGGTTATACTAAATTAACAGATGGTTTATTCTTTCTAGAGGAGGTTAAATTAACTTCAATATATCTTGGCTAGATATTATGTTCTGTTCTCTGTAGAAATAAACAGACAGATTTGTAATGAAATAAAATCTCCTTATACCATTTCATGTTTCAATATGAGATCAATTTTGTATCATCAACTTTTAATTAAGACTGGTCAGTAGGAGTTTAATATGAGTATATGCTTTTTTTTTTTTTTTTTTTTTGCAAATTTCCATTTTTATTTAGTGAACTCATCACTGAACTCAAGACTTAGTCATTGAATGTTTGGTTCAAGCAAAAGCTCTTTTTCCCACATAGGCTATATCCTCAAGTGTGCCCAAATGGTGTGGTTTGTTGAATTTGATGTGGGCTAACTTCTCTGGGAGTTCCATGTATAAATTTCATTTATATTAGTGTCTTTGACAACATCTAGCATTAATCTGAGATCCTTTTATCAGTTTTCCCATTATCATCTATATTCTGCTTCCTTTTAGCCATTACTGTCAGGAAGCAGGACTGTAGTGTTGGCTTTTTGTCTGGCCTTTGGGATGGTGGCATTTGTTTGCCAAGTGACTTTATGACCATGAAATGGCTAAAAGCAGAATTTTTGGCCCCAGGGAAGGCCCAGGGGGTTTTGTGACCATTCGTCAAATTGAATTTATTGTGCTATGTACTTTCTTTGGTACTACTCAAATTTCAATGCTTCAAAGATGTGTCATCATCTCTTGTTTCTTATTTTGGTTTTTCTTCATGCATAACTGTACTTTTCCATGGCCTCCATGCGCAGTAAAATAAGCAGTAAATTTATTTATGGATTTCTCAGAAAAGGTATTGAAAGTAGGTCTTTAAGGACATACTGAACATTTCAAGCTCTGTCTCAAAAATTTTGTGATTTACAGAGGGTTTATTTCCTTTCATTTAAAAGAGCTCTAATAAGATTTTGATTCTTTGAAGATTCTCATAGTTCAATCTGTTTGTCTTCACAGGATATTCAGAGGTTTAAGCTAGGACACCCAAGAACATTTCATTATCTGAATCAAACAAACTGTTTTGCGTTGGATGGTGTTGATGATTCGAAGGAATACATTGCGACTAAGAGAGCAATGGATATTGTTGGGATAAGTTCTCAGGAGCAGGTATATGAGGGAAGTCATAAGTGATCCTTTGGAGCACATACCCCTTTGGCTATTTTCATTTATTTGTGTCTTTTCAGGATGCAATATTTCGAGTGGTGGCTGCAATTCTTCACCTTGGAAACATTGAATTTGCAAAGGGAAAAGAAACAGATTCCTCAATGCCCAAGGATGAAAAGTCTTGGTTTCATTTGAAAACTGCAGCTGAGCTATTCATGTATTACACCATCTTATTAACTGATGCAAGGAGTGTTAAATATGCTATCCCGTCTACACTTTAAATGCTCTCATGCAAAAAATATGCAGCTTCCTAAGTGTGAGCTCTTTTCAGGTGTGATACAAAGGCACTGGAGGATTCACTTTGCAAGCGTGTAATTGTAACTCGTGATGAAACCATAACAAAGTTTGTGGATCCAGATTCTGCAGCTGGCCAGAGAGATGCTCTAGCAAAAATTGTCTACTCAAGGTTATTTGATTGGTGAGTTTCTCAAGGGTACTTTGAGATTATAAACTTCGAAATTTTGTTTTGGTTTTCATTGTTTTATCCGTATTCAGTGTTTCTTCCCTTTTCTTTTGAGTATTTGGTGCTTGTTGAAATGGAGTGAAGCCTAGATGATGATTTATTTTTCGTTTGTTCACAGGATTGTAGATAAGATCAATAATTCCATTGGTCAAGATCCTGACTCCAAGTCTTTGATTGGGGTGCTTGATATATATGGCTTCGAGAGCTTTAAGACAAACAGGTGCTTATCTAATATATGCCGTGATGATTATCAGTAATGGGAACTAGTCCCTTTTTATGGGCCATTTATACTCCTGCTTCCTCAACTAAGTATCATAAGAGCCAGAGGCCAATTTATTATAATTGAAGATGTCATCTTAATGTGGATGTCATGTTGATTTCCCTCTGGTAGATATTTGCCATCATGTCACAGTTTTTTCACTTTATAATGAATTCTATCATGTGAAGATAACATTGGAGGGTATTTGTCTGGCTTGCAGCTTTGAGCAATTCTGCATAAATTTGACAAATGAGAAACTTCAGCAACACTTTAACCAGGTTTTCTTCCCACATTTTTTCTTCATTTTCTCTCTTTATCTTTCTCATTTCTTTTAGCTCGTATGTTTAATTGTTATTGAGCAGATTGTTGATCCTTTCACATCTTTTTCCAGCATGTGTTCAAAATGGAGCAAGAAGAGTACACAAAAGAAGAAATTGATTGGAGCTACATTGATTTTGTTGACAATAAAGACGTTCTAGATCTTATAGAAAAGGTGAGTAGCATTTGCATATGTTGTAGACTAGGGTAACTGCATATGCAAAACATTTCTCAATTAAAATTTAACCAGATGCCTACTTTAGTTCCTATATACAATTGAGGTGAATCTTTAATTGATAACTTCTTTTCAAATTACTTACTTTTCTTGAGAAGTTGAATCATTCATCCAGACATGCAGTGAGTCTGGTGACCGTCTTGTGAAGTGTAACTTTAACTGTTCTATATGGCACAACGAGGAACCTTCTTTCTGCTGGCAGTTTTTCTTATTTTTACAGTAAGAATTAACAACTCATCTTTAGTATTAGCTACCTAGAGTTGTAGACATTTAATGTCGGTGTGCAGATCATATTTAGCCAGGTCATTCTACTTAAAATCAATTTGTGCCAAAGGAAATACTACAATATCTTTTCTGCTGATGTTTGAGACATCATTTTACACTATCATTACCAAGACCACAAACACCTGTTAATAATTGGCTCACGACTAACAAGTACTACCTAATAATGCTTTTTAAATGATCCACCAGAGAATTCTTTTCAACTTCTTAATTTGAGCTGACGAGGACATGAGTCTTTTGAAGAGTGGAAATGAAATCTCATTTAGTCTTATACCCTTAACAAGAGGCGAGTAGACTCTCTAACCCACCAAGGTAGTTAAACTCACATGGTTATCTAGGATTAGTGGGGTCCTCATGAAATCGGATTAAAGATCCAATTGAACAGTTGTAGAATCTTACAATTGTAAAGTATACGCAAACTGTTTTATGAGTCCTATGCAAGTTGGCTCTAGACTGCTAAAAAGCAACAAATAACTTTTATCTTCAGTAATTCGTAAATACCCAGATATGTTTTTAATCGACCCCCTTGGTGCCCTATACTAATATATCTTTTGCCTATAAAAGTAAAAAAATAATTACAAAAGCTCTGCTATTTAAAGGGAAATTTCTTGGACTCTCGTGGAAGGGAAAGAAAAAGTCATAAATTTCTTGAATAAATTGCATCAGATAGTCTGAAACTATGTTCAAACTCGGTTGTGGAAAAAGAAGGAAAAGATCAGTTTCTGTCGGCATTAGCTCCATTTTCTGTTGACAGAGTTGCTATGAAGTGGCATTTCCATTGTAATTTGGAGACACCAGATTTTCGTTTGTTACGATTGATAAAGAAAGCAAGAGTCCTGGATGGTCATCCTTTTGTTGTGCCCTAATCTGAAAGCAGATTGGATTTACTTCCATCTTTTCCTTCTCAATTCCTTGTTTTTTTACAGAGAATATAAATCTCTTTTACTCTGTCATCAATGAAAGTGTGTCTCATTGGCATCTGGCTAATTCTATGTTATTTTTGGGCTTTAAAGAAGCCCAAAAGTCTGAGGAGCTAGCATCTCAAATTAAAAACATCCCGGCGAATCAGAATTAAGTTCATATGAGTTGACTCGTGAGTTTGCCAAGTTTGCAAAATCAAATTGTGGCTTTATTCCCACTTCACCAGATAAATTATTCAACTGCGAGTTAGCTCTGTTTTCTTAATTTTGCTATTATGATCATACGATTTTTATGAGTCAGATTGTTATTTTGACTATGTTGCAAACCTCCTAGTTAATATTGCCAGGTAGTTAAACAAGTGGCTATGGGCATGCAATGATCACTTAGGAGAACCTTGGATGTACTGTGAATTTTCGAATCAGGTTTTAATAACATATATTGACAGTATTGTCAAGCCGAATTCTGGCAAGAGTTTCTTTCCCTTTCCGCAGTATGGCCATAGATATCTGGGATACCTTCAGCTTTGTTAAACATTGCATGAGGTATTTCCACCATTGACTGGATAAAAAAGATGGAATCATCAGTAGGCTAGAAGTATAAGTAATGCCCATTACTGTCCTATTCTTGACCTCCACTGTGAGAATAACCAATAAGAGTACAAAGGACTAGGTCATAAAGATTCCTATGAAATATGATTCAACATTTTGTTTTGTTGTATTCAGTGTCAGTAGCTTTTTTGTTGACTGTTACTTCTGGAATTCTCCCTAAGTGCTTTGTAGAAAGCTGCACAGTTTCTTATTTACTTCTAAGCAAAGTAAGTTCGGTTGCTCTTATTTATTCATGACATTCTTTCTGGTTGCCATTTACAGAAACCTGGTGGCATAATTGCTCTTCTT
Organism: Corymbia maculata; assembly: GCA_014182735.1. Classification (NCBI taxonomy): domain Eukaryota; kingdom Viridiplantae; phylum Streptophyta; class Magnoliopsida; order Myrtales; family Myrtaceae; genus Corymbia; species Corymbia maculata. The sequence goes on along the minus strand of CM024689.1, from coordinate 7,393,344 downwards.
GATGAAGCCTGGTGAGTACAAAATCATGGAAATATCCACTGCAACCATTTTATTATGTGCTGTGAACATAGATCAATGTGATGAACGTGGATGACGAGCAACCCCCATTTAATCTTTTGACTCTTCTGCAGTCTGAATTTGCGAAATTTGTATATGTAGTATGTTTCCCAGATCAACACATGAAACCTTTGCTCAGAAGCTTTACCAGACATTTAAGAACCATAAACGCTTCAGCAAGCCCAAATTATCGCGGACTGACTTTACCATTTGTCATTATGCTGGAGATGTGAGTATGGTCTATCCTTTGGTTTATTAGAATAATAGCTTTCAAGTTGTAGAATCAGCAGGAAAAACTGAGAATTTATTGTCATACATAAAGAACAGACATTGACAGCTGACTTTATGTTGCAGGTAACCTATCAGACTGAACTTTTCTTGGACAAGAACAAAGACTATGTTATTGCAGAACATCAAGCGCTCTTGAGTGCTTCTCAATGTTCTTTTGTTTCTGGATTATTTCCACCTTTGGCCGAGGAATCTTCCAAACAGTCAAAGTTCTCATCCATAGGATCTCGATTCAAGGTTCATGTTTGCTTTATCTCTCATGCCTGATTGTGGACTTCATCATTTTTTATGTCTTACTGATAGCGTACTTATTGACTCATGCAGCAACAATTAGTAGCATTGCTTGAAACTTTGAGCTCTACTGAGCCACATTATATACGATGCGTGAAGCCAAATAATCTTCTCAAGCCAGCCATTTTTGAGAATAAAAATGTTCTACAGCAACTGCGTTGTGGGGTAGTACTTTTACTAGAATTCAGTTGCCTTGGCACAACTTTAGTTGTCAAACAAATCTGCTGCTATTCATAATTCTTTCTGACCCTCTCTCTCTCTCTCTCTCTCTTCTATTGCACTTTAGGGTGTTATGGAGGCCATCAGGATAAGTTGTGCTGGATATCCAACAAGAAGGCCCTTTTTTGAATTTGTGGACCGATTTGGGATTCTTGCTCCCGAAGTTCTGGACCGCAGGTAACTTGAATCTTTTTGTAACTTGTCATTTATGCCGTATCACTGTGCCTCTTGGAGTGATCCCTTAATTGTGACAGTTCTGATGAGGTTACCATCTGCAAGAGGCTTTTGGAGAAAGTGGGATTAAAGGGCTATCAGGTATGGAGTAGATAGATATCCAAAATTGCTTTTAGAACTTGTGGACGCTACGGAATGTTTCTTTATGTTCTTGTTCAAGTGATCATATTCCTTTCAGGATTCTTTGCAGTAATGGTTGCTTCTGTCTCTGGTTTTTCCCTTTATTTGGTGTTCTCCTAAGACAGGATACTGGTTGATTTTTTGAGCCAAACTAAGGAACCTTTTGGCAAATTAATCTATACCAGCTAGTATGAACAAAAATGCAATGTTCTCATCTATCATTAGTGTTCAATTTGTTTGTTTTCCTGCTAATGTGTGCCTTGCTTGGCATTATGTCAAATGAGTTGCATGAAGTGACCAGTGCTTCTTATTCTATTGAAATAGCACATATAAGTATACTGATCTTGTCTAAGCACAATGATGCTGCATCCTCTGAGTTAATCATATCAAAAGATGATGAAATGATTCCTGTTTATATGTTTCCTGAGTGATTTTGCATAGTTTCTGTCATTCAGAGTGCATTTGTGTATATATAGATATGTTGAGAGAAATTAGGGAAGCAAGAGAAGAGAGGCTGAATGGCAACCTGAGGAAGGTGGAGGCCATGTATGTAATGTATAATTGGTATATGCAGCAATTATTAGAGTGACTGATGAGGGTCGTTTGTTTTTTTGTGACTTTTGATTTCTTTAAGGACAATGCAATGGCTTCAGTCATGTAGAACATTTTGCAGCCATATATTAAGATTGCTTACAATTTCTAATGGGGCAATGCAATGTCTCTTTCAACAATTGTTTACAGCACTGGGTAAAAGTCCCATGAACTAAGATGTAATTTGCATTGCAGATTGGTAAGACAAAAGTATTTCTCAGAGCTGGTCAAATGGCAGAATTGGATGCTCGTAGGACTGAGATCTTGGGGAGATCAGCAAGCATCATTCAGAGAAAAACGCGTTCTTATTTGGCTAGGCGAAGTTTTGTCTTGCTCCGAAAGTCTACTATGCTTATTCAAGCTGTTTGCCGAGGTATATGCTCAGTCAGTGTCATAGTTGTCTCTTTCACTGGAGGGAACTGTATTTCCGTCATTTCACATACTAAAACATGGGAACTGGTTGTGTATAGATTCCTGAAGTTTCTTCTTTTGCCAATTTCAGGACAACTTGCACGTCAAGCATATGAGAGCATGCGGCGTGAAGCTGCCTGCCTCAGGATTCAGAAAGATTTGCGAATGCATATTGCAAGAAAAGTGTACAAGGACCTGTACTCCTCAGCCATATGTATACAGACAGGCTTACGTGGGATGGCTGCTCGATGCGAGCTACGACTGAGAAAGCAAATCAAAGCTGCTATTGTTATTCAGGTAGGCGTCCATTTTTCATCCAGAGTGGTTTGCAATCTAAGGAGTTCGAATCAATCTCTCTCTTTGCTAATGTTCGTGTCATCTGTTTTCCTTGTTAAAGGTTTTACATAATAATATTGCATTCTTTTGCTTAAACGTACCGATCTTTATAGTATGCCATACATCTCTTTTCTGTTTGATATCACTTAATAATCTCTCTTTTTTTTTCCCAGAGTCATTGTCGCAAATACTTGGCACGGGTCCAATATTTGGATACTAAAAAAGCAGCAATTACAACTCAGTGTGCATGGAGAGGGAGAGTTGCTCGTAAAGAACTGCGGAAGCTTAAGATGGTGATTTATTTTCTTTCATCTTATGACCTTGTTTTGATCATTTGGTATATTGTTAGTGGAAATTCAGTTAGACTTGTTCTCTGATTGTAATATCTGTTGTATAAATCGTGATATCAATTTACTCCTTTCCACTTGTCCACAAAAAGAATATCGATGCAGTGTAGTAAGTGCAATTTTTCAGGAAAAAAGGTACATTGAATTAGTAGGAAAATCTGATTTTGGAAGTTGGATGAAGGAGACAGGTAGGCATGGATTGAATGGTGGTATTTGTGAAGGAAAATAAATATTAGGGCTAGTGAAAAGTATGCCAAATAATGACCTAGTGACTTGCTTGTTCTTCTGTCACTGTTGGGTGTTTGACTAGTCAAATTCTGGGACTCAATTCCAAGGTGGAAATTTTGATAAACAATTGAAGTTACTATGCATTCCTTGCCTATATTTTGTTCCTAGTTTTATGGTCTTTCTGAGAAAGTTGGAGTTCAACTTAGTAATAGGTTCTCTCCCTGTATTTTACACAGGCTGCCAAGGAAACTGGAGCTCTTCAAGCTGCCAAAAATAAGTTAGAAAAGCAAGTGGAAGAACTTACATGGAGATTACAACTGGAGAAACGCATGAGAGTAAGTTCCATGGCATTGTATGCTTAAGGTCTCTGTCAGTTACATTATAGCTTTTAACTTTAAGATTTTTTTTGCTGAAAATATGGTCTGATAGTGTCATTGCTGTTTCTTTTGCGTGGAGAGCAAGGCTATACATGTGCTGCTATGGCCGAAGGTCTTCCCCCACAGTATAAGGACTATGTTTGGCTGTCTCGTTTTTAACACATGCAAGATTAAGGGCTTGGACAAATATAAGAGGCATCTCATAACCTTGGGGTGACGTGGCAATTTATTTAGCATGAGGCAACTGAAAGGACTTAATTATCTCCATGAGTTCTAGTCATTGAAAAGTTACTTGATAGCTAGCTAGTTATTTATTGCTTTGTTCAGAAACTTTCATATCTTGTTGCTTTGTGGCTTAGAATCAGAGAAATTTGTTGAGAAGCAGTTATGAGTTTCTCAGGCAAGGATTTGTGTAATGTATACATATCTTATAAAGTTCTAATTTCTTATTCGTTTTGTTAAAATTTTGCAGGCTGATTTGGAAGAGACAAAGAACCAAGAAAATGCAAAACTTCAGTCTGCTTTCAATGACATACAACTTCAATTCAAGCAAACCAAAGAATTGCTTTTAAGGGAACAGGAAGCTGCAAAAAGAGCAGCAGAGATAGTCCCTGTTATACAGGAGGTTCCGGTCGTTGATCATACAATGATAGAGAAGCTTTCAAGTGAGAATGAAAAACTCAAGGTAAGATAGTCGGAGCAGTATTTGCATCTTCACCATCATCTACTTACAAGAGTTTTAAAATGTTAATATGCTTATATGGAGGTCCTATCTTTTACATTGGAAATTGCCTTTTTCCATAAATTGCAGGGTTTGGTCAATTCTCTGGAAAAGAAAATTGATGATACTGAGAAAAAGTTTGAGGAGACAAAAAAGATTAGTGAAGAAAGACTGAAGCAAGCTCAGGAGGCAGAGTCAAAGATAATTAAGATGAAGACAGATATGCAAAGGTTCTTTTCTTCTTGCTTGCCTGATTGCTATATCCATGTTAAAAATGAATAATGCAATGTTAAACCAGTTCTATCGGTTTCCAGTTTTCTTCTTTTTTTCTCTTTTGGATATCTCCTTAATTCTCATGTCAAAGGCATTTTTTCTTCCTATCTGAAGGCTTGTTGAGAAAATTTCTGACATAGAAACTGAGAACCAAATACTTCGGCAACAAACGTTGCTAAACCCACCTGTTAAAAAGCTGTCAGAGAACTCACAAGTGACATTATCTCAGGTAAACATGCATTAATAAAATTTTATGCATTGTGATTCTCTCTCTCTCTCTCTTTCTCTCTCTCTCTCTCTCTCTCTCTCACTGTGATCTCTGACTTGCAGATGTTGGAGAATGGTCACGATGTAATCGAGGAGAATAGAACAAACGTAATAAAGCTCAACTTTACCATCTCTATTCATTGTTCTGGATGTACATTACTGTATCTTACTTGGTGTATTTGTTTTCAAAATCTTTATGAGCAGGAACCACAGTTTGTAACACCTGTGAAGAAGTATGGTACAGAATCTGACAGCAAATTTAGGAGATCGAATATTGAACGCCAACAGGTATGTTCCTGCATAAATCAGGGTGTGCCTTTTCTTACATTTCTGTCTTCTTGGTAAGCCTTTGTTTCATTTTTGCTGATTTAATATCCGGAATTTGTAGGAGAATATTGATGCTCTTATTAACTGTGTCGTGAAGAACATTGGCTTCAGCCATGGGAAGCCTATAGCAGCATTTACAATTTATAAATCTCTTCTCCACTGGAAGTCCTTTGAAGCTGAAAGGACTAGTGTATTTGATCGACTCATTCAGATGATTGGTTCTGCAATTGAGGTAATCCAAATAAAATCATCCATAACTGGGTCTCAGTAATGAGAATCACAAGGCAATCAAGATAGCATGAGAGTACCCAAGCCTGTCTAATGTACTTTGAAATTGTTATAGAAACACTACTTCATCTGGTTACATTGGAAGTTGCATCTGATCTTACCCTATTTGTTTACCAGAAGATGTAATCAGTACTCCGCTAGCTTCATTCAGATTTTGTTTTCGCCAGTTCTTTTGATTTTCATTGACTTGTTTCTTGATCACTTTATTGAGTAAGTTGGGCTGGTTATTCTGCCTCTTATCCAGTTAGTTGAATTCCTTGCTCATATTAGTTGTTTCTTATCATCAACTTTTACGTTTGAACTGTTATCATCGATGTAGATATATAAGTGTAGAAAATGCTGTCATTTGGGACCTATATCAATCTATATTTACACTTTCTTTTGCCATGTAAATTCAGAAATCTAAATTTGGTTTGACAATGAAAAATTTAAATCACAGAGTTCTGGCGAAATATAAAATTATAGACAAGTTGGAGTATAAATTGATGGAAACCCGGTATGAAAGAAAGAAAGAAGCTGTTGACAAATGTTTTATGTAATTCAAATTTATTATAGACAAAGAAATTACTAATTTAGGGCCATTCTCAGTATTTTTTGTAAATTTATTGGTTTTTCTTTTTTCATATTCAGCAATTTTTTGAAATTAAGACAGCGACAATGTGTTTCATTTTTTTAACTGGCAGAGTGAAGATAGCAACAATCATATGGCTTATTGGTTATCAAATACATCCACACTGTTGTTCTTGCTCCAACGAAGTCTGAAGGCTGCTGGATCTAGTGGTTCAACCCCAAATCGGAAGCCTCCTGCTCCAACTTCATTGTTTGGGAGGATGACCATGGTATGTGTGGGATTTGAAGCACTCTGTTAACTGATCAAATTTTGAAGTAGTATATAGCTTCCGATGCATATTTTCCTTGAATCTGTGTATTGTGAAAAATCGGATATTTTATGCTCAGGGATTTCGTTCATCCCCTTCTTCCGCAAACCTTGCCGCTGCTGCAGCAGCTGTAACAGTGCGCCAAGTGGAGGCAAAATACCCAGCTTTGCTTTTTAAGCAACAGCTCACAGCTTACGTGGAGAAAATTTATGGAATCATTAGAGACAACTTGAAGAAAGACCTTGGGTCTTTGCTTTCTCTTTGTATCCAGGTATATCCAAATGCCTTCCCTGTTTTAAATGTAAATATTATTTAAGGCAAGATGGTCCTATATACATGGTGCTGCCTGGCTTCCATTACTGTTATGCTTGCTTTTCTAAGTTATTCCTTCCAGAAATAATTGATTGCTTCACAGTTTTTTACTCTTCTTAAAAAGATGATCCTTGCCCGTTCATATATTGCACTTATGACCAAGGTTTATTTTGACAGCAAAGATTTCTTCACTGGTCTCTCTTCATTAAAAATTAATTCCTTTTCTGGTCTATTCCAGTAAGGAAGGAAAAATTAATTATCAGGCAACGCAGCAAGTTGAAGATTGTTGTAGATGAGAATGGATCAGGCTATACTCTTTTGCCATACTGCACTTATAAAAGAACACTACAATTGCTGTAACCTTTTGCATGTAGTTTGATCATACAATTGCTTGATAGAATTGTCATATTATGAGTTGGAATGACTAAGAATGCATATCGCCATGGAATATCAACTCACTTGTTTGGTGGTTTTGTGGTAAAGTGTAGATTCGGACACAGTTTGGTATTTTGCAGGTGATTCCACTGATTCATAGCATTTGGGCCTTTAGCCAAATTTACTCATAAATTTGGTAGAGATTCATTCAAAAACTATGCTTCATAGGAATTTTTTCCGCTTATTTTATTTTATTTTATTTGCAAAATGTTGTTTGTTTTATGTGTATATACTCTCTTTTTCCTGAGAGAACTGTGTGAGTTGCTGAGCATTATATGCATTGGCTGCCATAAGTCCTCTGGTTGCCAAGATCATTTTTTAGCTTTTACCTTTTCTCTTGCAACACCTGTCATTGTAGCCAGAGATATTATATAATTATTTAATTTTTTTTTCTTGTATCCTAATTTATAATTTAACCTTTACTGACATATTCATGCTGCACTTTAGGCGCCGAGAACATCTAAAGGAAGTGTACTGCGATCTGGACGGTCCTTTAGCAAGGATTCTCCTTTGGGTCACTGGCAGAGCATCATTGAGTGCTTGAACACTCTTCTCTGTACTCTGAAAGAAAATTTTGTATGTGACTTCATGTCCCATTTACTATTCTCTGCCACATGAAGTTTGTTGCACTTTTTTGTAAGCTTATATTTTATTGCTTTTAGGTGCCTCCGATTCTGGTTCAAAAGATTTTCTCTCAGACATTTTCATATATCAACGTGCAACTATTCAACAGGTAAACTTTTTCCTTTTTCGTTTATTTCCACTGAATTATTAGGGGATCGGGGTTCCTGATCAGCGTACTTGGACAATGAAATTTCAGCCTTCTTCTACGCCGTGAGTGTTGTACTTTTAGCAATGGGGAATATGTAAAAGCTGGATTAGCTGAGTTGGAGTTGTGGTGCTGCCAAGCTAAAGAAGAGGTAATTGTGTACCGTAATCTTTTTTACTTTGATCTTATAATGAAACTATTGCATGGTCCTGGGTGTGGAGTTTTCCTTTTGTGTAAACTTACTAAATATGGTAAACTTACTAATTAAGGTTTGATATCACTGATTGCAGTATGCAGGCTCGTCCTGGGAAGAACTTAAACACATTAGACAGGCTGTGGGATTCTTGGTAACTTTCGGATCTCTCTGAAGCACATATATTTCATATGATCCATGTTATTATCTTTCTTTTAGGGTTGTGTTAACTTTCTGTCAATGAGGCATGCTTGCTGTTTTTGGTTTAGGTTAAAAGATTCTTAATCACAAAATGCCTAAACCATACTTGGACTTGCTTTTCTGTTGAGTCTGCAGAATGGCATAGCATCTTTTTTTTTAATTGTCCATTACCGGTTTATGCATGTCTACTTATCTCTTCCGTTCTTGTTGAGAGAGAATAATTATTAATTATGTGGCAAGGGAGTCCGTGTTAGGTATTTTGTCATCCATAGATTGGCTGTGTTATCTAGATGTCCATACCATTTGGTAATCATGCTATTCTTTGGAGTACTAATGTGCCACTTTCTCATCTAATCAATGCTACTTTATCCACAGGTTATACATCAGAAGTATAGGATTTCTTATGATGAAATCACCAACGATCTATGCCCGGTAATTCTCTCTCTTCTTAACACCAACATCCCCCCCACTTTCCCCTGCTGGACTGTTGTGAGCATGCGCACCTTTGAATGTCCAGTGACTTCTAAGGCGAATCTATGGCAAATAACTGGAAAAACTTTGTTTGCCTTGATTATAGTCAATATATGAATTCCATAACCTGCAAAACTACTTGCGTTTCTCGTCTCTTGCATCTCTCGCTGAAGTTCCTCGTCTTTTTGCGGGGTTTTGCATATAGATAGTACACACTCTAATTTGATCTCTTCCTTAAATTCTGTTGGTTCACTGCTTGTTCAGATGCTGAGTGTACAGCAGCTGTACAGAATATGTACACTTTACTGGGATGATAGCTACAATACCAAAAGCGTGTCTCCTGAAGTAAGTACTGTTGCAATGGGTTACATTTCCAATTGCATGTTGTAGTTCTTTATCTAAACCCAAGAACCACCTAATGTGTCGTACAGGTAATTTCCAGCATGAGGGTACTTATGACAGAAGATTCCAACAGTGCCGTGAGCAGTTCGTTTTTGTTGGATGATAATTCTAGGTGAGATTGACTTCAGTAAACGTGTTCTCATTTCTATAAGTTTAAGAAATTAATCCTAAGGGCCCTTTGATCATAATAATCAGTTCGATTCGTGATATTTCGTAGGTTTAGTTAGAAGGTTATAAAAGGTTAAAGAAATGATAGCCTCATCTCTGTTCATGTGGAAACATAGATTTAGAAGCTACCCTCCCTCACTAAGAACTTAGAATACATGCCTTCTTCAATGGTGATGATTCAATTTATTGTTTGCTTTCTCTTGATAAGCCATTGCCGGGGTCGACTAATTAATTCATCTGAATGCAGCATTCCTTTCTCGGTCGATGAACTTTCCAATACGCTCCAAGAGAAGGATTTTGATGACGTGGAGCCTGCGGAGGAGCTGCTTGAAAATCCAGCCTTCCAATTTTTGCACCTGTGAGGCTTGACACAGCATTCATCCCCTGGTTTTCCTCATCAGCATTCGTCTGGTTTCGAATATTTTGGCAAAGCAATGGCGATTTGTAAATTTTTTTTGTTCCTTATCTACTTTTGGGCGTCTAATTCTTGCCCTACATCATATGCCCTGCCGACATGTTATTTGTTCATTTGTTAATTACATCCTACTTGTAAAATATGCATAGTTGGAAAACGGCAGGGTTATAGTTTTCGATTGAGTTTGTTATTTGGTTCTTGTCTTTTCTTGGTAATTTCACCAATTCTTGCTAGGAGTTATTTGGCAAATTTGTATATGGGTCATTTGTTTGGTGGTTGAGAAATTGCACTCTCCACCTGGACTTTGTTGTACAAAAATTAAAGCACAAAACTGAAAGATTTCAATGAGAATTTTGTCGTGGCTTTGTTTTATTACAGCTTCCTGTATTATTCGCAATCGAACATGTATGCTTGAGCGCGCGCGCGCACAATAGAGGATAGCAAGCTCTTGCACTAGTGAGGTTGAATCCTGCATATGCATAACAATTGTAGGAGAACCGAATCGATACAAAAAACGAACCGAATTGAAAAATAGTTGATTTTTGATTTGGATAATGGAAAAATAGTTGTTATTTTTTCTGATTCAGGTTATTTCAGTTAGGTTAGGTTAATTGAGCTAAATCAAAATTCTTAATGAAAAATGAGCGCCCAAGTTTTTTTTATTGGTCCGTAGCGCTTAAGTTAAAATCTCTCATTTTTCTCATCCCTTATCTAATTCAGTTCCAATAACCAGTGTTAAAAAAAAAGGAAAATTGAACTGGGATTTTGGTTTGGTTCGACTCGGCTACTCACCCCAATAGGTTGGTTTGGTTCAGATTTTCAGGAAATCTGAATCCAAATCCAAACAAGAACATCGAGACCCATTATGCGGGCGTTTTTTTTTAAGAAAGAAATTTCATTCATTTGTCATAATCAAACATGAGAGAAACATAGAAAGTATCCAAACAAAGCAAATCTCAAGAGCTGCAAAACAAAAACAAGACTTAGAAACCAAAACCAATATAAGCACATTCTCATTCGAAAGGCCAGAACTGTCGGTATTAAAAAACAAGAAGCGGTCGATTATCGGAACCATTAGCAATGGGTACATGCCAAGATTCCCCTTCCGAAACTATGACTTGTAGTGTGCGCCTAGGTTTGGCGTTCTCAACGCCATGCAATAATTGAACCATCCCAGGTCAAACGCCTTTAATTTCTGAAGCTGAGAGCCTGCTTTGCTCTATTCTTCTTTTCTTGGGCTTGATTTCACATGTTTCCTCTAACCATCTAATCGGTGAGTCCTTTTCCGTCTCGTTTGGCGTCTTCTTTAGCACGTTGTTGAATTCTTGGCTGCCTGCAGCTGGAAACTCGTGCCGACTTGAATCGCTAGATTTCTCAGTCACAGGTCTTCGACACCAAATCAGGAGGGGATACGGACGAGCTCTATAATGAGAATGTAGCAAAGGAACATCACCATCCGTTCGGCCCACGCAAACACCGTCCTCGTTCCCCACATTGATTGCAGCAGCTGCTAAACTTTGACTCTTGAAGACCAATGAAATTGCTCGATCTCTCAAGTCTCTAGAAAGGTCAAGACTCGAGAAATGCAGAACGCAATTTTCCACGATCCCATGAGGAATTCACATGGTAAAGCTCCCCAACCACATCCTTCAAACCGCAAGATCACCAGCACAAGGCCTCTCACCAACATCTTCGGGACCAAACATTGTCATTAAATCCCAAGGACCCCCCCCAATGGACCACCTGGTACGAAAATTGTCCAAAGCAGTACAACTGTAGTCTCTCCATTTCTCTCCCCTAGTATTATTACGATGAATAATTTGCGATTTTTTTGCATGGTCCAATGTGCTGCGGGCTACGGGTTCGGCATGTGCGCGAGCTCGGACGAGTGGATCAGATCGGGCCCCCGGCTCCGACGGGCCCCCACGTGGGAGTCCGTCATCGTTCACCTGAATATTTTGAAACTTTGGTCCAGGGCTCGTGACTTTAGATAGCTATTTTGAGACTTATAGCTGTTTCGATTCAATCTCTTTAGGTCCCCCACTCAATTAGGAGCCAGTGGATTGCAATATAGACTGAATGCTTCTCAGCCACACACGAATTTGACAGTCTCATCACTCAAAACCATCCTACCAATTTCTCTTATTGGCCCAATTTACTATGCCTCAGTTTGTAATCCGGGTATTGGCATTTCTTTGCGTTTCTATAAGTTTCTCCCCCCCTTTTTTTGTCACTGCAAAAATGTGAGACTTGAGATTCGAATTCCCGACCTTTCCTTCCTTTAGAGATGTCATCGGTCTCGGACGGGTGTTTTTTTAACTCAAGACGGCTTTTATCATTGGAACTGCGAAGATAAAAAATCTCGTCGTCAAGCTTTTCAAAGATGCGGACGTTTTACGTTGAAGTGGATAACATGCTTTAAGAGAGGAATGCAACATCGAAGGAGATTATGATGGACGACTATGAGCTTTCTCTCGAAATCGATGTAATCCGAATCGTCGACGTTAATGTTAATCGTCTGTCTCACTCTTCAAATGCTAACGAGGACATCCCTACTTAAGCAAATCACGTGGGGAGGGTGATGATGTGGTCACTATTGAAAGCTGATGAAAACAGCCGAAACTCATCCCATTTGTGAGCCCGCAAAGACATAAAAGAAAGAAACAAAAGAAACATAAAATTCATCCCATGCATGCATGCATATATATATATATATATGTTATAATATTTAAATATAATATTTAAATAATAAATAGTACATTTATTTAGCAGTTTAAATTTTTAGATCAATTGATTGTAGTTTACTAAAATTTTATAAAGTATCCAAAGTGAGGTCCTAATTTTGAATCTTTCCATGCTCCATTTAAGCTCCTTCATTAAATTTACATATTTAATACGAGATAAAAGATCATATTAAGTATAAATAAAAGTGTTAAAATAATTAAATAATAAGTTACATTTGTATTTAATGATTTAAAATTTCAGAATAATTGATTGTGATATTATCAAAATTACATGATATTTATAAAAAGGCTACAGAAGTGTACAAAACGAGGCCGTCGTTTTCACCGAAGTCGAACTCATATCTCGGCCGACACCAAAATGTGATCAAGAAAACAATGAGAATGAGAGAAGTCACGATCACATCATTCTCGAGATCTGTCTGCATTTGGGGTTTGATGGTGAAGTTGTGGGCGAGTCTGTCACTCTCAAGTCCCATCGCACAGACTGGCAAGAGGAGGAGGAGGAGGAGGAGGAGGAGGATGATTTCCAATAGAACTCTCTCTCTCTCTCTCTCTCTCTCTCTCTCTCTCTCTCTCTCTCTCTACGTGATATCATCTCTTATCGTCTTCTTTGCTCGTGCATTGTGTGGTCAAGATCCAAGATCGACGCAGCGGGAGCCAGTCACGCAGTTGAGTGGTGATGAAGAAGTATTAAGTTCCATCTTGATCCTCGTCTGTAGTTGACTTTCTATGCGTTATTGAGGCATGATCTTCGTTTGTAGTTGACTTTCGATGCGTAATTGAGTCCGCCTTTGACTTCACCATGTATTGCACACGTTAGATTAAAAGAATTTCCAGCAGCGTCCGCCTTCGACGTGCATGCCCTGCATGCGTGCTTTCACGAGTCTTACATCACTCGGGACTCTTTTGGCTCTTTCGGAGTAGAGATAATAGTGTATGGTACTTCTAGAAATTTTGTCCGTTCTTCCTAGATTCTGAATGAACTTTGGGATCGTCAAATTTTGCGTACGTCTGTGCTGATGGAAGAAATCGATACATGGGTGAGGTACTATGTAAATTCCAGCTCTCTAGTACATGTTTCGGATCCATAATCATTGATTTTGCGAGTCAAATGTATTGAGAAGGCCCTTACTAGTGTGTCAATTCTGGGATTGAGTCCTTTTAGCCATTCTCAATTATCCAACAACCTAAAAAAGGCATCGCTCCAAATGACCCCTCATTCCTAACAAAGACATGTCTAATTTTGAAAGCATGGAGAATCATAAGAAAAATGATCAAAAAAGTCTTAAATCTATTGAATTTTTACCAATTAAATTTTAAATTTGGCCAATTTGATTCTAAGCTTTTTGACAATTTTTATCAATTGATGTCAACATCGGCCACATCACATAGATTAGGTGGCATTAACTAGGTCATCACGTCTGTGTTTTTCAATCAATATTGGCAAAAAATGACTACATTAGTAAATCGTTAAAATATTTTGAACTAAATTGGCACAAATGTATAGGTTATGATTTTTTTGATAATTTTCTTGAGAATTATGTTAAAGTAACTAGACGCTAGGATATGCAAACGTATGCCCAGGGGGAGGGGGAGGGGGAGGGGGGGAGAGGGAGGTGGTGGTGGTCTTGGTGACGGTTGTCGGCGGTGTTGCCAGAGCCGAAATAACAAGCTATGACAAAACAAAAATACATTTTGGGCTGGGTACAGAGTAGGCGAGAGAAGATAAAAATTTGGATTAGATTTTGATATGCCATCTTTATAAAATACGAGGGCATTTTGATAAATTTATAATTTTATGGTAACATTGCTTAATTTGATCTTTTATTATTTAGTTGCTAATCTATTAGCTACTTAAAAGGGTTAAATGAATTGAACATACACTTAAACGAAGAGCATCTTATTTTTTGTCATTGAATATTCAATCGACCTAATAATTTGGCTTTCTAGCTTTTCATGTCAAGACAGAAAACTCTCATCCTCAAATGCCAAAAAAGGTGCTGTATTCCATTATCATTGATTAAATTAAAAGTAGAATTTCTTTGGTTTTGATTAGCAATGATTAGTGGCATCCGTTTCCGTTGGCCGCTAATGGAAAAGTTTGTGGAGATTGCTCGTTGAATGCAAACCCTAAGATTGCCATTAACAGCTAATATGAGGCTTTTTTTTTTTTGAAATAAATAAATATTCTAGCAAGTGATTCGGGTTGGTGCTGACACTTAAATTTCTTATTGGGACATTGCTTTTATGTGCATTGTGCATTCATGTTTTCCTCCAAGAAAAATTATGCCATACATCGAATTTTTAATTCTTGCATTTTATAAGCATTTAATAGAGTCTAGCTCCCGCATATTTTAAGAATGTGGTTGGTCCAGATTTCCTAAAGAGATTTTGGCCTCCAAATTCCCTTAGAGAAATGTTGGGGGTATTTGGCAAGTATTTTGAATTGGGAATGCTAAAAGCTCACATCAGTATTTTCCAATCAAAATTGACAGGAACTCATCGTATCATTGTTTTCCGACCAACCAAAAAGGTCAGTGCAGTACACCACATGAGAAGTTTATTGATGCTCGCTTGCTATCCAATAAACCCTTTCGAGGTGCGCCTCGGGAAGGTTGCTACAGTTGGTCAAGAGATGCAAATTCTTATCTGTTGCCCATGTTAGCCTATTGGCTAATCAAACTTTAAAAGCGATAAGCATCATTTGACCACCTAATTTGGTTTCTTGCTAGAGTTTCTAGCTTGTCACGTTATTCTTACCCCAAGTTGCAGTTGTCTCGTCTGCCATTTCCATGTGGTCCGACCATGTGTTTCCACTCTCTCTCTCTCTGACTGAATATTCCTCGGTCAAACTTGCTTTCAGGAGCTGAGTATCATATTAAATGACATGTGCAGCCAACAGGTAATCTCATTAACTCCAGCAGTTTTTACGGTTGACAGAGTTAGTTAGGCTTCCCATCTACATCATTGATTTAAGAAAACATGAGAAGAGACAGCAACATTAAATTTTCGTTTTGTCAATTGATTTCAGGAGAGTTAGAATAAGACGTGGTCAAATTTTGTCAGAAGCGTGGCACAGGCCTTCCTCACGTTCATCACATCGCAGCAATGAATGAGCAGCCGCTCAAATCACATGCTCACATATGAAGACGATTCTGCAACAAGATGAAAATCTCTTCCAACCGAATTAAAAAGGGAGAAAATGTCAAATTAAGCAATGCTGTCATTTCTTTCTTTCTTTTTTGCTAATTTTATCTTTTAATTATAGTGAAAATGGAATTTCCACAAGAAAAGAAAGGTTTGGAACGTGTTGAATCATGGCAAATAAAGAGTATAGTTGCATTTATACCACATCAAATTCATATTTCTCTTGAATAATACTTCTCCCGTTATGATAATTGCAAGTTATCTTCCTAGAATTGCCCAAATCCCCCAATGCTAATCATATATTTTAGGCAACCCTATTTCACCATTGGCATACAAAAGAAGAAGAAGAAGTAAGTAGAGGTGCACTGGAGGTCCTAAAACTTTTCACGAGAGTGTGATTGAGTCTTAAAACTTTTAAAAAGTGCAATACATCTTAAAATTTGTTATTAAAAATGCAATTGAATATTAAAAATTTTAAAAAGTGTAATCAACCTAAGGACTTGATTGAATTATTTTGATAAGTTTTAGAACTTGGTTGCACTTTGTTCGAAAATTTTAGGATTCAATTACAATTTCGTAATAAGTTTTATGCCTTAATTGCACTTTTTGAAAGTTTTAGGATTCAATTGCACTTTCATAATAAGTTTTTTGACTTCTAATGCACTTATCCCAAAAAAGTATTCATAAAAATTAAAAACGCATCTCTACAATAAAAAATAGAAATTTGCTTATGCCCTTCCCTTAGCCTTCCTTATAAAAGACATTGTTTGCTGCAAGCAAGAATGCATGTGACAAAGGACACAAAAATATTAAATGTATATATGTATTTATTTATTTATTCATTGAGATTATAGAGGTTCATGCTCTTGTGACACTCATTTGAATGAACTCGAATTTAAAACAGGGCTTTCTTCTTCCAGGAAACGAGACGTTGGTCGTGATGATGATTTGACTGAACTTGGTCGCCAAAGTAACAAAACTTATTATCAATTAATATATTTATGACGTCACCATTTTATTTATCCATGATTGTTGGATAAGTTTGTCATACCCCGACCCGGCAAAAGCCGGCCTCAGATAATACTCCCATGTGTGCCTAAACGCCTTAAGCTCAAAGTCAACGCATCGATAGATAAATAGAAGAATATATTAATAAATTTGTTAGTAAGTGTGGAGGCACTTGATAATAACTTCAAAATCAAACGAGTAATTTTCAATGCACATTAAAAAAATACATCATAAATTTAAGGGAAAAACCTCAAATTATGTTAGTTATAACACATTTATCATAAAAAAATTTTTGTAACACCAAAAATCTTATACTTGTACTTTTGTGACATATTTACCCTTTTAATGCGTGCCGTTAAAAATCTATGTTAGACATTGAAAAGTAAAGGGTATTGACATAGTGCTCATGTGGCTTAAACGAAAAAAATGTTATGTTTTAACTAAATATGTCACATAAAAATAAGTTTGATCAAAATATTTAGGACATATATGTCACGGTTGACATAGTTTAAAATTTTTGATATCGCAAAAAAGATTTCATAATAAATTTGTCTCAATAGATATAGTTTTGAGTTTTTTTTATGGTTCCTCTCTTGAATTTAAAAGAAAATAAGTTTTGGAACATAATCAATACTTTCATTGAGCGCATTAGTGGGTAAAAAAGAAAAACCTGCAAAGTATTAAATAACTTTTCCTGGGAAAAATAAACCCTCAGACATTGATCCTAGTCTCGTCTGGGTTTTCCGAGGAGAACGACCTTCAGGGAAAACGAAGGGGAGGGACAGAAACATGGTCGACGCGTTTCTCATACGGCTGCTCCATATTTTCTCGGGAAAATTAAATGGCACGAAATGATGATCTGCTCGTACTTTGATGTGTATCGTGGGGCTGATGCGTGAATCTCTTCTCTAACTAACGGAACATGTGTTTCTCGAGACGCATCGCCATTGGTTTTTTCTTCTTCTTCTTCTTTTTTTCTCGGGTCTTGTGATCAATGATGTCCATGTGCATGGATCTAACCATTTCTAGAGTCCTGCCCGACGTAAATGCGAATTCTCGAGCGGTCATATTGCCATGAATCGTGCTGTGAAGTTTACCTTTCTTTCTTCTACGATAAATATCGCCCCGACAATACTTCATGTTGGACCCAATGTGCAGCAAAATCCTATAAGCATTCCAGAAACATTAAATTTGTTCACATGGTATGCTGAAAATCAGAGATGACTTCTATTGATGTTGTCTTTTTCTTTTTAGGGTAAACTCCACAAAAAATTCCAAATCTTACTTGATATAGCAACATTTATCATAAATTATCTTTTATGACACCAAAAATCTCAAACTCATATTTATATGATATATTTATCCTTAATTTTTCTGTGATATTAAAAACCCCAAACTTTTACTTGTGTGACATATTTATCTCAAATTTTTAGAATAAATGTGTCATATTGGTATAAGTTTGGATAAATATGTTACATTATATAAATTTGGGATAAATATGTCATATAGATACAAGTTTGGCGTTTCTAGTGTCATACATAATAGTTTGGACTTGTTCTCCTTTTTTTAAGCATATATGATGCTAACATGGCAAGTGGTTAGGGACATTCTCTAATATAGAATCTTGATTGAGGGAAAAATCAAGTAAAGGAGGAGAGATATCTCTCTCTCTTACTTGGGATTTTTTTTTTTTTTTTTTTGGGTTGGGGGGGGTTTCAAAATGTGGGAAAATGCAAAGAATTCTGCTACAACCTCGGAAGTGCGGCACCTAGGATGAAGACAAGTCCTACTATTAAAATAAAATAAATTATTCATCTGATGTAGACACAAAATAAAATAATAATTGAAAAATAAAAGCTGCCAGGTGCAGTGAGCCTTAACGGTGTATCTGGACGATGACTAGCTTATGATATAAAAAAGTCAATAGATTAAAGATGGGTTCATAAGGAATTAAATGGACCAAACTGAATTACCGACCTCATTAACAGAACATGGCCGTTGGGAACTGGCCTGACATTAATTTAATGATGGGGAATGAAAAATACATTCACTAAGGTCGTGACGTCATCCATATGATTATTCGTGTCATGCGCTCTCTATCAAGATACCCTTTGGAGCAGTTATATACATATAATCTTCAACCCTTTTTTTTGAGTATGTTGAGCTCACGTGATTAGACGGCGCTCAATATGGTGCTCTCTTCGGCTTTTAGGGAAAGCTATTTGATTTTATTTCTCATAAAATCAAATAGCTGTTAAATTATGGAATCAAAGAAGCATAGAGGGTAGAACAAGAGATAGGATACCCAATATTTTGGTATACATAGGCTAAAATGAATGATTTAAATTCATATTATTTGTAAATGCATTTTAATGCAAACGCGTGTGCACACGCAGGCTAAAATGCAATTGAAAACTCCAATAGAGCACCGTGTAGGCACACATAATATTCCAAAATCCACGAAATAGGGAAAAGGTTAATTAGGGTTTTCAAAATAGGGCAGAAAGTTGTTGACACAAAATACTTAAAAACTATACGAGCATATAAGCGTGTTGCAATATATGGCTTAGCTACTCCAAGAAAAGTCAAACTTAGCAAAAGAAACTTAGGTATGTTTGGTAACTAATAATATTTTATTATTGGGAATAATTTCTCCTTAGAAATAGTTTTTTTAGATTCTATTTCTTGGATGAATTTTTAAGCATCCAAATATGTTTGATAATTGCATAAAATTTCTATTCTTGGAATAGAAATACATTTGATAGAACCCTTACTTTTTTTTTTGTGAAGTAGATTTTTTCTTAATTTTTAAATAATTTTATCAGATTTTTCTTTTCTTTCTCTTCTTCTTCCGCCTCTAGCCAACGACCTCGTTAACTTCGGGGAGCCTTGCCTAGCTGTCAGTGAGGGTCAAGCTTTGCCGTTGCTGGGTGAGGTGAGGTCGCTAGACCTTGTCTCTAGCCAATCGTTGGCCATCACTAAGTTAGGTGACTGGCTAGAGGAAGAAGAAGAAAAGAAAAAGAAAAAAAAAAAAAAAAAAAAAGAAAAGAAGAATAGACTTGATTCTAGCATTTTTCCCAAGAGCAAAAAAGTAACTTTTTTCCACTTCTTGATTATGTTCCAAATATACTTCCGAAAACAATTGTTTCCAAGGTAGAAAAATTAGCTTACATTACCTAATAAATTTATGTTCTTTTTTTGGCTTTGGGGAACAAAAGAACAGAAATAACCAATATTTGGCTAGTTACCAAACATGCGGTTAAACTATGGATAGCTTGTCTTTCTCTTTCTCTCAGCCACAAAGTAAACAGGCTCAAGGTTCACGGATATAATTGGTGACTAGAGCAAGTGACTTCTTCTAGGCGTTATTATAAGAATCTCCCACCTACTTAGAATATTCAGTTTGAGCTATAGTCACTTCCCACTACTAGTGATTTGGAAATTTGAAGTTAGCGAACCTATCATTACATCTCTACCAAAATGGTAGAAGCCACGGAGATAAAAATATCTTTAAATGGGTCATATAGAGCTGTATTTTTATCCAAGCCTCCTGGATAGGAAGAAATTTCGTCCAACCGGGCTCATAGTGGGCATTAATTGAAAGTTCGGTCATCCTCTTGTTTGTCTTACTCACATAACACTTCCTTAGTATCCTATTATATCTTTGGTCATTTGCCTTAAAGGCTGCAAACTTCAATCACGCTCTTCGACTAAATGGAGAGCACGTCAAGCAGAAGTTAATATAAAGATACCCAAAGCAGAAACACGTATTTGCTACTTCTTTTTGGTTTGTTTTCTTCTTCTTATTTAACATAATCACTAAAGAGCAAAAGCAATAGATTAAATATCTTGTTTAGTTTATCAAGTTCCTATTTTGATTTAATTTCATCTTAATTGATGTCTACTCATATTGACGCTAGGGGTGATTGGTTCCAAGCTGGGTCGATTCTCACCCTGGAACCGAAAATCATTCCAAAAGGGTTGGTTCCTAGTTTGTGGAACCAACCGGTTGATCCAGTGTTTGGATAGGTCCAGGAACCGGTTATTTATGCTTTAGTCACAAATTTGAGTGTGGAGACTACCTTGCATTACTATCAATTATGTTCCCTTACATCACTAATAGATAGAATCAAGAAACATAATGAACCTTCTCATAGTGCAATTCCTCATTTAGACCACTCTAACCGAGTACTTTTGTGTCGAACTAGAGAGGGACTGAGAACTTACAGGAGAGGAAGCGATGGACAAAGGGTGGCATTTAGCTGTGAGCGAGAGGGACAGAGGGTGGTGTCGAGTCGCCAGCAAGGGGGACTGAGGACATTGAGGAGGGAGGCATGACTCGTGAGACTAAGAGTGAGTGCTGCCATCAGGAGAGGGAGGCGTGACTGAGAATGAGCATCATGAGTGAGGCCACGACAGTGAGAAGTGTGACTGAGAGTAAGCATCATGAGTGAGGCTACGACAGCAAGAGGCGTGATTGAGAGTGAGCAACGAGGGTCGGGAGCGAGGTTGCAAGAATCGGCCAATTTTCTTTTGCTCGCCCCTATTAATGTTCCATCTTTACCATGATAATGGCCATTTAGGCACTGCCTTCTCTCATTGTCCAATGCACACAAGCAAAAAAAAAATGTTAGTTGAGTGGTCGATCGCTTGATTTATGCACATTAGATCCCACATTCAAATTATAGCATCTTTCACTCAAACTCGAGGGGTTGCTCGCCCCATTATAAGTGCAATTCTATGCGATTCACATGGAGGGAGTGGCTCATATACATCTGTACGGATTAGCCGAATCAAAACTCTTGGTATTATAAGGAAAATGCACATAATGCACCAAGCAATACTCACTTTCTGCTAAAAGCGAAAGTTGGCATATGAGAGTTTCAGCCAAAAGCTAGCAATCATGCAAATTATAAAATAAAAAGTACTTTCTCGAACTTTTCTCTTGCGCGTGACTTAGAGAAACTCATTATAGATTTCGCAATGAAAGTTCCACATTACTTTGTTTATTATTTATTAGCTGCACCAATGTATATATTATATAGTTTTTAAATATATCGCAAAACGCGATTTTGCTTCGTAGGGAGCAGGTACCGCCGACTACAGAAAGAGATAAAGGTTAGGCATCAAAGAAAGCCCTAGGACCTTGCCTTAAAGCAATGAGGGTAGAGGAAGAAAAAAGAAAGCAAAATATAAAAATGGATCAAACTATTTTATTCTTGTATTGCATGGGCAAAAACTAATCATAGGATTCTTTATCAACGAAGGGGAATGATGATATGATGGGCCAAGAACGAAGAAGTACTATACTTATGAGTTTCATTCGATTGCTGACGTGATGGATATAATTAATTACATATAATAGTGTAGAAACATGTGTGGTGCATTATTTTTAACTCAGAGTCGAATTTGTGTTCCGCTTCTTTTTGATGTAAATGTGATTGTGATTGTGATTGTTTTGTCTGTTAGAGTGGGTATAATTTACAATACTTCCTTTATATATTGGTAACTTTCATATGTGCTTTTGTACTTATGATTCGATTATCTACAATGGCCATTATTGTTAACCTATAGATATTCTAGGGCTACATCCTTCATTAGTAGTCTTCTAATAAGTGGGGTACAGAACATACGCATTACTAGCACTTAGTTTCAATTAATGTCCTTAATTTGTAACTTACCAGTCAGATTTATGTACTAAGAGTATAACCCTATCTTCTACTTCTAAGACATTAATTGTCAATTATTTTGCATATTAAGAAATATCTTGCTCATCAATCTTGTAGAGTTGATAACCGTGAGATCTATACACTATGAATAAAGGGGCCGACTTCAATCGAATTTTCGGATATCGAGAAGGGGAGATACTAGAAAATGATGCAAAGGGCATTCTTCTATCATTACGAAAAAGTTGCAAGCTTCCACGCAGAGCCTCCCAAGCTAGCTGTGTGGAGCAGTGGAAGGCTGGTGGGAAGCTGCAAGGAGGACGATAAAGAAAAGGCACACACATCATCATCATCAAGATCATATGCATGGGATATGACTAAGTTCCATCAGTCTCTTTCCTAACCATTTTTTTGTAATCTTTCATTTGTATCTTTGGCTTTTTTTAGCAAAGTTGGCATGGAGTGCAGAGCAAGCTTGTGGAATCATTATACTATCATACTCCTACATACCCAATATCTAAAACCCTAATATAATACAAACCAAAGAGCCAAGAACTCACCTCTCTCTCTCTCTCTCTTCATGAAAAGGAGGGACTCCACGAATGATCTCTAGGTTACATGCACATGCCACCCCTCCTCTCTCTCTCTCTCTTCCCATGAAATTCTCTCTCAAAAGCACCAAACTTTGGTTGGGCGTGGGGCACATACCCATCATTTTTCCAACTCAAAGAAACTCTTCTCGTGCACAGTATCAAAGTTGTACTTGGCATGGCACATCTCAGAGTATCCCACGAAGTACAAGAAAGGCGAGTATAATGAAGTTTTATAATCCCAATTGATCACATAGCATGATGATCACGTTGGGGAGAAAGCTCTAAACCCCCCCTAAATTCCCTTTTCAATGATTCAAGGACACCTGTCGCAATGTGGATCGATTTGATTGGAATATAACGTCTTTCACATAGCTTTCCGTTGCCGAGAGCAAAAGGTTAAGGTTGTTTGCTTTTTATGCAGAGATTCGAGCTCCAAAACTTGGTAATCATACATTACCATATTCCCCATTAGGATACTTAGTGGATTGCCTATACAAAGGGCCTTTTAAAGTTAATTATTGTCAATGGGCAGTGAGCTCTTTTTCTTTTCTTTTTTGTTAAAATAAAGTAGAGAATTTCCACTTCTGACTATAACTAATGTCTTCTCTTTTAGACTTTGAAAAATGGAAAAAGAAGAAGATATATTCTAAGGTCGAAGAGATTATGAGAAAAAAAAATTATATTCGGCTCTACTTGTCAATATTTAAACACATTTCAAAAGTGTAAAAGTGTAAGTGCTTCATGTTAAATGAAAATCAAAGAGTGAATGCCGTAAAGTTCCACTTCAAAGCAGTGCGGCACTATGAGCTTCTGAAGTGACTTGTTATTGATGGATACATCGGTATAATAAGGATAATGAACATTGGAAGTTAAAATACTCAAGAAGAAATTAAGTAATCTTAATGCGGGAAGGTCATTAAAATCGAGATAGGAGTGTGCAACCAGGCAAATTCTACTCAAGAACGGTACTGGACCGCCCTAAAAGTAGATCTGCTTCTCGATTTCGAGTGAAGACCTAGAAACTTAATTAAAAGACCTAGAAACTTAATTGATCAAACTAGTTTCATAACCGGTTTCATAAAGTTCAAAAAAGTGAAAAACCCTAGTTTCTTTGTTCATAACCTCTAGGCTGAGGTTTTATACAAATTTATTGCAAAATTTAACTATGTTGTTTGTTTTGTTTTCGCGTGTTTAGAGTTTGGAGCAATATTTTTTATGGAGGAAAGGGAGATGGAATTTTATAATTTATGATTTATGTCACGTGTTTGAACTTTTTATCTTTAATAATCGTATGTGGCTACTATTTATCTTATGAATTGTCGCTTTTAACGGATAGAGATTTTTATTAATCATCTTTTACTTTAAATCCTTTTATTGCTCGTGTTATTTTGCTATGACAAAATGAAACTAGAAAAAGTAACGAAATTAAACAAGCTCCGAAGGTAGATCCTGAAATTGAAAAAACATTTGGAACCGATTTCAGGTTTCCAAAACCAATTCCGGGAAAAGTCTCGAACCTACCAATTTTAAAATCAATTGTCTGTAATTCGAAATGATCTATTAAAACTAGCAAAAACAGGAGAGAGAAGAGAAGCAATGGTAGCTCGGCCGCAGAAAATTACTTCCCGATTATTGAATAGAACGAGGCTCTCTGGCTGTGAATGAGTGCCGATTCTTTTCCGCAGTAAAGCAGATTCGCCGATCAATTGGAACCGCAAGCAGAGGGGGAAAGCGAAAAAGGCAGCGTGAATGAAATCGAATAAAATAATTTTTTTTAGAAATTTTGTGGGGCCGACACCTGGCACTACCCGGTTGGCGGGATGGGCTTTGTGGGCCTGGTTCGGGGCCCCACGCGAGTCACCATCCATCCCAAGGCTTTCAAAGCCTTGTGGGGCCCTCGAAATCGAAATACAACTTGGTTCAGTCCACGTGGGCTCATCACCACTCTCTATCCTAATCAGCAAAACGGCATGCCACGTGGCACCAAGTTGCAGATTTTTTTGCCCTTTCCTTTTTTCTTTTCTTTTTGGTTAAAGGAAAATTCAGGGCCCGGTAAGAGTCAGATGAGGCATGATGGGTCGCTCTCCTTGCTCCCCTAATCCTATGTTGGTCCACCATTTTCTAGAAAGACTTTCCTTGATTATTCCAAAACTGGTAATTACTTAGTTAGGACATGGAAAAAATTCCAAAAACTCATAAACTTATTATGTAGTGGTTAATTCAATTTTAAAATTTTTAATATGTTAATACAATTATAAACCTGTTATATGGCAGTTAATTCAGTTATAAACATTTTAATTATGTCAATTTAGTTCTAAACATCTTCAATGATTTGTTGATGTATTCTTTCAGTGATTTTCGACCAAAATTA
Organism: Corymbia maculata; assembly: GCA_014182735.1. NCBI lineage: Eukaryota > Viridiplantae > Streptophyta > Magnoliopsida > Myrtales > Myrtaceae > Corymbia > Corymbia maculata. The sequence goes on along the minus strand of CM024689.1, from coordinate 7,368,196 downwards.
TCCAAAAAATTACATTGGTAAATCATTAAAAAGTTTAACACTAAATTACCATTGCCAAAAGGTTTAGAACTAAATGGCTATTGTACACTAGGTTTTTGATGTTTGTCACCAATCGAAATTTTTATAACTATAAATGGGTAATTGAAGTATGGAGAACTGATGAGAATTAACATCTAATATCTTGGGCACTATCAAGAATCTTTTCCCATATATGTACTTTGAGTAACAAAAGGTAATAGTTAATTCATCCAACACAATAGAATGGGCAAATATAAAACCTCAAGAGTCTCTACAAATTATAGTATTTGTTTCTTGTGTATCAGATATGACCCTATAAGTTTCATTGGAACGTTTTGTGTGCTAATACCTAATACACCATGCAATGGTTTGATTGAGCATATCCGAATTCAATCTTATTGAAGAGTCGGGTTGCCACTTGTATTCGGTGCACCTGTTTTTTTTTTTTGAAAAGTTTTGTGATGGTATTGCTAAAACTTCCTTTTCACATCTTGAAACGATAATTGTGGGACCTTTTCCGAGAAGAGAATAACCAAATTTTCTAATTCCAATGCACATTCTTTTATGGTATGTATAAGAGGTTACATGTTAGTGCCAAATAAAATAGTGGGTTGAAGAAGCTGAACAATAAAAATAATAAGGGCCACTCAGAATCATATGATTTGGAGAGAGGGAGAAAGAGGGAAGAGAGAGAGAGAGAGAGAGAGAGAGAGAGAGAGAGAGACTTCCCTTCCAATGCCCATCACATGGTGAGCCTCAAGCCGAACCCCTATTTAAAGCCCCCCAGTGACCACACTCTTCTCAAGCCAAGTCAAATCCTCTTCTTCGAACGTCCAAAGCCAAGCGCACTCTGCTCTCTCCCTCTCACATCTCCTCTTGGACCTTCATCAAACACTTGCATCTTGCACATCAAACACCTTCACGAAATTGCACTTCCCAGCATACCCGCAATGGAAAATCTGTTCCGTTTAGCCGACCATGATGAGTCCTTCGCCCGGCGGTGCGTCTGGGTCAACGGGCCGGTCATCGTTGGGGCCGGGCCTTCTGGCCTGGCCACGGCGGCCCTGCTTCGCGATCAGGGCGTCCCTTTCATGGTGCTCGAGAAAACCGACTGCATTGCCTCGTTATGGCAAAAACGCACCTACGACAGGCTCAGGCTCCATCTGCCTAAGCAGTTTTGCCAACTGCCGAAGGTGCCATTCCCTGAGGACTTCCCTGAATACCCGACCAAGAGGCAGTTCATCGACTACCTCGAGGCGTACGCGAGGCGGTTTGACATAAACCCGCAGTTCAACGAGTGCGTGCAGTCTGCGAGGTACGACGAGACGAGCGGCCTGTGGCGCGTGCGGTCTGTGTCCACGGCAGGGGGCGGCCGCGTCGAGGTTGAGTACATCTGCCGGTGGCTCGTTGTGGCCACAGGCGAGAACGCTGACTGTGTGACGCCAGACTTCGAGGGCCTGTCAGAGTTTGGTGGAGATGTCATGCACGCCTGTGAGTACAAGTCCGGCGAGAAGTTCGCGGAGAAGAAGGTCCTGGTCGTTGGGTGTGGCAATTCCGGCATGGAAGTGTCTCTTGATCTGTGCAACCACAATGCGTTGCCCTCCATGGTGGTCCGCGACTCGGTAAGCTACTACGACTTGCTTGATTAGGATCACATCCTCTCGGAACTTTCGACCGAAGGGTGGTTCTAAGAAAGAGTTGGGTTCTAAATTTCTGACTCTGTATTTCATGTTTCATGATGAACAGGTTCATGTTTTGCCAAGAGAAGTACTGGGAAAGTCCACATTTGAATTGGCTGTTCTGCTGATGAAATGGTTACCACTCTGGTTGGTTGATAAGCTGTTACTTATCCTGGCTTGGCTGGTTATCGGCAACGTCGAAAAGTGCGGGCTGAAGAGGCCATCGGTAGGTCCACTGGAGCTCAAGAACACCATGGGCAAGACCCCTGTTCTGGACATCGGTGCTCTTGAGAAGATCCGATCCGGGGAGATCAAACTTGTTCCCGGAATAAAGAAGTTCTCGCAAGGCCAAGTCGAGCTTGTCAATGGCGAAAAGCATGACGTGGACTCAGTGATTCTGGCCACCGGGTACCGCAGCAATGTCCCTTTTTGGCTAAAGGTGAGAACAGAGCTCTGAATTCCTTTACTATAATCCCAAACTAGGCCAATTCAATTGAGTAGGAACTTCTTGAGAGACATTTGAGGAAATGAGGACTGATAAGTGTTTTGGTCATGTGATGTGCAGGAAAGCGAGTTCTTTTCCAAGGACGGCTTCCCGAAATCAACGTTCCCAAACGGGTGGAAGGGAAACTCAGGGCTATATGCGGTCGGGTTCACGAGGAGAGGGCTCTCTGGTGCATCTTCCGACGCAATTAAAATCGCCCAAGACATCGGCAAGGAGTGGAAGGAGGAGATGGGGCAAAAGAAGACGAGCACTCCAACCCACAGGAGATGCATCTCCCAATTCTGAACTGAAGGAACACTCATGACTCACCCATTTTTGTATTATTCTCAGATGTACAAAATGAGTAGGAATGTTACTTCCTTTTTATTTCAGTCAGCGAAACAAAAAAAAGGATCACATGTAGCACACGGACGAGCCCTCTCCGAACGGCCCAAGTTTTGGATCAGTTGGGCATTTTGTAGCTAATAAGGATGACGAGGCTTCTATCTTTCCCCTGTTGATCTGTTTTTGCCTTTTTTATTTGATGTGTTTCCGGTTTTAGGACACTGCTTGCTTACTCTGTACATTGTGTTTCAGTTAGTTGAATGAGAAAATGTCTTTCTTTTTCGATCCATTTCTTTTTCTGTAGTCTTCTCCTCTAATGCAACGAAAGGAACATAAGCGGGCCGTTTTCAATTCATGGTCCAAAGACGCAAATTCTTCGTTTGTGGAACACATCCAACGGAGATTGACGATGAATCCTAACGAAGTTGTAGTCAATCGCCATCAGTACTCTCTGCTCAATAGTCAATATATGGGGATCATAGACTTGCACTCTGGTCATCTTGGAAAGTTGCTTGCTGATTCTAGGAAACTCCAAAAGCCCTCTTTTTCCCCTTCTGCGACAATACATAGGTTGCAGCAATTAAACCAGAAGGACTGCGTACACGCAGACTCACATTGACCAAAAATCGCAGTACTAGCTTAAACCAAAGGTACAGTTCACATGAGCGTGATCTCTTTGCGGTGGTGTTCTTCCATGGTCGGAAATCAATTAATGTTCATGTGTACACACGATATCATCAGTGGAGGGAAACTACAAGCTTCGGTGAGCATCGAAACAATGAGAATGCAGGCCACGTAATTGTCCCTGACAGTAGGGCTAGCTTGCCTCTAGCTGAAACTGGGACCAGGTTGGACTGTCTTGATTAGAAATCAAATCAGGCCATGAAAACTTCAAAAAGGGCATTTCACTACTCTCAAAGGATTAGTCGAGTGGTTAAATGTTTAATTCAGATAGAGCATATTCTGCATTCAAATCACAGTATTTTCCACTCAAAATGACCTTGGGGCTCGTGCCCATCACTTAAAAGCACATCAGTAAGGCAGTTTGTGTGCACTCGTGGGATAAATTGAGCTGAAAGTCCAGATATTCGATGTTAACCCGCGAAAGAAAAGGCTTTCCACTGTCAAATGCTAAGCTAGTGGGAAGGTTTCAGGAGAGTGGATGGAACAAAACAAAGAAACAACTACATAGTGACGGATGCAGTGGAGCCTCACGAGACTGGTTTTCAGATGGGGAGTGATCTCATTCTCCAAATCATTTTCATTTCTAAACAAACACTCTCTGTGTTTGTGTGGCTTTGGAGAGACTTTTGTTCCTCAGGATCCCTTCAAGATGTCCTAGGAACAGCCCACATGCACTCCATATGGTACCGCAGATACGAAAAAATAAGTGATGGAAGGTCAAAAAAGGAAAAGAGAAAAGAGAAAAAACAAGGACAAAACGATATCGAGCCCACGGTCTCCATATGTCCCATTCTCTTGAACCCAAAAAATCAGCAACCCAAAAGTTTTTCCTCAAAATTGCAGACCGCTAATCTGCAGCTGCAGCTCGTGTTGTGTCCTTTTATCCCTTGTGTGAGCACAGCTTTTCCCATGTTTCCAGATGCCATATCCACTGTAGACGCTACTGAATTATTACCTCTGCTATGGCCGCCTTCAGTTATTGCCTCGCTATAAGCAGGTCCCAGTTTCACTCTTTCTTGTTTCCTGGAGCACAGCCTTCAGAGTCAGAGCACGTTGTTTGGTTTATTTAAGTGGTCACTAATGAATCTATGAGTGACAACTTGGATGAATGGATGGCATGCAAAGAGAGAACTCACCCGTTCGGTTCTGAGGTTTTGATTCCAATTCCATCAGAGACATTCCAGGCTAGCTTTGCCAAACAAGATCATGACCCCACCTAAGCGTACTGAATGTCACAATGGTTTTGCTTGCAATTCCATGCATGCTTCTCATAAGTTCGATGAGATTCGAGACACGGAAAGTGAATGTGCATGCGCTCTTATACATTTCTTGTGCTCGCTATACAGCTGTTTTTAGCTCCACCCTAGAACTGACGTGATACCTTCTATTGATCAAGCCATGTCATCGCATATTGCATAAAACTGACTAAGAGTCTCGGGTACATACTTTTCATTTCATACATAGAGAGGGAAAGGGGGGGGGAGGAGGGGTGCATTATTCGAGACATTATTATCTGACACAAGAAACGGATAGCTCAGTGATCACGATTTCTATATGGATAAAAAGCAACCTCGGATGCTTTTGTCATGTCCAAAGTTGAATCTTCAAACACTTTGGATTCCACAAAGCATGTAGTTCAATGATCACGGTTTCTATACAGACGAGCCATGTTTTTGTAGTAGTACAAGCAACCTCAGGTGCTTTTGTCATGTCAAAGAGTTCAATCTTCTAACACATTGGATTCCACAAACTATATAGTTCAGTGATCACGATTTCTATATGGATGAGCCATGTTTTTGCAATGGTATAAGCAACCTCAGGTGCTTTCGTCATGTCCAGAGTTGAATCTTCAAACATTGATTCCAAGTCAAGAACCTTCCTGTTATTGCATCCCAAAACCAAAACAAGTTGGTTATGACAGAGCCATATGTGGTCAATAGAATCAATTACAGTGCAAGATGGAACTTCCATTATCCTAAGATATTTGATTTTACCAAACAAATATCATACTAGTTATTGCCGTACTTCGAATATGACAGTTATCTATAAAAGTTTGTCAATTGTCATGTCACTTAATGCGTTAAATCTGTGAACTCAATTTTAACATATCTTATAGAGTAATCATAACATACACCATTATTATAATAGTAGTCTACACAAGTAACCCAATTCATCATTAATTTGAGAGAGCGGGCAGTTGTCATCCTCAAATCAAGAGTGGGTTAGGCTTGCTTGCATGAAATTTTCTTTTACTCCGACGGTATATTTGGACTTGAGCAGGCCCTTTACAGACTAAAAGAAGAAGAAACGGTGGGAGATTCGCCTTGAGATAGGCTCCCATGTTCCCACTCACCACGGAAGACAAAGATTGTGTGGAAATTAAGGAGCCTTCGGTAGTCAAGGTAAATACTAGATTATGACTTTGGTTTTGGTTATCGCCGGGTAGATAAATATAGTAGCATGCTGCGCCTAGATGAGAAGGTGGAGGTGAAATTCCTCCTGCTAGGCTGATCTGTGCTTTGAACGGTATCTTGTAACCGATTTGTCGACTTAATATATTATAGAGCCAAACCACCTTTCATTTTTTAATTTTTTTAAGCTGCAGCCCATTGGCCAAGAGAGGCTTTGGGCTTAAACTTGCATTCCCGCCTAGTAATTGGTTGATGGGCCTAAAAGGAATGAATCTTTCCAAATCCGTTGTCGTGCGTGCATCACCGACGCTCCCAGATTGAACCAACGGGAAACTACCACCGAATCCCATCTCGCCTCCGTCGCGACCCCCGAGAAGCAGCGGCCGGAGACCTCCGATTTCCCGAATCCCGGCGACGATGTCGATCGCGACCCATCTCCCCAAATTCGCCTCCGCCGCTCTCGCCTCTCCTCGCCGGAGCCTCTCCGCTCCTCTAGCCCCTCCTCGCTCCGCTCGCCTCCCCGTCGGCCGCGGCTGGGCTCCGGCCTCCGTCGGCTCGAGCAGGGCGCGGAGGTGGGCTTCGATCCAGGCGACGGCGTCTGAACCGTCTCCGTCGTCTTCGTCGTCCTCGTTCGGGTCGCGGCTCGAGGAGACCGTGAGGAAGACCGTGGCCGAGAACCCCGTCGTCGTTTACTCCAAGAGTTGGTGCTCGTGAGTTTCGGTTTCTTGCCCGTGATTGTGTTCCTGTGGCTTTGTGAGCTCATTGAGAGGGAGAGAGGTTGAGCTTCGAGTGGTGAATCTCGAAATTTGAATTCTTTGGTTTCTGGGTTTGCCTTGAAGGTACTCGTCCGAGGTGAAATCTTTGTTCAAGAGGCTCGGCGTGGATCCTCTGGTGATTGAATTGGATGAATTAGGTTCGTCAGCTATGCCCTTTTCTTCATTTGATTTACTGTCTTAGATTTAGTGCATAGTTGCTGTTTTCATTTATGTGTTTTTAACACTAACTAGATATGAGTATTTCCGTAGATGTTCATGCTTCATTATCTTCAAGAAGAGAATAGAAACTAGATGTTCTCATGAAGTTGGATGTGAGAGACATCATGGGAGGCTGTTGACATGCCATACTAGTCATAGAAACAAAAAAAAAAAAAGTCACAACATGGTGCTGCAAAAATTTGAAATATTTCTCTCCGTTTTTGGAGAATGTAACTAGAAGGGTTCTCATCGGGTGATTGTAGTATCCGTGGGACTTTTCCATTTTTGAACTAGACATGAGGAGCCCTTTGAAATTGAGCCAAGAAAACTGTACGCTTAACTGGTTCAGGCTTACTGGTTGTGAGCTTATGAAGCACAGGTTAGGATTTTTTTGAATCCCATTTCATTATATTACCATAGTCACGGTGTAATGAGAGTCTGGTGTTAATGGGTGCTTATATTTTCTGTTTTAGTCAAGGTATATGGAGGATATGCATCCCTTCATACTTCCATTGGCTTTTCTTTTGCTGCATTGGCATTATCTTTTATGATGTTATAGTAAGCCAATCGTCCATGCTGATCCTTGCATAAAGCAGACAGTTCAATCATATGAGTTTTCCCCATGCGGTTGGTCTAGCTACCATGATATGCATTACATTCTTCCTTCCTGTATTTCACATCCAACTTTCTATGCTTGTGCAAAGTACACCTTTTTTTTCGGTGATCCCTATCGAAAGCAGTCTTTTTCTCAGGGAATTGTCCATCCTTCTGTGGCTGATCTAATTTTGCATTGGTCCGACACTATTTGATATTGTCAGGACCACAGGGGCCACAACTGCAGAAGGTCTTGGAGAGGCTTACAGGGCAGCATACTGTCCCTAATGTTTTCATTGGTACGTAATGATCCTCTGTCAATGATGAAGTAGTGTGCGACTCATTAGGTTGCCTTTAAAAGCAAGAAATTCAGTCTGGGAGTGCTTCTTGACTGAACCTGGGAATGCAGTCACTAGCTTTTACAAAGGAAAATCTCAACAGCTTTTCTGTAGACTTGGCAATATAACAACAAATAAAAAAAGAATAGTCTGTCTTATTGTTTCTACCACGTATGATCTGGGAAGATCTGACTGTTTTGCATCAATGTTAGATTTCTATATTTTTTAGTTGGCAGACAACCTGTTTGAATTAGCCAAGGCATGAATAAGTATATGCAAATACATATACACAAAATGTTAAGATTGGAAGAAAAAAAAGCCTTCTCTTCATGACATTGAACTTGTGAGCTACAAGCATTGACAGTAATAAGTTTCTCATTACAGCAGTGGTGTAAATAAATTAGTAGCTAGTTTGCCTAATTGTAGGTCAGGAGTGTCATTCAGAAAAAACTCACAAATACTTTTGAGGAAAGATCATCCTTTCTATGTCCTGAATTCTTTGATAATCTTAATGATGTTGTGATCTTTTTCTTCTTGTTCTTCTTTGTCAACTGCTAGTGAGATAATTTCTATCTTCATGTGCAGGTGGCAAACATATCGGTGGCTGTACAGGTATAACCCTTTCTACCCCTTTGATTCCATTGTTCCATGATGGTGCCTGGAGAATAGTTTATAAACCATCTTCTTTACCCTATTATTGCTGTCCTCTCTCTAATTTATGGTGATATTCTCGTCTTAATGCCTGTAAAACTTTTTGTTAGATGTTATGAGCTGCCTTTTCATTTAATTATCTTTTTTCATCTTTCATTCTGTGGAAAGTGCTTGGACATTTGTAATTTTTTAAAATAGGATTTTGAGTCAGCAAAGGAAGTCCTGAGTCTTTGGTTAAGCATGAATAAGTTGATTGAATTCTATAGCATCTTTTGTTGGTGAGGCAGAGTTCACTATCATCGATATGGCATCTAAATTTAGCAGGGGTTGATTTCTGTGTTATTTTCTTGTTGGGATGCAGATACTGTGAAATTACACCGCAATGGAGAACTCGAACCCCTGTTGTCGGAGGCTAATGCTAAGAACTAGCCCTGCTTGAGTATTCTTTCTGGAGAGATTTCAACTCCCGGGGACAGACTGAAAGACAATGTGACGTTACTTTTCATTGACATCTGATTGTCTCTCATCAACTTTTGTAATCGAAATGCTTATCTTCTGGTGCTGAGGCTTTTCACTGCATGCTGGGTGCAAATCATCCAATCATGCCAGCTCCAAGACGCTTGATGAAGTGGTGAATGAGGGTTTTGTGGGATTAAAGATGTTCTCCCAAGTTGATCAAGATCCACGGACATTCTTCTTCTTCTTCTTCTTCTTCTAAAGTTCTTGTTGATTGAATTTTGCCAATAAACATCCTCAGCTGCAGCCAAAGCGCGGCTAGTGCAAGATAGTGGTGATTACTTTGTTTTTGCTAGTTGCTGGACTGCTACTCCATTTCCAGAACAGTATAGCCTCTATTTGTATGATTTGGTCATCTTGCAGTCCTCATTTTGCTGTTCCCTTCCCCTCCCCTTTCCTCTCTCTTTCCACGTCATTTTGTGTTGGAAAGTAGCTGGCAAAATTCCGGCTGGCCGATTGTTCGGCGACTACACGGTCGAGAGAAAAGGGGCGAGTGGGGGAAGCAATGTTAGATAACTTAGGTGTCGACTGAGTGGTAAATGATGGAAGGAAATTTCAACATAAGCATTCGCTCACCGGCTTCAATTGTTCTGACCAGAAAAAAAGGGGGGGCTTCAATTGTGATTAGTTGTCTTTTCTTTCCATTTTCTCTTGAAATTCTAATTATTTCCCTACATTTTCCTCGAAACTTATGAACCCAATTGAAAAGAGATGCTAAGAACAAAAAAAATGTAAAGAGATGCAATAACCTTTTCGTCAAATAAAGGAAAAAAAGAGAGGAAATAAAGACATCTCTTATTTGACAATTGCCAAGTGAGTGTGTTTCATTCAGAATTTACAAGGGGCTTTTAAGCTAAGATCCCATGTGGAAATGCTGAATCATTTAGTAATAATGTGAAAATAGCTTTCAGCTAAAAGTTATCTTTGAGAATATTGGAAGCCCAATGTTAGTAGGGACTAGTTTTGGGTTTTTACATTTGGCCGAATGCTCAAATTATTTTTTCCTTTCCAAAATTATCTTTAGCAATTCTTTGTATCTACGATTTTGCCCTAGGTTAATTTTTTTTTTTTTTATTGAAAAAGGAGGCAACCTTTCATTGGACTAGCAAGGGCTATAGTCGCCGACGAGCCAAATTTGGCACCGACTACTGTTAGTTGAGTCTCGGGCGACCTCCAATGAGGGCTGCCGGAGGTCGCATGACCTTGGGCGACCCTCGACAAGGGTCACTCGACCCAAGTACCGCGTGACTTAAGCGATTGCTGCCTGGGTCTTGTGGCCTTTGGTGGCCCTCACCTAGGTCTCGCGAAGGTTGTTCGACGGCGATTGTAGCCCTTTACTCAACCGGGAAAAGGTTTAGCTCAATTTTCCAAAAAAAAAAAAGAGCATATATATATATACCCTCAAAACCCATTTCAAAATTTTTGTTTTTATGTTAGCTCAATTTTCCAAAAAAAAAAAAAAAAGAGAGCATATATATACCCTCAAAACCCATTGCAAAAATTTTTTGTTTTTATGTTATCCCACCTACGATTCTCCTAGCCTTAATAGGGATTGCCTGTTAGCCACCAAGTTCCTTCTCAAGTCATGAGTTAAGATCATATAACTCTTTATAATATCAAAAATTATGATGCACAAGATCTTAGAAGGGCAAGTGCAGAGCATACTCCAGGATTTTTTCCAATCATAATGTTTGTTCAGAACCAACGTTTTGGATTAGAAGAGAAGAAGAGCTTTTAGAAGATCATGTTGATAAAGTACACAACACACTTATTATTTCACTCGTGGTTTTTACAATGAGAGACTCCTTGCTTATATAGGCAGAGGAGGATACAACATAATTATGAGAACATACTAATCTCTTATGGGCTACACATACAAGGAATCCTTAGATAATTCCCGTGACGGGCTATAAACAGTGGTTTTATGCATAATGCTATAGTGAACAATTGGTTAGGATAAACAGTGAATAGTGAATAATGACCGGTGTTATAGTGATTTTGTAGTGGCTTTATCTTCCATCTCTAGAGTTATCGTTATAGTCTGAATCATCAGAGCTATGAGCAAACTGTTGAGCAATCTCTTCCTTAAGCAATGCAATTTCATCTATGTCAAAGGGATTGAAGCTTCCGTCCTTTTCTCTTTTGAAAGAATGAATAAGATTTTCAATTTCTTCTCCCAACAGTTTGGGTTGGTGGGAAGAGTTAGCACCGAAAGGATTGGAAAAAGGGCCAAGATTTGAGCTGAACGGTCCTCCCCAAGGATTTTGAGAGAGTGGTCCCCCCAAGGGTCATAGGAGTGGATGAGTCTGGATTATTTTGTCTGAAAACATCGAGAGTTTCTTGAATTTCGTCCCTTATAGTGTCCTAGGCTTCAGGGTGATCCCATGACATGTTAGCATGTGGTGGGGGCCATTCTTCTAGTGAGATAATGCGATTTTCTTGATATAGGATCTTCTAGAGTTCTTGAGATTCACGGCTGCTAGAGGAGATGGTGTATGGAAGTGTTTGGTGGATTCATGCAACTTCCTAAAAGACTTGGGGCCTGTAGGTTGAAGTTCCTACAATAGATGGTTTGTTAGAAATTAACTCGGTGGGATGGATAAATATCCATGGTTGGTGGAATAGGACAACTATTTGTCTTTCTAGTTTGGGCTTTCCTTAATGTTTATGGATCTTGAAGAGTTCCTTCTAGTAATTGAGTGGTTTAAACCATGTGAGGATATCTATGAGGTACTTTTGGTTGGTTTCTTGTTGGGTCAGTGCTTTTGTGAGAACTTGCAAGATTTTGTTAGTGGGAAATTCAATGATTATAGTGTACAAGTTGAACATGTACCAAAATAACCATTTAAGATCTTCTGGGAATTCATCATCATGAGACCACTGTATAGGATGAATGAATGGATATCCAAGATGGAGTCCTTCAGGCTTGAGCAATAATCCTCCATAATCTCAAAAAATTCTAAGGTGATATTTCCACATAAACTCTTGAAGTTTTTCTGTCAGGGTATTGTCTCTAATTGCAAGTGGGACATCAAGAGAATATTTGAGACTTAGCCATTTGCCATTTATATCAATAGTGTAATATGTTTCTAGGATGGGTTCCTTTCGAACATACATTTAAAAACTTATTTGTAAAGAAATTTTATCAAACACAATTTGCATTTTCCCAAGTAGCTTTGGGTTTTTAGCATTTGTATTAGACTCAAAGTTCATTTGCAAAACTAAACCAAATGTACCTATACTCGACTTCATTTGTTCACTGATAGATGTACAAGTGGTGCTTATTTTACAAACTTTTCAAAGGGAAAATGACACAAATACTCTTTGAGCTTTTTAAATATGATATCTAAACTTTAATTTAATATATGATATTCTTCATGAACTTTTAATTTATTTAATATGTTTTTTAAATTTCTTGTATATGTTAATTTAATTTCTAAATTATATGAAAATATTTAATGTTGTATTTGAACTTAAATAAATAGAAGGATAATATTGAATATTTTTATATAGTTCACAGATTACACTGAACATGTGTCAAAAGTTCAAAAACTATATTGAGTAAATTAAAATTTAGGAACAACATTACACTTGGGATAAAATTTAAGAAACACATAAAAAATTAAAAAATTAAAAAAATAGAAATATATAATATATATATAAATACATAAACATATAAATAATAAAATTTCATAGATCATTTTTTGTTACTATCTCTTTTCAGATGCCCCTTCTCCATTCTCACAATTTGATCTATTATTCTCTCTCTTAGAGACAATCGGTTTGTGTGATCAATCTCACTCTTGACACCCTCATGTCCGCGCCAATTCCATCTCATGAGACTTGAATGTGCAGGAGCTGCTTGTCATCAAAGGATGGCGCAACTGTGAGGGTGTCCAGGGTGAGTAATGGAGAAGAGAGAGAAAATAATGGAGAATATTGTCAAAATAAATAAATAAATAAAAGAGAGGGGCTTCAAACAAATGAAAAATAGGCCCTATTGGTACACATGTCCATCACCCAGTGGAGTCAAACTCAGCTTACTTGGCACTTATCAAGTAGCAATATTTTTTCTACTTGACTAAGGTATCTAGTATGCAACATCTTCTTTTCTACCCAAAAAAGAAAAAGAGATGAGGCCTGACCTTGCTAGATTTGGCAAGGTCGTGCCTTACTGACCAACCCATGTCTCTTATACAAGCATACAGCCCATCCTCATCTTCTTCTAGATATATTGTTCACTCAAGCCAATGGAGTGAATGAGGAAGAAAACCAGTGACCAAGGAGAAAGAAGAAAGGGAAGTTCTTGCATGTTATCAATCCGGATGCTTCGACAATCTGATTTAATATTGTCACGGGCCGATCGTTCAGGATCTCGACCGTGCGGCGACTTAGGCTATTTCGGATCGCAGGGGATCGTCGCTCCTAAGCCAAGCCTTCTTTGGATCGATGGATCACTTCACTTCACCCGATCGTAGAGAGAGAAACTAGAGAGAGAAGCTCAAGAAAGAAAGAGAACTTGGATTGCTAATTGTTAGATGATTACAAGTGAGGGAGGGCACCCCTTCTTATACTTGAGGCCCTCTGATTACAACCGTAGATTGACATTCGATCTAGCGAACGAGATCGCACCGCCTCAACTACCATCTACCCGTACTTATGACGTCACCTACCAATACTTAATACAGCGACAACCACCGACATTTATGACGTTATCTCAACTAACTACATTTAAGATAAGAAGACTCTAGACCACGGCGCAATTACCGGTTCGTCCGTCCTTGAGAGTGATGTGGAAGCGTTGAGATTCTTCGAGGGGTCTTTGGGTCGTTCTTCCTCGATCACGAAGGCTCCATTGACGAGGGAAACCTCTCCTCCGTGACACAAGCATACAGCCCATCCTCGATCTTCTTCTAGATATATTGTTCACTCAAGCCAATGGAGTGAATGAGGAAGAAAACCAGTGACCAAGGAGAAAGAAGAAAGGGAAGTTCTTGCATGTTATCAATCCGGATGCTTCGACAATCCGATTTAATATTATTTTGCAACTCTGATTCATTTAAAGGAACCATTGAAATTAGGGCTTAAAATTCAAATTTGGATCAATTATAACTTATTGCGTTTACTTGGAAAGTTTTGAGGTGATAAATATATATTTATGTGATATTTTCTCGAAATATGCTGTGAATGTTGATACTTGAGTTTCCAAATTTACACGTAAATAAATCCCGAAAATTTTCTTCCTAAAGTCGAATAATTTTCATTTCAATTTCTTAAGTACTTTTTTTTATTATTTTTTTTAGGAGAGTGGGGAAGCGTTGGCGAGCGTGGCAACACGCCGGTCACTCGCGTACGCCCCGCAACACCAGCCTCACACACGTCACAGCCTCCCCAATTTATTTTATTTATTTCTTAAAAAAAAAGGAGAAAAAAAGAAAAAGAAAAAAGAGCGGAAAATCACGAGGGCGCGAAGAAAATCGGGAAAAACGGATTCCTCTGCAATCGCTCCGGTGAAAGTGATGACGGAGCTGAGAGCGTAGCCATGGCCATGGCTTCCGTTTCTCTCCCCATCGCCGGGCTCTCTGGCCTCCGTCGCTGGGCTCGCGACGTCAAATGCAGCTCCGGAGCCGCTCCTCCGTCGCGCCTCGCCGGAGCATTCGTCGGCGTCCGACTCGCCGCCTCCGCCTCCGCCGGGCGAGCCCAGGGCCGCCGTTTCATCACCTGCTCCGCCTCCAACAAACCCTCTCCCTCCCCCGCCTCCTCTTCCACTGAAGCCAGGCTAGTCATTTCGCTCTTTTAAAATTATCGCGAGTATGGTTTACTTTCTCTTAAGTGGAGTTCGGTGATGTTTTTCCGGAGCTGGTGCCTGGTTGCTCAAAGTTGTAGGCTCTGGTTTTGCTGGATTTCTGTTGCGGGAGAAAAAAAAAAAGATTCTGTCGATTGCGGATTCGGATACATACTGAGTTGCGTAGAATGCGATACGGCTTAGAATGGTGTGCGAGTTAAGGCATAGTAGGTGTGGGGGGAAGAGAGGAACTGCATCATTGTTCATGGTAAACTGGAGGAGCAAAGCTGAACGATGGCTTCCAATGGTGCGGATGGATGAATATCTATCATTTAGAGTTGGGTGTCAGTGTGTTGCGGATTTAATTTTTGGAGAGTCGGGGATAGATGGGCACCAAATGTTTTTGGCAATTAAATACTGCAACTTTTAGCTGGTTGCAGCCTAGATTATGTTGGTTGTGAATCCAAGTTTGCCTAGGGAAAGAGTCAGTTTTGTTTAAAATCTATTAGCAGTGTTGAATTTGTGAAAAGGTTCTTGGTGCTCTTGCAAACTATTAGTTGGAACAATGGAATTCGTGATTAATGTGGCATGTGCAAAGCTTGACAGATGAAGCCCAGCTGTATTTGGTAAAATAAATGCTTCATGATCATGCTGGTAGTGCTTTGATGTGATTAATGTAGGGAATTGGATTTTGCTGGTTGAATTTTCAGGTTTTAAATTTTCTTGGATAGTAAATCCAAAGATCTGAATTGCAGCATTATCAGCAGCTTGTCTTTTTTCCTTAGGCAGATGATATGCCACTTTGTCCAGGTTTGGCAATGAAATGACTAAAATCATTGTGGTACATGCGAGTGTCTATAGAATAAATGTTTGAAAGGGTCACAGGTATTATTATGATGTCAAACTATATGTCGCACCTAAATCTTGTTCATTGTACATTATCTTCTCCATCAGTTGAATGCACTGTCTCCTCAATAAAATGCAAACAAGGAATTGGTCTATTGGCTCGGCAACTCTAGTGTTTCCTTGGGACAAAATAGTATTGCCTCTAAGCATATACTAATAAACATTTGGATTTGTGGGATTAGCTATTTCATTTCAGATGCTCTTAGGTCATACTTGAGTACATCCATGTTCGAGGTTTTCCTAATAGGTTTCATGCAATTCCAGAAGTACTAGTAAAGAAGGAAAATATGTTGCTTGTATAGTTGCATTTAATTCATATGGGCTTTGTCTGTTGTCTGATGCAAAACATGTTTTATTCAGCTGAAAGGAGTGTACATGTGAAAGATTTAAAATCTGGCTAGTTGCTTCTTCATCTCTTCTTTGGTGCAAGTTTCTTAAAGTGAAGCCTTCTCCATCAGTTTCTGCTTTGTAAGTCGCTCCACCCAGTGCTCATAATTTGGTATTTGGTTTGTTTTCAGTTCAATGGCCAAGATTAGGAGTGAAGTCCTGTCTCCATTCCGGTCTGTGCGGATGTTCTTCTACCTTGCTTTCATTGCCAGTGGTGCTATTGGCAGTTTGATTGCCACTTCGCAACTAATTGCTGCTCTGACAAACTCTGCTAAAGCTGATGCGGTACCTGATATTTTCAAAGGTCTTCTCATTGACGTTGGGGCAGTTTCTATATTTGCATTTCTCTATTATCGGGAGAACAATGCTAAGAATGCACAAGTGGCTAGACTCACTAGAGAGGAAAACCTTTCAAATCTGAAGCTTCGTGTAGATGAAAGGAGAATTATTTCTCTAAGCTCTTTGAGAGGGCTTGCTCGTCTCGTGATCTGTGCTGGCCCAGTGTCCTTTATTACAGAGTCCTTTAAACTTAGTGAACCTTATACTGAGAGTCTTTTGGATCGAGGGGTGCTTGTAGTGCCTTTTGCCACAGATGGGAATTCACCTACTTTTGAGTTTGACGAGAGTGAGGAGATGAAAGAGATTACCAACAAAAGGAAGAGGCTCTGGCAGTTAGCTCCTGTTTATGTCTCTGAGTGGACCAAGTAAGAGTATGATTTGGGTAAACATAAAAGAAAGTGTCACTACTCTCTGTTCCTCCCCCATTCTCTGGCACTATCTCTCTGACTTCTTATTTCGTTGATCCACAGGTGGTTAGATGAGCAGAAGAAACTTGCTGGTGTTTCTTCTGATTCTCCAGTGTAAGTGGAGGCATGTTAATCAACAATTATTGTCTGATAGATTCACTAAGCATATATAGTGACCTCAATTGGTGCAAAGCTTGCATCCAAGCCTTGCCGTTTATTCTGTTCTTTATTTTTTTGCCATGTTTAATCAAGTAAATTTTGCATAATCAAATTAATAAAGCTTTTGTAATATTTGAAGTAGAAGATTTTGGTAAAGGAGGTATCTCATGTAGATTCACTGTATCAAGTGGTATGCATGCTTCAGAGGTAGTTGATCTACTAAAGAGAGTAAATATTTTCTAAAAATCTGTTTGGTCATGTTCCTTTTGCAGGTATTTATCTCTACGCATGGATGGTCGTGTTCGTGGTAGTGGTGTTGGTTACCCACCTTGGAATGCCTTTGTTGTCCAGCTCCCTCCTGTTAAGGGAATTTGGTCTGGACTACTTGATGGCATGGATGGAAGGGTTCTTTAGTGTGCATAGCAATCGCGGATTTTTTTGTCATTGAAGGATATTTTCCTTTTGACGCTATAATTCATTCCCACTCCAACTCTTCATGCTACATACATCCAACAAAGGGATGAAGGTAGATGATAAGCGACACTAATCTCTGTTTAAACCTCAGCCAGTGTATCACACATTTGTGCAGCTATAAGATTCCCTGTTCTGTTCACACTGCAAAATTGAGGCTGCATCAAGAATGTCTATGGAACAGACGATATTAAAATGAAGATCATTCTTTTGCATGTTGTCTTGTTGTCCTCCCTCTCTTAGCATGCAATCGTGTATATTTACAAACTAGTACCATGGTTTTTGCATCTTTTATTGATGGGCATTGTTTATTTATCTGCTGTACCATTATAATTCTTTTGGTACCTATAGAAAGTTTGTAATTTCCACATAGGTACAATTGCTATCTCTGTTTTTCACAAGTTTTCTTCGATTAATTTCTGTTGATCTTTGTTTGCTTTATGTTGACTATTAGGTTAGGACAGTCTAGGTGGCCAAGGCCTGTTTTTTTGTTAGATAATGCCACAGCTTTTGATAAATCAAATTGAATCAGCGGATTTACAAGGTCCTCTGAGATGCTAGAATGTCGTTACATCCTTTGGTCTGATTCTCTAAAATCATGGAACTTTAGATTATACTTCCAGACTAGTATATGTAAACTCCTCTTTATTATGCTTTACCGCAATGATTTGTCTTCAATCAGGAGAAGTTTCTTTGAGAGTACCATCTAGAACTAAAGATGTTCTGTGGTACCACAAGATTTCTGTTCACAGATTGAGTATATTGTCTAGGAACATTTATTCAAGATGTATCCTATTCCATCTTTGACTTAAATGCTGCAAATTCAGTGATCTAAGACTCTTGAGGACTGATTTCCTGGGGAATGAAGTTGCAGAATATAACATCCTTTATAATTTCGCCTTTAAACACTGTAAATTTTGGGAACTTATGTCTCGAAATGTGGCTGATGAAGGCGACTTATACTTAGCCAAGCTGTTATCTTGCTTCTCTGTCTATAACACTCTCTTTAAAATTAAAAAGGCTTTAAATTATTGAATTTCCAACATGTTGGAGTGACTTTGCAAACGAGAAAGCATTTGATGAGTTGCATTCAATCTCATTAAGAATCCTATTCCAATTTGACTAGGAGATTGGTACTTTCTCTTTTCCAGATGTCAGTAGTCACTCACACAAGCTCTTCGTCTACTTAGGGCTTGCGTGAGGCGCACATTCCATATATGCCTGTATTTCTAACCCTTTGTATTAAACAGGGAACTTGCAGCACATGGTGGCATCATACATGATTATTTGAAATTTACATGGTTTTTCTTTAATCCATTTTCTGTTGGAAAAATGAACCGAATGCATCTTCATTGTGTTGAACAATTTAAGTAAAGATCATTCATCCTATGTACCTGATTGACATTGTTCACTTATATTTGCGAGACTAACTAGAGGAAGAAATGATGGCGTGTCTTCACAAAAAATGAACAAGGAAGATTTGATGCTGTGGTTTATGCTACCTAAGTGTTGAACTTGCCATTTCAAGTTACTGTCTGTACTTGAGTATTGACAGAGCAGGGAAAAAAACTGGGACAATTGAAGAGAGGAGGGCAGTGAGAAAATTCTAAGTTCTACATGCTGCACCACGAGTTTGAGGGTAAACCTGGTATGTGTCACATTGTCTGAAATCCGAAGTGATATGTGTCCATCATGTGGTTTTGCGTGAGTTATTGAACTCTTGCAAAGGGGAAAAATGGTCATGCAAGAAAATGCTTAGGCAAATGATACGAACTGCATGATAAGTTGGGGAGACTGAAAATAGTTTGCAAGAACTACAACTGCAGCGACCTCGTTGCTCATTAAATTTCTTGGATCTCATCCAATGCATAGTTGTTTGTAGATACATTCGCATAATTGACCTTGTTGAAACGAACCACGACTGGATACCGTGTCTTTGGGTCCTGCTCGGATGAAATCAGTACAGAAAATCAACAGGATGGATAACGGCGAAAGGGGATGCAGTAATGGGGATGATGAAGATGGATGTTACCTGGTCAACAGCAACTACAGAGCCAATTCCGTTGTACCAGTATGATTCCTTCCTGAGAATCTTTACCTGTGGATGAAAATATGCGGAAGAATTGTTGAACTTATCCTCAGATTAGCAGTAAGATTTACTCTCTCATCTTTTCATGTTGACTAGATACTTTCAAAAGCTGGAAATGAAATGCCTCTCGTATAGAATAGATGCAGAAGTGAGCATCTCCATGGTCATGTCAGTTATTTAATGCTAGTTTTACTTCAATGAATAAAGCATGCTTGATTGCTTTACGATCATCGATGGATTCCCTCGGAGGAGACACTTGAAGTGTTTACTGAAAGATGCTACTTTGTAATTTGAAATCAACACATAACCATGTGCTTTTATCTTAGTGATTTCAGGAAACAGAGCATGCTTATACCTTCATTCAATCGTAGAATTGAATTGTAAGACTCACCTTGGTTCCTCTCTTGGGTCCAATTTGGGGTGGCTTGGCCTTTGGAGCTTCCGCTGCTTCTGGAGCCGCAGTGGCTGCAGCCGGAGCTGCCCCTTCTTCCGCCGCTCTCACCACAAGCCTGAAAGGGTTGTTGTTCTTTGCAAAGAACACCATGTTGCTCTTTGCAGATGAGTTCCCATTGGCTGGGGTGTTGGGTGTGAGTACAAACTTAGAAGCAGCTGAAGCCATGCTGCAGCTAGCCATCCTTGTGTATGTGGGTATGTCCCTCCCTCCCTCTCTCTCTCTCTCTCTCTCTCTCTCTATATATGGCTGTCTCTGTCTGGATCAAGTGTTGAGAAAAAACAGCTTAGTAAAGTGACAGAGGACCGAGATTGAGAGGTTTTCAATGAAGTGGGCTTGTGTGATCTTAAAGTGAGAGAGAATCATCTGATCTTTGATGATTCTTTTTCCAAAATCTTTGCTTCCATTGGGGTTTTGCCACGTAGGCACCATATCCTCTTTCTGTGGATAACATGTTTCTAATCTGCCTTTGCATGTCAGTGTCCAAATGCAAACGAGAGAGCTAAGTTCTTCATGTCCATTTTTCTCTACATTCATCCTGCTGCTTGTAAGATGAGCAGCGATAGTCACGTAATATAACATTCTGCTGGTTCCATGACTTAATATCTTCTTTAATATAGTTTATATGAGTTTCATTATGTTTTTAATCGCGGGCCAGTGTGGATTAAACTTTGAGGCCCGATAGTTCAATCTGGCCCAGTCCCACTTGTCGATTAGGCACTAATGCTAGTGTTCTGATGTTGTTATATGGAAAATCTGGAAGAGCTTTTCAGCAACTTTCTCCTTGTAGCTGCTGAACAAAACTATGCCGATTCTCCCCAAGATGTTCACGCATGCGTTGTCCTGGTAGTAATGGCCCGAGGCAGTCATTCTCTCGAATGGAATTGCAGCACAGTGAGATCTGAATGCGTCCCATCCGGACATGGCATGGTGCACGCTTGAAATGGACTCATGCAGTTCCGCACGCCAATTTCACAAGAGTCGTTCTCAACAGCGAAAGCATCGATGTCCGGCTGACCTTATTAATTCACGACTTCTTCGACGTGAAAGATCGGGCCTATCAATGTCTGTTTAAGTTTGCCACGCGATGAGATCGAGAACTCACGCCACCAAAATGTCAATGCAATCCCAAGATGTGGCTGACCAGGTTCATGCAAGCCTGCATGCTGCATTTACTTTGACCTTGGAGTAGCTCAACAACTCCGCAGTATTCCACACGACCCATGAGTAAAAAATCTTGAGATCGCGAGTCTCTTATTATTAATTATTTAATTTTCGAGGAAAACTGACATTAGCTATGAGAAAATATATTTAACGACATAGTTAATTCTTTTTTAATTATGAGATAATCCAAAAAAAAAAATTGAGCTCATACACTGCATGGTCGTCGTCCATGATAACATTCGTAGGTAATTTTTGTCGGGCATGCGGGAATGGCTCCTGTCGTTTTCCTTCGTCAAATGAAGGAATTTTAATATAACAACAAAAGAATATCCTTAAACAAAATTTTAATAAATTAACAAAAGAAATGATTAAGATTAGTGCGAGATAGTGGAACATAATTAAGGATTCCCGTCGATCCGAGGATAAGGATTCTCGATAGGATGGGAATCTTTTTCCTGGTGGGGTAGGGTGTCGCGCGAATGGGAGGCCTACGCTTTGTCGTTTTGCTCGCCCACATAAGACAGAGCACTTGGACACGATAAAAGTACACGAAACTGCACGTCGTGCGTTGCGTAGATGAGGAGTTAGAATTATTAAATTTTTATTTAGCTTAATTTTTAAATTAATTAATTGTTGGGGGTGGCTGTCGTAGCTCGACGTTGATCTTGGATTAAGGATCCCATCTTCTTCACGAAAAACGAATGATTTATCTAATATTTTTCTAAAACATCACTTGCCAATTTTTTTTTTATCTTTTATGAAAAATTTATTAGATATAAATTATTACCGTAATTTTTTTAATTTTTTTATATTATTTATTTTTTCGTGAAATAAATGAAGACCCAGAGGTATGGTACGTAATTCTCCTGTACGATGCCACTTTTCAATCTCAGTGTAAATTTAATGTACGATTACTGTGCAGCGCACGGTAGATAGTAAATATGGGGACATGACAAAATCAGGCTTTTACAAACAACAGCACATCATTAATATCTCTTGAGGATGATATGTGTCCACACGATACCCCCATCGATGCTCGATATATTTTGGGTTTCTACAAGAAATAAATACCACACGTGAAAATTGTCCCCATTAATGAATTGATAGATGAAATAATAGACTAATTTGTTGTATCGTGGAAAAACCTGTATGTTGTCGACGACAACATTAACAGTTATTTTTATGAAAAATTTTTATTCGAAAGATTTTCTTTTACCCATGTTTATTCATTATACAAATATTAATCTTGAATAAATAAAAAGGTCGAATTAGTAATGGTAGATTTTCTTTGGGCTAGATTTTAATAATTTATAACTATTTTTTTGGTTACACTCTAATTCTCAATTCATTTTTAGAATTTTGTCCTGTTCCTTCTTTGCAGATACATAAGAATCAAACTTAACACTTAAAGAGATTTGAATCTCTAATCTTTTTATTTTTACGTGAGCAGAGTGGTTATTAAGGTAATTTCGAGTGGTTAATGTCTTGATTGCGAGAGAAACTATTCCATGGGTAAAAAGTTAAAAGTCGGGGGGGCAATAATTGAATAAAAGAAAGAGGAATCAGCAGGGAAACGGAAAAAGCGGAAAAACACAGTAATAATAATAATAATAATAATTGCTGCCTTTTTCTTCTCCTCCTTTCTCTCTCTCTCTCTCTCTCCGCATCTGCGCATCCGACCCGAAACGCAGCGCGCAGCGAGATTGCAGAAGCGGATCTCGGCAGCCGGTTCGGCCCCTCGCTCCGGCCGCCGCGTCCCCGCCGGGATGTCCTGCTCCGGCCGCCGGAATCCACCGCTCCCTCCCTCAAGGTCCTTCTCTCTCTCTCTCACTAGAGAAAAGTAGCTTCTCCATGCTGACGACCTTTATCACCTTTCCAATGCATTCTCGATCTCACTTTCTACCCCCGGAAAGCCGTCGCTCTCTTTTTCCCGCGGCTGAATCTCTCTCTCTCTCTTTCTCTCTCTATCTCTGTGTTCAGGCATTTGCGTGATTTGCGGCTCATTATGCGTATATTCTGGGATTGCAGTTTTCAGTACTCTTCTTCATGGAATTACTTAATTTACTTTAGTTTCGCCTGCCTGAGCTCCTTTCTTTGGCCTCGCCCGTTCTAATCTTCAATGCAGGGGGTGTGTCTTGGCTTTATCTAGCTGCATTGGCTGTGGCTGTTGTGTGTAAGTTTTTGCTTTGCCCCTCTGGAAGGATCTTGGGTTTTGGTCGAAATCTGCTTTCTGTACATTGATTGCGTTGAATTTGGGGACTTTTGAGCGATGTAGAGTGATATTCCCCTCTTCTCTGTCGCGTAAACTGGAATGAATTTAGGTACTTTGAGGTTCTAATTGGGAAATGAAACTGATTGGTTTTTGTGTTAAGTCTTTGCTGAATTGGAGCTGCTAGGAATTTGTCCAGGGCATAATGCTGACTCTGCTGTGGTAGTACCCAAGACGTGTTGAACATCTGTAGATGTGGATTGTCTCTATTTTCCCTATCGTCTCTCGTACCAAGATGAGGCCTTTGCTTTCCTTTTAAATATATTTAGGATTGCTGGAGTTGCCATTCTCCCAAGTTGAATATCTGTTTCTCTTGTCCCTTTTTTTCTTTTCTAAGTGTCAGTTCTCAATCCCATACACCGCCATGCTTTGCTATGACTTGCCAATGAAATTGGTTTTTCCCCTCTTCCTTTATCTCAGCACTCTTTGTGCAGATTTGGTCCATTTCATTCAATGGGCTGTTTTGATTTGAATCCCTTCTTTCTTTCATGATGGTGTTGCAGGCGTTGAAATGGATAGAACTCGGAACAATAAAGCTCAAGGCACCGAGAAACAGTTTCCAGGATGCCTGGGAAGAATGGTGAACCTTTTTGATCTAGGCACAGGAGCAGCTTCAAAGAAGCTTCTCACGTATAAACCGCATTCTGATGGTGCGCACTGCACCTCTTGGCCTTCGGCAGATACTTGTTGTGCTTTAGAACTTCAAGCATTGCTAGTAATTATGCTTCAGTTCATCTCCGATTTTGTTGGATAGTTCTCCATCAGTATGAGTCTCTTTTTGCTTGAATCATGTATTCATTGGCTTGAGCTGAGTTTAATTTGTTTAGGTACTTTCTCATAGACCATACCATTGCTTCCCTTCTGATGATTCTCTTTGTCCATTGTAGACATTACAGATTCTATACTTATTGACTCCTGATTCACCGCTTTCTAGGTTTTTCCTCTTTGGTGACTTAAATTAGGTGTAAAAGTTTGTATATCCCCCTTATTTTTGTTCATGGACACACATAGATTCCATTTAATCTGTCGTCTTTTGTCATGTTCATCCTTTCTGCTTTTTGTCTAATGTATATCTTGGTATTGTGAGATAACCATGTTTGACATAGAGTTGGCACTTTGCAGATCCTTCACTCACAAGGAGTCAACCAGATGTGCCAAGAATTTTAAGTCCATCTCGTCGAAATGACATAGAGGACAAAATGGTAAGACTGTAGAATGTATATTAGTTATTTGATTAATACGATCTGATAGTAGAGATAGAAAGACAATTACCCCACCCACCTGAAAAGGGAAAGAAACATGGAACATACACAACAAAGGATTCAAAATAATGTCCTTACTGGTCCTGCATTTTCTGGGACTGCAGATCACCTCGAACTCGAGGAGAAGTTCACCTAACAAACAGCAAAACTCCATGCCCATGAAGATGTTAATTGCACAAGAAATGTCTCGAGAAGTGGAGTCCAAGCACGGTTCACCAAATGTAGTGGCGAAGTTGATGGGCCTTGATGGCCTTCCACGTCAAAATCCTGATTCAGTTGCAGATGTAAGCCCATCGAGAGACTACTCGTCACCCTGTTTGATTCCACAAGAAGATACATTTGTGTATGAGAAGATGAAGGACGCATCTTTTAAATACCAAGAGATCAATGATTACAAAGACATTTATGAAGTAGAAAAGATATCTCAGAAGACAAATTCGGCAAGAGAGATATCACCACATATGGGAAGGAATGGTGGAAAAGGAAGAGAGAAGAGAAGGATGGTCATTCAGCAGAAATTTATGGAAGCAAAATGCCAAGCAACTGATGAGAAACTTAACCAGTCAAAGGAGTTGAAAGATGCATTGGAAGTTTTGAATTCCAAGAGAGAGTTTTTGCTTGAATTTATTAAAGAACCCAATAATCTCTATTCCAAGCATCTCCAGGAATTGGAGTCTACTTGTGCCCCTCCTGAGACAAAGCGCATCACTGTTCTTAGACCATCGAAGATGGTTGACAATGAGAAATATCCTGTGATGGGAAAGAAGAATGAAAATCTGGCAAAGAGACCACCTGAGGTGTCCCAAGAGATTAGATGGGGTAAAAGTGGATCTGTTGGTTCCCCTGATTATGTTGATCAAAATGGCACTGACCATGGTTCTCAACCAACACGAATTGTGGTTTTGAAGCCTAGTCTTGGCCAAACTCATGAAATTAAGTCTATTTCGTCACCTTCCATGATATCAAAAAAGTTGCCTGGTGAGAATTTCTTCGAAGAAGCTGAACATGGTGATGTGCAATTATCAAGAGAAATGGCCAAGGAGGTTACTCATCATGTAAGTGAAAGTATGAAGGGACACCGTAGGGATGAAACACTGCTATCTTCTGTTTTCTCTAATGGCTATAGTGGTGATGGCAGTTCATTTAACAAAACGGAATACGAGTTTCCACAAGAGAATTGCAGTGATTCAGAAGTCTTGTCAACTGCTTCGAGGAATTCTTGGGACTGCATCAATAGGTTTGATAGCGCCTTTTCAGCTTCTCCATTGAGTCGTGCATCTGATTCTCCCGAATCAACAGTTTCTAGAGAAGCAAAAAACGTCTCTCAGAAAGGTGGGCGGTTATGGCATCTAATAAGAATACTCGTGAAGAAAGACATATTCACAAAACCTCCGGTACCTTGGGCGAGATGCTTGCGCTTTCGGACAGAAAGGTGTCAATTAGAAGTGAGGAAGATGGCAACAATAATGAGTGGGAACCAAGGATATCAGCTTCCTGCTTAAGGAATAACTCGTCCGAAATCGAAGAGGTTGCCGAGTCACCAAGGAGTCTTCTGAGATCAAAGTCTCTCCCTGTATCCTCAATGTTGTTCAGTGATGTAGTCAGCACTCCAACTTCAGATCCTGAGGCATCCAATATGCATGTTCATAAGGATTCGAAGGAAAAAGGTTCGAGTTCGTCATTCAAGGGAAGAGTTTCAAATTTTTTCTCATCTAGGAGTAAAAGATCGAGCAAAGAAAAAGCTGGCACATGTGAATCTGCTGATAAGTCTCGTTTGGCTAGTGTCAATAGACCAGAATCTTCTATCTGTCCTCATAGCAAGTCCAACAACCATGCTTCTCAATATTTTGAAGAGAATCCAATTGAAGCTTTTGTAAATTCTGCTCGACATGGACTTCTGAACAGAACTACTCATCCCATGCATACGGTGCAAAACGAAAGCAGTGTCTCTGAAGAGGTAGTTTAATTTTCTGTATTGTAGGGTAACTTAATGTCTGCTTCAAATTTGACATTTATGTGCAGATTTTAACTTATATGCTGTATTCGCTTCAAATGAACGGTGAGGTCTTCTAAGTACGCATCGCCCTCTAAGTAAAACCTAAATCCTGCAATATTGCTCCTCTTGATAATTAATTAGTCAATGTACTAACTTCTGATAGCTATGTCTTTGCTTTGTGTCTGGGTCTTCTGGCTTGCTCATATAGGAGCTTTCCTTTGGAATTTTGATGCTTTTGTTGAGATCACTTTAATTTTTATTGAATTGTGGACATTCAACTGCAGCTGGCTTATAACATGGTCGTGCATTTTTATAACATTTGCTTATCTTGAGGCTTTGAACCAGACTCTGATCTGACTGATTGCATATCTTTCTGCAGGTTGGATTGTCTGTATCAAAGCCTGTTCTGGGAAGCGTTGGTGAGAACCAGGACCAGCCAAGCCCAGTATCAGTTTTAGAACTGTCTTTTGAAGAAGATGCTTGTATAATTCCTGAACATCCTGGTAATGCAGCTTAAATTCTATACAGCAAATTTCTCATAAATGTTAGTCTCCTTGTTGTGTGCTAATATTGTTTCTTATTTATAACAGGAAAACAACTACCGGTCCAGTCTCTTAAATCTAATTTGATTGACAAGTCACCTCCTATTGGATCTATAGCCCGGTCTCTATCTTCCAAACCCTCCACAACTTATTCTGGTTCCAAGGAGGAAGGGGAAGATTGTTTCGTCTTCATTGAAAAGCTTTTATCCATATCTAGTCTAGATGGCTCAGCACAATCCTACTCCAATGTTTCAAGTTGGCATTCACCTCATAGCCCATTGGATCCATCACTGAGGGAAAAGTATGCAGATGTGGACGACAGCAAACCTTTAAATGAGGCTAAGAGAAGGCAAAGAAGATCAAACAGGAAGCTCGTGTTTGACTGTGTCAATGCAGCGATTGTAGACATTACTGGCTTTGGGCCAGAGGAGTGCTTAGTAGACAGGTTCTGTTGTGGACCTGGAGATTTGCTCATGGAAGAGAAATCATCGATCAGGGCTGACATGGTTTGGAGCCAGATTAAGGAGTGGTTTACCAAGGTCCGGAGTGTGACCGGAGACAATGAGGACCACAATTGGCTGGTTGTGGAGAGGATCGTGAAGGAAGAGGTTGAAGGGAAAGGTTGGCTTGGACATTTCAGATTGGAAGTCGATAATTTAGGGAGGGAAATAGAAGGGGAATTGCTGGAAGCGCTTGTGGCTGAGGCTGTTTCTGATTTGGTAGTTAGCGTCTGCTGAGTCTTTCATTCCTCTCTTAAAAAGTTAGATTAGTTTGTAGATCCAATTGCTTGAGCATTCTGATATCTAACTGCGGTAGTCCTCATCGGCTGATATGATTATTTGATGTTGCAAATGTCTCAGTTAAGTCGGTGTCTGACAATAAGCCTACTTTAATATCAGCATTTGGGGTACGTTGGATACGGGTAGCCGGAATTGTTTGGTCCCAACTGAGCTGGGCTTCACAAGCGTTGAAGTAAAGAATAAAATTATATTTGTCTCCTGCTTGTCCCATATATAAATACATATATATGCTAACAAAGCTAAGGGGATATGTTATGTTGTTCGCTTTAATAAATTAAATTTAACATTTGTGTTAAACACTTGATTGGGTGCTATTAAGCCTTGGCCGGTAACCGATCAAATAATATTTGATTCTATTCTTTTAATTTTTAAAATAAAAAGAAGAGTAGAGCTTTGTTTAGTAATTCTTTTGTTTCTAAAAATAGATTTGAAATAGAATAAAAAAATTTAAAAAAAAATTACTTCTTTGTTTTCAGAAACAACGTTAGAATCAGTGTTTTTTTTCCTTTCTCTTTTCTTTCTTTTTCCTCTAGTCGGTAAATGGGCTCAGCAATAATCAACGACAAGTGGCCTTGCTAGATGTGGGCAAGGTGGCTGGGTGAGCTTGCCTAGCTACTGATCATCAACCATCACCAAGGTTGGAACTGACTAAAAGAAGAAGAAGAAAAGGAAAATAGAACAAAAATCATAGAAAAATATAATAAAATTATGAAAAAATTAAAAGAAATTCTGAATCACAAAAAAATTTGAGCGTTGTACCAAATGTAATTCTATTTTTGTACAATTACCATACTTCTTCAAATGCTTAAAGACTTGTTTGGGGAACAAAATCAGAAAAATCATTTATGAGTAGAAATTGTTCCTAGAAGTAAAATATGTATTAAATGCGCTCTTAGTCTATCCAAAATTATTTGTAGAGAAGGTAATGAATTTGTTGGTTAGCATCGGTTGATAGCCTAAGATGTGTACCACATATTTGTTAAAAATGAATTATTTAAGACCAACAACATCTTTTGCTTTGATATCACAAGTGTTTTTAGATTAGGGTCGGTAAGAGAAGAAATAATTATTGCAGATTTTAATAAATCAATCAAAAATGGGAGAGATTCCCAAAGTTCAACTCAATCGACAATCAAGATACAAATCTTTCGTGAAATAAGATTATGTTATCCAAAAAGATGAATAAGAAGCTCCCCTCTCCAATTCTTATCTTCGAGAAGTAGATGATTCCTCTACTTCTGAATTATAAAAACTTGTCAATGGATCATGCAGCTCTCTCTCTCTCTCTCTCTCATCCAATAGTAAAAGTGCATGGAAGGGCGCTGTAGTAGACAAGATCACGGGGCCGAGGGGGGCACCGCTGATCCCTGGGATGGAGGCAGAGAAGAGGGCGGAGCCTTTGGGTGCACCATTAGTGGGGCAGGACGAACAGTTTTGGCGGTCACCAACAATGAGGCAAGGGGGTGGGCCGCCATCGGGGAGCAAATGGTGGAGGCCTTCATGGTGGAAGGTAAGCTGAGGGCTGAGGCTGCAGTCAGGAGGCTGGACAGGGTTGGCACTAGGCTTGTCAGTAGCGTTTTCCACGATGACAGCTTTCTCTGATTCTTGCTACCCGGGTATGTCAAATTAGTTTAACGACTGATTTGGTTTATCAGGAATCGTGGGTTGAAATTTTTGGTTGGCCAGTACAATTTGATTCCGAGTGAAATTAGCGTTCGAGAATGCAGATTTATCATCTATGCGTCGTCTTTTGCTGCCAGCAGTTAAATGTAATCTAGGCTCTTTACTCTGTCTACGCATCCACTCTGTACTAGTACCTTTCTTGAAATTGCTCAGCAGGCACCGATGCCTAGTGCTGTTGAGTTGTTGATGACAAGCTCGACTCGCGGACTGGGCAGATCATAATAGTTGAATTTAGTCGAATTAGGTGTCGGAAAAATTTAAGCATGCAAGGTTTATAAAGAAATAGTTATGATATATAGTTAATCAGGATGCTATCAGGATACTTTTAGCAGACTTCTTTAGAATATTTATTTATAATCTATTTATTATGTCTATCGATAGTGAATGCGAACCTCATAGGAAAACAAGCCCAATCGTCTCAAAAAACCTACTTCTTAATATGCATTCTAAATTTTCATTTATCAAATTCAATTTCTGATCAATACAAATTATAAACAACTTTAACAACGTATGATTAGTAATTTCTCCGATGGAAAATATAAAGTACAATATAATGTGTTTTTCTATTTTGTTATTTTCAACATGAACATTCATTATGAGAAAAAACATGAACAATCTCTGTTCATCGATGGAGAATCCTATATTGGAAGAACTAGAAAGCATGCGCGTTATCGACAGAGAGAATAGTCAGCGCCAAGAGATGCAGAAGCGAAAGCCATTGCCATCAGATTCAGTTTCACCATCACCATTGCCACCAGCTTCGTGATGCAAGGTCAACAACGCCACCATCACCACCAGCTTCGTGAGGCCTAGTGATGGACTAATGGCCAAGAAAGAAAAAAGAAAAAGAAAAGGAAAAGTGAAGATATTAAAAAAAAATATACCTATAAATTTTTTGACTAAGGCTTTTATTAGATACGATTTGACCACTTCAGTCATTACTTGAGGCAATTTGGCCATTTCAAGCTTTTATTTGAGATAATATTCACTCGACTCTTTTTAAGAAAATGACTACTTCAAATCATTATTCGAAAGTTTCCCTCTTATATATAACGGTCTATCATCAATCAATGGGCTTTAAGTCAAGGGAAAACAAGCCTAATCTTCTCAAAGACATACTTCTGATAATGTATTATGACTTTCCGTTGATCAAAAGTCAATTCTCCATTGATCATAATATAAATAACTCTAACAAATGATTAGTAATTAATCCAATGGAAATTCTTTTCATAAGAAGCATTTGGACTAGTTTAAAAGAATATCGGTTCACCATCTTTTCTTGAATTCTTAAACGATTTTGTTGGGTGTGAGGTTGGTTCTTTTCTGAGTTGACTCTCATAATATGGCTGAAGACTCCCAATCATGCAAAATTAAATGAGGCAGAATAAAATAGGGAGATGAGAGATAGGGGTTGCATGGACACATCTTTGACACCACCGGCAAAGGAAAGAACTGAATTTTGTTATCCGATTAAGAATGAACCCACACCATCAAAATTGGGGAACTTTCGCAGTTTTCAATCTAATGGCAGCAACTTACTAACTCCCTAAATGTAATTTCCTGACCCTGTTCGACATCTTGGAACATATTGGCACATGAAGGGTACGTATTAGGATCGGGAGAGATTTACTGAAGTTGAGGCAAACCTAGAAGTATGATAAAAAACAAGAGGAAGCTTGAGAAGACAAACTTTTAAAAAAAAAATAAATAAGTAAAAGACGAACGTCACTTTTCAAATAAATTCGAATGTTCTTTTGTCATAACTTAAAAATACCATGCATCCAGCTCAAAAAAATAGCATATAGAGAGTTTCTTGTGAGATTAATGATTAGTTTTGTGCAAACCATTCAAGCAAACAGAGTCTTGTAATGGTCTCTTGAACAAGTAGATAGAATTGTGCTTCGCTCCGCTTTGATGGTCTTACGAGATTGACGTGGGTGACGAGAGGAGAGAAGTATAGTTAATTGTTCTTGCTTATTCTCTAAAATTTGCTCGTCCAACATGCTATTTTCACTAAGTTATGAAAAGTAGTAGAACTTACTGAAAACTTAAATAAAAGTTATTCCTTACCTCCATGCAATTCAATAAAGTTACAGAGTCTTGAGTTCAAGTCATTATGAGGACTACCTTCCTTTAAGACTTATTCATGGGTGCAATGGCGGACCAAGAACTTGAGATTAGAGGGGACGAGACAATGAATCTCAATTAAATACCACATACAATTCCTGGATCTAAAGAAGTGAAGGCCACCGCTTTACACGTGGCTTTGATTAGACTTGATCACGGGCCTAGCGCTGGCTCCACCCAAGTATTGAAGCACGCTTTAGATGGGCTGGGGCAATTATGATTGCCTACTTAATCCGGAAGCCACCCACGCCCAATCTTTAATGGAGAAAAATCAATATTTTTCAGAAAACGGCAGCTTTCGAACGAGGACTTATAGACTAGATAGGCTTGGTACTCGACTCGGGGTTAGGGTCATTTGGCTGTCATGCTTTGGCTCAATTTCTCCAATACAGAGCTTTACGGGCATTAGCAAACCAAACGGTCCCAAGAATCTGTCTCACTTTCTCGGGGAGGATAAAATGAGAATTTTACCGGTAGCTTCTCCAAGGTGGAATCCTCCTCTGAGAAGATAGAGAAATGGATAAAGCTTCCCTTCCGAAACAAGGGCTTAGGGCAAAAAGAAAGGCTTCAGGCACAAGGGAAGACCTGAGTCAACGTTGAGTCCGATTATAAATTGTCATCTCCGATTAATACGAGGATTCAAGAGTTGCTCAAACACTCGAGTTCAGCTAGACCACTTGTCTTAGTTATTCAGCCGCACTTACTCTCTGCATGGAGCGACTTCCGGTGGGATTCAGATTCCATCCGACCGATGAAGAACTTGTCAATCATTACCTGATGAGCAAGGTACAAGGGTACACCGAAAATTGCATCATCCCAGAACTTGAGAATTTCTATGCATGGGATCCTTGGGATTTACCTGGACTATATCCAGGTGCCTACTCTTTTTCCTTTTTTAACTTCAGCATGTGTTATTACATTTATTTGCGGGGAGCAATGCTCATATTAGTGTCAAATTTTTTTTTCCGATCATATTAAGTGTCACTGAAAAAAAAAGATTACTTAAATACCAACTCCGATCTTGGTAGCCAAAACTCTAACGTGACCATATTTTATTAATTTCTTAGTACTACGTAGCTCACCGGCATGTACTGTTAGTATATAATCCCTAAATGACGTCGTGTAGTTAAGTCAACAAATGATTATTTGAGTGTCAAAAATTGTAAATATGATTTATTTAAGTGACTATTATTGTTAAAAGTGATTACTTAAGTGTTAATCGTTATTAAATAAAAATCATTTTAGTGTCAATTATTGTTAAAAACTGATCACTCTAGTGCCAAACTTAATTATAAAGTGATCATTGTGCAACATTATTTTGGATGTCCACGTGGATTGGATTTTTTTTTTTATTTTTAAATATGCCAAGTCTTGTTAAAATCTTAATTATAATTGTCACATAATCAATTTGGCCACAATTTCTTGTCGGAGGAACTCAAGTGATTGTTTTTCTCTGATTTGGCACTTAAGAGAGCTGGCCAAAATTTTTGGCATAAAAGTGAGCGTCGCACATAACTTTTGGCACTTCTAATATCCTGCTCCCTTTATTTGTGATATCATAACACAAGAATTTTTTCATACACTATATGCCTTTATAATGCTTTGATAAGTTGTCCTAAGTCTTTTGCCATGTATAAGTGCAGGGATATTGAATGTTCCATCAGATGGGTGGGATTGGTTCTTCTTATGCCCTTCTCCTTACGTAGCTCAAAATAGTAACCGTGTCAAAAGGAAGACAAGGAGTGGTCAATGGAAGATCACTTGCCAAAGGGATGACATAAAAGCTCCAGACACGAAGGTTTTAATAGGCACCAAGAGGATTTTGGTCTTTCACAAAGGCCACACCAAGACTGGATGGATCATGCATGAGTATCACCTAAATCCTGAATTTCTTAATGGATACTCCTCGACCCTCAAGGTTCTCCATTTGATCTATCTAAGATTTCTCTTGCATTTTTCATGGGCAAAATAAATTTGTGTAGAGTAACTTGATAGTGCATTACTAGGCTGCAGAAAATAGCATGATGATTATTTTGGATTTGTGACATAATATCAACGGCTTTCAATAGAATGAGCCAATTAATGTGGGTTGGTCCAGTTGGGGCATCAAGGGATTTTCGGTTCAGAACTAGAGTTACTCGTTTAAATTTCGCCAATTGCTTGCAAAACTCCATTGATTTAGGACCACACGCGTAGATCCAAAGGCTTGTACTTAATTAGTGCATGAGATACCCGCATTCCCATGGGCTTAGGCTGGCTTTATCCTCACGTTCCTTAATTACAAAAATGAAAAAGAGCGAGACAATTAGAGTATTGTACCATGTCTTATTATTATCATTTTATTTTTCATATTGACCATTTTACAGGTTCTCTTTATCACTTACATTCCACGATGTATTCAAAGTGAAATTATAAGATTATACTGACTAATCTTCGTTACATTAATATTAAATAAATATTTACAGATACCCTATATCCTCTGTCGCTTGAAGAGGAAACCAAGCGAAAACTTGGATGCTTCCCCAAGTTTTGAAGGAGGTTCACCTGTAACCGGTAACACGCCGGTTGCTTCTCAACATGGGTCAACAGAGCACACAAATCAGGAGGTAAGTAACTAAAGGGACCAAACTCTGTTGGTCTTGCTTCCCTAAGTCTCGCTGGTTTCGATCAAATTAATGTTCCATGCACTGAGCATTAGCCGAATATTTCGGAGTAATTCGAGTGTCTTTTAACACAGATTTTTTTTGTCTGACATCAGTCGTCATTTCAAGAAACTATGGAATCACTCTCTCCATTTCAGACGCTCGGCAACAACCTATCGGACTACGACTCGTATACCTCTTTCAATCCACAGCACTACGTATATGCCGATGGCCAGGTAGGGTGCACATAGTCGCTTGTGGTGCATACTGATGGTTTAATCAATTGGCGAAACACAAACTAACTGTTCACTAATTCCTAATTGAACTGATGATCACTACGTTTGGTGTAGGGCAATGATTTATGGTGAGCCTTGGAACGTGAAGAACTACCACTGTGAGCTCTTCAACAATGCGACTTCGGAGGATATTGTTTTAGAAAATTAGTGATGACTCCTCTCGAGCTCTTCAACAGTGTGGCAGAGTTTTCGTGTACTGTATTGAGTGTGAGCGAGCGTGCGCTTGTGTATGTTTTGATTTGTACTGCAAATTCTGTAATGGACTTGTGCCAACTATATAGTTGGACTAAATTGCTGGTATGAAACTTCAGTTGATCCCAATATTGATCTTCCATTGCAATGGTTCGGGCATTTTGGGGTGATTCATGTCGGACTATGTTATATGTAATAGCTCAACTTGAAACTGGCCACTTTTATCTAAGTCGATTGCCTTAGCAAACTTGAGATATCCATTCATCGACGTGTTGGAAAAGTTAATAATATTGGTTGCAGGGACGGCGGGTAAGCAAATGAACTTACGTGCATTGACATCATTGCTCAAAATATACGTTGACATAAGAACCTAGAATCTTCTTCCTGAGGAAACCCCGAGCAACTTCATATCATGGTCTTCTGCTTACATACATGGAATTCTGGAGTCTTTCCTCATGATGAAACTGGGAGCTTATTCCATAAGCTTTCAAATTTTTCAACCAGATGGGTCCTACGAACAAAGTACAAATCACGCAATGAACTTCGAAGAAGCTGTTGAAACCGTGGTCTGTCTTGAGCTTCCGGGAGTTCACCTTCTTGAACAAGGCCAAAGAAAATAACTTGTTCTTTGGGTTTATGTTGGAAGTGTCTGGAGAGTCAATACTCTCAGCCAAAGCCCCGCGAAGGGTGGACTCTGTTTCCTCTGCTCATTTAGCTAGTCCCATTCTCTACTCTTTTCTTCTCTTTTTCTAAAGCGGAATTGTCTGTGTGGGGAGAAAGCATGGAAGACTCAACCGAGACGTGGCCGGTGGGACGCGGGATTGAATGGATTTGGCCAGGTCATTAGAGAGTAGCCGAAGGACGAGTAATTATGCAAACTCTAGCTTATAAATCCGCCTCCCATATGAAGATGGATGTCGCATTACCGAAATCCACATCACATACGACAGAAGAGTATAGAACGAATGGACATAGTAATTGACTCTCAGACTAAGTAATAAGCTCTTAAAAGTCAGCACGACTTGCCGAGTAGGCCCATAATGAGATCTTGAACGTTAAGGAGTAGAAGGAAATGAATGGATTATAATAGTTGTTCTGTCAATTTGTTTAAAGGAGAGACTCGCCAGAAGTTATTGTCTCAGATCTAATTTGCCAGGTTATTACCAATCATACATACAACCCCACCAGGTCGCCATAAAGTAAGCGAAGCATTGAGTAAGAAGCATCCTGGTAGGACAAGCAATTGCGTCTCAATAACTCAACTTCCGGAGGAGGCTAGCGAGACTTGAGAATTAAGTTGAAGGGAAAAAGTCTAAAAGAGACAAGGAAAAAGAAAAAAAGGTGGAATCCACCAAAAGGCCAAGCAAGACAGGCGTGACTCCAACTCAATCGAGTGCAGTATAAATTCCCATCTCCTCTCTTCTTCTCTCATAGGTGTGGATACCGAAGCTCGCCTTCAAAGTTCAGCAACTTCATCTCAGCGAACATGAGATGGAAAACCTTACAGTAAAGCTGTGGAGTCTACACCAAAGGGATTCAGAGTCAAAGCCCACCATGGAAGTACTCGTCAATCATTACTTGAAATCGAACGAACGCGCTGTGTATGAGTGCTCAGATCACTCCCGGTGTTTCCTAGCAACATGCCGGCAGGGATCATGCACGAATATCACCTAAAGCCGTTCGTTTGTATCGTGATTCAGGAGGCCGGGTAATCATTTTCTTCTTCATTCTTAATTCTGTTCTTGTAGAAGTGCAGCAAATCTTTGTTCAACAATGAGATCCCAGAGACATATTTGGATTTTTTTTTTTTTGGTCAAAGCATATTTAATTTACTGTGTTTATGGTTTTGGTTCAGATTACTATGAATTGTTCAGCTCCCAATGAGGAGATTAGATTCTTGATTCTTCACTGCCTGAGCTTTACTGGGTAGAAAAAACATTAGTTGTGAGCGATTGGTGTTTATGAGTGTTCCGATTTGATGATTAACCATAGCGACAGCAAAAGAGCTTGATTTCTATGCCCTTCTTGGCTTTGAAGGCCGAGTTATAGACATTTGAGTTTGTGATAATCAGATATTGCACTCTGTTGACCCTCTGTTGATTAAGATATAGTCAATTTGCATCTCAGTTCTGCGAGGAATTATTTGTTGCTGCCTTTTGCTACTGTCTCATAATAATGTTGGGTTCTTCTAAATTCTTGAACAGAGTATTTTTTTCAACCCTGCTTAAAGGAATACAAGATGAGAAGGCTGATAATTGTGTGGACATACCTGACAACTCAACCAAGGCAATTCTATAAATGTCAAGATGCTTCAAGGGAGTCGATCCATGTATCTCTAAAATGTGATTGAAGACACATCAACAAGGTGATCCAAGTACCGAAGACACTTGCAGAAGACAAATGCTACTTAGTTTCCATTTGCTTATTGCAGAGCACAATGAGCTTTCTAATAGAGTTAAAAAAAAGTTCTTTCTTGTCAAGAAGGCATGTTCCTTTTTATTTACCTTCGCCTTTTATTGTTCGTCGATCATCAACCTGAATTACAACATATCTCAATCGGCACAATATGCCAATCAATGTTTCATCTCTTTCAAGGATTATAAAGAAAGCATACATGAATCACAGAATTCTAAGCTCAGACATTGATTAATGAAGACCCTTTTCTGAAAGCACGGAGTCATTCATATGTTTTGGATGCTCGTCTCTTTTACCGGTGCGCCAGAGTACCTACTATTCATCCCCCTTAAGCGATGAACGTGTTACACTTACACTAGACTGAGGTTATATCAAAATGAATATGGTTCAGTCTGTTTTTCGCTTATTTTAGTAATTTCTGTTGCATAGTGTGTCTGCAATGTCTATAACATGACAATCCGTCGGCACCTTAACCGGACATCTGTTGACGTATAACATGTAGACATCCATCAGAACCTTAACTTGACAATCCAGTCCAAATCATGGCTGATAAAAGGAGCAGTATCAACCAAGCAGAGAGAGCCCTCCATGGGAGTTTGAACGAACAACAAGCCGCAGAAGAGAAGGCTGAGCAGCCTCCCAACATCCTGGCATCCGTCCAAATGGAAATTGCCTGCTTCTTTAGCCTATCGGGTGAGAGAGAGTTTGTAATTCCTCTCTTCTTCTTCTTCTTCTTCGTCTTCTTCTTGTCTTCTTCTTGCCTGAGCTATTACTTGAGTAATCTTTACAGAGACTAGCCTCAATGCACTCGCTTCGCGTGCACATGATCGTTTCTTCATTGTCAAATATTTAGATGTCTGTCCAGTTCTCTTTCTCCTGCCCACTGGATTTTCGATTGTAAATCTAAACCTTGTTTACTTGGATGCTGTTAACGCAATGGCTTGACGACATATCTTACAAAGAAAAGGCTCATATGCAACCCCAGCTTCATGTTGGACAAGATATCGTTTGAACAAGGTGGTGTGCAAACCAATGTCTGCTTAGATCACAAAAAGCACTCACAAGATCCTAATTTGGGAACATCCAGCAAATTCTCTCCCATTGATATGCACTTTGTTGTGCTCCGAAGCAACATCAGGGCTTCCAAGACTTTATTCATCGAGCCAAGAATCGGGTGTTCCAGACTTTATTCATGTTATCCTCCGGCTTGGCCCCAGCAAACAGGAGGGACGGGAGTGCTGATCCCATTGAAGGAACTTAACTCTCAGATAAACTTCCCCTAATGATAATGGGCTTGATCTTGAGGAGACAAGACGTAGTGTTTTCAATGCTGAATGGGGCTTCTAAAGATATTGACATGTCTCTCATAATAAGCAAGTCATCTCAAGCGTATCCTTACCAAAACCATCCTCAAACCCTAACACAAACTAAATAAGCAACCCTCCGCTTATTTTTTTCGTGCCAACTGCCGCAATAAAGCACGTCAGTTAATCTAATTGGAACAGCGATTAGGAAAAATATTAAAATGAAATATAAGGATTTGAGAAACAGATTTCAATTAAAATCTCACTTTCGAAAAATGTTAATCTATAAAAATACGATAGGAAAATAAACATCAACCATAAATCTCTAGTGGATTGAATCGAAGTTTCTTTAGAAGGTCTACTCCAATCCCTCGTTTCTCCTCAGCTAAACATGTAATATGTTATAACCTCCTTACATATTACGACCAATAAAAAATAAATCTATAAAGAAAAATCAAACCTTGATAATATCTTCAAATGTTTTTGTACTATCTATCACGATCATGCAAGGGCAACAAAGGATACGCAAACAAAAATAAAACAAGAATGATGAAATACAATTCCATGATATTGAATAATCTTTTGATATTCTTTGAAGCTTAATAAAGAAGAATAATGCATAGAATTGCTTAGAAAAGTGAAAGGGATGGCAATGAGTAGATATGCATAAGGTAAAAGGGATGTTAAAGAGGTAAATTTTATAAAAATCGGATAACTCTAGACATGTCAAACAAAAATAAAACAAGAATGATGAAATACAATTCCATGGTATTGAATAATCTTTTGATATTCTTTGAAAATTAATAAAGAAGAATAATGCATAGAATTGCTTAGAAAAGTGTATGCATAAGGTAAAAGGGATGTTTAAGAGGTAAATTTTATAAAAATCGGATAACTCTAGACATATAAATTTTTTTTAAAAAATACACTAAGAATGTTTAAGAGGTAAATTTTATAAAAATAAAACAAGTATGATGAAATACAATTCCATGGTATTGAATAATCTTTTGATATTCTTTGAAGGGGCCATGCTAATCTTGCATAAGGTAAAAGGGATCGTAACTCTAGACATATAAATTTTTTTTAAAAAATACACTAAGAATGTTTAAGAGGTAAATTTTATAAAAATTGGATAACTCCACTAAGAAAGTACAAAAAAATTTAGATCTTCTTGCCATTTGCCTGAAGATATAAACTGAGATGTATGCACATTCATGCCCAATGTGGGACTTGCCCTAGCTTCTATATGTAAAACACTGGCCCATTAAAGCTTCTTGAAATTCTTATTCATACAAGGCCCACATTGATACACCTAAAGGTAAGAGTCCAGGTAGCTTGCACATTTAAAAAGATTTCACTCTAGTGTTGGGTTTAGCCCAACAAATAATTAACGTAACAAATTGAAAGATTCATTACCATCAACTTTTTTTTTTTAGTTTTACTTTATTTTTACTCTAACTCTCTCTCTCAATTTTTACTTTGCTTCTTTGTCGGACATGGAAGTCAAAACCTACACCTAAAGCTAAATCATCCCCATTTCAACCTTTCCTTGAAAAGATGGAAATTCGAGCCCTCCACCTCGCCATTCCTATATGAGAAAAGTGGGGGTTTTTGCTATCAACTTAAATTGGACAATAAAATGCTAGCAAGGATTCTTTGCTTGCAAAAAACGATATGTAATTGCTTGGATAAGTTTATCTTGTTGGTAGACTTGGATTTTAAGTGTTTGATTTATTGCCATAAATGCATGGACACTTAGACTTGCATGTTAGGAAATAAATTCAACTAGATGTTGCGCGTAGTTTAAAGAAAAGTGGTATAGATTAATGGGTAATGGGCTTTAATTAAGTGTAATCAATTCTCAAAATTGTGCCTTACTTGATCCTAATCACTTAGTATAGGAGTAATAATTTACGAATAAGGATAAAGAATCTAAGTTGCAATTGGAAGGGTTTGGAAGAATTCATATGAATCGTAGGCACTATTTAAAGAAAAATATTTACATTTGGCTAACAATCGACTAACCCAAGGTCTCTTTCGTTTTGATTTTTGATTTTTGATTTTTGTATGTACTCTTCGTGTTTTATTGCAAAACTCTTGCCTTCTTACTCTTTTCTTACCGAAACATTGATAACCTCCCGAGCCTCACCCACACCCTCCTTTCGAAACCCTAAAAGCCGCCTCCCGTCTCTCACTCTTCTCCTTTATTTACGTGGACGGTGGATGTCCTTCGGAAAAATAATGGATATCGTGTCAGGATACCACTCTCTCCATTTGAATTCTCCTCGATGAAAAATATCTTCCGAACATTTATGAAGCAACCGAAGAGACAAATGATGACTAAACGCTGTTATTTCTTTGCTAATTTCAAAAAGAAATGCTTATGTGAATGTCTTTAATCCATTAAAAATATTACTCTCTCAGTAGCTCAAAGAATATTATGTTAGCAAAGTGCAATTTTGAATCTTTCTCCCTCCCTCCCTCCCTCTCCCCTCCTTTTATAACTCAAAGGCATGACAATAATTAACTAGCTTTCTAGAAGGGAACCAACACGGCAACTCATTGCCATGACCCTTAACTTAAAGCTGAGTTCCCTAGTGCAGGAATCGAACTCACAACCATCTATGCTTGAATTGAAAATATGAAAATTGCAATTGGGTCAATCCTTGTGGATATTTCGAATCTCTCTTTATTTTGAAGAGGTCGTGCAAGGGGCAAAAGTGTGAAATCTCGTGAACGAAGAGATAGAAGAGCACCTCAGAACAATGATACTTGATTGGGATTTGGCAACTCTTGCCAAGGATTGCAATGTGCAAGCCTTTCTGCCGGAAGTGGGTTTTCAAGGAGAGTAAGAATCCCAATATAGAAGTTGAGAGGTACGCAAGCGAGATTGGTTGCCAAAGGCCATAGCCAACGGCCCGGGTCGACTATGGTGAGGGTTTTTCTTTGGTTGTTTGTGTGGTAACCATTAAATCGATCATTCTATTTGCAGCTCAACATAAGCCAATGATTTATCAAATAGATGTGAAATCGGCTTCCTCGAATGGGGATCTTAAATACAAGAATTCAAATGTGGGGCAACAAATGGGACATGTGCTTAAGAAAGCGTTCAAAAGTAAGAAGCAGAGTCCTATTTCCCGGCCGCCACTTTTCCTTTCTTCCTCCAGAGATATTTTTGAAGATCATCCACTGGATAATACTGCATAAGTAGATAAATTTACCGCGAAGGAAAAAAAAAAAAAAAATAAAGATCATTAATATCTCTATCCATAAATTGCATTATTCACTCTGAGTGCGTACGGCATAGGAAGAGGACTCGCAGAGATAAAAGTTGTCTCCAGCTACGGACTTTGCTCAGATGAATTTATTAATTGGCCGAAATATGGGTTGGGATTGGCGAGCCATTTCTCCAGCAAGCACAGCATCCGCAATACATGTTGAAGTAATCAGCTCGTATGTTACAGTTTATGAACATCATGACATCGTAGAATAATTTCTTAAAAGGAGGAGTTAAGTTTCTAGGGTTCCGTTCATTTCGGGCTTCCCAAGACACTTGGTATTCATGACATCACATGCACTTGGAATCGCTATATTGGGAATGGAATGATGGTCGTATTGAACCGGCCTAAGACATGGTATCCGAGCTTTAGTAAGTATACCATGATTTATTATTTCTCTCCAATTGAATGGAGGACGGCAAAAGTTGGTGGAGAAATTATTGGAAAGAGAAACCTCGTCCATTGATTTATATGTTTTGTGTACGTACACATATTACTCAACCGAGAAGCCGGTGCAGTTGCCTGAGTGATGAATGCGAAGCACCATGCAGAAGAACATGTGAGCTGCTGAGCTTGTTCCAAGTAAAATGAATGGAGATTTTTTCTGTAAGTGGTGCTTGGACTTGTCATTCAGAACAGGAAAGCTTAAGTACGAAGTCGTGCAAGCTAGTTTTAGGGTCTCACCACATATGTCTAAGCAATAGTTCTGTGGCATGGTTAACGATGTATGACTGATCATTGACTTGTGATAAGCTGATGAAATGGCGTTCAGAGGTCGCCAGTCATGGCATGTTCAGTTCTCTGCATATGGAGTCTAGGAATCGATATCTTCATATGTTTCTAGGTTGTCCATCTTCATGTCAAGGGAGGCAAGTGCTGGAGCTATGTTTGGTAAAGAGAATAAGCCGTCGAGTGCATGAAAGGGAGTGGGAAATCTGTTGATGTAGCTGTGTTGCTTAAATTGGCCGTGTGTGGTTGTCTTCATTATGCATAGGAAAGCTAGAATGAGGAACACTCATGACAAACATTACAATGCTGTTGATAGTTCTGACGGTCTCTTTGACAGTCTCGAGCAAAATGTTTGCTGTGAACAATCTTCTGCAAATTTGAGAAAATGTAATTATAGG
Source organism: Corymbia maculata (assembly GCA_014182735.1). Lineage (NCBI taxonomy): Eukaryota > Viridiplantae > Streptophyta > Magnoliopsida > Myrtales > Myrtaceae > Corymbia > Corymbia maculata. Next base: position 7,325,411 of record CM024689.1, on the reverse strand, counting down.
AAAGAGCATGCATAAAGATGGCAGACCGATCTTCATGACAATTTGAAACTCAACTTTGATGGGCTCTGGCTAGACTAATCCCCCTCCATGTTTTATTCTCGAAGCGTACCAACTTATCCACTAAATAAGCAAATGATGAAAGATACAGCTATATTACACTCTCTCTTTGTCAGAATAAAGTCTTTCATGCTCTCATTTAAGTCTTGCCACATGTTCCTTTTCATTCTAGTATGATGTCTCCAAACCTACCTGATTAATGGAGATCACCTGGCCCTTTAGCATGTTATTTTGTATCGTTGGACGAATCGTTCTTCTCAAGACTTAAATTGTCAGGAAATAGACCAACAAAGAATATATAACACATGATTAACACTTCCCTTCGTTCATAAGTCAATTTTACACGCAAAATGGACTGTGAACATAATTATTTTAACGGGATAATTGGAAGAACATGAAAATAGATAGAATAATGGAAATAACATGGAAGAGAAAATTGAGAAATAGTGTCGATATTTGAATTCTTAACTCATAATTTCATGTCATACAAACAATTGTTTTTATACAAAGTGTTAAGAAATGAGTGAAACAATAAATACAGGGGACATGACTTAGGATTTAGTGGGGGTCCTAAGAGATCGAGCAGGATGAGGACAGAGAGGAAGGAAGTTTGGTGGTTTCATTTAATTCGTGAGAGGTCCATATCATGGAGCGACCTGAAAGTGACATTTTTTTTGGAATGATGACTTAAAGAGTTATGCGAGTTTCTTACTTTGAGAAACGTGAAGAAGACGGCAAATTTGAACTTGAAACACCCTTCTCTCCCTCTGTTTACAGTCCAAAAAGAGAAAGTAGCAGCTGGTCTACGTCGTGAGGGTTTTCTTTCTTGGTCAGGGTTTTGCCGGTGGGTCGTTTGCCTATGCGAACGAACCAGTGATGGAATAAAGCCACTTGGGGAACTGTACAGATGGTGGTGCATGGACATGATCGTCAGTGTACCAGTTGATCTTTGGATTACACCGAACCACAGGGCAAACGAAATACGCAATACGAGTATAGATGCGCGTGCACTCCTCCAGCGCTGGCGAGCGCTGGCGTATCGCGTTCATAAGAGGTAGACGACTGCAGCCTGCAGGCATGCTCTGAGAAAAGACATCAATGCGGTAATGTCAGGACCATAAATAATCTGTAAAATTAGTTGTTCGGTATATCTCTCCATAGTTATTGTGTTTTGCTCATCTGTAAAATATCTCGTGACAACGCCTGCGCACGTTACCACCTCGACGAGCAGGAGGCGGTAGCCTCTTCATGCAGTCGCTCCGATCCGTGCACGGCTTCTCTTGCCTAAATGACCATGATAGAACCGCGTGTACATGTCGGCCTTAGGCGAAGTTACGTGTCAGATTAAAGCGATGTTCTATACGTCGGCTGGTGTACGTAATTGACTCGTAGCTTTGCCGATTTTAGCGGACGTCTGTCTCTTCAGCACGCTACACCATTTGACCAAATTCGTTCCATGCATCTTCCCCCCCTCTTTCTTCCTCCCAAGAATCCGATGCTACGAGCATGGCGTCGCGCCCACATATCCCCACACGCGCCTTCAATCAACCCATGAAACCAAGACCTTGAAATCATGCATGGAATTTGGACAAGCCATCTCCATTTAATGCAGGCCGTGCCCATTTGGGCACTTTTTAGGTGGAGGTCTTGGCGCCATTTACTGCTTGTACCATTTTACTGTGGCGCGTTCTTATCTCTGGAGCTGGTCTAAGTTGGTCGACTGAATTCCTCCATTATTGAGCCAAAAGATACAAAAATTTCTCGACTGTTTCGTCACTTTTTGGGCAGGAGAAGAAATAGTGTCGCACCCTGCCTCTCTGATCCGATCCTTCAGTTTGCTGAATAGTCAAGACGGTTGGAGATTAGGGTTTCGCGGTTACTCGTATTGACTTCCCACACACGTCATCCATTTTGGGAAACAACACCAAAAAAGTTCTAAATATATCACATTAATATTAATTCAGTTCTAAATTTTTCAATTGGACAAATTTTGTGATAACCCAGACCTAAAGGTGAGCAACGTAGACCGGATGGTAAGGGAGGCTACATCGACGGGTGATTGTGATCTAAAAGTGGGCAAAGTTAAGTGCATATCTCATGTCCACATCGCTTAGGGTGGAGTCTTAGGCTAGTTAATAAGACTTAGGTTAGGTTTCTCTATTCTGTATAACGTGTTTTAAAGCTATAAGGTCCGAATGTCCAAAACAAACAATATTACACATTGGTTGCCCACTGGTCCTTACAGTTTAAGCTTAAATATTTTTATATCGATACCAATTTAGTCAATCCTGCCGATTTAAGTTGGAAATTGTCGATATAGACGCTGGCATTCTACTTGGCATGACCAATGCTAACATAGACAATTTTTTTATAATTTTTTTCCCTTTCATTTTCTTTTCCTTTGACCTATGGCCGACGACTGACCACAAGCAAGGGCATCATGGCCCTCACTAAATTTGGCAAGGGCTCAACCCTCACAACCTAGGTGAGGGTCGCCCTTGCATGTGGCTGATCGTGGGTCATGCTTGTGACTAGCAACTAGCCAAAGGAAAAGAAAATAAAAAAAGAAAAAAAATTATTAAAAAATTATCAACGTCAATACTAATCGTGTCATGTGACGGCTAACATCCACATTAGTATTTTTGGCATAAATTGACTAGATAGACTTAATTGGTATCAATGCAAAAAGATATAAAACTAAATTAATTTAATTAAAAATTTTAAGACTAAATTAGTGTCAATACAATAAGTTTACGACTTTTTGAATACTTTCCCTTCATTTTGGTTACTTTACTCGACCTCATTTGAGCGTCTAAATTATCTATTAACTCAAATCATCTAGACCCAAAAGCAACATCGCATCGTAAAAGAAGTCATCGATCCGACGAATGAAAAGCGAATTGAATTATATCGATCATGTCTGGCTTGTTCGGGGTTCCGCTCGGTTGCTAACATGGAGGTGACGCTTTACTATGGCCTGCCAAACAATAAATCACTTTGTCCATGGTCTTGCCATATGTTGTTGGAGAAGAAATTGTGCTTGATCTTGTGTTGGTCTCAGCCACATGATAGCCCGAAAGATTGGAGGGGACTAGAGGGGACACACTTTGAGTAAAGTTTCGTACGTTGTCGATGTCAATCATTTGTGTTTTATTCCAAGATTTTTGCTCTTTCAGCCTATGAAACTATGGCCATGTTGAAATGTGCATTTTATATTTGCGGCCCGTGAGGTGACACAGCGAAGTGTGAAATCAACGAGTTTATTTTTATTTATTTTTATATGATTAGTGTTTGAACGATCAAAATCATCCAAACATGTGAGCTCGAAATATATATAATATCCTAAGTAAATTTATTATGAATTCGAGTTCTCTTAAAATAAGATGACCGATGGAGTATGGATCCAATTCAAGACCATTTCATATCGATAAAGCGCGAACCACTGCTAAATGTAATTATGTCGTGCATCGATGGTGGACTTGATAGTAATTTTCATATCATATGTGGCTGTACGATTAGTCACGAGACATGCTATTTACATGTGCGTTTGATTCAGCCGAGAAAATGCATATTTCCGCAAATAAGGGGATAATCGTGCACGTTTTCATGGTTGGTCATCTACGATAACTTCTATGCTCTAATTTGAAAAATATGATGTGCCCTAATATTTCAAATTTGCCTTTAGGAAAGACCCACTGTCCCGCCATTGACAGCTGCGGACCACTGCAATTTCTAGTACAATATGAGATGGTCAAAGAGCAAAAGTAGATAAAACCAGCATAGGAATGCATTAAACTAAGGCTTATATCTCGCATTGACGATCAGATGGATCCTCCATAATCAGTAAAACCATCTATAAAACCCCATGCACACAACCCTTTTCAGATACACCACAGAAAGAGAGAGAGAGAGAGAGGAAGAGAGAGACTCATCCTCCATCATGTCTAGCTCTCGGCTTTGTTCAGTGATCGCCTTCCTGATCATCCTGCCCCTCGGCATTGCAGCGCCGTCGCCTCGAGGGCCGGCGGCACCGCCTCGAGGGCCGGCGGCACCACCTCGAGGGCCGGCACCACCTCGAGGGCCGGCAGCACCTCGAGGGCAGAAGGCCCCAGCTTTGTTCGTGTTCGGGGACTCTCTTGTCGACAATGGCAACAACAACTACCTGGCCACCACCGCGCGTGCCGACTCCCCGCCGTTCGGCATTGATTTCCCGACCCACCGCCCCACCGGCCGCTTCTCCAACGGCTTCAACTTGCCGGACATCATCAGTATGTCGATTCTTTCTACTCCGTCATCGTTACTTCATGCTCCTAGATTTATGTCGCGTGGCAGTGATATGCATGCTTTCAAATCTAATGTGGTCTTCGAGGTTCTAACTTAAAAGGATCATATTTTCATGCTACGTAATGACACTATTCCTAGTAATTGACAAGTAACCAAATGTTGTGCGTATTCAGGCGAGCAAATGGGTGCGCAGCAGACGCTGCCATTCTTGAGCCCGGATCTCACCGGAGAGAAACTACTCGTTGGCGCCAACTTCGCCTCCGCCGGGGTCGGGATCCTCAACGACACCGGCACACAGTTTGTACGTCTCTTCGATCCCTAAAAAAAGAAGAAGCAAAAGACGATCTCGATCTCGCTCATATGATGCTTCACCTAAGTTTTGGATTCTCTTGCTTTTCTCTTTTTCTCTCCCTTTTTTTAGCAAAGCAAATTAATGAGGCTGCCCCCACAAGATGCAGAAGCAGGTAGAGACCTCCATTACCTCCATTAAAATGGAGGTCTGAAAATGGAACACATAGTAAGAGACACAGATTAGGGTTTCCTAACGAGTAAGGAAGGACAGTCAAAAATAGATGAAAGTAAAGGTAATGCAGTAAGTGAAGATGGGTCGTACTGAAAGGGACACCCACGACAGGGGGCGTCGAGTGTTATCATGAAATGGTTCGTCGTTTAAGTCATGGTTTGAGTATGCAATGCCGCTAGGGCACGAGAATGAATTCCGATTCGAAACTCGTCCATTGGTACGTAATGTCAGACTGATCGAAGCTAATAGCAACTGATTGAAATGATCCAACTTGTGATGTTCTCGTTGCAGCTCAACATAATAAGGATATTCCAGCAGTTCCAGAATTTCCAACTGTACCAAGGGAGGCTGAGCGCGATGATCGGAGACGAGCAGGCGCGGCGGCGGGTGAACGAGGCGATGGTGCTGATCACCCTCGGCGGCAACGACTACGTCAACAACTTCTTCTATACCCCCTTATCCGCGAGGCGGCGCCAGTTCAACCTCCAGGGCTTCTCCGACTTCCTCATCTCCGAGTACAAAAATATCCTCCTGGTGAGTTCATCCTCTCTCCCTCGATCGATCGAATTTCTTGGGCCAATTCATGGAAGGAGATGACAGATTTGTGCTTAACGTGACACTATCTGCAGAGGTTGTACGACTTAGGAGCCCGCCGAGTGATGGTGGCGGGGACCGGGCCGTTGGGTTGTGTTCCGGCCCAGTTAGCCTCGCAGGGAAGCATCGGCGGCGAGTGCGTGGCGGAGCCCCAAGCCGCCTCCGTCATATTTAACGCCGGGATCGTCCAGATGGTCAAAGATTTGAACCGGCAGCTCGGATCCGCCGTCTTCAGCACCGCCGACACGTACAAGATGAACATGGACCTGATCAACAGCCCCCAAAAATTCGGTTCGCCTCCGTTTACACTCTCATCCCAGTGCTGCTCGTGTTACTTTATATTGCCTATCCTGATTTTGAATATTCGGAGCAGGTTTCGTTTCGTCCAAGGTGGCGTGCTGCGGACAAGGGGCTTACAACGGGGTGGGAGTATGTACCGTCATGTCGAACTTGTGCCCCGACCGGAATGTGTACGTGTTCTGGGACGCGTACCACCCGACCGAGCGCGCGCTCCGGCTCATGTCCAAGCAGATCATGACCGGCTCGACCGAGTACATGCACCCCATGAACCTGAGCACCATCTTGGCCTTGGACTCCAAGGTCTGATGAACCGAAGTCTCTCCTCGCGTAGCAAATGTTGGAGCAAAAGGGTCTCCAAGCTCTCAAGTGTGTCTTCTTATTTGCTGTGGTTCAACTTCTATGTTGTGCTGAATTAATGTTCTCTAAGTGATTGTTGTCCTTCCCTCTGACCTTCGAAAGCATATATGTTTGTCTATGCGTAACAGTGTTGTTTCCTTTACAAAAATCAAACACTGCCTTTTGTAATCTGCTAAACATGAATGTTTGTAAGCAATTAATATTCTAAATGTGGTTACAATTGCGACCACATTTCTACAATTTTAGGCACTGTGTTTGTGCACATCGATTTTATCCACAAGTGGTTGTAACTCTTATAAGTGCCGCTGGATTTCTTCGTCCATCAGAATCTTGGTCTTCAGCATCATCACTTTGCCTACTTTATTCTTTTCCATGTATCCAATACCTAATCAAATCTATTATGATTGGTTATATATTGGTCTTGTCATCAAAACAAGATGTTCGTCGACCATTCACCATCACGTAACGATGGCAGTATTTCATGGTCATCCATAATCATTGTTCGTGGTCATCCATGGGTTTCACGACCTTTGATAACTGCACTATATAATTGTAGGTGACCACCATGTCACTGTTATAGCTATCTCGACCTCATCATTGATACGATTTTCCGCAACCACTTCCTCGACCTCTTTGGGTTTTAATTGCTCCTTCATTTTTGTTTTGTCCTATCTTATCTTATATTTATTTTACAAATCACCGCATGTGCGCTATGAATTATACGCACATTACGAAACCAACTCCCTCACTCACGCCTTCCCACCCCAACCCCCCTGTCCCAAAAAGGTGAGAAATCGAATTCCTCACCTCTCCCTTCCCAAATAAGAAAAGGAACCATTGGAGCAATTCCTAATAGTTATTTAATTGCTCCTTAATTATAACGGTTTTACCATTTAATTTGTACAATTTGCTCCTCTCTCACCGGTGTGAGTTTCTTTCATTTCAAATAATGGGATTTAACAATTGGCTAGTCGTGACCTTTCCAAGATAAGAAGAGAGATGGAAGATTCAAATCCCTATCTTATCAAGGGGTTGGGGTCTAATCATATGTGGATTTCGATTTTCACACTATGCAAAGAGACATGACAAAAGTTTGAGAGTGAATTGAGAATTAGAATATGATAGGAAAAATAATAGTTAGATTCTCTTTCCTTAATTTGGGAATTACTGATCGGGAAATTATCACTAACAATGACACATGACTCTCATTAATTGGTAGGGATAATGGCATGGAGTATCCCGAACTTTTTTTTTCACTTGTATAATATCGTTCCTAAATTTTTATTTGTGTGATTCGATCCTTAGATATTTTGGTTTTGAATAAAATTGAGATACTCGAATGAAAACGTTTGTGTGGCGACCAAATGGCCATCAAGTGCTTCCCTGGCAGCTACCCGACGACAACTTTGGCTTTTACAAATCTTAGAAGAAAGATTAAAGAAAATAAAGTTGAGGTTTCTATAAAGATGAAAAATTGGAAACTACAATAGAGGAAAAACCATCTTACGCTTGCTCCAACAATCAAAGGGCAATCACGGCCTCGCCAACCATGGAGAAGGGTGGCTACTCGAGCAATGAGGGCGACACCCTCATCGAGAGCTGGTCACTTGCTGTCGTCGCCTGTGAGGGTTGCAAGCCTCCAGCCAAAAACACTTGCGGTCGGGTCACGGACCCTTGTTGGCTAATGATAACATTGGCAAGGCAAAGGACTAAATTGGATTTTCCCATCACGTGCCAACGGGACCGCATTGGCTAGACGGGCTAAATTGGTTTTACTTCAAAGAGAATAAATCATATTAATCAATCTAAAAAAAGTCGAGGTTTGAACCTCCTACATTTTCAGAGGTTGGAATTAGGACGATTTAACTTTAAGTATAAGACTGAAAATTAGAATGGAAGTATAGCAGAAAGAAGGGAAAATTTAAAAAAAGACCCAAAATGAGCATATTTTCTCAAATAAGGATACAAAGTAACCGTCGTCTTAAATTAGAACCTGAAGTGGCCAAACCAATCTTAAATAAGGATCTCTCAAGTCGCTGACCAACCAAATGTATGCCGACCTGCAAGTGTGTGGCACCGGTGGCCTAAATAAGGGCAATTTTGTAAAAAAAAATATCGATAGAAATTAAAAACCCTAAAAACAAAACCCCAAACTCTTCACGTTCTCATGTTTTCTTCTTATGCTCTTCATCTTCTCCGTTCTTTGTCCTCTCTCACTTAGAGTGCCCAAATTTTCTTTTAATGGAACACGAATTGAAGCACAACAAGAAACTCCTAACTTCATTTTTTCACGTTTCCTTCCTTTCTTTTTTTGTCTTCATTTCTTTCTAACGAAGAAGACAAATCTCAAATAAAGCCATGTTTTCGTTATTCAGATACTCATATGTAACACGAGAGTCTCGATTCATTATTATCTTTTCCCAACCAATAGACGGAAAACATTTCGACGTCAAGGACCCACATCTCAAGCACCATTCGAATCCACTTCCATGGGGAGAGAGAGAGGAGGGTTGCTAGCACGTTCTTACTTTATTAACAAAGGATTTGAGTTCTCTGAATAAGAAGGGACAAGGAATTTAGAAGATGAAGTGTAGAAGAACATTAAGAATTTGGGGTTTTGTTTTTTAGGGTTTGTTACTTTTTATCAATATTTATTTTGACAAAATTACCTTATTCGCCATTGAAAATGCCACACATTTGTCGGCCAACGAACATTTGATTGGCTGGCAATTTCATATCTTTATTTGAGATTAGTTTAGTCACTTGAGATTATCATTTGAAACAATGGTCACTTTGAATCATTATTTGAGAAAATATGCTTACTTTGAATTTTTTTGAAATTTTCACTTGAAAAAATCATAAAAAAATAAAATTCAAGACGTTACACTATAAGAAATTTCAAGATCAAATTAATTTGAGCAGCTCTACCATTTTCGCCGCCGTCCCAGGATAAAAAAACAAAAACAAGTTGGGCGCGTAAATTCATCGAAGCGGACGTCCGTCCCCTCCTCCTCGCCGGTTCCTTCGTTTCCCTCGAGCTCGAGCAGTCAATCTCACTCGCCGGTCGCCATCCTCTCCTCGCCGCCGCATCCCCGATCGATCGCCGCCTCCTTCGCGGCGGCCGGAGCCGTCGATCATGAAGTCGGCTCCATCTCTCGTCTCCCTCTCCTTGGCGGTGCTCGAGAGCGAACTCCTCCGAGGTAGCCTTCTCTCTCTGCGATTCGGCAGCAGCTGCAGCCTCTACCCGTCGCTAACACGGCGGGATTTTCCCCTTCGTTCTGATTCCGTGCTGTGGTTTCGCCTCGGAAATCTCAGGGGACGATGTGCTTCCGCACGTCTACGAGCTCCCGGCGGATTTGTTCGACGCCCTGGTGGCTCGCCTGCCGCCGCTGGGCTTGCACAAGCTGCAGAACGAGATGTGAGTGGACTCGTCCCGTTCACTGCTCTGAATCATTTCTTGCAGTCGATTAGTTTCGCGATGCGAATGTCTGACAGTGCGTGCGGTGTCGGATTCCGCATATGCCGGAATTGCGGAGACTAACTACTGTGGAGTCGAGTAGGAAGTATGCGATCACTTGCCGCTGGCGCTTTTGATCATGAGAAATCTGTCTGTTAATTTCTCAAAATTTTCTTCGAGCAGGCCAAAATGGAAACGGGATGAGTATGACGCGGATGATTGCTTCAAGGATGGTAGAAAACGCGCCAGGTTGTTGACAGTTTGTCGTGCCTTAATTTGAGTTTTTGTAGAGCATCTATTGGACAAGTTGTCTTTCGAGAGAGGATATTGAGTACGAGTTTATTGCAATAGGAATGGAAGCTTCAATGATGCGTGGAGGTCATTGTATAAGCGGCGCTGGGTGGAGCTCTTTGACCAGGCGCAACCAGCTGATTGGCAACAGGCATATTGGGAGATACACTTGCAGAAGTACGTTTGGATAGTTTTTTAATGGACATTTTTAAAATATTAACATAGACGTCGGTTAATATTTATCCTCTGTCATCGTTTTCATTCTATCATCCTTCTTGTTGGAAATCAGGTGCATGGATGAAGCAGCAGAGGTTGCATTGCTCCCATCCTTCAACGGGAAATTAGGTGAAATAAGAATTTCAGGTAATCTAGATCCTTCTTCATATTTATCCAATATATTTATTGTCAAACACGGAGCTTTGAAAGCAAGAACATGATCCTAAGACAGGCTTTGATACATTATTCACAATGGTACATATCAGCCATCCGTTAAAACTCCTTTCCTTGGCAGTATTTATTCTTTGCAATATGATTTGTTTGTTCTTCACAGATGCTATGTTGGAATTTCTTGGTTATGAGGGGCAAACTGATACAACTATGCCTAAGTTCTCAAAACTTCATCAGCATTGTGAACGTTTTGGACACTACTTGAGGTAATTTTCTATAGATATATGTTGATTGGTTGCATCATCTATATAAAAGTGGATATGCTGCCTATTTCTCATTCAGAGTCTGTATTGTAATGTATAATGATATTGTTTTCCAGTGGAATTGACAACCTGTGATTCTGTTGTATTGTTTTGTTATTCTGCAGATCTCTGAGACTTCAAAATGTGCTATGTGTTGAAGAAACTTGTGTAAACTACTCTAAGATGTTATTGTTTTGTTATGTTTATCACTTTGTAAATCTGTCATTTTGTGTAGGTAGATCTGTGAAGCATACAGAAGAGAATAAATTTCAGCACTTGAACATGAAGTTTAACATAAATATCATATTGTGTGTTGCAGAGAAACTAGATAACCTTTTATTGTTGATGTTATGTTTGGTCTCTTTTTAACGTGGTCTGAGCAGATAAAAAATTTCTCTATGCATGCTCTATCTTTTTAACCTCTGGAACATGTGCAAATTCAAAATGGTTTGTTGTTGGCCCGAAAACTTGCATCTGGGGTGAGTCAATAAATGGTCGTCCATTGGCCAAAGAGTAAAAAAATAAATGGTTAATCTTAGTATTTTTTTTTTCAGCATTTGTTGAAGAATTCTAGATTGGAAAGCTTGGAAATTCAGTGGATCAGAATGAAGGAGCATGTAAGTTACCCCTAAGACATGACTAAAGGTGGACATACCAATGGACTGCACATGATTCTCTTACAAATCCTTCTAGGAAGAGCTGACAATGGAGACAATTTAATAGTTAAAGTAGAGGGTAGTGCATGGTAGGCATGCAGGATAACCCTCCATCTCTTTGGCTGATGATTTGGAAGTAAGCCAAATGGTGGATACTGTGATTGTTGAATATTGAACTAGTCATATGCAAACAACATCATGACACTTTTCAGACTTAAATTTTTGGGGTTCCTCTTTTATGCTTTTGGTTTTGGTTAGATTGCTTAATAAGGGGTACTCGGGGAGGATTTTTCCTGCAGTTTCTAATTTGGACTTTTAATTTAAATTTTTCTTGGACAATATTGGTCAACAAAAAATTATAACATATCATAATATAACACTGGTTGATCAGAACTTTTATTGTTTATTTTGTGGTAATGTGAAAGCCACAAAGTTAGCAAATGCAAGCATTATATTTGCCAAACACTAATTTTATCAAAAGCCATTGCTAAAGCTAGAAGTCACAAGTCAGCTAATGCCAAAAAAAGCCCATTATGGGAATGATGCCTTTTTACTTTTAGCTGATTCTAGATTGACCATCTCCTCACTCACTCAAGCAGCTGCACAAGTAAGCCTGCATCACTGAAGATGGAACATTTCAACTCTGCTGCAACCTCATGGCATGACAGAGTAAAATTTGCCTACTATGATTAGGTGCTGTGCAATTTTTTGCACAATCCACTATTATACTTAAGTGACTTTTAATTCTTGTAAGAGATGAGCAAGAGTCAGAGACAATTGATGGTATTAACTGTGATGGTCATAAAAAACTGATAAGATTCTACTGAGACATTGCCAGGAAGAGGCAATGGAGATCTACAATTATTGCCAAAAGTGCTTCCTTTTGTTACCTGTTATCCATATTCAATAGGAGAGGGTCTTGGGCACTGGCCATTGGAGTCAAACCAAGTGTGAAATTGTACAGTAAGTATAGATGGCATAAGGTTCACTTGCACTTCTTAGCAACTGATTGCAAAGAAAACAGGATTGACATGAACATGGGGAAGCTGTGGTTCAATGCATGTAGTGTATGTGAGGTGATGTCTATAGTTATGTATAAAATACTTGGGATAACTTGTCTTTGGAAATGCCAGAAAAAGCACGAAGTAATACCCTTAGGACAAAAATAACCCCATTTCAAACGAACAAAAAAAAAAAAGCACAAACTTTTGCTCGATGGACAAATATGACCATGAACTTATATCCTCCAGACAAAAATAACCTCACTTTTGGAATGATCCAAAGAAACACAAACTTTTACTCAAGGGACAAAAATATCCATGCTTACCTTTTCTGGAAAAAAGATTTATGCTGCATCTGCATGGCTAATGGCTGTGACGTGTACAATAGACACATCAACTGAGCAAAGCAACACCTATATTTTAAAACAAAATGGATGTAGTTTGAATAGGGTTTTGATCCATTCTTAAGAGACAAATGATTTTATCTCCGCCTTACCAAAAAAAAAAAAAAAATGATTTTATCTCCAAGTTGAGTTCACAAATTGGACACTTAAGATTTTGCCCCAAATTGAGTTTGCAAATTAGGATTTCATATCATCTATTTTGAGTTAATTTGTGGAGTTTGAGCAACTCGTGAAGTTCAATTAGCCACCTCAGATGCTAAATAAACTTCTTTGGGCGGAAAAGTCAATGGTAGATAACACAAGTCATGCCTTTTTTTGGTTCAATTGAAAAGTGAGGTTGTTTTTGTCCCAAGAGTATAAGTTAATGGATTTTTTTTTTTCCTTCGAGCTATAATTCGTGCTGTTTTTTTTTGGTCATTTGAAAAGTGGGTTATTTTTTCCCTGAGAGTTCATGCTTTTTTAACTTATAGTTGTCATGTTCTAACTCCTAATAGCATTTCTCTTACTAGTATTTTGTATGATCAATTCCATATTAAACAAAATAGGAACCTTTCAGTGAATTTTCCAGCTATGCATTCTTTCAATTTGCTTCTTTGTCATAGACAAAATATCAATCAAGCATTCTGCACACCCTTCTATTTCAGATGTGAAAGCTTACAAAACACAATTCTGCAGGTTCATGGTTTATGCCAACTTCTGCTCCAGAACTGTGAAACATTAACATCCCTTGAATTCATTCACTGCAAACTTCCTTCAACTTCTGTCAGTTCAATATGTACTTCGCTTCATGTTAAGGGAATGCAATCTCATGGAATAGTGCAATTCTCCGTTCAAGCGTCAAGCTTTCTTGACAGCAATTCAGTCTTACCTCCTGAATTCTTGTCGTTTCTTTCATGTGGAAGGTTATCTTTGTTTGGTGCTATGACCAACCTCTCATTGCAGATTATCTTGCATAGTCTCACTCTTCAATTGTAAACTTTACGTTACAGACTCTGTTGTGTTCCGGTTTTATTTTGTGCTATAAAGTAAAGATTTAAAGAATTCCCAGATGTTGTGAACCCATATAGTACAACTAATGCATGAGAATTCACTGTGGATGTATAACAACTGCATGCAGCATGATTTTCATGGCTTAATATTTAAGAACTATATACCAAGTGCCTGAAATCCAATATTAGGAACCTACTTATTTGGAGTTTGTATTTTGTGTGTTGTTCAGAAGAGATGGGTGTTGTTGGGACTGTAATATTTGCATCTCGCAGATGTTGTGGTCATTTTCTACTTTTTATTTCTTCTTTTTATAGCGTGACAATAGGCAAATGACTGGATTACATGTTCTACAAAGAGCTGAGTGTATTAGCTTGGCTTGTTTGTTTAAGATTCAGCATAAGCAAAAAGTTACCGCCAAAGTTTAAAATCTAAGTTGAATTTAAAAATAATTATGGAAAAATCATATACATGTAATTATCCCTATGCTTCAAAAGTTTCAAGCTTTTTTGGGCTTGAGCAAAGTCTAATTACATGAGCTACAAAATTTAGTTTAAGCAAAAAGTAAAAGTCAACCAAGATAGACTTGTAAAGAGATTGGCTTTCTCAGTAGTTGTCCTATGGGATCTTGTGCACCTTTTCCATGAAAGGCATGTTCTCCAGTTGATATGGCCATCTATGTATTTGGGGAAGATATTTAACTACTTCAGTCTTCAGAATATAGGAGGCATATAATGTTCTGTCAGATGTTTAGTAATTGTATTTGCCCAGTGAATTTTAACCCCTGATTCCTGATTTTGCTTTTGAAACTTTTGCTGTCAGGCACTTGTATTCACTAAGATTTTGTGAGGCCCACCTGGACAGATGCTTTGCTGGGTTGGTATTTACCACACTTCTTGACACTTCATCTAACCTATCCATCCTTGATCTCTCTGATAATGAGGTGCATAATACACAAATATTTCTTTCCATCGTTTTTCTTTTTTTGGGAAAAAACTAACTCAAGATCAAATGTACTTTTTTTGGCAGATAGCAGGATGGCTTTCTAGTTTTACCTGGAAATATAGAGGTAGCGTGATCTCACCTATAGGAGCTGGCAAATCATTGGCTTCATTATGTGCTCAATCTGAGGTATAGCCCCTTTTTTTGGTACCCTTGTTTACATGGGATACAACATATGATGAGCTGAGAGACTAATGCAGAATGAATGAACTACCGTACCTTTTGTATTATTATCCTCCTTAGCTTTAAATTTTACTGTCATTGCATTTAGGGGAAATAATCTTCATAAAGAAGATGCAAAAAATCTTAGACATGCTCTTGTATACATGCCTGCCTTGCGGACACTGGATTTAAGTGACAATTCCATCGGGATGATGGACTTAGGTCAGTATATGTTTTACTTCTTCACAATTCGCGGACATGACTAGTTATTCGTCTTTGATAGTAGTTACTCTGCAGGCATCTAATTCCCTTTTTGGTTGAGGCATCTGGAAAAGGCTTTCCCTTGGCTGACTTAAGTCTAGAAAACTGCGAGCTTTCATCTGATGGAGTTATTGAATTCCTAAGTACCCTATCCACCTTAGAGAAACAACTTAGTTCTCTTTCTATTTCAGATAATGGGCTTGGCAGGTATCTCTCTGCCCTTACAATTACTCTTAACTTCTGGAGCTTATTTTTTCTGGCTTATTGAATTTGATCTTATCTCTATTCAGCCATGTAGCGGAAGCCTTGGTAAAGTTACTGGACACATCAGTCCAAATACTTAATATAAGTGGTGTTGGATTGGATTCTTCTGGCTTTCAAGAGCTACAGAAAGTATCATCCAAATCTTTAAAGCTTGTCAAAATTGATATAAGGTTAACATTGAGCATTGAGTTTTCCATTAAGCCTCTCTTATAGATCACTTTGCTATGATTAACCTAAGTCATTTAATTTGCTTGGTATAGTAAAAATCGCGGTGGGATTGAATCTGCTAAATTTTTATCAAAGCTTATGGAATGCGCTCCACAGCTTGTTGCAGTCAATGCTGCATTTAATCTTATGCCTCCAGAGTCTCTCACTATCATATACTCAGCATTGAAAGGTTTGAAAGGTGATTATTCCAAGAATTATTGTAAATTCTTGAGTTGGTTCAATCTTCCTTTGGCTAATGTTGCGATTTTCATTTAAGACTGAACATGAATGAATATATTTAATGGGTCTACTTATTGTTATGAAGTGTTTTACATCCTTCCCTTTTCTGGTGTTTTCGAATCCTGAAGCATTCTTTGATAGAAATCTTGAAGAGATGAGATACTCCTAATCTTTCAAATTCACAAGCTAGTGGTTATGTACCAGCAATCAAATGCTAAATTATGCCTTTGTGCTATGCTATTCAGATTATGTTATCTTTAATCTAATGTCAGTTCATGATCTCATGACTTCACTTACACTTGCAACATAGGTAATCTTGGACTCTTGGACTTGAGAGGAAATAATTTGGACAAACTTGCCAATGATGCTAGCATGCTTGTTGATCTTCAAGGGGATGGAAGACTTCGTATAGTTTTTGAATCGTCACCAACCTTAGACGCCCCTTATGATGATGATCCTTGACATTTTTGCTGTCTTGGGCATTCAAAATATGCAAGATCTTCTGATTCCACACCACTTTGGACTTGAATATAAAATCTCCTTATTTCACGTCCTGCTAAATGTAACAATTGGGTAAGGAAGGCCATGCGTGTATGATTAATTTTTGTGCTCGACTTTTGGTTGTGACTTTTACCTGCTTTCCATATGAATGTCTTTCCTTTCAGGTACTCTTGATTGCAGTTTTGAGAGTATCAGACTACATTTGGTCTTCATAGGCTGGGAGGTTACCAGTCCTCTCAAGCGGCATTGTCCTTTAGGGCTGTACAGAGCCTCTTGAACTTAACAGGCACTGGGTTTTTATGGCCAATGCAAGATTCGGGCGATTTTTCTTCACTCGTGGAGTCTGATTGGCCGATGGGCGTGTATAATCTCACCAGCATACATGTTTCTCCTTCAACTGTGAGTTGTAGCTAGACTATCTGAGCGTTGACTATCAATGCCATTGGAGTATGTTTGGCACTTCTTACTCGGGATGTAACAGGCGCTGATTTGAAAACGTTGTTCGGTGCCCTCTAATTCTCTAAGATTTCGTGATGGAGAATTGTCTGGCCTTCAGTGAACCCTTTGGAGCATAGCCCACTAGGAATCTCTTTCTGCACCTAACAAAGGTTATGACATTGGCCAACCCTCATATTTTTTAATAAGAAAATCAGCCAACCTGTAAAGATCCATTCGTTTCATTCTTTATTAAATCAAATAAAAAATTTCGTTAAACGTCAGAATAGCAAAGGCCAGCATGATGAAGCAAAAGCGAAAGTGCGCACAGAGTCCCCTTTTTTCTCCTTTTCCTTGAGCTTGTGTCCAAAAGCAGTGGTTGCGGTGGCTTTATCAACAAGCTAAGGCCTCCCCCTTGCTTATGATTCTCCAGCAAATGATCGCCTCGTTCGTGCTTATCCTCTCCTAATCCCTCGCCCCCGCCATCACATTACACGATTCATGCAGTGACCCGTGAACTAACCACTTCGTTATTATCATTGGGTGCCGCATGTTTGTCGCCATCATTAGGTTTGTAGCGCCCAATTTTTCGTCGTCCATGTTAGCTCCATTCCGAAGCTACCTCGTTCCTTTTCTCGGTTCGGATTAGAGATAGCGACATTGGTTAGGTTGCATTCTTGTCAACCCCTCCTTTACTGTCCTTTTCCTTGCCTCGCCAGGGATCCAGATGATTGTCCATCTCTGTCGAGGCAATCCCCCCCATCTTGCCTAACGCTTCTATAAATGCGGGCATTTATTTCTTACGGTCTGAGGTTCTCTTGCATTGGATGACTGGGGAAAGCCCCACTTTCAGAGATACGAAGACTCCACTTTGGATTTTTGCGGTACTTGATAATCATGAGCTTACCTCATGTGGCACAACAATTTAATTTTGAGATAATGACGCGCATAGTCTTAATGAGGGTCCTAAACTTTAAATGAACTCCTTAAGTCCAATGTTTAAAGTTAATCATGAATTTTTGATTTATTTGATGTGATTAATAAATTTTTGATACATATTTAATTTAATTATTAGACTATATAAAAATATTATATATTATATTTTCAATATTTTCATCAATGATTAAATTAAACACATACCAAAAATTCATATACCATATTAAATAAATTAAAAGTTTACAAATGATATTATATATTAAGTTAATTTAGAGATCACGTTGAATAAATTTAAAGTTTAACAATTACATTATATATTGAATCAAAATTTATAAATATTTACATCGTTACGTTCTTATTTTTTAGTAGCATCGCTTGGGACATCTACATTGAACCTTAGTATTTTGATTTTAAAATTGGTAGGGGAAAAAAAAGTAGAAATACTCTCTCTCGATCCATGGTTCGGTCTAATCACATGGCCATAGCTCCTAAACAAGACTAGGTTAGGTGTACGTGGTTCGAAATTCATCATAGAAATTTCTGCGAAATCGGATCTTTTTTTCATGAATATGGAGCGGATTTCATTTGGTTTCGCCAATATAATGTTTCCACACGTACTGTGGGACAGATCCCTACGCCGAGCTGCCTCCGCAGTACCGTCCCACGTCCCCAGTCGGTCGGGTCACCCAGACCCACCACCTCGCGCGCACGTGCCGAACCCGAGCCCGACTGACTAGCGACTGAGGGGGTCGCGCAGTGGCACGTTCGTAATTCAAGCGGACTTCCGGGGGCAATTTATTCCGCCCCGCCTCCTCCCCCGCTCTCTCTCTCAGAGAGTCTCTGTCGCTTCTCCAAAGTAAGCGTCGGCGTCACTCAGACAAAAAAACTACTTTTTTCCTCCGCCACTGCAACACTCACCATCTCAACCCCTCCCTCTCTCTCTCTCTCTCTCTACATCGGACCAACTACCGGCTCGATCTGCTTTCTCTCTCCCCGCCGCGCGGATCCCTCCCCCGCCGCCGCCGCCGTCGTCGTCTCTCCGGCGAGATGGAGGAGGCCTTGGAGCTCGCGCGCGCCAAGGACACGAAGGAGCGCCTGGCCGCCGTGGAGCGCCTCTACCAGCTACTCGAGGCCTCCAGGAAGAGCCTCTCCGCCACCGAGACGTCGTCGCTCGTCGACTGCTGCTTGGATCTCCTTAAGGACAACAACTTCCGGGTCTGTGAGGGTGCCCTCCAGGCCCTGGCCTCCGCTGCCGTCCTCTCCGGCGAGCACCTGAAGCTTCACCTGAACGGGCTCGTCCCCGCCGTCGTCGACCGCCTCGGGGACGGTAAGCAGCCCGTGAGGGACGCCGCCCGGAGGCTGCTGCTCACTCTCATGGAGGTAACTGTCCCGTTCGTTCGCTCGCTGTGTGCGCGCTGGATGAAATGTGAGGCGGTTGATGCCTGATGGGGATGCGTGTGTTTGTTTTGTTGGAATGGTGATTGCTGGAGTGAAGATTCTGTGAAAATTGGGACCGTTAGGAGTGCGCGGTGATTTCTCGGTTGAGTTTTACCTATCAAAAGAATTCTTTGAAGTTCTCCCGGATTTTCTAAAATGCTGGTTTGTTCGTTAGCAATCAGATGCTAATGGTTAATCTTCCGTGTTGCTGATATTTGAGAATTATTGTTGTCGTGTTAGAAGTTTTGATTTGTAGCGTTATGGAGCTTTTAACTTCAAATATTGTCTCTGTGACTCTTGCTCTCGCCCTTCTTTAAGGCTGTGCAATAACCTGAAATGAAGTCAATGTACAAATCAAGCTTGGTTGACTTGGTTCTTAAACATTTCAGAATTTCCAGGGTTTAATTTGACCAAATTTTTGCCTTGGGAGCTTCATTTTAACTCTTTTGTAGTGTTCTTTTTTCCCTTTTAGGAGAGGTTTTTTAGAGAAGTTTTTAGGAGCAATGTGAGCTCATTAGATGGGGAGTTCAAATCAATCATCATGCGTTATTTCAGCTTCAATTTATGCAAAGAGTGGAAATGACCTGTATATTTTTAGGGTTCCTATGCCTGAACAGGATTTGCAAAGAGGAAACTTAAATTTGAGAACTGGTTCAATTTGGTTCTCTGTTAACCAATTTTTTTTTCTTATTATGTTTGAGTTAATTAAATATACATTTCCTTTGCCCACTTTATCTATCATCCCTATTTCACATGATATAAATGTTGCATTTAAAAGGACTCAATTTAGGCTTGTGCTTAGTTCTTCTTATTTGTGCAGTTTCTTTGTCTGAAAACCTTAGATCAAGTTGGAGGAGGAAAAGCATGAACCGGGATTTAATTTATCCGAAAATTAAAACTGATCTCCTTGCAAATTTCCTTTTGAATTCATTCGTGGCTGGTTTTTTTCTCACCACTAGATTAAAGCAGGGAGAAATAGATAGGACAATAAAGTATTTTTTCTAGCTTTTCCTTCTAAATCCTAGGAAATGCAAAGGGGAGTTCTCCTTCCTAATTGTAGAAAACGCAAGGGGACTTTAGTATTTTTCTCTTTTCCATGTTTTTTCTAGGTTTTGTCAAACTTGACCTTGGCTATGCATTTCCTGCAGGTTTCTTCGCCGACAATAATTGTTGAAAGGGCTGGGTCTTTTGCTTGGACTCACAAAAACTGGAGAGTCAGAGAAGAGTTTGCTCGGACTGTGACTTCTGCAATTGGTCTCTTTGCATCTACAGAGCTTCCTCTTCAGCGGGCCATCCTTCCACCAGTATGCCTCTTGACTCGACTTAGTTGGAGATTATTGAGATCTTTTTCCTCCGAACTGGATTTATTAATGCTTCTTTTCTTTTCTAGATTTTGCAAATGTTGAGTGACTCAAACCATGGTGTTAGGGAAGCAGCTATATCATGCATTGAGGTCAGTGGCATCCTTGACACATTACTCCTTCAAGCCTTGTAAGATCTTTATGTGGAGTTATCTTAATTTGCTAATAAGTCTCCTGTTTGACCTTGTATTTCTTGTGTAGAGTTGATTTTTAAAAGCATCATATGGTTCAAACTTCATACAATTAATTATTTTTGGTAGTTGTAGGATTAAATTATCGTGATTGGTAAACAGAAAATACTAAAACCTGGGTGTTTGCATGGAAAAATTCATATTTTGCAAAAGCACCCGCAAATCCTTTGCTTCAGCCAACTGTAATAGATTCAAGTTGGATTCCATCTCCCAGAACAGTTGTTAAATTAACATTTGAATTATAATATTTTGTTGCCAAACTCTGTGATACGCTCATCAGATTAAAAAGCCAGGAATTGCTGTTTCTCTTTTATGAGTAACCTCAACTGTGATGGCAACATATTTTTTTTTAGTGGTATGACATTAAGGAGAGGCACACTATGCATCTGTTCTGGATGTTCTGTTCTTGCAGAAGTTGTTTACGGATAAGAGAAGCTGTATCTGTATTTTTTTGATTTAGCTCGTATTTTTATTAGATAACTGGTGAGAGCTTGTAAGTTTGCTTAAGGATCAAAATTGGTGTTGAATAACTAAGCACGAGTGACAGTAGTCAAGACTCCTCTTCCACTAGACATATTGTTTTTTAATTTATCGTCTCCTGTCTCTTCCATGATCCTGTGAGTAATGGTTCCTTTCTCAAGTAAAGCATGGTGCTGGTTGACATAGTTAATAATTCTTTGATACAAGAAGCAAAAACTAAGTTTCAGCAGCTGTGATACTTGTATTCTGATGTTGCTGTTCTGAAATATAGTTGATGCAACTTTTACAGAAAGTTTATATGGTGGTGTTTCACTTATAAGATGGATGAGCCGTGCTAGGGAAGCAGCATGTTTTGCCTGTTGAATTTGAAATGGCAGTTTTCTCTGGAGCTTTTTGATTTGTCTTTTAGCTGGTTGCTGGGCCACATTCATTGAGAAGGCTTTTTATTTTTACTCTCTTTCCAGGAGATGTATACACAGGCCGGGTCTCAGTTTCGTGATGAACTTCAACGGCATCATCTCCCTTCATCAATGGTGAGGATGTGCCTTATACTTCTGCTGTCCATGGAAACATTCTAATGAAATGCATAAAATATGGAGGGATTCCAGTCTTTTCTTTTATTTGATTAGATAACCAGTATTTTTTATTTTCAGAGAAAGGAACTTTTTGCCTCCTTCTGATAGAATTTATGATTGCAGGTGAAAGAGATCAATGCAAGATTAGAGAAGATCGAACCACAAATTCGTAATTCAAATGGACTTACGGGTAATTTTGCTGCCACGGATACAAAGCCTGCAAGTCATAACCCTAAACGAAATAGCCCCAGGGCAAAGAGTTCTTCTAGGGATATGTCTCTATTTGGAGGTTAGTATCTTCACTTTAAATCCTTTCCTGCTATCTTTAAGTATATGATCTATACTATAGTCCCCAAAGATATCTTTTCTCCAAATTCAAGGTAGAAGTAGAATGCTCTTCCATTCAACTGAATGTTTTTTTCCCCTTCCCTTGAGAGGGGGTGGGGGTTGGATGTATTATGTTTTGACATTTTGTTGGGAAAGTTAAGTATATTTGTTAAATATTGATGGACTTATTCTTTGTGGTGTACTGTACTTCTCTCTTCCAGTCCTCTGACCACAAAGCATTTGACAAAATTTGTAAGATGTGCTTCAGTTTAATCTTTCGGTGTTGTCTTTTCTGTTCTGTGCAGCTGAAGGTGATGTCACAGTAAAACCCATAGAACCAATTACAGTGTACTCAGAGAAAGAGCTGATAAGGGAATTTGAGAAGATTGCTTCTACCCTTGTGCCAGATAAAGATTGGTCAGTTCGGATTGCTGCCATGCAAAGAATTGAAGCACTAGTTTCTGGAGGTTTTTACTCTCTCTCTCTCTCTCTCTCTCTCTCTCTCTCTCTCGTGGGACTATGTCATTCTTATCATTATGATACTGGCAATTTACATTGATTTTTCAAAGAAACCAAGTCTAAATGCTCATTGAAAGTAGATCCCATGCTAACTACCTCACTTGAAATGATCCATGCCAAATGTGATCGAGATGGGTATAGATCTGGTGGCACAGTGATAACTCCTAAAAGGGTGCTTTAGCTTTTTAAAGGTGTTTAGTGAAGACCTCAGAGCCAGTGTTGCCCCCCTCTTAGCTTTAGGGTGCTACAGCTTTAGGACAGTTGTCAAATGCATGCGCTGCGCATTAAACTTCATTGCACATCCACAACAGTAGTAGACAGACTCTCTGACTATTGCTGAAAGCACTTATAAGTTTCCTTCTGAATATCTAGATGTCTGTTTGAATAATCTATATCGAGGTAAAACTGATTTAATCTACAATGTATTGGCGCAACCTTAGTTTACTGTTAGAACTCACAAAATCTTAATACCGTATACACACGTTCTTGTCCTATCTACTAGTTACCAATTTCAATGTTTTTATCATCTAATCGCTATCTATATCTTTTTTGATTATTTTACCTGATGATCCTTGACATTTTTGCAATGAAGTCTAATGCACAGTAGTGGTGGCCTTTTTGCAACCAAAGCCACAGTAGTGGTGGGATTATTTGCTGAAGCCTTACAAGCCATGTTTTAATGCGAGTCTTTTTGTCCTCAATCATACTGTTACCAGGTGCTGCTGACTATCCATGTTTCAAGGGACTGTTGAAGCAACTTGTGGGCCCTTTGAGCACACAGTTGTCTGACAGAAGGTCCAGCATAGTGAAGCAGGTGCAACTTCATGGCTTACTGCCCTTTTGTTTGTATAATTTTTCTTTGCCACCAGTGGTTCTTGAACTTTCCAATTAGAGTCTCCTAAGGCTGGTTAAGGACTGGTTGGCAAGCAGACTTGCTTTGGCTTTGATCTGTAGTTGGCCTCTGAGTTGGCCCTTAATCTTGAATTCAAATCTGGGTTGCAGCAATGGGGGCTCTTTTTTCTCCACAAGTGCCTGTCTGCAGTGCTTTGATTCTGTCTCATTGCTGCAAAGAATGTTTATTGGAGGATAACAAAAAAACGCCATTGGTTTATTAGGAAAAAAAAAGGACAAAGGCATGGTTTTTATTGAGATCTCCTACCTTGCTTGAATACCATTCCTGTCTCTGTGTCATGCTTATAATGACCAATGACAGATTTATTTGGCATGTTTTTTTCTCTGCATCTGTTGCTTGTAAAGCTCCGTGTTTCTTCTATACTGAGGATTAAGGAAACAGTTGCCACAAACCTCTGGTGTTTGCCAACTTGCTGGAACTTTAGCAACATGTGCCAAGCAAACAGTGGCTTTTCAGATTCATCAATTGTAGGGATTTGGCTAGTCTTGCTCCGAAGACATGGTTAAAACAAGAGGACCTTATTTTGCTAGATCACTAGTAAAATTGCTTCTCTAATCAAACATTGCAGCAAGTAATGTATTAAGTCTTTATAAAAAAAAATACTGTTTATAAGCCCTTTTTTTGGTTGTGTTATGTGCTTTGAAGGCTTGCCACCTGCTATGCTTTTTATCCAAGGAGCTCCTGGGAGATTTTGAAGCCTGTGCCGAGTTGTTCATTCCAGTATGTACTAAGCTCTCTTTAATTTTGTTATTTTTGTTTTCCCTCTTCATTTAATGATAATGTGTTATTTCCCATCAGGTTCTTTTCAAGCTAGTTGTGATCACTGTACTTGTTATTGCAGAGTCTGCTGATAATTGTATAAAAACGGTAAGTTAACTCATCAGCATGTTTAGCCAAAAAAGAAAATTCTGATATTACTTTTAACTTCATAATGTATCACACTATATGCTTTTACCTACAGATGTTGCGTAACTGCAAGGTTTCACGTGTTCTTCCTCGCTTAGCTGACTGTGCAAAGAATGATCGAAATGCAGTACTTCGTGCAAGGTGCTAAAACAATCTTTATGTTCCATAACTTTTTTCTCATTAAAAACATTACTAGGAGGCGACAGTGCATATTATTCTGTGCTTAATATAATTGTTACTTCTTTTACATTCGTTGAATGTTAGGTGTTGTGAATATGCACTGTTGGTATTGGAACAATGGCCTGATGCGCCAGAAATACAGCGATCTGCTGATCTTTTTGAGGATCTTATAAGATGTTGTGTCGCTGATGCAATGAGTGAGGTAAAGCTGTTTGAATGTGTATATATTTTTGAGCTTTTTCATTTCAGTGAAAATGTTATTGATATTTGAAATTTAATAGGTTCGATCCACAGCCAGAATGTGCTACAGAATGTTTTCAAAAACTTGGCCAGAGCGCTCCCGCCGCCTGTTTTTAACTTTGGATCCTGCAATTCAGAGGGTAAATGCTTCTTATGAACAGGGATATCCTTGGCCTATCTGTGTTCTTTTTTTCCATTAAGCTTTTTCTTATCCCTCCTTCTCTGCAGACAATAAATGAAGAAGATGGTGGCTTGCACAGGCGACATGCTTCTCCTTCGATTCGTGAGAGAACTGCACATATGCCGTCCACTCATACCTCTGCTCATACAGGTCTACCTGGATATGGAACTTCTGCTATTGTTGCAATGGATAGAACGTCTAGTTTATCCTCAGGGACTTCTCTTTCTTCAGGGCTGCTTTTGTCACAGACAAAAGCAGCTGGTAAAGGTGCTGAACGTAGTCTTGAAAGTGTGTTACATTCAAGCAAAGAGAAGGTCAGTGCCATTGAAAGCATGCTTAGAGGCTTGGATGCATCTGATAAGCGCAATCCTTTGGCTCTCCATTCATCTAGTCTGGATTTAGGTAAAGATGGACTCGAGTTATTTCTTCCAATCTGTTAAAGTAAATCTTTTTAGTTTTTGGATGGATACTCTTGATCGTTTGTAAGCAGTTGAATTTTTCTCATGTTGCTCCTAGTGCAGGAGTTGACCGTCCATCTTCTCGTGATCCACCGTCTCCACATGCAATTCCAGCTTCTAACCAGAGCAGCTCTTTAGCCTCAGATTCAGCTGCATCAGTTATCGGCAGGGGTAGCAACCGAAATGGTGGCTTGGGTTTATCTGATATCATTTCTCAAATTCAAGCTTCCAAAGATTCTGTCAAATCATCCTATCGTGGTAATGCAGTAACTGAGACTTTGTCAGCATTTTCTGCCTATTCAGCAAGGAGAACTTCAGAGAAGCTGCATGAAAGGGGTTCAATTGAGGAGAAAAGTGACATTAGGGAAGCTAGGCGATTGACGAATTTGCACATGGAGAGGCAATATATGGACACACCACACAGAGATGGAAATTTAAGGGATTTACAGAGCAGTCATGTCCCTAACTTCCAGAGGCCACTTTCGAGAAAGGCTGTGGTGGGAAGAATGTCTGCAAGCAGGAGAAGAAGCTTTGATGATAGCCAGCTATCGCTGCGTGATTTATCAAGTTATGTGGAGGGTCCAGCATCTCTCAGCGATGCTCTTAGCGAGGGTCTCAGTTCGACTTCTGACTGGTCTGCTAGAGTTGCTGCGTTTAGTTATATAAAGTCTCTGCTGCAGCAAGGACCAAGGGGTATTCAAGAAGTAATCCAAAACTTTGAGAAGGTCATGAAGCTATTTTTCCAGCATTTGGATGATCCGCACCATAAAGTTGCACAGGCAGCTCTTTCCACTCTGGCTGACATAATTAAATCTTGCCGCAAACCCTTTGAGGGTTATATGGAAAGGATTGTACCCCATGTTTTTTCACGTTTAATTGACCCGAAAGAGTCAGTTCGGCAGCCTTGCTCAGCAACATTAGAAATTTTGAGTAAATCATACAGTACAGATTCCCTTCTACCTGCTTTGCTTCGATCACTTGATGAACAACGCTCTCCCAAGGCAAAATTGGCGGTGATAGAATTTGCCGTCAATTCCTTTAACAAGCATATGACAAACTCTGAAGGTTCTGGTAATATTGGTATATTAAAACTATGGCTTGCTAAGTTGACTCCCCTAGCCCATGATAAAAATACAAAGCTCAAGGAAGCAGCTATTTCTTGTCTCATATCTATTTACTCCCACTATGATTCGACTGCATTTCTCAATTTTATACTAAGTTTATCTGTTGAGGAACAGAATTCTTGAGACGAGCTCTTAAACAGTACACTCCTCGTATTGAAGTTGATCTGATGAACTTTTTGCAAAGCAAGAGAGAGCGACAGCGTTCCAAGTCTGGTTATGATCCTACTGATGTTGTGGGTTCATCATCTGAAGATGGATATATTGGTCAGCAAAGGATGGGTAATTTCTTTGGCAGGTATTCTGCTGGTTCCTTAGACAGTAATGGGGGCAGAAAGTGGAGTTCTATGCAAGATTCTTCCCTGCCCTCTGGTGGAATTCAAGTAGCATCTAATGAAATTCATGATAACTTGTACCGTGGCTTCTCTGATTCCAAGTCTGAAGATCTGAGCTGCACTATAAATCTCACTGACAACAATATAGATTCCCAGATTGGTCGGATTGAACATGTGTCTCCCATGAGTTTAGAGGGCTTGTCCAATCCCCAGGTGGACATCAATGTTATGAGCAGTTCTGACCCTGGAGCTGCTGAAAACTTAGGTCCTGATGGTGAGACTTCAGCTGAGGCCAACCTCGACAATTGCAATTCATCCACTTCTAAGGTTAACTCATTGCCAGAGGAGCCAAGTATTCCCCAAATTCTTCACATGGTAAGATATCATTCAGTTTCTAGTGGCTTGTAATGGTAAGATTGTTACTTTTGGGAAATAGTATGATTAGAAGTGTGAAAAAGAATTTCATTGAGGGTAATGAATCTGGAATCCTTCTGTTGTAGATCGGTAATAGCAATGATGATCTTTCATCTTCAAATAAAAGAACTGGACTTCAGCAACTGGTTGAAATATCTCTGGCCAGTGATACTTCTATTTGGACAAAGGTATGCAAAGACAAAACTCATTCTCCCCCTTCTTCACGAGGCTTCTGCCAAGAATGTTCTTCCCTGTGCAGCCCTAACATGGCATTGTAATTAAGTAGAAACTTGGTGCCAATTCTGCTGTGTGCTTACTATGAAGTTTACATGATGCCTGTCATTTGCCAATATTGTCAGAAGCTTGTGGCTTGTTCCTCAAAAATAGTGACAGTTGTGTATCAGGATGATCCTACTAACTCTTAGAACTATGGAAAATGGTGTTAATTGAAAAAGAACACTGGTAAAAGGGCAACTGGTTTCTTATTTGTTGAACAAGACAATCAATGTTCTTGGGTATCTTATCTGCTTATTCCATTTGTTGTATGTGTCCACCCATCAAAATCCATTAGCTTTTCTTTCCTTGATGAAGTGGAATCTACCATTTTCGGAAGCTATTAAGTCATATTAATCTCTTTATATTAATGGATGAATTTTTTTTCATCAGGGAGGACCTCATTTGAGAACATGTGGTTAGATTAATATTGTGGCATGTTATTCTCTATGATGACTTACAGTTACATGGCTTTTATGCAGTATTTCAATCAAATCTTGACGATTGTACTTGAGGTGTTGGATGATTCTGACTCCCTCATCCGTGAACTTGGTCTTTTGTCGATTACTGAAATGCTCCAGAATCAGGTATGTTGTGTATCATTTCACTTTTAAAATAGTACCATGTCTTTAAATTTGTGTTGAAACATTTCTTTTCACAAATGCTTGCATATGTTTCTCGTGCTTTGCATAATTTTTATCTGGGGTAAATTCTTCATTCCTCTTATGGTTCCAGAAAGATATGATGGAAGAGTCTATCGAGATTGTAATTGAAAAGCTGCTTCATGCTAATAAGGATGACATTGTCAAGGTAATTTCTTTGCTAATCTTTTCAGCCATCATTAGCTTCCCTTGAATCCAACTTTTAAATTTTATTTTTCTGCTTTTAGGTTTCAAATGAAGCTGAGCATTGCCTATCTATTGTATTGTCCAAGTATGATCCCTTCAGATGTCTAAGTGTATGTGCTCTCTCTCTCTCTCTCTCTCTCTCTCTCCTGGTGCTCTTTTCTTCTAGAAAAGTGGAGGTTGCTAGTAGACTAATTTTTGAATGTGTTGGTGATGTGATTGTTTGATGAGCAGGTTATTGTTCCACTATTGGTCACTGAAGATGAGAAAATGCTTGTTACTTGCATTAATTGTTTGACGAAGGTACCTTGCTTTCTACTCTCAATCCGACTGTATATAGGACCTCCTCTCTTAAACCCCCCACCAACCTCCCAAGAAGAGTAGACGAAAGAAACAAAGTACATGTGCATAAGTTTTTGCTTATTGGACTTGATAATGTTGACACATGCTGTTTTGCTGTGTCGGTTGGGCTTATGTTGGCTCCCTCTGTTGTAGCAACTCGTTGCAAAGTGGATGGTTACTTATGAGACGAACTTATCAATCTTAGACGTAATTAGGATTTAGGAGCAGTTCTGATGTCCACAGACTGCTGGAACAGGTTCTTTCTTTTGACTTTTTTGACCATCAGGGACTTTCTTTTGAAGCATATTCAAATAGAAAAATTGTATATGCTTCATCTTCAAAGTTGTCACTAGTTACTATTGCTTCAGTTTGACTTAAGAGCAATTTGTCATGTCCCCTATTGTGATAAAATCTACACTGAGTGCCTTCTAAAACCGCTTACATAGTTTTCCACCCTTGGATAGTTTTAGGCTGTACATCAAGACCCTTTAGTCCGGTCTGAAGGTCATCTTATTTTTGGAAACCAGCCCTCTCCTTACATTTTGAAGACATTTAACTTCCGATGCTCTTTATTTTTATCTAATAGAAAACTTCCTCTCATGTCTCCAGCTTGTGGGACGGCTATCACAAGAGGAGCTGATGGCTCAGTTACCATCATTTTTACCTGCTCTTTTTGAAGCATTCGGGAACCAGAGTGCTGACGTTCGCAAGGTAGATCTTGATGTTTTTATGACTCTTAATACTGGGACAATGGCTATTAAGCTCAGTGGAAAAAAAAATTAAGCATTGGATATAGAGCTCACGATTATTCAGCAAATATGTGATTGGAAAGGATGAAAATAATCCACAAATTTAGATGCTTTGAATCTTGGTTTGACTTATATCTTTGGGATTGTATTTGAGTCTGTATTAGACCTAATCTCTGTGATCTGTAGCAGGAGTGAAGATCCTACTTCGAGCTTTTGTACTATAATATTTGCTTCCATGTGTTTGTGTTCCTGCAAGCTTTTGCTGCATTTTCCTTGCCAATCTTGGTGAATGTCATAGTTCTTTTAGATTATTTCTCTTTTTTTGCTTGATGTGGAAGGACACATAAATAGAATAAATATGGTGTTAAGTTAATTTCAGCTACTATATACCTGTTTGAACTTCGCGACATCTCTTAGATGGTAATAGATTCCTTTTGCTCATTCTCATGCATTTTCACATCGTTGAAGTTGAGTAGATCACAACCTTCTACTGTTGCACTGTGTTTTACAATCTCAGCTTGGTTTTATTTTTCTGTTGGTGCAGACTGTCGTTTTCTGTCTGGTCGATATATATATCATGCTTGGGAAGGCATTTTTGCCATACTTGGAAGGCCTTAACAGTACACAATTGCGCTTGGTGACTATCTATGCTAATCGTATATCGCAAGCCAGGACAGGTACTGCCATAGACACTAATCATGTTTAGCTCTTTTTTCTTTTTCCATTTCTCTTTTCTCTTTTCTGGGTGGGAAAGACAATGGCCATGAGGTTCTATAGTTCATCATTGTGTATTTTGTAAATTTGTGTGAAATGGGTTTTAGTTATGTATATTTTCGTACATATTGCTTTTGCTTTTAATTTGTTTGGTTTTTTGTGAGTGATTGATTGTGGTGGGAGAGAGTTGTAATTTTTATTTGGAGAGCGACACTTGAAAAATAAATGTGATTTTGGAGGAAATTTTTTCTACACCTCTATCCTGCCGTAGATCTTTGTTTCTTGGGGGCTTTCCATGTAGCTCTCTGAGTCCAAGTTGTGTATTTGGACGTTGGTGTCCGAACATAGTTATGGATGGAAGTTCTCTGATGTGGTTGTATTTTTATATGAGAGGACATTCTCTTTTGAGTTCTATCTTATTGGCATTTTCTTTGTTATTTGAAAAGCCGAGACTGCATAAAAGTCACGTACTTCAAGTCCATGACTAGTTTACCAGACTGTTCAATTGTGCTGTTTTGAGTGCTCAAAGCCATCATCAACGCGCTGTCTTTTTCTCTTTCGAGGCAAAGCATCGCTAGTAATGCTGTACTAATTATGGAGCTTTACACTAGTCATGCCAAAACCCCATCCTTTGCCCTTGATTCTCCTCTGCACCAGCATAAAATCCTTCTTGAAGCCTTTCCATGTTGGCAATTTGAGTTCCCCCATGACAAGGATCATGGACGCCAAAAAGTCCGCAGCCTGAGGTTAACGATGACTGGTGTTCTGCGAATAAGCATTCTCTCTTTCCCATGCAGAAAATGGCTTTCTCTGAGATTTGGGTAAATTCGATATTGGGTCTGCATCTGATGGCTCTCGCCCCATCGCTCCATTTTGCTTACAGGGGGAAACGGGAGGGATGTTTGGGATTGGCAGTTGAGGCTGTTTGCGACCTTTTTAACGTTAGGTGCCCGGTTCTCTTAGTACCTAAATAATCCCATTGACCCAGTTTTTTTCCCTTAAATGTAATTTTAACTTTGGCTTATAATGTTTTCATCTTGAATATTTTTTCTTCCCGCTGGAACCATAGTTGGACTCTGATAAATATGGCCTGGAAAAGAGTAAATTCATTTGAAGCCGCTTAATAAGCGTAGATGTACGAGCAATGAAAGGCTTCTTGTCTCGTTTGTCATTCTCTACACGCAGCCTGTCTTTGACCTCTATCCCGATCGATTAACCATTGAGAGCATTAACCCACAAAGGACGAAATATTGTGGTGTTCTAAGAAGAGCTTGCCTCTCCAATTTTTCCTGGACTATAACCGGGAGGTGGAGCACCAACGAATTTATTGAGCACATATACCCCTAAATTTTTATTTTATAGGTCAAGTGGTTCCTCCCCGCATTCTGCTAGTCGACACCCTCCTCTTGTTTAGGTTGTTCCTTTAAGTTTGGTTTGTCTTACCTCGACAGGAGTCGTATGATTCTAGCGGTAGAGTCATGAAAAACACCTATTTCTTCCATATTTTGGACCTCAGCTGATTAATACGGCATGGAGAAGAGTAAATTCCTCCGAAATTTTTGACTTTGCCTCATGCCATTTGCTGGTATCTCAAATACATAATATAATATTTCTGCTAAAAACCGAGGATCGGGTTGTGGATGAATAAAATATAATACCGGTAGAAGAATTGAATGTCATCGTCTGGAAATAATAAAATGTAAAACTCTTATTAACCTTATGGGCAAGAAGAACTATTTGTTGCACTCCGTTATACCCTTTTAACTCTTTTTTCTTTTCATTGCTTGTACCTATGTGCTTGCACATAAATGGCTCATGTTCCAAGTTCAACTCTTTGATAACAATTATGCATGAAGCATCCGACCATCAGATTTATCTCTCTGTATCATAAAACAAACCTAAGTCGTCTTTTCACTTTGATCTTTGGCTAATAATGTCGTTAAAGTCT
Source organism: Corymbia maculata (assembly GCA_014182735.1). Classification (NCBI taxonomy): domain Eukaryota; kingdom Viridiplantae; phylum Streptophyta; class Magnoliopsida; order Myrtales; family Myrtaceae; genus Corymbia; species Corymbia maculata. The sequence goes on along the minus strand of CM024689.1, from coordinate 7,293,294 downwards.
ATGCTAAAGGGTACACCATTGAACAAATAATAATATAAAATGGTGAACAGAACTCTCATCTTATTCCCTAAATTTCTCACAAATTGAGCAAATTAGACATGTCTCATGTTGTTATTATTTGGGAAAATTACCAAAAAATTCCTAAAATTATTGCAATTGTGCCGATTCAATCCTAAACTTATTTTTTTGGTCAATTGACTCCTAAACCTTTTACAATTATGCCAATTCAATTCATCCAGCCAAAATTGGTCAGTCGACGCTAACATAGTTGTCGGTTGGTGGCGGGATTTTTTATTAATATTTTATTTTTTCGAATTATTTTATTAATATTTTTCTTTTTCTTTTTCTTTTTTTTTTTTTTTTTTTCCTCCTTCCTCTTCTTCCTTTGCTCCCACGACTAGCCAAAGGGGAGGGCTGGATGGTTGTCGGAGCAAAGGAGCAAAGGAAGGAGGAGGGAGGAGGGAAAAAAAAGAAAATTAAAAAATTAAAAATTAATAAAAAATAATATTTAAATATTAGTTGCTGATGCTTTGGCCGGCAGCCATGTCAACGCTCGGCCAACCAAATTTGACCAAATGGACTTGATTGGCACAATTGCAAAAAATTTAAGACTCAAAAAAAAAAAAAAATTGGTCAATACAATTATAATAGATTTAAGATTTTTTTGATAATTTTCATATTATTGTTTTAACTAATTTCCAAACACAATCTAGACCACATTTTCTCTAGTCATTAAGATTTTATGCCATTTTTTTTTATAGTTAATGTTGCGCATATATGGACTCCCCACTAATCCCAGCCTTATAAAGCATCCAAGGGGCATTCTATCCAAGGACTCCCCCTCCGATGTGGGACTTCCCCCCAGGTCGTCACATTCTCCCCCCTTCGGGCACAGCGTCCTCGTTGTGTAGCCACACGCGGTCGGGAGTCGGCTTTGATACCATTTGTAAGGACTGGGGTTCGCTGAGTAATATTGTCCACTTTGGGTCAAGACCCGCACGGCTTTAAAACGCATTATTCAGGGAAGAGGATCCCAGCCTTATAAACCATTCCAAGACTCCCCCTAGGCGATGTGGGACTCCCCTTAGGCAAGAGACATGTGACCCCCCTCCCTTGCGCACGTCCGATGATCGAGGCGCGGACGCACCGCCATCCCTCCTCCTCACACACCGTCGCCCGGCCATCACAAGAACTAAAAAGGCAATATATCCAAGTGCTAGTAGCTCCATGGAGTAAAACATTGATCCTCTCAGGACATAATGCTGCCAGAGGAAAAGAAAGTGAACCAAGAAGAAGAAGAATGAATGACCCATGTTGGAATATCACAAGTGATAAAAAGGCTCGGTAGATTGTACACTAAGGCGGGCTCCAAGTTCAGTTCATGTAACCTGATTTCGTTGTTCAGAAGAAACTGTAAAAGGGGAAAATAAGAAAAAGGAAAATTCTAATCCTTTTGTCTGAGCTCTAAGATAGAAAATGGTCCTGTCGGTTCACCCACGGTAACGTGGTGCTTGGACGGGGTTTCAGATTTCAGACACTCGACTAAAGTACATCAATGAAATGTTCTAAGTCTTGACCTTACGTGATGCTACTGCAAAAAGGTCAAATAAACACGTTTCAGGATTCCTGTGTGTTTAATTTAATTACCACCGCCCTCCACAAAGTTAGCAACTACTGAACAGTATTTCTTGAAGTTCATAAACCAACCAATCGGTTCCCTCTTGTTGTTTCAAAAATCACCTGCGTGCTGCCGATGAGCAATAGACTCCAATTTGAAGTTTGTGACAGGTCTGAAAGATTTTTGGAAGAAAACAGAGGGAAAAAAGATCTACAGAACACAATATGCATAGTCCTGATTTACACGTCAGAAAAATGAATCGGCCAGAGTAAAAGCTCAATCCACACTGCAGGAAGTCCCACTTAACGATTTCTTTACAACATACAATCCATTAGGTAGATTGATTACTAAAACCGATCTGTCCTGGCTCATCTTATGCACGCATATTGGTTGCGAGATTTGCTTTAGCGTTGGAAGTTAGTTCATCGGATAGAATCACTTGGGTTCATGAAGCTCTTTTCGATCATTGAAACTAAAACTTATCTGAGAACCTGAGTGATTTTTCAACACGTAGAAAAGAGGAGTAGGCTCAGGATACTATCTGATGGTCTAGCGCAGGTTCAGGACTCGATAATGGGTGTTTGATGAACAAGGCTGGGGGATCCATCGTCCTAGTTCTGTCTCTGTAGTTATGAATTAAAAGTCAGTCTCAATAGTCAGCATCGGTGTAGTCACAAGACCAATATGCATCGGGTTCATAGTTTGTGTCCACGTCGGGTTATGAAATAAAGGTGTCCCCTTTTTGATATCCCTCCATTTCTGTCTGATTTCTACTTTGCATTGCTGTCCCAAATGCTGCTTTCCTTTAATTCGCCCATTAACTTGGTGCCTACAAACTTTCAGTTCATTTCCCGAGTGGAATTATCTCAAGTTAAACTTCAAAAGTTGCCCTTTTCTTAAGTTCTTATAGGCTTCATAGATAATTTCATGCAATTTCCTGGAAAACTCAACGAGAAACGGTCAGGTCCGTTTGCGAGAATGATTAGACAAATTTTCCATTTTGCCAAAACTCGACACATCACAATTCTGGTTGGTCAACCGCTAAAATAGCAACAGAAGAGCACCCATGCTACACCACAGTGCCAATGAGCTCAATATCCCTACATGTTCTGTGCTTAATGAATATGTTCCTTTCATCCTACATAGCCAGCATGAGTACTTGAACGGCCTCATCGGAATTTCAACTTTAACAACTCGATACCACTCCTGCTAAAAGTTCAACGTTTTAGTTGCATACTTCACATAGGACATGCGAGGACCATATAAGATAACATGCCCTCACCTCCAATTTTGTGTGATTTTCAAGTGATATCTTATTTTCATCTTCTCCAAGAATTGTAAGTTTATAAGGTTGTCATCATCTTTTGCATTGATATTCGATTACAACATACGGTTTGCTTTTTCTGGATTAATTTCCCAACATTCTTAAGGCAATTATCTCACTCCTTTTTGTTGTTCTAGTCGATTATTGAGATGGATGAAAACAATCAAGTTCCCTTCAATGTCCGAATGTTTTACGGAGACGTTCCTATGGTCGATTCGACTGTTGGTATGGGAGATGTTCAGCCCTCGGGAATTGAATTTGTAGTAGCTAATGCTACGGGCCCTTTGGCCAACACCAATTTTGGTGGTGCGGCTACAAGTTTTACGACTAGTATACAGGGACTGTTGCAACGGTACAAGCCAAATGGCTTTTGGCTCCGTTTTACGGAGGAATGGTTCAACGAACCTTGCCTACTTGTGATGGCAACACCTCCGATTCTTGCTAATGAGAAACCGGAGAAATTCACCGGAGTCGGTTTTAAACGGTGGCAGCGAAGATGTTCTTCTATCGACCATGCTAAATCGACGAAGTATTTATCGGAGGTATGCCCGATAATTAGTCCAGATGAGCATGATGTCATGACGCTCGGTGCACTTTGGAGGCTTGGAAGCATGGAGACTTCTTATGCCGAAATTATATTCTTAACTGTTTAGTGAATTCACTATATAATGTTTATTGTAATATTGAATCGCTAAACAGCTTATGGGAGTCCTTAGAGAGGAAATACAAAACGAGGACGCCGGCACCAAGAAATTTGTGGTTGCCAAATTCTTGGACTACAAGATGATGGATTCTAAATCATCATGAGTCGAGTTCAAGAATTGCAATTAATTCCGAGTGACATCTCGCCGAGGGAATGATACTTAGCGAATCATTCCAAGTGGCGGCTATGATTGAGAAACTACCTCCGGGGCTGGTCGGACTTCAAAAACTATTTGAAGCACAAACGGAAGGAGATGAGCCTTGAAGATCTCATTTTGCGCCTCGGAATCGAGGAGGACAATAGAAGGAGTGCAAAAACTTCTTCTGAGCCAAAGGCCAACGTTGTGGAATCTTTCAAATACAAGCAAGATAGAAAAAGGAAGATGTCCTTTCAAGGAAAATCCAAGCAAAAGGAACAGTTCCAGAAATTCCAAGGGACATGTTTTATATGCAACAAGCCTGGCCATCGAGCTAAGGATTGCAAGAAGCGCCCGAAAAAAAGGCAAGAATGATGGTGCAGCCCAGCAATTGAATTTGACAGAACATGACAATATTGAGAGATTGTCTGCGTGGTAATGTCCGAAGCATCCCCGGTGTTGAACACTAATGGCTGGTGGCTAGACACGGGTGTCACAAATCACATATGTGTGGATAAACACATGTTCTCATCTTATGAGAAGGCTGAAGAAGATGAGAAGCTTTATATGGCTAATTCTGCATCGGCAAAGATTGCTTTGGAAGAGGAAAGGTGATCCCGAAGTTTACATCGGCAAGGAGGTCGCCCTGCTGAATGTGCTGCATGTACCAGAGATTCGGAAAAATCTAATTTCTGGCCCCATACTTGTCAAGAAAGGTTTCAAAGTAGTATTTGAATCTAACAAGTTTGTACTTTCGAAAGGAGGGATGTATGTGGGGAAATGGTACCTGTGTAATGACTTGTTTAAAGCCAATGTGGCTGTCATTGATGTAAACTCGAATTATGTGTACCCAAAGACTATTAATAAAGAAAAGTCTTCAGTTTACACTGTTGTGTCTCCTTATCTATGGCATGGTAGATTAGGACATGTAAACTATGGTAAAATGAAAAGAATAGCAAACTTGGGATTAATTCCAAGATTTGAGTTGGATGCCTATTACAAGTGTGAAACTTGTGTTGAGGCCAAGTTTGCCAAGAAACCTTTCAAATCTGTTGAAAGAACAAGTGAACCTCTACAATTAATCCATAGTGATCTATGTGATTTAAAGTTTGTAGAAAGTAGAGGTGGAAAGAAGTACTTCATCACATTTGTGGATGACGTACTAGATTTTGCTATGTTTATTTACTAACTAGCAAAGATGAGACTATGAGCATGTTTGTCAAGTACAAAAATGAAGTTGAAAACCAACTTGACAAACGAATCAAAGTGCTTAGGTCCGATAGAGGAGGAGAATATGGTTCAATCAATTTTAAAGAATTTTGTGCTCGTTTTGGAATAATTCACCAAACGATCGCACCTTATACTCCACAACAAAATGGAGTTGCTGAACGATTGAACAGGACACTTGAAGGAGATGGTTAACGCCATGCTTTTGAGTTCGAGGTTTACCTCGGAACTTGTGGGGGAGGCGGTTTTAACTGCAAATTATATTCTTAATAAAATACCCCACAAAAAAATAGGTAAAACTCCATACGAGTTATGGAATGGAAAGTTGCCATCCTACAATTTTCTAAAAGTGTGGGGTGCTTAGCCAAGGTGGCAATTCCTCCTCCTAAACAAACTCGGTTGGGACCTAAAACGGTGGATTGCATATTCATCGGTTATGCTCAAAATAGTAGCGCATATAGATTTTTGGTTAATAAATCTGAAAATGCGGAAATCCATGTCAATACAATCCTAGAATCAAGGGATGCTGAATTTTTTGAGGATATATATCCTGCAAAAAGAAATCAAGGAGAACTTTCTCAGAAAAGGCTTAGAGAATCAGAATCTGAGAATGATGAAGTTATGACTAAAGAAGTCGAACTTCGAAGGAGTAAAATGTCTCGAATTGAAAAAACTTTCAGACATGATTTTTTAACATACATGTTAGAAGCTGAGCCCCAAACATTTAAAGAGGCAATGTCATCTCTAGATGCTCCTTTTTGGAAAAATGCTGTTGACAATGAAATCCATTCTATCCTAAGTAATCATACTTGGGAATTGGTTGATCTTCCACCTGGAAATAAACCAATTGGATGTAAATGGATTTTCAAGAAAAAACTAAAAGCTGATGGTTCCATTGATAAGTACAAAGCTCGGCTTGTAGCCAAAGGATTTAGACAAAAAGAGGGTCTTGACTACTTTGATACTTATTCACCTGTCACAAGAATAACATCAGTAAGGATGTTAATTGCTATAGCTTCGCTATACAATTTGCAAATACATCAAATGGATGTGAAAACTGCATTCTTAAATGGTGATCTCGACGATGAGATTTATATGGAACAACCTGAAGGGTTCAAGGTCAAAGGACAAAACACAAAGTGTATAGACTTGTCAAATCATTGTATGGATTTAAACAAGCTCCTAAGCAATGGCATACGAAATTTGACCTGGTAATGATTCAAAATGGATATAGAATCAATGAGTGTGACAAATGTGTGTACACTAAATCCACAACAGTTGGATATGTACTTATTTGTACGTATGTCGATGACATACTAATTACGGGAGATAACACTTGAGGTCATCAAAATCACCAAGAACATTCTCAAGAAGAACTTTGAGATGAAAGATTTAGGTGTAGCGGATGTTATACTCGGCATCAAAATTCTAAGGAATTCCGATGGCTTAGGTTTAACACAATCTCATTACATTGAAAAGGTAATTGAGAGATTTAAAGGATTCGGCATTAAAGATGCAAACAATCCTTTTCTTCCACACCTAACTTTGAGAAAGAACATTGGAAATAGTATCGGGCAATTTGGAATACTCTCAAGTAATTGGCAGCATCATGTATATCATGAATTGCACTAGACCGGATATTGCATACTTAGTAAGCAAGGCGAGTAGATATACCGGTAACCACAGTCACGAGCATTGGAATGCTCGATAAGAGTATTAGGATATTTGAAAAGGACAAAAGACTATGTTCTACAATATGGCAAATATCCAGCTGTTTTGGAAGGTTATTGTGATGCCAACTGGATTTCAGATTCTAATGAATCGAAACCGACTAGCGGATATGTGTTCACGCTAGGAGGTGCAGTAGTGTCATGGAAATCATCTAAACAAACTCTAATAACACGCTCTACGATGGAATCAGAGTTTGTTGCTTTGGATAAAGCTGCTGAAGAAGCAGAATGGCTTCAAAAATTTTTAGATGATATTCCAATATGGCCAAAACCTATGCCTGCAATTTGCATACACTGTGATAATCAAGCGGCAATTGCAATGGCGCATAATGTGATTTATAACGGTAAGTTTAGACACATTCGCCGTAGACACAATACCGTAAGGCAGTTGCTCTCAAATGGAATCATTTCTTTAGACTTTGTAAAGTCAAAGGAAAATATTGCGGATCCGTGACAAAAGGTTTGTCAAGAGAGAAGATAAACCGTGCATCAAGGGAATGGGTTTAAGAGCCTTAACCCAATAAAGAGATTCGGGGTGGAAACCTAACCTATGCGATTGGAGATCCCATGGACTAGGTTCAATAGGACAACGCAAATTCTGGAAACCTTAGTGTGAGCACTGTCTCCCATTCCTATGATGCAACGGTGCTTTCCTACGGCGTTATTAAAGAGGGTACGCTATGCGTTTAATGATTCCTATAACTTGGAATGTAACATTCAAGTAAGATATGGTAGGATATCTTTAATAGGAATGCACCTATATGCGTGGAGCTGGCCGACTCTATGAAAATGTTTTAAGGCTAGATTTTCTAAAGCACACATGAATCCCGAGAGGTTCAGGGCCGAAAGAACGAATACAACCGAGAACCAATCTTGAATTGGAAATATTCCGTGTGAGATTTATTGTCTAGGCTTACACAAACAACTGGCGATTCAAGGCTTAGTCCATCGACTAGTTAAGTAAATCCGATAGGCTTTCACTAAAGAAGGTTCAAAGCGAAAGCTACCTATCTTGATGAGGTATATTTCAATGGGTATGCTCAAATTCCTTCGAGTCAAAAATGTTTTGTTGATCCATTAATGTGGGGGATTGTTATAAATATGGTTAATGGATCAACGAATGCAAACAAATCAAGATACGTATTTTCTGTACACGTATCTATATTTATTGAATTCATGAATCTCTTGGATTCACGTATCTTCGGAATTCATGAATCTCTCGTATACACGTATCTCTTGAATTCATGAATCTCTCGGATACACGTATCTCTTGAATTCATGAATCTCTTGGATTCACGTATCTCTGAATTCATGAATTTCTTCTTGGATACATGTATTCATTTAATTCATGTATCGCTTCGTACATGAACTTGAAAGCTCTATAAATAGATAAGAACATAGAGCTTCAAAAAGGTTTTTTAAGGGGTTCTTCGAAAAGACAAAATTCTATTCTACTCTTCCGATTCTTCGAGTGTGCTGGTTCAATTGAACGGTTCGGCGAGTCCTGTTTGCATAGTGCTAATCCAAACGGGTTCGAGGTGTTGTATCTTGGGAGGCATAGTTCGTGAATCTGCGGAGCACCATTGGCGGAACTAATTGCCTTAAGGAGATTCGGACATCCGTACCTCACCTCCAATTTTGTGTGATTTTCAAAACAATATATCCACTCTATTTCCAGTCAAGACACCTTCAGATACACATTATCTCTAGGAGGTCGACATATAGTTCAATATCAACAATCTTGAACCCGAAATGCAAGTCTCCGACAGATAACAACCCTCGAGATTAATACCTTGCACTTCTATTATGGATCATGGGGAAGTTACTGTCTAAACTCAGTAAATTGCTGACTATAGTAAACTAAGCCAATTACAATTCAGAACCCATCTCGTGCGAGTATGATTACCACTCAACATTTTAAAGCAGAAATGTTGTATTCTTTTTCATAATAAAAAATCGTTTGTAAACGCCTCAAAGGCTGATTATCTCTACCTGTTTCTTTTTTTATTTGGACCATGATTGACTTTCACCCAAACCATTTTAAGTCGTCTTCATTAATTTTTGACGGTGCATTGTGAGGCTCTTGTTGTAGACATACTGGTATTTGTTTCATTGATGATTAAGTAAAATCCTTTCTGCCACTATCTGTGTATCACATATAAGAATGGAGGCTAATCTTTGAAATTTTAGCACATAATTAGCCTGTCTAGGTCCATAAATTTAGCAGACACCAAATCTAATAGATAATCTAATAAATGTCGAAGCATTGTCCCACATTACTTGACAATGGATGTAACCTAAATGCTTTTATATTCTTGTGGTCTCCCTTCACTTATTAATTTAAGTTTTTGAGTTGAATTTTCTAACATTTTATCAAAGCCACTGCTATCCCTTTTGTGAATGTTAATCTCTCCACACTGATTGTTAATTTTTTGGTTCTAAAATTAGTTACAGGGTTAATGTGAAACAAGAGTGTCTTATTTCAGTCGCTTCCTTCCTAATTTAAGCTCATGCTCTTGAAGGTTGACTTCACATATAAAATCACACGAAACTTTGATTTGGCTTCACAAAAGCTTTATGAATGGTATCTGAGGAACAGCTACTCCTCGCAGTGATGTCCTAATTCGACTGTGAACTTTGGCTATCTAAACTGTTCTATTTCGGTGCAGTAGAGTTACCATGCGTTGGGCATTCACTTGTGCAATTATTAGAACTGATATTTTGTAGACCTTATTCATCTAATTATCCTCAGACCCACAGAAATGTTCTTCGATTTACATTTCGCTTATTTGTTTCCAAACCATAAAGAAGCACCAAAATCTCAAGTGGTATATCGGGGATTGAACGAAAGCAAGAAATGTGTCTACTAAAAAAAAACTTACACAAACCAAGAATTTGTGGATGAAGTGAGGCATAAATACTATTGGAGGTGTAAGGCCACTCGGCTCACACATTTATTCTTTGCAGACGATGTCTTTATCTTCACTGAAGCTGGTATGTCTTCTGTTGAGAGAGTGAAAGAAGGCCTTCACACTTTCTCAATGTGGAGTGGACTTGTCCCTAATGCTAATAAAAGTGAGGTATTCTTATCGGGAGGTACGATGAACAGCAAAGAGCAGATCTCTCGGGCCCTTGGATTCAGGCTAGGCACTCTTCCGGTGCGGTACCTGGGGGTACCATTAATTACCACACGACTCTCCAAAGTGGACTGCCAAGCCCTGATATGTCTTCTTACATCTCGAGTACAATCTTGGACTCATAGATTCCTTTCTTTTGCGGGTCATTTGCTCCTTATTAAGACTGTCCTGCACTCGATCCAAGTCTACTGGGCATCTATATTTTGGCTACCCCTTTCGGTAGTTGATCGCATAGAACAAATCTGTAGACAATTTCTATGGAAGGGCCCGACCTTAGGACCAGGGGGAGCCAAGGTCTCTTGGGAGGATGTCTGTCTCCCTATTAGGGAAGGTGGGTTGGGGATTCGCAGGATCCGAGACAGCAATAAGGCGGTTCTATTCAAGCACATATGGATATTATTTCAGATAAAGAGTCCCTTTGGTGTAGATGGATACATGCCAACTACCTTCATCGGAACTACTTTTGGACTATGTCGATTCCCACTGTATGTTCATGGGCGTGGCGCAAAATCCTCTCCCTAAGACCTGAAGCAAGCTCCATGTTTCGCTGGCAAGTTGGAAATGGACAATCGGTGTCGCTTTGGTTTGACCCTTGACTGGAATTGGGGCTTCTGAACCGCCTATATTCAAATCCTGAAATCTACCGGTCGGACCTCACAAGAGAGTCCAAAGTTGCTTACCTATTCTCTCTAGTAGGGCGATCAGTGATGCATGACCTGTTCACGTGGGGCATGTTGATCTCCCCCTTAACCCAGAACCGAGATAAGTTCACTTGGAATCCGGATCCTTCTAGAAATTTCTCTATTGCTTCGGCGTGGGACTATATTCGTAGGAAACATGCGGTGGTGCCCTGGGCCTCACTCGTCTGGAACAAAGCAATTGTCCCGCGCCACCAATTCATTTTATGGTTGGCTGCCAAATGCCGACTTCCCACACAGGTGTCGCTCATGGCTTATGGTAGAATCGCTAGCACGGTATGTGTTTTTTGTCATCTGACTCCTGATTCACATGATCATTTGTTTTTTTGAGTGTCAAGTCACGTATCAATTGGCCACCTTTTGGGCTGCGAAATGTAACCTGGCTTGGTGCAACCACTCCTGGAAGGACAACCTCCGCTGGGCTACAAAGGCTCTAGGGGGGAAGGAGTTCCATAGTGACATTGCACGGTTCTCCTTTGGAGCTCTACTCTATGTCATTTGGAAATCCAGGAACAACATGCTATTTCGAGCTTCCAATCTCTTCATCCTTGCCATGAAGTAGTACTTGATAAAGGCGGTAAAAGATAAAGCATTATCGTACAAAGCTGTCCAAGACAGTCCTCGAAATCGACTTTTGCAGTGTGCTTGGGGCATGGACCCCTCTATTTTTGATGTGCACCCGAGGGTTGATTAGTTTTCTTTAGTCCTTCAAGGTCTGCAGCTTGTATTCTGTTTTTCTTTGTAGGGATCCTGTATTTTGTGAACATGGTACTCATTCACTCCGATGACGTGTTGTCTGGTTGAGTGTATGTGGTGCCATGGTTCCCCCCCTTGTACATTCTATTTGGTTGAAAGTTAATATTACTTACCTTACCAAAAAAAAAAAAAAATCTGAAAAGAAAGACGACTCTTTTTTCTGTATATTTCTCATGCTTTTTTTTGAAAGGTAAGAGATCAAGTATGTATTTGAAAACGACATGTCGCCTATGTAATGATTTCAAAGAGTATATTAAGAAGTTGCCTCTGAAAGAACAACTTGGTCGATGTCTGTTTCCATATAGGAAAATCATTGTCAAACCAACGAGTTCTTAGAAAGAGAGGATCCAAGAGGATGCTATCGCAGATTGAATGCATCAGCTGAAGTGTGATTTCTGTCCATTTCTGGCTGAATTCAACATTCATTTCGATTCAAAAAAGCCACTTCATAATGAGCATTACCCTGCAGTGGAAACTATTCAATTCTTGGATTTCACGTTATCGAACAAAATCCGAGTGATTTCATGATGTACGGTTCTCTTCTTTGCTTTAATTTCAACCCTCCACGCGGAGGCCTTTATGTGGGATTCCCATTTGTTTGACAGTGACAAACTCTCTAGTACAATCCAACCACCGAAGTACATAACATATCAAGAGGTTTGAAGCCGAGAAGGGAAAAGAAGATCCAGATATAAATACATAGAAAGGGAACGCTGAAAAGTCTACTTGTCGGAGTCCCTAACCTGAAAGATAAGGTCACTGCGCTCGTGGTTGACAACGACAAGGTGAGCCAAATAATTCACCACCAGCTCCTAAATGTCCTCAGAATTGAGAACCATGTTGTTGGAAATGGGAAAGAAGCCGTTGAGATCCACTTGTCGGGAAAGAAATTCAACCTCATTCTCATGGACAGAGACATGCCTGTCATGAATGGCATAGAGGTACTGTCAACTTTTCTATGACTAAGAGCTAGATAAAGCCTAAGTTTGAAGCAAGAATCAATAATATTTTGGACAGTTAGGGAGATTTTTATTTTCAACTTTTAACAGGCGACAAAGAAACTGCGAGATATGGGCATTAGGAGCACAATTGCTGGTGTTTCGTCTCACTCATTTTCTGGAGATAGGCAAGAATTCATTGAAGCAGGTCTTGATGACTATCACAAGAAGCCTTTGACAGTTGGTAAGCTCCTCTCTGTTGTCAGCAAGATCAAGTACAAGGCGTGAAACTTCATGTTGTTACTGATCAATCATTGTTCCTCTGAGATGCTGCTGTTGTTAGATATAATGTTCTCCATGAGAAAATGTAGCATTTTTTTCTCTCATTTAGTTCAATGAAGAATTTTATGGGTCTTGCTGAAGTTTTCTTCTTTTCTCTGTCTCTCCTGCTAAGAGAGTATGATCTAGACTGAATCAAATGCTAGGGATGTTAAAGCTCTGCACTAACAATTCGTCTCCAAGTCCACTTAAGTTGGACAGCAGCAGCTGCAATATTTTCTAAGTTCTTGTAGGCATTATGGATATTGTCATGCAATTTCCTGAAAAACTTGATGAAAAATTATGGCATCCCTTTGTGAGAATTGTTCATCAGACACCCACTATTAGACAAGTTTTCCTTTCTGGCCAAACTCTACACATCACCTTCTGGTCGGTCAAGCACTGTAATAGCAAAAGAAGAGCTCGTGATGAATTTTTTTCTCTTTCTGATGGAAAATTGAATAGTAGAATGGTACAAAACAATGAGCTCATAGTTCTCCAATGTTCTGATGAGTTTGGCAACAAAGAAATGATGAACATGGGAGTCCACAGCTGCATCAAGAGGCCGCTACACCTAGAAACTTTGGCTGCGATCCTGGCAAAGATTGACAGCCAGCAGAACTTTTGATGGCTGTCCAATGAGCAGTTCTGGGGCTCCACTGTCCCTAGTGTCTCCGAAGTTGTACCAAGAGTCAGTCTCAATTATAAGCATAGATATAGTTACAACATCCTCATGCATCAGTGTCCACGCCAATTTAGCAAGTATGGATTCCCCTTTTTTACATCTATCCATTTCTATCTGATTCCAACTTTGTATTGCCGTTCCAAACAGGGCTTTTTGTTAATTCACCGGGAAAGTTGGTGCCTACAGACTCGCCTTTCTTTCACCAACTGCTTTTAAGTTGGACCGGAACAGCTGCCTTCTTATTGATTTCATGCAGACACTGCAGATCTTTTCGTGCTACTTCCTGGAAAACTAGAGTACCCATCTTGTCAAAACTCAACATATCACACCCTGTTTGGTCAGGAAGTGAGATTAAGAAGCACCTGATGAAATTTTTTGAGCTCAATGTTCTCGCATGTTCTGTGCTCAAGGAAAAGATTTTTTTCATCCCACATAGCCAGCACGAGTACTGGAACAGGGCCTCATTGCATATTTACTTGAAATAATTCCCCGTCAACTCTAACAACTAAAGGAAATAGGACTCACCTTATACTCTTTGCGTGCTATATATTTATGTTTCAGTTGTATACTTTATATATGACGTGAGGAATGCTATGAGATTATGTACTGATATGTCTTCTCTATTTCTGATCAGATACCTTCAGATGCAAATTATATATCTGTAAAAGCTCGATGTATTGTTCAATTCTACGATTTTGAACCCAAAATGCAAGTTTCCATCTGATAGCAACCCCAGAGATTAACGCCTCATGCTTGTATCTGAAATAGGGTGAAGTTACTGTAACTCAGTGCATTGCCGATATTTCTAGGACTAAGCCAATTACAAATCAGAACCCATCTGGTTGCATGTGTGATAGGTGAGATGTAATAAGCAGTTTTAAGTGCAACTAAAACTTATTGACATTTCAAAGCAGAAAATTTGGATATTTTTAATAAAATGTCGTTAGAAGATGCTTTAGAAAGGCTCAATACTTAAAACTGTTTCTTTCTTTGACCGATGCTGATTACTTTCGCCTGAATAAATGCTATATTTAAGCTAGACTTTCGTTTTGTTGGTCATTAAGTAAATCCTTTCCTCTGCAATTTTTGAATCGAATATAAAAATGGAGGCAGACTCCTGGAAAATTTTACCAAATAATTACGCTGTCTATGCAGTTCAACTATTAGCGGAAACTAAATCTACTGGAGAATCTATTCATGTAAGATTAAAGTCTTAACAATAAGTTGTTCATTTCATATGTATTGAATGAAGAAACGATTTCCAAAATGCATTCATGAAATGTCATTTCCTTTTTATCATTTCTTCATCCAGAAAAAGAAAGACATTCTTTCAAGGATGATATTTTCCTTCTGTTAATAATGCATTCTCTGAACCTCGTGCTAAAATAAATTCCATGATATGAAAGATGCCTGACTATAAATGATGCATTTCAAATGTTTCTAGTTCATTGTCTACTGTTAAAATATTGATCCAATTTCTAGAATTATCTAGTATAAGCTTTTGCTAGAAAAGTCTAGAAAAATCCTACAAATTATCTATCACTTAGGCAACTAGAGTAGTCTAGAAAAATCATCAACTAGAGGAGTCTAGAAAAATCAACAACTAGAGTAATGTAGAAGAATCTAGAGATAAGAGCAGCAAGAAAAGTTGGTCATGCATGCCTATAAATAGGCTAGGGGGACATCCATTGAAAGGATCCCTAATACACACCAACTTCAGCTCCTTCTCTTGTATTACCCACCAACTAATAAAAGTTTTCTTTATTTTTCCCTTGTGCTTCCTTTGCCCAATAATCTTCTCTCAAAATTACATCAATATTTCCTAGTCTATTTTACACACACAAGCACACGCTTCCGCAAATAACCAACATCTACACATTTTAGGGTTGACCTCACAACAAAACAATGCAAAAATTTGATTTGGTTTAGTTAGAGCATTATGGATGGTAACTTTGCAACTACTACATGCCGCAGCAATGCCGTAATTTAGGTTAAGAGTGAAATTATGCCATCTAAATTTTAGTTTCCAAGCAGTGGAGTTAACGTCCTTTGACATTCACTATGCAATCATAGGAGATTACATTCTTATGGATCTCACATAATTTAACTATTTTCGGACCTCTTGGGAATTTTATCCAATTTTACATGTGGTTTCTGATATTTGTTTCCAAACTATACTGAAGCACCAAAATCTTGAGGAATTTATCGGGATTGAATGAAAGCGAGTGCAGGAATATCTTAATGAACCTACAAGCCTATATTCTGGTAAGGCGGAGCAAAATGGAAAACTGCAGAGAAAGATTATTCTTTCTCTGTCTATTTTACAAAATTTTATTTTTTCTTTGAAAGGTAACATATAATGTTTGTATTTGAAAACGATACCCAGCGTCTGAAGAACAATTCGATCTGTTCATAGAAAGAGTGATCACCACAGGATGCCAGTGTAGATTTCGTGCATCAATTGAAGTGATTTTTGTCCATTTTTGGCTAAATTTGACATCTGTTGTCAACAAGAAGAAGCCTCTTATTAAAGAGTATAACCCATAAATGGAAAAGATCCAATTCATGGATTTCATGATATCCAACAAAATCCACGTGATTTCATCATATCTGCTTCTCTTCCTCTCCAATTTATCTCCACCGACCTCGCACACGAGCCCTTTTATAGGCCTCCCATCTGTTTGATTTTAACCAACTCATTAGCCATTCCAACCACTGCACTACATAGAGTTGATCCTGAGGTCCCATACAGCAGTACGTGGAAAGGGAATGCCGAAAAGTCAATCGCACGGTGTCTCTTGCCCAAAGAGCGAGGTAACAGCGCTCGTGGTCGATGACGACAAGGTTAGCCAAATGATTCATCACCGGCTCCTGAACATCCTTGGAATCAAGAATGATGTCGTCGTGAACGGGAAAGAAGCAGTTGACATCCACCTATCTGGGAAGAAATTCAACCTTATTCTCATGGATAGGGACATGCCTGTCATGAATGGTATAGAGGTACTATTGACTTTCCCATGATCTAAGAGCTAAAGAAAACCTAAGCTTGAAACAAGGAAAAAGCCATCACAAATTTTATGTTTTGGTTTTTGACAGGCAACAAAGAAACTGCGAGATATGGGCATTGGGAGCACCATTGCAGGCGTCTCGTCTCACTCGTCCTCTAAAGTAAAACAAGAATTCATTGAAGCGGGTCTGGATGTCTATCATGAGAAACCTTTGTCAGTTGCTAAGCTCCTGTCTGTCGTCAATAACATCAAAGCCCAAGCGTGAAATTGCGCAGCATTACCAAATTGACCGTTGTCCCTTGGAGATGTTAGTGATGTGAGCTTGAATGTAAAGCCTGGGAAATTGTAACATTTTTGCCCCTCATATGGTTTGTTGAGAGTATTTTGGTGATAGGGGTATATTTGTCTATTTCTTTCATTATTTTATGTACAGGACAATAAGGGTGATATTATAATTTTTATCCTTTTGATTTTATTATAAATAGATAGCTTAGGGTCATATCAACCTAATCAAGTATTCAATTCGGTTTTTGTCTTTCAACATGGTTCAATGAAGAATTTTATACGCGTAATGAAGTTTTCGTTTTCCTTTCACATGCTAAGGCTTTGTACTAAGACTCATAACAAATCTTAAACAGATGTTCAAATAAGTTGAAACCTGATACAAAGTGGTTAGCTCATTTGAATGACCAATGTGACACGGCACGAGGGTCCTTAAGCTAGTTCAAACAAGGGCTACGGCCCGTTTGTGGCCCAGTGTCAAGCTTGAGCCCGTCTGTGCACCCATGACCCTTTGGTTTCCACGACCTCATGGCAAGTGTCCCTTGAGTTCCCCCAAGCCCCTAGGGCCTATTGAGCTTCTTATACAACTATGTAATGATTGTATCGATTCAAACACCACCGTTGGATCACAAGGGGATTGACAGTTCAGATTAACCTCGCACTTGTATATATAGAGGGCCCTCACCCCTCAATTATACTAGCTTGATCGCAAATAATACTACGCTGCTTTCTCTCCGTACAATCTTGTGTTCAACCGTGTGTAAGGCTAACTTGGGAGTAATCCTAAGGCCACACGGGCGTGTTTGATCAATGTTATTCAATCAACCCATGACAAGTGGTATCAAAGCCTTCGCTTAGTGCCTTCATCCCTAACGCAATAGTAGATTCACATTCCAATGTCACGAATGCCCAAGGCGAGGATCGTGAGGATCATGGAAGGGTGTTCGAGAGAGTTAGCATCCAAAATAGGAGGAGTCATGCTGCATCCCGCTCGAGGGAACCAACAGGTGACTTGGAGCGTAAGGTGATGGTTCTACAGGAGAACATCATGGACATCCAAGGATTGGTGAAGAACTTGAACCAGACTGTTAATGGAGTGGAAGCTGAGAGGGAGGGGTTCTTGGCCGATATGCAAGAACTCAAAATTGGTATGGGAGAGCTCTGCAACAAGGTGCTAGGGTCGTTGACTGAAGAGTTGCAGTAGCAGGACGAATCTTGGGAGGCCGCAATGGTAGCCATGCGCGTGGAGATCACCAAGCTCAAGGGGAAACTCGCGAAGGTGGAAGCAATACACATGAATAGGGTGATCACTGTTCCATCCACGTATCAATGCACCCAAGCCGAATGAGTTCAAAGGCTCACGAGTGGCTAGAGACAATGACAACTTCTTGTAGTACATAGAGCGGTACTTTCATGTCACGGGAATGAACAACAATATGACTCGAGTAAACACGACAATGATGTATTTAAGTGAGAATGCTTTATTGTGGTGGCGTCACAGGTCTGATGATAGGAGTGGTAACCCTATCACAACTTGGACCAAGTTCGTTGAGGAGTTTCAATGGAACTACTATCCCGCCTATGCAGAGGAAGAAGGTTAGGATGAGCTCAAACGCCTCAGACAGAAGGGCACTATTTGGGAGTACGCGAAGTGCTTCTTGGAGTTGCTACTCCATATTTTGTCCATGAATGATATAGAGGCATACTACCAATTCATAAGTGGCCTCAAACTATGGGCTAAACAGAAGCTCAAACATGCAACGCGAGGGATCTCATGACGGCCACTTCCATGGCAATATCCCTAGAGGAGCCCAAAATGGCGTCCATAGCCAAGCTTAACTTCCGTCCATGGGATAGGGCCAATGGTGGGGAAGAACGAAGTAAATATAAGCGCCCAAATGGGGGCAAACTACCAACAGCACTCCCTAGGGCCCAAACAGAGTTGAGCAACTAAGGACAACATAAGGCATGTACTTATAAATGCTTCTTTTGCGATGAGCCACACATGGCTTGAGATTGTCCCAAGAGGGGCAAATTGGCGACCCTATGCAAAGAACATGAACTGCAAGAAGATGCGTGATTAGAATCACTACAAATCTTTAGTTCCATCAAGACCAAGAAGGTCAAGCAGTCTAAAGGAATAATTCTCGGGGATGTGAAGATTAGGAGTACTATGAAAAGTACGCTCGTGAATACGGGGTGTCCAACCTCTTCATATCTCAAAAGGCCACGAAGAAGCTAAACTTCAAGTCAAGAAAGGTAGAGTCGGTTAGCTCAAGACAGTGAACTCCAAGGAGGTCCTAACTAGCAATGTAGCTAGGGATGTGGAGCTTCATCTTGGTCCATGGAATAGCAATAAGACATCGAGGTAATCCCCATTGACGATTATAATTTTGTGTTGGGCTTAGGGTTCCTCGATCATATAAATACGGACATGATGTGCTTTGCAAATTGTATATGTATTTTGGATAAACGGTGCCAATGCATGGTCCCAATCTATCGTGAGTTGGGTCACAATCAAAAGATGCTATTGGCCATGTAGCTTTCTAAAGGAGCATGGAAGGGTGAGATGGTCTTCTTGACAACATCGAAGCTCAAGGACACGAAGGGCAAGGAAGAGAACGTCCTAAAGGAGGTGATCCAAGTCATCGGCTCGTTCCAAGATGTGATGCCGCCCTAGTTGCCCAAGAAGTTGCTGCCTCGAAGGAAGGTGGATCATTAGATCGATCTGGTGTCCGATGCTCGACTTCCGACCATGGCGCCTTATTGCATAGCCCGCTTGAATTGGAGGAATTGCAAAAACAACTCAAGGAGTCACTCAATGCAAGATACATTTAGCCATCTAAGGCCTTGTTCGGCGCCCCAATCCTATTTCGAAAGAAGCATGATGAATCCCTTCGAATGTGCATTGACTATCGGGTGTTGTACAAGCTCACTATAAAAAATAAATAACCGATCTCCCTTATTGCAAACTTATTCGATCAGCCTGGAGAAGCTCGATGGTTCACAAAGCTCGATCTTCGATCAGGTTACTATCAAGTTTGGATCATTGAAGGGGACAAACCGAAGATCGCGTGCATGACCGGTTACGGATTGTATGAGTTTCTCTTCATGCCGTTCGGCCTGACCAATGCATCGGCCACATTCTATACTCTAATGAACAAGGTACTTTATTCAATCCTCGATCGGTTCATTGTAGTCTACCTTAACAATATCGTAGTGTATAGTCGGTTGCTCGACGAATGTGTTGAACACTTGAGACAAGTCCTCCAAATCTAGCGGGCAAATGATTTAGATGTGAAGCATGAGAAGTGCGCTTTCGCACAAGAGGAAATTGCTTTTCTTGGGTACATCGTAGAGGGCAAATGAGTGCGGATGGACGCAGTCAAAGTTCACACCATTGTCAAATGGGGAGCCACCAACTAAAGTGATGGAGCTGAGATCGTTCATTGATCTAACAAATTACTATTGACACTTCATCCAGAGCTATTTGAGCCTCACCATTCCACTCATGAATATGTTGAAGAAAGAAAGGCCGTGGGAATAGACAAATCAGTATCAAGAGGTGTTCAAGCAACGGAAGTAGGCCATGATCGAGGAGCTGGTATTGGTGCTGCCCGACCATTTCAAACCATATCAGATAGAGACCTATACCTATGATTTTTCAATAGCTAGTGTTCTCATGTAGAAGGGACATTCGGTGGCATTCAAGTCTCGAAAGCTAAATAATATCGAGCATCGATATACAGTCCAAGAGAAGAAGATAGACATGGTGGTACATTGCCTTCATATGTGGAGGCAATATCTCCTAGAATCGAAGTTTGTCGTGCAAATGGATAACGTGGTCACGAGCTACTTCTAGACCCAAAAAAAATTGAGTTCAAAGCAAGCTTGGTGGCAAGACTTCCTCACCGAATTCAATTATATGCTAGAGTATAAACTGGGGAAGGCCAATTTGATTGTTGATGCCTTGAGTTAAAAGATGAAACTAGCCAACATGGTGAGTCGACCCAATTGCCCATTGATGGACCACATCAAAGAAGGGTTCAAGTATGATCGAATGCCCTAATAGCTCCTTAAGTACGCGCGAGAAGGCAAGACGAGAAGGTTCTGGTGTAAGGACGACCTCCTCTACATCAAAGGGCAGTGACTCTTATGTGCCACTTCACTGGAAATTAAGGACAGTGTTGGAACTAGTATAAACACCTAGAGGGGGGGTGAATAGGTGTATAGGAATTTTATGCGCAAGCAATAACAACCTTTTGCAATCTATAAACTGAAATTAAATAGAGAGAGTAGAGAAGATTGCAAACTCAGTTTATAGTGGTTCGGCTTTAGACAAGCCTACGTCCACTCTCCGATCGACCAACCAATCGGCTGTATTTCACTATATGATCAACGGTGATTACACACTCTCGAGTGTTAGTACTCGGTGATGATCTGTCTCACTAAGTCACTCTCTTTCTGTAAAGCACCTAGATCACTCAAATATGCACTATGAACAACAATTGAAGAATTGAATCAGCTTTGGAATAATGTTCATCTACACTATCTCCTAGGTCTCATCCTATCCTTATATACTCTCCAAGCCACACTCGACCGTTGGCTCTTTCCTTGAGAGTTTCATCTTCCCTTTCCTAGACAGACTTTATAAGGTAAGTCTTTTTGACCGTTGGAGGTAGATTGGATCCCCTTGGATTATGTTCGCCCATACAACCAGAATCCGGGCTTCCATAAGTACTCTATTCTTCATTGGAAGTTGCTCTTTAATTGATCCTGTCAATCATATTAGTATAACAAGATCAATTTTAAAAAGATAAGTGAAATACTCTACCGTTGGTGATCTTATCGTGTAGGTCCTTCTTAAGTCTGATGGTCTTAAGTTTTGAATCGCCCTAGATTTTCGATGCGGTTCGTTCGGACTTAAAATCTCGATGCGGTTCATTCGTACTTAAAATCTCAATCTGGTTCATTCGAGACTTAAAATCTCGGTCTCCGAATGAGTCTTTCCATCCGGTACGGTCGACTCTTAGACATCTCATGCTTTATCTTTTGCAACCAGCAGACTTTAAAGCCTATGTCATTATGTGTCCTTTTCTTTCAAGAGATTGATATAAATATCATTCATAAGCTGTTTTGTTAGCATCAAAACTAGGAGTTCTCTCAACAATCTCCCCTTTTTGATGGTGACAAAACATCTTAAACATATGGCTTAATGTCCCCCCGCAAAATATGATTAAATAAACCTGTTTCCAACTATCCCGCCCAACTCATAAGTATAGCTCATATCAACCCCGCATAACATAATTACAGCTCAACAAGATACGGACTTTATCGATCTTGTGTGATCGGCCAATAAGAAAATATCATCGAGTCATTTATCATGCATTAACACAATGATAAAACCATCTGTCATCCAACTGTCATGCATGATAACATCAGCACAATGATAAATCCATCGAAATTCAATAAAAAAAAAACCAAAAAGCCATATCTACTCCCCATTTTTGTCAACTTCAAAAAGAGTTAGTCAGTTCAAAAAGATCTTTTTAAGTGGTTTTCTTGTTTGGGGTTCGAACAAGGGTGAAATCCTCCATATCGATGCGAGACTTCTCAATCTGTCAATACACCGATTGACTTGTCTTCTCAAGAGTTTCCGGTCTGTTATTGAAGGAGGTTTCCATATGTACATGTCGATCCACGATCTCTCGTTAAAAGTTCTAAGATCTTTTGATAATCGCATTCCCGATGAAGCTGCAGGAACTTGAATGTCAATATTTTCATGATGATGCTCCCCCTGAGTTGATGCTTTATTCTGTCCTTGTTGCCCATCTTTTTCTCTATCCTTATCTCCTTCTTCTTCTTGTTCTTCTTCTGCTTCTTCAGGCTCATCCATTTCTTCATATTCTGCATTCTTCTCATTTTCTGGTTTAGACATTCTCTGAGAATTTTGACGCATATTTGCCAGAATTGCGGAGATGCTTTCTTCTTCATCTTCCTCATCTATCAGTAGGAGTTGTCTTCTCCTTTTAGAACTTGGCTCATCAGCAGTTGATTCTTTGCCTTTTCTTTTTGCTGTCTCTACTATAGCCAATTCCTTTTCTTTTCGTCTCCATGTTTCTGCAACATCCTTCAGTCTCATCTTATTGATCATTTTCATATCAATGATCATTGTTGGAAGAGTTTTAGTACTTGAATCTTCGGGTATATCTATCTTAAGATAATCAAAGATTCTTGTGACTAAAGCTCCATAGGGTAGCTGTCCTTTTCCCTTTGAGACTGTTCGATACATATACAAAATGATTGTGTGAGGCAGTGAGAACAATACTCCTCTTTCAATTGCCCACATCAGTTTTGCCTCAAATTTGGACACATCAGTCTTGGATGATGCTTTTGGACGAATGCAACCGATAATGATCTTGTGCGAGAATAGTTCTTGCGGACGTTAAAAGAGGATAAGTTATAGTGGCCCTCACGTACTTTGTGAGAAACTTACGTGAGGCTTGTTTCATAAGGGACATTTATTGACCTGAATGCTCCTCTTTCAACATTTATAATGTCAGCAAGAGTATCTGAACTAACCTCATAAAACCTATCATTCACACTGAATTGCATTCTGTCTGGAGATAGAAATGCCAAATTCGAGTAAAAATATGCTGTTAATTCAGGATAAACAGAGCAGAATCAGTGCAGAATTTGTCCATCTGCAATTTCTCAAAGCATTCTCGCAGATTCACGTCAGCAGCATCCAGATAATCAAAATCAACAATTCTATGGTTCATGACTCCTCGATCCAACAAATTGTTAAAGAAAGTCTTGTGTTCTTTGGATCGAAATAATTTTCCAGTTGTGTTATGGACTACAGCAACTATTCCCATTCTTACTTCAAAATTTCTGTAGATCGTTTCATCATCTTCCTTCACCTTATCTTTACTTCTCCATGTATCACTAACTCGTTCTCTACGAGTAGATGACGATTCGGCAGCCTGTACTGCTTGAATGAGACGGAATTCATTCGCAAAACCATTATGTCTCAAGAAAAACAGTTTCACATCTTCCCTGACATTTCTTCGGACTAACTTCTCATATCTCCTCATAATTACATGAGGATTTTCAGTTGGTGTCGGTAGAGTTAATCCAGACGTACCTCTACGTGAGACATTCCTTTCTTCAGATTCTGAGCGGAGAGTTCTTGGAGATTCCTCATAATCTTTTTGATTTCCTTGAGGAGAAGCTCTTGGAGATTGTCCTTGAGTATCTTCGGAAGTTTGTGTCAGGTCGAAATGCGTCGCCCTCCCTCGATTCTTCTTCCTCCTCTTCCAAAGAACTCGTTTGATCTTCTTCTAGGAGATGGAGATCTTGATCTGGATATGGAGGATTTTGAGGCCATGTTCGGAGAAGGTTGGTTTTGGACGAAGATTGGTTTAGAAAGCGTTTTTCTCAGTTAAGGTTTGTAAACAAACGTTCTGAAGAGTGGTGAGGAAAAGACTCGACTTTTGGATGTTTTTATACCCTTGTTAGGAGAACAAGTGAATAGTCGCAACCCAAAATAATTTTAAAATAGCAGTTATTCTAAATTTAACAAGAATATTCAATCATCATAGACATATGCCAGAAGATATGCAAATCAATTATTCGAATCAAAAACTTACTAAAATAATTACCAGATTTCAATAAGGAAATAACACACCATATCATTATTTCCTTTTTCAATGACCCGACGATTTCCACTGTCAGACTTTGTCCTATTCTCATAGAATTTATAAGAAATGGTTAATAATGTTTAAACACCCACATATTGAATCGAATGTACCTTTGTCCAGCAGCTTTGTGAAGATATCTGCTAATTGATTCTTAGAATCAATGAATTCCACATATATATCTCCCTTTTGCACATGGTCTCTAATAAAGTGATGTTTGATCTCAATGTGCTTTGCCCTGGAATGTAAAATTGGATTCTTGGTGAGGTTTATAGCACTCGTATTATCACATCTTATTTCTATGCAGCATTCTTCCTTCCCGTAGTCTCTTAGTTGCTGTCTCATCCATAGAATCTGTGAACAACAGTTTCCAAGTGCTACATATTCTGCTTCTGCTGTTGATAGAGCCACAGTATTCTGCTTTTTGGAAAACCATGAAACTAACATTTTTCCCAGAAGTTGGCATGTTCTAGAAGTACTCTTCCTGTCTACTTTGCATCCTGCTAAATCTACATTTGAGTAGCCAAGAAGAGTAAAATCTGTTTCCTTTGGATACCATAGCCCTAAGTTTGGATAAGTGGATATATACTTAATTATACGTTTAACAGCAGAAAGATGTGATTCTCTAGGATCTACTTGAAACCTCGCACAAAGACAAACACTATATAGAATATCTGGTCTAGATGCAGTAAGATAGAGAAGAGAACCGATCATGCTTCTATAATTCTTCTGATCAACATTCTTCCCATTTTCATCCTGATCTAGTTTGATGGTAGTTGCCATTGGAGTTTCTGTCCTCTTGCAGTTCTCCAATCCAAATTTTTAATCAAGTCTTTGGCGTACTTCTCTTGATTGATAAAAGTTCCACGTTTCGTTTGATTAACTTGAAGTCCTAGGAAGAATGTCAGTTCTCCCATCATGCTCATTTCAAATTCTTCATGCATAGACTTTGAGAAGATCTTGCACAAGTGCTCATTAGATAAACCAAAAATAATATCATCTACATAGATTTGTACCAGCAGAATATCTTTACCTTCCTTCTTAATGAACAAGGTTGTATCTACCATTCCTTTTCTGAATTTGTTATCTAGTAGAAACTTGCTCAATCGTTCATACCAAGCTCGAGGAGCCTGTTTCAGACCATAAAGTGTCTTTTTTAATTTGTATACATGATCAAGCTTTCTTGATTCCTCGAATCCAGGGGGTTATTCTACAAACACTTCTTCTTTGATAAACCCATTCAGAAAAGCACTTTTCACGTCCATTTGATATAGCTTGAAATTTTGATAACAAGCATAAGCAAGTAATAGTCTGATTGCTTCTAGTCTTGCAACTAGGGCATAGGTTTCATCATAGTCTATTCCTTCAAATTGAGAATAACCTTTTGCCACGAGCCTTGCCTTGTTTCTGGTGACTTTTCTAAGTTCATTAACTTTGTTTCTGAAAATCCATTTGGTTCTAATAATTGTTCGTCCTTTTGGTTTGGATACCAATTCCCATACATCATTTCTCTTAAACTGTTAAAGCTCTTCTTGCATTGCTTCTATCCAGCTTTCATCTTCCAGTGCTTCATCAATTCCTTTAGGTTCTATTTCAGAGATCAGTGCAACAATACCTGTGTCCTTTTTGTTTCTTGATCTGGTTTGAATCCCTTCGTTGATGTTTCCAATCACAAGCTCCCCGGGATGACCGGACTTATGCTTCCGGTTTACATTTGGAACTTCATTATTATCGAATCTTCGCGATGCGGGAGTATCAAGCTGAGTTAGTCGTTCTTCATGAGTTGCTTCTTTGACAGTTTCCTGAGAAAATTCTGCTTCTTTGTTGAGA
Organism: Corymbia maculata; assembly: GCA_014182735.1. Taxonomy (NCBI): domain Eukaryota; kingdom Viridiplantae; phylum Streptophyta; class Magnoliopsida; order Myrtales; family Myrtaceae; genus Corymbia; species Corymbia maculata. The sequence goes on along the minus strand of CM024689.1, from coordinate 7,267,204 downwards.
CCAGATCTTTCAATAGTTGCATTTGATTCTGATTCTTCATTTATTGAACTGCTCTGTCTTGTAACTTCTTTCTCCAAAAACTTTACGTTCATGGATTCTTCCACTGTCTGAGTGTTCTTATTGAACACTCTGTATGCTTTACTAGAGTTTGAATAGCCCAGAAACATACCTTCATCTGACCTTTCTTCAAACTTACTAGGTTGATGATTAACATTCTTAAGGATATAGCATGGACAACCAAAGATTCGAAAATAAGAAACAATAGGTTTTCTTTCTTTGAAAATCTCATAAGGGATTCTCTCAAGAATTGGTCTAAGAAATACTCTGTTAATAATATGGCAAGAAGTAGAAACTGCTTCTGCCCAAAATCGAGTTGCTACCTTGCTTTCTATAAGCAATGTTTTGGCCATTTCCTGCAAAGACCTATTCTTTCTTTCCACAACTCCATTTTGTTCTGGAGTGTAAGGAGATGAAAATGTATGCTGTATGCCATTTTTGTCACAAAAGTTTGAGAAGTCTTGATTCTCAAATTCTCCCCCATGATATGTTTTGATACTAGAAATAGAGTAACTTTTTTCATTTTGGATTCTCTTAACAAATGTTGAGAAATATGAGAAGGTATCTCCTTTATTTGCTAGAAAATATACTCATGTGTATCGAGAGTAATCATCTATTATCACAAGACAGTATTTCTTACCTCCAATGCTTTGGGTTCTGGTTGGTCCAAATAAGTCCATGTGAAGAAGTTGTAACACACGATTAGTGGAAATTTGTTTTATAGATTTGAAAGAGCTTATAACCTGTTTTCCCAGTGTACATGCAGAGCAAAGCTCAGTTTTCTTGTAATTTAGTGACGGCAAGTCACGAACAAGCTTTTTGGTAGCAAGCTTGGAGATTTGTTTCATGCTGACATGCCCAAGTTTACGGTGCCACATATCTGCTTCGTCTTGGACTGATAATAGACATTTCGCAGTATCTTCATTTATGTCTAGAAGATAAATGTTCCCATGTCTTCATCCAGTAAAAGTCTGTGAAGAGTCATCGCTTGTTCCAGAACATAGGTTCTCTTTGAAGTTTATTCTGAAACCGGCATCACATAACTGGCTGATACTTAGAAGATTATAGTTTAAACCTTTGACTAGAGAAACGTTGTTGATGATTAAGCTACCGATCTTGACAGTTCCCAGTCCTATAATGTTTCCTTTGGTGTTTCCTCCAAACGAAACTGTTCCTCCCTTGATTCTATCGTATCCAATGAACAACTTTGAATTTCCTGTCATATGTCTTGAACATCCACTATCCAAATACCATTTCTTCTTACTTTTGAAGCTTACCTGCAATGTTTACAAATACTCATTTTTTCTTTGGTACCCAAATTTTCTTGGGTTCATTGAAGTTAGTAGTATAAGCTTTTTCTATCCATTTCTTTTGAACAGGTCTCCAGACTTTAGGACATTTGTTTTCAAAGTGTTCTCTTTCTCCACGGTTAGAACATTTGAGATTGTTTCTACCTATAGGTCTTACAAAATTATTTTCGAAATGATTTCTATAAACTTGTTGAGGAGGTCTTTGTCTTATTCTTTCCTTGACTTTAGGAAAATCAATCAGGGAATCATTTTCCTTATAAAAACCAAGTCCATACTTTTCATAATAAGGAATTTGAATGGAAAGTATATGCTGTAGAGTTTTTGACCCTTTGAAAAATTTTGTGGTAATATCTAAGAATTCCTTTTTGAAAGAATCATTCTCCTTTTGTAAAGAGTTTCGATTTTCCTTAGTTTCCAAAAGTTCCTTTTTAATAGATTCATTCTCATTAATAGAAACTCTCGATTTTCCTTAATTTCCAAAAATTCCTTTTTGAAATCATCCATTTTTCTTTTCAAAGAAACGTTCTGTTGATTCAACTTGTAATTTTCCCTTTTTAATTTGGAAATCCTTTTCAAAGTAGATTTTAGATTAGAACAAAGCTCATTTATATAATGTGAAACTTCTATAGGGATCTCGAAATGATTTACCTCGATCTCTCTCTCGTCTAAGTACGTGTGTCCGAATCGGTTTGTCCGAGTCCGAGTGTGCCATAAGACGGATGTTTCCATATTCGTCTTCACTATCCTCAACTTCTGTGTCACTCCATGTTTCAGCTTTGAGAGCCTTCTTGTACTTCTCGAATTTTCCTTTGTTCTTTTTGAGTTTGGGACAATTCTGTTTAATATGTCCCTTTTTCTTACACTCAAAGCAAATTACATCCTTGGTATAATCATCCTCGTCATCAGTTTTGCGTTGCCCGGTTATCTGTTTTGTTTCTGTTGTTGAACTTTCGCCTTTTCTGTTTAATTTCTTTACCTTTTTGATCGGCGGTGCAAGTTCCTCGTCGTCCAGTTCTTCCTCAGAATCCGTATCATCAGAATCAAAGTTAGACTTAAGAGCAAGGGATTTTTTACCTCTGGATTCCACTTCTTCGTTCATTTGTTCAGCCTCATAGGACTGTAGGGTACCAACAAGCTCATCAACAGTTAGAGGTGAAATTCGCAGAGTTTCTCTGATAGATGTCTTCACATTGTTCCATTCTTTTGACAGTCCTCTCAAAAGTTTGTTGACATTCATTGGTCTAGGAACAGGCTGTCCTTGATATGCTAATCCGTTTACAATTTCTGTAAAATGACTGAACATATCTCCTATGGATTCTCCATGCTTCATCTTAAAAGATTCGTATTGACCAAGTAATATGTTTACTTTGGTCTCCTTGACTCGATCGGTTCCTTCATATGTCACATGTAGTCTGTCCCATACTTCCTTTGCTTTGTATCACAAGAAGATATACGATTATATTCATTAGGTGATAAAGCACAATATAGAGAGTAAATAGCCTTTGCATCAATAGTTTGTCTCTTTGTTATCTCTTACGGAGAGAGAGTGGCTGATGGTTCTGGTTCTTTTCCATCGGTACTCTTTGACGTCTTTCTGGTGTTATCAGTGGGCTCAATTCCCCTATTAACTACATCCCATTCCAGTGGATATTTTGACTTGAGAAAAGCCTTCATTTTATTCTTCCAGATATTGTAATCCTTGCCGTCGAAGTATGGTGGACAAGTGTTGCTCTGCCCCTCAATTAAACCTGGTGCAAGAATACTAGCCATAGAGGATCTTTAACTCGAAGTAATAAACACTTCAAGATCTCGAGCACGAGGCTCGATACCAATTGTTGGAACTAGTATTAACACCTAGGGGGGTGAATAGGTGTATAGGAATTTTATGCGCAAGCAATAACAACCTTTTGCAATCTATAAACTGAAATTAAATAGAGAGAGTAGAGAATATTGCAAACTCAGTTTATAGTGGTTAGGCTTTAGACAAGCCTACGTCCACTCTCCGGTCGACAAGCCAATCGGCTGTATTTCACTATATGATCAACGGTGATTACACACTCTCGAGTGTTAGTACTTGGTGATGATCTGTCTCACTAAGTCACTCTCTTTCTGTAAAGCACCTAGATCACTCAAATATGCACTATGAACAACATTTGAAGAATTGAATCAGCTTTGGAATAATGTTTATCCACACTATCTCCTAGGTCTCATCCTATCCTTATATACTCTCTAAGCCACACTCGACCGTTGGCTCTTTCCTTGAGAGTTTCATCTTCCCTTTCCGACCCGACTTTATAAGGTAAGTCTTTTTGACCATTGGAGGTAGATTGGATCCCCTTGGATTATGTTCGCCCATACAACCAGAATCCGGGCTTCCATAAGTACTCTATTCTTCATTGGAAGTTGCTCTTTAATTGATCCTGTCAATCAGATTAGTATAACAAGATCAATTTTAAAAAGATAAGTGAAATACTCTACCGTTGGTGATCTTATCGTGTAGGTCCTTCTTAAGTCTGATGGTCTTAAGTTTTGAATCAGCCTAGATTTTCAGTCTGGTTCGTTCAAACTTAAAATCTCAGTTTGGTTCATTCAGACTTAAAATCTCAGTCTGGTTCATTCAAACTTAAAATCTCAGTCTAGATGAGTCTTTCCATCTGGTACGGTCAGACTCTTAGACATCTCATGCTTTATCTTCTGCAATCAGCAGACTTTAAAGCCTATGTCATTCTGTGTCCTTTTCTTTCAAGAGGTTGATATAAATATCATTCATAAGCTGTTTTGTTAGCATCAAAACTAGGAGTTTTCTCAACAGAGAGAAGTGCTACAAGAGTGTCACAATTCCAAATGGGCAGGACATCTGGGGATCCACCACATAATGATGCTTGTTGGGATCAATACTACTAGTTACAAATGCAGGATGACATCGAAGCATATCTGAAAACATGCCTCATGTGCCAACAAGATAAGATCAAGCTACATTCGCCTTCGAGGCTCCTTGAGCCACTTCCCGTCCCGAGCATCCATGGGAGAGCATCTCCATAGACTCCATCATGAATCTACCAAGTCCAAAGAGTGTTGGACCTCATGGTCATGGTGGACAAGTTCTACAAGTAAACAACATTCGTGTTCGCAACAAAGGATTTCTCGATTGAGAAGGCGGCCAAGCTATTCATTAAGCACGTCATCAAGTATTAGAGAGTCCCACAAGCAACTGTGAACGATCACTATCCTGAATTCACCGAACAATTTTGGACAAAGCTCTTCAAGTTGCCAAGGTTGAACCTCAACTTTTCCACGAGTTTGCATCCCTAAACCGATGAACAAATAGAGAGAGTGAATGCACTCCTCGAAATATATCTTCAACACTATGTGAGCACAAATCAAGCAAATTGGGCAAGGCTAATCAATGTAGCACAGTTCTTGTATCACTTGCAACGAAGCAAATCCGCATATCAGAGCCCATTTGAGATCGTAACGGGGTAACAGCCGCTCACCCCAAGCATGGTTGCCTCCAGCTATTGGCGAAATAGCCTATCCACATACAAGTTTACCAAAGAATGGCAAGAGCAAGCAAACTTGGCACAAACATGCCTTCATAAGGCCTCCAAACGCATGAAGAAATGGGTCAACAAAAAGTGACGGCACATGGAATTCCAGGTTGGGGATCTAGTGTTAGTCAAGTTACATGTGGTCCTTCAATACCGAGACGTGCACAAAGACTTGATCCGTCACTAGGAGAGCCATTTCGAGTGATTCATCGGGTTGGAAAGGTCACCTATGAGAAAGACTTACCATCAAAGCTTAAGTTACACCAAATGTTCCATGTGAATATGCTTAAACCTTTCCACGAATATAAGAAGGACCTGGATCGATAGGAATCGCAACTAGCGCCACCTGGGGCAAAAACCTCATATGACCGTAATGTCGAGCATCATGGCTAATCAAATCATACAAAAGCGGTACTATGTGCTAAGACAAAAATACTTGGTTCAATGGAAAGGTCTTTCAGAGAGTGAAGTAAGCTAGGAACCCTCTAAGGCTCTTTGGTTGTTCTAGAAGCCCATTGAAGCATTCCATGCTGAAGACGCGACGAAGGTGTTGCCTAATTAGGTAGGGGAAAATGACATGGCCAAAGAGAATAAGGGGCTCCAAGCCAATTCAAACAAGGGCCACAGCCTGTCTACAACCTATTCGTGTCCAAGCTTGAGCCCATCCGCACAATCATGATCGTTTGGCTACCCATGACCCTTCAATTTCCACGACCCTAACCCTACAACTCCTCATGGTAGGCATCCCTTGAGTTCCCCTACGCCCTTAGGGCCTCTTGAGCTTCTTGTATAGCTATGTAATAATTGTATCGGTTCAAACACCACCATTGGATCATGAGGGGATCGACAGTTTGGATTAGCCCCGCACTTATATATATAGGGGACCCTCACCCCTCATTTATACTAGCTTGATCACAAGTAATAATACACTGCTTTCTCTCCATACGATCCTTGTGTTTGAGTGTGTGTAAGGTTGACTTGGGAGTGATTCTAAGGCCGCACGAGTGTGTCTAATTGGTGTCATTCAACTGACCCATGACAAGTGTCTTTGAACTTATCAGGCTGCTTAGTCAACAAGTTTTACTAAATCTAAAGTTCTTCCATCACAATCATTCTTTTATAAATGGCATGGTATCAATTCTCCACATGATAGTCCAAGATAAAGAGACTATCGTGTACTGATATGATGGATTTGACGCAACCAATAAGCTATGGACGAGTTTCCTTGGTCGTTCGATGGGAACATAGCCAGCACCCAACAGGTTACCCCATTGAACGGTAGTACTAACCTAATGGGACGCATCAAGGTGACCTTGTTGGCGTGGCACCAGTCGAAACCCTCATCTGAATGTGATACCTTTGGAGGGGGTGGCAATCTAACCATCACCCAAAAGCCGAGAGCCTACTAATCCACTGCAGTGGCCTAACTTTCACCCTGACCCATATGACAGGTCAGGGCGATGCCTAGTATACCCACATAAATGGTAACTGCACCTATAAATACAGGCTCTCCATGCCGGACACACGTAAGCCAGTTCTATTCTCTATATCGAGACTATTCCTCTCAATTTTTGCACTTACCAACTTAAGTATCGGAAGGCCAATCTAGGTCACACCGCATGCCTTAACCTGTTATCTGTGGGTGCATGTCAAAACCTCCATCAAAGCTTGGGTTGTTTTCAAAAGGACCAGATTGAACTTTAGCATGTACAACAATTACTTCTTGCAAAAATGGGTGTCCCAAGCATTTCATCTTCTGAAAATTTAAAAGCAATATTTATTATGTCCATATGTTATGTATACACCAGGATGTCACTGCAAATCTCAATTAAGGTTGATTCTATTATTGATGACAACCAACTTAAGTTGGATCAGATTTCAGTGGTGGAAAGTACAAAATGTGGACAGATGTCCTCCCAAGCAACCTTGGCCCCTCTTAACATTCTCAGGATCTCCTTTGAACAACAAATTAATACACTTTCTTTCCACCATTTTGATAAATTTGATTGGCTAAATGTGACAGTAATAGCTAACCAAACTATAGATCACTGAGTTGATCAACTGAATTGTCACTGCAAGGAATAGGTACTTCACTGTCCAAGTCTTGAATCTGGATGTGTTCCTCTCCGGCCTGAGAGCTCCTGTTGTTTTCGGTTCAAGGAACATATACATCCTGCATAGCCAGCACCAATATCTGAATGGGCTTGTCGCAAATTTACTCGGCATAATTTCCAGTCAACTTTAACAGCTCACGGGAATAGGACTCACCTCATACTTCTCATCTGCTGAGAATAGTGTTTCAGTTGTATATTTTCACATGTGGAATGTTAGAAAAGATATGAGACAATATACAGGCATGTCCACTTTGTTTCCTATCAGACACCTTTAGACACACATTATATATCTCTAGGATTTTTTATTTTTTTTGGTTGAATATATCTCTAGGAGGTTGACATGTAGTTCACATCAACAATTTGAACCCAAATGCAAGTCTCCTTCTGATTTTAATCCTCAAGGTTAAGGCATTGCATTTGTCACTGTAACATGGAGAAGTTATGTCTAAACTGAGTATATATTGCTGATATTGGTGGACCGAGTAAATTATAGATCAGGAGCCCATCTCGAGTGTGGATGACTAGGGAGACACGATAAGCAGTTTTAACGCAGAAATTTCTGATTATTTTTTAATAATCATTGCATGTAAGCACTTGGGAAAGGCTCATTAATTTAACCTGTTCCTTTCTATTTTGGACCAGTGTTGATTATTTTGTCTTCATTTAATTGTAATGACGCATTAGGAGGCTCTGTGTTGTAGACACCCAATGTTCTTTTGTTGGTCATTAACTTAATCCTTTTCGCCCCAATTGTGAGTTAAGTATAGGAAAGGAGGCCAACTTTGGAGGTTTGGCGCATAGTTAGCCCGTCTTTCCAGTATACAAACTTTGTGGAGACAAAATCCAACAGAAAATCTATTTATGTAAGGTTAGTGTCTTATACCAAAGGTTGTTCATTTCTTAAGCATTGAATGGAGAAAATATTTCCATAATGCATTGAGGAATTTTCGCTTTCTTTAAATTTTTCTCTCATCAAGGAAAAGAAAAACATTCCTTCGGAGGTCAAATGCTTCTGCTGTCAGCTGCACACAAGTTATTCGCAATAAAGGATATGGAAGATGAGTGACTTAGAATGAAAAGTTTCCATTTCCAATGTCTAGAAGTCATTGTGTCTTCACATTTTAGTTTGGTTGCTTTTCACTATAAGCTCAGGCTCTACTTTTACTGGCAATGAAACGGTGAGCAAAAAATTTGATTTAGCTCGTAAATGCTTTGTGAATGGTGGTCGTGGAACGGCTATTTGTTGCAGCCATGTCGTTTTTTAAGTTTACCATGAACTTAAGTCATCTACAAGCTTCTATTTCTGTGCAGCAGACGGAAAGTTAAACATCCTTTGACATTCACTTATGCAAGTATTAGAGATTTCATTCTTGTTGATCTTATATTGCCAAAGCATCATCAGACCTCAGAAATTTTCTTCAATTTTACATTTGGCTTCTGATATTTCTTTCCAGACCATACAGAAGTACCGAAATCTCGAGGGATATATTGGGGATCTGACAAAAGCAAGAAATGTCTTATAAAGAAAATAACGTTTCGAGCCAAGAACGTACGTATGTAGTGAGGCAAAAGACAATCCTAAAAACAAAACAAAAAAGGACAACCCCACGTTTTCTCTGTCAATATTACCAAATGTGGTTTTCTTTAAAAGGTAACAGATCGTGTATGAATTTGAAAACAATATGCTGATTTCGGTGTCTATTTTGATTAGAAAAAGTAGGAAAACTGATGTCACATTGATAAGTTTATAGAAAGAGGGATCTCATGACGTGGCCAGTCCAGATTGAATGCGTCAGCTGAAGTGAGATTTTCAACCATTTCCAGCCGAATTCAATATTCATTCCACTACGTGAAAAAGCCGCAGTATCTGCTTCTGTGACTATTACCCATAAATGGAAGAGATCAGATTCATGAATTTCATGACAGCCAATGAAATCCAAGTGATTTCATCATATCTGGTTATCTTCCTCACATTAATTTCAACCACCTCATCCACAGATCTATTGATAGGACTCCATTTGTTTGATGGTAACAATGGCCAGGACAAAGGGTCGCAATCCCGTAAGGATGAGCTAACTTCAAAAACCCGTCCTTAGTTTGGATTGTAGGCTGCAACTTGCCTGCATGAAGCTGGAATTGCTAGTAATCGCCAGTCGGCCATATGGCAGTGAATTCATTCCCGGGCCTTGTACACACCGCCCATCACACTATGGAAGCTGGCCATGCCCAAAGTCATTACCTTAACCACAAGGAGGGGGATGCCAAAGGCAGGACTAGTGGCTGGAGTGAAGTCGTAACAAGGTAGCCATACTGGAAGGTGCGGCTGGATCATCTCCTTCTAGGGAGAGCTAATGCATGTTGGGTATTTTGGTTTGACATTGCTGTACTCACTAGCCATTACAACCACTGAAGTTCACAAACCTGGAAAAGAGAAGAAAAGCAAATGTCGACAAGTCAAGCACTCAGCATCACTAGCCTGAAGGACGAGGTCCCTGCACTCGTGGCTGACGATGACAAGGTGAGCCAAATGATTCACCACCATCTCCTGAACATCCTCGGAATCGAGAACCATGTCATCGGCAACGGAAGAAGCGGTTTAGAGACACCTATTGGGGAAGAAATTCAACCTCATTCTCATGGACAGGGACACGCCTGTCATGAATGGCATAGAGGTACTATTAACCTTTCCTCTGATCTAAGAGCTGAGCAAACTAAGCTTGAAATTGAGCAAGCAAGAGCCATTGGACATTTTACGTCATGGGTTTTGACAGGCGACAAAGAAGCTGCGAGAAATGGGCATTAGGAGCACAATTGCTGGTGTTTCATCTAACTCAGTATCGCAAGAAAGGCAAGCATTCATTGAAGCAGGTCTTGATGATTATCATGAGAAGCCTTGGTCAGTTACTAAGCTCCTCTCTGCCGTCAGCGTGATCAAGCACAAGTCGTAGCATGAACTGTCGCCAGGCCGATACCAATCAGGCGTTGCTCGTTTGAGATGTTGCTATGGATGTAGGTTGATTGTATCGTATAATAAAAAGTGGAAATTTTGTTCTCTCATTTGGAGCAATGAAACTTTTTTTATCAGTCTTGCTGAAGTTTCTCCTGGTTGACAGAGCATGTTATCTAATGCTAGGGACATTCAGAAGAGGCTTATAATTCTATGAACATACAAGGACACCTCTCGCAAAAATGGTTTCCCACTTATTTCACTTTTTCGCACATACGAAAAATTAGAGATTTATTTTATTCTAGATGATCACTCATTAGAATTAACTTGTTCAACGGGGCTTTTTTTTTTTATTGAAAAAAGGAAACAATGAAGTTCTAAGCTAACAATATTTGAAAATAGAAGAATTAACGATACCAATTAGTTATTCAACGCGGCATGTGCCGTGAGGTTTCCACATTAGAACCAAATTGATTAGTAACCTAAAGTGATTTAAATGAAATCTAATGTCATGAGCGTGAAGGACAACAATCAGTGATTATAGTAGTGATGGATAATCAATAACTAACAACATGTTGAGGCTGTTATCATGGATACTTTGGAAGTAAATTTAGTTAATGGGAGTTAGCGTGTGATTAACATTGTAAGGCATTTTTAAGGTAAATGCTACAGTGGACCTATTTGGTTGCGGTGCTCTGTTTAAAAGAGGCTCAGGCGTCATCGATAAAGGGCATGAGTACCCAACCTTGTCAAATACATCAAGCGCCATCGCCATCAAGATATCTATCATTCATGTGATACTCGACATGTCACGGGATAATAAGGAGTGTACGAAACCATAATAAAGAAGAATGATAAATTGCTGAAAACATTAACCGCAATTTTTTAAAATAATTATTTCAGTCTTTTCTCCCACATATTCTCCTATAATCAGGGGCCTATCTTGGACCCTTGGTCGTTTGTTACAAGACAGTCTCACTAAGACAGAGGTAACTGAAGTCACCAACGACGGCCTCTACCGCTTGTCCAACCAATGTCAGCGGACTGTATAGATGCATTTCTTATTTTAATGTGTTGGTACCCGCACGTCTCACCTCCCAAATTGGGTAGTAGTTTTTCTTCCCTTAACCATCTCGCATTTTACGTCCCAAAGTTCAAATATAGTAGTTTAAGGACTTGTCAAGTCACAAATCTTTTATAAACTCGCTGTATAATTTTTAAAAAAAAAATTAAGATTCGGTTCAGGCCACATTTTATAAAGGATAAACTCAAATGGGAAGTTTTTCTTTTTTTGAATATCAGTGATTATGTGGGAGAAAAAGACTGAAATACTATGGGCACAGGTTAGTTTAGACACTTTTGGGATTGGGATTAATTATTTTTTGCTTTTGTTTTTTGAACAAAAATATAATATTTTATAGGGGAATTATAGTATATAATTTCTATTTTTCTTCTGATGGAACCGCTTGCTAGGTCTGATAATTTTCTGTTAATTAAAGGGGTCCTAATGTCGGGCAACTACACATTTGAAGCTGGCTTCTAATAATTAACCGGGCACGAATAATGATAATGATAATGATAATTGAATTGACTCTTAGAAATATCTAGCCTTTTAGGATGCATTTAGTAACATTTCTACTCCTAAGAACAATTTTTTTGAGAAATAGTTCTTTTCTATTTCTACTCTCTAGAACAATTTCTGAGTAAAATAAGACATTTGGTAACTACAAAAATTTCTTATTCTTTGAATAGAAAAGGAATATAAATGTGTTTGGTACCAACAAAAAAAAATTATTTCTTTTTTTCCCGATGGCGACGGCAGCCAGTCGCTACCCTTCGCCCGTCGGTTGCCAATCGCCAACTACCCCCGCTGCCAATCACCGGCCACTGCCATGCCAATCATCGTCGCTACCTTCAGTCGCGCGCTGGGTCACCAACCGCCGGGCAAAGGGCGGCAACGAGCAGGCGGGGGCGACCAATGACCAGCAACCAGTAACTGGCGGCCGAGGCGACCGGCAACCGACGGCGGTGGCCGAGGGCAGGCGGTGGGCGAACGGTGGTGTGTTATGGGTGGCAAGTAGTCCCCAAGAAATAATTTCTAAAAATTGTTCCCAAGAATAAGAAATTACTTTTTTTCTACTTCTCATTTCTACTTCAAATCTATTCCCAATAACAACTTTCTATTCCTGAGAATAGACAAATCAGTTAACGTTACTAAACGAATTTCTGTTTTTTTTCTATTCTGATGAAAAAAAAAATAGAGAAATAAAAATGTTATCAAACGGAGCCTTACTTAAAGGATCGCTTCTTTTTGGCAACTAGCAGTCATGTTGTCTTCGTGCCCCAAATGAGTCGAATGTTGTCCACGAACAACACTCGACGGTCAATTGTCAACATATTTCCCCGACCGATAGGCAGCGCTTGGCATTCGTATACATGGATCTTCCTCATGCAAAGACAGTCGACATCTCCTCGGAGCCTCTTCCTTGCGTGGAGTTATTTCCGCGTATACTTTTGTCCAATCAAATCATTGGTGATAAGTCAAAACGGAACTTGTCAAACTAATGGGTCGGATTGAATTTGAATTAAATCATAAATGATCAAACTCAAATCAACACATTTGACCCATTTATAACTCATTTTATTTTAATTGTAAATTTCTCGACCTATACCCAACTCGTCTCAAGATTTATTTTTAGCATTCTTCTCTTTATATTGTTGCTCTTGAAAAATGGGTAGCTCCATGAACCAGCTCGTCGAATTAGTGAGGGAGATCGGGAGTGAAGTTAGTGAAAGAGTCATTAATGAAAAGTATTTGAGACACATGTTAAAATCGACCAAGCAAGCATAGTATAGAAAGCATTGTTACTTTCACTGAGCAAGGACAGTGACAAGATTTTCTTCCTATGTTTCGAAATAAAAGAAATCATTTTAGACAAAGAAAAAGTCACAAAAAAAACAAACCCTAAAAATTATATTCACTTGGACTCATTTATCCTGGACTTTTGCTCAAAGCCAAATGGTATTTCAAATTGCGCTCAGAGTTTTGTATCTTTGATACTCACCATCTCATCTCGCAAAGAAATTTGCACGGGCTTCTCTTCATATAATTCATATTTTGAAAAACCGAACTCCTTAACGTTGGATCGTGCCAACCAACGTCTTCAAGCCATCCCTAAAGCACATTCACTAACGAAATCATCCCACGAAACTTCCCTAATTGCTACCGCCTCCGGCCACATACCGACGAAATCCTCCATCGACTCGAGGACAAAATAGACTGCATCTTATCATGCAAGTGCAGGAAAGCGGCAAAGAGGCATTGGTTGATGGTCAGAAAAGAGGTGCAAAAGGGAGGCAAATGGAGGAGGAGACTGGGAGGGACGGACCTTATCCTCAGCATGACATCCAATCCAAGTTGCTGCATTTATCGCATTCACAGCCTCCAGCAGGCAAAACAACAGCAGCACCAAACCGAAGGCAGCAGCCACAAAACCAGCCAACAGAAACATCTCTCTAAAGAGAAACCGATAAACGACGTGGTTCTACAAATGACGCGATGGCCATAATTGAAACACGTCTTGGTGGGTCTTAATATCGCGCCGTTGAGTTAATTTTAGCGACAATGGTGTCCCAAAAGATTATGGTAAAGAGTATGATTGTTGCTAACAATATGTTGAAGGAAGGTAGCGCAACATTCAAACATCTGGCAAGAGGGGAGTGTCATTTCAATTCATGAGCTTTTTGTCTATTGATAATTTGTCACGAACTTACGTCACTAATTTGTTGTAAAATTTATGTAAAGTAACGCAATTCCTATTTTTGAGATGAGACGTGAAAAATCATAATACTTTATTGATTTACAATAAAATGAGGTAATAATATGTTTCCGAGCTTTTGATTGAGGTTCTTGATATCTTTATCGATTAATGGATTACAAGTTATAGATATCGCCCTCATGCAAATTTAATTAAATATAAATATTGGCGATATTCATCATATGAGGTATTGATCAAAAGACTAACATGACAAAGTTTCTTCCGATGAGGAAGGGTATAAGAAGATGGTCCCATCATTTTCATGTATTTTAAGTTACACGTGAGATACTATAATTTCATGCTATATACAATCAAAATGTCACTATGCACAAACTAATTATGTATGGGCAAGCTCGTAGCATTTGCGGGGGCAAATGGGTAAGCTTATTGAGGAAGAAAAGATGGGCGGTTCTACAAGTGGATGGAGTGGGAACTTACTAAATAGTGTCAATTATTATTTTATTTATTTTCTTTGACTTTCCATGATTTAATATAAGGATAATTTGAGATACCCAATAAGTGAGATAAAATCCATTTTTTTCTCCTTAAAAATTAATTAGACCCAACATGCACGCCAAACCCGGCAATTAATTTCACAGTAAATTAAACATATAATTGTATAAGCATTTATCATCGTGTGAATTCAACAAAGTTGATTTTCACTCTTTCATAACGATGATATGACTGAAATAGCCAATGAATTTATTTAAAATCAGTCCAAGTTACTATCCTAATTTAATTTCGACGCAAAAAATAAAATAAAAATTTCTCTGTGGATGGGAAGGAAAGATGCAAAAGAGAAGACTCCGTAGAAAGAGAGGAGAGAGGGTAAATGTCTATGTGACTATCATTTATCTATTGTGATAATAATAATTTGTTTTGGATTATAAAATTTATTATTATAAAATTTATTTATTTTTAAATTTATGGCTCATAATATATTATTTTTCTTACGATAACTTTGAAACCTGATATGCCAGCAAAGTACAGTCAGGTTGGTAAAGATGCCGATGTTTGGGCCGTACCCGGTAATACCAAATCTGGATACTGCGTGCGTCAAAAACAAGTTGGAGGAGTTGCCATTTATAGCTCACGAGCTTTTCGTCCTCTTCTCTTCACTTCAACTTCAACAGTATCTACGCAGTGCAGTACAGGCTCCATTTCCATCCATCTCTCGTACGTACCGACTGAGACAGGCTTCGGTTCTTGCTGTGCTGAGGTACAGGTCGCCGTCATCTCTATCTCTCTCTCTCTCTCCCCGTGTTTCTATCTTTTTGTCCAACTCGCTTTCGCTTACGAGCGCTCCGAGTCAAGAGAGACCCATCACTCGCCGAAGCGCGAGTTTCAGGATAACACCGGAGAGACGATGAGTGTGCTCTTCCCTGTTGACGACGGCGACGAATTCTCGGTTCCATTCTCGACGAGGTTAGCCATGTGAGCAGATGGGTTTTCTTTCTCGGTTCCGTCTCTGGAACTTCCCTCTGGGTTCGAACGATAACTGGAAGGGTGCTTGGTTATGAATTCGCAGGGTCGAAGATGAGATCATGGAGCTGCTCTGGGAAGACGGACGGCTCGTTGTACAGAGCCAGAGACCTGCCAAGACGCGAGCCGCCTCGATCGCGGCGGCGGGCGGCGGGGAGCTCCGCGAGGGGGGACTCCGGCGACACCATCGCCACTTCATCCAGGAAGACGAGGTGGACTCGTGGCTCCAGTACCCTTTCGACGTATTCGACGGCGGCGGTTTCCGCTCCGACCTCCCCTGCTCGCCCACGCCCTGCGTCACCTCGAGCTCCGACGCGGATTGCGACTTCGGAACCTCCAATGCCGGCGACGTTACGAGCGAGAACGGCGCGTCGGTGGGCTCCGCCCTCGGTCCGAAGACAGCGGTGGGGGAATTGAGTCCGTCGGTCTCGAACGAGTTGACTGCGGCGGAGCCGGACGGGACTACACCTCCGGCGAGTTCGGGAGGCGTGAGAGGTGGCATGAGGCAGGAGAGGGCTAGCGGCGCCGCTGCGGACGCTCCGCTAGGCGGCGGCGGCGGCGGCGTCGTCGGTGAGGAGATGGTGGCTCGTGATGAGACGACGGTGACGTCACCGCCCGTGGGGTCCACCACAAATGGCATGGGGCGGCTAGCTCCGGCCGGGGCGGCACCACAGCTGGGTATGCAGAGGGAGAAGAGGAAGCGCGAAGGGAGAGACACCGGGGGCGGCAAGCGGCTCAGTGACGAGGTACTCGCGAGTCCCGTCTAGATTTTCGGTCTTCTTGGCGAGAGATTACATTACATTTTTAATTTTTACGTCTTTGTCGACTGGAAACACAAATAAGTTTCGATGTTGTTTTCCATATCAAGGATGTTTTCCCTTTCGAATTTTCATTTATTTTTGTTGTTGTGTTCTCTATGCATTTGCAGAAGGACGTCCGATTTGAATCGGTTAATGCAAAGGAGCGAGCTGCTAAATCAACACCATCTAAGAAAACTCATCGTGCAAATGTCCATAATCTGTCAGAGAGGGTCTGTACTGCTGCCCCTTTTAGATAGTGATGGCGGCTGTTTTTCCTAGTCTCTAGTTTTGCTTGACCCTTGTGTTTGGTTCGTCTACAGAGATGCAGAGACAGAATAAGTAGAAAGATGAAGGCCTTGCAAGAACTTATTCCTCAGTGCACCAAGGTGGTTGGACCACCATTTGTGATGGTGATGTTTGTGTTCCCTCTCTTCGATGAGCATTTTGCTGATACAAATTTACCTCTCCCTGTTTTTCAGGCTGATAAAGCGTCATTGCTGGATGAAGCAATCGAATACTTGAAGTCACTTCAGTTGCAAGTGCAGGTAGTCTCCCCAAGTGCTTTTTAGATGGTCCTGCTATTTACTGAGAACTAAATAAAGAAGCATGTGGACATTTTTACTGAAGAAGTTCATGGTATCTCCCTCACTGCATAAAGTTCAGACCAGAGTACCTGTGCTAGTAGAATTCCCTCAGATAAACAAATGGTTACGGTCATTAGACATAGTCTTGCATGGTTGATGTAGGATATTATTCATTTAGTACATGATGCCCATGTTAAGAAGTGAAAGTGGGGCTGACACAAGTCTGTTTGGCATGGATTCTTCTTTTGAAGTCCTCTCTCAAGCGCGCATTCTACATTCATCTTTTTGAATTTTTAAATCATTCCTAGGGGCCTGGTATTTTGATCCTATCAGAGTGAGCCTGAGCTCATCTAGAACAATTTGTCAAATATTTTCCAAGACTAGAGCACTCTTGTGAATCATCAAAATATTTGCTTAAATGGAGTACAATTTTCCATTTGTGTACAGCTTCGTTTACACCACTGTCATCAATCTTGAGTCTGATACTGACTTCAAAAAACAAAAAATTTGTTCAGATGATGTCCATGGGGTGCGGGGTGGTCCCTGTAGTAATTCCTGGTGTGCAAGCCTACATGCCATGCATGAACATGGGCACTGCAACGAATGCAGGCATGAATCCCCCCACAATGTTATATCCTAACATCCTGGCTAGTTCGATGATGCAACCATCAGCTAATGGTGTTCACTTGAGCCCTGGGTGGCTCTTTTCAACCGCTAGCTTGCAGCAAGGAACTCCTGATCAATTTAAAAGACCACCACCTAATCACTTGGAGCCAACATTGAGCTCACAGATGATTCAAAATCTGAGCAAGCAAAATCCAGTGAATGCCGGTTCCTTTCAGCAGCAGATGGGCCTTTATTATATGCAACAACCACCGCAATAGATACTTTCTAAAGTCCCTGAATGATTAGAGCTTCTATGCAATGCAGAATAAACTCTCCCTTTATCATGCTACCATACTTTCTTTGCTTCAGACAGGAAGTTATCATCCTGATTTGCTTATTTATTCTGAATATCTTCAGTAAAGCAAAAAAAAAAATTATAAGAAACATCAATGGCAGCAGCCTCTTGAAGGCAGAGACGATGCTTCTTACTACAAGTTTCACC
Source organism: Corymbia maculata (assembly GCA_014182735.1). NCBI lineage: Eukaryota > Viridiplantae > Streptophyta > Magnoliopsida > Myrtales > Myrtaceae > Corymbia > Corymbia maculata. Next base: position 7,249,436 of record CM024689.1, on the reverse strand, counting down.
GTAACATTTGTTCAGTCCTAAGCCTGAATATGCTTGAGAGCACGTACTGCTGAGGCTGAAGTATGATAAGAACGCATATTAGCTTTTGGTTATCTATGCTAATCTTAAGTTAATGCACTCGGGAGTTTGATTGTAATTGGCATTAACGGTCACTTATTAATGGGAAGCGGATCAAGTTATGATCCAGCCTGGTGGTGCCAAACCCAAGTAGGACCAGAGGAGGTCACTATCAGGTCAGCTAACTTAATCTTCTTCCCAATCAACTTCAATGTTTTGACAAGTTTGGAGTTCTGTGAGTTTAGAAAAAGAACTTCAAATATGTTCTCAGATTAAACTCCATAAAGTATCATTGAGCAGAACCTGCAATGTAAAGTTGTGGACTGTGATTATCATGTTGGTGCATGCCACTGATCCACAATTTGAAAAACTCTTCCCTTTTCGTAAATGATTACCTACAAAGAGAAGAGATGAGATCAAAGTGAGTTTATCTGAGGCAAGCAAGTTGCTAGCGGATTTATCAATATCAGATATTGAGGGTGCTTTTTTGTTTTTATCACTTTGGGATAGATATGGTCTGATATACTCTTTGAAACATTAAAGCACTGCTCTGTTTTTACTTCTATAGGAGCCTGATTACAAGAAAAGAGGCGTTTTTCAATTGAGTAGTTCTCTGTCGTTTCTTAATGCAGTTATAAAGTCGATTTGAACCCAGCATCAATGTCGCATACGTTGTCCTTTGTAATCTTCAGTGCGACCCAAGTAGCTGAGGCGAAAGTTTTGTGCTTCCTTACAGGCTCTGCTCCATTGAGCTCTGCTACCAATGGCGTTCTCATCTTATGTTGACAATGAAGACTGGTCTAAAGGAGACTGGCTAGCTCAGCTGGCAACAGAAGATTGTTGTGTACGATCAATGAAAATCAGTTCATTATTCTCTTAGACCATCAATGAAATATAATTATGCACTTGCATGGCTAATTTAAGCATTTGCGTTCAAGGATAACACGAGCACAAAACAACATAACCAGATGATCCCAACACCATAATAAGCGCAGGCAAATTAAGCACGGGAAGATAGAGTACGGAAAATGGAAGAACCCGAGCTGTATCGGGCAACATTAAATAGAGACTTGTTATTAAGTCCGGGGCAGGACCCCGCAAGCAAAACCCTAAACTAGACACATAGCCACTAAAAACTAAATGACGCAAAATTACTAAGTGTTGACGATGGAACGTTGATCAAACATAAACAAACCTAGTGCTAAATGCAACTCTAGACACCATGCATTTCTCATTAATTAGCAACTTCTCTTTTTCTTTTTCTTTTTGTCATTTTTTCCATTTTGAGGTCATTTTTTTTTTTTTTTTTTTCATTCAAGATATGCATGACCCGAAGATCAAAGCTACCATAAAATGCACCTAATGAACACTAATTAAATAGCCATATGAACATTATATCATGATAAGACCTAAATATGCACGAAATGACTAGAAAAAATGACCCGATAATATAAAGGAACTACCCCAGGATCACAACCAATCGCCACCGGCTTGGGGCACTTCATTTGATTATAACGAGGGCCCACCTGGACAGCAGCATATGGGCATGTTCATGCATGAAAACCAGACTAAAAGATACTCCGAAACCATGGAAAATCTACAGTATATCAACGCGATATCATGGATATCCGGAACCAAAATGAATCAAATCACGGTCAAGAAGGACCGACCAGCAAGCATCCAGCAGCCCAGTTCACGTTTTGGTATTGAAAATCTTATCTAAGCGAGTGGACGTGACTGAGAGATCATCAACATACTAGTACCATATCACAAGCAATTAAAATAATGCCATTTCTGGTTGTGATGCTTGTGTTCCCTTTCTGTGATAAGCATTTTGCTGATAAAAATTTACCTTCTTAGCTGGATGAAGCAATTGAGTGCGTGAAGCCGCTTCGATTGCACTTGAAGTCGCTTCAATTGCTAGTTCAGATAGAGTCTCCACGTGCCCTTTGGATGGTCCTGCTATTTACCTAAAAACTAAATAATTTGCAAGCTAACATTTCTTTTGAAGAAGCTCATGGTATCTCCCTCACTGCATCAAGTTAAGACCAGAGCACTTATGCTAGTAGAATTACCTCAGATGGACAAATGGGTACGATCATTAGGCATTGTCTTGCAGATTTAATGTAGGACATTGTTCATCTAGTACATCATTCTCAATGTTAAGAAGTATAAGGGGCCAACAGAAGTCTTTTTAGCATGAATTCTTATTCTAAAATCCACTCTCAAGCATGCATCCGATATCTATCTTTTATAATTTTCAGATCATTCTCAAGAGCCTGTTATTTTAATTTTATTAGAGTGAGCCTGAGCTCATCCAAAATAAATTGTCAGATAGTTTTCAAGACTACAACATTCCTGTCCATCTTCGAATTATTGGCAAAACAAGAGTATATATGCCTTATCTGTAAAGCTTCGCTTACAACACCGCATCATCTTTTTGGAGACAGACACTGACTACACAAGGCAAACAATATATTCAGATGATATCCATGGCATGTGGCATGGTCCCTGTTCTATTTCCTAGTATGCCACCCTATACGCCATGCATGAACATGGGCACCGCAATGAATGAGGGTATGAATTGCCCCATGACGCTATTTCCCAACATCTTGGCTAGTTCAATGATGCAAACTTCAGCTAATGTTGCTAAGTTGGGCCCTGGGTTCCCTATTTCAACCTTTTAGCAGGCAGCAAGGTAAATCCTGATCAATTCAGAACACCACCTAATCACTTGGATCCAACGATAAGCTCACAGATGATTCAAATTCTGAGCCAGCAGTTTGCTGCAAATGCCAATTCGTATCAGTAGCATCTGGGCCGTTCTTATATGCGCAACCACCACAAAGGTACTTTCTAAGTCCCTCAACGATTGGAGCTTATGTGCAACGATGCTTTTTTTGCTTCAGAGAGGAAGTCATCATTTTGGTTTGGTTATTTATTCTCCATGTCTTCAGCAACGCAAAATATTTGATAAGAAAAACCAATAACAGTAGCCTCTTGAAGGTAGTGAAGAAATTTTTTGCCACTTGATTCTGCGTGAAATTTGTTCAGTCTTTGCTTGAGGTTAACGTCCTACTGAGGCTGGACTAGGATGAGAACACATTAACTTTTGGTTGTCTACGCTGGTCTTGATTTAATACACTTGGGAGTTTGATTGTATCCATTTGCTGTTCTTCTCAGATTGACATTAAAGAGTCGCTTATTAATGTGAACAGGCCAAAGTGACAATCCAGCCTGATGCTGCCAAGCCAAAGTAGGAGTAGAAAAGGTCAGTATCACGTCGGCTAAGTCATCTTCTTTTCTGATCAACTTCAGTGTTTTGACCAGTACGAAATTCTGTTAGTTTAGAAAGGGAATTTGACGTATTTTCTCAGATCGGACTCCTTAAATGATAATTGATCTGAACCTGCAATGTGAAGTCACGAACTGTGATTATCACGTCGGGGCATGCTCCTGATCAACATTTTAAAAGAACATTTTTCTTTAAGTGACTATTTACGAGAAGAAAGAATAGAGGTCGAAGTGAATTTATTTGATGGAAAACAAGTTGCTAGAGGATTCATGAATATCAGTACATTGGGGATGCTTCTTTATTTCTTGGTTGATATTGTCTGATATCCTTTTAGAAACTTCTAAACAACGGTTCAGTTTTTCTTCTATTTTAAGGGCCTCGTTACAAGAGAGGAGGCCTTCACCAAGTGAACCAGTTCCCCGTTGTTTGTCGGTGTGGTTAGTGCTTACACTAACAAATAATCAATGTTTGGTTATTATTGACAGGTATCATATTTAGTCGATGAGAGTAGAGTTTGGTCAACTATAAATAGAATAATCAACAACTTGAAGGGAATCGACAACTTGTTAAGGAAGTTATCGATAGCATCAATTATCGACGAGAGCCTTCATTAAGACTTGAGAGGTTGATCAACAAAGTTATTGACAGCAAGCAATTGACATAATAATATAGGCATTAGGTGGCAGTTATGCTGATACCTGCCAATTTAGGGTTTTTATTTCTTGTGAATAGGTGTTGCTAGATAATAGAAGATTATGTAAGTTCTTGTAACCACCAACAGAATTAGGAAATTATTTCTTTATTCGAGATCCATAAACATTGTATATAATCATCATATATAATTGTTTGTAGAGTGTTATAAATATTCTATGTGTGTTCATTATAAAGAACCCGAATCAATCACACAACTCAACGTTCTATTACAAATTTATCTTTAACCTTATTTTCCTATATTAACATGACTAAACACAATTGTCTCCGGTCTCTGTACATTTAATTTCCTTGTCAACAGAGGACCATTCACAGCCTTTAACAATTTTTCTAATCCATATTCTAAAAGGTATTTCATTATCAACTTATGGTGAAATATTTTTTTGGCACGCTTAGCAGAACACATTTTGTTGATTTGAGAAATTACAATGGCTAAAAAAGTAATCAATAAGAGTCCAACAATGTTGCTAGTAACAAGCAGCCATTACCAAAAACCAGTAATGAGCAGTCATGTAATCTAATGCTTCAACTGCTGGAAGAGCGGCAAAAGACGATCAACATTGAGGAGTTTGATCTTCGAAAGCATTATACTGAAGAGCAGTTTTCAAATTTCAACACGGCATTAATCATGAAAAGAATGTTCAAAGAGTAGCAAACTAATATGATTAATTATATTGTAAATTATATATCTGACGTGATCAAGTCAGTCATTATCAATGCTGTGAATAATGCCCTCTTGAGGTCAAGATCGTTCAATGCATACGTTTGTAGTCTTTCTCCATTTATTGATGTTACTAATGTTAGTAAAAATTAGCCCACCCCCTATAAAAATTATGCAAAAGCCTAAATCTTTTAATCAAGGTCAAAATAATGAGAATAATCAAGCAATGTTAGTCAAAATAACCAAATTGATAATTTGGCAAATCAAATTAGTCATAGGTCAGTTAACTGTCAACTATTGAAAATGTGAGACCAGTAGCTGTATTAGCACCACTCAATATAAATAATTCTTTTGGGCCTAACATGCATAATCCAGCAAGAATAGCACCACCGCTTAGAAGGCAAGATGGCCAACTCAATCCATACTTAGATCCTGTGCAATTTATTGAAGAAGTTCAACAACAATTTGAGTTAGACAAGGTTGTTATCATACTGTTTATAGGAAATCACATCCCAAATGAGTCAATAATTAGCCTTTTCCAAGAGATTTTGAAACCCCTAACTTTGTCGTTTTTATTAGTGAAGATGAACAATCAACCATCGAACACATTGTTGGATTTATAGCCCGGTGTGGGGAAGTAGAGAAACATGAGTTTTTAAGACTTTCATCTATTTCGTTCATTTGTTTGGGAGAAAGTACTTTTCCAGAATTGATTTTCAAGACTTTCATTTGTTTGGTTTGCAAAAAATGACTAATCGACTTAAAACACTTCCAATAAATGAAAACATTCACACGTAAATTCCTAAATTTAAAGAGGTGAAAACACTTTTTGGAATTGCTCATCTCGAATATTTTATTTTTTATTTTTTATTTTTTATTTAAAGAATTTTTCTTTTTCTTTTTCATCTAGTCGCCAACCATGATGAAGACTAGCGAATGACCATAGGTAAACTTGACCCTTGCCATAGACCGGCAAAGCTCAAGCTCACTGGTCTTAGGCAAGCTCGAGCCTTGCAATTTCTAGAGGCAAGCAAGGTTGCCGGCCTCTAGCAAGTGACACCCAGCCACCCCACACCTATGGCTGGTAATTGGCCGTCGCTGAGGGCCGACAACTAGCATAGGGGAAGAAAAAAGAATAAATAAAATAAACATTATTAAAAAATTTGAATTTTGCTTTTCGGCCATGAGTTCTTGAGATTAAAGAACCAAACACCAGAAAATAATTTTGTCACATATCACAAAATAATGGAAAACTATTCAAATATCTGAAAAATGATTTCTCAAAAAACATTTTCTTTCATCACGAAATTTTTCTCGAAACAAACGCACTTTAAGGGAGAGATTCGAAAGCGAACACTTTGCCTATTATTCAAAATAGCAACAGAGGTATAAAAATATGAGCAATTGTTCAAAGAAAAAGATAAAACCCAACGTAAAGACTTTAAGTAAAACATTTGGTAGAAAAATATGAGTGAAGGGATGAATCTATTTAAGATGAAAAAATTGAAATGGCTATGGTAAAAAGAAACAACAATGGCGAAGGATAAAGATATCCACGTCTATCCGTTCAATATTTAATTTTTTAGTTATTTTTGAAAGATGGCCTTATAAAAAATTTGTCTTGAATCGGAATAGAAAAAACTGCTAAATTATTCAACTAGCATATGGAAAGATAGTCCAGGGGCACAGGCAGCATAGACATTCTTCCGGCATTGGGAATTTGATACTGGCTGTCCCCCTTAAAAATTAATTATTTTTGCTTTTGTATTCTGAATAAAATTATAAAATTTTATGAGGGATTTAAGAAATTATTTTTTTTTACTTACTCTGACATTTTTGAAGCTGACTTCTAATAATTAGTGCGAAAGTAAAAAATTTGGAATTTTTCTTTGGCACAAAATTCTGTGGGCTCTCCTTTACAGTTGCGTGTTCGTCTGCTTCTTTCTTCCGATACCACTGAAGTTTTAAATACAAGGGGAATAAAATAAAATAAAATAAAATAAGAGAGAGAGAGAAATCAAACAGGTGAATGTTTCAAAATTATTTATTGCCACCAAAGCTAAAATTCCGGGTGCGGCGGAAGTAACTGCAGATAAGTTCAAGTGATATTTCCGCAAGTGATTGAGACAAGAAATATTGACATTATCCAAACGAATCGATGATCATAAACTCGGTCCCTCATTTTACAAGAACATGTACGTGGATTTTCTCGTAATGTTATATATAATTAACATTTTGAAAATTCGAATTATTTTATATAGATTTATGTCAACGAATGTCTTCAATCATTTTCGGAGCACACTTAATTTTTAAGTCATTTGGTCTTTGAAGCATTGAGAATACATCAAGTGAAACTACTCGATACATTAAAAATCATAAAAAAAAAATAATAATCAATTTCTTATCAAGTATCTTGGGAGAGACATTAAATTAAAAAAATCGTAAGTAAAATCCATGACGAAAAAATGTGATTCAGTTTTTGGAAGCAGAAGCTGAGTTTGATGGTCAGACAGTTCCAAAAGAAGGCGCACGAGGAAGAGAGGAAGGGACGACCCGATCCCAAGTTCCGAGTATTGTGTCGTCGACAAGTGCATGCATCTCAACCCATCAAGCCAAAACAAAAGCAGCATCAAAGACGAAGCAGCCAAAAGACGTGCCTCCAAAGAGAAATTAATTAACAATCTCGTTCTATGAAAGATGTAATGGATGTAATTGAAACACGTCTTGGTGGTGAAACTTAATTTTTGCATTGTTTAGTTAACTTTAGCGGCACCGACGCTCCAAAAAATTCATTGGATAGACTATAACTATTGCTAGAATATGTGTCAAAGGAAAGTACCGCAATATTCAACATTAGATCAAGGAAGTGCTGTTTCGATTTATAAGCTTTTATCTATGGTGCCATGAGATGTGGTAATTCATCGATGGCATCGATGCAAAGTAGTGCAATTCCTAGTATTTAAAATGGAACGTTATGATTGGCAAGACTTTTCACTGATTTACAACAAGATGAAGAAACAATTTAATAATCTCTCCCATGCCACTGGATTGAAATTCTTTGTATCCTTTGCATATGGACTTTGTTTCCTCTATCCAAAATTTGGAGAAATCATGTCTCAGAATAGCACGCTATGAATTATGGACATTCCTCACGTACAAATTTAACCGAATATAGGTACGACTCATATGCATCATAGGACTTATTGATCAGAAAATTCATACGACCAAGTTTTTACCAAATGGGAATGGATCCTATCATTTCATGTATTGTAACCGATTGGTGAGATACTATAGTCCGATTTTAAATACAGTTAAAATATTCTTATGCATAAATTACTTACTATTTTGTTGAGGAAGAACTTGTACAAGGAAGTGGATAAAGTGGGAAGTTACTGAGAGTGTTATTAAGTATTTTCTTTTAATACCCATTATGTGAGACATGATTCATTCTTTGTCTTAATATTAACTAGACCGACACAGGCTACGCGCGCCATTGGACCGATGACGCTCGTAAAACATTTTCAATTGATAATTAGTTCTCTCGTTTGATAGATGCAACTTGTTTTCTTTTTTTATCTTTTCTTTTTATTTACAATCGCCTAATTACATTTGGATAGTCAAATGAATCTGCAAAATGATAATTTTCGTTTTCAATACTATGTGATGAAAATTATTCCATGGATTCATTTAAAACTGATTAAAATGTTTACTTGTGAAATAACTAGGTCATGGATATTTCAGGGATTCTCATCAAGAAACAAGTGCCTTCCGCCTCGCTTGTCCAACAAATAAACCGTTGGTGGACTGATGGAACTGCATTTCTTATTTCATGTCTCAACCTCTAATTTGGAACAATATATTTATCGAGCATCGTCCCTTGCTCTACCCTCCGAGTGTTTTATGTCCAAAGACACCAAGATTTGCCAGAAATCATAAACGAAATAATTTAAAGACATACTTAGATCCAACATGGAACTAATTCAAATGTTATTGCCATAATTTACTTTTGAAATAATTTAAAGATGCCAGAAATCATAAACGGAATAATTTAAAGACATACTTAGATCCAACATGGAACTAATTCAAATGTTATTGCCATAATTTACTTTTGAAATAATTTAAAGATATTTTTTTGTAAAAAAGAGCTCACTCTTAAAGAAAGAATAGTGTAGATGTCATTTTCTAGGGTCAGGTGTGGATATGGATGTTTCAGCCCTACAAGTATTACCAAATCTTTTGACACCTCGTGCAAAAAACTAGTCGTCTCATCGGCTGGGCACGAAACACGTCCACTTCTTTCTTTAAACGTGGACTCCCAAAAAGATGTTCGAGCCCTACCCAGTACAGTACACCAACCGTAGACAGGATACCAGATCTTTGATACTGCGTGAGAAGAGCGTATCGTCTCACCGTCTACGTACAAAACAAAAGTTACTTTCTTTATTATGGGGAACTCCCAAAGATGTCTCGAAGAACGAGTGGTAAAGATACAGATGTTTCGGCCGTACACTGTATCTGTGTGCGAAGAACTTTGTTATTTCACCAGCTGTGTGTGTACAAGACAAGCTTGTATATTCCTGTAGAGGGCTTCTATTTATAGCTCGCGAGCTTCACGCAGTCTCTTCAACACCACTTCAACTTCCCAAGTATCTCCGCAGGGTGTAGACTCCAGAGCGGTCATCACTTCTTGTTCCATTTTCATCCGTTTCGAACGTACCCACAGAGACGAACTTCAGTTCTTGCTGCACCGAGGTATGAGTCGGTTTCACCTCTCTCTCTCTCTCTCTCTCTCTCTGTTTCATTCTTTTTGTCCAACCCGCTTTCGCTCGCGCTCCAAATCACGGAGTCGCGTCACTCACCGAAGGGGAAATTTCACTTGCAAGTCTCGCCCGTTGCAGAGGCAGATAACTCACAGAGACGATGAGTGCGCTCGTCCCTGACTTCCTGATTGACGACGATGACGAATTCTCAGTTCCATCCTCAACGAAACTAGCCATGTAAGCACATCGGTTCTCTCTAGAGTTATCCTCTGAATTCAAAGAAAACTGAAGTCTGCTGCTCCCGCACTTACGTTCCCATGTTGATGGCGTTTTTCCATAGTCAGAATTTTGTTGTTCAGCATCTCGTACTATGATTATGAATTCTCAGGGTCGAAGATGAGATCATGGCGCTGCTCTGGCAAGACGGACGCCAGAGACCAGCCAAGACGCTATCTCCACAGTACATGAACGAGGACCCCTTGATAGCAGCAAGTGGCAGTGAGGAGGGGGTGGTGCGTCATGAGACGATGGGGACATCGTCGCCCGTCGGCTCCACCACAGCTGGCATGGGGGGCCTAGCTCCGAAGAGGGTGGCGTCACAGCTGCGCATGCAGACAGAGAAGGACGGCGAGTGGCTCGGTGAAGAGGTACTTGCGAGTCTCGTATAGATTTTTGGTCTCTTCATAGAATTTCCATTCGATGTCCTCGTTAAAGGTGACAGCGACTGAGTTGCTAATGTATGGATCGGGTTACTTGAGCTTCACTTAAAAGAGTAACTGTGCTTTCTCAGCAATGCCTTGATGAGTATCAACCCAATTGCCCGGTCTTGACTAGCGTTGCCTAGAAACACAAATGTCTTAAGTTTGTTTTCCCTGTCTAGGATGTTCTCTTTCGAATATTCATTGTTTTTTCCTTGTGGTCTATGCATTTTCAGAAGGACGTTTATTTTAAATCTGCTGCAAAGGAGCGAGTAGCTAAAGCAACCCCAGCAAAGAGATCTCGTAGTGCAAATGTCCACAATCTATCTGAGAGGGTTAGTACTACTATTAGAGGCAATTGGTTCCAAAGCCTGGAATCCCTTAGGAACCGGCCTGGAACCGAATTGGGCCAATTAGGGTCGACCCGCGAACCCCTATCAAACTTTAAGTAATATAACTATTATTTTAGGAAAATATGACAAATTTGCAATCTGTGGCACAGTGTTCCCCAGTGTTTTGCTCAGAAACATATCCGGTCTCCGTGTGAATTCATAACCCTAAATATTACCACTTTCAGATAATGATAGCAGCTTTATTTTCGAGTCTCTAGTTTGCTTAACTGGTATATTTTATTTATTTGCAGAGACGCAGAGACAAAATAAATGGAAAGATGAGGGCCTTGCAACAACTTATTCCTCGGTCCACCAAGGTTGTTCTGTCAGACAGATCAGTTCTTATCTAAGAATTTTGTGCATTTAACTACCACTTCTGGTTGTGATCCGTATGTTCCTGCTCTGTTATAAGCATTTTGCTGATAGAAGTTTGCCTCTCCCTTCTCTTCAGGCTGATAAAGCGTCATTGCTGGACGAAGCAATTCAGTATTTGAAGTCACTTCAATTGCAAGTGCAGTCTCTTCAATCGCAAGTGCAGGTAGGGTCCCCAAGTGCTCTTTAGATGGTCCTGCTATTTAAATTAGAACTAAGTGAGTTGTATGTGAACATTACTTCTGAAGCTCATGATATCTCCCTCACTGAATGAGGTTTAGACCAGAATACTTATGCCAGTAGAATTTCATCAGATAGACAAATGGGTACGGTCATTATGTATTGGTTGCAAAACGAGTTGCTAGAGAAGGGGCTAACAGAAGTCTGTTACCGTGAATTATTTTTTTCAAATTTCACTCTCAAGCGCACATCCTACATTCATCTTTTTGAATTAATGAATCATTTTTAGGAGCCTGGTATTTTGATCCTAGCAGCGTGAGCCTTAGCTCATCTAAAATAAATTGTTGAATACTTTCCTGGACTAGAGCACTCCTGTCAATCGTCAAGACAGTGGCTTAAACGGAGTATATTTCTCATTTCTGCTAAGCTTCTTAGATTACAACACTGCATAATCTTTCTTGAGTCTGATACTGACTTCACAAAACAAACACATCATTCAGATGATGTCCATGGGGTGCAGCTTGGTCCCTGTTGTATTTCCTGGTGTCCAACCCTACATGCCATGCGTGAACATGGGCACTGCAATGGATGCGGGCATGAATCGCACTAGGATGCTATTTCCTAACATCTTGGCTAGTTCGGCAATGCAACAGTCAGCTAATGGTGCCCACTTGGGCCCTGGGTTCCCTACTCCAACCTTTAGCACGCAGCAGGAAACTCCTAATCAATTCGGAACACCATCGCCTAATTACTTGGATCCGGAATTAAGCTCACAGATGATTGAAAATCTTAGCCAGCAATTTTACGCAAATGCCAATTCCTATCAGCAGCATCTGGGCCTTCATTATATGCAGCAACCATCACAGAAGGTACTTTGTAAGTCCCTCGATGCTTGGAACTGATAGGCAAAGCGGTAACAAACTGTTATACCACTTTCATTCTACAGTATTTTCTTTTCTTCAGAGAGGTAAGTCGACATTAGTTCAGCCTTTAAGCCTGAGTACACTGGAGAGCCCGTACTACCTGGACTAGGATAAGATTACATTTTAAGTTGGTCTGCACTAATCTTAATTTAATGTGTTCAGCAGTATGATTGTACTTGGTTGCTCTTCTTCTCAGATTTGACATTGAAATTGCTTATTACTATGAACAGGACCAATTGATGATCCAGCCTGGTGCTGCCAAGCCAAAGTAGGCCCAGAGGAGATCAATATCAGGTCAGCTAGCTCATCTTCTTCCCAATCAGCTTCAATGTTTTGAGCAGTCCGAAGTCTGTGAGTATGGAAAGGGAACCTAACATATAACTTCCCAGATCAAACTCTATAAACGGTCATTGATCAGACCCTGCAATGTGATGTTGTGAACTGTGATTATCATGTTGGTACATGCTCCTGATCTACGGTTTAGAAAACTTATATTCTCCGACTGTTTACAAGAAGAATGATAGAGGTCAAAGTGAGTTTATGTGGGAGAAAACGAGTTGCCAAAGAAAATTTCAGTATCAATACATTTGGCATGCTTTTTTAACTTTGTTTCTTGATTGATATGGTCTGTCTTCTATTTTAGGTGCCTGATTACAAGAAAGGAGGCCCTTCCTCAGTTGATCAGGCCTCTGTTGTTTATCAGGGGAGTGACCATGTCCAGTCGGATTTGGTGTTGGATTAATGCCGAAGGAGCAAAATGTCGCATCCGTGGTTTATCTTGTAATGTTCAATTTGACCGGAGTCACTGAGGCGAAAGTTTTGTGCTATACCTTCAGGCTCGTCTCCTCTGACATCTGACGTCCATGCGTGCTCAACCCATGCGACAATGAAAACTTGTCTCGAGGATATTCTTAGCTAACTCAGCTCGCGACAAGTGATTCGTGTGTTTGATCAATGAAATAAAGTTCAGCGTCCCCTCATACAGTCAATAAAATAGAGATTCGGAGGTGAAAGTTCTGTGCTTCCTTACAGGATTGGCTCCATCAACCCTGATATTCATGTATGTTAACACCTAATGTGAATGAAAACCAGTGTAAAGGATATTCCTGGATAAACTCAGCTACAAGCCTACAACAGGTCGATGAAATATAGCCCAGTGTTCTCTTATACGAACGACCAGCGCGCTGTATACAATCAACCTGTCTATCTCCCTAGTAAAATAATTGATGGCCCTTGTGATCAACCACAAGAATAAGCAGCCAGGCTTAATCATATCCAGGGGAAGTATAGGATACAAGAAGGAAAACATCAATAACTGGTTTTTTCTCCGGAAAAAGAGAGCACATTACAAACAAAAGAGGACCGTTCCATCATCCGAGGGCTAAACTTGAAACAAGCAGCATACATTACAGCATTATCGATTCCAGAAATGACTGAACTCGGACTCTCACATGTAAAGTCCTTCTGGAACACCTTCTTTCTTCTTGAACATAACCTTCTCCTTCGCCTTCTTGAAGTCCGAATGTGTCACCTGAAACGTTAAGAGTTGTCACATTAGATTACCCCACCATATATAATCAATTTCACGAGTCCTGCAAATGTGTCCCATCTCACTGATTACCAAACCCGTCTGAACTGTGAACTGCGAGCAATTTTACTTCAAGACAAATTCAACATTCTCAGCTCAATATATTGGCAAAATAAATACTTGAAAATTGACAAGCTTTGGCAAGGAACATTTGACAACTCAACAAGATCAGATGCAGTCACTATCCCAATAATATTCCAACAAGATCCTTGGAGTTTTAAAAGTAATCGATCAAGAAAAAAATACATGAAGTTATTTTCATCAATGGACGAGAAACAATGGGAAGACTTTTTGCTCAGCTGATGAAAATAAGGCTAGAGAACATGGATTAACATGTTAATTTATTCAAAGGAAAAATATATATATCAGATTTTAAATTGCGTAATTATACTCAGAAAAGCAAGAGCTTAGCATGTGACAAATCGGGAAAATGGCCACATAAATATTTAACCAAATGTCAACCACAGAACCTGTTCTGACATCAGATATGACATGTCAAGAAGGGAGTTCACCCAGCAAGCGAAGTCTAGCCAGTTGCCACATACATTAGACAACAAGGCTGATGTAAGGCAGGGCTTGATGAAAATTACAAAAGATAAGGGCAATTGATCTAGTCTCGTTGCAAGATCTCCCTAACCCAAGCCCTCCTCAAGGACCTGACAAATCCTTCATGAACTTCTTTAGCCAAACTTCTTTTCACACCAAACACAACCTCTTTAGAAGCTTAACCTCATTTCCATGGAGCGTTAGTGCCATTACTACCCCATGCAAGAACATCAAAAAGAAGATGTTCATAAAATATTGCTTCAACTTTAGTTTTATAAACCTTTTCTAGGTTAACAATGCCGTTGTATTTCCCATTATACAGATCACTGAAGATGCTATGTGTGAGTAAAACAATCATTTTTAAGAGACATTAGGTCTTCAAATACTTGGCAGAACACAAACATAAAGCAAAAACTCAAGTTTGAAATCCACCACTAAAAAGTCCAAAACACTCCTAGATTCACATTAACGGAAGAAAAAGGTTGTCCTTAAGATTTTACAAGTTCAGAACCAAGGAACATGAATTGTCCCCTCCCTCCCGTTGTGGAACTCGCTCTACCAAATGAGAACTCTTCGTCGATCTTCCTTTGAATGCCTCACAGAGGAAAATATAAAAGAACGGCTCTCTAATTTGTAGTCCCATTAAATTTTGTAGGTACAAAAATGGACACTTTTAGTTTGATGTGTGACCAGAGAAGACGCGTCTTCTTGGAACTAGAAGCAAAGTTTACAACACTAATTCGTAAGAAGGATGATTCATTCAACTACCACAACTCCTAGCTTTTCTTTTATTCTGTGAAATTGATGACTTAAAAACTATATAAACATAAGTACTTTTTCTTTATGCACCATTTATACTGCTTTGGCAGCACAGGGTCAATTCGCTTAGCTGAGTCCCCCAGCCAAACAAGAAAGGATTCAATTTTACTGGAGAGCAGTATAATCGGGGAGTAGGAGATACTAAGGATCCCCTCACCCCAATCCCACCCAACCTTAAAAATGACAAAAAAAGTGGGAGGAAGAGGAGGGAAGGGGGGACAGAGGGATGATAACAATCGATACCAATATGAATAAACCTCATTTTAGCAATAGAAAGGACCCACATACAAAGATAAGCAGAGGATGCAATTCCCTGTTAAAGAAGCCTATTTGGGAACAAGACTTACCTTCATACGACGCTCTCTTAAAGCAAGCAAGCCAGCTTCAGTACAAATTGCCTTTATATCAGCACCAGAGAACTCATCCTTGGTCATCACAAATTCTTCCAAGTTGACATCATCAGCCAAGGTCATTCTTGATGTGTGTATCTGCAGAATCACAAGTGCAAGGACTGTCACTTGAAGAATAAAAATAAAATGAAACCAATTTACAAGACAAACAACACACCCAAGTTTGGCATGCCTTAAAATTGACACGACAAGTACCTGAAAAATACGTCTTCTGGTCTTGATATCGGGCAAAGGGAATTCAATTTTCCGATCAATACGACCAGGACGCAGCAAAGCTGGATCTAGACTCTCTATTCTGTTTGTCGCTAAAATAACTTTAACGTCTCCTCTAGAATCAAAACCATCCAACTGGTTCAACAATTCCAACATAGTCCTCTGAATTTCACGTTCACCACCAGAGTGTGCATCATACCTGCCATGCATATCAATATAAGCTACAGACTCACAAATTAAAGCATAATTTAAAACAGCATCCTCCAAAACGCAAGGAGAGCCTATTTTTACCTCTTTGTACCAACTGCATCAATTTCATCAATGAAGACGATCGAAGGTGAGAGATCATCAGCAACTCTAAAAAGCTCCCTTACTAATTTTGGACCGTCTCCCAAGTACTTTTGAATCAACTCACTCCCAACAACACGCAAGAATGTCGCCGATGTTGAGTTTGCAACAGCCTAGAAGCCCAAACATGATTTTTAGAAGCCAAAACTTTACAAAACTTCACTTAAAGAATAAAAATTCACTTCAGCAATACTGGAATTCATAATTACAATAATCATATTAAGCAGGAAAATGAGGCCATATGCAAGGACAGGTGAATTTAAATGAGGTACACCACTCAAATATCATAAATAAACAAACAGGATTGGGGATTAGAAATCGAGTATGTTTGGCATTCTGAAGTTGTCCCACGCCTCTTAGCACCTACTGTTGACCAGTAACTATTCCAACAGGTGATCCCTTGACAAAGGCTCAATACTCTTATCTTTTTGTCTTTTCTTATTATGATGCGTCTCCTTATGCTGTCTCATCATCAATTAACAATAGCAATTTTAAGAGGGAAATGTTAACTATAGCTAAGAAGTTTCATCTTCAGATCAAGAACGTGGCTGTTGTAAATACAATGGTATAATAATCCATACTTTAGTTTCTTGTAGCACAGCATCACGACTGAAGGGGAAACAAGGTTCCCAAATTCATAAGCGACATAGACAACAGGATTCAGCACCAAGAAAATGTAATACACAATGCTGCCATTAAGAAAATAAGATGGCCACACAAAACAAAGGAACATCACAATGAGTACGTGAAAGACATGATAGGGTTAACAAGACAAAAATAACAAGTTTTTCGAAGTGTGAAGGGTCAATGCAAGAACAAAGCTATTCCGTAGTAATTATTGCTTTCAGACATTACATAGATCCTGACAACAAAATCTTTTAAGTGTAGTGGAATAGCTTGTGTAATATACCTTCGCCAGTAAAGTTTTCCCAGTTCCAGGCTCTCCATATAGTATAACTCCCTTTGGAGGCTTAATACCAATGTCTTCATAAAGCTCAGGATGGGTAAGAGGCAGCTCAACAGCTTCCTTTATCTCTTGAATCTGAGCATCCAAACCACCTATATCTGCATAAGACTCCAAAGGAGCCTTTTCAACCTTCATTACAGACACCATGGGATCAACTTCATCTTGAAGAAGCCCAACCACAGAAAGCACCTGATTGAATCAGTAATGACATCAAGTCAAATCCACAGATTAAGGCATCTATAAAACAAGCATCCTACAGAAAATATTACATCCCATTTATTGTAACGACACAAGAAGTTATATATAATGATTCAGTAATCTATCCAATATATTGCTGGGATGTACAGTTGATAGGCCATTGAAGAAGTTAAAGCCAGGCCAACCGCTATCACAAACCAAAAAAAAAAGGTTAAAAAGGTACATGTAGAATTCAGCGTGAAATCAAGATGGGGGCTTCAAGAACCCTTCCTTTCACCCTCGGGCCATAACAAGGAAACTCGCACATATGCCCATGGACATTAAACGAGTCTGTTAACACACGGAAGTGGCCACTCTGTGGTAAAGAATTCTTACTTCATCTGGAATCCCCAGAGGCCACCATGACTAATACAACTAATGCGCACCTTACACCTTCTCACATTCCACTATGCAATCTAAAAGCTATTAACCAGTTCCGCACCCAGATAACAGCTCCTCAAGTCTACTCTTACTTCACCAAAAGTTTTGAACCAATCAAAGAATACCATCTTCCGAACCCAATGACACCACGTTCGAATCCAAACATCGAATCTTTAAGAAAGCCCTAACCTTTCAAACGCATTCCTCAATTAATAACACAATTCACTCGGCAAATCAATCCAAATCGCATAAAACTACGAGTAATCCCACAAAAAGACCCAGAATTCACAAACCTTATTATGCATCAGAATGGCGCATCCAGGCTCCAGCTGGTCCTTATCCACGAAACTCAATATGCTCACGTAGTACTCCGGCCCCACCGACGACGAAACGATCGCGTGGTTCTCGTCGATCAACTCCTCCAGATTCCCCACGCTCATCGGCGACCCCCTGAGATCGTCGACCTTGGACCGGTCCTCCTCGGCCTTCTCCTCCTGCGGCTTGAGCCGCTCCTGGTTCGTCACGAACTCCTCCTCCATGAGCAGGTAGTCCTTGATCCGCTCCAGCTTCAGCAGCCGGAGCTTGCACTTGGTCAGCGGGGTCACGGTCGGGAGCCGCGCGGCGGCCTCCGGCCCCTTCTGCTTCCGCTGCTTCCGGCCGACGCGCGACGGCGGGGCGGCCGGCTCGAACTTCTTCTCCTTCTTGTCGGAGCCGTCCTGCTTGCGGTCGCCGGGCTGGCGGTTGAGGCCTCCCGGAGTCCCCTGTCCCATGGCTGCTCGGAGGGATTCTAGTGAGAGATTGGGGAGGAGAAATCAAGGTTTCGAGAGGAGAGAGAGAGAGAGATCGGAGGTGATTTCAATCGGATGCTGGCTTTGGGAACAAGTTATATTTCTGCTTTCGAGTGGAGAGAGGGATGGCTTGTGTGTGGGGGAGAGAGACTGGGCCGGGCTTTGAATAATTGTCGTATTGGGCTGGTCTTTGAAGAGCTGTTGGGTTGGGCTTGGTTTCCGTGGATGCATAATGGGCCTGTGTCTATTTAGGGCAATTTGATATTGTCAAATAATATTATGATTTCCGTGTTGTTTAGTTTAACCGTGAAAATTTGGTAGGTTTAGTACCATGTATTGAGAATTTCGTTACGAGATAATCTCTCTCTCTCTCTTTTGTGATAATACGGGTTGTACTTCAGTTGCGCGAGCTACCTCCAATTCATAATCTGGGGTGCATTTGATTTTTACTAACATTGCCATGTGTATGTTTTGATTAGGGACAAAAGGAAGAACATACGGCTCGTTCCGAGACAGAGCCTTTCATTCTATATCGTCTAAGGTGGATAGTGTAATGTCTACAGGTTTGCAATCAAGACGATATAGTTGAAGCGACCACATTTTACCGTCCTTTTTATCCATAGTGCTACTCCATGGACGTTGGCAAGCGGTTTGATATAACTTTTCTAAAGCAATTTTGGTCGTAAAAGATGTGCCACGGCTTTTATGAGATATTTCAAATCCTCATTGTAGAACCTCCTCTGTTACTGCAATAGCTTACAACATCTTTTAGGGAGTCGTTGTTACAAAGTTAAAACAAGCATCATCGAATACTTCAAAATACGAGAGTTCATAATATAACAACAACTGTAATTCAAAGACAATTATATCAAATAGGCTCTTAAAAGTAAGTCAGTGCGACGAGCTCTCTCGATGTTGACTCTAGTGAGCTTGATTTCTTGAACAAAGAAGTTTATTAGGGTCCAGCTGACACTAGGGATATGTTGACATAGTATCAATTTGCTCTCGCATCACTAACCATGTTGGTCATTGCTAGGGTCATGTCAAGCCCTCCTCTAAATCTATTCTCTATCACCTAGTACTAGGATACATGACTTTCCCCCAAAAGGTATATACGACACTCAACATTGCAGATATTAATAATGTTTATATGATTGTGGGAAGTCCCCAATTTTTAAATAAAATTATAGAAAAGTGATGTAATTACTTTATCCCTACACTCCAAGCACTTCGATTGCTAATCAGGGTAGCGAGGAAGATTTGCCACATATTAGTCTACCTAATCGTCATGCCTAATTAAAAAAGATCAACCATGAATAGAGATGTCAAAATGAGTTATGAATCCACTTGTTTTCCTCATGTATTTGGAGTAAGACTGCAAATGGGTTGTCAGATATTTGAAGGGCCGGGGGAGAATGGGTTTAAAATATTGAAATCCAACCGGAATGAATCAAATGCTCTAGAAACTCATTTATGACTCATTGATAAGAGATATTTGCTCGGTTTCTCAGTTTGTCGCCAGCAATAGTGAGGTGTTTTCTTGTCCAAAAGCGTTAGTCATCGTCGATCAAAAACGAGAAGGAGGAGGTCGGAGAAGTAGACTAGAAAGAGATGGCCGACGAAGACCAAGATTCAGCCATGCCTTGGCCACCAAACCAAACCGTGGATGTCCCCGCCGATTCTTCTCCGTCCGACTCCGAATCCGAGGCTCACAACAAGCTCCAAATTGAAGCCCTAGAGTCCGAGCTCTGCAACAGTCCCTCCAACTACGACGCACAACTCCAAGTACAACCCGTTTCTCCCTCTACTTATTTCTCGTTCTTTCTTCTCCCACACCTAAACGAGGGTAAGCTCAGTGCGTCTTTCCATTGTACGAGGAGCGTTCCAGTCATTCGCTTTTAATCTTGTCGACGCCGAAGCAAATCGGTCTTGGCTATTTATCTTCTCTTTTCAGTACATAAGGCCTGTGAGGAAGACAGGTTGGTTGACCTTAACAAGCTGAGACAGGACAGAGCTTTTCTTCCTCTGACCCCTGCCGCCATGTGGCAGGAATGGGCTCGACATGAAGCTTCTCTTACAGTCGGGCACGTCCATCTTCCATTACTTTTCACCGTCAGCTTCTCTTTGGGTCGGGTCCCTGTGTTGTCTTGTCTTAACAGTTCATTGCCATGTTTCAAGTTGAATGCCGACTTGCTTCGATCTCTCCTGTTGATACGTCAGTAGCCGAGCCATTGCTCCTGGGCGGTTCCTTGTCCCAGATGACACCCTGTCTTAGTTATGGCTCTCTCGCTTCCCTTTGATTTCACAGGGTTGATGGCTATGCGTGATTGAAAAGCTTTATGGATGGCCCACGACCTGTTTTTATTTAAATAAAATTGAAGCTCGAATCATTCAATATTTGTAGATGGCCCGAGCCGGACTTTCACCACTACCTTTGGCCCTCCATCCATAACCTAACCCCCAAGCTCTCTCACTAACTCGATGAGCCAGACCATAAAACTATCCATTCTTCAAAGGCAACAATGTAAAGAGAGAAACTAAAAATGAATCTCAAGACAAGTTGGGTATGGGTCGAGAACTTCGCATTGCAAATAAATGAGTCAATTTAGGTCGGACTAATTATAACCCGACTCAATCCACCCGTTTGATAGATCTATTATGTGTAAAATTGATATTATCAGTATGTTTTTCACATTAATCACCTTTTGAAGTAAGTCATTATATCAGATATTTTGGGGGAAAATTTATAAAAAAAATTACTCAAGTTTTCATCTACTAAGAATTACCCCCTTTCTATTTTCAAGAATGCAAGTTTCTCCCCTCACTTTAGTGAACTTGTGCATTTATTTACCATCAGATTTTGTTACGGCGTACTCCTGGAGCACTTGTTAAGCAATCAAATGAATGAGAATTATAATTTTAAATACACTAACTATTTTCATAAGCCCTATCAAATAAATGCGTACGAAACAAAATATTTTCTTATTAAATATGTTTAATTACTGCTTTAAAAATACTCATTAACAAGGTCCTTCACAAGACTATTATTTCTCTTTAAAAAAAACCCAGAATTTTCTCGCACCAACTAGCACGCAAACCCTAACTCACAAAACCCAAATCCTAAGCCCCTAGCTCAACCGTCGTAACCCCGGCCTTCGCCACCCGACGCCACCGCCTCTAGCCCCTTGTCCTGCCACTGTCGCCTCAACCCCCCCAAACTGCCGACAGCCCATTGTCAACATTGCTCTATCACGATATGCTGCTATGCCGAAAACACCTCGATTTGAGGTCGCCCGCGGCATCACGACCTTTTAGCGATTGTTGACCTAGTCGAGATAGCAACGTCTGCAGGGACATCAATTTGCGGCCACCCATGGCATCGTGAGCTTGCTCCGAGGTTGTAACTATGGTGGCTCTCATCGAGACTAAACATTGAGAGAGAGGAAGAGCTTTCAATAAGGCAGGTTGAGGCAGTAAACTTGCATTTTCATAGATCAATCTGAGGCCACCCATGACATCGTGACCTCGCTCCGAGGTTGCAATCATGGTGACCCTTATCGAGACTAAACATCGAGAGACAGAGACAAAGAGGGTGACCTTTCAATAGGAGGGGTTGAGATGGTAAACTTGCATTTTCGTAGATCAATTTGAGGCCATCCATTGCACATGATCTTGCTCCAAGGTTGCAACCTTGGTGGCCCTGATAGAGACTAAACATTTAGACTCCGTTTAAATATCCAGGCCGAGGTAGTAAACTTGCATTATCATAGAAAGAGGAGGATACAGGCTAAATTAAAGCTTTTAGTTTTTGGTTCAAGGTTCATGAATTTATCTAAAGAAAACCAACTTCCAAATTAAGTACTACACAGGAAGTAGTTTCTCTCTATTTAAAAAAAAAAAATTGGGCCGTCTACCGAAGGTAGTTTCTTTAGTTATAAACTGTTCGGACATGATAAATTTTTCAAGTCGTCTTGCCAAATCATGTTTCACTATTGTGTAGTCAAAACTGCCCATCACATAAAAAATTTCAAAAATTAAATCTATGCGTGAGTGATAAATTGATCCATAAAAATAAAAATAAAAAACTGTACACCTAGGTGTTATCACAGCTTAATTATTAACTCCCCTCTCAAATTATATCTTATGCAAAGCAGGAACAAGAGCATCACATGTTTCTCCAGCTTTTGCTGTTCAAGCTGCATCCACCTTCCCAATCAGGTTAGAGACAAATTAAACCCATGTTCGATTTGTAAGAAGAACTCCTTATTTCGATGCAAAAACCCTGTGTTCTAATGATAACCATCCTCTGAAACCATGTCCTTGTAATTTCAGGACCACCGAGGAAAGATCGAAGAGGGGGGACGTGGAGTACAAGATAATTATTGCATAAATGTCAATTCAATTATTAATTTTTTAATTTGGCCACTTAGTCTTATTTATTTTGACAATTTGTCAATATGGTCATTTTAGTCAATAATGACAATAATCGCTAACTTGGATACTAGCCGTCTTAAGTGGCATGGTCAGCATTACTGTACACAATTTTTGCAATCATTTAGAAAAAGAAAGTTAAATTTTTTAAATATTTTTCTCATTGTAGCTGATGAGTACAAAGTAATTTGTAAAAAACTAAAAAGATCATCCATGCCAACATCAATTATGTCACGTAAAATGGCCAGTGCCCAAGTCAATGATTCTTGGTCGAAATTGACCGGATGTGCTGCATATCATCAAAAAAACTTAAACTTAATTGGCCAATTTGAGAGATTTAGAACTTAATTGGCACAAATACGATAAGTTTAAAGTATTTTTTGTTAATTTCTCCAGTATTAGCTAGCACGAGATCGATGAGCTGTCATTCAATAGGACTTTAACACTTGGGAGTAAAATTGGCCATGTACAGGAGACCCCTTGTGCGTTCATTGTTCAACCTACATGCATTAATGAACAGTGGTGGGTCGCCCTTGGTCACGTAAAGCCTCTGCTCCCTCATTTATTTCCATTACCATGCACGCCCAGCTAACTCGGAAGCAACCACACGAGAAAGCATGCCGTCCTTTGGTTGGCGTTTTGGACCGTTGGGTGGCTTCGAATTCATGGTTATTCATGCGACCCCAAAAAGGGACACCTCTTTATGTCTCTCCCTACTTAAAAGAGAGAATTATAGGGTCCAACGCTGCTATTGTCGTGTTACGTACGACTAATATATATTGAAAATGAAAAGGTTTTTTCTTTATTAGATATTGTTAGGCATGGATTGGCAATATTGTTCATGTGTACGGGCGGAAAAATGCACACAACACATCTCCTTTGATTTTTTACATAACCTGAGTGGAGACTGTGCCGACACGGCATCTCCCTTGCCTCATCACAAGCTAACCTACTTAAAACTATCTTATCCCAAGCTATGAAATTATGTATCCACCTAGTTAATCTACTTAAAACTATTTGACCTCAAGCTATGAAATGTATCCACCTAGTCAACCTACTTAAAACTCCTCATCTGTCACTTGATAGCTTGTCATATTTTAGTAAGTGTTTCGATTTATTTTAGCATTTCATGTTTCGGCTTGACATGTTTAAGTAACCTTATCAATCACTTGACAGCTTAATAGACAACCGAGTGATCTCACTGCTCACATACAAACTCTATTGACAACACATATGAATGATATTCATGTTTGTAATTCAGCAATTTAGAAGGTTACTTGGAAAAAGAAATTGCCCAAAAAAATATAGTCATTTAGTTTCTCTACAATATTACGTGACAATTGTAAATTCCATAGATATGCAGTAATATAAACAATATATTACATTTTGATCAACATCTGATCTACACTTAGTCTTCTCGGTACTTAAGGACTCAAATGAAGCGAAAGTTTCTCAAAAAAACACTAAGATCTCAAGGGTTGATGTAGATTTGCTTGTATGTTGAATAAGTATACCTAAGGTTAAAACTTAGATAGGATGTCAATAGTTCCCTTGCATAGAGTAAATTTTCAAGATCTTAGAAGAATGAGAATTTTAATTTGTTTCTCTTAGATTAATTGTCAATTTTCGGTTTATATATCTCATCCTTGCTTCGGAGAAATCATCGTTTTATGGGATTTGGAGGATATAAAGACTTATCCATTGCTCTTATCATGTTTTTCACTTCATCGTCTTCATTTCTTTTTTTCATTTTCTTTTTTGTTGCCATGGGAGAAATTTATAACCAAGAAAATTTGAAGGAAGGGACTCGAGTCGAAGGGCCCATTAGGGTTTTGATGAATGTATACGGGAAAAGAGGAGATGTTTTATGATAAGAATGGAGGGAATTCGAGAAGCAGACAAACATTAATCTTTCCCTTATATTGAGTAAATATGTAAATTTGTACTTATGGTTCCTTTTCATCGCTATCAATCTTTGACCCAACTTTTAATTCCTTGACATGCATGATGGGCCACTTTTAGCTCACAGGACATCCCGATATACGTACGTACAAACCTATATATATATATATAAATGGAACCCTACCTGAGGAATTGCATGAGCACATAATTTGTATTAAATTCCAAATGAACGGCCCTATTAGAAACTTTACTTGGTTAAACTTCTTGCGGACAATATTTCTTTACTAAGGTACAAATTATGATTTCATCCCGGCCCTTCGAATCAATTACTCGTTGTAAATCTTATGTTCGTCGTAGGCCAAATGAGAACACAAATAACAAAGAAAGTAAGTGAAAAGGGCAAGAATAAAGAAAACTGCATTGATGATGACATCACGAAAGACATGCTAGGCGAGTTGCATGGTACATTTGCCGTATGGAAGACTCCAAGATGAAACGAGAGAATGAGAAGTACAATCTGGATAATGAGGCAGAACACGAGAACAACTCATTGGGCACGGCAGACGACACAAACACATTTGTCACGCATACTCAAGGTAATAACACATGAACGAAGACACTGGGAAACGAGCCTCCTGCATGATATTTGGAGACTCTAGGGTTTCATGAAAAATATCACGATAAGCTTAAGGAAGTATGCCGGAGCCATCACCAACGCCCCCTCCGTATCCACCTCCGACGCCGCGGCCGGCTCCACCACCCAATCCCCCGAGGCCACCACCAACAGCACCGCCCAAACCGCCGATCCCACCGCCTAGCCCGCCCAAACCGCCGATCCCAACTCCACCGGCCGGCCCTGTGATCCCACCGATCCCTCCAACTCCAGCACCAGCTCCGGCACCACCGACTCCAGCAAAACCGCCGACTCCACCAAACGTGAGGAAGTTCTTCTGGTCATCAAGGCCGGCACCGCTGGGCACATTTCTGGCAGTAGCTTGGACTACTACGAGTGCAAGAACAAACACAACATAGTGCCTGGCCATTCTCTCTCTCTCTCTCTCTCTCTCTCTCTCTCTCTCTCTCTCTCTCTCTCTCTCTCTCAATACACACTTCAGCTTCTTGCTACAAGGACTTCGTGTGACGTAGAGCGAGACTGGGTTCGTCCTTTTAAAGGCGCATGCGAGCGGTGAGAGGCAGTTGCCGGCAGTAGATGGGGTAAATGCGGAACTCGGGGTTTTGGTGTCCGCCTTCACTGAGAGAGTACTTGAGTCACAGACTGTCACTGTACTTAAAAAAAACTCCCCACGAACTTATAAATGCAAAAGCAGTGTGACTTCGATGGTTTTAAGCGCACGCTTTAACGTTCCAAATCTGGCTCTTTACCATCCGGAATTTAATCAAACGAGTTATCAACCGGACAAAGCACGGGCCAACTAGTGATGAGAGAGAGAGAGAGAGAGAGTAGTTATGTGGCCAACGGTGCGCCAGTGAGATCAATGTCAGAAGCTGCAGCAGAGCATTCGCAGCATTTGATGCTTGAGAGAACACATCTCATCCGCCAGTTCGAGTTGTGAGTAGCTCGTAATTTAAAACCCTAGCTACTGCGCATCTATCTGCATGTGAGGGGAGTGAGGGCTGACAGAGGAAAGAAAAAATTATTAAAATATTTAATAAATTTTTAGAACGGTTGACAATAAATTCACAAAATTTTCATATGATACCAGAGTTAGAGATTTTGAGTTCGAATCTTTCTATGTATCATTTGCCTCCCCAATTATATTTTTTTACTTAGAACTAAACAAAAGACTACACTAAGCATGGAAATGAGTATTAGAATATTTAAATAATAAACCATGCTTTTATTTAATAACTTAAGTTTTTAGAATAAATTGACATTAGTCTTACAAAATCTCCACAAGCATTAACTATTTTGCTTGTAAAAAGAATTGATTTGAGCAGTGTTTCTATAACTAGCTTCCCCGATTAAATTTCCACACTTAGTACTAAATAAAAGACCACACTAAGTGTGAAAGAGAGTGTTATAATATTTAAATAATAAATTATATTTTCATCTAATAGCCTAAGCTTTTAGAATAAGTTGGCAATGGTCCCACAAAATCTACACAAGTATCAACTATTTTGCTTGTAAAAAGAACTTATTTGGGTAATGTTTCTACAACTAAGGCTGGTTCTTTTCTATTCGACGAGGATTAAAATAAACAAGGAATGATAAATTACACCAAAAATTTATACGATTCATTCTTAAGGGTTGGTTCCTACTCATCCACGAGAAGAAGCCAACAGCAAATAAAATCCACTAATAATCGGGAGAATCATAATTACAATTACTGACGCGTTGGAGTATTTTTCCCGTTACATTCAGATTCAAAGTATTTGCAAATAAGCAAGTCGAATTGAATGTAAATACAAAAAACGGCGGTGAACAGAGGGGTCTTCGTACGCTCCTCCCTGCGGGTCTTCGGCCGTTTACGACGGAAAAGTAAAGACCCCCACGTCCTCTTCCTCTGACGAAAACTTACTTGAACCCACAAATGTCCATATATGTGCATAGAATATTTAAGCCCCTTTTTGTCCGTCCAAAATTGAAGTCTTTACGCTTTCCCTCGTCGGCAATCGAGAGAATTCCAAGTCTTGATCTTGGTCAAACTTGAATTTTTTACGGAATCATCGCCGTCCCAACAACCCTTATCTCTGTTAGACTCTACCAGCGGGAATCCAATAGATATTCGGTCAAGAATTCCGATTTCTATATCAAGCCTCGTTTACAAATTCAAACTCAAGACATAATTCAATTCACTACTCTTTGAAAAATATACATCAATGATATATAATAATTAAGTCATTACGTGTTATCTGATGTTATCCACAAGTCCTTGCATTATATAATGTTATAATTCCTCACAGTTGTGAGATAAATAGAGAAATTTATTAGGCCAAAAGGCCGTGTAATCCATTCACAACCGTGAGACTGATGGAGTAACATATCTAGCCTCTCTCTCTCGTGTGATTTTTCTCGTTATTTGAGATAAATGGACTTCACAAAATTAATTGATTTCACTTTTTGAATAAATTTTTGGGTTTGACTACGCCTTGTGAAAGTATGAAAACTTATTGCACTTTCTTACAAGATGTAGGACTTTTGATATGCATGTGCTTATCTTTTTCTTCTATAAAGGATGCATTGTGCCATGAGTCCATGACCAATATCCGACAAATTTTGTGAAGAATTAACATTACGTACAACAACGTGGTATCTTGCCAAGATCACATGGCATTAATGTGGTACCAACTCAATGCAACATCATCTGTAGCTAAGACAAAAGGCCAGAATATACAACCCTCTCCAATCTGCCGATAAGGGCTAAGTGGCCCTCTGCTATAGAGTCATTTGACATGACCATCACCGTTGCACTTCTACATCTTAAAGATTTCATTGGAAATTTAAAAAGTGTCTGTGAAGTGTGACATTTTATATAGGAAATACCACAAATTGCATGAGGACGTGACAATTTTAGGATAGTCGATCCATTTTTCGAGGGACCATTGAAAACCCCTCCCCTCAAATCAGCCTCCTCCCGGAATTGAAATTAGTGCATTATTGATTGAAAAACTAAAATTGTAGCGATTTGATTGCATCCACCTAGCATCAACAAAATTTATGCTCAAATGAACTAATTCACAACCTCATGAAGTTCTACATGCACGAGAAAAACTGCAAACTTTCAACAAGAAGAAGGATAAGTTTATTGATGATGGGGTTTTAAGCTAAAGCAATGAAATGACTTGTTCCTAGCCTGTCCCTGAGAACATTGGTCACATAGTCGAGTGGTCCTATGCTTTACTTGGATTTTCAAAAATCCTCGATTAACAAATTGACATATTTTCGTTCATGTGTGTGATGACCATTTACACCTTCTCGTTCGTACTGTATACTGTTCAGACATTGCAGAAGCTGCCAGTCACCGGATGAGGCCACCATCCCCACGTTTCCGGAACATCCACCGCTACCTTCATCCCCTTCGTCCCGGGTCGTCGCTCCTCTTCTCCCCACTCTCTCTCTCTCTCTCTCTCTCTCTCTCTCTCTCTCTCTCTCCTCGAATCCAACCACATCCGTCTCATCTGTCAACGAAAGGAGGTGGCCAAACGTAGTCTGTTCGAAAGGGAAGACGACCAGATCCTGTCTTAAATGTCGGGGCTCCTGCAAAGGCCACTTCACAGCACACGGGCACGCAGAGAGACAGAGAGAGATGGTCAATCACCGGTTGCCTTTCACTTCTTATTCAAATCAAATTTTGCCGTTCACGCATATGACTTTTGTTTCATTCGGAATTGCCACAACTTTCGTGGCATTCAAAACGTTGATATGGATGCTCACATATAACTTTTCATGATTTTACTTATATAAGCGCAAACGAAGAAACTGATTAGAAGATATTGTTAACAAAGTGGCCCTCCATAAATCCATGAACTTCACAAGGTGGAATAGAAGAATGAAGGCATAAACATGCACTTGCCAAATGAAAAAGCTAGTCATTTAGCTTTTTCGAAATACATAAACTTATGATTTCTACTATTCGATGTACAATCTCTTTCTACTAAGAATAATATATCGTGAAACTTTATAAGAATTGATATACAAAATCACATATAATTATAGTAGATGTTTATTCACAGACTTGCCCCATGAGAACGTGGAAAGACACTTCGTCCTCAACATCATAATACCGAGTTCTCCTTCGGGTCGAAGCCCAACAACAATTCCAAGCATCTCTTATCCCCCGTTGAACATAACTCGTAGAATCCAATTGAACATCGTGCTTTTCCTAGGACGAAAATGACAGAAGAGAGGCTTCGCAAAAGCCAAGGAAATCAGAAAAAGAAAAGAAAAAGAGAAGACAGCGAGGCAATAGGGCACAGGACAAAGCACCATACGTTTTCGAAACCCGATTGGCCGAAGGTCGCTTCATTGCACGATACCTGGGCTAAACCCATCAGTCGTCTGCTCGGACCAGAGCGCGGGATAAAGAGCGGATGATTTTTCAGTACGCTCGAATGTCGGGTGACGACAGGGGTGTCGAGTCTCTCGTCACCCGAAATCGCTGGAGATCGAGCAAAGTGTCAGGCGGTCGATTATGGAGTGTACTCAACGTGTCATGCATGGACGTTCAAATGAAAGTATCGATCTGGACATGCATAGAATGAAAATGAACTTATGGTAGGAAAAATTGTTTAAAAAATCATAAATTTATTATATTTTATTAATTCAATCATAAATTTTTTAATTTCATTAATTAACTTCTAAATTTTTTCACTTATTAAATTGACTCCATTTAGTCAATTTTGATTAAAAATTGATAACGTGAATGTCGACAATGCCACATAAGACGGCTAGCACTAATATAGACCTTTTTTAATAATATTTTGATTTTTTTGAATTTTTTATTACTTTCTTGACTTTTTTCTTTTTTTATTTTCCTTTTTATCTTTTTCTTCCTTTTGCCAATGGCCAATCATTGGCCATGCTCGGGCAAGCTAGCCTCACCTTCCATAGCCATCATAGGCGAGGCTTGGCTAGGTGAGGGCAAACCCTTGCCCAAGCAAGGTCTAACAAGGGGAGCCCTCGCCTAGACCAGATTTAGCAAGGTTGGCCCTCACCCAAGGCAAAGTTACCTTGCCTAACATCGTCTTTCGTCAATTGATGCCCAATGAGGTCGCCTTCGCCTTAGTAAGGGTGACCCTCAATGAGGCTCACCCTAACCCGGTCACCCCTTGCCTCTAGTGGGGGAAGCTAGCTGACTTGGCCATTAATAAATGGAAAAGGAAAGCAAAAATAATAAAATAAGAAAAAAATTAAAATATTATCAAAATTTATCTATGTTAGCGCTAGCAATCCTATATAGCATTGCCGATGTTCACGTCAGTGATTTTCATCAAAATTCGCCTAATATGCTTAATTTGCAATAAGTGAAAAAATATAGAACTGAATTAGTAAAAGTATAATAGATTTATAACTTGTTGGATAATTTTCCCACTAATAAGATATCTATAGTGAAAGTTAGGATGGTTAAGGGACATAATTATGGTGCTAGAGGAATTGATGAGGGATATATTGCCATATGTCTAGAGACCCAAGTCTAGAAACACGAGACCACAACTTTAATAAATTGCGTTAATTAACAAATTGCAAAGCTTCACAACTCAAAATATCATCTCTACTCAACTTTGTCTAGGTCACGCATCCTCCGGAATGGCACAGTACCGGAAAGTCGCAAGTCCCAATTTGAAATACCGAGTTTCGTGATGTTACCCAATGGGACAGATCGCAAAAGCTGTACCCTAATTTCATGGTCTTGTTCTCTCTTACCGTTCTTTCGCCAAAAAACTTCATATGAGAATGAGAGACAATAGGAAGTATTTTCATAGATGCCACTAGTTATACAGTCGCATCAATTACAACCATTGATAATTGTCCGGTCTATAGTGCATTCCACATGAGTCAATGTCAAATTCGCAAACTTAGTCAGAATTTTTATTATTATTGTTGACAAAGTGAGGAAATGTGGCTAGTAAATCTACGTGTTCTAGACATCACCATAGCATCTCGCATCTTTTATAAAATGTTCTGTTTGGATCACAAATTACTCGGTCTACTTGAAAGAACCTTATTCGTGTAAGTATCCCAAATAGACAAAATATTAAATATACCCATTTATAGAAGACAATCATTGTCAAAGTTAGGGATGCGCAAGAGAGACCGATCGAATTGAGAACCTTTGGACTACCGAATCGGCCAGTTGGGCTCAGTTCTTGTGAGTACCTATTCCGTTCCTAATTCCTAAAAGTGGAATGTCTAGGCAATTCGATTCTCAATTTCGAGGGAGAAACTAGATCAAACCGAACCACCCGAACCGGTTGCTTTTCATTTTTTTTATTAGCTAAATGTCTCACACCCCCCTATTTTCTTTGTCAATATTTTCCTTTCGCCGCCCCATGACATTCACACCTACTCTTCTCTTTTGGCATTTCCCTTTCCCTTGATCTCTTTTAACTTCTCACGGAGTTCGAGACGTTTGCTTGTTTAAATTCAATCGGTTCCCCATTTTGAAGTGAGATCGAACCGGATTAGGAATCAATTATCCTAATCGAAGGTAATAAAAGCACCAATTACGTACACAAAGTCGGATTACGACGCCATTTGCCTAAATCGTACGTCGAACATCGGTTAGCGCGATCCCGCTGCGAATCAGTCAATCGCCTTATCGAAATCAAAACTAGGACAGGCTGGTCCCGTCCCACGTCGATATGGATTTCTCAAACACGACCATCACGTGCCACCACTCGAAGCAGTCGGTCGTCTGGGCCACACCGAGCATCGACACGTGGCGCCATTCGGGGTGGGGAGGAAGGCGTCTTTGAGGCGGCCCCGGCCCCGGGGGTGAGGCTATCAAAACTAGCCCGTGGGGCTACGCGACAGCGTCAGCTCCGCAGCAGTGAGGCGACCGCGTTCATTGGCGGATTCGAGGAAGAGGGGGAGGGAGGGGTGACGTCAGAGGTGGCTCGACACGTGGGCGTCGTGGCAGCAAACGGTCGTCCCCCGCCGCTTAATCCCACGAATCCAGACAAAAACCTCCCCCAAGGAGCCAGATCAGACCGAGTTTAATGTCGTGCTAATCCCTCCCGATGGGAGCGAGTCGGTCCACCTCTATTTTTTAAGTGGAAAATTCGTTCGATGGTGAGGAAAACTCGGAACTTATCTCCGAAGGATAATTGATTGATGCAGCTTTCTACAGCTAAAGTACGTACTCAATGATGATCCACCGAGTCGTTTATCGACTGCCCGATTAAAAAAAAAACTAATCTATACTCTGACTTGTACTCATCGACAAGACTATAATATCTTATACCGAGAATCAATAACACCACGGTTGAATTTATCTATCATGAATCAAATTTAAAACTCAGAATCAATGCCATGTTATGGGATAATTTTTAGGAGGAATTGAGAACTCAATTAAATTCCTATTTTTTTATCGTCTCGGCATAAATGACAATTGATGATCCACATAGAAAGTGACCTACAATATCCGATTTCTCATGCTCTCAAAGAATCACTACTATAAATGTAAACATTATTATCATTAAATTATGTGACATGAGCTCGTAACAAAATTGAGGTTAAGGTAGTAGAATATTGTGGGTCATAGGTGGATGGGTTGATTAACAAGATATTTCATTTAAAGTAAACAATTAACAAGAGTTCAAAGTATGCTAATTAATGATACCATATTTTATAGTAAGATTTGATTACACCCCAATTGAACCTATATGTTGTGATTGAACTTAAAACTCAAAATCAGTGATATCCAAGGAGGTAATTTTTTTTGGAGGGGTTGAGAACTCAATTAAACTTTGTTTATTGGTCGTCCTGGCATGAATGACAATTGGTGATCCGTAAAAAGCGGCCTACGATATGTGATTTCTCGTGCTCTTAGAGAATCACTACCATAAATATAAACGTTATTATCATTAAATCATGTGACGTGAGCCCCTAAAAAATCGATGTTCAACGTTAAAGTGGTGGAACGTTATGGGTTATGGGTCAGTGGGTCGAAGCCCTTTGACCTATATTGGCTTTGCATGCCCCCCTTCCCCAGGTACAAAGTGACCCCAATCACCGTTGATTGGGCTAGTGAATAAAAATGGAAAAGTTAAGAGCATATAAAATCTGCATATATTAAATGCTGGTGAAGTTTTTATTGAGTAAATTTCATTCAAAATTTTTATCATGCATGACATGTGAGTAATTGGTGCATTGGAAACTGTAAAGTTTCTTTAATTGATTACTTAACAAGTGCTTCTAAGACATTGTTCTACAAAATTTATCATAAGGAGATTATTAAGGAGTACCTCCAAGTGCACTTAACAATAGCTATAAAAAAAATTGGTGTTTCACAATATAAAATATCCGATTTCTCAAGCTCTTAGAAAATCAAAACACAAATATAAACGTTATTATCATTAATCTTGTGACGTGAGCTTGTAACTAAATCAATATTGAAAGTAGTAGAACGTTACAGATTATGACCGGTGGGTTAAGGCCCCTTGATTTGTATTGGTTTTGTGTGCCGCTTTCCCGGGAAAAAAGGCAATCCGATAACTATTGATAGAGCAAGCAAATTAGGGGAAAAAAGTCATCAACACCGATAACGTATATCTACTTATTTTAAAAGGGTATTGTTAATGAGTGCTTGTGAGATTCTTATTAAATACATTTTATTTGTAATAGTTTGATTTTCAAAACTCTAATTATGCATAACATGAGGGTAATCGGTGCATTAAAAACAGTAAAATTCGTTAATTGATTGTTTGGCAAGTGCCATGAGAACGCTCTTTTACAAAATCTATCATATTGATCTATTAAGGAGTGCTCTCTTGGACACTTAACTGGGGTTAAAAAAGAAAAAGTTAACAAAATAAATTAGAAAACATTAAATAATGAAAAATACTTATCTTTTTCATCATGACCTAAGTGAAAAAAATTCACTCAATGCTTGTGAGCAAATTACTCGTTAACCAGATCAGAAAAGGTGATAAACGTTAAGAGAGTCTCTCTCTCTCTCTTTTCCAATACGAACGGGGTTTATGAAGCACCTCAAACAGCAGTTCCAAACAAAAAACCGAGCACGTTCTCAAAGCGAAAAATGAATACATGGCGGAAAAGTCACCCTTAATTTTGCGCGTTTTTACATTTTTGAAAGGCCTGATCCCACCGCTTTGCGCGACCATCCAGTGACGAACGTATGGCGAGTGGCACAAAATCCGGAGTGTGAGTCGAGGAAGCATCGGCACCATTTCCATCTTTTTGTAATTTCGTATTCTTTTCGTTCCTGTTTTCCTTGTAGCGTCCTTCTCTCTCCCTCTCCCTCTCTCTCTCTCTCTCTCTCTCTCTCCATAAACTGTCTTCTTCTTCTTCTTCTTCTTCTTCTCTCTCTCTCGTGTCAAAGAACACCCTCATAAACTGAAAAGCCCCGGAAAAAAAAGTCCACCCAGTGATCCTTATCTTAAGCCGGAAGAGAGGTTAGAGACTTGAACTCAACTTTCTAGTTCTTGTATGAAGGTTCCGGTGAGTTCTGTGTAGTATTTATTTAAGCAAGCGGGACTCTCCCCAGATAGATTGTAGCTTCGTTTGTTCTTGTGTTAGAGAAGATTTCGATCTCTTCTGTGGACGATCTGCTGGTCTCATTTTTCTGTCGTGCGTGGTTTTGTGCAGATCATGCAAATGCCTTTTCGTTTTTGTTTTTTTGTGGGGTGGGTTGTTTGAGTCTTAGAACTGGGGGCGGGGAGATGAGAGGTCGCTTTCTTTCTTCGATGATCTCTGTGGGTTTCTGTAATTTTACTAAGTGAATTTTATTAATATAAAGTTTGTGTGTGTTGGTGGGTGGGGTTGCGGGTGTGGGCGTGGGTGTTGATGGACCCAGATGGTTTATGTTGCTTCTCTGGATTGAGAATCTGATGGTCAGAAGCAACTTGCCTCTCTTTGCTTCCTTAATCAACTACATAACCTCAACTTGCCCTTATCCGTACACTGTACAAACCCTAACAACCTCCTCCGTTTCTTTGTTCAACATCATCTTCTTCTTCCCCCCAACTTGATTTTTTTTTTTTTTTTTCTGGTCTAACTTCTTCCCCTCGTTCAGATTCAGGTCCTTGACATATCTGAAGCAGAACCAACAAAAAAAAAAAAAAAAAAAGAAAAAAGAGGGAAAAACAGAAATAGAGATAGGACCTGAGTTTGGGAAAAAAATAAGTATCATGCAAACCGAGCAATTCTACGGCGGAGATCGGAGATTTGAGGATGCCCTTTTCGATGCGCCGAAAGGGGAGCATGCAATGGAGGCGGAGCAGGTCGTCGTGAACGGCGGAGATCCGGGCAGAGAGATGTGGCTGGACAAGCGAGAAGAGGAAGAGGAGAATTTGCTCAACGTGAACGAGGCGGCCTCGGTCTTCTACTCCGACTTCCCTCTCTCGGACTTCCCGTGCATGTCGTCGTCTTCGTCTTCCTCTTCCACCCGTGCCCCCGTCAAGGCAACGACGTGCTCGTCGTCATCCTCCTCATCGGCCTCGTCGTCGTCCTCGGCGGCCTCCTGGGCAATCTTTAGGTCCGAGGACACCGCCACAGACAACATCGA
Source organism: Corymbia maculata (assembly GCA_014182735.1). Lineage (NCBI taxonomy): Eukaryota > Viridiplantae > Streptophyta > Magnoliopsida > Myrtales > Myrtaceae > Corymbia > Corymbia maculata. The sequence goes on along the minus strand of CM024689.1, from coordinate 7,213,547 downwards.
GAATAGGAAGAATTGTCGCAGGAGCGACGATTGTGACGATAACAGGAACCGTATTTTTCAACATGCAGGAGAAGCGGGTGCCCCGTCTCGGGCGCTGTCCTCCACAGCGTCGATGGAGATCATCCTTGAGCATCCGGTGGATCAGGCCTCCACGGATGCAGTCGGCTCATTCATCGATGCGATGGACACTTTTGGGTACATGGACTTGTTAGAGAGCAACGATTTCTTCGACCCAGCATCCATATTTCAGAGCGAAAACCTGCTGGAGGAAGAGTTCCAAAATCAAGAGCCGGAAGCCAAGCTGACGGAGCAACAAAAACAGCCGGCACAAACAACCGCGGCTGAGGCGGACAGTGGGAATCGGACGAGTCCCATTTCGGACGAGATGGGGGCGGTGTTGTTGGAATGGCTGACAGAAAACAAAGACGACATTTCAGCTGATGATTTGAGGAGGATCAAGATCAAGAAGGCCACAGTGGAGACAGCAGCGAAGCGTTTGGGCGGCGGAAGAGAAGCTATGAAGCAGCTGCTCAAGCTCATACTTCAGTGGGTCCAAACCAACCACCTCCACAAGAAGCGCTTGAAAGAATCAGCCTCGGTCTCAGCCTCTCAAGTACCCTACCAATACCAAGAACAGTTTCAGCACCACCAAAACCCTAACCCTAACTTGAGCTTTTCGCCAGAACCCAACGGCCTCCACCCCCAAAGTTTCCCCCACCATCCGCAGTGGATCGCACCACCGCCGCCATATGTTGCGTGTCCCACCCCGATGATGGAAGTGCCGCCCCCTCCACCAAGTTACGGCCCAGCACCTGGTTATATGGGCGATCCTGTGTATTCTCATGGGGCTCCTCCTGATCATTTAAGTGGAAACCATTTTCCGCCCGAATACCAGATGATCAACACGGCGCAGTCATGGCCTGTGTCACAGTTCTCGATGGCCACGCAGCCCTATGATTACCCGGAGAATTTTCACCCCCAGGCACAAGGTTTAAGGGGTTACCAGCCTCATCAGTACCCGCTTCAGTACTATAACGGCCATGGCCAGAGGCTGATAAGATTAGGGTCCTCAGCGACGAAGGAGGCGAGGAAGAAAAGGATGGCGAGGCAGCGGCGGTTCCTGTCCCACCACCGGAGCAGCCACCACCACCACCACCAGAGCAACCAGCAGGGCAACCACCAGAGCATGGCGGCGGCAGCGGAGCAACATGCAAGGCTTGCGGGGGAGAACTGCGCCATTCCAGAAGCTGCTCATCAAGCTCATAACCACCCGGGAAGCTGGGTGTATTGGCCATCCCCGGCTAATGTAGGGCCGGTGGCCACGCCACCACCCCTTCTTGCGGTGGACCCAGTGCAGGTGGCTCATCCAGTGGACCGGCCAGCCATGCAGCCTCAGAATTATCAGCGGCAGGTGGTGCCAGAGAGGCGGCAGGTGGGTCTCTATTTGATGGGTTATCTTTGTTAGATTAATAAATCTTGACGCTAATGAAAAGGAAAATTATGTGTTTTTCGTTAGGGTTGGAAGCCAGAGAACAATCTGAAATTTCTTCTTCAGAAAGTGTTGAAACAGAGCGATGTGGGGAATCTAGGCCGGATTGTTTTGCCAAAGGTAGACACAACGATTCCCTTCTGAGAGATTGAAGTACACTCTTCTTGTCTTTGTTTTTTAAAATTTTTGTTATTGTACATAGTTCTATCAATGACAAATTTTTTAGTTTATGATTGATTTATCAATAATTAATGAGGAAAATAACGCTGTTCGTGATATTGATATAAATTGATCAGAAAGAAGCCGAGACCCACCTGCCAGAGCTGGAGGCGAGGGACGGGATCTGCATAGCCATGGAAGACATTGGGACCTCCAAAGTCTGGAACATGCGTTACAGGTTTCTCTTCTCTTTCAGTTTTTCTCCTTCTCTAAGGTCCAGCAATACCTTGGGACTTGTCTGTGATAGGTCACGCATGTATGCTCTTCATTACTGATCACTTAATTTTTATTTTTATTTTTTTCCAGATTCTGGCCAAACAACAAAAGCAGGATGTATCTCCTGGAAAACACCGGTGAGCTTGTTTGATTTATATTTAGTGTAGGCTAAAAAATTGTAGTGCGCAACACTTATGCATATGGCGTGCTGCTAAGGCGGTGTCACGCGTCCAATCAAATGTTCTCGATCTAGGGTTTTTCCCAAGATCTGTTTAGTGTTTCTAGAGCGCTCCGATGAATTTTTATAGTTGTGATTTACGCATCTATTTTCCAGGAGATTTCGTGCGAGCAAATGGGCTCGAGGAAGGAGACTTCATAGTCATATATTCGGACGTCAAATGCGGCAAATACGTACGGCGTTCTGTCTTTCTGCATACGTGATTCATTTCATACTTTCTTGAACTTGCGTCGTGTCGCTGACGAAACTGGATTTCGACTGATCTGATTTACTGCGTTGTTTTATCAGCTGATACGAGGAGTGAAGGTACGGCAACCCGAGGGGACGAAACTGGAAGCTCCCAAGAGGCCCGAGAAGTCGCAGAGAAACGCTCATGCGGGCTCTTCGCAGAAGAAGCAGTAGACTTTAAGCGAAACCAGAGTTTATATATATAAGTAATTAAGCAGAAAGGGGACCAAAAACATATACTTGGTTTCTCTCTCTCTCCTCTCTCTCTCTCTCTCTCTCTCTCTCTCTCTCTCTCTTTCTCTCTCTCTCTCTCCTCTCTCTGTCTATCTGTCTTCCATGCACGAGGGTTGGTGGACGAATGGAGGGTTCTGATCTTCTGGGGGGAGGGGTTGTCGGGCGGCGATCGAACGGCCCTCGGGTCTCTGCAAAAGGTGGTGCAGCAGAGAGACCGACTAGTTGCATGCAGAGAGAGGATTGCGATGCTTTGGTTTCGTAGTTGAGGAGCTATCGAAGCTCTCTCTCTCTCTCTCTCTCTATTTTTCCTTCTTTCTTTGTAAGAAAAGAAGGTGACATTTTAGGGTTTTTGAGAAGGTGCTGTGTCTTGATGTCTCTATTTTACCTTTTTCTTTGCGAGAAAAAACAAGGTGACATTTTAGGGTTTTTGAGAAGTTGCAGTGCTTTTCTCCATGGATGGCGGGATTGTATCTTGACGGAGAAGATGGAGGATGGTCGGGGGAAAAATGCGGGGTCTCTCGTATGTTTGAACGACAATGAAAACTGTCGTTGTTGTCGTCGTAAAATTTGTACTAGGATTTTATGTCTGTTTGAATGAAAGAAAAAAAGGGTTTTAGGTTTCACGCATTTGATCTATTGAAAATGATCAATCAACGAAAAAACACTTACTATCGATCAATCAATGAAAAAACACTTACCAGCAAAGATGATCTACATCCTAAAGGTTATGAAAATAAATTCTCCAATCTGGTTTAGCTAGAAATCAAAACAAATTTTAAGAATAATTTTATCTTAAAAATATTATTTCTGCTAGTGAATGATCAAATTTTTTTATATTTAGCAAAATTTTTACCTAAACATACCCATTTTACAAAATTGGTGGTGCACCTGGCAAAATAACAAAAAATAAAATGGGGCATTGGTGCCCCATTTTATTTTTGGATTAGTGGCTCACGATTCACAATGCACCACCAATTTTGTAAAATAACGGGACGGATAGGTAATCATTTTCATGCTAAAATAACCAAAAAAATTTGATCATTCACTAGAAATTAACATTAAGAAAAATACATTGTAGAAAACATTTGATTTTGTTGTTTCAGATTGGAGAATTTATTTTCATAACCTTTAGGATGTAGATCATCTTTGCTAGTAAGTACCATTTTTCACTGATTGATCATTTTTATGTGAAAATTTTCAATGGAACAAATGTGTGAAATTCTAAGAAAATTCATCTATTCCTTTCATTCAAACGAAATATGAAGAAAACCTACTCCCTTTTTTCTCTTTCACACAAATATTAGACAGTTTTCAAATTGTCGTTCAAACATATCAGAGAACAAACTCTAGTACACACTCTCACTTTGTATCGCGATTGCTCAAGGCATTGCCAATTCAACGGCAGGGACAACAGCGCCATTGATCTAGGCATTTCAAGGTTGAGATCTTTCTTAGTGAGGAAGCTACTCGTGTCATTAAGGGGAGTTGTCACCAATTGCCTCTCCTCAGCTATTACCTTCGAAGCTTGCATACCTCCACTACTCTTGAATTCCGGTTCTTTTCGTTTCTCTTTTTGACTTTACTAACATAACAATAATTCAATTACTGTGAAAATAACAGCTTATTAGGAATTATAAATTTTTGAATGAATGAAATCTATAGTAATTTATAATTATTTGTTATTTGATTTTTTATGATTTATAATAGATTGTCATTCTCATAATAGATTAAAAACTATCTACACTTATTTTTCTTTTTCTTTTTCGGTCTTGCCGACTTGGTTAGATCTCTCGCCAAGTTTTAATTTTGGCCCCTAGAGGAAGTGTTTGGAGTTCAAAAGAAATGATGGAAAGTAAAAAAAATCTGAAACCGGTCAAACCAGTCTCCCGTTTTCCTCCATTACAAATTGCGGCTGACATTAAATGGTCAGAAACCCAATATAACGGCACCTCTATCCTAGCCTTCCCTATCTTATTAGTTCAATCCACATGAAACTCGGCGCCAATCGAAGTTTCGTGTATTTTCGAGCTGTTGCGTCAATTGGGCCGTCGGTTCACATCAAATGACTTTCGGGCTGGGCCGAATTCAGCTCGATATGAGTTGCGATTGGTGGATTCGGGTTGTTTAAATTTGGGGGAGGGAGATTTCAAGGCGTTTGACTTTTGAGTCAACTCGATGTGCCTAGTCAAAGTTCTAATCAGGGTCAAGACCAGACGTATGTAAGATGAGCATTCTGATTTCCTCCAGAAACCGAAACTGCGGGGACAGAGCTCGAGGCAAACCCGAAGGCCGAGCTTAATCATACTATTCTACTCAAGCCCATCCGTTCGATTACCCCTTCAGGTTTAGCTGGCCTGGACGGATCGAGGCATCGACCCGGGCCATGAAGAGGCCCATTTTAGCTATTCGGCCCATATAGAAAAAGGAGGGGTTTTGCAGACTGGGCACGCCATCAACTTGCTGGTGAATCGGATATGTTGGTGAGTTTGATTAGCAAGAAATAAGGTCAGCAGATCTTTTTGTAGATGTGTATGGCGACGCCAAGAAGAGGGAGAAGGCACGCAGATTGTTGAAAATAACTTGCAACGCAAGAAGATGATGTTCAAGCCCCGGATTATTCCTATATTCTGCACAACAATGCTCTGTAACGATCGATCATGATTATGCAAAATAACCACATCTTCAAAGAAACTCTCCAATTCTACAAGAACAAATTCCGCTCTCTCTCTTGATGAATTCTGAGAACTGTTTCGCTTTCGTCTACTTAAATGATGTCCGTCCATGTGACGATGAGGAGTACAGGAGTGACGAAGCAGAGAAGCTTGCATTGTTGCTGCTCCTGGCGTATGCTTCTTGTTGCCTCATCATCGCCGTCCTCTTCCTGGAACTGTTGCTGGCATCTCCATCTTCATGTCCCTCCGCCATTGAAGTCCCGCGATCCCTGAGCATGCTGTCCACCTTCATGCTCTCCTCTCTCTCCTGCCTTATCTCCCCCAGCAAGGCCGCCACGTCCTTCATGGTCGGCCGGTCTGTCGGAGTCGGGTTGACGCACAGCATCGCCACCCCAAGTGTCTGCAGCATCTCCTCGATCTCGGGCTGGGGCCGAGCCCTCAGGCTGGTGTCGAGCACCTCAGCTGCCCCTCTCCTCTGCCTCACCCAGTCCACGATGTGGAGGCCCTCAGGTATGGTTGGGTCGATTGGCTGCTTCCCTGTCAGCACTTCCAGCATCACGATCCCAAAGCTGTACACGTCACTCTTCTCAGTTATCTTCATCATGTATCCATACTCTGCAGCGCGTGAACACAATTAAATTGAGCATATTTCGGAATGTAACCTTGTGAAGAACGACTTTCAAGCTCAAGGGCATTTTACATCTTCTAATGCTATGGCTCTATCAACACTAAGTTCAGGTCATCGAGCTTCTAAATTAACATTTGCCTAAAGCTTGAGCAATCTGTACTTGTACTGATGTCTCTGATAAACCAGATACATCTTTCAGTACTTGTTATGATCCGAATTTACTATCTTCCTCACCAATTGTGATTCGTCACGCTATTGACACTGTTACTACAAAGAGAAATAATCGAAGCCAGACTTGGTACTTAGATTCTTCAACTTACCTGGGGCAATATAACCAAAGGAGCCAGCGACAGTGTTGGAAGACCGAGCAAAATTTCCATCACCTACCAGCTTGGCAAGCCCGAAATCAGCGATGTAAGGCTCGAATTCGGGACCGATCAGAATGTTGTTGGCCTTAATGTCTCTGTGCACAATTGGCGGGACACAGTCATGGTGCAGATAGGCCAGGCCCTGCGCCGCCTCTAGGATGATTCGGTACCTGACGTCCCACTCCAAGCAATTGCCACTCCGTTCGTGCAGCAGGCTGCCCAAGTTCCCATTTGGCATGTAGTCATACAGAAGGAGCCTCGTGCTCCGATTCCAACAGCAACCTAAGAACCTCACGATGTTCTTGTGCCGGATCATGCCAAGAGTCCGGACTTCTGCAGAAAATGAGTCCCGAACACCCGCTTCAGTGCCTACTTTGTCCGGACAACAATCGTATCCTGCTGCAAGAGTTGTCGGCCAGAGCTTCTTCACTGCAATTGCTTCCCCATTTTCCAACTGTGCACGATAGACTATCCCCGAACATCCCTTTCCGATGACATTTTCTTCAACCAGGCACTTGAGGACTTGCTCGACCGAAAAGGTCAGTTTCTGGAAGGGAGTGAATTGCCAGGGCAATTTATCCCCTCCCATCTGAGAGTCATTGTCATTTCGACCAATCTGTTGCGCTCTTATCACTGCAAGCACTCCAAACACTGCTAATGCAACAATTAAGGTGCTGAGCAATGCGATGGCCAGTTTGATCATCACCGCCTGCTTGGTAGCCCGCCTAGTTTGCAAGGTCAGCGCTGTTGAGTCACCTAGAAAACATGCTTCCCTACCTCTAGGACACAATCCAGTGTTCCCAGCCAAGTCAGTCGATGATAATTGTCGGAAGAGCTTTGTGTCCGGGAGATAACCAGTGAAGTTGTTGTATGAGATGTTCAGAGACACAAGGTTTTCCAGCTCAGAGAGTGCCAACAAGTTGCCCCCGAGCTGATTGTGTGAGAGGTCAAGAACAGAGAGCTTGTTCAGAGCGGATATTTCGGGCGGTATCATTCCTGACAGCGAATTCCAGCTCAAGTTCAGAGCAATCTCAAGAGATTTGATCTGGAACAGCTCGACAGGTATTGTTCCTGAGAAGCCATTGCTACTGAGGTCGAGCATTTGGAGATTCGAACACCCTTTTAGCCAGGAGGGGATCGGCCCAGAGAGCGAGTTTTGCCGAAGAGTGAGAGTACTGAGTGAAGAAAGCTGACCAAAGCTCGCTGGAATCTGAGCCGTAAGTCTATTCAGGGAGACATCAAGTGCCTGGAGCTTTGTCAGGGAAGACAAAGAGTTTGGCAAAGCACCGCCAAGGCTGTTGTTGCTGAGGTTGAGCATCTGCAGAGCAGTACAGTTTCCGATTTCTTCTGGTATTGACCCCGTGAAATGGTTGTCGGACAAGTCGAGAAAGCTGAGGTTATTCAGGAACCCAACTTCTTTTGGGATTTCTCCGCCGACCTTGTTGCTCGCCAGGCGAAACCTAATGAGAGAGCCGCAATTACCAATCTCTGGAGGGAGCGAGCCTGAAATGTCATTTGAAATCAGGAGAATCTTGGTCAGATTCTGAAGCTGAAATAGCTCTGGAGGTAGGCTACCAGTGAGCGCATTATGGGACAAATCAAGAACTTGGAGGCTCTTGCAATCCGCCAATGTTGAAGGGATGCTTCCCTCAAGGTTGTTCTGCCAGGCGAAGAAAACTGTCAGCTTCGTCAACTTCCCGATTTCTCTCGGTATCGGACTGGAAATTTGGTTCGTGTCCAGCTGAAGCTGCACAAGGTTAGTAGCATTTGACAGCGAAACCGGGATCGAACCCGTTATGTTGTTATTACTCAGCATGAGCTCTTCAAGATAAGAGAGGTTCCCTAAAGACCAGGGTATGCTTCCAGAAAATGAGTTCAACGAGAGGTCCATTATCACCAAGCTTTCACACCCGCCAATCTGCTCCGGGATGGTCCCATGGAAGCTGTTTTGCCAGAGCAACAGCTTCTCCAACTTCCGGAGCTTGCCTAGCGCAGCTGGTAGCGGACCCGAGAGGTTATTCTCATAGAGGAACAGCTCGACGAGCTCCGAGCAGTTGCCTATTTCCGGAGGAATCTCGCCGGACAGCATGGTAGTGTACACCGACAGCGTCTGAAGCTGGCTCAGTTTGCCCAGCGAAGCCGGGATCGATCCTGAAACCTTAGTGTCCGCTAAACCCAGCACCTTCAGGTTGAGGCACTCGCCGATCTCATCCGGGATGTTCCCTGCGATGTCTTTGTTCCCCCCGGCACGCAAAACTTCCAACTTCGACAACTTCCCGACTTCAACCGGAATATCGCCGCTCATATAGTTGTCGAAAATCACAAGATTCCTGAGACTAGTGCAGTTACCAATCTCCGCAGGAATCTCCCCGGTGAGTTGGTTAGAGTTCAGGATCAAATCCTGAAGGTTCCGCAGCCTCCCGATGCTCGGAGGAATGCTTCCCACGAGGCTATTCGAGTTGACGTCGAGGGTGGTCAGTTCGCCCCAGTCCCCGATATCCGGCGGTATCGAGCCGGTGAGGTTGGCGCCGGATATGACGAGCTTCCGGAGGAAAGGGAGCGAGGAGAAGTTCGACGGAAAGGGGAGGGCGAGCTCGACGGACTGGATGTCGATCTCGGTCACGAAGTTCTGCGGCGAGCAGGTGACGTAGGACCAGCCGCACGGGTCGGCGTCCGACGGGCTGCTCCAGCTCGAGAGAGCGGGGGGAGGCGGCGCGCGGGAGGAGCGCAGCCATGAGTACAACGTGAGGGCCTCGTTGCTGTTCGCAGCCCAAGCAGAGGTGGAGAGAAGTGTCGGGAAGAAGAGGAGGAGGAGGAGGGGAAGGAGTTTAAACATATGATAATGGCTGCTGCGGTGGCGGTGGGAGGGGTGGCTTCGGGTGGCGAAACGCTGCCTCAACATCGGGCGGAGGTCGTTTGTAGGGGTTCAAGGCTCGCCTCGCATCGGCCTTGCCGAAAACTTATCTCCTCAAAATCCCCAAATATCGCTCTCCTCTCCCTTGGTTTTGCCTTGGGTTCCTCTCATCTCTCTCTCTCTCTCTCTCTCTCTCTCTCACACACACACACGCACTCACCTTGTCTCTCTTGAAAACCCTCGTTTTGATGCTGCATTATTTAGTGACACCACCATGGGCACACGGTTCCTTTCAGGGCAAGCAAGAAAAGAAGAGATGATTAAAAAGAAAAAGGGGGTCAAGAATGGACTAAGTTAAAGAAATCGTTTCGCCTCGAGGTTCTGCAATTCTTGCTGTAGGTTTTACTCTCTCACCCTTTTTTTAAAATTATGCTGTTGCATTATAGCTCTTGCTGGCATTACTCATTAGCATTGGGCGCCATGTGTTCCTGCATTGTTTTCCTCAACCACTGTCGCTATTAGGGTCTTTCTCCTTTTTCCTTCTTTTTGAAAGCAGGTCTAGGGCCTTTGAAGTTTGAAGGCCGGTTGCATTCACTCCCCATAAGTCCTGTTCCTCGCAGCTTGAAAGATTCTGTTTCCACTTAAGGGTTTTTAATCTTGTTGGAGACGACCCACCATAATTATCGTACTTGCTAGGTTAAATATGGTTCGAATTCCACGACCCAATGAGCCAAAGCTACTTTTGAATTGAAAAAAAAAATGCAGAAAACGATGAGGCGCTAATTCTTACCTACTGAGCTGTTGGAGCTTAGCAGAATCCTATTAAATCTTCAGCTCGGATGTATTGCTGTTCATTCAGACTGCTTTTCTTCTGCTTTTTTTCCTTTTTTGTTCCTTTTATTACCACAGATTACTGTATAATTACAAGCCACGCCTCGCTTTTGAGCTTTTCTCATTTCCCGCGCAATTAGACATGGCCAAAATCATTATCTAGCACAAAAGCACCCCAAATTGCGACTAGGTTTACGAGTTACTAGATATCTGTCAGCTTTTATCTACAGTACAATGAACTGTGAGTACAGCGCATATGGTAAGAGCCCATTTCTCCACCAATTCTCAGAAACATTTTCTGTATGCATATTTATCAATGAGTTTCGTGAAAAATGTCATTTGAAACTGTTTTCCTCATGATATATAGTGGTCGGTATGTATGCATCCGTACATCCTCTTGAGCAGCAAAACCCTAGACTTGAATTCTTATTCTTCCAGACCTTCTTCATCACTCCACAGACGGTTCACCACCACTGAGAACGACCATGAAAGAAGTTCAAGAACATTAAAATTTGAATCATGACATGAGGCTGAGTCAATAGCTGAAGCTTGTCCACAACTCCAAGGCAAGTCATGTGAGCAAAATGAGACCTGGCTTCTCCAGCGTGTGTGTGTACTGACACGACCTACCCCACTCTTTTCCGAGGAGCATTACTTAATTATGACCCAAGCAAGATTATTTAAGGAAGAAGAAAAGAGGAAAATACTGGGATTTCGTGTTGTTTACCTAAGAAAATCATATAAGCTAAATGATGTACGAACAGGAGTGAAAATAAAGAAGAAAACAGAGCACCTCATCGAGCTCAGAGTTCTAGGGTATGACCTTGGGAACTACCCTTGTGTGGAATCTGTGCACGTTTCTTTGCTTTTATCAAGGCCCTCAAATAATTCGACCAAAAAAAAAAAGACCCTCGATTAAAAAATTAACATATTTACTTTGATGGTACCATGAAATTTTGCAGTCGAAAGATTCGGTAACATAATTGCTGTCAAAAATTCAAAAAAATTCATTTTGTACTGGCTTTTCTAATTAGAATGGAAGTTGTAGAAAACAGGATTTGATGGGCATCAGTCGGCCTTGGCTTGTTTAAGGAATAGATAATATGGGAGCAGTTGTTCTAGGGAAATGAAAGACAGCAGGAAGTTTTGAAATTAGAGACCAAATGAGAAGTAATTGCGACATTTACTAGTCGGTGGCTTAGGTTGTCTTTGTTACCGTGAACTGGATCCTTATGTTGAGGAAAACAACTCAACGGCACTGGTTGTCATGGCACGCATTTTCCGACTCTGGTGCCTGTCCATGCTCAAATTATTGCTTGAAGAAGTTTTGAGAATTCAAGTCACTCCGGTGACTTGACCTATAGACGGTAAGGCTGATAAATAAGTAGGCCGAACTCAATTACATGGTTAAAAGAGGAAAGTTACCCGAAAAATCCTAATTTTATTGTACGGCAATCAGTTTAATCATAAACTTTTTAATTTAATCAATTTAGTATTATAATGAACGGGATTTGCCAATGTAATTATTCCAGCAAATTTCAACTAAAAAATCACTAATATGGCAATTCAACCAGAGCTGATCGTCCTTGTGACATGATTGGTGACAATCGATGCTGACGTTTAGGGGTGATCAGTTTCAGCGTACAATGATCTTGGAATCTAGAACCAGATTGGGCACAATCAATTCCAGGCTTGTGGAATCGAGAATCACCCCACCTAATCTTGGAACCAGAACAATTAGTCCGATCTAGACCTGTTAGGTGGGTTGGGTTGGGTTTGGGTCGGGTCATAAAATGGTCCGACCCAAATTGTTCAATATAAAATTTTTGACCCAACCCAACCTATACCCGACTTTTATCTATGTAACTAAATTTAGGAAAACTTATTTTTATAATATTTTTTAAAGATTTTAAACGTATTCAAATTCATTAACAACTCATGTATTTTAGTCTTTTTAATTTTTAAACCCATTATATATACACTTGTCAAAATTGGAACCATTTAAATTTAATTAGTCACCCATTTTAACAGGTGTAGTCCGATCTAATCCTTGGATTAGTCCAAGAACCAACAAGTAAATTATTTTTCCTCTCTATTCCAACAAGACTATAGGTGTGTCTTGCTATATGCAAGTTATCATCCTTGGAGTAGTTATCTTGCCTATGCAATCATCATGTTTTACACTTGTTTGGAAGTAACCCTCATCCAAACAATGGGATAGGTACACTTTTCTGCCAAAACTTTTGTATGACACTCATTTTGATGTCAAAACTTTTTTTTCGCTCAGTGCCACAAATTTAAAAAATCGACACTTGATTGCCACAAATTCGAAAAATCAATCACTCGAATGCCATATAAGTTTTTCTGGTAGCTATGTCAAAAGTGACACTTAAATTATTGATTATTCAAATTTATGATACTTAAGCGAGAAAAAAAATTGACATCAAAATGAGCACCTTATAAAAGTTTTAACACTCCTAATGTCCCAACCCAACCAAAAACGATTATTATAACATGGCATGTGACTTAAAGTAAGCCTTAATCATTGCACAAGGATAATAAGGTCTTGAGTTCATTTCCTATAAACTCATGGATATCCAAATGAACATTGCTTTTGTCTGGTTTTGGAGACTTCTGCCCCGATCATCTTTGGGAATTGTAATAATAAGAGTTATAAAAAAAAGATATCGGTTCGGGAGATTCGGTCCGCACCTGAAATAAGGAATTAGACCGATTATCATTAGTTTCAAAATTTAGGAACCGAGAATCGCTCGTACTTGACTATTCAATCTGATTCTCAGAGTTGAAATTGAACCGGCACTCACCCCTTCTAACGTTGACCATTTTTATAATATTTTTTAAAATTTTCTGACTTTTTATTCCTTTATTTTCTTTCTGTTGTTCTTTTATTCCTATTTCCCTTTGCTGATCACTAGTCACAACATGAGTAAGGGTCGCCCTCGTCTATGGCTGGCAACCTCCACCGGCTAACACCAAGGCCACAACAATTGACGAAGAGAAATAGGAAGAAAAGAAAATTTTCAGAAAAATTGTTTACGTAAACATTATCAGTAATGTCACGTAAGATGGTTGGTATTCATGTAAGGAATTTCCAGTTAAAATTTATCATAAGAACTATATTGGTAAATTATCAAAATGTTTATAACTAATTTGGATAAATTTAAAAGTTTAAAACTAAATTGGTCGCTATACAATAAGTCTAAAACTTTTTGAATAATTATACCGGTTCACAAGTACTTAACTAAGCTAGTCCTAATTTAAAAAATTTATTCGGTTCTTTAAAAGAATTACAAAAGCATATCCCAGGGGCGGGGGCATCTTTTTGTAATTTTTCTTGTAAGATGATTAGGCTTGGACAGACCTAGACGGGCCAAACTAAGAGCAAGCTTAACAAATCGTCAAGCTTATCATCAGCTCTACCATATATTTCAATGTTCTCTCCCAAAATTTTATGTCAAGAACTCAAAGACTATAGAAAAAAGGGACAAAAAACAACAAGATGCAATTAAGGAAGAGGTTGAAGATGGGAACCATGTATCTCTAAGTAAAGGGACATTAGAAATATTAAAAGTTTTCACTAACTCACTTAAGTGTTATATCAAATAAAAAAACAATCACTTAAGTGCCTTATGCAAAAATTTCTGACAAAAAATATTACGTAACTTTTATAATTAAAACTTTAATATGAGTTGACAAATTTTAAATAAATAAATAATCAGTCCATGTGTGCTTTTTTCCCTCCTCTCCCTCTTTGCTTCCTCCTACGCTCTTGCTGCCCGACGCTCATCCATCACCTGCGTCACAGCCACCGACAACCCCTCCACAACCTCAACTCCTTGTCAATGTGAGTGTGTCGTGAGGCTCGTGTGACCCGAGACCTAGGGTCTTCCAAAGACAAGGTAAGGCCTAGGTTCAACGTTGTTGAAGTCGGTGTCCTGAGTGACTCAAGTCTTCTTCCTCAACTCGGTCCTATGCGAGCTCTCTCAGCACCACTCCTAGGCGAAAAAAATACCGTTGTTTAGCACTCACCGTCAGCATCGCTCCCTTGCCACCGAATGACACCACCATTCGCCGTTTGCTATAGAGAAAAGAACACTCTCAACCACCGCTAAGCGCTAACCCACACGCGGCCATCATCAATCGCCATGTTGCCTCGGCCATTTTCCCCAAGGCATCAACCAACCGAGCATGAGCATAGACACGGGCGGCCAATCTTAACCCACAACGGTCACCAATATCTCTAGCCGGCCATAGATCAAAGCCGCGTGTCGTTCACCGCCCTCACTGGTTGCTGGCGAAGCCGCGGTCAGTTCGTCCTTTATCTGCTCTATTTTCCGATGAAGAAGGCTTGAAGAGTTTGGGGTTTGCGCAAAGCTCGTTCAATGGCATCAACCATTAATGACGGCTTTCCTCATGTTTTCAAGCTACCGGAGCCACCATCGCAATAGAGCAACAGCTCTATTCTACCCTGTTTCTAGGCTAGGATGCTTCAAGTGCTTCAAGTCCTTCGATCCTCCTCCGCCGACTCCGAATCGTCAGTAAACGATGCCACTAGAAACCCCCCTCCCTTACCAATTGAACCATGGACAGTCATAGAAAGCCACCATCACGTAGATTCTCATCGCAAAGCCTTCTCAACATCCATTTCCAAGATTGAGCTATTAATTTTGGGTCGAATAAAATTAGGATTTCGATTTTGGGTTGAATTGGTCCTTAGGGTTTTCAATCACGTAGTAGATGACATCATTTAGGGGTCTTTATATGCTACTTAGGCACACCGGCAAGCCACATCGAGAGCAAAAATTACTAAAATATGTCCACATTATATTTCTAACCACCCTAATCAAAATTGGCATTTTAAGTTTTTGTTTTTTTTTTTTTTTTAAAAAAACTGGCATTTAAATGATCTGGAAAAAAAAATTGACACTAAAACAAACACCATATAAAACTTTTGACACTTAACACTGGTTGTGCGCAACTATAGTGGTGATAATGGCGAGGGCAACCCTCCGATAGAGGGAGACAATCTTGCTTACTCCCGGTCTATGAAACCTCAATTGACATGATGGTTTGGGTCCCATATAAGGCCCACCTTGTCAAACAGTGCATATGAGTCCCCGCATCATGCAAGAGATATCCAGATAACAGTGTGCGCATCGTTCCTTCGATCGTAGGTGGCTATTCAACAAATGGCAACGTAGACGGATTAACAACGTCAAACGAGTTTCATGACATCTGCGTAACGAGTGCTTGTTGGAGATCCAGGATTCGTTGTCTATAGAGAATATTCCTTTTTCCCTTCGGAAAAAAAAAGGGTACTTTTCTTTGGCAATTTCTTTTAGGGAAATGAAGGACCCTGGTGTATTGATCGTGCGAAACATAAAAATCACTAAAGCGAGAAGGGCTGCAGAGGATTGGTGATCAAATTCAAATCATATTATGGCTTCATCCGTTTCGTTTCATGAAAGTCGACCTTAAGGAAAACGTTTAATGGATTTTCAGTGTTTGTTTTACGAAAATTGAATTGATTGGGAAAATATTTTCCTATAAAATAGGGGTAAATGTCTTTTGCTTTTTAAGTAAGGGAAAACATTTTCCTAACTCATTCTTTCTTTTCTCACGCATTTATTAGCCTCCACTTTTTTTCTTATTTTAAAATCAAATTTTCAATTATTTCAATATTTTTAAAATTAGAATTTTTAATTTTTAATCGAATTTTTAATTATTTTATTTTTTTTTTATTTTTATAAAAAGTCAAATTTTTAACTATTTTATTCTTAAATTCCATTTTTTTCCTTTTTCTTCTTGATCCTCAACCGGTCACTGGCCTTGGGTGAGGCTTGAGCCTCGCCGACCTAGGGAGTCTCAAGCTCACTAGCCTTGGGCAAGCCTTTTTGAAGTCAACTAGCTCAAGCCTCACCAACCTCGAGTGAGCTCAACTTGCCTTTAGCCACCCAAAAAAGAAGAATGTGGAAAAGAAAAAATTTTAAAAATTGAAAATGCTAATTTTGATATTTCAGGATTGTTGCAGTGGAAGACAAATAATCTAACTAATCACCCCCCAACATTCACTAATTTCTCTTTTAAGTATGCGAGATTTCATGACCCATCTAATAGGCCATGCAACAAAAGACGCTTTCAACCCTTTTTTTTGGTCGGTTATTTTCAACCCTTTTGAAGAGTTTCCATTTTGCCATATTTCATAATGAGAATTCTTTCAAACGAAAGTTGAGGGCGGCACCTACATGTTGCAACGCGACCTACTTTTAAATTGTTGTATGGCTTAAGTAGCACGAACTAAACACTAAAAATTGCGGAAAAATTGGCTCCTGAGTCAAGATATCTAGGAAGAAGCTCCTTAATAGATTTTTCAAAATAAGTCTCGAAAAGCAAGATAAGTCGTGTTGACAAGCGACTCCTGAACCTTGTTAAATATACTTAATTTTGAATAATTCGAATCTTTCAAGGCACTAAGTGCGCATAACACGAGGGCAACCACCGCATTGGAGACCGTAGATTGGCGCTTGTCAACGTAATCCTAGAAAGATTTACAAAATGTCAACGCGGACTGATTAATTTTTGTATTCAGGGATATGAACCTTGTATCGTATGTGTGTTTTCGTCTGTTTGGATGGCATATGCCCACTCCATTGATTGGCCCGAGATGGCCTCTAGCCCTTGTCGCAAGAGCCTGCGGTCCAAGTTCAACAATGTAAAAATCGAATCAATTTATTTCACTCAAACGATTTTTCAGGTCGGGCCACCTCGAGCCGGAATAAAACGCCCGTTAATATTTGATTTGGCTGCGCTGTTTTCCGTTTGTTCACACTAAATCAAACTCGTAAGGAAATAACAGACCCAATTCTACAAGAGAACAAGATTGGACCGTCCTGAAAATTGATCCGATACTCAAATTTCGAGTGAAGAATCACTCGGGAAGTGGACCAACCTGATCGAATTTGAAACTAGTATCATAACATTCAAAAACTGTAGTTTTTTCTTTTTGGTCAAAAAAATTTGCTTCATTCATTGCTTACATGAATAATTGACCTCACAACACATTAGATTTGATGGGTCAATTCCATAAAAAACCCTCAACTATGGCTTCAATCCCAAAAATACCCCAAACTTTTTTTTGTCTCGAAAAAAACCCTCAACTTTTACTTTAGTACCAAATCTACCCTCCGTCAAAAATCACCGTGAACTCCTTTGACGTGGCCTCGCCGTCGCCGGAATTAGGCGAGGGCCGCCTCGTCGGCGCCGGAATCAGGCGAGGGCTGCCTCCCCGGTGTCGGAATCAGGCGAGGGCGCGCAGGCGGCCCTCGTCGGCGTTGGGCGAGGCGGCCCGGCCCGGGCGAGGGCGGCCCGGCGGGCGACCCTCGCCGGCGTCGGGCGAGGGCCACCCGGGCCGATCGCTCGGGCGGCCCTCGCCCGACGCCGGCGAGGGCCGCCGGATTCGGCTAAGGGCCGCCCTCGCCGGATCGGCTTGGGCGGCCCTCACCCTCGCTTGGGTCGCCCTCGCCGGATCTGGCGAGGGCGACCTTCGCCTAAGTCGGGCGAGGGCGCCCTCGCCCGGCCGAGGCTCGGCGGCCCTCGCCGACGTCGGGCGAGGGCCGCCCGGCCGAGCGGGCGAGGGCGACCCTCGCCGGGCGAGGGCCGCCGATCCGGCTAAGGGCGACCCTCGCCCGATTCCGACGCCGCGAGGCGGCCCTCGCCCGATTCCAGGCACCGATTCGGCCCTCGCCCGATTCCGACGCCACCGACCGAGGGCGGCCCTCGCTCGATTCCGACGCCGGCGAGGCCACGTCAAAGGAGTTCACGATGATTTTTTACGGAGGGTAGATTTGGGACTAAAGTAAAAGTTGAGGGTTTTTTTCGAGACAAAAAAAAGTTTGGGGTATTTTTGGGACTAAAGCGATAGTTTAGGGTTTTTTATGGAATTGACCCTAGATTTGATAGGATTTTCAGGGGATTAGAGGTCCAATAACTAAAGAACTTGTTTTGTCTGCCGGCCTTAGAGACCCCATCTGCCACTAAATTTGCTTCCCTCGTACAGTGGGTAAATTATATCCATGAGGGCATTTATCAAAGAGCTACAGTCAAACTTAAGCTAGTATTTTTGGTCAGACCACAAACTGAAGCGGCGCAGTGCTACGCCACTGCTTCCCAACATGCTAGAAAACCCTAGTTTTTCTCTTAGCATCTTTTTCTCTTTCTTTTTCTATTCTTTCTAACCTGATTCAAACACTTCACCACTCTCTTGTTTACTACTCACCCTCTCTCGTTCTTGAATCACATTTGCTCACTTGCTCCGGTTCATATTTTACTTTGAACCATTTTATTGCTCATATTATTTTATTGTAAAAACTAAAAGAAAAAAAGAAAAAGAAAAACACATTTTAAAGTAAATCTTGGAACCGAACCAAAATGACAAAATAGGTTCTAAGGTCGGTTCACGAACAAACAGAGTAAATTCCAAAAGCTGAAAACATGTTATAAAAGGATAGGTTCTAGGGCTAGAAGCTATCCATTGTGGAACCAATCCCTAATCAGAAATCAAATTCACCTTGCAAAATTAAATAAAATAGCATATATGCGACACCTAATCTTCCTGGAAATTAAATAAAAGGTGGAACTTTTCAATTCATTTGCATGCTAATCGGCTATAGCAAATGTGTCAATGCCTACCATAACCTAGGTAAAGTTTGATTTGCAAAAATACATTTCAGGACAATATCTTTACTTGGTCTGTCAAAATTGAACGAGGCCAGGCATTACGATCGACAGACGAAGATCAATTCAAGATCGAACACGAAGGACTTGCAACCCTTAATAAGATCCTTTCTTTGATCTTCGAGACACTTTACTCATCCAAACAACGATCTATGACATCCTGAATCTTCAAATCCCCTTGATCAGATTAATGATCAAGGAACCTGCTGCCATCGTCACAGGTTCAAAGACCCCGGTTGCACGACTGAAGTCGTCTTCCTTGCCAGTGCCTTGCAATGTAAGAACCGAACCGAAACAGTATAAGCCGTGTAATCAAAGATGGAATCCAAAACAGAAGAATCTCAGGGAAAAAATTAATCCCGTGTCAAAAACATCTCATTAGGTAAGCTGAAAAAATAAAATTCAAGGAGTCCCAACCGTAACAAAATGAAGAACAACTTCTAACTATTAGACTAGGGAGAGACCACACAATTGCGCCTATATCCACGACACTCCTTTCGTAAGCAAAAATCGCCACGCCATCCGTGCCTTAGTCGAAGAGACTGAAGCCCATATCCTGCAGCAATGGCAAAGGTCGACATTAGGTTGGATTAAATAGAAACTGATAGACAATGTCATCTGCACAAAACAAACACTTAAAAGACCAGAGAGACGAGGGATCAAGCTTACATCATCAGACTCTTCCTTCTCCTCGACCTTCTCCTCCTTCTTTGCCTCAGCAGCCGGAGCAGCGCCACCAGCACCACCCGCTGGAGCTGCAGCCACAGCCACAGCACCACCACCACCACCAGAGGGCACAGAGGCCAACTTTTCCCTTCCAGCAGCAATCAGCTCAGTGATGTCTTTTCCCTTAACTTCGGACAAGAGCAACTCTATCCTATCATCATCAGCCTCAGCTCCAACTGTCAAAATCACAAGACAAACCTTCAGTAAAACAGCAAATTGCACTCCCCTGGAAGGTCCAAAAATCTGGAAACATCTTAGAAACATACTGTCCACTGACGACTCCTATATCTAACTCAACTGCATTAGAGACCGAAATTTCTCCTTTCTTTCCAATACACCACAGTCTACTAACTCTACAGCAAATTGCACTCCCCCGGAAGGTCCAAAAATCTAGAAACATCTTAGAAACATACTGTCCACCGACGACTCCTATATCTAACTCAACTGCATTAGAGACTGAAATTTCTCCTTTCTTTCCAATACACCACAGTCTACTAACTCCACAGAATGAAGACCAGCAACTACTTCAACAAGCAGGTCCACTAAAATACAATTTGCCATCGCAACTAACCATTAAAACTCTTTAGTCGACGCAAACCAACAGTAAAAGCTCAATCTACCAGTTGTTAACTCCTGGTCATCTCTGCAACCCACACCCACCATGACAATAAAAACCCATCGCGACCCAACAATCAAATAGCCAGAAAACGCATTTCCAATGGCCAAGAGGAACTCATTGCCATAGCCATCCGAAGAAGAAATCAGAAATCAAATCAATTAAAGCCGACACAGCATGAGCACGGCATTTTCGACATAAATCCTGAACCCCATACTAAAATCCGTGACCGGGTGGGCATCGAGCAATCAGCAATAGGCAACGCAGCGTCAAAAATTACAAATTGATATACATTTGACTGGTCAGCTAATCCACTTTAACATAAACATCACCTAACTTTGTTCCTAAACTTTGTTCCTAAGTCAATCGACGCAAGATAACTTGAAACTACTGAACCGCCGCCGCATCAAGAGCCCCATCATCAAAAGACGGAAACGTAAACTAAATCGAGAAAGAGACACAGAGACACAGAGACACAGAGAGGAGACCTGATCCGAGGATGTCCTTCAGATCATCGGCCGAGGGGGTGGTGTTGCCTCCCAAGACAGCCAGCAAGTACGCGGCGATCACCTTCATCTTCGCTCCGGAACGAAAGACAGATGTGCGACGGCGCGCCTACCTTCAACAGCTCCCTGCTTATGGCCAAATGAGAGTAAGAGAGGGAACCGGCGCTGAACGTCTGCTTATATATATCTAGGGTTTCCAGAGTGTGGGGGAGTCCGATTCGATCCTGGCCGTTCGATCAAACTTCCATCCGTGTCTCCTTCTTGCACAGGGTTGATGATTGGCGTTTAACTTCGGGCCGCGCTTGTCGGCCCAACAATGTGTGGGCCCAGTGAAGTGGTCCATCAGGCCCGAGGTGCGATCGACGATGAGCGCGTCTACGCTGAAAGTGAATCTAATAATAAATTTTAAATATAACTTTAATTTATTTTTTTTAAATTCATTTTTCACCTTCGTTTATTAATTTAACCTAACAACGCTTATAATGTGCCTTTCTCCGCATGAGCCGATCATAATCTATTATACCCATGCTTGTGGAACAAAAGCAATTCGAAAATATGTATATGCGCCGCAGGCATGGAAAATATGGATATTTGAAAGATTAAGTAAAACCCTTTTTATTACAAAAAGGGAAAGAAAATTATTAATATGGTTTATGAGTTGCATAGAGAATATACACGTGCAAAGATGAAAGGATGTCTCGAGATTGGAAATTCTATTAAGAAGGTTGTCTTGGAATAGAAAAAATTCAAATCGTTAATATCTAAGCATGTTGTAAATTAATTAAGAATATTTAAAGAAGAAGAAAAAATGTTTGAGATCCTTTTCAATAAGGTTTGTCTTTGCTTTTATAATGGTATAGACAATTACCGCAATTTATTAAGCGATGAGCAAAATAGTATAATTACTCATGGAAAAGGCTAGCATTACAAGTAAGATCTATTCGATTGTTTCCTTGGTCCAATAACAACTTGAAATTCTTCTATTAAAACAACTTCACCTGTGTAGATATTCGATTTAATGATTTAATCCAGTCTTAATTCAGAAAAAAAAAACTTGTATTAGGCCTAGTAATGGTTTAGAAGTACACCTGCCACTCGCTTGTGGATATTTTATCCAAAGTCTCGCGAGAGAAAAATATGCCAAGACGATATGGATCAAATCATCTCAATCATTAATCATTTAGATTTTAGCTCTCATGACCAACTCTATTAGTTCACATCCACCATTGAAGGGAAAATACCCAAAAGCTAGCTACTCGATCGCCTTTTTCTCTTTGTAAGAACCTCCAAAGTAAGACCTATTTTAAAATGCCCCGAAGTGAATCACATCGTTTCAATTGGCCCCTCAACAAATCACCGATGTTGAACACTCCCGTTCGACAAGCACCCGATGGTCGCATGCCAATTTCCAATGGTGGGGCAAAGATAATTAACCTCACATGAAGTCCCATGTGAATAAGGGAAAAAATATCCTCAAACCACGTTTGATCGTCTTAATTCGGATTGGGATATGATAGGATAAATGAGGATTTGAAATTTTCGAAAATCTTTGAATTGTAGAAGTATCCCATTATATATTTGGTGCAATCGAAGATGGGATGGGGTGGGTGACCTCTTCCATTAAGCAAAATTTTGAATAGAAGACAATGAGAATCTCTTTGGCATTTTATTAAACCCTTGATGAGCACCTAGTTCAAAGTCGACCAAGAGAGAGATCATGGAACAATGGAGACCGAGAATAAGTAATAAGAGGCAAAGTAGAGAGAGGAACTGAGAGATGATTCAATGACGTTGGAAAAGTTGAAAACTGACTGAGAAAGAGAGAGCCAAAATCGAGGTGATGAGCCCTAGCCTTCCAAGTTAGCCATGAGCAAGGGCATCAACAGGACGTCGAAGTGAAGAATGGATGGCCCGCCAGAGTAGTGGTGGGTGCCTTCATAGATGAGAAACGTCAAGAGCAATCAGTCTCGTCAGATGTGAAATTTTCTTAGTGGGCGTGAGAATTTTTAAGTTAATTTTTATAATTTTAAATTCAATCTTGATTTATCTCCCTTTTATGTTTGATTTATTATAAGACATTTTATCCAAATATATCCAGATTTATCTCGTTTGGAGAATATTACCAAACGCTGAGTAAAATAATTTATTACCCTACTCATATACAAATCCAAACTATCCAATGCAACCTAAATGCTCTCCATTGAGATCATATAAACGTCATATCGAATCCTATTGACATCGGGCAGGCTCGTGGGGAGCCTACAGGATGGTTAACAATTGCATAAAAGTGTCAAGAAGAATCATGGAAAACGTCCTAATTATAGGACCAAGTTCGGCCACAAAAAGCAAAAGAAGAAGCAGAAAACACCGAAGAGAAAAAGCAAAAGAAGAAGAAGAAAACACTGGAGAGAGAGAGAGAGGGGAGCAGGAATAGTACTTTGCCTCCACTAGAAATATTGTATTAACGGGATAAAACACCTTTTAATGATGGTGCTTCCACCATGCCCGACTTCATTGTCAGTCCGCTGCTTTTGACGAAATAAAAAATTAATTATCATGTTTATAAAAAAATTACCAGTTTCTGCTTTTACCAGTTCCATGGCAAGGGAGAGAGGGCTCCGATATCTTTCTCTTATTTTCTTTTTCCTTTTTTATTTTACTGAAGGTGTATGGTTTAAGTCTTTTTTATTAAAATAAAAAGATAATCTTATATGATGTTCTAAATATGCTTATTAATACACTCATAACCGACTTGCAAAAGTTCAATTCTTATATTATCCAAGAGCATTCTAAATTGATAAAACCCTAAAATGATCCATTATATGAGAAAATCAATGCTTTCTATAAATTGTTGCTTTAGAATAGCTCAATTTTTCAATCGCCTTTTGATTGTTAATTTCGCACCTTATTTACTTCCGGTGATGTTAATGAAAGGGTATAAAGTTGGATTTATAGTAAATAAATAAATATTTTGATTAACTTTTACATATTACTTTTTACTTAATCTAAAATCCACGGTCCATGCACTTTTTCTAATTCTAGATATAGAAAACCTCCATCCTATAAAATTGTCAAATCCCACAAATGTCATAATATAATTCTTTTTTCGCAACTTGTTAAAAATTAAGATAATATTTCATATCTTATCGGAAAAGTAAAAGGAAAAAAAAAAAAAGGTGCTTTTTGCTGTTGAATAATGGCAAACAAACGTGCCCTATCCAATCAAAGCGAAAAAAAATAAAGTGCGTGCTTTAAATTTATGACTTTTGTATTTCATTAATTAATTGCTCTTGTAAGGGAATCAATATATTAAAATCAAAGAGGACCACGAGACAAGCAGTCGCTTTTGCCCCCCAAAACGGTCGAGCATGGGAATCATATTAAAGCTTTTGAAGCATAAAGTGGATCGGGTAAAATCATTCCCATTCGGACATGCATGAGCACCCACAGTGCATCTATGTCTCCATAATCATTTCTCCTCTTTTAGCTCCTAAAAAATCATTTCGAAATGAGATGAACGCAATAATGCCTTGTTTAGAAGCAATATCGCGAAAGCAAAACGCTTTCCAAATTATATTCTCCATCTACTTCCTTCTCACGAATATGTCCGTATTAACTTCTTCTTCTTTTTGCTTTAGTTTATTCAAATTCAAAACTCTTGAAATATTCTTTTTTTTGAATGAAAAAGGGTTAAAACCAAATTCAACAATCATTTCAAGACGAGATGAATGGATTGATGCAGTGTTTAGAAGCAATGTGGCGAAAGCAAAAACACTTTCTAAAATGTATTCTCCATCTACTTCATTCTCACAAATATGCTCAAATTAACTTTCACTTTTTATTCTTTACTTTAGTTTATTTAAATTTGAAACTCCCGGGATTTTTTTTTATTTTATGAAAAAGGGTTAAAGCTGAATACAAAAATCATTCCAAAATGAGATGAATGCAATAATGCCATGTTTAGAAGCAATACGGTGAAAGCAAAATGCTTAATTAAGATCTCCATTTACTTCCTTCTCACAAATAATTTCGGACTAACTTCTACTTTTTATTTTTTACTTTGGTTTATTTAAATTCGAAACTCGCAAGATATATTTTTTTGTATGAAAAAGAGCTAAAGCCGAATAAAAAATCATTTCAAAACGAGACGAATGCAATAATGCCATGTTTAGAAGCAATACAGTGAAAGCAAAACGCTTTCTAAATTAAATTCTTCATCTACTTCCTACTCATAGGTATGTCCGGATTTAACTTCTATTTTTTACTTTGTTTTATTTAAATTCGAAATTCCCGAGATATTTCTTTTGTACGAAAAAGGGTTAAAGCCGAGTACAAAAATCATTTCAAAATGAGATGAATACGATAACGCCATTTTTAGAAGCAATATGGTGAAAGCAAAACACTTTTTTTAAATTATATTCTCCATCCACTTCCTTCTCGCAAATATGTCCGGATTAACTTCTACTTTTTATTCTTTATTTTAGTTTGTTTAAATTCTAAACTCCTGAAATATTTTTTTTTTATGAAAAAGGGTTAAAGCCAAATACTTAAATCATTTCAAAGTGAGATGAATGCAATAATGCCTTGTTTAGAAGCAATATGTTGAAAGCAAAACACTATCTAAGTAAAATTTTTCATCATCTACTTCCTTCCCTCAAATGTGTCAGGACTAACTTCTACATATTTATTTATTTACTTTAGTTTATTTAAATTTAAAATTCCAAAAATAATATTTTTTGATGAAAAAAGGTTAAAGCTCAATACAAAAAATTAATATCTTAAATATATTATTTATATTTTATCACATAATAATGCATAAAGTAACTCCATAAGAGATAATGAGAATAAACTAGTATCTAAGTGTTTATCGATTCTAATATTAGCAAGTTAGTTAGCCCAATGATTATTTAACAACACCCAAA
Organism: Corymbia maculata; assembly: GCA_014182735.1. Taxonomy (NCBI): domain Eukaryota; kingdom Viridiplantae; phylum Streptophyta; class Magnoliopsida; order Myrtales; family Myrtaceae; genus Corymbia; species Corymbia maculata. The sequence goes on along the minus strand of CM024689.1, from coordinate 7,188,046 downwards.
TATCGATGCATGGATTCACATACAATTCTTTTATAATTTCTTGAATTTTTAAGGATGTTTTAGATTTCGACGGAATAGTGAAAAATGGTATCTTTCTTTTTCTTTTTTGGCTCATTTTAAAGCGTGAACAAAAAAAGTTCTCACATTAACTTTTTTTCTCTTGTTCAATCCAATTCCCACACATAGCCTAGGCGACCCACGATCGTCTCCACTTGGTCCATATCCTGCATGCATTTATTCTTTTTATTCGGCATATTTATCTTCATGTGAACCTGAGCAGATCCTTAAAAGGTTTAAAGGAGAAAATTCAGGAATGAGCCACATAATCTATTATTGGACAGTCCTTCATATTCTTTGGTATTAGGGATAGCCTTATGATGAGGAAGATAAACTCCACGTCAAAGTTTTGATCTTGGCTATCACCGAATAGACAATATATAGTAGCTCACAAAGGACCACTGCTCTTTGTACTGACTGCCAAGCAAGGCACAAGAAAAAAGTGAAAAAGGTATCTTTCGTTTTCTTTTTTTTGACTCATTTTAAAGTGTGAACAAGAAAAGTTTTCACATGAACTTTTTTTTTTCTCCGGTTCAGTCCAACCCCCGATACGTAGCAGCGGCTCGCGATCGTCCCCACTCGGTCTAGGTCTCGCGTGCATTTATTCTTTTTATTCGGTGCTAAATAAATGGTCAAACGACAATCAAAATTCCACACCCTTTTCCTCCTCTTTCCATATTTATCCCCACCGTGCTGTGTCATCAAAATAAATCTTCACTAGTCACTTATCAAATCTATCTACAGATTACGTTCTCTCCAAAAGCTATACCTCGGTTACTCTTTTGCCCTCTTCAGCATTATGCATCTACTAAGTCCCTATTTGATTGATTTTGACAAATGTCATTAGAAAAATGCAAATGCCTTTAAATTAAAAGGGTTTTTTGAAAATGCAAATAGCGTTTAGCAAATTATAATTTTAAATTGTATTGGGAAAGAACTTTGTCTTAAACGACATTTGGTCAAAATTACATTTTATGAAGGATTTTTGCTAAATTTGTTTTTTGAAAATATGTTTTTAAATATACTCACTGGTGGCCAAAATTAGCCACTGACCAACCTATGATTAGAAGTGTAAATTAGGTGGATCGGGTCGGATTTGGGTCGGATTGAAAATGTTTCGACTCACATCGACCCATTAACCCATTTTGACCCATTTTCATGCAATGTAAATTTGATAACCCATACCTGACCCATACCTAACTCATATTACCAACAAGTATTAATATTTAATTTAATTTAAGAAAATATGCTCCCACTTATTTAGTCTATTTTAAACTTTTCATATATAAATTATTTGAATAAAAATTTCACATCAAAATTTTAAAGTAAAAAATGTGGATACCTCTAAATTGAAATAGTTTGAGGAAAATAATTTTTTTAAAAATCAATTTTTTAATTATTTTAAAAAATTGAATTTATTTATTTTTATTTTCCCTTTATTTTCTCTTTTCTTTCTTCTTCCCCATTTTTCTCTACTAGTGCCGCTCGATGGTGACTGGCCAAGACGCAGGCCAGCGAGCCCGAACTCAACCAAGGCCAACGAACTCGATGCTTGGCCAATTTAGGCTACGTCGAGATCGCCGGCAGTAGTTAAGCTCAGGCTCGCTCAGATTTGGCGAGCCGCAAACTCTATTGCGGCCATCAAGTTTGGGGCTTGCCTACCCAAATCCAAGCGAGTTGCAGCTTGGCCAAGGCCGGCGACCTCACGACTCACCTGTCCAGATCTAGGCCGAGCTTCGACCAGCGAGCTTAGAGCTCGTTAACCCGAGCTCTGTCACGGCTCACCTGCCCAAATCCAGGCTGAGCTTCAACTAGCGACGGTAAGCTCAAGATCGGCGATGGTGACGACGACGTGATGGCGGGATCGGCAATAGAGGTCAAGAACGCATAGAGGAGGGGATGAAATGAGAGAGATAATGACCTAATAACTCACTCAATCCATATTTTACCTATATTTAAATTGACCCATATTTAACCTATATTTAACTTTCACTTGATCCATATTTAACCATTTAACTAAAAATGGGTCATAATATGAGTTTATGACCCATATTGACACATCTACCTATAATGGCCAGACTTGGCTAGCAAATAGCCTTACCTGAAATTGTGCAAATCCAAGCAACCATCACGACCTAGGCAATTGTTCACCTAGTTCGCACAAACCCAGGCAACACTTGAGATCACGCAATCTCAGGTCACCTCGCTTGAGGTCACTAGAGTGGGCGACCCTTTGTCAGATGGTTGTTGGCCTCCATTTGCTTCTTGGAGAAGATGAATGGTATCATGTGAATAGTGACGAAGTTGCATTTCGAATGTGCAACTTCCCAACGGACCTTTGGATTTGCCTTAAACTAAAAGCCTCTAGAGTTATTTGGTGATGCAATTGCATTTGGCCAAGTTTTCCAAAAAAATTGAACTAAATAGATTTGTATTTAGCTAGAGTCCATTAGAGGCTTAAAGCCCTTTAGCAAAGTCAAACAAAACGGAACCTAGATTCCCATACAGGCCATTTTTTGGGAAAAAACCTAATATGTTATTATCATTTATATAAAATCTGATATATAAAAAAACGGCCGATATTAAGTGGGATAAATACTCTCCAGTTCAAGAGGTAATAAACGGAAAAAGGGAGTGGGAAGGATCCTGCAAACAAATGAAAATTACGAGTAGTTGCAAAGTTGGAATTCAAGGAAGAATCTAATGGGATATTTCTTATCACAAATGACGATAGAAAGATCTTGGACATATTTCAAACGAATCGAACAAAACCAGGGTATTTTTTATCGTCGGACTAAAAGGGATCGAAATAAACTTGAAAAATTACTCTAAAATATTGAAATCCATTTCTTCATTCATTTCACATGAAAGACATTTGTTAACTAAAGTTTGTTTTTTCTTTTTTGAGATTTTACTACATAACACTAAATTACTATTCCATGAAATACCTAAACCTTTTGCTTTTGATCTGGGATAATGAATGACCTCTAATAAAATCGCTACATAAAGGGATAATCTCTAAATTTAAAGATTAAAAAGTTTAAGATAAAATTACATATTAAATCAAAGTTTAATGAGCAATGATACTATCATCCCCTGCATAATCCGATAATAATTCTCAGGTTCCTAGGACGAGGCCCACCGAATGCGCCGGTGGACCCTCCTCTACTTTAATAATGCCCCCCTCAAAAGAATTCATAGGACTTTCCCTATCCTCAGGTTACTCTCGTGGGGACCACCTGCCCCTCCGCCGGGCCCCACCCGCGTGCCGATCCTTCGCCCGCACACGAAAGGCGCGCCACCCTAGTGCGCCCCCACATCCCCCCCATCCCGGAGGCCTCGAGGGCGGGGCCCGCGCCACGTGTACGGTCGCCGAGGCGGAAGCACCGGCCGCCCGATGGGCCTGCCCTCACGCTTCCGCCCCTGAAAAGACCGCACCGCCCAGGGTTTGGCGTCCTGCACACACCAAGCTCTCGCTATAAAAGAAAAGAAAATAAATTTTTTTTTTGCTAATTTCAAAGGACAAAGCGTGCGAGAGAAAAAGAAAATACAGACAGGAAAGACAAGACCTTTTGATTGGTTGGTATCCTTTGGCAGATTATGGAAATTGTGCATTTCAATTTTATTTTTAAATGATATATTATTTCGAGATTTGACCCCAAAAAAAACCAACATTTCGAGATCCCGATTAAACATCCTTAACCAACAAAAAAGGATAAGGAAATTCAATCTTTTAGGACGTGAGTTCTTTTATTTGTGGTCGGATTTTTGGACATGAGTTATGCAATCGAAACTAGTACATCGAGGACACATATATCTCAAAAGCAATACAAAGAATTATTGATTTCGCGGAAAAATCTGTTCCACCACACTCTTATTTGATAATATATAAAGAACTGAAATTCAATATTAATATCATAAAAATGTTCAAATCATATTTATTGTGATACGAATATTTGAAATTTTTATCATGATATAAATACTTCGACTTTCTTGCTATAAACAATTACACTCTTGATGAAATTAATAGAATTTGGAGTTTGAAAAATCCTAGTAATTTATAACTAAACTGTAGGGGCCAAGAGAAGCTATGAATTGAGAGAGCCATACAAAAAAGAGTTTGAGATGTTTGTGTCATAGTAGACAAATTTATGATTTTTATGGCACAAAAAAATAGAGAAAGTTATATTACATTTTGTATAATTTGGCGTTTTTTTATGATATTTGTCCAAATTTATAATATAGTAGCTTTTTTTTATATATGTATTTATTTTGGTGAAAGAAAAGAAAATTTAACCCTTTTTACTTTTCATTAAGATTTAGAATTCTAAAGAAGATCATGTTGATTTATGTGTTAATATAATGTATACACTATTTTAGATATAATAAAATTAAAAATTTTATGTGATCCAAAATTCTTTTAAGTAGATTATTTTTATTTAGACACTCCTAAACATCTATTTGTCTTTATAAGGTAAAATAAACTTTTAATAAAGATATAAAATTTTTATTTTGAAAATAAAAATTCGTTTGACAACAAAATAAAATTTATTATCTCGAATGGCAATAAGAGGTGAACGGCTAGCAATTGGCGATCGGTGCTGGCGGTCGGCAACGGGCGAGTGAGTGGTGACAAGAGTGAGTAAGGAGAAGAATTTTGTCTAGAATAAAAATTTGTTCTAAAAATAAACAAAATTATATTATATATTATCAAACGGGCTTTTATTCAAAATCTACTTTCGCAAGCAGAAAAAAAAATCAGAATGATTATTTATGCGCTCTTAACTTATTTGGAAACATATTTCGACAAAAAAGAAAGAAACAGTATTTTGAAACGTGGGTACAGTATACAGGGAAAAGAAACTATTTTTGAAATATCAACTTCCCATCCATCCTCGACATCGTCATCACCGTTCGATCATCATGAATTATGCGGCGTACGGGGGGCCCCGCCTTGTCGATCCAGCGGCGGGTGATGAATGAGGGGGGCCATGCCCCCAGTTCGCCGTTTGGAGTCATGTGCCGTCAAATCGTGGCCGTCCAATCTGTGGACTTTGACATCACCCCATATTTCAGTCAACAATGTGTCAGCTTTCCCCAGAAAGAGAACCTCCTTGAAAACTGCAGTCCACCACACCAGCTACTTTCCCCCCTCTCTCTCTCTCTCTCTCTCACTACCTCTCTCTGTCTCTGTAACCTGATAGCTGCTTCATTCATGGCGATTCCGAGACTTTATGGTCCCTGCATTGTGGTCTCTTTGCTGGTTTCACTGCTCAGTCCTGCGTTTGCTCAGTCTTCTTCTTCTTCTGATGTTGAGCTTCTCCTGGGAAAGATCAAAGCTTCGCTTCAGGGTGATGCTGAGAACATCCTTCTCTCTTCATGGAACTCCACGGTGCCTCTATGCCAGTGGAGAGGGCTCAAATGGGTGTTCTCAAACGAGACCCCTCTCTCTTGCAGCGACGTATCGTCCCCCCATTGGGCCAATGCCTCCCTCTACAGGGACCCGTCCCTGCATCTCTTCTCTCTTCAGCTCCCGTCGGCCAACCTCACCGGCTCGCTCCCTAGAGAGCTCGGCGAGTTCTCGATGCTGCAGAGCATCTATCTCGGCATCAACTCGCTGAGCGGGACCGTCCCTCTTGAGCTCGGGTATAGCACTTCCCTCTCCGACATCGATTTGAGTGGTAATTTGGTGAATGGGGTTTTGCCGCCTTCTATATGGAACTTGTGTGAGAGGCTCGTCTCTCTTAGGCTTCATGGGAATTCCTTATTTGGGTCTCTCCCTGAACCTGCTTTGCCCAACTCTTCTTGTGGTAGCTTGCAAGTTCTTGACTTGGGTGCCAACAAGTTCACCGGAGAGTTCCCCGAATTCATCACCAGGTTTCTGGGTCTGAAGGAGCTTGATCTTTCGAATAACATGTTTTCGGGTGCGATTCCCCAGAGCTTGACTAGTTTGGACCTTGAAAAGTTGAATCTTTCGCATAATAATTTCACCGGGCCATTGCCTGTGTTTGGCGGGTCGAAATTCAGCGCGGAAGCTTTCGAAGGAAACAGTCCTGGACTTTGTGGGTTGCCGTTAAATAGTTGTGGCGGAGGTTCCAGGATGAGCTCTGGCGCTATAGCCGGTATAGTGATTGGTCTGATGGCTGGGGCTGTGGTCTCGGCTTCATTATTCATTGGGTATATGCAGAACAGGAAGAAAAAGAATAGGGGCGAAAGCGATGATGAATTGGAGGAAGGTCAGGATGAGGAAAATGGAGTTAGTGTTGGTGGTGGTGCTGTTGGTGTTGGTGCCGGTGAAGGCAAGCTTATTTTATTTCAGGGCGGTGAGCATTTAACACTAGAGGATGTACTGAATGCGACTGGGCAAGTCATGGAGAAGACGAGCTATGGGACGGTGTACAAGGCGAAACTTGCCGATGGCGGGACGATTGCTTTGAGGTTGTTGAGGGAGGGAAGTTGCAAGGACAGGAGTTCTTGTCTACCGGTGATTAAGCAGCTGGGAAGAGTTCGGCATGAGAATTTGATCCCGCTCAGAGCTTTTTATCAAGGAAAGAGAGGAGAGAAGCTTCTCATCTATGATTATCTACCTGTCAGAACTCTTCATGATCTGTTGCACGGTACGCCCTCATCTTGTTCCTGTCTTTGTCATCGAGTTTTGTGATCTATGAACTGTTCCGTCATGATTCTGAACTTGAGAAAGTAAGAATTAGATTTGAAGTCAACAACTTAGTTAATACATAAGCTGTAAAAACTTATGCACCGTTCCACTTTTGTACACAAAACAGCCTCTGTCTAGCTTGGTGGCAAAAAATGCTTTATCCAAAAGTGGATTTGTGATTAGTTGAAGAAAAAGTAGGTGCTTGCTGTAAATCTGTATTTACTTGGTAGTTGTCACTTTCATGGGTCTTTGACATAAGCACCGATTTTCCTATAGTCCTTGATGAAAAAGGCATTCACTAAGAAACAGAGCATGAAATTTTTGTCAAGTATAACCCTGCACCCTGCTCATGTTTATAACCCGGCACCCTACTCTTGCCAAAGATTCATCTTTCTCTAGTGAAATGACTTCAAAAATTAAGCTCAAAGTGCATCCAAAATCAGGAAAAAAACCTGTTCTAGAATCTGCAATTTGCACAGTAAGCTATCTTTGAAATGCAAAATCACCTAAAGCAAACTTAATGTGATATAATTCATCAGCTGAAGGGGGAGAGGACCATGTGGTATTGCTTGTGCTAATGTAATCTTGGTAATTTTTTCACAATTTGCGGGCCTTAATCAGCAAATGTGACTGATGTTAGGCTTTTCTAGCTTTGACACTTTGCTACGCCACCTTGGTTTTATCCTATGTAAACGATGTTCCATCACTAAAGGACTACCTGGATTTCCTGAGCATGGTCTTTTTTGGTTCCATCTGATACAAAGCAATCTCAGGGTGGTGAAAAAAATGTCCCACTCTTAAATTCGCTCTTTGTTGTTCTGTTGCAATAATATGATGGCCTCCCTATATTATTTTGGGGGAGTTTCTGACTTAAAAAGCTTATCGTGTTGATATTTCCTTGATAAAAGAAGATAAACCATCTTTCTGTCAATTTTTAGTAACATTTCGAGTTTTGGGAGTATTAGGAATCCTTAGACATTTGCAAGGCACCTAACAAAGCTATTTATGATCAAGAAATAGTTTGCTGGTTGTGCCAGGCCCTCTTTGCACCAGTAATGGAGTACTTGGGCAATTAGGTTGCATGGAATGGGATCGTGGCTAATGTGTTGGTGCATTCAGAATATTTGTTTGGCATATTTAGTATATGCTTGATCAAACTACAGATTCAATTAACCACCATCTGGCTTTTTGGTGCCACTGGCATTTGGAGTTTGGTCATGAATATTATTATAGCTGTGTAATAAAGTACTTATTATAATTTGAAGGATATGACCCGATATAAATGCATCTTGAAATGAAGAGCTAATTTGGATATGAAGCTAAAAAGAATGTTGACATGATCTTTGAAAGCTTTTGTGTTCAGGTTCTTATGTCAATGTCATGTAGGATATGTTTGAAACTCACGAAACCATCTCAATCTTGATTATTGAACTCAGAAACAAGGGCAGGGAAGCCGGTGTTGAACTGGGCCAGGCGACACAAGATTGCGCTGGGCATAGCCAAAGGGCTGGCACATCTTCACATAGGCCTTGAAGTACCAATCACTCATGGAAACATAAGATCAAAGAACGTTCTTGTGGATGAATTCTTTGTGGCCAGGCTCACCGAGTTCGGACTAGACAAGCTGATGGTCCCTGCTGTCGCTGATGAGATGGTGGCACTCGCGAAAACTGACGGCTACAAGGCGCCAGAGCTTCAGAAGATGAAGAAATGCAACTCCAGGACGGATGTCTTTGCCTATGGGATACTTCTGCTCGAGATACTAATCGGCAAGAGACCTGGGAAAAATGGCAGGAGCAGCGATTATGTTGATTTACCTTCAATGGTGAAAGTTGCGGTCTTGGAGGAGACGACACTGGAAGTCTTTGACATCGAGGTTGTGAAGGGGATCAGGAGCCCGATGGAAGAAGGGCTTGTCCAAGCACTGAAGCTTGCTATGGGGTGTTGTGCCCCAGTGGCTTCGGTGCGACCCACCATGGACGAGGTCGTGAAGCAACTCGAGGAGAACAGGCCGAGGAACAGGTCAGCCTTGTATAGCCCTACTGAGACGAGGAGCGAAGTCGGGACGCCTTTCTAAGACAAAATCTTTCAGAAGTATCTCATGATAAGCATTGACCTTTTCGTTTATTATCTCGATATGGTTTTCTTACATAGGAGGCATCAGTAGTTTGTTGGTGATTTTCTTGGTTATAGTGAAGGCAGACTTTTGTCATAGGATGGAAAGTGGTCGGTAATTGTAATGTAGCTGGCAAAATGCATCTTTACTAGTTCAATTTTCCATCAGAGTGGTTTGAAATGCTAGAGAAAGGCTTGGCTTGTGTGCTAGAAATTGCTTCTGTTGCACGACTGGGCATAAAAAAAGGGGGAATTGTATTTCTGGTCCTTGTAATTTTTTGGGGGATTTATTTTGGGTCTTATTGTTTGTTTGGTTACCATTCTAGTTCTTGGACTGGACTGATGTCGGATCGAGGCGGTTTAAGGCACCGTTTGTTAACACTTTTTTTCTCTTTATTTTTTTCAGGAATAAACAAAAAATATAAATTCATTTGGTAACGGTCGCCTGAATAGAAAATTGTTTCAGGATAGAATTGAAATAAAAAAAAAGTAACTCCTTATTCTTTAAAATAATTTTTAGAATAAATTTATTTTCTTTTTCTTCTTCCTCCTTTTTCACTGCTGGTTGCCACCATTTGTGACGACTGTCACCAATTGCTGCCACCTGTCGCTGCTGTCTCAAGAAGAAAATAATAGAAAATGTATACATCGTATCAAATGTAATTCTATTATTTTTCTATTTTGAAAATAAAAGATTTGTGCAATTACTAAATGCATTGTTTTATTTAGAAATTGTTTAATGAAAATAGAAAAGAATTATTTTTAAAAAGAAATATTTTATTCAGAAATTAATTTAGAGAATAGAAATAGAAAAATATTATTTCTAAAAAGAAATTATCTTTAGAAATAGAAATGTTAGCAGATAGATTCTAAGTTAGTTTTTGTTGAATTTCCATTTTACGAAATGACTAAATCAGCACAGGCTATTGACGCGCTGCGTACTTGGAGACATCACTCAAATAAATTGCACCTTGTCCCTCAATACCTTTTTTGGGGGGATCAATTTCTAGTCTTTTGGTAGGTCTAAAATGACCAATGTGATTGTGCAGGCAATGCTGTCAAATTTTTAAGCAAGCATATTCTATTCCGACATACAGTTAAGAGTGATTTTTGTGTCCATGGAGAGTTGGCGAAGAGCAGTAACTAACAATGAATTCAATTCAATTCGATAGACACGGATTACAAACGAGGCTGGTTTGGATGTAACCGCTGCAGTTTGTGAACTTAAAGCGGGCGTAGAGTCAGAGCAAGTAAAAGCTATGTTTGATCGAACCCCATCATATCTCTCGAAAGGCGCCTTCAATGAAGTTCCGATCGGCTACTATTGATTTCTCCTTCATCTTTTTGTCTGGTTCGCTTGATTCTTGTTGTGTAAGAAATCTTGTTTTCCAGTGTGAGATATGAAGTATGAATGCGGTAAGTCATGATCAATCCTCAATCTGGATGAGTCGTGATTCAACCATAGAAAAACTACTCAATCTAGCAATTTTGAGATTTTGGAAATGGTCTTTCACGCTATTCTGGTCTTTGATATGCTACTATCCTTCATCATATGAAGATTCGCTTTTGCACGCGCAATTTCGTGATCAGCTGCGTACACAGCGGAATGTTTCTTACCACAGATTATGCTCCACGTTATACTGCTGGGAATTGAAGATATGCAGACTACTCAAGCATCAGCATAAAGTAGAACATCTGGGAAGAACTCATATTCGTTTCATCTCTCTCTCTCTCTCTCTCTCTCTCTGTCTGCGTTTTGGAGGACCTTCTAGGTTCTGATCACCAATCTTCCCAGATGTTCCCTGAAAACCTGATGGACCCTGACAGTGGGACTCTGCAAAGTGGTGGGTCAATGGGAATTCCTAGAACGCTGACAATGGATTTAAAAGCTTGAAAGTACGAAGTCAACTGAACTGTGTTCCTCGCATAAGCACAGAGGAGTAGGTCAACGACCTATTTCTTCTCTAAGAACAAAAGGGAAACCCGACCGAACTCCTAGACCGAGAAACTACAGCATACCCTGAAAGAAAAAATATAATTCCGGCAAAAATTTCCCTCTCCACTGCCCAAAGAAATGCCTGTAGAGATTTATCTACAAGTGGAGAGACAGATCAAGATTCTTGCTTTTGTCCTTATCACGAGTCTCAAAGGCTTGATCTTGATGCGCTTCGTGATGGGAAAGATGGCCTCCGTCGATGGCATTGCACCTCATGACACTCCTCTGCCAGCTGATCAAGCTCGGGTCACTGTCTTCGGGACAAAACCTGCCGTTACCAGAGCGAACCCCGCCGTACACGAGACCGCCGGCGTCGAACCTAGGCGCGCTGTTAGTTCCGAACATGTCCGAAGGCACCGCGGGGCGAGCGGGTAGACAATGGGCATGGGCGGAGACGCAAAGGGAAGGAGGGCTCAGGAGTCCTCCGATGTGGTGGTGGTGGTGGTTCGGAGAGAGGATCAGAGGCGGGGTGGCGGGCGAGAAGTTTCTGGCCATGAATTCCGATGCCCTCTTGGCCTTTCTGGCTTGCGTTCTCTCTTTCTTGTGCGCATTCTGGTGGCCTCCCAGCGCCTGGGAAGTGTAGAACTTCCTCGAGCAGAACAAGCAGGGAAAGACCCTGCTGGTTCCTGAGTGTTCTCCCATGGAACGAGCCTCTTTCTCTTCATCTTCCATATCTGTCCGTGAGTTTGTGTGGGTTAGAGAGAGAGAGAGAGAGAGAGAGAGAGAGAGAGAGAGAGAGGAAAGTAGTAATGTCAGATTGTGGGAAGGGAACACCAAGTAACAGGGGAAGAAGTCAATGAAATATGGCACGAAAATGAGGATTCTTTTATGGGGATTCAGGAGCAGGGGAATTATGGCTGAATAGAGGGGAGTAAAGAAGTGGGGAAGGGGAAGTGAATGGGAGTGAATGGTGGACTTGGGTGTTTTTATAGGTGGTGATCTGATGGAAGAGTGGAGAAGAAGTTCAGAGGGACTTTAAGTTACTACTTTTGAGAGAGAGAGAGAGAGAGAGAGAGAGAGAGTTTTGGAAAACGTGAAGCGTCTCTGAGTAAAGATAATTTAATAAGAGTGCGAAAGACACGAGTGAGTGTATGGGCTTGGGAACAGGAGATAAGTGAGAGAGAGAGAGAAGTTCGTGTTCACGAAGACCGTTACTGCATGATGGAGTCGATTGGTGGAACCAGAAGGTTTTTGGATTGGGAAATGGCATCTCTCTCTCTCTTCACCCGACAGCACATCTTGTTTCGACTGTCATGGGCACTTATCTTTTTCTTCTCGGGACTCTTCTTTAGCATCAGAGTCGTAATGCTGGCTGCGCATCTCTCCATCTCTCCATACTTCATTTCCCCACATCCATGCCCCTGTTTTTGAAAGTGTTGGGGATGACTTCAATCATTTTACCAACTTTAAGTATATAATCAATTCGCAGATTGGTCAAATGACGTCCATCACCCCCAAAAATATCAATGCAAGGAGGCAAAGTGGGGGCAATGCTTGACTTCTTTCTTGAATCCACAGGGGGACCTCGTATTTGTCCACGCTCTAGAGAAGTGGCGACGTAAGACTGATAATGAGAGAGAGAGTGAGGGAATGGGGGAAGTCAGACCATCTCTGACGACGACGGAGGCTTTGAGAAGATCCAACAGCCAATGTGGGAGGATTGGGTGTGCTAAAAGCTACCGTCCGCGAGTTCTCTGCACTTGTCTCTCTCTCTCTCTCTCTCTCTCTCTCTCTCTCTACTGCGTAAATCCGCTGAACTTAAAGACATAAGTGGGGCGGGGGAAGAATGAGTTATGGGCCTGAAAGAGCAACTGGTTTCTGCATGCCCTTGCCCTCATCTTCTCCACCGCCATTCCTGTGTTCGATTTTGTCTCAATGCACCACGACAACGCATGGCACCTCATTTCATTTCCGCCACCTGTTTCCGTACACGTGGCCAAGTTTCGAGAAGTGGGTTTGAAGATTTTTAGATTTTAGTGGGAGTTCCGGGGCTCAGAGAGAATCGAACTGACGTGCCATGAACCCGGAAGCCGCAAAAAATGAAGAGACGAAAGCTTACCGCGACCTCCCAGCTGCCGTCCGTTTGATGCCTCGGGCAGCTCTCGCTCATCTGCAGTCTTTCAGTGTTATAATATCAAGCGGGTCTATTCGAAAAATTACGCGGTGCACGAGAAGACGAAAGACATATTACATCCATGAAATTTGCACTCGGTCTCTTCATAGTGATTTGTGCTCAGAACAGACCTTCTGACGCCGCGCCCGTGTAATCACGTCCAGGCACATTGTCGGGAACATCTCAATCCACAATACAGAAGCATGAAGAACATCCAGAGACAGGAGTGCATGGACGACAATGCAAGAACCGTTTGGTCTGTGACCGAATATTTACTATAGTGAAAATAGAATAATTACAACAACAAACGGGACTTGAGCCCTAGATCTGTACAAATGAATACATGACTATAAGCTAGTAGTTTTCCGTTACTAGAAGGCATTGGGGAGACCATATTTCTTGTGCAATTGTGCTGCTAAGAAAGCCGAGATCCAGACCGTCACCAATTCAGGCGCAACCAAAACATCTACTGAAAGCGAAGAGACTTGAGTGTGGCGTCTCAGGCTCTGTAACAGGTGTTCGAAAGGGCAGATGCTTAAAGAATGCTTTCACCGCTCCAGTCACTCCATCCTCGTTCTCCATGGCCTTGGCAAGCTCAACTGCACGCTCTTTCACCTGGCAAACATCAATAATGTCCTTTCATATATTCTTTTCCCAAAAAAAGGTCTCTAACCATTCAAAATGAAAATTAATTAATTTCTACGTTTCATTGTTTCTGTGATTGGGTAAAGATGATGGTGGATAAGAGATTTAATAAGGCATCCAACCTCTTAAGAGCACTTACGGCTGTCTGGCTGAATATGTTCTCCAAAGCACCCAAAAAAATAAAAAATAAAAAACCAACAATTTATTACCGGGCAGGCTCAAGCGAGCCAATTTATCAAAGTCCTCTCAACATTGCTAGGACGCAAAACTAAAATCCATGTTTTCGAGACTTTAATACAATTTCCAGTAATTTGGCACTTCAGGAGCTGTTCTAGGCCTGATAATTGAGCATTGAAATTATGCTTGAGCTCAGTACATCCACCCCTCCAACTTAAAGCAACTTTCGTTTTGTTTGCCGGAAATCAGTTAGAGCTTAAACTAAAGACTTGCCAGATCCTTAAAAAAGCTAAGATCGTCCCCATTCAGCCACAGAACTGATTGTATCAGGCAAAATGAAAGAAATAATCCTTACCTTGGGATCCAGCATAAACTTTATTGCATCAACCAATTTGGGAAGTGAGAATTCCTCTATCGGTATTGGCGAGGGACCTACACCTCTGGCATGTACTCGTTCTCCCCAGAAAGGTTGATCACCAAAGAAAGGTACGATGGTTGTCGGGCACTTAATAAGGGTAAGAGAATGGATTGTCTATTATCAAGCAAAGTTCTATATCAAATTAAAAGAACTGAATAATAAACTTTGAAACACTTACAGCGGCTTTTAAACCAGCAGCTGTTGTTCCAGCACCACCATGATGCACCTGAAATGATGGGAAAAAAATTAAGGGAACGGTGAATTAGTTGATAAACTCTACTCTGTAAAAGGAAAACAAGAAGATCTCCACATAACAAGGCATGGAAGATTCCACAGTTTCCCTGATGATATTATGATGGAGAATCAGCTAGTAAATTTTATCAGCTCTTAGTACTTGTGGCAACATAAATTGAATACATCAGATCATTACATTTTCGGGTGACATGAGGAGTTTGACTACAAAGCCAATAGCTCAAGGCAGCAGGTTCAGCAAAACTCTACAGTAATGGTAGTAGTAAAGTGGCAAACAAAACAGGAAAAATGCATCTCAAGAAGCATAAATCCCAAATTTCGTCATTTTTAAATGTGATTCCATTGTTCTCAGAATACCAGGCCTAATTAAAGCCTTAATCCACCATAACAAATCTCTCAGCTAAAAAAGTCCATGGGGTGTGTTTCCAGGAGAACACCTGACTTGCATCTGCAAACAGTTGAAGTCAAATTAAGAGGTCGCTCAAGGGAAGGTTCTCACTAAAGATAGAGAAGGTGGCTCAATACTTGGATGGCTTTTCCCTAAGCTCCCTAAAGGCAGTTAAAACTTTAACCCGTTTCGGCATGACTCTTTGCACGAGGATCTTTGCTTAAGAATTTAGAGGCAATCATAAAGAGGAAGTGAGTAGCTCTGTAGCATCTTTTGCTGAAGAGAGAGTAGATTGGATTGCCAGATTCTGTACACATACACAATTGAGCGTATATTTATAGGGCAAAAACTAAGGTGGCATCAATCAGCTACACCAACATCTATGGGCGGTATCAATAGGGCCTCAATGGAAGGGGTCAAAAACCAGGTCTAACGTCAGAAGACAGAACTACAAGGACATGCAAGAAGCCTGTTATATCTGACAGAAAGAAGTATTGATGCAAAAGCATCCCCGCATTTCTAAGACTTATGCAGCCTATAAAATAGAAAAGGAAACAGTATGCAATCCTCACCACAGCCTTGCACTGTAAAAAAAGCCAGTCATGAGGGCAGTTGTCCAACAGGTATATAGAGTGCTTAGGTTCTGCCACTGAAATATTTACAAGAAACGTGATTTCAATCAGCAAGTGGTCCACTCTGATGGAAATGATTGGAAGGTAGTGACTGAAGCTATCAGAAAACTCTTACAGAAGATTGTAACATAGATGATGGAGCCAAATGGCTAATGACTTACAGTTTCCAAGACCACCCCATCCTTTGTTGATGATGCCCCTCTGTCCAGTTTCTTCCAATGCTTTCACAATTATCTGGGTCATCTTTTCAGGCTCTTGAACAGGCTGACATCCACAAGACAAAGATGGAAGCAAGGTTTCAACTATCAGGTCAGGAAGTGGCCCAAGGATTTGACTTCCAAAATACGATAAACATGGCACAACTCATTAACTATTTGAAGGATAGGATATCTAAAAGATATCATCTAAAACATTATTTATCCATCAAATACCATAACAAGTCAATAAAGATGGTAAGAAGTTCCTCAGTTATGTGACTTGCTACTCTGAGTAAGTGTGATGGAATGACAAAAGTAACTATTGAGGAATGAAAAGGGAATAAACTCACAAGGCTACCAAACCCAATATATATAGGCTTTTCACCAGCTTCAAGCCACTTTACAAGAGGCTCGGGAGGTTGATAATTCGAGGCAAGATCAAGGAAACAAAAACCAACCACGTCAACTTTGGGTCCCCAGTCTGCAAATGAAATAATGCAACGCCAAGACTGATTAGAATCATTCCTAGAATCATCTTCTAGGTCATGTAACATTTTTACTCTTCCAGTCATCCATCAAAAAAAAATAAAAAATCATTCTACATGAAATTGATACAGAAAAGCAAGGAAGCCCTTTTCGATTCGTATAAAGTCTTGTAAAAACCAAGGAGAATTAGGCATCTTGGTTCAAATTCTACCTACACAAAAGTAGTAAACCTTTATTATCAGAGAAAGTTCCTGATAAAAGGATGACAATTTGTTGAATAATGTACAAGATCACAAAGAGTAGATGTCAACGATATTAAAAAAAAGCATTTGGATTTGAACAGAAGAAGGAAGAGGTTGGGGGGGTTGCTAAAATTAGTGTATATAGTATATAGGGCAAATGACCACAAAAAGTAAAAAGGCATCTACCAGCTTAGGAAAAATGAAAGAGATTCAGAAGTCCAATATAGAAACAAGCAGTGCCAACTATGTGCCCACACACCAGAATACCAGCATAGATGTTCATTTATAAGGACAAATATAGAACCCAAACCACTGTCAGCCACAGCAAACGCCATAAAATTAAGAACATATTGCTAAGTATGACACTAAACACATAATTAAAAAGATAAGGAAAGACAGCATGCAGCAAGCAACATATAATTTTCAGTTCAACAATTACTCCATTTGATAAGTACTGCAGCTAGTGGCAGCATCAAGTGAAGTGATCCTTCCTTGGAGTTTATCAAGCAATCACCAAATCAGGTACTAAAGATGCAATTACAAATGTAATAAACCACCTTTTGGTTTGGGAACGAGGTGAGGGCTCCATATGTATCCATGAGGCACGTCAGTATCAGAGCCTTGTGAACCACTCAAATATGTAACAGGACGAAGCTTTAACTTCTTCTTCCTAACATCATTTATCATGTCCCGTATGCCAAGCCAAATTAAGGAATCAACAATCTGGTAGGACAGCTGGTAGTTCCAGAGAAGGCAGATATTAGCTAAAGATAATGAGAAAATATAAACCAAAGGTAATGACACTCAATGGAATTACTCTGTATCCAGCTTGCTGCTTGACACGAGATAGAGGATGTGGGAATTCAGCAGTTGGTCTGGTAAAAAATGATGCAATGAAAGCAGAAAATTAAGTTAGAAAGCTTCTAAACCATTTTCTTGAACTGATGACAAGCAGAAGGGAAAGTGAAAAAGCATCAACTAAGATCCTGCGAAAGAAGTGCAGAATATGTCAAAATAGACTACTAAATGTAACTCAAACAAGACTTACGTCCATGGCATAGTAAAAAATATATGAAGTGGTACTTTTAAATGTTCCGCCACATGAGTATGCCCTAAAAAAGGATTGACCAGGTTAGACAATTCAATAAAGTATAGAAATCAATAAAACTAAATCATAAGTTCTTTATGCATGTAGAATTGCTCCATGCGATAGATAAATAAGCATTATAACCCATGGCAATGCACTTCATTGCAGTAGATTGCAGCAACAAGAAGAACTCAAAGGTTTGGTCAGGAAGAAGATAAAAAAGAACGTGGTTAGCTAGAGATAATGAGTACGGGTGAGAGGAAACCCATCATCAACCACCATGCCAGATAATCTGCAATAAAGCTGACATTCATAATCTCTGTCAATGAACCACCCCCCAAAAAACAGCACATACACAATAGTATATGAGAAACATCAACAAATGATTACAAATGAAACAAATATCTATAAAAAGTTGCAGACTCAAATGTTTAACTAGGGAAGCTAGAGTAACTCTTAGTCTGATATGCCAAACATATATGCCATCACGATATGCATTCTGATTCAAACAGAATCAACAAGGTACACATCATTTGTCCTTTATACATATTCAGAACAGGAACAAGTTCGAGCAAATTCGATAACTTCCAACTTGTCGGTAGTTGGCGTGATTCAAAGGGTAAATCAACAAACCAGAAATGAGGGGTATGACTAGGATTGAAACATGCACAATTTAGGAATCCCAGAGTATCATAACCATCCTGTATCCAGCAAAAACTTAGATTTTATCACTAGAATCAATAAACTTTTCCACCACATAAGTGGATTGGTAGTAGCCATTTTAGCATCCTTGCATGCATCATGCATCCTAAGTTTTCCCAGATTTTGTGATATCCTGAAAAAAGTGAACTAATATATCCTTGATGAAATCAGACTAATATATGTCACAATTCTCCACCAAAATGTCACCAGGAGCCTCATATTTAAAGAAACAGCTCAGAAGCACATAACCTTAATAGCATTTTCCTTCTTCACAGACCGGTAAAGACAAATATTATTGATCACCCAGAAAAAGCACATAAATTTCAAAGCTACTAGTACAAAACAGAAAACAAAAGCGTTATATGAGGGTATTCCCAACAGTAATAGATAATGAAATAGCTGTGACAAGATCTAACCATACGCTGGGGGGTTGGCAATGATGGCATCTGCTTTGAATGGAATGCCAGAATCAATATCTGGATCCTTGCAAGCTGGAAGCAACGAATATATGATTTGTTTTATTTGATTACGTTGTATTGGTATCTCTGAGGGCCCTGATGGCAAAAAGCCCTTGTTTTTAACCATGTCTGCTCAACAAAAATAAAGAAAATTAATTAAGGAGAAATCAGAAGAAAATATTGAATCTATTGACAGACTCAGAAAACTTAAGTCCAATCAGGTAACTCTACTTACTACAGGAGTTCTAGTGTAAAACCACCTCATCCAAGAAAAAACAAGTTTTCTTCCTCTAATATTTATGGTTTTGAACATAGATTGATGAGAGGAAATCCAACATCAAAATCAAAATAGTATTTCAAAAGACTTTGAAACATCGCTGTTTTATGTAATATGCTTTGCTCTTACAAAACAATTTGGTTTCCTCATACATGTCATGCGTCATTCCCAAGTGTAGAGCTACTCAGGATTGACAACAAAAGTAGAAATAGAGACTACTATTGCAATTAATTCAACCACAATTATGAGCCACTAGTCCATTTAGATGCCAAATTGAACTTTTATGCTCGCTTCGCTAGAGCACACAACAAAAAATACACCATAAATCTTCTTTATGTTAAAGTACCGGGAGATATGGAGGTTAGGGAGAGGCAAGGAAGGAGGAGACCAAGATGTCCCAGAGAAAATTTAAGTCGAGCTTCTCCTCTCAGACATCTAATGTAGGAAAACTATGCCAAGCACATCAGAGAAAGTAAAGTATACAACTACAATATATTGCATGCGTTCAATCACGATCTTCCATTACGAAATGCTAAATAATTCATAAGTCACAACTTTGTCAATTAAACTGTTTCCTCACACTAAACATCAAATATGTTGAAGAAGATTTACCTTAACATACATGTCCAAAGGAACAGCAAGCAATCAAAAATTAATTACAGAGACCAAATCTACTCAGTCAAATGCACTGTCCTCCTATGAAGTATCATGATTCTGCCGAATAACAAACATGAAAGAGAAGTATGGAGTACTTACAACCAGCGAGAACTATTGGGTCTCCTCCCAAAGGGAAAAACTCCAACCCAGCAGTTAAAACAAACTCTTTAAAGTTGGCATGAGTCGCCAATCTAACACGATGGCCATAGTCCTGCATGCAGATGTTGTACAAAACAAAAATTTGACAATACCGATCAATTAGATAGCACAAAATCGACATAATCCTGCTTCGTTCAGTTACAAATGAGAAGCCCCATCTTCTAGATTATTCATGAAATTTCAACCTTTTGAAATATTCAACTCAACATTCCCCAAGTTTGCTGGATTAAAGAGGGGTACGTATCATAAAATCAAATGATCAAATAGAAGCCCCAGAAGAAGAAATACACAAGCTGTTCACCTGCAAGCGTTTGCCAATAGCAACAAAAGGCTGCACATCCCCACGAGTACCCACAATAAGCATAACTATCTGCAAGGGTGGTATGTACTGAAGGTCCATGGCATCAAGGGGCTCATCATCAACAACTTCATTGCAAGCATCTTTTGATTGGACATCAAGAGATTGAGCTTCAACATCAACTGGAACTTCAAATTCCACAGTTCCATCATCTTTCACAGTAGCCATTCTGCTCAACAGTTGAAGCTGCACATTTTAACACTTCAATGAAAATCCCAGGTGCATGATTTAGAATGGAGAATAACAAATGCACAACGAAATTTCTGAGTACACATATACTAGAAAAACCATTTTTATAGCATTGTCAACTTGGTCACTTAAGCATTGGATGCACTTTACTTCACACCTACTGCGTAGAAGTGAAGCATAATAACTTTCTGTGAAACATGACTGATTTTCTTTTTCCTGCTGGAGTGGATTACTGCCAATACCATCTATGGTTGACTGAGTTTTAGCTTAAAACTCTGATGACTTCTAAAACTAAAACTGACATGATAGATCCCAAAAGGTACAAGAGTTTTTCCCATTTCCATTTGCATGATAGAGATAGCATGTTTACTTTCTTCATAGGAAGAAATCAAACTTCTTCTGGAAATAATTAAAAGTTGCCATGCACAAAAGGCCCCCACTTGCAGTAATGGCACAAACCAACAAGCATACCACACAATGAACTTTCTCCCAATAAGCATACCAAAAAGAGTGATGAATAGCAAAGAAATTATACCTTCTGCTGGACAGGAATTTTGTCATCAAAAATTTGGGCTGCTTCCCCGGCAAGTATATTAGGGGCTGTTGGTTTCTCGGTCTTTGCTCTTTCCAACCTGCCCTGGTTTGAAGTTGATTCATCTCTTTCAGGATTTAACCTTTCCACAGGCAAGGTGTTTACTTTAGACATAATCCTGTGAGAAAATCCTGGAAGAAGTTCAGATATACCATTAACAGATCTTACTCCTAAGCATAAGAAAGGTAATTTGACTCAGAGATAACCAATTCTCTCCAATAAGGTGAAACAACTAGAGAACACATTCCAAGATCCTATTTTCAAGCTTTCAAAAGAGGTCAGGTACCCTTCAGTTAAAAGCGTGTGATTTGATTACTGAATTTTGATGTGGCGAAAAATAATTCCTCAAATGAAGGCCATAACTGAGGGCTTAATCAAAAGTGCTTAAACAATACTAAATACCAAAACAAAGATAAGCACCAGATTTGGAAGCTGCCATATTCAGAAAAAGAAAATTCAAGTAGATTGAGTTAATGTAAAGTTTGGAAAAAAACTAGAAAGAATAAAAAAATATCTCTTCTAGCTAGAATAGCATGTTCCCTTTATCAAAGAGGACTTTTCTTTTCCCCAAGAGGAATCGACCTGCCACCAAGTAATGCCAACTTTTTCAAGTATTTGCCCATATGATACCAAAATAAGACAACTATATAAACTAGGCATTTTGCAATGACCTTCTAAAGTTAGCTGTGTGAAAACAAAAGAACTTCTATGTGTATATTTTTTTATAATTTACGTGGAAGGAGACACTTTTTATAAAATGCTTGCTCACATTCCACAATGCAATGCAAGAAGTTATAAAATTTTAAAAAAAAAAAATAGTAAAACGCAGAAATACACCCCAATAATAATACCGCTGCAAGACAAATGTGAGCTTTCTCAATCTCAACTCAGGACACTCTCAGACTTCTGCTTCTTTTCTTTCTGATCACACCCGCATGTTCACACGCATGTAAGACAATCCTATACCTATGTACACATGATGTTTTGTTAACAACACAAAGGGACAAATACACTCGACGACTCTTCCGTTATTTCTTGTCCACACTCACGCATACTTACACCGTACACCTTCTCCCATAAATACAGAGGTTGGACTCTCAAAGGGACTCAGTGGAATCTTCTGCTTCTAACACACATGCGCACTCAAAGAAAGAAGACCTCAGCTATCTACAGAGAAAAGATGTTCTCGCATGGCTACAGAATCTGAGATTTTTCATTTGGCCTCTCAGTGCACTTCATGAGGCCAAGAGCGATCCTAGGAAAATAACTTTTTCATGTGTGAAAAACTTTCGCCACAAATTTCATATCTGTGTTGACATGTCTTCTAACAAGAATAACTGCCACACGTGATATCCCAGTAAAATTTGCCCTTTTGCAATCCCCATATCTGATGAGCTCCACCAAACCATTGCTCATTTCCACCATTACAAGTATAGTAGAAAGTTGCATGTCAAAGTAACCCATTGATTGACTGTAATACGCTCACTCGTCCATGTTTTCCCAAAAGTGGTACAGCAAACATGATTATGCACAAAGGAGGACAGCGTCCCGCCTCATGCTCAAGCACAAAGAAGTTAGAGTTACGATTAGATGACACAAACGTGACCCCTTGCTATATTTCCAACCATTTCGTCTATTTCATTGGCATTGCAGGAATAAGGCAAGTGTTTCCGTGGACTATGCTGCTTGGACGGTCTAATTTCTTCCTTCAAAGAGCCAATGACAACTTAATTGAGTTTGACGGTAACTTATTCTCTCAAGGTATCAAGTCACCTGTCATTGTTTGCCACTAGAGTTGTCTGGCATATGACTTTAAGTCGCAACTTTCTAGTAGAATTACCTATACAATGAATCTACCCATGTCCTTTCGGAGCAAGAGAAAGCATAAGTAAGCCTATCAATTCCACTAAGCCGTAACGTAGCGAACAGTAAGCCCGAACCCAAAAACAACCGCCGTCATGATCGGATAAAAGGAGGCTCCACCGACACACTTCCAGCATCAAAGCTCACGAAATCTGCGCTCACCGAGCAAAACAAAGCACGATGGAGGATTTGTCTCCTCCAGATTCCCCTAGCGACGGTCAAAACTATAATCACCACAACTGATTCCAGACTCGAGAGGAGCATTACGAACACACCTGGAAAACTGCCGTCGCCGTCATTGGAAGCCTCGGCAGCGCCGGCCGCCTCTCCATTGTCCAGCTGCTCCCCACCGTCGCCGGCGTCGCCGTTGTTCGCCGCCGGAGCTTCGGAGGAGGCGGCGAGGGAGCTCGGGCGACCCTCGGGCGATCCAGCCATCGCCACCGCCGCGGTTCCGGGGCCGGCCCGATCCCGATGCTCCAGATCCAGTGCAGATTCTTCGCAGCGCGAGAGGCGAGAGAGAGAAGGAGAAGTTGGAGCCTCTCGATGGGGCGGGGGTGCTTAAATAGAAGTTCCGAGAATCTTCTTCGATATTCTTGCACAGAAGAGAGAGAAAGTGGAGAGAGAGAGCACGTTTTGTAGGAGTGGGGTGGAGGAGAGGGCGAGGGCTGCTGGATTCGGAAAGAAGCGTCGTCCACCGCGAGTCCTCAGAACCTAACTGTCGGAGAGGAGGGGCATTTCGGTCAATTCACGAGCCCCGTCCCTTTCTCAGGGTAATTACTTACGTGTAAAATGATAATAAAAGGTGAGAGGCGATTTTTCGTGATTTATATCATTTTTTTTTTTTTTTATTTTTTTGAACCCGTCGTCATACACGCTGGGAGTAACTAGCCGCTGTCAAAAAACTGCCCCCGTCTCCCAGAAAAAAAAAAAAAAAAAAAAAAAACCACCCACGCGACGGCGTAATGATTCCCGCTCTAGACTTTTTTCTGTTTTGGTCAAATATCCATTATTAGACTTTATTCGTCTAATGATCGTGGAAAAGTCGAGAGCACTTTTGTGAAATTGGGGTGGACATCGTGGTCCGAGTTTATTTCTTTCGGCCGTAAAAGTGGTCCGACTTTAAAATTCCCTTTATTGATCATATTAAGAACGATTACACGAAAGGTCTTTGTCCTTTTGATTTATTTGGAGTGATTACTGTTCCTCAATATTTAATCTGTTTTACGTGAATCCTGAATTTTTGATAAGTATTTAATCTAATCTCTAGATTATATGAAAATGTCAATTATTATTATTTTATCAATTCGAATTCAAAGATAATATCGAATATTTTTACACAATCAACGAAATAAATTAAACACATACTAAAAAATTCATATATGACATTGTACATTGGATTAGAATTTATGGACCATATTTGATATTTACGAGTTTAATAACCACATTACATAGTGGGTCAGAATTTAAAAATCATTTATAAATAAAGTTGAGATCAAGATAGCTGTTTATATGCTCATTGTACCATGGTCCTGAGGCCGAGACTTTTGTCTTTAGGGATGATGTGGCGTGTCTTCATCCCGAGCTCGCTAGAGGAAGAGATTTTAATATCGGGTACTTTTGGAATGAGCACTTCGTTCGAATGAAAAGGTCCTTTTATGTACTTTACGCCAAAATATTAAGTTTCGATTTTTCGAAGATTTAAGAAAAAGTAAAGTTAATGGTCACTGACGTCACCGTGGGATGTACTGTTACATTCGAAGTGATCTCTTATGCTTCCAAATCAAGTAGACCTCTCTTTGGACTTCCAGCTCCATCCAACTCAAATCCAAATCATATTGGATTTGACTTTTGGCTTTTATATCGACCTTAACATTGAAAGCGAAGACATTTCTTGTACGAAACTTCTTAAATTTGGGAGATAGACGAAGATCGACGTTGATCCTTTGTTTGGGAAGGAGGGAAGGAGGGGAGGGAAATGGAGTATGAACGAGGAAATTGAAGTAAATTTCGAGATATTTGTGAGGAGGATTGGGAGGGATATTTAAAATTTTCGCCATGTATCCGAATAGAAAAGATGACACAAATATTTCATAAATTTTGACTTAATCTATAATGTTATAATTAGACTTTTAATCCGTTCAACTTAATTCTTGAACTATTGCTCAATGTTCACTGTTAGTCCTAAACTTTTAATTTGTTTAATTTAGTCTTTCGGCTTTCCATTACAAAATCAAATTGGTTGTTAGGTATTATTCATAAGTTTTCATAATTACATTGTTGCCAAGATTTAAAAATATTTTTCCATTTTCCATATGTTTCCTAAATCAACAATAAAAATATCCATATTTTAAAACTTTTTAACATTTTTTCGTGGGTCTTTGCAGATATTGCTATAGTTCAATTTAAGTATATTTTAACTTATGATTTCTATAATCGTGAAAATATAATCTCATTTAGAGTCACATTGAATTAATAGAAATAAGTGTTTTTAAAATAATATTAAGAAACAACATTAATTTATCTATTGATTTACTGTACTTATATTAATCTAAATCTTTTTCCTTTTTTTTTAGATACAATTTTTGAGTTTTTGTATTTCTTGTTTTCTTATCTAAATTTAGTTAAATTTAAAATTTAGGAAATTAAAATAGTAAGAATATCAACCCGATATCTAAATGAAGATCTACCTTTACTATTATAGTAATAATAAACTAAAATATCCTTAAATGGAACTATGTGTAATATTTACGAACAACAAAAAGAAAAGAAAATGAATAAGAGATAGCCATTTAGTTTTTATTGATTTAGAAAATGGATTATAATGAAAAGATATTCCAAAATCCAGGTAAGAGTGTCTAATTACAAAGACTTTCAATTTGTTTTATTATTGAAAGCCATATACTAGATCAAACAAATTCAAAGTTTAAGGCTTATATTGAATATTTAGGAATAGTTGAAGGATCAAACTAAACGAATTAAAAATTGAAGATGGCATTACAAAATGGATCAAAATTTAGAGATTATTTGTGACATTTTCTCTATAAACTTTAAAATTACCAAACAAGAATTCAAATATAGCTATTTGGAAAGGCTTTATAAGTCCAACATTTTGAGAGTAAAACTCAACATCCTACTTGAGTTGATTTGAAATTGATCAAGTTCAATACACATTTACCTTGTCAAACTCGATTAATTAATGAGAGTGACTTTACCTACTTTGATATTTGTGTATTTGCAGTTAACGAAAACATATATTTATGTGTATCGATTAAAAGGCGTTTTAGGTCAGTTTTTGCGCAAAGGATTAAGTTTAAGACCGCAAATTCTCACTCTTTTGCAATATTGTAATTTTCTGGATCATTAAGCCGGTCCAACTCCTCAAGCTTGATCTTGCGAACTCTACAACTCAATAATCGCGTCGGTTGTTTTGTACCCTAGTCGATACGGACAAGTTGCGGTACAATACTCTACTAATCTTAGATTGCATACATAGGCGGAGCCATCTAGACCTTTATTTTTCGCGCCACCTAGAGCCTCTACGTAGATTGTGTCCATATCCAGCTCACCTCCCTCTCCCGAGCCTGTGATGTAGCCTCCCTGCATATGTTCTTTCCGTAAAGGAAAAGCAGGACCATTTTCAAATTCCCAAACCAGCTAGAAAGACGAACGCCGCACGTTATACCGCTGTTTCTGCATCCCCTGTCTCACCGTACCGACAGGGAAACCGGAAGTAAAACAGGACACATAAACAGAAATCTTTCTTCCCCGTGATTTGCTCAATCCCGTTATTATAGGCAAAGCGTAGCCATGCAAGAAGTTCGAGTCCCAAGCCAATGGAAAACTAAGTTACTTCGGACTTGCGTCATCTATCGAACCTGCTTGCTCCTGGTTGGTTTCCGTCACGTCTGTCCCTTTTGACCGAGCTAATGTCACGTGAAAGTTGAACGGCCCCAGAAAATTCTGCGCATCGTTGCATAAATGTGCTGCGAAGGCAGCGTACGTTTGCATCGCATTATATTTCAAACTTTTATGCTTCTCGTCATTGCGACGACCACAGTATTTGATGGGATTAGTATATTCTTGGTTCGGTACTGCTTGAAAAAGATGCATGGTGTCGTTCATCGTCTTTAACATCGAAACAAGAAGAATGTGAGGGGCTGCTTGAGCTGGAAATGAAATACAGGGATTAATTTGTGATTGAACGACATCAACATCAGTCGGCTTTCATATTCGGTGTGATCCTTCCGAAAGTATATCATTACCCGTGCAAGAAACCTATTTCTTTTATCAAACCATGTCCAGATAAAAGAAAATATAGACACACGTGTATTTTTCTAAACCGGGTATTTATTCGTTGAAAGCAAAGGTTAACCAATCCAGGATTTTGGAAGATTGTGCAAGGAAAAGAAAGCTATCAAGAGCAGTGAGACAACCAAGATGCGGTGAATACTAGTTGCAATTTTATAAACCAAGAACGAAGGTGGATCGTGCGAACTTCATATATACAACACGAGAAAAGGACAGTGATGAAATGTGCTGTTCATATGTCTTTGTACAGCAACTGGTATCTCGGTATTCTCTCTGGTGGAAGGGGACAGGTCACGATAAGCTTGCCCTTCATGGCACCCCTGTAAATAGCCTGCAGGAAGGACAAGTATTTTGCCGTCAGCATGTGCCTACATCCGAACCATTTAGAGATGTCTAATTCAGTTAGAATTGCAGAATAACTCTGGTGAGGGGATGCATCATCGCATATGACCAAAAAGACCACTGGAATTGGGATTGCAAATGATATGGAAAGAGTGGCCGTTCACAAATGAGAGAACGGCAACATCAGGCGGCTTATTGATTTATTACACAAAAAACAGTCTACAGACAAATTTTACATTTCACTCTTGGGGGCAACTATTGCACTTCTCATTTGATCGACTGTATTCTGTACAACCACTGCTTATTCAAGCCAATTTACCAACTGAAGTTTGCATTACAGCATGCATTGAGATAGATAAAGGAGGTTTTAACACGCTTCAGGCACCATATCATTACACAACTTATAACACATGATTAATAGACAGGAAAAACAATGAAATCCATGACAACATCCTTTACAATTCTTAACTAAGTTGCAGCTTTTCTGTCCTTCAACTCTCTGTACTCATGATGTCTACTTGGTTCACTGTCATCAGCTGAGAAACTTTAGGGCCACATACATCTTTACATGTCCCCACAGGGTACTTAATCCATGCTCAAGCAGGTAGACTTTAGTAGTCCCGAATGTTATCAAGCCATATCATCTCTATGATTCAGAGAGGGAGTTCGTTCTCTCCATCCTGCTCCTTCCATCCCACTCTAAGCTTGAATCATTTAAAAGGTGAATTCCCTTCTCCCATCCACTCTAAGTTTGACTCATATAAAAGGTCAATCAATCAATTTCCCATATCTAACCACATAACAAATTACAATTTGTCATGCTAGTCCCCAAAAGTAGATCAGCCATGTACCGACACCACGACCCACTGTAAAATTTACCACATAAGAGGTGTACGGTATAAATAGATATGTCTGCTGTCACTCTGATCTTTAGCTCTAGGCATATCTAAGTTTTAATATCTGAAAATTCTCCCTCAAAATCTAAGTACTTTACACAAAATTTGTCAGGTTTTCTGGAAATATTCCAGAGAACTGCTGAAAATAAGAAAGAACTTCACAAGCTAATCAGATTGTTTTTATCACAATTTTGAGTCGAGGAATTGTTGTAATCGCCTCATTGTGTTAAAATATCATTTATGGGGACTTAACGGGGGTTAGATACACACAGTGTACCTCCACCTAATGGTTTCAACTTTTGACTTGAACATCCTAATATGATATCACAGTCAGGTTTTGTTCCAGTTTATTTTGCATATGTGGCTCCCCATTTGTCATTCCCACATGTCATTGTCAGTCCAATTTGCACTGAGAGAGGATACTGAAGTTCCAACATTAATTTGTCTATAGGGTTCCATTGGCCTTATATATATGTAATCTCCCTTCACTTAATAGCTAAAGTTTTTTTGCTCATCATTCTGACATGATATTAGAACTGGATTCCTTCCCAGTTATTTTGCTTGTGTGGTTGTCCTTTTGTAAATTCCACATGTTGTTCTGACTTTGGTCCATGCGTGAGACAGAGAGTTACATTCCTTGTCCACAGTGTTGCAACGGGTCTTACATATATAATCTCCCTCCACCTAATAACTTAAAGTTATTTTGTTGGACATTCCAAATTGGTTTTTGCATAGTTGGTTGAGATAGACTCACCAAACCAACTGATAACTTTAATTAAAAGTAGTTCTTATAGATCGAAAAATCACTTGATTTGGACATAGCAAATGGAAGTTTACTCAAGTTGGCTTTGCAATAAATTTTTAAATCTAGACAAGGCCTATATTAGAGTTTAGCATGATCTGTCACACTTTTTCTAAACATTAATACTATCTTGGTTCTTATATTATATGTTTTTGGTCCATATGATCAGGAAGGATTATCTTACAATAATTGTCCTTTTTTTTTTTTTTTGGTAGTTAGATATTGGAGGTAAAGCTTATCAATTAGTGTGAGAGGTTGGTGCAATTAGTTTCAAACAGATTTAATATGATATCAAACTGAAACTATCCGTTTTTTTGGATTTGGGTTGAGATTTTTTTAAATGATAATCTCAGTTTGGGTTGAAACCATCTTCAAATGGAACCGTGAACAACCCTAGTCCACAGAAAAAGCACAGTGTTAGAAAAGATTGATGACAAACTCCCCCTCTTTGCTTACACATCGTACACCAACCCAATAGAGTGCTCCTTTCCCTAGATTATCAACACTTCAAAACTTCAGACACAACTTAAATCTGCTGATGTGTGAACCAAAAAATCCTAACTGGAGCTCAAAATCTTCCAAATGTGCTCCAACGAAACACATGAGGTTTCTTTTAAGACATATAACAAGCTTCAACACATATCACCTTTACTCAAGTGTGACTGCAAAGAAGCTTGCCTTTAGGCTCTACCATGCCTCTAGCACTCTGCTAATAATGGACTAGAACGTAAGTACAGCTATCCTCAATCTCCACTTCAGATTAAAGAATTACCTCTTCACCACATACCATGCCCTAAATGCCCCCTAACAGACATCTAATATAACGAAACATTGCTGATTAACTTGGCTGTTTTTACTTCTAGAGATTAGATAGATAAGGAAGCAAGCAGCAAATCAGGCTATGTCACATAAGATGCGCAAGCTATATTAACCAAAACTTAACTGAGAAAATAAAAACAAATCCAGCATCACATCTTTCTTATCTCTCCATTTTCTACACAAACCAGCAACTTTTCTCACAATCAGTATTAGTAGACTAGAAAATTAATTAGTGAAAGCATTGTCATTGCTAGTCTGCGGGGACTATTCCTTCATAATATTATCGCCGCAGAATCATCTATTTGTTTGGTGACATTGTGAGGTATGTCCTCGTAAGCTACTGTCAGAGAACCAGTGCTGCAATTGCAACGTCCAGTAAAACAGAATGGGATCAAATACCTCTACAACATCAATGAAGTCTTGTTTTCTGTGAAAAGCACCAACCCATTTAGTATGATCTGCAGTACTGAAACATCACCATACAGTAAACAAAAACATCAGTTGACAAAAGCCTTGGAGATCCATTGAATAAAGCACAACGGTAACATAAACAATTTGCACACAAATCATGCTTGCTAATGTATCCAAAGTAGCTGATGAAAGATGGCAAGAGGATGGAATGAATCAAATTAACATTTTCTGGACATAGGGGGATAGTGGATCTGCAAACGCTCAAAAGCCACTTGGTTCTATGCGGCAATGCAGATAGTAAAAAGAGATACCATAGCAGAACATTCTTTCAGCAAGAGAAGGGGGGTTTCATTTAACCGAGGATGTAGAAGAATCTAAGCCACCGACTATTGCTGGCACTTATCACCCCAATCCATTGATTGAAACAACTCAATCCAACACGATAAAGATCAAGTAACATCGAGTAATCAAAAACACTATCCAACGAGGAGGAGCAAATTAAGCAAAATTTGCTCGATCCCATACTGCAACAGGCTAGAATTCTGGTTCGGAACCGTCAAGTGAACCACAAAAATTGCTGGAACCCTCGAAAACAAGCAATTGAAAAAGGAAAAAACCAAAAACAGTAGATTCCAGAAACGAGGCATACATACCCGGAGTCCATCTTCATATGGTGCGCGTTGAAAAAGAAAATAGTGGACGGTATCAGAGTAATGTCGAAGTACTTGACGTAGACCTGCACGTCCTCGGAATCGACGTCCACGAGCGCGACCGCCGCGAACTTGGACACCTCCCTCGCCGATTTCGCGAGCTGCCACAGAACGCCAATCATCAGCCCAAAAAAAAAAAAAACTCATCCGTCCGCGCAATCGAGAGCGCTAACGGAAAGAGACAGGAAAGCTCATCCGCGCGAAGAGACCGGCGGGGAACTCACGATGTCGTCGAGCTGGAGGCAGACGGCGTCGGAGGCGCGGCCGAAGCGGAGGACGAGGACCTTGTCGATGGTGTCTCGGATGGCGGAATCCACCTCCCGCTTCTTCGTGAGAGTGTTCAGCAAGTACGCCATCGGCGGCTTCCCGTCGCGCCCGGGGAGAGCGGATTCGTCCGGCGCCTCGCCGGAATCGGACCCGCGACGCCGGAGTTTTCGGGAGGTTAGAGCCCTCGACGACGGTGGTGGAGCATCGATCGCAGAGGGATGCGGTAACTGAGGCAGAAAATCTCGATACACATTTCGATGGAGACCATATTTAATCTAATTATAAAATCAAGACCAAGGCTAATCACCTCGTATATCGATTAATGATAATTTAACTATTCTTTATATTGCCAAAGAAATTTCATTTACACAAATGCCAGCAGCGTACGGAATTTCGGGATATTGCCAGATAAAATATCGTAGCTGGTTTGAAAAACAAATTTTGATTAGTTATAGCATTTAAAATAATAAATTAATGAAAAATGCTTTCATTATTAATCATTACTCATGTTTGTATAATTTTATGAGTAATGAAAATAATATTCGTCTATAATATTAATGATTAAAGTTGTGCAATTAGATAATTCTACCTTAGAATTGGATCGATCACTTTGAAGTTGATTCGGTTCTCACTCCAAGTGAATGACCACCTAAGAACCAAATCAACGAAATCAAATTTCGAAAAGATTCATTAAATTTAAGAACACTAACTTTTTTCTTGGTATTTTTTTCTCCGCTCTCTTTAATCTCACTCAAACACTTCAAAATTGACCAAAAAAAAGAAAAACACGCTTCATGACTCTCTCTCACACTATCACGACTCACCCTTCTCACCTCTCTCGCTCGCCACCCACCCATCCTCGTAAATCATTCTTAACTTATTTTGCTTGCCCACCCTTACTTATTTTTTACTTTAAACCGTTTTGTTATTTATAATATCATGCTGTAAAAAAATAATATAAAAAAGGAACAAAGAAAATTAGCTCCCTATACTAAAAAAATAGCCTTTTGGGGTCAATTTGAGGACAAATAACTGATTATTATAGGCCTAAGGTTTCTAGTCTGCAACTAATTACCTCTATCAATTATTATTTTAAAAAATATTTATTTTTTGAAAAATAAATTGAGTCTGTAAAATTAGTTTGGGTTTTTTTTTTTTCATTTGTTGTTGGGGGCATTCGAAAGAATGGGAAAAGTGAGGTAAAATATGGCTTTTTGGCTTGAATATTTATAGGAAGATAGGGATCACGCATAGATATCTATACATTTTATCAATTTATAAATTCTTATATAAATTTTTGCTTGAAATTTCCGACTTTCGACAATTTGGCAGTAAGCTCAGGCGGCGGAAGGCCAGAGCACTGACGTGAGAAGTCCTTTCTTTAAAGCCTCCAACAAAAAATTCCACAAACGAAATCGTAAAATTAAATTATTCATTTCTACCTTCACGGCCTATAAATGATACGGAAGATGACTCCCAAGTCTCACGCCCTCTCTCTCTCCCCCTTCATTTCTCCCCGATTTCTCCCCCAAACTCAAGGCGAGCGAAAGTCCTCGTCACGCGATTGCGGAGGAGGAGGAGGAAGAGGAAGAGGAGGAGATCGAATCTCAAATTCTCTGGCGGACGGAGCGGTTTCGATCCCTTTTGTAAACCCCTCGCCCCCTTTGTCTTTCTTTCTCTCCTTTTGCCCGTCGATCGGTCGGCGGTGAACTGTGGATTTCCGCGTTGTTTTTGTGATGCTCGATGATTGTGAATGAATTGAAATCTCGTCCGATCTGTGGGTTTTTGTCGGGTCTGGTCTCGCTTGATTTTGTCCGAGGGAACGATGAGATTCCTTTTGTCGTTGGGGATTTGCACGGTAGGGTTTGGTCGGGTTTGCATCGGATGGATTTATCTTCACCGGTGCTCGTGGGAATATTTTGGCGGCTTGTGATTTTCAGATCTGGTTATCGGGATTAACATCAAAGATCAAGTGATGATAATACGCAGTATATTGATAAAAAGTTGGATTTTTTTATTTTTAATTCTTTGCTGATGGATGGACGCCCAAGATTAGCTTCATTTGGAATCATCTAATGGTTGATTGATCTGGTGGGGGGTTGGATTTTTTTGGTGGGGCAAGAAATTGATCATCTGTTGGGCGTTAATTCGTTTATCCATTCCTCCATTTGTGGGTGGCCTTAAAACCCAGGTTTTTGACATGGTATAGGTTGCATCGTTGCTGAAATATTATGTATGTCATGCGTTGCTTTCACGCGGGTAGAATTATTATTCTGATTGGCTGTCGCTTGGGGGAGATGATCTGACAGAACATAGATTGCTCATGGACCTTGCTTGCAAGAACACCCAAGTCCACATTTATTATTCCTTTTTAAAAGTTTAATAAGCTCTTGGGAAGTTGATCTTGAAGAGTTCTTCACATGATTGAATGGGCTATTTGTCTTTCAAAAACTCATCAAACTTGATGTCATAGAGAAGTGGTTTACTTAGAAAATGGAATGAACTTGTGTCTTCCTGAATTGGACATTCTCGTTGAGGACTTTGCTGCATTCAATTTTTATTTTTTGTCTACAACATACAAATCCGATAATGTGACCAATGCTTCTCTTTTACTGGATAACTGCAGGTTGTAGAGTCCGTGGGTGATCTTTTCTTACCTGTCTTGCGAAACAAAACATTGCTTGATAGCTTGCCTTCTGTTTTCCCCTTTAAGCTCAATATAGGATTTGTTGTTCACAGTAGATAAAACTGACAAGCTATAAGGACTCGGAGGAATTGTTGTTACTCCACAGATTTCTTGGTCTTGGTAAGTAGCCATCATTACAATCATTCAGTCACATAGTTCATGATATCAAGTTTCTGTTTCTTGCGAATACTCACGAGTTCTCTCCTAAGGCTTTTCACCGTTTGAATCTGGTGTGTTTGCTATTGCAGTATGATGTTAATTGATGCATATATGTCTTCATGTACTAGACAAATTACAATCTTGTTGGCAAAGTGGGAAATCGGATTCAAATAGAATGAGAATTATAATTTCCATGGTTTAAAATCTAAAAGAAGCAGAATTACGTTCGTGTTAATATGGTGAATTAATGCATCTACTTTTGTTAATTTAAGACATTTAAGAAAAATCCAGATTTTTCAGAATAATTACAGTTTTACAGGAAGAACAATGTGTAAATGCACGAGTAGCTGTCTCTGCTTTGGTTAAGTTTTTAATTTGACTTCAGTTTAGGTCTTTCAGGTACTTAGTGGTAGTCAATCTATTTGAAGAGTATCGGCATTTTGGTACATTAATTGAGCGTAGCAATCAATCTATGAGTAGAATTGGATCTCATGAACATTTTAGGACATTTGCCGCCTAAGTGTGCTTATGTGCAACTTCTTGTATGACTAGAATACAATCAAAGATGATTTTTGTACACCATTTTTGGAAATAGATTTACCTAAATGTGTTGTTGTTTCTGTGATGGAATTATCATACTGATAATGAAGAATATGGAGGGAAATGGAATATCATGTAGATGATTATTGTCAGAACTCTGGCACAAAAAGTGAGAATACCTCTGGGGAGGCTACCTGGCAATGTAACAAAGTTGGGGTAGTCAGTAAGCCATTAAACTACCTCATGCCTTAAAGCGACAGGCATTCGATCTAAGTGTGGTCAATGTCGGTTTTTCTTCTTCTTCTTCTTCTTCTTTCCCCTTTCGATTTAAAAGTCAAAATAACGACAGTGGTATGAAATGGCGGTTGTATATCACATTGGTAATGTCCCTTCAGAACTATGAATAGTTGCAACCTAGGCGTCCATTTAATTTAGTTATCTTTCTTTACTGTTGAGTTAGTTGCCATAATCTAAATTTCTTTGTGGAAAGCGTCCTCTTTTAGTTACTTGATATTCAAGAGATGGACGAAGTTCCCAGTGAACTTGAGAGCTTTCTTTACTTTTATACCAAAAGCTGACAATTATTCTTTAAATAATATTTTCATGGATAAGTTCTTCACCCGCTTTTACTGGAGATGAATGGGAGACGAGACTGAATTAGGTTGATTGTGGAACTAGAATTCTTTGGGTTATAACATGACTACATTAATGGTTGCCAGAGTTGTTTTTCTTGACAAAAAGAATAAAAGAAGTGATTGTCATGCTCAAATACAGATAAATTATGAGCTTATAGGAGTGTGCGCATTTTTTTGGTTTAACAAGGCTTAAATATAGGCAGGATCTGATTCAGTTTTCAGTTGAGAAACCTTAACAATTAGTATCAACTATTTATTGGATCTGTGACTAAATTCCCGAAATTATGATGTTGTGCTTGTGTTGAAGCATTTACAGTACAAAATGTGCACAACAGCTTTAACTGATTGATTTTAATATCAATTCTTGAGGTTTTTTTTTTTTTTAAATTCCATATGCTGCCATTTTGTGGTTTATCATTGCTTTCGAGACTATCAATGTCGTATTATGCACATAATATTTAATTGTAGCTTCAGCCTATTTGGGCATTCTAATTAGTTCAATATGCTGAGTAAATACTACAGTGTATGCAAGATGGCTGGTGTGAAAAGAAGGGCTTATAAAGATTCAGATATTCGTGCTTTTCACAAAGAGTTGGATGAGGTGTCTTGTCCTATCTGCATGGACCATCCACATAATGCTGTTCTCCTACTATGCAGCTCACATGAAAAGGGATGCAGATCCTATATATGTGATACAAGTTACCGACATTCAAATTGCCTAGACAGGTTTAAGAAACTAAGAGTCAATTCTAGGTGCAGTCCAACTTTACCTAATTCTTTGCCTAGAAACGCAGACCATTCTAATGATGCTTCTGGTAGGACTTCGTCAAACAATGCAATTCATTCTAATGATATTGATAATCCAAATGGAAATAACAGTGCAACAGTTAGTGGATCATTTGAGGGGCATGGGGATGATAACAATGGAGAAAATCACATTCAGAATAATGTTGCGAGTGTGGAAGTTGAAGTGGAGGGTGATCTGGAGAATGTTAATGCTGAGTCCTTGCAAGAAATGCCTGATCTTCAAGTGGCTAATGTGGAGGACTCAACAGAATTAAAGTTTGATATGCAATGCCCATTATGCCGTGGATCCATACTAGGCTGGGAGGTTGTTGAAGAAGCCAGAAGATATCTCAACCTGAAGAAGAGAAGTTGCTCACGTGAGGCATGCTCTTATAATGGGAACTATCAAGAATTACGGAGGCATGCTCGTAGGGTACACCCTGCTACCCGACCTTCTGATATTGACCCATCTAGAGAGCGAGCTTGGCGACGCCTTGAGCACCAGAGAGAATATGGTGACATTGTCAGTGCCATTCGTTCTGCTATGCCAGGTGCTATTGTCGTAGGGGATTATGTGATTGAAAATGGAGAGAGATATTCTGTTGACAGAGAAAATGGCTCAGGTGAAGCCAACGGACCTTGGTGGACTACTTTCTTTTTGTTTCAGATGATTGGCTCCATGGATTCTTCAGGTGAGCCCAGATCAAGGGCAAGGGCTTGGATGAGGCATAGACGCCTGGGAGGATCTGAAAGGAGGCCTCTTTGGGGTGAGAACCTGTTGGGTTTGCAGGATGATGATGATGAAGACGACGACGACGACGATAGTGATGATGGGATCCATGTGCTAAGTGATGGGGGTGAAGATGCATCTCCAATCCCTAGAAGACGTAGACGGTTGATGCGATCAAGGTCTGATGAGGATCGATCGTGATGGAGGCCTGCCTTTATGGTATCTTCTCTAGCTTTCTGGTGCTGATAGTGCCTGAACTCAGGAGCTTTTCTGCTGATGAAATGGTACTTCACCTGTAATATTTCTTCAGTGATGTGCAGAAGCTGCCTTCCCATGGAGCAGGATCTTTGTTGCTATCTCATAAACACCATGCTAGAAAGCCACCAACTGGTATGGAGCATCAGTACGAAGTTTCAAGAACGGTCTGATGGAACAAGTGGAGCATCAGTATGAAGTTCCAAGAATGGTCTGAAGGAACAAGTTCGTAAGGCGTCGTCTTGCAATTTAGTTCTGGTTCCAGAACGCATGAATTTCCTGGTCTGGAAAACATGATCTTCTATAGTAGATATCCTTGCCATCTCATGGTTAAGCTATATGCAATATTTATTGGTTTGTGTCCATCTTTGTAACTCAATGTCTCATCTTTTTTGTTAAAGGATTGGAAGACCTAAAGTTGTGTATATTGTACAGTTATTCTCATCATTCATGGTTTATCTGGTTCTCTTTACTGGGTAGTTAATGTTCTATTTTCAGTGTCATAGTTTGGTGGTTCTGGAGTAATATAGTCGATCTTTGGATGGACTAAGACTATTGGTTTCTCTCGGTCCTTATTGGTTTTACGTTTTGGGTGTGTCGCATAGATGTTCTCTGCTCCTGTCTTTTCTTTGGCCATTGAATGTGCGCCTGCACAGTTTCGTACTCTTACATGGTCACTTTTGCTCGTGTTTTTTCCTTTTTCTTTGTTAGCTCATCTTTTGCGCGGTTCCCTTGATTCCAAGAGTTAAGGCCTTCAGAGAAGGCGCTTCGCCCTAAAGGAGGGACAGCATGTTTGAGCATTGTCTTATCAATGACTCCATGGTCGAAGTTTGATATTGTTGTAATTGTCTTTGGGCTCAGGCGGTCGTATGTGAGTCAACAGTTGCTGCCATGAATGACTCTGAATTTTCAGTCTCCGCGCAGAGCCTCTTTTGGTATGTAATGTTGTGAATGGGGTCAGACCTGGAGTCTGGAATCTTGCTTTTTCTGGCTTATCGATGAGGGGCATGGATCGAAGCTAAAGACTAGAAAGGCATATTAATCATTAGGCCGAATTCCAGTGGTCGTTTTTTCCATATGAAAAAGTAGAAGATTTCTTAAGTGAAAGATGGGAATTTAAATCTTGACTTTCTTAAGTGAAAGATGGGGTTTCAAATCCCCACATTCTCAAGGTAGGGGTGGGGGTAGGGACAATTGTTTCAATTACAAGAAGGTAGAGGTAAAAGTTTAAGAGTAAAATTAGAGTAAGAATTAGAGTTGAATAAGAAAAAAAAAAAAAATTTAAAATATATATATATATATATATATATATTTTTTACTGTTTTGATTAGACTTTATAGTATGGTCATTGTATGTTTTGTAATTTCAGCTTTAATTGTCACTAGTAAGAACCTTTTAACGAGTGGATCTTTCTGCCCATGTACGGAAATGGTGCTTTACGAACCACGTTGGATCAATGATCACCCAGCTAGGGATGGGATAAAATCCCCTTTCGTGGACCGCGACTCTCGTCTCTATCTGATCTTATAAGTTTCCTTTTCGTTGGAGGAAGAGAACACCTTCAATTGAATGCGTACCATAACATTGGAAAACAGGCGATTGATGCAAGGAGGAGCACAAACGCATCCGACCAGTGGGACGAGGCCACGTCACCCTCAGGGGCAAAAGATGGCCAGGAGATTGCCACGTCACTGTCCCTGGTTTGTGTTGTACCCTGTGAGAGAGTGATTGGCTAGGAAAGGTTGAGCACAGGATGATCCCAGCAAAAATGAGCCTCTAATTCTCTGCGCACAATAAATTAATGAAAATAGTTGTCTTAGTTAATAGGCACATTTTCCTACTCAAGCGCCCACCCCATGTGAGCCCCCACTGCATCCTTGTCTGTAATCACCGGGATCAGCCCCTGCGCAATGCGTTAGCATCCTGAAATATCTCCTCCCCCACATGCTCTGCTATCAACCCACATGTTGAGATAGATGGACACACAGAGAGAAAGAGAGTTATGACAGCATTTGGAATAAGAGGACCATATTGGGTTAGGTGTAATCTTGTTGGAGATCCGTGACCACAACCAAGTTTTGTTTTTGTCTTAAGCTGATGGGAAGTCTCAATCCCCGTGAAATATCCCGTCGATCTCATGGGTTAGGCATGATCCGGAGACGAAACCTAAGGAGATAGACATAAATGGCGAACCATTTTCATGCTTCGTGATGTAGGCCCTCGCCCTATATTTGCGGGTCGTGTGTGGCTGTGGGCTTTCGACTTTCGAGGACATGAATCACTGATTTAACATGCACTTTCAGGATCAATGGAAGGAGGAAGGGAACATCTTCCTTTGACATGGGCTTAGATGGAGAATTGGCTTCAATACATACATAGATGGGAAAATGGACCATGCCATGGTTCAGGGAGAGGAATGAGCATGTGTACAAATCGCCGCGAGTCTTTGCCGGAAGAGACGGGCAATCCCTCCAAAAGAGAGATCGAATCATGCCCATAAAGTTGCATCAAACATTCCCCACGGGAGATCTTTTCCCCCATTCTTTTGCTGGTGAAAGGTACTGCAATTCCCAGGAGGAAACTTTCATTTTCCTTATCCCTGCAAATAGTACTTCCCCCTTCTTTTCACACCGTCCTTTTTGTCTAATCAACTTGAACGGTCAGCTTTCGAACAACCCATTTTCACTAGTCTCAACGTCAATTGGCACAAGCCAATCCTATGATGAGCATGATCCTCTT
This sequence comes from Corymbia maculata, assembly GCA_014182735.1. Lineage (NCBI taxonomy): Eukaryota > Viridiplantae > Streptophyta > Magnoliopsida > Myrtales > Myrtaceae > Corymbia > Corymbia maculata. The sequence goes on along the minus strand of CM024689.1, from coordinate 7,148,243 downwards.
CTCCTACAGCGACCATCACTGCTGTTTTACTCAAACCAACGCAAGCCAATCCCCACAATGCACTAGCAAGAACTGCAATGATGGGTAATGATCCATGGAAATTGCCCCTAGAGCGCGACCTGGGGACCCCACGGATCGATGTACAGGATCGATGTACAGAAATACGTAAACACGAGTGTATGGTACAGAGAAATGCCACCATGACCTTAAACAGCGAACTCGCCTTACCAAAATCCTAATTAAATGCAAACACTCTTCCTCCTTAACACCCACCACATGCTCCCCCTTATATAAATAAAGTTGCCCTCCCATGTTACCAGCAATCATAAGCCAACCATCCCTTGCTCACCGCCTGGTTGTCTCCCCTTCCCATCTTCCCCTAGATTCAAATTCCATGAGCCTTGTTTTGTCCTGACCTCCCCAGAAGAGCACAAAGAACAAAGCCACAAGACATAGGGGGAAGGAATCTTTTGGAGGCATAGGGACAGAACAGATAGATCTCTCCTCTTCTGTCACATTTTGACCAAGACCAGATCACCACCATCTCATACACTGAGCAGCTATATAAGCAAGGAGGGCCCTGACCACAGCACAGAGCATAAAACATGCAGGTACACACTATAGCCATTGCAAGAAAAGAAAAGATTTAACATTTTTCCCAATCACATCGGAGCTGCTGCTCATGCAAGTCCCTTTTACTTGAACCTTGCATAGCAGATCCTTCAGTGGCTATTCAAGGTATCACAGGAGCAAGCAAAAGGGAATTCTTGCAGCTGGACGGATAGTAAGAATACCGCCTCCAGTAAGAGTCTTGACGACCCTACGACAGTAATTGCTTGTTAATTATGTGGCTAGTTCTGATCCCGTTATGCAAACGATGTCCTTTCTTTTTCAGATCAAGAAACTAGTGAAGGGGAAGATATACTTCTGTTTGAGAAGTCCAGAAGAGGAAAGGAGAAGGGCAAACCAGGCCGCTCAAAATTCACTCTGTTCACCATATTATGCAGAAAAGATGTTGCTAAGGCTTGCTTCTATAGCTCCATCAACTTGAGGAGGCTCGGCAGCTTCCACCGGAGACATAATTCGATCCGCACAAAGAGAATGAAGAAAGAAGATATCGTGAGAGGGCTCAGCATTATTGGCCAAAAGGCAGATTCCGGTGCTGCTCACGGTGGGAACAAGGTTTTGCCAATCAGCGACACAGCATTAGCCTCTTCAGCAACCGGCACAAATGACCGATCCGGCACTTCTGAGAAGAAGGAGAAGGTTAAGGGCGATAAGGCGAAGACCATCTCAAGGATGAAGGAGCTCATTAGATGGGCCGCAGCTTCAAAAGCCGAGAAAGGCGGGAAGTTCATCAGTCGAAAGGTAAGCATCTGTTTATTTCCTTCTAATGAATAATATGCTTTCATTAGCTTGGACTTGGCATGCCTAAATGAAATAAATCAAAGATACCCGATTCATGCATCCTTCCGACAAGTTGAAGCATTTCATCAGCTACCATCACATCTATGATGATTGCATTTCGCGGTCCTAATTGTAATAGAAACATGTTTCAGGTATTACAGTTCCGGCAACGAGGAGCCCTCAAGGCAATACCAGACGACGGCCAATTCAGCAACGAATCTCCAAAGATCAGCTTCAGGTGGGACGTGGAAAGCTGCTCTACCATTTCCACATCTTACTCGGCCATTTCTCTGGCTTCGGCAAGGATCGATCCAATCGCTAGCCGATTGTCAGCTGATTCACTTCCACCACACATGACAGATCCGTGCCTCCCAAGAAAAGGGAACTGGATCACCACAGACTCAGAATGTAAGTGTTCTGCAAACCCATCAATCGATACTTGCTGCATGTTTTAACCGTGAAAAAAGCCGCCAAATCTAAACCCGATTCTCTTGTTTCGTGGACAGTTGTGGTGCTCGAGCTGTGAAATGCCGGGACGAGAAGAGCCTCCGTCTGTTCACAGGGAAATCGACTCGCTTCTGATGCGAAATGGAACATCTGCTTGTCGCTGGTCGCACCAGAACATCGGAGCCTGTTCGTTGCTCGAATGGAAAGATCGGAAAAGTGATTGTAACCTGCGTAAACTACCTACTTTTTGTAATGGATCGATCGAATAGGTTTCGGATCAGTGTGTACATAACGAAGATTCAAAATGCCATAAACTAATGTAGTCACTGTAAGATCCACGATCTGTCTAGGACATCTTGGTCAGGACAACTTCAATAAGACCGATGATCATGCCGAAATCAAGCTTTTTGTGCCAACACAACGATGCAATCCGAGCTAACGTAACATCACAACCAAACCGAGCTCGGAAACAGTACATAATCCAATCCCTAAAGTTAGAATCGCCCGAACCGAATCACACGAACCTGTTGGCAATTGCCCCAGAATAACATAATCAGATGACAGATACAGCCCTGCAAACTGGGATTGCTGCACCTTCGAAAGAGTTATGTTATAGAGTAGATGAATGATCGAGCGCGACCTGACCTCAGAAAAACATCCCATTTTGTCACACGCACTGCTTCTGGTTTGCTAAAGATTGTTCAATTGAAATCTAACTCAAATGACCCATTGATAAGTTTAGCACTCCTGAGTTCTTTTAAATCCTATGTCCTTGTAAAGGTGATTTAATTAAGAGAGCTTTCAACTTTTTCAGTTTTAGCCCCTCAACTTTGAGACCATTACATGGGACGCAGTTTGAAAAAATTTGGATTCTTACTTTTTGATATAAATGTATTGGAATTTTTCACAAAAGTATAATTTAGTATTAAAACTTTCAAAAAGTGTAATTAAGTTCTAAAACTTATTATCAAATGACAATAAGTTAAAACTTTCAAAAAATATAATCAAATACTATAACTTTCAAAATATTAAAATTTACCAAATAGACTAAATTAAGTCTTTTCGTTAATAATATTTTTTTAAAATTTTTATAACTCAATTGCATTTTTGTGACAAATTTTAAAATTTTAAAGTTTCTAGTTTTAGAACTTAATTGATAAATTTTAAAACTTAATTTTAAAATTTTAAAATTTTATAACTCAATTGCTTTAATAAATTTTAAAACTTAATTCTAATTTTTGAAACTCTCAAAACCCAATTACTATTTCATAATAGGTTTCAAGACTTCACGTGTATAAATTCTTTAAATTTTAATCGCAGGGACGTACGAAAGTAACCATAAGCCCCTCGTCCGGACAACCAATGGCGGACCTCCGTCCCGCCACGCGTCACGCCTTTTGGCGCGTAAAAGCTCAAGAGAGAGAGTCCGTTACCGTACACCCGCGAGGTCCGACGCAATCCCGTTGAAACGGATTTTCCTCTCCAAAAACGGCGCCGCGTCGCCCCGAGGCCGTTGGACCCGGAGAGAGTCATCTCCTCCTCGCGCTCTCGAGAGCAGCACCACTGTCACTCTCTCTCACTCTCTGCCTTCGCGCTAGGGTTTTGGCTCCGGAAAATCTCTCTCTGCGCGCGATCGCCATTGACGAAGGAGAGAGAGAGAGAGAGAGGGGATGGACAGGTACCAGAAGGTGGAGAAGCCGAAGCGGCTGGAGTCGCCCATGCACGAGAACGAGATCCGGATCACCGCCCAGGGCCTCATCCGCAACTACATCGGCTACGCCTCCACTCTCCTTCAGGTCCTCTTTCTCCGCGTGTTTCGGTGGCTGTTTTCTCTGGTGTTTGTGCTGCGTTGGACGCGGATAGCGATGCTGCTTTGTTTTGATGGAGTTCGATTGTGGATGATGCATGCTCTTCGTGCTCTTTTCGTTTTTTTTTTTTCGGTGTGCTTGTTGTGGCGTTTAGAGGTTTAGGCTCTGCGATTTTGGTTTCGTTGGGGGAAAATGTGGTGTGGCATTGTTGATGCGAGCATAGCCTAGGGAGTGTCCTTCGAGCGTCTTGCGAGATGTTTAAGGTTTTGATTCGTGTAGGTTTCTACATTTAGTGCCTGCCTTTTGGTGGAAATGAGGGTCTGAGACTCTTCCATGAGTTTTATTCGTTCGACTGAGTGTGCAATGCACTGCGCCTGAGCGTAGAATGAAGGCGGTAGGATTGGACCTGGGATGAAGTCTTTGTTCTGTGTTACTTATAGAGGGAAACTGGATACTTGGAAAGGTCTTACGGGTTTGATGCGAAAAAGTTGGATTTCCGGGCACAGGGGACCAGCCATTGTATTGCCCCATGTTTACGATGTGCCACACCTACTCATTAGAAGGCCTAAAGATATTGACTAGAGAATTACTGAGAGCTGCTAGTCTGTAGTAATAGCTTAGAATAGCTTTTGTCCTTTATATCTTCCTTGTAGGCATAACAACCCCGAAAGTTTTGGAGAATAAATATTTTTAATGATGAGAAGTAATTTTGATTTGAAGTCCTGTTATTCATTAGGACAGTCAATAGATTCATAGGAAATAAATTTGAGATCAATCTGAGTTACTTTGCCTTATCTGCTTTTTCTTTTCTTTGTTTTGCAATTAGCGCTTGTATGTCGATTTTCCATCGATCTGTTTATGCGGTAAGTTTTGCTTCTGTTTGTCCTATTCAGTGATGTTTGTGCTCCCCACCTATCAAGCTGTTCTGTGTTTTGGTTGCATTCGGTTGGATTTTTTGCAATCTTTTTGGATGCTTACTGCTATTAGGACATCTTGCAAAGGCTAGGATGATTGGTAATATTTTCATGGCTTGTTGTTCAGTTTTATTTCTGGTTGAGTCTTTACCTTTTATTTGTATTTTCTGTGGAATGATCATTAAAAAGAATTTGTACAATATTTATTAATGAATAAAGAATTTTATAAAGCACTGTCTTACAATGTAAAAATATGGCTGTTTTTATCATTGAGAATGACTACGTTTGTGGTTCATTTCACTCTTCCAACTTAACTGATGATGTAAAAGGATTTCACATATGAAGGAAAGACGCATGCAAGAAATTGTTTTGAAGGCAATGGGACAAGCAATCAGTAAAACAGTAGCCATCACGGAGATTATTAAGGCAAGAGTCATTCCCAATGTCCTTTTGGTTAATTTTGATTTCCCTTTTGGAAGGAAAAATGACAGTAACTAAATCAACATCTCATTAGCACTTTCCTCCCTGAGCAGAAAAGAATACCTCAGTTGCATCAAGATACTGCTATCAGCTCAGTCAGCATAACTGATGTGTGGGAGCCCATCGAAGAGGGACTTGTACCGTATGTTTCTACCATAGAATTTTGCCTTGAATAATTGTGATTCTTACTCTGAACCATGCGGCGAGGGTGTGAAGCCCTTTTTGAATGCTCATGCAGTGTGGAGATGACTCGGCATGTCTCAATGATCTCAATCACCTTGTCTACTAAGGAGCTTAACAGGAATTCGCCTGGGTAAGTTCGAGGAACTCACTACTGTATAGAAACTCTCTCTCTCTCTCTCTCTCTCTCTCTCAGTGCAATTTGTTTCTTTTGCACATTTCCTGTTAATTATGCTACATTCTGAGCTGAACTAATGGTATATATCTTGTTTCAACTGTTATTATGTCTGTTTATCTTACTAATGTAATACCATTAAACCTCATTGCTCCAGGAAGTGTTTTAAATAATTTATTTGTCTTTATTATTTTTATATAATGAAAGCTGATTTTCAGCTACCAAGCACCCCTTCACATGGAGCAAGCAAAGCCACAGACTCGCTATCAGCAGCTTCAACCTCGACAAAGACGTGTACCCTACAATGCTTATAATGAAGGTAAGACTGGTTGCTCTTATGACTTGCAGTAGTTGTGCCCCTAGACATTTACAATCAACCGCTTTCTTCGTTGTAGACTCATATGGCTGGGGAAGGGGTCGCGGCAGAGGGAGAGGGCGGAGCTGGAACAGGGGAGGATATGGAAACTACCAAGGTGGATACTTTCAAGGTAGATCTTCATATTGCTGTACAATGTGTAACAACTACCTTTGAATCACTCTAGTTCTCATTTTTTATAGTTTGCTGATTTTGACATCATCAAATAGATAGTGGTGGCTATGCAAACTGGGGCCGAGGAGGTGGCAGAGGCAGAAGCTGGGGCTACCGTGGTAAGCTTGATTACTTCTTATTTTCTTGTTCTTCATATTCAAGGAGAAGTGGTAGAAGATTAAGGGAGTACTCCCATCCTTTCTTGCAGTCATGTCTGTTTTGGTACAACTTAAATAGATCCTTGAACGATTAATTGAATTGATCTGGTTTGCTTTATTTGTTTGCTCTCTCTGGTTTTCTGATCCTGTTCAATGATCAGTATGGTTCATTGCACTCCAGTGATTGATTTAGATGGCATCTAGTCAATGTCCAGTATTTCTTTCACTTTGTCAAGAAACGTTTGGTCTGGATCTTATTTCCTTTACAAGTCATTTGCTTATTGAGGTTTTCTCTTGATTTTGCATGCTTGAGAGAACAAATCCATGCCTTACGCTTGACTTGGCCTGTCCACAGGCACTGGGTATGAAAGGGGCAGGGGTGGAGGGGGCAGAGGCTATGGACGTGGCAGTGGAAGGATGATTAGTCGATCTAGAGGTGGTGGCTACCAGGCGTAGTCGGGGACCAATCTCCTCATCTATCTGAATGCTTGGGTCATTGAACTTCTGTCGAAGTATGGCCTTTATAAAAGGCAAGTAACGGTTAACAGTGGTGTTTCTGTCGTGTTTTCCTCGCGATATGGATGAGGAAGGTCTTGGTCAAAGTTTTGGCTTTAAATCTAGAGTTTTAAGTCCTTTTGGCGGAATTCTTTTCCCAACCGCCGGTTCTTTTGGCCAACCATTTTTCTCTGGTATCCGCAAACACCTCTCCCTCTCTGTCTAACCTCCCATGTACAAAGTTATGATGGAAGATGCTATCAAGTTTTTGGACTTGACGAAGTGATAATCTGACACCATTAAATCCCACCGATTTATGTGAATGCCGCCCTTGCAGTTAAATATTCGTAAGCGTTTCTTTCTTTCTTTCATCGGTTCTTTGTTTCCTTTTAGATGGAATGGGTTTGCAAGCAATATGTGATTTGGCACGAGACGGAACAACATAATTCAGACCGGGTACTTCTTGCTACCGAAATCGTTTATGGAATGGAATATCTCCTTTGCGCAAAATCGTTTATTAAAGTGGAGAACTCTTTTTGAGTATTGCAACGATGCTTTGCCATGAGAGCTCGAGACTTTGCCATGTTCACTGATCTTCTTTACTGTAGAATCCTACTCATCTTAATTTGCTCCTGTGGGGACAATCCACATCTGAGCGTCTCTTCTCTAGCCCTTACCACATTTGTTCTTCTTACCTGCCTGTCCACTGGTGGGAAGACTTAAAAAGATCCTCCGTGGCTTTAGCATTATGGTCGGGCTTACTTCTTTCCAAATCTTACCTTCTCTCTGGTTTTTTCTCGTCCTACATTAGGAGTAAACGGGGCCAGGAACTTCGGAAAGAAATCAACTGGGATCTTCCATTAATGATATACTTTATGGATCCCGGTTTATATGAGGTGCGTGCTCCCTTGATGCACAGGAAATGATACAATTAGTCCATGAACTTTGTTTCAATATGCAATATCCTCTCTCAGACTTTTAATCTACCTAATCCAGGGGCTCCCCTCGCTCAACCATTGATAAAAGGAAGAAGAAAAAAAATCGGAAAAAATGAAATATTAAAATATTATTAAAAATTATCAATATTAGCGTCGGAATGTCATATAGGTTAATTAGTGCCCACGCTAACAATATCCAATCAAAATATGTCAAAAGGTTTAGAATTATAGTAGCACCATTAAAAGTTTTTGAACTAAATTAATACAAATGCAATAGGTTTAGAATTTTTCCGACACTTTTCTCTCCCATCCAATGTCTTCATTATCCAAATAATTGATTAATGTAAATTGTAAAAAAAAAATTATCACTCAATACATGAAAGATCCAAAAATATCGAAATATTGATTGGGAGTACAGGCAAGAGTATAGAACTTTTATCCTTTGAATAATGAATAGGGACAGGAATTAATCAAAAATCAAATTAGAGAGCATCGTGTTAGATATATTGAGGTAGGGCTTATAAAAATGATAGTGAAATGAATGGACAGAGTACCAATGGATAATAAAAAAATGCGACACGGGACTTGATGAGAATAATAGTTTATTACATCGCTATCAATTTACTAAGACGTGTCCGAATTTGCATTCACTTTTTAACTTTTACCTAATTTAATTCTCCTAGCACACGTACTTTGACTTTTTAAAATTTTAAAATCCTAAATTTTTTTTGGAGTCTTAAAGTGTTACTCCATATACGACGGGTGCGTTTGGTTCCAAAGCAAATACTTTTGGATTAAAAAGGTTTCTTGAAATTCAAATACTGTTTGGTAAATTTTGCATTATGAAATAATTTTGACCTAAATGCCGTTTGGTGAATACCACATTTTGTTAAGAGATTTTTGTGAAATTTTTTATTAAAAAAAATTTGTAAATATTTTTTTTTTCTAATCCACCTTTCGCGCTAGATCTAGCCGTTGGTCAAGCTCCAACGACTAGATTTGGCCGTCAAAAGGCTTTGTTTGAGGTCACGCGACCTCAGGCGAGGCGACCTGAGGTTGGGTGACCGTTCGTTGGGTCGCCGGGGCTATCCGTCGAGGCAACCCAGGCGATGGTCCCGCGGCCACTTGAGGTCCGGCGACCTCAGGCAACACCTAGGTCAAGTGACCTAGGCATGCGACTGCCTAAGGTCGTGCGACCAAGGGAAACGGTCGCCTCCCCTTGACCAGCAGTTGCCAATAGTCGTTGGCTTCGTTGGTCATGTGAAAAAGATGAACAATAGTACAAGTTGCATTCCGAAAATGCAACTTCCAAATGCACCTCTCACCCTACATTCAGCTAAGGGACTTTGAGGAGCCTTAAAAGATGCAATTGCATCTTCCCAAAGTCCTCCAAAATGCTGAGCCAAACACCACTGCATTTTCGTAAGAGGCTTTGAGAGCTAAAAGTCCATTAAAAAAGCTGAACCAAATGGTTCCGATGTATACTTGTTTTGTAAATAAAAATGTTAGTATGCTTTTTATTTAAGTCGAAACAAACATAATAGGTCCAAAGCAATTTTCTAATAATAAATAAACAAAGAAAGTAGGATAAATGACACTAATGATCTTCAAACTTTGGCACGATGGGATCCTTAAATTCTATATTTATTCAATTTAGTGTTTGAACTTTACCCATATAGAAAATATTTTACCCATATAGAAAATATTATATCTAAAGTTTAAATTTCTTCAACTTAATTTTTAAATTTTTTGATATATATTCAATCTAATCCTTGAATTAATTGAATGTTCAATAACATTGTATGCCGGCTTAAAATTCAAGGACTAGAATTAACTTTGGGCCAAATTCATGGGACATTTTCGTCATTACTCTAAAAAAAATAAAAAATAAAAAATTACAATGTCGCCGTTCCTGACTTCCACCTAGCCAACCGCCACATGCAGGTGTCACGGCTCAAGGACTTGCACGATCCAAGAGGGTTCTTGAGCGATGCCGTGACCGAACCTTGGTACAAGCGACCCTCAACCGTGGTCTCCGTATTTTAGAGTTTTCTTGAGTCTTCTAGATTATTCCTAAGGCGGGCGATACGGTCATTGTACGACAAGGCAATCAATGTAAGTAGGTAGTAGTTGAGGGGCTACTCCTATGTATTCAATACGGGTAGGAAGTAGTTGGGGACTACTTCAATGTAATTAATGTGGGTAGATGGTAGTTGGGGAGATCTAATCTCCACCGTACGCCAAGGCAATCAATGTAAGTAGGTAGTAGTTGAGGGGCTACTCCTATGTATTCAATACGGATAGAAAGTAGTTGGGCTACTTCAATGTAATTAATGTGGGTAGATGGTAGTTGGGGAGATCTAATCTCCACCGTTAGATCGAAGATGGATTACAGATACGGCGAGTCCGTACTTGTATAAATAAGGGCTCCTCCCCTCATTGTAAGCATCTTATTCTACACAAGAAATAGAAAATCAGAGCTTCTTTTTACAGTTTTTCTCTCTAGATTTTGTGTGAATTTGAGTGGAAAGGCTGCTTGGCTGCACGGGTGCAAAGGAACGAGGAATCGATCGGCCCGTGACACAAGCATCCATCCCGAAAACTCCCTCGATTTGCCCCTTACCTTTCTTCAACGACTCAACCGCCGACCGCCACCTCAAAAAACCACTGAAGACCGCCGCCATTCTCCTCCGGCCTTGCCCAAATTTCCGCTGCTGCCCCTCTCCCGCCTAACCCTCAAGAAATCCCCCCTCGCTCCAGTCCACTCCGAGGCGTCCTCCCATGGCGGCGTCCGCCGACGAACCGCTGGTCATCACCGACAAAGCCGAGATGCGGGAGTGGTCGAGCTCCATGAGACGCCAGGGCAGGACCATCGGCCTTGTGCCCACCATGGGTTACCTCCACGAGGGCCACCTTTCCCTCGTCCGAGAAGCCCGCCGCCACGGCGACGTCGTCGTGGTCTCCGTCTACGTGAACCCCGGCCAGTTCGCTCCCTCCGAGGACCTCTCGACGTACCCATCTGATTTCGAGGGCGACTTGAGGAAGCTCAAAGCTGTCCCTGGCGGCGTGGAGGTTGTCTTTCATCCCCACGATCTTTACGATTACGGTCAACGCCAGGCCGGCGACCAGGTTGGTGGTTCTGGTGTTAATAGTGATAATGTGTCCGTGTCTTGTTTGGAGGAGAAGGGTTTGGGGCACGAGACGTGGGTGAGGGCGGAGAGGTTGGAGAAAGGCATGTGTGGGAAGAGCAGGCCTGTGTTCTTTAGAGGGGTGGCCACTGTGGTGACCAAGCTGTTCAACATTGTGGAGCCTGATGTGGCCGTGTTCGGCAAGAAGGATTACCAGCAATGGCGGATCATTCGGCGGTTGGTGAGTCTCTTCTATTCGATTCCAGCATTCGTAATTTGGGTGCGACGGGAAAAGGGGCTGATTCTGAGAAAAAGTTAATTACTTTTCCAATTTGTGTGATAGCCTTGCTTCTCGAATGTAGTCAGTGTCAGTGCATGCCAGTTTCGAACTTTTTGACGGTTTTTGGTGGTGACTATGACTCAGTTGGCAGAGTGGTAGTATTAGATTTAATTTGAAAATCCGATGGTGTTTTAGCCATAGGTGAAAGATTCTGTTCTATGCTCGTGTGAAGACTGATCGCTAATGATTTGCATTGCTGTTGTTCTTTTGATGTCCTACTGCAACATATGGGATGCAATTACTTCATATTTCTGAACTGAGAGTCTGAGGCTACCTGGCTATGAAAAAAATTTGTGAATTAGGATTTTTACTCTGTTACAACTATGTCAGGGTAATTCGACCTGAGGAGCTTCAATGATACAGTATATTGGTCTGAAAATTTACTCTTCATGTTCTTGCTATTAGGTGGTCAAGAATGTTAGAAATGCTATGATGAATTGACATTGCCATCAGTCCCTCTGAGATTGTTTAAACTGATCGAGAATCAATTTGCCAATAATGTGTTTTGGCATCTGACTTCAATGCTTATTATTCTATATTTCACCATCTTGCCCTTAACATGTAAGTTTACGATATGAGCTCGGTCATGTTCACTCAACTAGTTTTTCTGTTTCTTTTCTTAGCTGTGTAGTTTATCTAGTTTATTCACACTTTGCATGTATGAAGGGCTTAATGGAAATTGCACTGTTGATGATTAACAGGATTGTAAGTATTGTTGCTAATCATTTCTTTCCTTATGCCTGGCACAGGTTCGAGATCTTGACTTTTCCATACAAGTGATAGGTTCTGAGGTCATGCGAGATCATGATGGCCTTGCACTGAGCTCACGCAATGTGTATCTCTCACCTGAAGAAAGGGAAAAGGTTCCTCAATGCTCTCTATCTCATTCAATTAAGTAGAATTTGTAAATGCTCTTTATCTTGTGTCGCACAAGGAAATGGAGTTTTTTTTATTCCCTCAGCTTTCTGACATAAGCTTGTCAACAATTCTTTACCTTTATTCACTTGTGTGAATGCTTTGTATGACATGTTACTTTTCAACTTGAATTTAGCCAGTATTTTTTCATCGAGAGAATCGTTGGAGGTGCAGTTGCTTATGTGATAACTTTTAGTTCGGACCTAGCTTTTATTGTGACATTTGCAGTACCATCCAGGCATTGTCCATAAGCAGGTCATTGTCAAGAGCTAAATCTGCCGCAGAAAAGGGTCAAGTCAACTGCCAAAATTTAAAGGACTCTGTCATCCAAGCAATACAGGAAGCTGGTGGGAAGATTGATTATGCTGAGGTGAGGCGCTAATTTATTTAGCCCAATATAGTTGTCTGTATGGTGGAATATCTCAGTCTAATGATGAGATAGAATTGATATTGCTTCGTTTACACTATGGGATTAGGTCAAGATCTAGTTGGTAGCATAGCCATGGTTTCAAAGGTGATAGAACATAGCACAAGGAGACAAATGCCGTGCTTCTATAATTCATTGACAAAGTTTTGGCATAAGATGTTTCCATGATTCGGTTGATGTACTAGGTTAGATTCAACAAGCAAGGAGCTGGAGTTGCGTCTTTGCCTTCAATTTTACTGTACCTATTGAATTGAATTTGGGACCTGCTATTTGCACAACCAAAGTATTTGGCTATTTCCAATCCATTGTGGAAAAGAATCCACAAAGGCTCGTTACTCTCCAAGTTTACTGCAATTCGCTCTAAAGAATGGCTTCTGTTATTTCTCTAAATGAACGTTGCTCCCTAAGAACTGATTAAACAGTAATGATATTGGCAAAATAGATGGTTATCCCTCATTATAGTTCCTTTCTGGTAGCGGGTATCGTAACATGAATCCTACTGTCAGCACTCTAATATATCTATTAATTTCATGTTACATATCTGCAGATTGTGGATCAAGAGAGTTTAGAGGTAGTTGAAGAAATCAGGAGCCCAGTTGTCTTCTGTGTCGCTGCATGGTTTGGAAAGGTCCGGCTGATTGACAACATAGAAATTGATGTATGAAAGAGCGCCTTTGCGCTTTTCATCTTGTCATGAGGGAAGAGTTCTCCTTTTCTTTCTGCTTCCGTGGCGGCTGAAATGACTGGTCCCTGTTGGTGGCATTTACACAATGACTGCTGTGTTAATGCATCATTTTCGTTTTTCCCCTGATTGGCAGAGTTACTCTAATTTTGACACAGTTCAGAGGCTGGTCACTTGAGGATTATTGGCCCTTAATTCATGTAATGAAGCATCTGTGGATCTAGCACAATCAATATACTAACGACATTGACAATCCGGTCTGACCTCATCGGTCGTATTGGCTCCTGACATATTCATTGGTTCAAAATGTCAACTCAAAACCAGGGTTTCAACGATGTAGATATGTAATCCAGAGAACTGCCTGTCCGATGGTGATAGAGTTGACAGATTCAGGAAAATATTTACCGAACGACTTTTCCTTTGTTATATACTTGCTAAACGATGAGGCTACTATCAAAGATAAGTGGAAATCAGAAACGGGCGAAGGGCATCACCCTTATTCGTAGTTGAAAGAGGATTTAGCAATCGATGCTGGTCCAAATTCCAAACCGATGAGCACAAAGAATTTCTACCAAAATAAGACTAACAGACATCTCAAGAACCAGAAAGCTAAAGCACACGTGAGACTCGCTAGAACAAAAGTTCAAAATACAAAGACTATACACAGCAATTAAATACTGTCATATAGAGCACGCGTCCATACTGTGTGTGACTGGAAACTATGTAATCTCTTCAAAGCTCCAAAATTTATTTACATTTGTGGCCGCCACAAATAGATAAGACGATGATGAGAATCAAAGCAATCAATATGCCGAGTACGATCAGCTTGATCTTCATGTTCTGCAGCCACATCTTCCTTCTGATCTGAGTCCCCTGCTGCCTGAAATCTTGTGCCTGAAAGAGAGAGTGTAAGTGCAAATCACACTCCAGCTTAAGAGATGGGGAACTCTCCAAGAAAAGCAATTATTCTGACAAATTTTGAATGGTAAGGGCTGAGGAAAATTACCAGAAAGGAACCTTTTTAAGGGACGTCAATATCACCCTCGGCAAATTTATTGACTACCGTGAGTGATTGATTAGAAAACCAAATAGAAGCAACCGAGTTTTTCACATCTTGGCTTTACTTAAGTGGATACTTAAACAATGCACTTGTTTTGAAAGGAGAGGCATACGCATGCACGGGTACACATGCACAGGTGCTCCCACGTTAAGGTGCAAGTCATGCATCCAACACAGTTTATACAGGCTATAAACTAAATATAATCCTTTGAACTAATCTTCTCTCTAAATCAGGATCATCACTCCTTTAAGCTCAAGTCCGGATATATTTTATACAAGAGGTTCAGACAAACTTCACCAGAATACACAGGACAAGGATGACCATGTTTAAAACAAATGTCATGAGATGTGCCCATTTTGACTTCCCAGAGAGTCATCAAGAGGACATGTATTTCCCTACCTGAGATCGGAGGTTCTCAGTTTTGTCGACCAGAAGCTCGATTTTCTCTCCACGATCAAGAACCTGAAAAGCAGAATAAAATCAGTAAAGAATGTAACCAACACATTGCAAGTTTGTAACCCTTAAAATTTTGTATGTTCCATGAATGAGATTGATGATATACATCATAAAATCCAAAACCCATTAGGAAATTAAGAAATCAACTTCATGTTCAGATAATCAATGAGCAATTGTAATCAGATGCTAATTTTCCTTACTTTCTCGATATTTTCCATCATAACTCCTTTTACTTCTGAAACCTGGGCTTTTACTTTTGCAAGCTTGCTGATCTCCTCTGGATGATCCACACAGTACTGCATCTGCTCCTTCAATTTGGGCCTATATCAAGTACAAAGTCTTAATCCTGAAGTATTTTGCACAACTGTGGAACTTAATCAACTAGATAGGATCAAGAAAAAAAATTCACCCAAATTCCCTGTCTAGGCTTTTGGCAACTGCAGTTGCAGCTTTTCCACCGCCATATCTCTTTGTAAAATCATCCTTGATTCGCTCAAGGAAAGCAATTGGAACTTGCCGACCGACAGATTCAACAGCCACCACACAGTATGCTGCAAAAAATCACCTGTCAAGTTTAGCATGCTACCGAGGGTAACTAAAAGAGACACAAATCCAAGCCCCAAAGACTAGGCAAGGAAATTTGAGCAGTAAGCACAAACCGTTAACAGTCCCATGGTTAACTGATTAGGTTCCGCGACATTAGTGTAATTTGCATCCACAAATTCATTTCTTACAGTCGAGATATGCTTTGCTACCTCACCAAATAATAGAGGAAATCGTCCTGTTTTGGATTCTATTTTAACGTCTTCCAGAGTATGTCCAGGCACAACCAAGAAGCCCAGCAATAGCAAAGTTCAGTGTGTGCGTGTGCATGAGTATCATCTTCACGGGATCAGCCTGTGCTACCCTACACAACCATTGTTTCAATCAAACTTCAGCAGAATTATAGCAATCGCATAGAGCACCACAAGGATTATCAAGCGACCAACTGCAGAATTCTTCGGGGTGATCAGTCAAAGCTTTTCAGCTGAAGTCAACGTAACCAGACAGACTTTTACCGAGAGCGGTATTTTCCCGGCGAACTTTTCTTTAGGAATACATCGGGAGACGCCAGACCTAATCATCTTCTGCTTAGGGAATATCATCCCAATCGCGTAGAATCGAGACGAATACAGTCAGACCGTCCCGATCACATCATTTCCCAATCGCATACAATCGACTCCACCCAAACGAAGCGCGCAGACCAGATCAGACCAAATCTAGCGCGCTCTCGCCCGGATCAGGGACGCGAAGACTTGGAAACCGAAATCCACCGGAACATGGATCGAAAGAGGGAGGGGGGGTTGGACTTACTGAAGCCGTCGTCGACGAGGAAGTTGAAAGTGTGGCCGTCGCAGCTGTAGGTGAACTTGTTGTTGGTGGCGGGGAGCTTCTGGAGGCACTGGAAGGCGACGCTGGTGAAATTGCCGGTGAACTCGGTGAACTCCGCCAGAATCACCGTGCCCCGCGCCACGAAGCTGTAGATCAGCGACTGCTGCCCCATCCCCGCACCCCGCGTCTCTCTCCCTCTCTCCCTCCCCCTCTCCGCGGCTCTGCGACGGCGGACGGCGACGGCGACGGGAGGCTAGAGAGAGGAATCGGATTTGAACTTATCTAGAGAGAGAAGGAGAGAGAGAAGACTTCGGTTGAAGCAAAGTAGCGTACTGAAATGTCTTGTGCGACGGGGGAAAGGGGGTGGAAGTTGTTAAGCTAACCTCGGGTTTCATCGTAATTAACGTGAATGCCACGCTGTCCCCCGCTCACCTCTTTTTATTTTATATTTTTTTTTTTTGGGTATTTATTCCGATTTTTTTGAACGCTGTTTTGTTTTCGCCTTTTTCTCGTCGACATAACGAATAGGATTTCATTTTCACTGATTGATTTTGATTTTGATTTTGATTTTGATTGAGAGGATGAAAAGGCCTCTTTTGTTCGACTGCCTTGGACGAAAAAATATATATTGAAATTTGAAAGACATGGAGCTCCAGCTTTTCTTTTCTTTTCTTTTTTTCCTCCTTCTTTTCTTCTCACTCCAATAAAAAATAAATACCTTCAAAGATTAACAGAAAAAATTTATTCATTTTTCTTCATTTTGCGTTACGAATTTGAAATTATGAATAGTTGAAGATTTAGCATGAATGACTAATATATTTATATATGAATGAAAAACAAGAATGAGGTAATTTCGATTTGGTTCCTAATTTTTCTATTAGATTTTACTTGACTCCGTATTGCATAAATTAGATATTGTTATCAACCGGAAGGTGCTTTGCTTGAGATTATTATGGCGAGATGGTTGGGATTTATACCAGAATCTCTATATCTCCCTTGCTAGCTAAGTAAATAAGGTGACCAAAGATTCTAGGTCCAAACCTTGCTTGATATGTTGCGTGGGGAGATCAGGTCGAGATAAAAGCACCAACCCTACAAATCCCTCGCCTAGCATATAAATGATCTTTCTCTTTCGCATTTAATTGCCACTATAAAAGGTTACAATACAAAACCTCTTGAAACTAAATTAGTGAATTAGGCACAAGTATTTACGTTAGGGTACCTATCCTAGGCTCCGATTGCAGCTTTATTTTCAAGGGCTTTAGATTTTACTAGATCCGTCAAATGGGTGGGTCGGGTCGGGTCGGGTCGGGTTTGGGTTATGTCGAAAATGGTTCGACCCATATTGACCCATTTAACCCGTTTTGATCTAAATTCACATAATGTAAATTTAGTGACCCATACCCGATCCGACTCACATCCGACTTGACTCGTATTG
Organism: Corymbia maculata; assembly: GCA_014182735.1. Taxonomy (NCBI): domain Eukaryota; kingdom Viridiplantae; phylum Streptophyta; class Magnoliopsida; order Myrtales; family Myrtaceae; genus Corymbia; species Corymbia maculata. Next base: position 7,130,895 of record CM024689.1, on the reverse strand, counting down.
TTAAAAACCATTATTATTGTAAAGAATCTTAAATTCACTTTAAGCTCTATGTTAAATGACACACTCAACCTATATTTGACACATATTTAACTTTTATTTGACTCATATTTGATCAATATTTAACTTTCACTTAACCCATATTTGACCCATACTTGACTCATATTTGATTCATATTTAACTTTCATTTGATCTATATTTGACCCATTTAACTAAAAGTGGATCATAATATGGGTTTGCGACTCATTTTGACACCTCTAGATTTTACCGTATTGAAGGCTCCGTCATGTCAATTTGTCGGGGACAATGGGAAATTGTAAGGATGCTTTGAAAATGAGCTTTTGGGCAGGCATCTAATAAAGCCAAATTCGAGACTCGAATAAAATTTACAAGGGTTTGGTACTTTAACATTAATACGTGAAATTCCACTTACCAAGAAAATTTGAAAATATTATATTGATGATCACGACATGGGTCGACCGATCTGATGAGGCCTAAGTTTCCCTCCCTAGATTCCCTTCTACCGCGAGGGCAGCATTGGCTTTAAAGTAAGGCAAGGCGAGACGTTTCGCCAAGAAATAATTGATAATAATTATTATAAAATATGGCCTCGATGGAGACGTGAGGAATTTAAAAAAAAAAAATTGAAGTTCCTTTTTTTTTTTTTTTATTTTACCCCTTATTGTCTCTGTCATCCATATAGGTTTAGCCGAAACGATGACGCAATCGCGATAATTTTCTGAAATAAATAAATAAATAAATAAGTGTGTGGGGACGTTAGAATGAAACATGGCGGACCTGTCTCTAGTAGGATCCGTCTGGATGTACTTGTTTAGTAATTTCAGCGCCACTATTTTTGTCTTGGACGGTAGATTTTTGCGCTCTTGGATCTTTGGGTTGATCGTGCCAATTGGCAACCTTGTCGGCTCGAGTCGCGTGATGATGTAGTCTTTTTTCTTGTTAAAATAGGTCATGCGATTTCGGACTGAACTCGACAAGTCCCCATTAATGGCGGTCGTGCGCCTAATCGAGAGAACTTAAGATTGAGCTAATATGGAGATCTAACACTAAAAGTGACAAGACATAAGGGTGTGCAATAAACCGCTTGAATCGAGAATCGTTTGGGCCGGCCAATTTTGGGCGATTTTCACTAGTAATAATCTAGTTACCGACCTTAGAGTTGGAATCGGATCGACCAGATCAAACCGACTATACAAAAGCCTTTTGTTGTTTTTTTCTAAGGATCAAGATTTTCAGCTTTCACCACCGCCTGCGGTGGCCTAGTTTTTGGTGGGTCCTCTCGCTAGCGTCGCTCGGGTTTCTAAGAAAAAAAAAAGATTTTCAACTTTCAAAAATTAAACACAAAACACCGCGCTCAGGAGTAAATCAAGTTCTATGAATAGAAACAGGTATCCTTTGTAGTTTCTGCAAATTAGTGGTTCTATAAATGCCTTTTGACTTTGAAATGTGGGACAGCAATTAATTCATTAAAGCAAGCTTTTCAATTAACAACATCACATTTACCATTACAGAATTACATCTTGTGTGCCTGCATATACCGACCTCTTTCCACAATTATTAACATATAGGTTTGGTTTGTTTTCGGAGCGACGAAAGAGGAGCGAGGGAGGAGTTTCATCAAGCCCTTCTTCTTTTTTTCGGATATATGTGATTCACCACAAAAGTCGAACAAAAATTGATTTTACTAGATTGGACCAGACTGGTTGGTCGGTCCAGTTATTGGTTTTGGGATTAACTAGTCCGGTTCCGATTCCACATTGGAATTAGACTAAATTGAGAACCGATCACCCTTAGCGAGATGCGATAAGATGAGGATGGCGATGATGTTCGGTGAGGTGATGAGTGGCCAGCTAGCTAGCGGCATCGGCCTCGGTTGATCAAGAATAAGAAGTTTTATTTTCTTTTTAAATTTAATAGGAAAGTCAACTTTAATCGGATTGGTCACTCCACATCTTGCATAACTTGCTAAGAAAATACATCATGTTAGCCGAGAAAACGCGTGATATTAAACTCCAATTAACCAAAATGTCGCATTTAGTTAATTATAGTAATAAAAGTATATTAAATCTGAGAAAAAAAGTTGGGACTGCTAAATGATAAATAATAGTAATTTAAACAACAAATATAATCATATTAATCATTCTTTATCATATGTTGAGCATGTGTTAATTTTTATTTCGGGCATTTGACCCGAATTGAATTTTGATACTCGTATTGAAATTTATGGCTACCCACCTTAAGGTAAAAAAAAAAAAAAATGGAGGTTTAGTATTTTAATATAGATAGCAGTGGAGTGGGCTTGGGTCTTAACAGCCCAACGGTAATCCTTGGGGGGGTTCTTGACAGTATAAATATAATTTTTCACAAGATATTAGATTTTAAATGTAGATAGGAAAGGTCTTAAGGTTTTTTGAGCCTCTTTTTATAATACTTGAATTTTCAAATTGGATTTTATTTCTCTTCTTCTCGGTTCGATTCCTAGTTTCACCTTGGAATCAGATCAGATTATAAATCTATCACTCATAACAAATGCATGGCGCATGTATGAAATAAGCATCATCTTAATTTTTGAAAAAGATCAAACAACGTGGCCTAAGCTATAATATTATAATTGTTATGATCCACGCGGAAATTACAACAAAATTAAAATTAGGACAAATAAAAAAATACATAAATTTACGTGGAAAGGTCTTGTAGGAAAAATATATGTTGTTATAAAAGTTTAAGCCATTATATGAATGTATAATTTAATATTTAATTATTTTAACACTCCCTCTCACACTTAATAGGCTTTTTGCTTAATACTAAGTGTGGAAATTTAATTGGGAGGCAAATGAGACATGAAAAGATTTGACTCAAGAATTTTAATTTTGATATCATGTGAGATTTTATAAGACCACAACTAATTATTTCATAAGTTTAAATTGTTAGATAAAAATATGATTTATTATTTAAATATTTCGACACTTAGATTGACTAAATATATATATTTTTATTTCTTCAAAAAGATGGTAAAATGTGAACAAAACACAATCTTGGTTTAGTTCCAAGTAGTGGAAAAAATATAAATAAGAAAAAATAAAGTTGTTGGAAAAAAAGTGACCAATCTATTGGATTGGGCCACCTGATCACTGGTTCCACCTTTAAGAACTAGGAATCGGACCGACATTTTCGAGAATCGAACTAAATCGGCCAGTTTAGGCAATTCTCGGTTCGGACGGTCCGTTTTGCACACCCCTAGCACTTGCACGGTCATTTTTCATTCCCGCATGAATATCATGATGGATTAATAATAAAAGGAATAACTGTAATTGATGGAAATTTAAATTACCCCACTTTTTTTTTTACCCCTAATTCAACTTTTTACTACACCTTTGATAATTAAACAGGAGAATCCGGAGGACAATTAAGAAATTTCAGCTCGTGTAACGTTGATTAAAAAGTTGGCAGTTTAATTTTTTTTTCCTGTTGCCTTTTTATCTATTTTCATCGGTCAATTTTACTATTTTCTCTCCAATGCTAAATCGAATTACAATATTATAGCTAGGCAAATGACATTTTAGATCTACATAATAATAAATAAATTAAAAAAAAACACACACACACACATAGATGGACATCTTCTTTTTCCATTTTCGAATTGGGCAGTAGGTTTTCTCGTACAAGAAAAATATCTGCAATGTCTCGGCTACTTCCCTCGAGAGAGAAACACAGAACCTGGGAGATAGAGAGAGAGCTGCGGGATGTCTGCTCATTGCCCGATCCCCGCGACCGCCGCCGTAATCTCTCCGAAGCCCGGGTCGGAGCCGGGCAATCATGGCCGCCGCTTCTCTTCTTCGCCATTCTCGTTCTCCTCGCGAAGCTCCGTCTCTTCTCCGACGCCGCGTCTCGCGGGGAGCCTCGGTTTTCGGAGGATGACCGTTCGACGAAATAGCAGCACCGGACCCGGCGGCCCTCCTCCAGGTAGCTCCGATTTCCACTCGCGGCACGTGGGTCCGCATCGAAAGCGTGGAGATCGTTTCTCTCTCTCTCTCTCCCTTTCCCTCGCGAATTGGGTTCGATTTTTGCCGTTTGAAATCAACGAAGCGAGGGATTGTTCTGTCTAATTGAATCAATTGAAACGCAGGATGAATCTCGGCGGATGTTTCCGGTTAGATAGAGTAATTCAGACTTTGAAGCTAGTTTCCTCCGCTCTATATGGGTGCAATTAGTTGGATGCACGAATTCGTACCTTGAAGCTGGTTTCCTACGCTTTATATGGGTGCAATTAACTCTTGTTTAGCTGAGTAAAGATTGTTTTATCTCTTATTGTATCTTGTCCTGTTGTCAAATGAGCGAGTGCATCTTTGCTCATTACGTGATTAAGGGCAAAAACAGTACTTGCGGAGTTTATAGTTTTGTTCGCTTGCTTCTTTTTGGGTTCCTCTGTTATTAGTTTCTTTTCATAGTATTCTTTCAATCGTTTATGCCTGTTCTTCTCCAGACAGTCTTTCAAGGTGCTGTGCGCATATTCTCTAATAGTAAAAAAGTCTTGGATTCCAGAAAGGGGAAAAAGGGTCGGCAAATTCATTGTCATTGGGTCACCTGGGGTCTTATTCCAATTGGGATGTGGATTGTCCTTATTGCACACCTGTTGCGTTGTCTGAAGCCCATTTGCTGAAACCGTGTAGGTGGAAATGACAGCAAAACCGTGTTGGACGCATTCTTCTTGGGGAAGGCTCTGGCTGAAGCGCTGAACGAGCGCATTGAGTCCACAGTTGGGGAGTTCTTAAGCACAATCGGGAGGTTGCAAGCTGAACAACAGAAGCAAGTGCAAGAATTCCAGGTAACTGGCAGCAATGTGCATGTTTTACCTAATGATATTTTTCCTCGATGCAATTTAATTATGAAGCTCATTGATCTGGAGTCATCGGTGAGGTTTGTTCCCTGCAGAAAGAATCTAAAACGATGAAGGAAAAAGGTTTTATCTGGAAAAGTTGTCAGGAGAAGCTGAATCATCATTGAGAATGAGAAGGATGTAATTGGACAAAACCTACCATGATCAATTTAACTTCTTTGTAAAGAGTCTGAACTGAAACTGTCATGCATATTGAAAACCTTCTAACAAGGAATTGAAAAACTACTATAATATTTTTAGCATAGTGAATAAACAAGGCCTGGTAATTCCCTCATCATATGAAGACGCAATTGTAATCACTCATTCTTCTGGATTTTTGGAGGTTGCTAGATGTCATTGTAGATGGTTTCAACTTCTCTTGTCATCTTTCACGATGGTCTTTACCACTTCAGCAGATATTGACATATTTACCAGTTGAAAAGGCCTTGTAACAAGTAGGGTCTTTGCATCTTATCTTTTTTGCCGTACATGGTAAGAGTCAATTAATTGTGCCACAGGAAGATGTGTTTGAAAGAGCCAAAAGGGCCAAGGAAAAAGCAGCCCGCGAAGCAATGGAAGCTCAGGGGTTGATTCCTACATCTGCTGCAGCAAATACCGGGAACGGCAGTGTCGGTTTGCCCACCTCGTCCTCAACTCCAAGTTCGGTGTCACCTTCAGTTGACTCAAATGCGGATTCCGATAGCAATGACCCTGTTGTAGGTGTATCCAATGATGGATGAGGATTCTGCTTTATGTAGAAGTATATATTGCACTTTGTGCTTGGTAAAGTTGATAATAAAACGGATTGTCTCATTCTCTTCGCCAGTTTACCTCCTGCATTTTTTTTGTTGAGCTGAGCTATCTGATCATATGATTTACGAGATTGTGATTGGATGCTGTATTCTTATTGCAATGGACCTTTTTGGCGGTCGAGACCGAGAGAGTTGTGCGTCACTGCAAACACGGTTTCATTCATTGAACATCCACCTACTTTGTATAGTTTCATTCATGACATGGCGTGGATGATTTCTCTTTAGATTCATGAACTGAATCAATGTGAAATAGTTATGTCTTGTTGTGAACACCAAGGAGAACAACACTCGAAGTGCACCTGGTCGGCTATTTTGCGATTGTGCTTGCCATTCATGCTCGCTTTACTCCCCTTTCAATGGTCGAAGAATGTCACTCTCTCGTGCGGATTCAAGATGCATTTTTTTGCAGTACTTATAAGTTATGAAGTCGATTTCGAACGGTGATTGATGGGAGAAAATATTAGGTACTCAAGTTATTGACACATTAGCTTCCTACTAATTCATTAAAAAATTGACACATGTCAACTTGGGACCCATTTCTCTTATACCCTAGGTCTCCTCTCTCTTTTCAATTAATGTTTGCTTTTTTTTGTCTTCTCTTTTTTTTTTTTTTTGAGAAAATGCCACTAAGAACCTCAAATTATGTCATTTGAGACTATTTTACTCTAAACCTTTTTCTGTGCCATGAAAAATTCCAAACTATATCACTTAGGATAATTTTACTCCAAACTTTTTTTTGTACTATCAAAAAACTCTAAACTATACCACTTGGAACAATTTTACCATGAACTTTTTCTTGTGCCACAAAAACTTTTTAATTAAAAGGGTATTTTTTGTCTTTTTACTTCTTCTTTTTTTTTTTTCTTTCCCCTCTACCGGCAGAGGGAAGCCGGCAAGGGCCACCTTCGCTAGTAGCGGCATCCGATGAGGGTGGCCCTCGACTGGGTGAGGGTCACCCCCGACCGGGTGAGGGCTGCCCCCGCCAGATTCAGCGGGGGCGTCCCTTGCCTGGTCAGGGGCCATCCTTGCCGGTTGGGGGCCACCCTCGCTGGTTGGTAGAGGGGGAAGAAAGGGAAAAAAAAAGAAAAAAAAGAAAAAAAGATGAAAATGCCATTTAATTAAAAAGTTTGGAGTAAATGTGTCTCAAGTGGTATAATTTAGAATTTTTCGTGGCACAAGAAAAAGTTGAGGGTAAATATGTCTCAAGTGGTATAAACTGACATAAAAAAAGTTCAAGATAAAATTGTTGCAAGTGGCATAATTTAGGGTTTTTGGCGGCACAAAAAAAAGTTTGGGGTAAAATTATCTCAAGTGACATAGTTTGAGGTTTTTTATGGTATAAAAAAAAGTTCTATGTAAAATTGTCCAAGGGGCATAGTTTGGGATTTTTGGTGGCATTTTTCCTTTCTTTTTCCTTTGTTTTCTTCTTCTTTCCCACTTGTCCTCTGGTTGACCCTTCCTTTGCCACGACGAAGCTTGTGATGTGGGTCTGCAACAAGATCGGCAACCCCAGCTACTGCATCATTGCCCTCTCCCCTAAACCCCGCACCCCGCACCCCCACCCCCAACACCGACTCTTACTCCCTCGCCTACTTCTACTTCGGTCTCGCCTACCTCAATGTCACCCACAACCGCAACCACATATCTTGCGTCCTCCGCAGCCCAAGCCTCGTTGACCGCAACCCCACCCTCACTAACAACCTCCAGTCCTACCACCATCGTCACCAAGCTTGTGTCGGCCTACAACGACCTCAACTTCGAGACCTTCGCTAACCTCGTTGGGTACTCCAGTATTGGCACCTGCACGGTTGGGGATTGCAATAGGGCCTTTAGGGGCACCGCGTACGCGCCACTGATAGCGGGCAGGAACTGGGACCTGAGGCGGCTCTACAAGATTTGCACCACTGTGTCGAAACTCTTCACCTAATAGGCTTGGCTCCATGCGGGTAATTCCTAGTGGATTGAAAGGGGGAAGAAGAACAAAAAGGGAACAAAGAAAAAGAAGAAAAAAAGTGAAAATATTAATTGGAGAGAGAGAGAGAGAGATAGGGCAGCTGGCAAGTGGGTCCTAAATTGACACATGTCGATTTTTTAATGAACTAGTAGAAAACTGATGTGTCAATAACTTGAGTACCTAATATTTTCTCGGTCGATGGAACCAATTGCAAGTGAAAAGTACATCTCCACCATAACATAATTGCGGATGCTTTTTCATGTTCATGTCGCTTATTTTGGGTCACCATCTTCTTCTTTCAACACTACTGGACGATGCTAAGACATTGGATTCTGATTCATGGTTAAATAGGAGGCTAGAACACATTTGTGGCACCACTCGAGTGTTTGCCGGGTGAAATGTTAGCACTATCAAAAGTGATTTCAAGCTTCATTTGTTTTCACAAATAAAATCGTTTGTATCATTTGAGATAATTAATCAATGGAAAATGTTCTCATTATTGATAATAATTCATGTCTGAACATTTTCGTTGGCAATGAAAAATAGAAATTTTATCTTTATAAATAATACAAGTGATCAATTTTTTTTTAATATCATTTCTTTTACACAAAATAAACAGAATTTAAAGGATTCCTTTAAATTTAGGAATCATATTCTTCGCATCACTGGACATGACTTTGGCCTTTGGAACTACAATACAATGGGAATATTTCATGACATTTGATTGAGTCTCAAGGCGTATCCCCTTATTGATGCATCTTAGAATCGATTCACACATATCCCAACAACCCACTAGCCGTCCAGGAGGAAGAACAGTAAAAGAAAAAAAAAAAAAATTATGATACAAAAATTCATAATTAAAAAAATCGCGAAACAATTATCCACGTTTGATTGTGACAATTAGAATCCAAGTCATTGATTTTGATAGAATGATTAAAGTGACAAAACATCAAATGATTTAAAATAAATTGGTGAAATTGAAAGTTTCAATATTGAATTGATCATTGTATAAAAAATTTGTAATTTATTAAAAAATATTTCTTGACTTACATGTATCATCACGACACTACAATCTAACCATAAACTTTTATCTATCATCAAATAATTACGTATTACCAAGACAACATAACTACCGTCACGTCGATTTATTCACCTCTTATGTTTTACCGGAAAATACTGTATTAGAAAAGAAATCGGCCAAAGCAGGCGCACGCTTTCCCAAAAGCTGCGTCCAGCTCGAACGCCCGACCAAACCATTTGACCGTGGTTTTTTTACTCCCTGGAGGAGGATCGAGCTGCTCACGTCACCATCGCCCCCTTCTCCCGGCTCCCACGTCAGCACGTCGCGGTCGGGTCCGGTTCACGAGGCGGGTCCCGGTCCCTCCCTTCCCCTCCTTCAGGGTTTTGATGACGTGGGCGTAGGCCTGGCGCGAGGGAAAACCAGGAGCCCCTCGGATCGATCTCAACCGTCGCTCCACGCGTTGACGCCTCCGCCGCCCCAGCGCCGTCGACGGAAGCTGACGCCATCGGGCGCCTCCCCCAAAGTTAGAGAGAGAAAGAGAGGGAAAACCGCGGTCGTTTTCTCCGAGCCCGAGCCTAGCTCCGTACCTGAACTCTCACGTGGGGTCCGCCGCGGTTCGTCGAGAGAAGCGAGCGACGGCCCTCTGTTTTTCGATTTCGTATTTAGGAAGTACTTTTATTTTCCTTCTTTATACGTGCACGGAAATCAGTGGAAGAGCCTGGGAAGCTGTACGGACCCGATGTGATCGGGTACTTAAAACCGGGTAATTCCGGGGTTCGGGTCATACCGCCCGGGGCTGAACATTCATACCCTAGAATCAAATTCATCCCGATCTAGTTCTCAAATAGGTCCACGGAACCGATCTTAATAAACTTCACGCACTCAGTGTATCATTTTTCAATAAATCAAAGTAAAGAAAAATATAAAAAAACTTCCCTATCTTTGATTGTAAAATCGGTAAAAAGATTAGACTATCGTGAATTAATATGCATTGAGCATGAAAGTCGAGTTCATGAGTAAGAGATAGGTAGATAACTCAAGTGAGGTGAGAGTGAAACAAGAGGAGCACTTGAATAATGGTGTATTAAGCTTCAAATTATGAATTTTAAGATTTTTATTTTTCTTAAATTTTTCTTGTCGAAATTTTTTCATAAAAATTAAATATATATTTATATGTTAGATCAGTTCGGATGGGTAGTTTGACAGTTAAAAGTAGAAATCAAACCAGTTTCAATTTATTGAAACTAAGAATCGGACCAGGTTCCTTTGGGAACCACCCGTTTTGATCCGATCCAATCCAATTCCAAGCGGTTCTCGGTTCTTTTATATACCCCTAATATTGTTTGATATGTTATGCGTAGGCATTGTGTAGAAAGGTATATAAAATGCCATGTGTGCCAAATTTCCTTTTTTAAAGTCAATACATTTGTTGGTGATTATTCATAATTTCATGAAAGTTAAATTGGAATAACACATCTTTGAGCCCATTTGACTCTGTTGAAGATATGTCTCGAGTTTGAATCCGTGAAGAAAGCCCAATCCGAATAGATTTTATAGTTTTTTTAAGTTTCTTTGATCAAAAGGGGGATTTCGTGTTTGGATCATATTTATGTCTATATATGAGAAGTGAGTTATAATTTTTCATGCGTGAACAACATTCGAGAGGCGGCTTCTTCTTGAATTCCACTTTGAAGTAATCTAAGAGGAGCTTCTAGTGTTCTTTTGGGAGATCAAGAGATTGTTTTGAAAAGAATTGTGAAAGCTGAATATTGTGCAAGTTATTAGGTATAATTAGAGGTTAAAAAACACTTGGAATATTTAAGCAACTCATGCATTGTCGTCATTTCTAATACATTGTTTAATCTATAGTGGAATCATATGCTACTCTTCTTGTAAACATACGGCACATTGATCAAATTGTGTAAATTAGATATCCATTTTATTTCCTCGTTCTATTTATTTAATTATTTGATCGCTCGTTTTTGCAACAGACTATATTTTAACGAGCGAGCAAATTAATGTCTATTACAATACATCTGACTTCACGCATTCAACAGTTTATGATCTTTTTGTTAACCTGACGACTTTTAAATAATAAGTAGAAGCTGATTTGTTTACTTTTTTTTTTTTTTGTTGTATTATCATTTCAATATCATATGAGTCTTAAACATGAATATGTATATTATTACGTTGTTAAATATTCAATGTGTGAATAACTAGAATTGTGATAATTTTTCATTCAATAAAAGAGTTTGCAAATATACATTGCTGGAACCTATGAAACCAACATGTTTCATATTTTAAGGTAATTTCTAGAGCCTATAAGGTAAGTTTCGGATTCCAAATTATCTAAGGTCGATAACTATAAAGTAAGTTATACGTACCTATATTGGAACATCAATAGGCCGCTTTCACAAAATTCTTAAGTGCATGCCATAAAAACATTAATGGTTCATTGTCAAACCCCCTCGATCTAGCTAGAAAGGACCACATGCTCTCTTTGTCCCGATCCCATGTGAGAAAATTTTTGCCATATATACTTACTAGCAATTTAATTTTAAGTATTTTGACTTGTGATATCCATTGTTAGGCACACCATTGATGGAAAGAAATTTATGACAAATGAAAATCAGAGCCCACGATTTGTTATATGACATCAAGGTATTGATATGCATGACATGATCATGTCATGAGCTGAAATGCCAATGCCACATGTGCATGTTGAGTTGCCATGTTCGAACTTCTTTTTCTTGACGGACTGAATTATAACTTTCTCAATAAATAATTGAGTCGACACAAATAGCTCAACATAAATATGATTGGCAAATGAGCACGTGTTCCATGTGTATACACAAGTTGGCATTTAGAAAATTAAGCAAAACGGTTTTATTACTGGATATTTGGATAATAAAAAAATAAGAAAGAACTTATTGAAAAAGAAAAGAAAAGAAAAGATGGAGACCTCTTAAATTTTTTTTCATGCGATTAGTTGGATTTTCTAATATATAATCAGAAAAGTGAGCAACGGCCCTTTGTTTTTCGATTTTGTATTTAGGAAGTACTTTTATTTTCCTTCTTTATATGCGCACGGAAATCAATGGAAGAGCTTGGGAAGCTGTACGGACTCGATTTGATCGGGTACTAAAAACCAGGTAATTCTAGGGTTTTGGGTCATACTGCCCAGGGCCGATCATAATTTGGATGGATCATTTCCACCCTAGAATCAAATATCATCCCAATCTAGCTTTTGGATAGGTCTATGGAACCGGTCCCAATAAGCTTCACGCACTTAGTGTAACATTTTCCAATAAACCAAAGTAAAGCAAAATACAAAAAAACTTCCCTATCTTTGATTGCAAGATTAGTAAAAAGATTAGATTATAGTGAATCAATGGGCATTGAGCTTGAGAGTCGAGGTTGTGAGTAAGAGATAAGTAGATGACTCAAGCGAGGTGAGAGTGAAACAAGAGGAGCACTCAAATAATGGTGTGTTAAGCTTCAAATTATGAATTTTAGGATTTTTATTTTTCTTAAATTTTTTTGAATTTTTTCATAAAAATTAAATATATTTTTATATATTAGATCAATTCGAATGGGTAGTTTGACACTTAAAAGCGGAAACCATACCGGTTTCAATTTATTGAAATTGAGAACCGGACTAGTTCTTTTGGGAACCACCCATTTTGATTCAATCCAATCTAGTTTCGAGCGGTCCAGGCTATTCTCAGTTCTTTTACATATCCCTAATATTGCTTGATATGTTATGCATAGGCATCGTGATAAAATGTCATGTGCGCCAAATTTCCTTTTTTAAAGTAAATACATTTATCGGTAATTATTCATAATTTCATGAAAGTTACATTGGAATAACACATCTTTGAGCTCATTTGACTCCGTTGAAGATATGTCTTGAGTTTGAGTCCGCGAAGAAAGCCCAATTCGAATAGGTTTCCTGGTTTGAATAGATTTTATAGTTTTTTTTTAAGTTTCTTTAATCAAAAAGGGGGATTTCATGTTTTGGATCATATTTATGTCTATATATGAGAAGTGAGTTATAATTTTTCACATGTGAACAACGTTCGAGAGGCGGCTTCTCCTTGAATTCCACTTCAAAGTAATCTAAGAGGAGCTTCTAGTGTTCTTTTGAGAGATCGAGATATTGTTTCAAAAAGAATTGTGAAAGCTGAATATTATGCAAGTTATTAGGTATAATTAGAAGTTAGAAAACACTTAGAATATTTAAGTGACTCATGTGCTGTCATCATTTCTAATATATTGTTTAACTCTATAGTGAAATCATATGCTACTCTTCCCATAAACATACAACACATTGATCAAATTGTGTAAATTAGATATCCATTTTATTTTCTTGTTCTGTTTATTTAATTATTTGATCACTCGTTTTCACAATAGACTCTCTCTTCTCTAGCAAGCTTGGTAATGTCTATTACAATATATCTAACTTCACGCATTTGGAAGTTTAGGATCAATAATAAGTAGAAGCTGATTTTTTTTTTTTTTTTTGCGGTATTATCATTTCAAAATCATATGAGTCTTTAAACATGAACATGTATATTATTACGTTGTTAAATATTCAAGGTGTGAATAACTAGAAATGTGATAATTTTTCATTCAATAAAAGAGTTTGCAAATATACATGGCTGGAACCTATGAAACTGACATGTTTCATATTATAAGGTAATTTCCAAAGCCTATAGGGTAAGTTTTGGATTCCAAATGATCTAGAATCGATAACTATAAAGTAAGTTATATGGTACCTATATTGGAACATCAATAGGCCGCTTCCACGTAATTTTGAAGAGCATGCCTTAAAAACATTAATGGTTCCTTGTCACCCCCCAATCTAGCTAGAAAGGACCACTTGCTCTCTTTGTTATGACCTCATGTAGGGAAATTTTTGCCATAAAAAGTATTTTGACCCGTGACATCCATTGATTAGTTATGCCATTGATGGAAAGAAATTTATGACAAATGAAATCAAAGCCCATAGTTCGTGATATGACATTAGGATTTTGATTTGCATGACATGGTCGTGTCATGAGCTGAAATGCTAATACCACATGCACATGTTGAGTTGCCATGTTCAAACTTCTTTTTCTCGACGGACTGAATTATAACTCTCTCACAAATAATTGAGTCGACACAAATGGCTCCACATAAATGTGACTAGTAAATGAGCATATGCTCCATGTGTACACACAAGTCGGCACTTAGAAAATTAAGCAAAACGATTTTATTACTGGATATTTGGATAATAAAAAAAAAGAAAGAAATTATTGAAAAAAAGAAAAGAAAAGATGGAAACCTCTTAAATTTTTTTTTTGCTGCGATTAGTTGGATTTTCTAATATATCAGAGTGGCGCCGAAATTCCAAGAATTATTATAGTCGGGCAACGACACGTCACGTGACTCGGCACCGAACCTGAGGCTCCGCACGAAAGGAAAAGAGGAAGGCAAAAAAATCTCCTCCCCTTCCCCCACGAACCCGCCCCACATGCCCCCTGCAGGATTCCTTCCCACTTTTTTTCGCTTTCGCTGTTTTTAAAGCCTTCCATCTCTCTCCTCCCCCATCACTCCAACGAACCAACAATCTTTCCTTCGCCATCTCTCCCCCTCTCTCTCTCTCTCTCCCGTCGCACTCTCGCTCTCGGGCAAACCCTCGTCCGTCGGCCGGACGTAAGCTCGCCGGAGGGACAATCCCGCCTTCCGATCGCTTCCGCCGGCGAGGCCGTCCCGGTCGCGTCGGCTTTTGCTGGGTTCCGGTTGAATTTTGCTGTGGTGGGACTCGGCTTGGCATCGATAAGCGCCGCGCTGATGGTGGCGCGTGGGGCTGGCGCTTGGATTCTCTGACCCGAGGGAGGTGAGGTTTCTGAGCTCGGTTCCGCTGGTGATGGTCGGAGGTCGCTTGTGTGGTTTGGGTCGTGCGTCCGTTTTGATTGCGCGGGAGGAGGAGTGTTTGGATCGTTACTGGCGGAGTTGCTACGCTTGAAGCGGTGTGAGGTTTAGATTCTCGGAATTCCCGCGGTGCGGTTCTCGTCAACGACATAAAGTCTACGGGGATGTTCCTTTTCGTAGTTCGTGACTGTCGTCATTATTAAATAATTTGAACGTCGGACTTTTGTTCTTCTCGCTTGTGTGGAGGGAGGAGGGGATGAATGAAAGTTGCTTCCTTAAGCAGCGGAATAGAGTTGAACTAAACTCTTTTTTTTTTTTTTTCCTGATTTGTTTGTAAATTTTGAAATGCTCAACTTTCTGAAGTTGATTGCAGATATCGGTTGTTGTTTCCATCTTCTGGAATTCAAGTGCAATCATGGCGCAAAGTAACTGGGAAGCTGATAAAATGTAAGTTTTTGCTTATAGTGTTATTTAATTCTGTTGAACTGAAAAGTGGTGGCCATGAAACCACGGACCGGACGATCTTGCAAAGTGTTAAGATGAGCGACATTAGGCTCTCATTATTGCAGCAATAACTGTCAAAAGCAATTCATACACAAGTCACTACCCATTTATAGTTGCTAATCACAGCGGGCATCAAATACCTGCTCGGACCTGAGTCAATCATGAGCTTTCTGGACAATTTTAGAGAGAGGGAGGGAGGGAAGTAATCTTCTTTGTTCATTAAATTTTCTTCCATAAGGGAGCGCTTTGTTAATGAGCACTCTGTTTCGGTCTTGCACTTTCTCTTCCTTCAGGCTTGATGTATACACACATGATTACTTTGTTCATTAAATTTTCTTCTATAAGGGAGTGCTTTTTTAATAAGCACTCCTTTTTGGTCTTGCACTTTTCTTCCTTCAGGCTTGATGTTTACATAAATGATTCCTTTGTTCATTAAATTTTCTTCTATAAGGGAGTGCTTTGTTAATGAGCACTCTGTTTTGGTCTTGCACTTTTCTTCCTTAGGCTTCATGTATACATACACGACTACTTTGTTCATTAAATTTTCTTCTATAAGGGAGCGTGTTGTTTATGAGCACTCTGTTTTGGTCTTGCACTTTTCTTCCTTGAGGCTTGATGGATACATACACGATTACTTTGTTCATCAAATTTTCTTCTATAAGGGAGTGCTTTGTTAATGAGCACTCTTTTTCGGTCTTCTGCTTTTCTTCCTCCAGGCTTGATGTATACATTCACGATTACTTTGTTCATTAAATTTTCTTTTATAAGGGAGTGCTTTGTTAATGAGCACTCTGTTTTGGTCTTGCACTTTTCTTCCTTCAGGCTTGATGTGTACATACATGATTATATGTTGAAGAGAAAATTGCACGCATCTGCTAAAGCTTTTATGACTGAAGGGAAAGTCGCCACTGACCCAGTAGGTAATTCTTTATTCTTTGAAGCCTAACTTGTGTAATTTAGTCTGTGGGCATGGTGATATATGATCTCTCAAAATCATGGTCTATTTGGTGCTAATTACTTAGCTTTTAAAATGTGTAGCTATTGATGCACCAGGAGGATTTCTCTTTGAGTGGTGGTCTGTCTTCTGGGACATATTCATTGCAAGGACAAATGCAAAGCATTCTGATGCTGCTGCAGCTTACATAGAGGTTTTTCTTTGGTCCACAGTTCCTGCACCATTTTCTGTTCATCCATGGGACAGTATCCCCCGAAGATGCAGAATTTTTAAGTATTTGGGTCTTTGGTTTGTGAAATTCAGGTACAGCAATCAAAGGCTAGGGAGCAACAACAGCTTCAGATGCAGCAAGTACAACTTTTGCAGCAGAGAAATGCACAGCTACAGCGGAGGGATCCTAATCATCCCACTCTTGGTGGTTCTCTCAACAGTGTAAACTCTGAAGGAATGATGGGGCAGCCATCACCAAGTCTATTGGCCATGAAGATGTATGGGGAACGCATGAAACACCCTAATGCAATGGATTTAGAAACTTCTCCAGCTAGCATTGATGCCAATAGAATGGCCCATATTAAAGCAGCAACAGATCGTCAAGGGTAAAGAGGACTTGCGTACCTTTATACTTGAACCTAATATCTTCTATCCTAATATATATAAATTAAACAGCTGATTTTTCTTAATCTTTATTCACTCAGCCAGTTGATTCAAGCTAATACTGTGAACATGCCATCATCTTTGCCGCAAACGGCACCACAAGCTGCCCTTGCTACCGTATGAACTCTCATGAACTGCATCGTCTTTATTGTCCGTCCATTTTTTTTTTCAATTAGTTTGGTTGTAACAGGTTGGTTCTTGGAATACTTTATAATTCTCCAGTTATACAATCAATGGAGCTTGCAGGATGTCAAAAGTGAAATTAACGTGGGTGCAACTCAAAAGTCTTTGGCCATGGATTCTTCATCAATATATGGACAAGCAATTCTAAAATCAAAATCAGGTCTTGTTCCTTCAGGTATGTTCCTTGGCCAACTTAATGGTGCCTTTAACATGACAAATCGCTCTTTACAAAAAAAAAGAAAAAAGAGAACCTTTAATAATTATTACAGCACAAGCTGCTGGGACCCAGACATAGTTCTGTAAACTTTGTTGCACAATAGTTTGCTGCAGAATCTCCTTCAGAAATAGAATTACAAACGGACTCAGAGTTCTTCCTTTCTCATAATAATATAGTAGTCATAAGCAAGCAGTACTTGAACATTGGTTCCCCCTAAGTGGAAGGGACCATTTCCTCAAATCTCGGGCATTCATTGATTTTATCTGCAGACTGCATCTTTAACCTACTATGCCTTTTACGTGGATGCAACTCACTCCTATCATTTGAAAGCAGCTACACTTTTGAACTATCAAATTTGGAGTATGCACAGAGCAGAGAGATTCATCTAATTGACTTATCCAGATTTTTGCATCTGGGTCTGGCTATATACATGCTATCTTGCATCTCTTGGTGGAAGTCCACTGCAGTTATCTTATGCAGACCACAGTCTACGTTTGCTTTTCGGCCATCTACAGCATGGATTGTCATAAGGATAACAGAGTTGGAATGCCTTTTCTTTTGGAAAAATAGTATAGGTTGTAATGCTTTCAGCTGAATTTGCAATTCTTTTGAGAGAAAAGAACAAGAAATGCAGGCAACTGAGTCGTGGTGGTGGATGGCAGTTTATAGAAGAATTGCTTAGCCTGTTGTTAGTTATGATCTGGTTTAAGAATGAATTCTCAGTAGTTATGAGATTGGATGTTCCCTGACATTTCTTGCTTTTGCTCTCAAGTTCAACTTTTGTTCCCATGTAGTACTAAGAAACATTTTATGTTTACCTTTTTGCTATGTTTGGGAGCATGTGGAACAGAATTTGGAGAGAAAATCCCTGAAATTTAATATATCTGTCCATTTCTTTATAAATTTTCTTTTAAAATCCTTCTTATTTTCCACTCTCATTTTTCATTCCTGTCTTTCTCCTCCCTTTTCCAAACAGAGTCTTAAAGAACAAGTCCTTAAACGCTTGCTTATGTCTCAACGGTACTGGTAGTGTCCGCTAGCGGATTGTTTTATTTTTAATGCAAAATGTGATTTGCTTTTGTAGAAAGTCCGCTAACGGTTTTTCCCCCTTTTGTTGAGTAGATGCAGCAATAGTTACTTTCTGAAATGTAATTCTTGAGGTCACCTAATTGGGTTCTAGTTGGCATTTTTTGAAAAAAGTGATGGAGATTGGATGCATCGATGCAAGATTTATCTTACTAGGATTTTGTTTTCACTCACAATGATTTTGATTTTTTCCCCTCAGGATTAAATCAAGGGCTAACTGCCCTTCCTCTGAAAGGTTGGCCTTTAACTGTAAGTCTTACATTTTCCCAGTCCAAGAGTATCTTTTTCCAGCATTCTTCTTTCTTTAAGTTTCAGACCTTAACCTAGGAATCTACTGCACTTTGTAGGGACTTGATCAAATACGGCCAAATATTGGTGGTCAAATGCAGAAATCTGCCCAACCAAACCAAAATCAGTTTCTCTTGACTTCACAACAGCAGCAGCCCCAGGCACAAAGTAGTCATGGAAATCCAAATATTTTAAGTGACATGGATTCCCGAAGGTTTGGTGGACTGCCTAGAGGTGGCTCAAATGGAAAAGATAATCAATCCATAAAAAATGAAGGATCTACAAGCCTTCCAGTGCGATCAAGCTCACCAAAGGTTATCTTTCTTACTATACATAGCAGTGCAATCTAGTGTTCCACATTGTCTTCTGGTCGTCCAGAAAATTTCAAATGCTTATGTAAGTGGTAAGTCCTCTTGTGAAAGCATGCTGAATTAGTTGGACCTTTTACACCAAAGTACTGATATATTAAACTACATTACACAATGTTTTAGATGCTTATGGTCACATGGTTCTTGCCCTTGGTGGCCAGTAACTTGAGGCATGAATTAAAAGATGTTTTTGACTATTTATCTGTGACCATGACATGCTATAATTCTTTTAGTTTTCTTCTTTCTGTTGAGGGATTTCTTCAAAACTCAATGCAGAGGAAGATGTTAGGTGAAAATATTCTAGATTCCAGTATCTAAAGGTCTATAACTTCTTGAAGACAACAATGGAGTAACATTTACAAATGGCTGATGCTCTAATAGTAAATACTTCTTTTATTCCCATGACTTAGGACCATGATGCCTACTATTTTAGGATCTTTTTTCCAACATCTCCAAAAATAGCTTTTTCTGGAATTTCTAGCCTAGTTCCGTGCCTTCTTGTGAATATTGATCTGTCACCACACTTTGATTTGATCAATGGGCTTTTGAATATGAGCTTTTCAGTTCTCTTTTTCCCTCCATATTCTTACTATGCACATGTCTTTTTATGTTTGCATCTGTGTCGTCATTTTGAACACAATGACTTTTAGATAAAAGTGCATCACATGCTTTGTTGGTACTGGGATGGATTCTCCTGTTAGGATTCAAATAGAATATATGCTGAGCCGATAATATCTAGATTTGTGCTTATGACTTATGAGTGTAAGTGCAAGAACATGCATTTGCACAGCTTCTGGATAGCTATCTATACAGCTTCTGTGAACTACTGCAGTTCATACAAATTGTTTCTTTTCGTTTGTCTTCTAGCTAGATACTCTTTGTTCTTGTTTGTGTGAATCTTCTCCTTGTAATTCTTTCAGCAACAATACATAGTTTCGAAATTCAGAAACATCTCTTTTGACTGCATTCTTCATGCCAACCAGAAGTATGAGATGCAGCAACAGCAACTGCAACTGGTTGTTCTTAGGGCGCCAGATTTGTGACTGCCTATGTGTTTTTCTTTTCAAATCTGAAACCTGAACTTCTCATTGAGGGCATAGTAGTGTTTCAATTCTCAAGACATAATATTGAGATCTCTAGAGTCTATATAAGCTTGAAAATCATCAACCTTGTCATTTACACAATGCAGAATAGGAAAAGAAAACAAAATTCATCTTCAGGGGCTGCTAACAGCACTGGCACAGGACCATGTCCTTCACCAAGCTCTCCACCGTCAACTCATACGCCTGGTGATGGAGCAAATACAGCAAGCAGTCTACAGTGCACTAATGGTGCTGCAAAAAGCACAACCATTCATACCACCGAGGGAAGTGGAGGTCCTGCATCCTCAACAAACCTGCTGGTATGACTTAAAAAATGTCCACACCATTTGACCTAGACAATCTGACCAAAAAATCATTTTAAATTACTAAGTCCACATTTAGTAAGGTGAGTTTTTTTTCTGTAAATTGGTACCACATGAGTGGATTTATTGCTTTCAAGGCTCAAGTGAGCAAACTCTAGAAGTCTATGTATGAAGTCCATGTTTTTTGGAATCTGATTCTGAGTTGCAGATTTCCTCCATAAGGAACTTAGGATATATGGAAAAGTTATTTCTTTCTGCAGGAAGATGTGGAACATTTTGGAGATGTTGGGTCTTTGGATGATAACGTGGAATCTCTTCTTTCACATGAGAGCGGAGATGGAAGTAATGTTTATGGAACAGTAAAGCGTGAGAGTGGAGATGGAAGTAATGCTTATGGAACAGTAAAGCGTGAGAGCGGAGATGGAAGTAATGTTTATGGAACTGTAAAGAGTGAGAGTGGAGATGGAAGTAATGTTTATGGAACAGTAAAGCAGAGCCCTCCTGCGCATCACAAAGAGTCCTCTAAGAGTAATTGAATGGCATTTCCTTTTTATGTGATAAGTCCTAGTGATCTTTGGCATTCTTACTCCAGCTATGTTATTCTCTAATGCAGGTTTTACTTTTGCTGAAGTTGGTTGTATAAGAAGAAATAGCAAAATCACATGCTGTCATTTCTCTTTGGATGGAAAGTTACTAGCTAGTGCTGGTCATGATAAGAAGGTATGAATAATGGAAGGATGGACCAGAATTCTCTGTTTGGGGAAGATGTTTGTCTAATGAACATTTGTCCCACTGATGGTAGCCTTTACATAGATGGTTACATTTCCGTCTCTCATATTTTCTCAAGACAATTTCTTCTAGGCAACCTGACCTATATCACATGTTTTTATTTTGGTGCAATAGATTTTCTCTCCACTTTTGCACATCTATTGTCACCAATGTGGGAGCAATAAAATAGTACATGATGATGAGCAAATAAACCAGCAAAGTTTTATGGCATTCTAAATTCTTCAGTTTTCTTTTAGGTGGAAATTTGGAACATGAATACGCTTCAAACAGTGAGTATGCCTGAAGAGCACAGATCAGTTATAACCGATATTCGCTTTAGACCAAATTCATCTCAACTTGCAACAGCTTCAGTTGATAAATCCGTGCGACTTTGGGATGCAGCACGTGTAATTCTTTTTTCCCAATTTTCTTAAGCTCCATTGTTATTATGTATGATTGAATGCTCAGTGCATGTGGTTTCAGTTTGAAAGCCTTTGTTTCTCTTACTACACACTTCCTGTAATTAGATTTGAATAAGTGACCTATTGCACTTCAATTTTGGTGATTTTGATCCATGTACTTTCCATGTCGATAAAGATAGCTCTCATCCAAATTTCCCTGACAGTTTGTAACGGAAGTATATCCTATGTGGTAGTCCCACAGAGAATTTAATAATATGCTTCCCTTAGACTCCAATGAAGTTGGGACAGAATGACTATTTTCAGTTACATGGAAAGTATGGGGGATCAAAATCACCAAAATCAAAGTACAAGAGGTCACTTGCTGCACTTAAAAGTACAATGGGTATAAAAGTTTCCCCCTTTTCTTTGGTGAAAATTGGTAAGTAATGAAAAATGTTGCTAAATGTTGACTAATGCAGTTTAGTGATTTTATGTGTTGTTGCAGCCAAACTTTTGTTTGCATGCTTATACTTCCCATAGTTCACCAGTTATGTCACTTGATTTCCACCCAAGGAAGACCGACCTCTTATGTTTTTGTGATAATGACAATGAAATCCGCTATTGGAGTATCAACCCATTCTCGTGCACTCGAATATCCAAGGTTGGTTCATTATTTTGTATTTAAGTAATTCTTAGATGCCTTGATTACATTGTGTAATTTATTTGTTGATGTAGGGAGGCACTGCACAAGTAAGATTTCAGCCAAGAGTTGGGCAGCTACTGGCAGCAGCATCATACAAAGTCGTAACCATCTTTGACATCGAAACTGACCGGCCTGTGCACTCATTGCAGGTTCATATTGGTGATCATAATGGAATGCAGTATTAGTCAGTGAAATAATCTGAATTGATAATATTTGAAGCACATTCTGAGTAAAGCAATCTCGCCATGTTTGACTTCAATTGCAGGGACATCCTGATTTGGTAAACTATATCAGCTGGGATGCTGGTGGAGATTGCTTGGCATCTGTCAGTCAGAACCTGGTAAAGATTTGGTCCTTGACTAGAGGAGAGTGCATCCGGGAGCTGAGCTCGATAGAAAACCAATTCCACTCCTGTGTATTTCATCCCAGCTACCCCAATCTCTTGGTGATTGGCGGATTCTCGGTAGTATATCTATCTTGGGTTGCATTTCTCAATCTATATCCAGCAGCTAGACTTTTTTTATTTATGTATCGCGTACTCCTTGTTCATTTGCTTTTGATGGACTAGGATGGATGAAGCCTAATAGTTTATGTTCTTAAATATATGTCCAAAATAATGCGCTTAAATTTATAATGTAGATAGAATGCTTCAGTGGGAATGAGAGTTTGGTACAGTAGTGGTTCTTGTGAACATCCATGTAGTTTTGGGGTTATTTCCTACCTTCACACTCCTGTACTTCCGGAAAAAAAAAGAGGGGAAAAAATGGTGCATGCTAAATGAAACCTTCCTTGTGCATCTTGAGTTGCAGTTTTATCTATACTAGCGATCTCAATTCTCATGGGCTAAATTTTAATACTGATTCCAGAAAAATTGCATCATTTCACCTTTTCATTTCATTCAGTTGCCATCTCTGTTTTGGTCTTTGAATATACCAATTTATTCAGTATGAACTAGCAACCATAATAATAATGATAATTAGGGTGAGCCATTAGCATGCTTTGTCCTCATGACCTTGCATCAAGATGGTCACAAAGCATATTCCTCAGGTTAACTTAGAAGCCAAGAATAGAAATTGTGATTTGTGGCTGATTGACATGATTCAAATTTATATGCAGTCCTTGGAGCTGTGGAACATAGCTGAGAACAAGAAATTGTCGATTCGAGCTCATGAGAATATTATCTCAGCTTTGGCACAGTCACCTGTGACTGGAATGGTTGCCTCTGCGAGTCATGACTGCTCTGTTAAGATATGGAAATAGAGTTCAAAGTGTTGCTGCTTCTGATTTACAGGAATGAAGAATTCCACATTGTGGAAGGCGCGTAGCGATTAACACAATGAGGGTGGAAGGCACAACATGATGAGTTGCTTTAGAAGTTATGTTACAATAGTAGTATACTGATCTCTGTCGTTATGCAGAAAAGAACTCTATCGAAGTTTTGATGAAAAGTGAAGGTTTGGAGGGGCTATGCTGCAACTTGTCCCCAGCTTGATCTAAAAGCAACTATACTCCCTCATTTGTATAGACTCGAAATAGATTAACTTAGTGTGCATAAATCAGTAATTTTAGAATCGTTTGCCTTTTATTTTCTCCATATTTTTCTTACAAGTTTTGGCAGGCTACGATGCAAAGGAAAAAAAAAAAAAATCTCCTTTGCTGGTTCCAAGTTAATCCCAGTTTTGGTTTAATAGTACATCGCCTTCTCTCATTGGTCGTCCGTGGATCCCATTATCAAGAAACGCATGTACAGTTTCCCAGCCTCCACGGACCGTATGGGTGTGGGCATGTCGATCGCTCCCGATCGCTGACAAAGGATTTGTTAAAAGGGTTTAAGAGCTCAATCTCGGAATTTATCACCCTGCATATGCACTTAGAGCAACTTCAGATACTTAAATCCTGTCATCAGCTTTGCATATTATCATTTCGTTGGCCCCAGCTCACTTGTACAAAATGGGAGACAAGAAGTCGAAGGTCAAGGTGCTTAGCGACTAGCGTGTATCGTGTTGAGGGAGAGCTGAGCCACAGGGTATCCTGTGACGGTGCACCGATAGTTTTTGCACGTGAATTTAGTCCCTCGGTACCGGTAACTTTTATTATGGAATCGCCCACTTTTGGATCGATCAAGTTATGGTCAGGGGGACCACAGAAAAAAACCAACAGCAAGCAGGTATCAAAAGAGCAGTAATCTTTTTTGGATCATGACAAGAACGTAATAAGATTTCACCCCCATAATCTTTCAAACAAGCGTACCAAGGAACAGGCCAATAAGTTCGTAAAAGGACAAAACCGACAAGGAGCATGATGACGATGAAATTATGAAAACACCAGATGTCTTACATCAACCAAAAGCACACGAATCCAAGTTCGAAGAGAGCAAGCGAGTTTCTGTAAGAATCTTATCGAATTTCGCAGTAGGCTGTGTCGTCTTCAAGCAGATTTTGTGTAGAAGCGGACGCCAAAAGCCAAGCCCAATATCAGTAAGGGAACCAAAAACTGCAGTAGCTTAATGACAAACTCCGGAGTCTTGTCACTGTCGTATTGAGGCTGCTTCGGAGGAGTGTACTTGGTCCTAGCAGGAATGGTCGACACATCAATCTCGCCAACATAGAAATCATCCATCATTGCTCTGGCACTGCTACTATGACCCACATCCTCGAAATCATCGGTCGCATCCTTCCCTGTGAAAAGGTACAGACGATGATCAATAAAACCATTGACCTAATGGGTTGTTGATCGAAACAATTTGAAGGATAAAGGAGAAATTTGAGTCTGGATTTCCTTTACATCTTAGTTACCTGTGGAGGAGAGCAAGACCTCATCACCACCAGGATGATCTTCCATAAATTTGGTCACATCATAGACCTATTCCAACAATTTGGCAGGTGTTTGAGCTCCCAAAACCATCCAAAAAGTATACTTGTAATGATTTATCGTTGCTCAATCAATAGGAATGAGCTCAAATGATACCAATATGCTTAGTCAAATTACAAGTACAGGATAAGCTATCCACAGGCGAAAGTTTACTCCCATCACCATACATACACCACAGAAACTGACACACATCCTACACTATTAGATTCACATACAAATAGCTAAGCAGCAAGGCAAGGACTGCTTGCACATTATCTGGAGCCCTAGATAAATGCATAATGTACACGTCTCCTGCTCTATCAGAATGTAGAGTAAGAACAACCAAAGATGATCAAATAGACAGGCGCACGTGCCCCTTCTTTGAGCACCCAAAGATTGATACTGCAATATAGTCGGACACTGACCACTCTCAGATGTTTTCAACATAAGAAACAGTTCAAATTTTATCAAGGAAAACTTGTCCTAAACCCATGGTAGTGATGACATGGTGAGGTCTTAAACCTCAAGAGGGCCAGATGCCTTCAAGATCAGTACTAGTATTAGTATTTCCGCGCCCGAGACAAATAAAACAGCTAACGATACCCTTATGCGAAGCAAAGGGAAGGTTGTAACTCTGTTTCGCTTAAAACAATTAATAGTCTGATAGCATCAATCATGAAGCCTAAAATACAAAAGGCACAGCACTCGCTTATCAAATCCACCATCACAGGACAAGTAGAAGTAAAAGCAACTAATGGGTTAATGGGTCATGTGCTGTGAATGAGCTTGTCCTCCTGAAGGTTCACTCTGCACAAAAAAGCACGATCGCGATTCTTGTCCCCTAGATTGTAAGTGCCAATCGACTTCATGAGCCAGCTATCACCTCCATCATTCGATGGACCTTCCAGATAAATTAGATATATTGCCTATATCTCAACAAAACAGAGCTGATCCACTATCATGACAGAAACCATAACAGTTTGAAACCAAAACAAAAGAGCAGATCACAAGTCTTCCACCGAAAGGCTAATCAAGAAGATCCCGCTGAATCATCCCAAGATGACGTATCGCGTACCAAGATTCACTCTAGATCTAGCCACGCCTAAACGAAATCATTCAAAAACAAATGAACAAAACCCATCAAACAGAAAACGAAAATGACCACGATCAATCAAAATCCGATGCACCTTGCCCTCGATGACAAGCCAACAGTCCTTGGACGTGTTGTGCTCGGAAACCTCCGCCAAAGTATACGCCTTGCTGTCTCCCCCCATCTCTCTTGCGCTTCACCCAGAGAGAGAAAAGAATAAAAAATCGATCTTCGATAGACTCTGTCCCTCCCCTTTCACGCTTATGAGGGAGGGAACCAAAAATAGAGGTGAAAAGCTCGGTACCCAAAAGCCAAAAACGGTGGGAGGTAGCCTCAAGTCAATGGCAGATTTTGGATGGTGATCGGGTGTTGTTGGGGTTGGTGGAGTAGAAATAAGGCCTCTTGTCCCCAACTACCCACCGAATCAGGACCTTATTTTGGGAGAAAACGATCAAGAACTTATTAAAGGCAACTAAATATAATCCTGGGTCATCACAATTTTTGGCAGATTCACGTGGGATTCTCCTCGTGAGATCCGCAGGTTCGATGCTCGCCCTGGTCTTGGCGTCTTTTTGGCGATCTATTCTGGTCCTCAACGTCGTGCTGGACCTTTCGGTCCTCGGTGGCGCGATCTCGACACGCCCTTTGGACTTTTGTTTGTCTAATTTTTTTCGGTCGTAGTTTTGGACATTTCTTGAAGCCAGCCAGATTTGATTATTTTTCCTTGTGGGAAAGTTTGGGCTAAGAAAGATCATTATTTTATGGCTTGATGTCCCTATCTGAAGGTGACGATTGATCTACCTCATGGTTCTCTTGCTTGTGGTAGGAGAAGTTAGATTTTCGCTAAGTGGGCTTGTGTTGGTCACGTTAAGAGATCCTTATCTGAATTTGACCCTGAATTGTAAAGATTTTGAATTTTTCATATAATTGATCGTGCTTGGACAAGGATTGATCTGGACTCTAATTGGGTAGGTGGAAGACTAAAGAGAATGGCTTGCCTGGATTTCGAGTTTTGGGTCGATTAATTTAGTCCGAATTAGATTGTCCAACTCAAATGGATTATTGAATTGGCAATCCTATTTGTGCCAAAAAAGATGTAAGCTCGTATAACTGGTGGGTAACTAGGTCGATAGCGGAAGACAAACATTGTTCGATTTTCTCTCGGCTCGACACCTCAAAATGAATCTCGGATCAACCCTTATTCTCTCCAGAGCTCTATCGGGAGAAGGCCAGTCGGTTAGCATCGGCGGAAGGCCTTTCGGCCCCGTAATAATAAAACCTTACTTACCTATATTTGGGCCGAGATGGGCCGTAAACGGGCTAAATTCGGGCCGGGCCAGGATTTCCCCACATTCCACAGCTGGGCTCAGTGGGCCCAGTCCGTTCCACCAGTTTCACCTACGCACGCCCGCACCGTAACATAACCCACGAAAACCCTAGCTTTATCACTCCCCCTTATAAGCCACCTGACGCCCAGTCGCCTGAGGGTTTCGAAGCTACACAAATTTCGCCACCGCGCGGCTAGAGAGAGAGAGAGAGGGAGAGAGGAGGAGAGAGATGGTGTCCGGGTCGGGGATATGCGCGAAGCGGGTGGTGGTGGACGCGCGGCACCACATGCTCGGCCGCCTCGCGTCGATCGTGGCGAAGGAGCTCCTCAACGGCCAGCGGGTGGTGGTGGTCCGGTGCGAGGAGATCTGCATGTCCGGCGGCCTCGTGCGGCAGAAGATGAAGTACATGCGGTTCCTCCGGAAGCGCATGAACACTAAGCCCTCCCACGGCCCCATCCACTTCCGCGCCCCCGCCAAGATCTTCTGGCGCACCGTCCGTGGGTACGCCGCCGTCGGTTGTCGATTGATTGTTTTTTTTCTATGAGTTCTGGCCGTTGTCTGATTCGTTGAGCTCTCGTTTCGCCTATCGATCGGCGTGAGGATGATCGAAATGATTATTTCTTGGCCTTGAACTGAGGTTCCTGAGCTGGATTGCGATTTCGATCGCGGATAGCGGGAAATGATGTTCGAATAGCTAGTTGTTTCTTTTAGCTTCCGCAAGTTTGTTTATAGTGATGGATGCATAAATGCGATGATAAGTTCTTGCTTAGGTTGCTGGAACTACTAATGCTGGACTCTAGAGCTGGACAATAGTTACAGAATGATAGTTATTTCAAAGGCAATGGATTCTTAGGTTTTTTGGAATTTGGAATGATGTGGTGACTGCTGAACCTGCGTGCTTGTTGCGGATTGAGATTTTGAGTTTTTTGTTGGTTCGTGTGAATTTGCAGAATGATTCCGCATAAGACCAAGAGGGGAGCAGCTGCGCTCGCTCGATTGAAGGCTTATGAGGGTGTCCCTCCTCCTTATGACAAGACGAAGAGAATGGTCATCCCTGATGCTCTCAAGTACGTTTCCTTTTCATTTGAATTGTCTTCGTTTTAGGACTATCGTTTCTGTGCAGGGTTATGTTGATTTAATGTTTAATTGCATTGTGATCTATAGGGTGTTGAGGCTTCAAAAGGGGCACAAGTACTGCTTGTTGGGCCGCCTGTCTTCTGAAGTGGGATGGAACCATTATGACACCATCAGGGTGAGTTTTTGTTGCATTGCTAGCTAATGCTGTGTCTTGGAGAGCTAATAATAGTATCGGTTTGCTTTCCTGTATTTTTGGAGTTAGTGCCATTTTGTGCTAAGCCTGCTAATGTTAGACTTATCTGAAATGTTACTTCTGTTAGATAAGCTGGATATCGTATTGTTTGATCTATTTCTTAAAAATGATGATCCCTAATTCTTTTCTAGGTTGCTTGTATCATGCAGTTCAGAATTTGTGTAAATCTCGTTTTTTTGGATGCTCATGCTTGGTGAAAAGATAGGACAAAATTGTATTGATCTCTAGGATGTTTGATTGAGTCAAAGCTAAGGCTTTTGGTTTTGGATGACTGAAATTCAGTAGAACTTGATATATGGCAGTTCATGGTGAATAGTAGCATATCTTTTTTTTTAGTTAAATCAAGAGTGCAATTCACAATATCATGTCCTATATTTCCTGGCAAATTTTGCACTCTTAATTCTTCAGTCCCTAGGTGCTTTTATGTGCTCTTTACCTGTTTGACCTTTATCTCAACACACGAAGAGGCTTTTTTATGTGGGATTTTCCATGGCTAGTTTTGCCTTTTCTATATAAAGGATGGCAAGATGTCTTCTCGCTCTTATGGCTGAGAACAAAGCCCTTTGTCTTCTGTGTCTGGTCACAGCTTGCTAAAATCCTTCAGCATGATGCATGAATTTGTAAAGCCAATGCCAGCAGTCTTAGGTTTTCTCTCCTTTCTCCATCATGCTTTGTTGGTCTTAACTCTTAATTTTGCATTTGATCTGCAGGAGCTGGAAAAGAAGAGAAAGGAGAGGTCTCAAGCCGTCTATGAGCGGAAGAAGCAGTTGACGAAGCTCAGAGTGAAGGCTGAGAAGGCTGCAGAGGAGAAGCTTGGCACTCAACTTGACATCCTTGCGACCGTGAAGTACTAGGATTTGAGTGTTTAGCTTGATGATAGTAGTTCCAAATTTTGTTGAGGTTGTTTTCGTGAATTTCCTTGAAACAATTTATGTGTCTGAAGACAAGAGGAGTCGAAATGTGATGTTTTGTGCGCCTATTCTCGGTGTTTTTTGGTTAATATCGCTCCTCTTTTAGTAGATGAACCTCCTTAATATAATCTTGAACATGGTTCGTGCTCTTAGTTAGTTCTCTAAATTTTTCCTTGCGGACATACGGCAACCTTAAACTAGGCCTTGGAATGATCCTAGAATGGGAATGTGCTATGATGCGGTGTCCAACGATAACTCTGTTTCGATGGATCATGTCGTAATCTTTTGTTCCGCTAATCGGCCAGCCAATGAATCCGTCTGGTATCGCGGTGCTCCAGCAAAGAAGCCCCGGCCAATAATGAGTTTTGCAGCCATTTTACGAAGCGTGGTTTTGCTTTTCCATGCTATGCCCGACAGGGTGCACTCCGACAGCTCTCGATCATGCCAAATTAACAAGTCGTGTTCGTTGACAACGCGAGGTTGAAAGAGACTGCAACTCGAGTGGTTTGCAGGCAATCGAAGAATCCTATTTCTTCGCCAGGTCAATTTGATGTCTTGATGATCAAAAATTCATTGCGATAACAAGCGTGGTCGTAAAAGCTCGGTATGTGAGTTGGACTGAGTTCGCAATATCAATTTTGGATGGTAGCAAATGAAATGTGAAAATTTTAAGCAATCGCTCTCGAAAGAGTGAGGCAACGGTACTTTCCATAGGTCCTATGATTTCTTTGGATGACTTTTGAAATCATTGTCTGCCAAAAACATAACAACCAGATGGGAGAAAAAGACACAAGAAAGAACAGAGAAGAAGCGTCGACAGCAGGGTTCGAACCTGCGCGGGCGAAGCCCAACAGATTTCAAGTCTGTCTCCTTAACCACTCGGACATATCGACGTTATGGTTAGAGAGTGGACAAATTTATTTATTTAAATTTATTTTTAGTCCTCAACAAGCTCGGACTTCCTAAACTTAAAAATACTGTGATCATAAGGAGGAAACCTGTAGCTTTGGATATGCGAATAAACTTCTCATACATTTCTTGATGGTTTGCTCTGTGGTTACAACGCGGGACTCTCCTCCCTCTAGAGAAGCAAGAGAATCTCCAATGTCGACGGTTCTTTCTTGTGATCAATAGAGTCCATCGACCCCCTTTCCAAGCTGATTTTTCTTTCCAATTATTTCGTGTCAAAACTTCCTTAAGTAATTAATTTGCCAAAACCCATAAAATTTTTGGCCTCAACTCCACCAAGCTCCGATCTAACAAAACTCTCGGGGAGATTTACGGCAAACTCATTGAGCATTCCTTACGTGTTGCACGTACAAAATCAAAATTATTGGAAGCATCTCATCAAGAACGTCAGTGGGACCAAGTGGATTGTGTAACAAGTAGCTAAAATTGAAATCGGATTGTCTCCTTTTGAAGCAGATGATCTTGATCAAGGATGGGAGCTCTAAACATGCTTAATAATAATACAATGACCTAGTGTCGTAATTGCGTGCATTTAACGTAATCATTTTGTCCTTAACATGTTGTACCGATTGACAATTTTTATCTGGCTCGATGGTTGATCCGAATCATCGAAAAGTCATTTTAACCTTAGAGAATCGGATAAAATGCGAGTTGAAATCTAAGAGAGAAAAATACAAGATATTTGTACTCAGTGTGTGGGTGGTTGGTGAGGTGACATGAGATTTTTCATCATTCGTGCATGAGGGTTGCTGGGCATTGGGTCCTCCCATGGAACCCTTTTCTTTCTGAGAAAGGAAGCATCATACAAAAAGCTAGAGGATGAATCTGAAAGCAAGAGCATTCAAAAGGTGGAGACAAATTAGCCACCATATCATTGCACGGATGCTGGCCTATCAAGCGTCCATCAATTAAGGTCATGATGATTCGTGTCATCAATTTTCCTATGGCAACCGCCACAGCACAACGCTGGTGTTGCCATACGAAATATAGAGCAGACGCATATGAGATGCACGCATTTCGGTCCTCTTTCGGTGCGTCTCTTTGATGGTGAATTACAGTGCAGAAGAGACTTGGATGGATTTGATTTCAAAGTGATGACACTGACCTATGCCCATTTGTTTATATATGCATTCTTTAGAAAGATCCCTTTGCCGCTTCTCTTTTTCAGTGGCTTTCAGTTCAAGAAACCCCGTTAATTTTGAAGAGAAAGCAGGTGGCTTTCTGCACAGATGAATGGTCTCATTGTTCTATTCAATCAGTTCTTTTTTTTTTCATTACACGGATAATCTAGAAGAGTGATTTCTTTCCTTATATGAAGCCATGTTGTCTAGTTTCCCATCGTGACAGAACATTTCCCATGAAAAAAATCTCCCCAAAGATCATATGAGTTCTCTTGAAATCTTGAAAATTCATAACCCTGGCCCATGAAATTGACGATAAAAACTGCAACGGCATCAGCAGGATGTGAAGAGAACGAAGGTGGCGTAAAAGCCTAACATGGTTTTACCGAGTCGGAGATGATTGTCCTATAGATCATGGGCTGCGTCACTTTGCTTAGCATTCGATTTTTGAGGGAGACAAAAGTCCGACTTATGCCCAACCAAATCTGGGAAGCAAGATAGTCTCTTGAGTATGTAAATGCTTTTGAATATCAGTGACCAAGTCCAAATGATGTTCTTCTTCCGCAAGTTAACTACCTTTTGGTCTATTTCTTGGTTGCTTTTTGTAACTACTACTATAATATTGCTTTTAGTCGTGGTGGTAGTTGTAATAGAAGTGATCATAGTAAAAAACTGTCGATTGGCAACAAGCAAAGAAGCTTAATCATTACGGATCAACACACCTTAATCATCTCCAACTGTTCTATCTTTGCATCTTCGACCTTAAGCAGCAGATAATGTTGGTCATTAATCATTATTCTGAAACAAGCCGTTGCCCCACCAAAGAGAACTCATAGGTGACTCTGCTTTGTTCTCTTGCAGGGCTATATATAACCCTGAAATTCTGATCGCTCTCATTCATCTGTCGTATTCAAAGCCTCAAAGCCGCTTGTTTCTTGAACTTTGCCTTGGCTTCAAAGAAGAAAGTCCTGAATAGAAGAGCCTGACCATATGGAACTGAAGATGCTATCAGTCAGCTTTGCTCTCCTTTGTTGCTTCTGTTCACTTGGCTTCTGTGATCAAGACGGTATGCATTTCACAATCAAGCAAATTTGTTGTGCTAATGAGTTACTTCTTTCATGCATGAGGGTTGCTCCAGGAACCCACCCCGATGAACTGATCTCCTTCACTTCTTCCAGTAAACAATGAAGTTTAAAATGTTTTATTCTTCCACAAATTGTTGCTTCTCTTACACTAGTACTATCTTAAGTCGCCAATGCTCCTCCTAATGAACAATACATATAATTACTGATATTTTGACTGAAAAATGTGTCATCAGTACAACAGCGTCAGCCATATCTTTAGAGCTGCCATCATATTCTTTTTAACAGCCAATTCTGTATCCTATTATCTGTGAGTACGCGACAGGTTTTCTGAGTTTAGCTTGTGGTGGAACTACCAATTACACGGATTCATCCAACATCTTGTGGATAACCGATGGTGATTTCATAAGCACAGGAAAGACTACCTATGTTAACAAAATTGAGGGCGCTTCATCTGGTGTTTCGCTTCGGTTCTTCCCAGATTCCAAAGTCCGTAACTGTTACAGATTACCTGTGAGGAATATATCCTCCTTAATTCTCGTCAGAAGCCAATTTGTATACAAGAACTACAATGGACGAGGGAAGCCACCGGCATTTTCTGTTTCTCTTGGGACAGCAATGGCTAGTACTATTAACCTGACCACTAATGATCCATGGACTGAAGAATTCGTATGGCCAGTCAATAAGGACACGCTCTCTTTTTGCTTGCATCGGATTCCGAATGGTGGGACTCCAGTTATTTCTTCACTCGAAGTGCGGCCTCTTCCTCCTGAAGCTTACAAAAGTGGAATGGGAGATTACCCGAATAAGTCGCTCAGGAAGTCTTATCGAATCGATAGCGGTTACACAAATGGCTCATTGAAGTGAGTTACATACCAACTTTTTGTAGCGTAATACAGACTTACTGATGTTTTAGATTGTTTTCTTAACCAGTTTTGGTTGTGTGATCCTCACTGTTGTGATGAAGATTCTGGCATTGTGACATTATCGCTTGACTTGTGAAAGTTTCTGCAACCAATATTCGTGAAATACAGGTACCCTGCGGATCCCTATGATCGAATTTGGGATGCTGATAAGAGCTTCACACCATTCCATGTGACTACTGGGTTCAAAATGCAAGTCGATTTTAATCTCTCGGGGCTCTCAGAGAGTCCTCCTGCTGCTGTTCTACAAACTGCACGAGTTTTGGCACGAAAAGAAGTCATGACGTATAACTTCCCTCTCAACTCACTTGGCGATTATTATGTCGTCCTCTATTTTGCCGGGATCCTTCCTATTTCCCCATCATTCGACGTAATAATTAATGGGGACATTGTACAATCCAACTATACAGTGAAAACCTCAGAAGCCAGCGCTCTATATGTTACGAGGAAGAGAATCAAGTCATTGAACGTGACGTTTAAGAGCAAAAATTTCTTTCCTCAGGTTAATGCAATTGAGGTGTATGAAATTGTTGACATTCCCCCAGAAGCTTCATCAACCACAGGTGCAAATATCTCTTCATGTGTCTACATTTCAAATTCAATCACGCCGCTGACCAGAATTTTTTGCTCCATATGATAATTATCCCTTTAAATTCCTCCCATTGCAGTATCAGCACTTCAGGTTATTGAGCAGTTTACTGGCCTTGATCTGGAATGGGAAGATGATCCTTGCTCACCGAAACCGTGGGATCATGTCGGATGTGAAGGAAGCCTAGTAACATCACTGTATAAAAATATTATGCCCTAAGTTTATAAATGTACACTTCATTTTTCCCAACTCTGCATCTAACCTGGAATTTATGTTTTTCTTGGTTTATCTATCTTTAAAGGGACCTTTCAGACATCAATCTAAGGTCTATCAGTCCAACGTTTGGGGACTTGTTGGATCTCAAAACACTGTAGGACTATTACTTTGTTAGTTTGTTATCATCTGCGCATGTCACAACCTCTTACTTCTCACGTGTTTCGCTCTCAGGGATTTGCATAATGCATCACTCGCTGGTGAGATACAGAACTTGGACAGCCTGCAAAATCTCGAGAAATTGTAAGTATCTCTCCCCTGTGCACACCTTGCTACATAGTTCAGAAGGTTGATTTGGCTTTATATGTTCTGTTATTTTAGGAACCTGAGTTTCAATAAACTGACATCCTTTGGCTCAGACTGGGAGACATTGATTAGCCTTCAAGTTCTGTAAGTTGCTGGTCATAAAGTTACGAATATATGTCAGCTACCAAGGATTAGACCCCATGAGGCTCTTCTTTACTTTTGAAATAATGAAGGGACTTACAAAACAACAGCTTAGAGGGAGTTGTTCCTGACGGCTTGGGAGAGCTGAAAGACCTTCACCTACTGTAAGCTAGTTATGGGCTTGTAAAGTAGAAAACGATTTGCCTGGCCTTTAGAAGCCATGAATATGCAAAAATAAATCTGTTTTTTATTGTTATCTTTTGCAAGGGACTTGGAGAATAACCTGCTACAAGGTCCCTTACCAGATTCCTTGGACAAAGAGAGCTTGGAGGTCAGGTAAGAAACCAGTACTCCTAGTGGTTCCTAAAGCAAGCAAAAAGAGAGGTCTTTTTGCCCATTATTTTGTATAACACGGAGGTGCCAAGTTTCTGCAGAACCTCAGGAAACTTGTGTCTTTCCTTCTCCACAAACGCGTGCGGTGATGCATCATCTAGTCCTTCAATTGAGGCACCACAAGTTACAATAGTTCCCGAGAGAAACAAACATGGACATAATCATTTAGCCATTATACTCGGAGCAGTCGGAGGAGCGTCACTAGCTATTTTACTTGTCCTGCTCTTCATATTCATGTGCAGAAGGAGAGGAAGAACTGAAATGTCATATACGGAAAGTATGTAAACCAAAGCATCAAGCATAGTTCAGACGAAAACAGATTATTTCAGTCTCATGGTGTGACTTGTCAAAATTTTCAGGGGCAGCTGCAGACATGAGAAACTGGAACGCAGCTAAGATCTTTTCCTACAAAGAGATCAAAACGGCTACAAACAACTTCAAAGAAGTCATCGGTCATGGTAGTTTTGGATCCGTTTACCTGGGAAAGCTTCCAGATGGGAAACTAGTTGCTGTGAAAGTGCGGTTTGATAAAACCCAACTTGGTGCAGATTCTTTCATAAATGAGGTCGGTTCTGTAATTCCCCCCCCCCCCCTCCGGAATAATCAACAGTTCATACACATACACACGCAGTTCCGAGTCATGTGCATGCTAACATTGATGTGGTCAAAATATGTGGACAAAAAAATCTCAAGGCACATCTTTACACAATGTGTGCCCTTCGGCTATTTTGACTTCAGCTGTCATCTTAAGAGTGACGAAGATGAGGAGGTCCTACCTGAGAGCAAATATCCAACACTTTCTTCAGGTGTCCATTGTTTGTATAAAGTTAATCTTTAGATTTTCTAGCATCTCTTGAACAATATTGTGGCGTGAGCCATGATAAGTCAATCAAAGAAGCATGCTGATTATAAAACAGGTACTTCTGTTGTATGTTACACGTTTGACATTGTCAAATATAAAAGAAAATCACTCTTAACATTCTTCTGACCTTGATCTGGCTTATATACGGGCTTACATAACTTCTGACAATTTTCTATCACTAGTCTATTGGTTAATTGCCTTAAATACATTTATCAATCTCTGTAGGTACGTCTCTTATCACTAGTCCGTCATCAGAACCTTGTAAGTCTGGAAGGATTTTGTCACGAGTCGCAGCGTCAGATTTTAGTCTATGAATATCTACCAGGTGGATCACTGGCTGATCACCTGTATGGTGGGTTTCAGGAACAAAACTTTGTCTCTGTTATGTTAATGTGATTTTACATATCATCTCTCAGTGATGTTCATTTATGGATGGCAATGTGAATTTAGGTCCAAACAGCAGGAAATTCTCACTAAGCTGGGTTCGTAGACTCAAGATTGCAGTTGATGCTGCAAAAGGTATACATGGATAAGCTTTTTTCTGAGACTTATTACATTGGAAACTTCAATATAGTTGGAAGTCCTTCGATGAAAGATTGATAGATCGCTCTTCCAAGCTTGATGGTTGATACCTTTCTTCTCAGGACTGGACTACCTACATAATGGAAGCGATCCGCGAATCATACACCGAGACATTAAGTGCAGTAATATACTATTGGACAAGGAGATGAATGCAAGACTCTGTGACTTTGGACTCTC
Source organism: Corymbia maculata (assembly GCA_014182735.1). Classification (NCBI taxonomy): domain Eukaryota; kingdom Viridiplantae; phylum Streptophyta; class Magnoliopsida; order Myrtales; family Myrtaceae; genus Corymbia; species Corymbia maculata. The sequence goes on along the minus strand of CM024689.1, from coordinate 7,093,899 downwards.
TAAGCAAATGATCCAGCCAGACGCAACTCATGTGACCACTGTAGTCAAGGGCACAGCTGGTTACCTTGACCCTGAGTATGCTTCTGAACACTGTCAAGGCAGATGCTCTTTATCTAGTGTAGAGACTTAATTGTGTGTTTGGTGTGTAGGTATTACTCCACCCAACAACTTACGGAGAAAAGTGACGTCTACAGCTTTGGAGTTGTCCTTCTGGAGCTCATCTGTGGACGAGAGCCAATGAATCATTCAGGAACTCCAGATTCCTTCAATTTGGTTTTATGGGTAAGGCACGCTGCTCCACTTTGTTCCTGCAGATGATGCAGAATTACATGATAAATGGACAGGAATATATACTACACGACTTTGAGTGATTGCATGAGAGCCTATTTGTCGAACAAAAGACTTTGTCTCTGTCAGTGAAGAAAAGCACGAGCAAATTTGAGTTTCTATCTGTTTTCCAAATTAAATCTTTCAACAAAGAAGTGCAAAAATGACTGAATTCCTATATTTCAAAAGCAAAAATCCAGCAAAAGTTCTATATTTCCTTGCATTCTAGCCGTATCTCTCAATTATGGTTTCTACTTATCTATTGAAAAGAATTGTGATCAGTGCAAAATCCTTTGTCCTGTGGGATTTTGTAGGCAAAGCCCTACTTGCAGGCAGGTGCATTTGAGATAGTGGACGAGAGTTTAGGAGGCAATTTTGATGTGGAAAGCATGAGGAAAGTCGCGAAAATCGCTGTGAGGTCTGTAGAGAGGGATGCATCACAGAGGCCGACCATTGCGCAGATACTGTCTGTGCTCAAAGAGTCTTACAGCATTCAGCTTTCTTATCTTGCAGCCTCTGGACATGTGAACTGATTCTACTCGTGTTACAACCAAAACAAGATTTTCTTTTCAGCCCAAAGAGATAAAAAGAGGTCGTTTTTGCTGATAACAAGGTTGTTTATCATTTGTTTGAGCGGAACCTATGTACAGAGAGTTTTGGGTGCATTTATCATATTTATCTTACGTAAATGTATGGGTTGGTATTATTTAATATTCATTTATGCAATAAAAATTAAGCAAGTTTTTGTTCCCATATGCTTCTATTGAAAGAGAACATATTTCTTCTGATATATAAGCCAATACTGTAGCAGTAGCAGGAGACTGCTGCTTTGGTAACACATCCACGATCAATCTTTCATGGGGGAACAACACTCTGGTTTGCCCGGATGAAATGGTCATCCAGCTTCTTTCCTGATACCATACTCATCTCAGAGATGGATTATAGCAAGTTTCCACAAGGTTTGAGCAAGTCTCACGCAAACTTTGCCACCAAAAGTCGTACACATTCCGGTTGCTTTTGATGAATAGGGAAGTGGCCCTGAGGTCAGAGAGAGTTCTGACTGTCTGGGTTCGAGATGGGTGGCCTTTTGAGGACCATAATCAAGGAACTAAACATTAATGGATGCAGCAGCTGAAACAGGTAGAGTGACCCATTTGATGCCCAAAATCTTTCGAGTCTAACAAATTTGATGCATTTTCAAGCAAGGCCCTACAAAATTATCACAAAGTTTTCATCCAAAAGGGAAAGGAAAATGGTCGCTGGTGAAAGAGGATAAGATCATACTAACTGCAGAAAATTATTAACACAAGCACTTTAGCTCAGGGAAAACGGAAGAGCAGGAAAGCATCACAAACAAGTTTTAATCCCTTTCGATGGGACACCACCCATACATCTAACAAATTAATAGACAGACTATTCCGTCTGAAAATTATGAAAAGGCTATGATGCGGATGGTGATTCAACGGAAGGTTGCAATGACCATCCAAAAAATAATAAATAAAATGCTAGCAGCTATTTCCTCCATTTACACAATGTAGCAAATTCCATGAATCTACACTAGAAGTTCCCGCCACAGAAAACAAGCTCACAAGCCGATCATGTGGAGTAGTGCCGCCGCAGAAAGAGAAATAGCGCTGTAGAAGCAGCTATAGCGTATGGAAAGATGGTCCAAATTCCCTGCGCGATTTACACAATTAACGTGTAATTTTTACTACCTCAAAAATACAATCAGAACAGTTCAGGCAAAGAAATATTTCCATACCACTGCAGTTGCAACAGTTGCAAGAGCAAATAGAGGGCGCTCCCTCAGTAAGAATCCAATTCCCAGCTAGAGTCAGAAGCAAAGACGAGAACAGCTTCAGGACTATTATCAAACAGAGAAAGGAAGAACAAGTATGCCAAACAAGATGATTGATGAAGCACACCTCCAGCTCATCAGTTAGTGAATGTTATATTCAAATGGAATGGAATGCCACATTTCACTCTTTGCAAACTTGACTCACCTGGATTGGAAGTGTGATCAAGCCTCCACCACAGACTCCAGCAAAAAAATACTCCGGAGATATTCCCTGAGAATGATTTTGAGAGGATGTCATCCAACCAATTACACGATGTCCAGTCATTGATTTAGAAGGTAAATAGTTCTTGTATTGTTGCACATCAGACAAAAGTAAATTGATCTCTGCAAACTGTATGAAGAATGGTCTCTAATTTATTATTTCATATGCCTGAATTGCAAATGACAATGTTACTAACAACTCTTTATGAGGGTCTGCACATTGCACAATTATGTGATGCAGAGAAAATTAATTATTCATCTAAGATGTTAGATTCACTTTCACCCCGAAACTGGAAAATCCTTAAAGCTGACCCAGATCTAACTCACTGAGATGGAAGCCAAGGACAGGTTCCCTGCTGAGAATTAATTGAGCGCAAATAAAGAAGCATTTCCTCTCAAGGATGACTCACCTACATAACCTCACATTTTCTCACTAACCTAACTCAAAAGCATCACCTCAGACCAGTCACCAGTTTGCAACTGAAATTAGAAGGTTCTTTTGCTAATCACATCTGATCTAATCCGTGGAAAAACTACCAAATTGTCAAGTAGTACCAGAAGATGAGATGGAATCAAATGTACAAGGAAATCAAAAGCCTCTCAACTTTAGAGTTGCATGGGGGAGCAAACGTGGGGGGAAAAACAAGAGGAGCAATATCTTCTCAACAAGTCATCACACCACAAACATCCATGAAACTCTGTATCTGTAAGTAGGTCCAGGGTTCTTGAATCAGACAAGAAAATGGGCATAGAATAGTCATGCGACATCAAAATTATGAACAGAGGCCTACTTTGAAGCTTCTATACTCTATAGCATAAAAGTTTGACGCATGAAATTATTTTAAGCACTTTCATTGATATGGTAACAAATCAAAGATGATGATATACCGAGGCTCCTGCGAGGAAAGCTGTTGGATTCCTCACTCCAAGGGAAAATCGTTCAACTGCAGATAAACTTTCATGAGAAATCACTGTTATAACTCATAAAGCATGAAGAGACATCTACTAAAAAATTGCACCTTGCAGCAGTAGTTCGACACTGATATGTTCCGGCCATGAAATGGCACGAATTTATCTCTTATATTTTGACAACTAAAATGTTCAGCCTAGGAAATTAGGTTAACCATGTAGAAGATAGGTGCAATTTTTGACAAAGAAGAATCTTCAGAAAACGAAAAACACTAAAGAAGCATGTGATGGAGGGGGTAAATAACAAAGGAGATGCCCTCATTGCAGAAGTTACTACCCCATTACTACCATACTCGAGCTCGTCCAACAATGCAAATGTAGCAATTGAAAATTTCAAGGGAAACTGAAAATATGAGTGCTCACCAAAACCAATGAGATTTCCATATTTTTGTACAATACGAGTAATGTTCAAAACCTTCTCTTTCCCAATGCCTAACTGCAAAATACAACTTCAAAAGGTGAAGTGGCAAAATACTGGTGCTGTTACTTCAGACATCTATTGGTAAATATGCTAGATTATAGTTATGATTATTAGAGAACAAAAATGGACATCCATTTATGCATACTCATCCAGGTGCTCAAGTGATGTTTATGCTGGTTTATGTCTGAAGGCGGTGTTTTATCTTTCTGTATGGTCAGAATGTTGGCCAAGGAATACAACTAGGAAAGGTTTGTTAAGAAAAATGCATACGAATTAGATGGCATCACGTCCTCCATATCCATACATGCATGCTGAGTTTCCAAATGCTTCTAAAAGATTGGCAAGCACAAAGAATAAGTAGGAGAAATGCATACAAGTTAGATGGCATCATGTCCTCCATATCCATACATGCATGCTGAGTTTCCAAATGCTTGTAAAAAATTGGTCAGCACAAAGAATAAGTAGGAAAAACCAACCTTTGCACAAACATCATCTGATGCCCCAGTTTGTCTGAAAAGCTTCCCAAGGTAAAAGGGTATCATGTCACTTATACAAACTCCCCTGACAATTTAGATGATCAAGTAAGACTAAGTAGTTGGACAAGTTGGTAGCAATATCCACAATATCAACACAAGAATGGAGAAAACTGAAGCACACAGAGCAACCACCTACCAATATACCCACATAACTGTCGACAGGATGTAAGGGGCATTTCTTAAGAAAGATTCTGCAAACGATTGCCACGTGCCATTCAAGGAGAGCATCCGGGACAAAGTTATGCCAACCTATAGTATTTACCTCCACTTATGAATTTCCAAAACTGAAAGCCAATGGGGAAAGGAGAGAAAATATGTTGACAATGAGTTTGTCAAACAGAAGTACCAGTAGAAAGGACAGACCCATATATTCAAAGCTTCCTCACTAATGAAAAGTCCGCACCCAGCAGCCATTAGCAGCCAAAAGTAAATCCACCTGCATTGTGGCAAGTGAAAATACCTTAAAACTTGCAGTATGTACATGACAGAAATGAAAAATAAAAGTCAATTCAAGTTTTATGCTTCATAAGATGGACAAATACTGCTGCTTATGAAACATGAAGAGCTCTCTATGCCAAGGAGCTTTTCCTGAGCCAGGGAAACAGAATCAAAAAAATCTAATTTGAAAAATCAATTTACCAGAGAAAGTTTCAAAGTTCTTTTATTATTCCTTTCACAAATAGAAGATTTTCATGACTATTTTTTCTTTTATTTTTGAAAGGTCTAAAAAATTATTCTTTCTTTTAAAACCGGTATAACTAAAAAAATGAAGACAAGAAAATTTCAGGATCACAAGCATTCTCCAGAATTTCTCTTAGATTTGAACCCATAGCTGATTCGAAAATTGAAAGGAAAATAAAAAGAACTGGGGACTCTTCTGACTGAAAAAAAAAATATGGAATTGTCAACAAAAAAGAGCAGAGGTGTGGGTGAAGTTTATGTTAGCACGCTAGCAATGCCAATTGCAATTGCTTCTAGCAAGCATTCAGAAACTGGACGCTACCCAGGGGCATATTCTGGAAGCAAAACTTTGTATCCAAAAGCTTTAAAACTGAAACCAACAGGAGATGCAGCCATTACTGCAGAGGAAGAATCATCTGCCAAAATCTGAAATCCCTGTGATGATCCAGGGGAAGACCACTTCAACACCGAGAGATATCAATGTGCCTAATACAGCTATGCCAAGGGCAATTGCTAATTTAACGAGGAATGATCTTCCTCCAATGGCACCACTCTTTTCTTTGTCTTGAAGCTCATTCTCAACCACATCTACTTCATCCTGAGTAACTTTGGAGATGATGGCTTCAAAACCTTCTCCATCCCCTTGTCGCAAGCTCTGAGATCTGCAACACGTGTCAGTCCAATAAATGCCATTAAGATAAACTGACAATGCTAAACCATGGCTAGCTGACAATTAGTGCCACAACATAATAAGATGTGTAAAGAGAACGTCCAACACACAAGATGGTTAATTGCATCTTGGAAAGGTGGCAAATTCATCCATGAGAGGCATTACCAGAAAGAATGCAAAGTTGACAAGAAAAAAAATATCGTATTGCAGTTCTCCTTTGTATAGAACACAACTGCCAGTTCGCAAGTAATGCAAGCCCGGGCACAGACTATAGCTTGATCACGCACGGTGAACCCGCACAGTCCCCCTTGCATCCAATCAACTTAGCTGGGCCGTATCATATCATCACAACAGGTGCTCGGCTAAAATCAAAGAAGGCCAAGAACCTGACCAGGCTTCCCTCAGTGACCAACATATGAACAGAAGTGCTCCAAGACATGCTCACAAATTCAAAATGAACTAGAAACAAGAAGCAATCGCACTAGCCACACAGACAAAGACACACCCCCACATCACACGTAACCACGTAACGCGAGACGAGCAAGAGAACCCATATCAGATTTTCCTCCATCCGAAACCAGAAAAGCCCACCTGAGACTGGAGCCTCTGTCGAAACCCGACGTCGCGGAGCTCCCATGCTGCTCCAAACACAGCACCCCGCGACGGGAGAGAGCGAAAGAGCAGGGACGACCCACAACGGGTCGCGGACGGAGGGACTCGGGATTCGGAATTAAAGGCGGGTTCCAGCTCAAGAGAGCGAGCGGCGGAGACATTCGTGGAGTGAAAATGGGAAAAGAACGAAGGAAAAAAAAAAAAAGGAGCTGCCTTTTTTCTTCTACGGCAGCTGCTGCTACTGGAACATGCTACAGCAGTTGCAAGAAGAAGGCGACGGAGCGTAGAAGAAGAAGAAGAAGAAGAAGAAGATGGAGAGAGGGAGAGAAGTGAGGAGGCGTTGGCTCCACGTGCCCCCCACGCTGATGGGGGACATAGAATCGATAGGAGGGATATGCTACGTATATTTCTTTTTGACCCGCTGATATTCTCCCTTCCATAGGGGAAGGAAAAACCCAAAAAAAAAAAAAAGGAAAATAGAGAGAGTGAGTGAAATAAATAAATAAATTTTTTGGTTAGAAAATAAATAAATAATTTGAAGAAATACAGAAATGACTCCATTTTCTCGACCAATTGCCGACGCAAGATGAATATGTGGTGCTAATGTTGCACGAGCAGATAAAAAGAAATTGAAAAGATGCCGAAAACAATTCATGTTTATCGGCTATGCCTGGGTTGGATTCATTATTTTTTTTAATTTCAGAATGGACTTGTATCCGGCACGTTGTGTTTCTCCGTCCAAATGAAAACGGAAAATGTGGATCGAGTGCTAGAGATCAACATGTGGCGTTGTAGTGAATGCAAATTTAATGAACTCTACATAGAGGTGACCACTAGGCGAGCTCGAGCGGGACCTTATGATTCAGCTCAACATTTTGTCAAACGCATTCATCATAAGATCTATAATGATGAGCGTTTCCTTAGGGCATGCCGAGCAGACTTTTTCGCTAAATGCCCTTGCCCGAAATATCCTTGTGGCATAGATCGGGCCTGGCCAACTCTATAGATTGTTAAATTCATGATCAGATTTTGCTACAAGAGGTCGACCTTAGGAACACTACCTGAGTACCACTAGAGGTGTCAAATGGATGGGATGGGTCGGGTCGGGTTTTGATCGGGTTGAAAATGGTCTGACCCATATTGACTAATTTAACCCGTTTTGACCATTTTTATGCAATGTAAATTTAATGACTCATACCCAACCCAACTCAACTCAACCCATACACAACCCATACCCAATCCATATTACCAACACATATTAATATTTAATTTAATTTAAGAAAATCTACTCCCACTTATTTAGTCAACTTTAAACTTTTCACATATAAATTATTTAAATAAAAAGTTCACATCAAATTTATAAAGTAAACTAAATAATAAAAAATTAGTAAATAAAAAAATGTGGATACCTCTCAATTGAAATAGTTTGAGAAAAATAATTTTTTTTAAAAATCTATTTTTTAATTATTTTAAAAAATTGAATTTATTTTTCTTTTCCCTTTCTTTTCTCTTTTCTTTCTTCTTCCTTCTTCTTCCCCCGTTTCCTCTACTGGTGCCACCTGACGGCAACTGGCCAAGATGCAGGCTAGAGAGCTCGAACTCGACTAAAGCCAACGAACTCGAGGCTTGGCCAATCTAGGCTCCGTCAAGATCACTAGCAGTGGTCAAGCTTGGGCTCTCCCGAATTTGGCAAGCCGCAAACTCTATTATGGCCACCGAGTTCGGGGCTCACCTACCTAGATCCGAGCAAGTCGCAGCTCAACCAAGGCCGGCGACCTTACGACTCGCCTGTCCAGATCTAGGTCGAGCTCCGGCCAACAAGCTTAGGGCTCACTGGCTCGCTAGCCCAAGCTCTGTCGCGACTCATCTAGCCAGATCCAGGCTAAGCTCCAACCGGCGACGACAAGCTCGGGATCAGCGATGGTGATGACGGCGTGATGGCAAGATCAGCAACGGAGGTCGAGAACGTATAGAGGAGAGGAATGGAAAGAGAGAGATGATGGGTCTACCTAATAACTCACTCAACCCATATTTGACACATATTTAACTTTCACTTGACCCATATTTAACTTTCACTCAATCCATATTTGACCCATTTAACTAAAAGTGAGTCATAATGTGGGTTTATAACCCATATTGACACATCTAAGTACTACTTTTAGATTGCGTTAAACAGTTAAGATAAAATTTAGAATATGATATAATTTATCATATCATCTATTTGGTGCTTGCTCATTTCGGGATAAAATCAAATATAAGAGACATAATTCAAATTAAATTATTCCATGGAGGAGAAAGGATAGAGGTAAATAGAGTTTCTAATATTCATAATAGGAAAGTTATTTTTCTCGAAAAATAATTTTTTTAAATTAATAAATTAATATTATATTTCAATATAAATAATATTTAATCCGATATAAGAAAATCAAAATAATGAAAAATCGAGATGGCTAGCAAATATCGAGTTTTTTTACTAGTTCATTTATTCATAATCATTAATTAATTCATGATAGAACTAATTATCCTCCATTTGAATAAAAAAAAAATTCTTTGTAGAAAACGCTAGAATAGCCCTACACTTTTCTTTCAATACCAGGGAGAAGAAATGGAATAAAATTACAAAGAAAAGACAAAATTACTGAGATAACTTAGGGTGAATAGATTATTAAACAAAATCTTGACAAGATAATGCGAAATAGAATGAGTCTAGATAAAAGTTTGAACAAGATTCAAAATTTGTTAAGCAATAGAGCAAACTTTTAAAGGCACCCTGCAAGTGTACAATAGACTATAGCAATAAACAATTAGAGTTCGGAGTTGAGAGAAAATTGCACATAAGGTTTATAATGGTTCGGATTTGATTAAGCCTACATCCACTTTTTTACGCTAATGGCCTATTAGATGTATTTTACTATGTGATCAATAAAAGATTACAAGACTAAATGTAAATACTCAGTAATAGATTACTATCTCACTAAATCATTCTTTTTGTATTTCCCTCATGATCACAACTATGGTAGATAAGTGTATGATCGAAGTAAGCTCAGACTTTGGAATTTCAGATTCTAAGCTTCATCTCTTACTTACTCATTAGTGCCTTGGTCTCCTTATATATTCTTCCATTCCCACACTTTAGAGGATCGTCTTCCAATTTATCCATTAGATAGAACTATATCAAGAAGATTTAGTAGCCGTTAAAGGCATATTTGTTAACAGGCTAAATAATAATTAATTCAATTAATTTGTTCCCACAAATAGATTTAGAACAAAATAAAAAAGTAAAAAAGTTTTTTCTTTGTTCTCGAGAACAATTTCAAAATTTAGCCTAATTTTTCTTTTCTTCTCTTCCCTTTCATTTTATTATTCTTTGCCATTTTCTTATTCTTCTTTTTCCTTTTGGCTAGTCCCTGGCCTCGATCATGGCCGACGACCGATTAGACGAGGGCTGGCAACACCAAGCCACAACAAAGCTTGGCCTTGCTAGGCTATCGCCAGGTCGGCGTCACCAAGCTAAGGCAAGGCTAACCTAGAGGTTGTTGAGCGAGGCTCAACCTCATCGGGCCGGCGATGCCAACTTGACAGTGGCTCGACGAGGCCGAGCCTTGTCATGACTCAACGTTGCCGGGGGCTAGTGATGCTCTAGCGAGGTCACCGGCCCTTGTGTAGCTAGTCACCGAAGCCGATGATTGGAGGAAGAGAAGATGAATAGGGAAAAAAAGAAAAGAAAAAAGATAAAATTTTAATAAAATTATTAAAAATTTTAAAAGAAAATGGTATGGACGATAAATTTTAAGGGTTTTATCAAATAAATTTTTATTTCCATAATAGAAATTTGAGGTAATTACCAAATATTTTCAAATGCTCAAAAAATGTTCCTAAAATCAAAATAAAAATATAATTTCTGAGTAGAAATTGTTCTTGGGAATAAAATTATTACATGCACCCTAAGTGACATAAGTTGAATCCCCACTTTGATTCCGTCAGCAGATACAATCAAAATCTAGATTTTCGTAGGTAGAGCTTCTTCCTTTATAAATATATTATCTTTATGATTCAATTGCCAATTAATTAAATTGAGTCAATTAAATCTATTTTAGTATTAAATCAAAATCAAATCACTAGCCGTTACTTGTCACAGTCTCATTCTGGACCTATCTTCCTTCTTATAATATGCTACGTTTTGAACTAGATTCATTTGGACTAGCTATGTTCTGAATCTTGTCAAGATAGGAGTGAGAATAATTCTCCTAGTCTTCGTTGTTGGATTAGATCTTGATATGAAGTCTGAATGTGTTCTCAACAAATTATCCTTGAATTTGAGCTAGAATGAAATATATTCATTCCTCGAGTATCGACATGTACCAACGTACTTTCAAAACAATTATTAGTTCTAATAAAGTCTAGGAAATTTTTGTCAGCTTTAAAATTAAGTAGGAATTTTCTCAACAAAAATAACAATTTTATTTTTTAATTTAATATTTTTATTTATATATTCGAATTTAATTATATCTTATAATATAAATTTAATATATAATATGAATATATATTTATATTTATCACATGTTTTAGGTGTTTTGGTATTTTAGATATGTTAGTACAGTTTCATATTTAATAAAATTTTACTAGAGAATGATGAAAGGGAAAAATAAAAATAAAAGATAAAAAAGAGAGGAATTTTTAAAATAAAAATAAAACGAAAGTAAGTAAGAGTGTAATGAGAGATTTTTATCTTCTTCGTTTGTGAACTTTTAGGTTTATTTATATTATACCAAGCGAAATATATAACATGACATGAATATATCCGACTTTATTATTGTGATTTACCAAACAGTTAATAAGATATAGTCAAATCTTTAGATTTCATATCTCATCTTATCTCAATTAGAAACCCAAATGATCAAACGTAACATTAAAAGTTTAGTATATGTTGATTGAACATGATCATTATACCTATAGGCTCCAATCATTGATTCTACTCGGATCACATTGACACCACACATGGATTTACTGCAAAATAAATTATGAGGACAGTTTCTATTTTAGAGACCAAACCTGTTACAAAATAAAGCACGATGATCAAAAATTTAAACGGAGGTTATAGTATAAGGAGTATTTTCAACAAAAAAAAAAATTCTCTTTAATTTTTATTTTTTTTTTATTTTCAACAAAAAAAAAAATCATTGTCTTTAAATTATTTTTTTTTACATGTACATATCTCCAACGCTCGGTCAATGCTTTCCACCAATATTGGGACGGAATCACGGAAAATTGTACTGAAATTATGACCCAAGATTAGTTCAGGAATCAAATTTCTTACAAATAAACGAGCGAGGAACATAATCGCAAAGTGCCTATAGTATAAGGATCAGATATAATCACAAATTCAATTCTGGAAGTTTTCTATTCTGTATTATTATTATTATTATTATTATTTAGAATGCGAAATGGTCTAACATAATCTCTGTGCAATGCTGACTGAGTCATTTTACGTGGGATGTTCTGGATAGTTTTACTAAATCGACAATATTGAAAGCGGACTAATGTTGGTTTTTTTCACCTTGTGTGAACACTAGAAGGGCGCATATTGGGGAATTCTATTTTTGCCTTTTCCGCCGCCTTTTCCTTTCTTATACTTTTCGTCTAGCGGAAAATCAACGAATTTGCAAAGCACAATTACCACGATGATTCACATTTTATTCCGGTTAATTCCCCCAAAAAAACCCAGATTTAGGCTTAGTCTTAATTCTGTTCCAAACATTTTTTTTATCTAAGAAAAAACCCAAAACTTTAAGTTGAGTCCCAAATTTGCCTCAAACTTTTTTTTGTCTTAAAGAAAACTCCAAATTTTAGGTATAGTTCCAAATTTGTCTCGAACTTTTTTTTTTGTCTAAAAAAATCACTAACTTTAGGTTCAATTTCAAATCTACCCCTTTTTTGGTCTAAAAGAAAATCATCAATTTTTACTTTAGTCCTAAATTTGCCTCGTTAGCTCTTTGCTCAAAAGTTGCTGTTAGTCGTCTCTAATTTTTATATATATCCTAGAACAGTTTTATTTTGAAGATAATATTCCATGTCACCTTGCCATCGTGTATTTATTATCAATATGAAAATACCATGTTAAGTTGAGATGGGATCACAGGGTAGATTTGAGAATGGATTAAAATTTCATATATTTTTTAGACAAAACAAAATTTAAGATAGATTGGACCTAAAATTTAGGATTTTTTGAGACAAAAAAAAAGTTTGAAACAGATTTGAAATTGGACTTATAGTTTTGGGTTTTTTCCAAGACAAAAAAATTTTTGGAATAAATTTGAAATTAGATCTAAAGTTTGGAATTCTTTTAGAGAATTGACCCCATTTTATTCGATATTCTCACGTAGCAAACTTTTGGAGAGGCCCCATAAAATTTCAAAAGCTAGAATGCTTTAATCTACACTGAGGGCAATGTAAAGCTTTTACGATGTACATGGAATGAAGAGAGCTTGGAGAAAAGACAATTCTTGGAACATTGTCGCTGGAATACTTTCGTCTAGAACATGACCAATTACCTTTCGGTCGATACGATACCAGAGCATGGACTTTTGAAATTACCGATGCCCCGCTGCGGATACATCGTGCTCCAGTTCAACGATTGTTCGGGACCAATGGAATCGAATTTTGTATTCAATATTCTTTGTCGTGCTTACGAAAGCCTTGAAATCTATAATGAATCGTGTATGTTATTTTTTTTATGTTCATGTGGTCTCTTTCTAACTAATAATTTAGCCTTTTGAATTGAATTTGTTTTTTTTTATAATGATATAGTGGGGTTCAGGTGTGGGGGCGTAGAAACGCAAAGGTGGTGTTGGGTACAGTAAAGACGTGACACGACTCTAACGATAGTTAGAAAATCTCACGTTACAGGGAAGATGCTTTGACTTGGTCAATCGGCCTTATGTTGTGCACATCCCTAGAGCCCATACTATCCATTTCACATACGTGCATTCATCCTCCACGCACTGTTAAAAAATTAATGGGTCTATATACTTTTTTATATTCAAGTGATCTCTCTCCGCTTAACAATTAAGATTTCAGGTTAGACTTCCAGTATAAAGCGATGAATACATACTGCCTATGGTAGTGTCTAATGACATGTTCTAAATTGCCTGTGAAAGCAGTCTGTTCATCCGTTTTTCACCATTGAAATTCAATACCATGGACAATGCCGATTCCAAGATACTATGCCTGCATATCGTAGAGGGCACGAAACTCCTACAATACCATTTAGATGGGGCAGCTATGTCGGTCATCTCTCCTCGCCCTTTTCTACTTATTTGGTACCACGCAAGATGCAATTCAACCCGGAAAAAAAAAGAAAAAAAAAGATGCAAAGCGAGCACACGGTTTCCGTCAACGCACGGGAAAAAAACTTCCGATTAGAGAAAGAGCAAAAGCTAAAAAGAAAAAGCGGCATACGTTTCTAGAATACCAAAAGCAAAGGGGGACGCCAAAGCCAATCGAATCGTGCCCCCACCCGTTCGGGCAAAAACGATGCCGCTCCTCTCCCTCGCCACCGATTCAACCGACGAGAGATTTGTTGAATCCGAAAGGGCATCAAAGCATCTTCTTTTTTGAGCCCCCCAATTAAAAAAAAGTCAGCACCCTTTGATTTCGACACCAACCACGCCCCCCGCGCTCGTCCCCGCATCGCAATTTGCGGTTTCTCGAAGGGCATGGGAGCAAAAAAACAAAAAATGAGATAGGAAGAAGAGGGGACACGGGAGCAAATGGGACGGCGGCATCTGGAAACTCTCTGCCCACCCCCTAGGTCCTAAAATGCAATTTAATAATGATAATGACGTTAATTTACGTTGAGTTTTCTTTTTCTTTTTTTTTCTTTTTTTTATATCCAAGATCTGACTTGGCTCAACCTTACGAGAGCACATGTCCTCCACGGGTCCGATAGGCCCAACAACGACCACCGACTATATCTAGAGGAGAGCTAACCCAGTAACCCACTAGCAGGACCTTCCACTTAAGATATGTTAGTAGCTGCAGAGTTTCGATCTTGGGACCTCTACGACGAAATACCAAAAACCGAACCAACTCAGCTACCCATTGGTGGATATAGAGAAAAGCATAGAAAGGAAAAGAAAATCCAACCCTATTGTTTGTTACGTCTTCTTTTTTAATTTTTTACATAAATGATGTGATTTGCATATGATTTCTCATGTGATTAGCTTATTACAATGATATTTCTCGACCCGCCTAATTACCAAATGGATTTGAGCTCTTGTGTGGCTAATTTTAAGATGCTCGATGTTTCAATTTTAATCAATATATTCTATCGAGAAAACTGTATATAAAAAAGGACCCTTAAATAATAACAATAAAAGTTCGGAGCGAACACATGGACATGTTGTGTACATGTACCGCCTCATGGATTACATAACCCCACAAACATGGCTGGTGCCCCCACCCTCCTCCTTCTCCTTCAATTCCACTCTTCCCTCTCGCACTAGATAATAAAAAAATGGATACTAACTTATATAAATATATATATATATATCGAAAATAATAAAAATAATAATAATAATAATCTTTCTTTTTTTCAGGAAGCAGAGTGCCGACAAAGGCAGCTCCACGTGGCGCGAGGCAAGTGGTCCGTGACGCGCGTTTTACAGAACTCCCCCGCCCCCGCTCGGTCGACGCTACCAACTTTGATAAAACGAATTACGTTTCTCCTCGGCATATTATTATTCGTTTTTTTATGGCGTGGAATACGAACGGTCAAACACGACCGATTTTTATTTATCGCCCTTTTTTTTTTTTTTTTCACTTCCTTTTCCTTTCTTTTCGCAGAGTTCCGGAATCCTTGTCGGAATATATATCCACGGGCACGACGCGCGTTCTCTCGGATTTTCTCTTTCTTTCTTTTATTATTTTCTTCTCGATTTCGGCAGGGAAAAAAAAAAGAAGGGTGCCGAAAGGAAAATTTCGAGAGAGGAGTCGGGAGAAGCGTTAGGAGCACCTCCACCTCACGAACTTCCGCCCCGCCGTCAACTAACGGCGCCGGCGGGCCCCCACCCCTCCTCCCCCTCCTTCCTGAGAAAACGAGGCGAGAAAGCGACAACAAAACGGTCTGGGCGATTTAATTAAAAACAAATAAATAAATAAATAAAAGGGCCGAGGTGGCCCGCCTCGTAACGCTTCTTCTGAGAAAGACCCACGATCCCTCTCTATGCCTCTCTCTCTCTCTCTCTCTAGATCTACAGTAATTTAATTTAATTTAAAAAAAGAAAAAGAAAATTCTTAAAAAGTTTGTTAAGCTATAGAGAGAGAGAACAAGAGGAATTTTCTTTTCTTTAATTTTCTCTCGCTAGAAACGGAAGAAGGAGAGGAGTGCCAACCTAGTAACAAAGCAGAACGAGAAAGAAAGAGAGAGAGAGAGAGAGAGAAGGGGAGCTGCATTATTCGGATACGTCTTTCAGATGGGTGTGGGATGGGGGGAAGGAGCATGCAAGTGATTCGAACAGCATATATTCTCCTCCGCTGCTCCTTCCTTTTCTCCTCCGCGTAAACGCCCCGCGCCCACCCACCCAACCCCCACCAGATTCCACCCGGAGCTCCGTCGCCGATCCGATTCGATTCGCCTTCTTCTTCCCCTTCTCGCCTTCAATACGCCTCGATCCATCCATCCAGCCGGCCTCGATCTCCGCCTCCATTTTCAGCCTCGATTCTCAGGTAACGTCGCGTGGCTGGTGGCCCCCGAATTCTCTCTGCCGTTTCTTCTTTGGCTGCTTTGCTTGTTGCTTGTTCTCCGGGATCGGTTTCGTCCCGCATTCTTCCCTCGATGCGGTGTCGGCGAGCAGTGGCGAGCTGAATCGAGTGTGCGCCGATCAATGCCGCGATCCGTTATCTCCATCCCGATCTTCTCTCTTTGTTCCTGTTGCTGTTGCCGTTGCTGTTGTCGTCGTTGTTGTGGTGGCGGCGGCGGCGGCGCTTCCCGTCGCTGCGTGTCTGCGTCCTGAAACTGAATCATTTCGTCAGGTTGATTTCGCTGCTGGATTGCGCTCGACTCTCTCCGCGGATACTGGATCGAAGCCGACCGAGCGCGCGCGGGAGGGAGACTGCTAGAATGTCAGGTAGTTCCCGTGCCTACCTTTCTGAATTCTCGGAGCGTCTGCGTTTGGCTCCTCAATCGGGAAATGTGCTCACTGAGGTGGAGTGTGACTTCCGATCGCTGGTGATTGTTACAGGGGAGGCGGCGACGCCTGTGGTGCTCGATGACGAGAGGACGAGGAGGTCCGACTACTACGAGATATCGGACGACGACAGGAGGAGAGCGGCAGCACGGTCCAGGTCTCACAAGAAGAAGGCCATGAATCTTGCATCCGCATCCGCGAAGATCACGCACTCGCTTAAAAAGCGCGGTAGGCGCATCGCCGATTGCCGGTACGCCTCGATTTCTGTCGACGATGTACGGGATGCGAAGGAGGAAAGGGCTGTCGAGGCTTTCCGTCAGGCATTGATAACGAGGGATCTGCTTCCACCGTCCCATGATGATTACCACACAATGTTGAGGTAGAACTAGAATTTTGTTATAAAACCTATGCAGGTTTAGTGGCCGTTTGAGATGGACTGTATGTTCAGCACTAAAAGATGTACTTCTTAGGTATCTTGGAAAATGGCATGTGGATTCAGGACTTTCAATCTAGAGACTAAAGAATGAGTAGTATTGGCTCCATTTCTATCGCCAGCTATATTGTCTGTTCCCATAGTAAATGACTTGCTTTCCAGCATTGACCCCAGGGACACCGCATTGTTTTGTTTGTGTCACCGTAGCCTACATTGTACTTCCTCATTGGCAAAAGCATTTGGATGTGTATCCAGGGTCTGAGTGCTTGTTTTGTGAGCAACCTTTGTCTTCCTGGTCCTATCTAGGTGTCCATGCTTAGCACATTGAATGAGTGAATTGAAGCATTCTCAAACTGTGAAAAGAATTAGACTGCAGTGACGGATGTTGTAAGTTGTCTTCAACTAGTAGAAACTGTCAGGTCGTTTAGATTGCTTTTCTTAGATTATCTTCCAATCGTTCTGTCAGATGATATTCCAATTTTTGCGTTATCTCTTACTTTTTTTGGGCGTGTAAGTCGATCACCCCTCATCAGTTTCCATATGTTTCACTTTCGAGCTTAGCTATTGTCACCTAGATATCACCTCTTTTCTTTGCAGATTCTTAAAGGCAAGAAAATTTGACCTAGACAAAACAGTCCATATGTGGGAACAAATGCTCAACTGGAGGAAAGAGAATGGAGTAGATACTATTTTACAGGTAGAATTGGCATCGCCATCGTCATCTCATCTCAATATTTTTGCGTATCATATGTCTCCCAGGAGAAGATGCATATGAGGTTCATTGGGCTGATGCACTCTAGTTCAGTCTCTGACCAAACCAAGTTCCACTGACGTTTTGGGGTATTTAGTTTGATAGATTGCTTACTCCTGAAAGCTCTCATTTGGCTCCCCATGCATTGCCTCTAATTTCTCTTCTGACATTTTCTGCTATATGGTTCTCCATTTTAGGATTATGTATATGATGAGTATGAGGAAGTCAAGTCATGTTATCCTCATGGTTACCATGGCATTGACAAAGGAGGAAGACCTGTATATATTGAACGCCTTGGAAAAGTTGAACCTAGCAGGCTGATGTCTATCACAAGTGTGGATCGGTTTCTGCGGTACCATATTCAAGGCTTCGAGAAAGCTTTTGCTGAAAAGTTCCCTGCATGCTCCATTGCTGCAAAAAGGCACATCGACTCTACAACCACCATACTGGACGTCCAAGGATTGGTAATTCGTCACTATGATATTTTGTCAAGAGTGCCTGTCATATATCTATCTCAGTGTATAACCAAGTGACATATTGGAAATCATACAGAATATCATGAGCTTTGGAAAGATCGCACATGACCTTGTTATGCGCATGCAGAAAATTGATGGTGACAACTACCCTGAGGTATAGCTTAATTATGATGAGAACGCAACTGAGGAAAACTAACGCCAAAGCAATTTCACTTATCTTTTTCTTACTTTGCAGACGTTGCATCAGCTATTCATCGTTAATGCTGGTCAAGGATTTAAATTGCTTTGGAACACAGCAAAGAGCTTTCTTGACCCAAGGACTACATCTAAGATACATGTATGGTTCATGCTACATGTTCTAATTGTTGGAAAATGAAAAGTACACAAATCCCTAAGTGGTTCTGCTTTGACCTCCAGGTTTTGGGGACCAAATACAGGAGTAAGTTGTTGGAAGTTATAGATTCGAGGTCAGTACTCGAAATTGTACTTCATGGAAAGTTTGCCTGTTAGTTGTTAATTTAGGCAATAGAACTCATGCAAGGATCTTTATCATGGAGCAGCCAATTGCCAGAATTTCTAGGAGGAACTTGCTCATGTGAAGGTGGATGCCTTAGGTTTGACAAGGGACCTTGGACTGATCCAGAGATAATGAAGGTATGACCCTACTCAATGACTGGAGTCCTATTTCTTTTATCAGGGTCAACTTGGTGAATGCGGATGCTTCAAAATACGAAATTCTTGAGTTGCTGTCAATGTACGGTTCATCTACTCTTTGCAGGTAGTCCATATCGGGGAAGCAATGTATCTGCAGAAAATAAAAAGCTACCATGAATATGATTTAGAAGTGGAACTGTTTGCATCCAAGGTAACTTATTGCGAGACTTGCCACCAAGCCTACCCTCCAAAAATTTGTGGAACTACAATGTATAGTTTATAACGCCTTTTTTTCCTTCTTTTAGAACACTGGTAATGATGTGTCCAGAGAAGAGCTGCTACCAGAGGTAATGCAAGGTGCCTCAGACCTTGTGCCTCAGATACCATCTCGTGATGAGGTAAGTTCGATTGTAATTTGATATTACCTTTTCCTCGTTCACTATATAGCTTCCGTATTTCAAATTCTCAATTGAATATTAAAGAAGAGAAGATTGTTTAGAGGTTTGAATAGCCCATTTGCCATTTTTCTGATGGAAAAAAGAAACTTTCAACATTTCATTGGAAAACAACCTTGTTTGTTTACATGAAGGAAAAGCATATGGAAAGTAGTTGATAGAGCTTCTCACAGACACTGAGCTCATGGCTATTATAGGCTCATTTTTCCAAATTTTGTGGTCTTCGTGTACATAACTGCCTGCAGAATAGAACCCTCTATATAGGACAAAATAGAGGTAGATAGGTAGTGAGAACATATAATGCCAATATTCATGTATTCTTCATGCTATGCCTTAGTATTACAGAAAAATAACAGTACCACATTGATTGGCACTGTTTAACTCTGCTGTGTATTTGTTGGTGATGCATGTAGAAGCTGTCTTTCTATGATGAAAACCTGCTTTGAGATCGTTCTCTTAATTCTGAGGTGAAAACTTTAATTGAGATTGAAGACATAGGCTTATAACTGGGATTAGCATAATAATGCCACCCATGTACTTTCCTCTACATATACATCAAACTTCTACATTTTTCTCTTACACCAGGAAAGAATGGAAGATCCCGGAGTTTCCTCTAATGTAATAACATCTGTTGATGCCACTGAAAGAAATGGAGACGTTAATTCACCAGGTACTTGGCCATTTTGCCCCATTTTGATCATGGAACCATACGCAAAAATTGAGTATTTTGGGCTTTATAGTTCACTGTATATTTGTGTAGTAGGTAGAACCTCACATTTTTAAACATCGAACATACATCTCTTATATGGGATGTAACTTCTGAGTCTTACCATGCTCCGTACATTCATAAGTGAAAATAAAAGTTCTGGTATGAATTTAGCTTTGATTAGATGACTTCTCAATCATGACCTTTGCTGATTAAATCTCTCTGGCTTGAGTTTTAACATCTATAAAACAAACAGTAAATTAATTCATTTGGTGATATTGACAGATCATCTGACCAATGCCAATACTCCGAGAAGAGCTCTTCCTCCCATAGCAAGTTTTGTAGTTCATTTCCTAGTCAAATTTTTAGGATGTATATATCTTCTGTTCCAGAGGGTAGGGAGAAACTTTTCAGTAAGACGTCTTGGTGTAGAGTCAGAAGACCGGGGTAGATCTCATGGCGAAGAGTCAAGAGCACAAGGTGCATCCCAGGTTATAGAAGCAAACTCGCTCCATCCATGCTGGCAGAGGCTGCAAAACTTAGAAAGGATGGTGACTGAACTATCTAATAAACATGCAAAAATACCCCCGGAAAAAGACAACATGCTTCTTGAGTCGATGAGTCGCATTAAGTCCATAGAATATGATCTGCAGAAGACAAAAAGGGTATGTATCTTTCCTAACTGGTATGGAAGCTATCAGAAATGAAGTCTTTTGTCTTTTTGGGCAAGCTGATTTTGATGCTAAACGTGTACATTGTAGGCACTGCTTGCCACTGCATCTCAGCAAGTGGAACTTGCTCAATCATTCGAAAGTCTGAAGGACAGATCAGCTGTAAGTTTCTATATACCCTGGAAACAGCAAACCAGAAACCTTTGAACTCTTTTCCATATATATATATATATATATATATATATATATATATATATATATATATATGAGATAATGTGATTGTTTTTCTACAAATGAAGCTTCCTTTGGTTCAAAGCTTGTAAAATTTTTCTTCTGGCATTAGTTCATCTGAAGTAGTGTGATGCATTAGTTTGAAGACACCGGAAGGTCTCCCCATCATCTAATCATCCCTAGATTCCTACGGTCTTATAGGCAGTACTAATGTGGGAGTTTGAATATTTTTTATTTTTTTGCCATTGAACAACATGATATGTATGTTAATATTGATTTCTGTTGAGAAAAGTCGTATCAAATGGCCAGACACAGCTGTCGGTCAAGAGGGTTTGTCATCTTCTTTACTGAAAAGATGTGACGTTGAATGGTGGATTTATCACGTTCCCATGTATATACACTAGTGTAAATTTGATACTGATCTTTATCATGTTCCCTCGTAAATTCTCTATCTTGTAGCAGGGAACAAACACTTGTTGGCCGAGACATAGATCTCGCGCCCCAGGAAATTGAGCTCCGTTCTTTTTCGGGGAAAAAGTCGGATCATGTTTTCAACTGTATCTCATACCTCCTGGGAGGAGAATTGCAACAAGATTTGACTGCTCGCTGGGCTGCAATATCTCTAATTCTAGGTGATCACCCTCCCTCCTCCCTTCCTGCCTCCCTCCCTCCCTCCCTCCCTCTCTGATACCTAATTCCTGCTTCCCACAGGTCTTTCATGCACGCATTTCCTAATTGGTAGGTGAACCTTGGAAGGACCAGCGGGAGGCCCTGATGTGTATTTAGAACCCAGATTTATCTAGTCGGGCATAGAATGCATGTGCCCCGTGTTCATATTTTCTTGTAAATAATGAGATTTTTCCCTTGGCGGTGCCATCGATATTATACGTGACCACAAGCATAGTGACATAAAAGTTCGAGAGCTTACTCTTCTGTCTCCGGAACTCAAACTTAGTTGTCATTAAATGCATACTTGCAGCACAATATGATCTCTCGTTACACCATCTGATAGACACACGATGAGTCGATGAGTAGAAATGACAGAGGACGCTATTGTTTTTAAGGGCAAAATGCCGTAGCCAATTCGCCACCTTACAAAGGTACAATTAAAGTCCGGTTTGCTGCCATATTAACTTTGCCTCGCTTGTGTTACCAAACCCCACTGTCCACACTTGGCTGCTGCAAAACTAAAACGAGCTCCATAAATTTCTCACGAGGATATCAAAGCTATCGTATTGAGGCGGAGACTGACTGGCAGATATCCACTTTTCAACGACTGTCGGAGATGGGCAAACAAGCGCATGAACCTCAAATTATATCTTCACGAAGTAGCTCCAAGGGTACATAGATATTACCAAAATTGACCCTTTTGTCAAAGGAGGAAAATACACGACTTGCAAATCTTACAAACTGTGCACAAGGGCATTTACGCTCGACAAAGTAAGGTTCTTTCTGCATATCGTCCCATCAAATACACGCTCTTTTTAAGTCATAAGCTAAGGATCAATCGTCACAGCATAATGTACTTAGTTTGTACCGAAATTCAATACGTGAATGGTTACAGAAGGATCTGGTAAGACAATTGCATTCCACCCCCAATTGCGATTACAGGATACAGTCTAATTTTGCAGGTGTACACGGCAAGAAGCCAAGAGGGATATAGTTGTAATAACATAATGGACCAGTCTATACAGCCGAAACCCATATATTCACAAAATTGAAGAGGCTTTTTTGCCTGCGAAAATAATTGATACCCACTGAATTTATGAGGGTAATGATGCAGGCACTAATCTAAGGGGCCAGAAACGAGCAAGACCCCAATCAAGAGGAGAGAGAACCTAGAAAAGCCTAGAGAGGGAAGATAAACGTACAAAGGGGAGAAGAGAACCTGTACAAAATCTCTATATCTGTCTCTCCTCCGAATCCCTAGGCTACTGGTAATATACACGAATTCAGGTTAGGAAAGTTATGATGCCTGGCCTACATCCCTTCACTTGCAGAATTAGCAAAACTGCCATTGCCATTCTGGCTTATCTCTAAGTCCCCATTGGGAAAACCAGCATAATCTGCACCAAAGTGGAAAGCGCTCATTGGATCATAATGCAATCAAAGAGATCTCTCAACATTGTTCTCTATTCCCTTAAGGTTTGGACTAATAGTAATTTTTCCACCATCTAGCATGGAACTTCTCTCCTTTGAACTCCTTTGGCTCAATTAGAACAAATTCAGAGAGTAAAAGTAACATCAATTGAATATATCTTGACCCATGTGGACTGACTGTCAATGTTATTACTTGAGAAGACTAACCTGTCGCCTCCGGAGTGAATCTTTGCATAGAACCATGAAACTTTTATGAACCCTAATGACAGTTCTTTTTAACAGACAACCACCCACCCAATCATCCCACCAATAACAAAATTAGGCAACAATCAACCCGGAGAAAAAAATATCAAGTAGTTACCTGTACACCACTGTCATGAGGCCATGCAGATCCGAGCCTACCAGGACCCACTGCCGTCAGAACAGCTACATCAGCCAGTTGCTTCATTCACTCCATCAGATTCATCTGTCTGATGTACAATGATTGCCTTGGCCCACTGGCAAATGCTATGTTTGCTGCTGAGATTGCGGACGTAGAGAATGCTCTGGGGGTGATCGCTGTTCTAGCTGTGAAGGCTGTTCCTCTGTCTGGTAGTGTGGTTGCGGTAGAGGAGGTGGCACAGAGGGCTGTTTTAGGTGCGGTTGCTGCTGTTGCCACTCCGATACAATGCCTCCAACAGTGTCCCCTTTCGAAGTCAAGCTATCTGATAATTGCCTTTGGCCTGCTCCTTGGCTAGTCAAAGGCTCACTCCTGATAGGATTTGGAAGAGTGGAGTTCACCATGCTGCCCTTTGGACTGGATGCATGCAAGATACCAGTATCATATCCTGGTTCTGATGCTTTCCACTGAGAAGGAAGGGCAGAACCTGTAAAGGTTGCTCTATTAGCAGAATCATTAGATGCCTGAGATGTTACTGTAGCCTTTCCACCTTGTAAAGTACTATTGGCTGGCTTCTGGTCTCCTTGAACTCGGTCAATTTGAGAATTTGGACGATTCTGCTGAATCATCCTCTGTGGCATTGGTGATGATTGATTAACCTGCTTTTGCCGTGGCTGTTGCTGCAGTTGTACCTCCAGATGATTGGAAGCCATCAATGAGGATGGAGCACTTTGAACTGTATCTGTGGAACTCTGTCCAGGAGGAATAGGTGGGGGAATCTGGACTGAAGTAGCATGGTCAGAATGACAAGGCACCTGTTGTTGCTTTGACAAAGGGAGTGCTGGATCAGGAGATAAATGCTGTTGCAGGTGATAATGGTTTAAGGACTGAGAAACTAGCGGTTTTGATGACTGAACAGGAGTTACACATGTCTCAGAGTACAAGCCCTGCCCTCGCCCAAACTCTTTTTCACCCCCCAAACTTCCCGGGGCTGCAGACAGACCATTTAGTTGAGAAGGTTCAGCCGGCATGCTCTGTTGCACCATGTTCCCTCTTCCCATTCCCTTCACAACTTTTGCCTGCTGCTGGGCCTGGGACGGTTGCCGTTGCTGAGGGTGGTTCCGTCCAGATTGTTGGAATTGTTGCTGCTGCAATTGACGTTGGCGTTGCTTCCCCATCTGATTACCCATCCCGCCAACATTCGTTTGAGGATTTCGACTGGGACCATGAGGTGGCATCTGATGTTTCTGTGGGTTTTGGGCAGGAATGGGATTCATAGAGGAAGCTGGTGCTAGAGGGGATATTGGTACTGATTGGGACGATGGTCGTGGCTGAATCTGGGGACTGTTTTGCAAGGATGAGGGCATGGGAACTTGAGATTGCGATTGCATATGTGGCATCAAAGAACCAGAGGCAGCAAGCTGCTGCTGATGTTGCTGCTGCTGCATATACCGCTGCTGCAGCTGCCTTTCTTTTGCAAGTCGAATTGCATAAGCTTGCTGCTGTGAGCCAGTAACATGACTTTGAGGGTGGTTCGGTGCATGAGACTGTTGTGGGGGCATTTGATGTTGCTGTTGGGTATGGCCTGGATATGTCTGAGCAGGTGGCGTCATCTGATTGGAAAAGGCAGAACCACCCAGTCCATTGATTGGAGGAATCCCTTGGTTGTTCCCTTGTGTAGCCTGCATCTGAAGTTCTGGCAACATCATTTGTCTTTGCTGCTCCAGATTATGGCCAGGCTGTAGCAAATAAGAGAACTTACTGTAAATAAAAGCATCAATTTTCCTTCCAAAAAGTAGCAAAGCCAGCACCCATATGATGATGAGAACTTTAAACTACTGAAATAATGCCGACAACAGCGTTTCGGTAACATTTCATAAGCAGAATTACATGTGATAGAAGTCGTCACACTTTGCAACCAGGGGGAATGGAGTCAAAGGCAAAAGACAGACCTGAGGCACTAAGACGAAAAATTCCCTTGGCGAGAGACGCAAACTATAAGCACACATGGAGCCGCAGCATGGCTCAGTATCTCAAAATTACCAAGCAGATTGATCTTAACAAAAGCAGGAGGCACCAATCAACTAAACTATATCAAATCAAAGTAGAATAACGGTGACCAAGAGGAATGCATAGAAAATACAATCTCCAGAAAAGGCATCTCTAAATAGTTAACACATGAAATCAGTATGATATGATTACAGCAATTAAAGAGTTGTTGATTGATAGTGATACCTAGGAAAATACAAGTAGCTAAAATGTTAAGACATAAATCAAACTCATTACCCCCCAAAACCCCAATAAAAAAGAAAGAAGATAAAACCAAAAAGTAAGAAAAGAAGAAACATAAGAAGGAGAGGGGGGAGGGGTGCCAACCACCCTTGCCCAACAAGCGCACACGTGCCCACAGAGCAACAATAAGAAAGATAAATATGTAGTTTGAAAGATCCTACCTTAGCAGTTACTTAATTGAAAAAGACTGATTGACATAGTCACACACATTTGAAGGAACTGTTTTCAAAAGAGACCATCCAAGCAAAACCACAGAAGAGGCAGCCCTAGTGAAATAGCCAGCAGAAATTGCCGTTCAGGCATATGTTTGATTAAACAACTCACCCTCACCATATGCATCCCCTCGCGAGGTCTCAACATGGAGTTTCCTTGAGCAGAACTAGATCCTGTGTGCATATTTACAGGGCTTGGCACACCCACCATTCCCGAGGAAAGCATATTGTTAGGATTTAGCGCTGATGATGCAGCCAATCCTTGAAACCCCGGTCTCGACATGGGAATGTTTCTACTCATTGGAGATGACATACCCATGCCATTCCCATTAGACAACATCCGAGCTCGATTATTACCAGAAATATTCCCAGGAATGGACAAGTTTGACTGCTGAATATTTCTGCTAGATAGGGTTTGATTATGTTGTTGCATCCTGTGCTGCTCATCAGCTGGTAAAGGTGATGGCCTTTGAACATTGTATCTGCCATCTCTGCAGACGTTCAGCACACAGATACAGAAGTTACTGTGATTGTCTTGCAGCAACATGGAAATATGACCTAAAAATGAAAATAGCATGCAAGATGGAACTTTTTGGTTGAGCAACTTAATGTGAGGTATATGGTTGTGTAGCAGGAATAAGTTCCCTTGCCTCCCAGTTTAGCTTTAATGATAATTATCACTCATCCAAAAAACAATTAAAGAAACAGAATTACCTGAGAGAAGCATTGAGTGGACCAGAAGGTGATAATAAATTAGTTCCCATACCCATACCACCAGATACTTGAACTGGTGGATATACCCCAGATCCAGGAAGCATTGACGCCACAGCACCCTGATTTGTCATTGCCAGGTTACCACTATGAGAAACTTGATAGCCAACAGGAAGAAAGTCGGAACTTGATGAAGTTTCCTCACAGAGATCAAGGGGCCTTCACAGAGATCAAGGGGGGAAAACCATCATTACTATGCATAGACTTTAAAGCAAGAGAAAGCAACACAACAGGAGAAGATATCCTTAAAAGCCAAAAAGGAACAGAAAGACACTAGAAGGTTACACCATATAAAAGATAGTACTTACGTGAGATGAACTCCATTTAGGTTATTTGGGCAAACTTGGGAAAGAGCAACAAAATGTGAATTGTGAACTGCGATTTGCTTTGGGTCCTGATTCTCATTCTTCAGAAAAAAAAGGAAAGAGTTGCAAAATGAGATCAATGTCACTTCAAAAGAAACACACAAAAAAGGCATTTGCTTTCAAAATATGTACTCATCAAAGTCCACATACTTTAATACTAAATCCCTTACTTCCATACATACATTATGTCACCGCCATGTATAGAATACATGAAGGTAAATTATGCCGGTTTCTTTATTTAAGACAGAATGATAGACATGCAAACATGTCAACCTGAGATGAAGTAACATACACAAAACATGAATACATTCTATCATGCTGACATAATTGATAGGCCAATGGAAATGGAAGAGGAGTTCATTAAACTCATGGATGAAGCCAAGTAAACAACATGAGTTAACAGCAAATTTGGACCTGAAGTTGGAAATTGGTAAAACATTAAAAAATAGAAAAGAACTAAAAGTCAAATCTAAAACTTGCATAAACTAATTAGATGGATAAGTAATCAAGAAGAAAATAGATGGTTTTAACGTTTTTGAGCCTAAAGGGCGTCTCTCTGACATCTCCGATGTAGTAAGCAATACTATTTTGTCCACATTCTCAATTAGCTTATATCCTAACTTGACATGTGTCATGTTATATAACTGGGGCGGCTTTCCAAATACCAGATACTTATAGCATACCATATCAAAGGCTAAAGTCAATGGTCAGAGGAAAGATATAGCATAAACCTTTTAGCCAGGCATGCTCTTCAATCCAAAAACTCAAGCATCACGAATCCCATTTAACCAAGGAGTTACTCATATATGTTTTGGATAATTAAAAAACCACTGCATAACTTACACATGCAGCCATACTATCAACTGAGAAAGAGGATGACTGGAATTTCAGAAAGTTAGAGTAGCCATAAGTAGGAAGTAACTTTTATCAAGAAAAAATCTGATGTACCCATTTGTGAAAAATTGTATAACACAATTTTTGAACATCAAATTTAGTAGGGAGTTCAACAAATATAATCATTACTAAACCATCATCAAGGAAAAACAACACATCCATTTTGTAAACTGCCCAAGCATAACACAGCCCGAAGAGAACGACAAATATGGCCAATGGATTATGCTGATTTCAGCCACCCTGCCCCTCATGGACATTAGGTCTAACAAACTTTGGGACATTATTCTGATAAAGTATTCATGGACTCATGGAGCATATTATCTTGGAAGGCTGGGTTTGTGCAACTCAAAGGAGGCATGCCGATAAGCCAGGATATGTCTAGGCTTCAAATAAGAAACATACTCAATTTTGCATAGTAGCTAATGCAAGCTTCGGCAATGGACCAACCTGTATCCTCCGCTGACGCTGCTTCTGCCCAATTTGAATTATTTTATCAAAATGTTCTCTTATGGTATCCTCTTCCACAGGACCTTGCAGTCGCTGAAACAGCTGCCTGGCACTTCCCTGCAAGAGATGACATGGCATCA
Organism: Corymbia maculata; assembly: GCA_014182735.1. NCBI lineage: Eukaryota > Viridiplantae > Streptophyta > Magnoliopsida > Myrtales > Myrtaceae > Corymbia > Corymbia maculata. The sequence goes on along the minus strand of CM024689.1, from coordinate 7,065,460 downwards.
AGAAATCCAATGATTAACAGAGTGGCACGTTCAGGAAAAAAGTCAACAGTGTTCTATTCAAAAATGTGGAAGTACCTTTGGTATTCCAGGTAAAGTAGATGGATAAGATTGAGATGATCCTGAATCTTCAGCACTATCAGCTCCATCACCAGCGGTCTTATCCATTAATAGCTTGTGACGCTCCTTGCATTCTCTTGGCTTTCGGAAGATGCACTGCACAGGAACAAGTTGGTTAATGAGGACCGCATGGATAATATGCTTCAAATATTCAAGCCAGAGAATTGTAATCGGAATTTTTCAACAGATTATATAGAAAAGAGAAGCAGATAGTGAATCAGGCCTGATAGCATAACCTTCTACAGATGACAACTATATACAGACATCTTTGTACCCTTCACTTTCATTACTAATTTTGCCCTTCTGCCCTACTTAATAAGGAAAATACGAGTCCCACCAAGCAGCAGCTTCAAACATATTTGTCTCCATGAGCACTTATTTGCAGACAAAAAATATGATGCAGAGAGATGTATCAAGTTGACAAGAGGTGTATATATATCAGGAAGAAATTTTCTCAGATGTTCTCACCTTGAACTGCAGAATGCTGTTGATTGCATCGCTTACAAGCTCCCAATTCGGGCCCATGTCATGCACAAGGACGACAAGAGCCTAAGCAGGATGGAAAGAAGTGTCATTTGAAGCACACCAAACTTGAAAAACATAAAGAGTGAATAAATAGCAACCTGATCCTCAAACAAAGACCAAGGACTTCCAGAACCAGGCTGCGTAGAAGGTGTCTGCAGACAGATCAAATGCTAAAAACTATTAGACACGACATAGAAATAAGCAAATCAGCAAACAAGCAACAAACATTTATATTATGCTGTTAAGAGCATGCATTGATGGCATAGCAATTACACTATACCTTCGACAGTTTTGGTTTCTTGCTCCGGCAACTAATATATTTCATGAACTTATTTTGGTTGGAAATACTCTGTGAAGCCACGGGAGAAGGAATTGACCCGGTCATAGGCACGATGTTGTCGAAAGTGTTTTCCAGCGTGTGTTTCATCTTTTGTTTCTTGGCATTATGTTGCCCATATAGACCTTCAGTTCATATACAACAAATTGTTGAGGAAGAAAAAACAGATTTAAAATGAATCTGCCATTAACATTTTAAAATGAGATGAGATTACCACTGGTACCATTGGAGTCAAACTGGTGATTCTCTGGTCTCTTTTTTGACTGATCCCTCTACACAACCATAGGTAGAAATGAGTTCTCTTAACATTAGTGCTTCACCAAACGTGCAGTACAAGGTGAACCCAATGTAATTCAAAGGAAGAACATTCATAATGAAATGCATTGCTGCAAGAGTAAATCCTATGGTGCAAGTGCAATGCAAGCCATGAACACCAACTTGGCTTAACTTCTTGGCCACAATGAAATTTAGAGTTTATGTCCAATATACCCTCAATAATATTAGTTCAGCATTTGCAATAGGAAAGCTTCAACTTCTGAACAGTTGCAGCAGCCATAATAAAGCATATCAAGACAATTAATACTTCTTTTCAGAACATCCAAGAGTGATTTACAGCCTCTGCTCTGCCAGAATTTTGTATTTAAATAATTATTTTGGAATATTATGGTCATCACACTCTTGAAATAAGCAAAATAAGTTGATAACTAATTGCGCAAATATACAAAGACATGTTATACAGCAATAATTTTCTGTTCTAAGGAAAAGGCCCCTAAACAATTCACTGAATTTCATTTGGATCTTCTATTACAATGGCGCATTTTCCCAGCCTCAAACTGTCATCAACCTATCTCAAGATAAAAAACAGTCACGACTAACTTCAGAAGGGCCACTAAACCTTAGTCAAAGTTAGGCGCTGTTTATCCAGTATCTACTTAAGAAGAGATGAATGTCGGAACTGTTATGAAGTTGCTAGAAGGAAATCCATTACATGAACCTAAACCAGACAACAAATTCTATACAACATGTTGAAATGTGCAACAGATTCCACAAGAAACTTTATTTGCCTAAAGATTACAAAAAGCCAGGAAGGATGAGAGCAAACGAAAAGCCACGATTGGAGACATAATTCTGTGCTCTTATGTATCCTGATGAGGATGCAAAAAACTTGAACAATCTCCACAATGAATTAAGAAAAAATTGACTCTTGGAGATATCCTACACAAGCAACTGACAGCCCACATAGGAAATACTCATTGAGAGAGTGCGAAACCAACAATGTCAATCAAGCAAAGCTCCCCAAGAGTACCACATCAAGAATATCACGATGAAATGAGCACATTCAGGAATTAATCCATTCAAAATCAAATAAGAAAGTTCAACCTAATATGTAGGCCCGTTTAGTTATAAACCCCTTACAATAAGCCACATTTGAAGTTTCCGGAAAATTTCAAATGTACTTCGAAACAATTAGGCCAAAGTTTAGGGCAACTGTAAATGCTAACATTTATATGTCCTTAAAAAATTACGGTCTTTCTTGTGAAAAGAAGTCCAGACTATTATCGTCAAAAGCACAAGTAAAAGGCCAAAAGTCACAAGTAAAACCCAACACCAATTAAGCTTTCAACTTCCAAATAAACAAGAATCACCTGTTCACTAAGCATGGCCGAATCCAACTGCCAACCCTGATCAAATGAGGAGCTCTGCACCAGAAGAGAAGAAGTCAAGTGAGCTGTGAACAATTATAATAATAAAACCGCTATTTCAGTATGGTCAACTCCTTACCATAATTTTTGCCTTCTTCTTCTTCTTGAACTTCATAGATGTTTCCCCCAGGTCATAGGACAGCTGCTTTTCAAAGTCAGCAACTGAGTCAACTTCCATACTTTTAGGCATTCTTGACGTGCCTTGCAATGTAGTGAGGTCATCTTGAAATGAACTGGTATCTCCACTTGAAGCATCAGTTCTCATGGGAGCCTGAATGCCCATGCTACCTCCAGCATTGGAAGGCATTATAACCCTGGGCCGAGACGCACTACGGAAGCGTTTCGTCGGTATAGGACCAACCAGATTTGAAGTCCGCTTTCCACTTATGGGGGGCTGTTGATTGCCAATTGAGTAGCGCCCATAGGGCAAATCAGCTTCTGCTTCGTATGATCTTGTGGTGTGTTTCCTTTTCTTCTGGGCAAATTTCGATGACTTGCTACCTTCAAAGGCCCCAGGTAAGTAGTATGTGCTTGTTTCTCCTTCATCTTCATTGTACAAATTCTCTTGATATCCATACTCTATTTTCAAATAACTTATTAGAATTGAAACTTAACTACTAAGACAAAATATTTAGTTCTTTGCATTACCTGCAACATCAAAGGTTGATTTCTCAACTTCTTGAATATTACTTCCATTTCTCTGAAAAAGAAAATCAATTCATCAAGCCAGAATTCCAAGGAGAAGCTTACTTGTCCATTATTATGCTAGAAATTCAGTAACAAATAACTGATCAAAGGAAAAAATAGATGAATTGGAAAACGTCCTAAAATAGGAAAGATGGCCAAGACGATGGAGATGTTAGTTGGATATGCTTACCTCCAGCTGTGTCACATAAGATTCAATTGAATTTCTGTAAGTCTCCATTGCGCTGGAGGGAATTGCATAGAACAGGCTTTCCTGCCAAAACAAATATTCCATTAGACATGATATACTGGCAGTAACTAATAACTAAGTGTGCATATTATGCTTGTGTTACCTCTGTCTGCACATGTGAAAAAGAAGATATCATAATGTTTACACATTACTAAGAGGATATATATCATGCCCAAACTCAAATCAAAAAATCTTACTTCTGTGAGATTATTCTCCCAGGACATATCCAAAGGGTCCATTTCACATACTCTATCAGGAGTCTTTGGTGCCTCAGCTAGGAGGGGAGCATGAGAATTGTTTTGTCGCAAAAATCGCACAGCATATCCTTGTACAGGAATTATTCGTTTTCTGGCATTTCCTGATGGCAACTCATTGCTTGATCCCTGACACTGGTCAAATAAAACAGTCCATAAATGTGCAACAGCAGCACCTCCAACACAAACTAGATACAATTATATCCAAGACACGTTATCAACAAATGAAAATAAAACAGAAAATTAAAAAGTCAAAGACCAACAAAGTAAACATTGAGGACCTAGGAATGATAAAGAGCGCAAAGGCTGTATAAACCAATTCTAACACCAACCCATTATAAATTCACTTAGGATGGTAGTAATAACACGAGCACATTCATCCTATGTAAACTATATTGCCACTGCACATAACATGGCAATCAACCAATTATCGGGTTCATTAATGCCAGCCAAACTATACCAGCCCCAGTTAAGATATAAAAGAAAATAACCCCAGCCTCATCTTTCTTATCCATGCAATTTACCATCTTTCTAGGCAAAGTCAAGTGTATTCATCAACTCCAAGCTAAAGAACATGCTTCAAATATATTATCCATCGAGTTAGGGAGCTTCAATATAGTCAAGAGTCTAATCCACGCATCCATAGACAAAAGCCTTGACAACTCATTATTAAAGCACAAAAGCAAGTCACACAGTTCTACTGCCAGATGTAGGAAAGATGCAACTTATATGCATCTAATCTGGAAGAACAAAGTTGTGAGGCCAATCTTAAAATTGACTGGAGCAGCACTGACATATATTACCACCTTGATAACAGAATCTCCAGTTTTCCCCTCAGACGCTTCATTGCCGCCATTCTGTCTTGGACAATCCAATTCCTGCTGGATGCCTTCCAGATCAAGACTTGAGCAATCACCCTTTCTGTTTAAGAGTTCCTCTGCAGAGTGCCAGAAGCACATCACAGCCTCTGCCAAGGTGTATGCTACTTTTCTTAGCTTCATCTGCTGAATTTGTCTATCAAATCTTAGATGTGATAAAGATGCGGAATGTCGACACAATTGAGCAGCAGCAGTCATCTTCCAGAGACGCTCCTGGACAAATTACAGCAAAAAATTTACAACGCTGTTAATTTAGCAGGGAAGAATGTGGAGAAGATAGATTAATGGGATCATTTTCGAGAGTAACAGGAATACTCTAATAAAGACCCAACAGCATAACAATTATCATCAAACCTGTGCAAAATCATTTGCCAACCATGCCATCTCCTCAAGGACAAAATCCCAGTGAGATTTTTTACGTCTCTCTGGTGCAACGGTACCCACAGATAGCTCAGCTATTCTCTTCCGTTTAGCCTGTTATGGTCTTATGTCAGAACTTCCAGAATATAAACAGGATAAAATTCAATTAAGGACTTAGAGGAAAACTCCAACTGTAACCAAGCAAATCAAGAAGAATACTTCGATAACTCGAGCCTCTTCCAAGATAGAATCTTCATACGCCTTGTCTTCCAGTCTCAGCCGGTTGCAAGGAACTTGAAGCTGAGCGGATGCAGCAACATCCGTTTCCAATTGACCACTCTTCTGAATCTCCGAAGGTGACAGATCAACTGACTCCTGAGATCTCCTTGCACCGCACTTTTCTTGACTTGCATTGGGATCACTGACTGTGGATTTGCTTCCTTCTCTTTCAGGGTCTACTTCAGCCAGATCCACATTGTCAATCGAGGAAGAGTGGCTCTCCCTTTTTTGCAGGTCAGATCCACTGTTATGATTCTCTTCAACTCCATCTATCACAGCATCGTCCACATGGTTTTGATGAGACGAATACTGCTCGTCTTTAAGGACAGCATTACCTTTCGAGGTTCTTTCATCCATCTGTTCAGTTACCATCTCAGCAACAGTTAACTTTTGAGTACCTTCATGTTCTGAATTCTCCGCTCCTACTTTACCACCTGAATCAATACTCATCGCATCAGTTCTTACCTCTGCCATAAGAGGAGCAGAGGATGACTCTGATTCCAAGCATTTTGAACTAAATGCTGCGCTGCTTTTCTGAACTTCATTACTTATAGGTTTATCATTCCCTTTTAGTTCAACAGAATTGTTCGGCTGACTGATTTTATCCTCGTCCCTTTCTGTAGCTATAGAAGGGCGATGATCAAGACTGTCTGAACTGATATTTTCGCCTTCTCTGATAAGATTTTCCCCACAACAAGCCACATCTCCTGGAGTTTCTTGGCCATCAGCTTGTAAAGATTGGTTATGCAGCTCATCTTTGGAGATTTTCGTCGCAATGTCCAATTTATCCTCAACAGAACCAATTTGCTTGAGACTCCCACTAGATCCTAATGCTTGACCATCATCTACCTCTACGTTCATATGATTTTCAGGAGTAACATTTGACACCAAATCGCCATTTGTACTCGCACATTCCCCTTTTGCTCCAATCCGAACATTTTGTTCTTTTTGATTGATTGATGCCAATGTTGAACCCCTAGAATCCTTAATACCTGCACGGGCAGGTATGGAGGATCCATGACTTCCACGATTGTGAAGTGCCTCAGCAGTATTTAACCGAGCACCATCACGGTTCAGTCGAGACCTGTTCCTCCGAGCATACGGACGAAAAATTGCCGATTCTTCTGAATCTTTGGCACTCCGACTACTATCCATTTGTGATGATTGCACCGAAGGCATAATAAAGTTCTTTCTATCGGCACGGATAGACTTCTTGCCTTCAGGCAGTTCATTCTCACTGTCGAAAAGTAAAAGATTATCAGCGCTGTTGGGTTCACAAACTGGAGGAGCGGCTGGTCGACCACTACTCTCGATAGAATCTCCATGAGGTGAGGCAGTCAAGGCAAAACTACCTTTAGCTTCACTGCAAAACAGAAAGAAGGAAATCAAAAGAGAGAGTAAACAATGGTGAATAGTCATACACAATAATTGAAGACCCACCAATGTCAAATAGTAGAAGAACATACCATGAGACAAACTGTTCAGTATGTCGATCAATAGGTGACGCAGATTGTCCACTTACAGAAGCCGCATTTCCAAATTTAAAGTCCAATGGATTGCCACCCTGAATAACAGACAGGAAAAAATAATGCACCATATTAAGAGAACTTCATCTAAAGCAACATTGCAAGAAGAAAATCTTGGAGTTCCAACTACAAAAGAGAAAAAATTCCATACTTTCTCAAGAAACTCCAATTCTCTTCTTCTTTTCTCACGGACATCATACTCTTGTCTGTTATCAACAAATAAGAGTTTAATGCATGTCTTGCTAAAACATTCAGATATTAAAATCAATACAAAGATTTAGGGTAAAAGTATACCTAAGCTCTGCTTGAGCCTTTTCAATTGCTGCCCGACGTGGAGAGGTTTTGATACCAATGCCAACTCCGCCGTCAACAATCCCTCCCATGGAATCAAACTCAGCATTTACTATAAAACAAATACAGAGCTACATCCATACATTGGCATCTACCTCCAACAGCCTTTCCCTTCTGACCGATGCAGAAATCTAAAATAGATTCGTAGGCAGTGGAAAAATGAGATGTGAGGAAACCATCTGAAAAGAAAGGAAAAGGAAATCCAATTGCTCTCTATATTAACATCCTGAATCAAATCATACTGGAGAAAAGATAAAATTCAAATAGAATTTCTGAGCTACTTCAACTTAACAGGGTAAGCTGAAAAATCTAATAAGAACTTCTGATAAACTCGAAGGCACCAGCAACGCACGTGGTTCCTAACTCTTTTTATTCTCTTTTTATGGTTTTGGTCAGGAGGGCACTGATTTTTTTTATTTTGAACTGATAAAACTTTACTTAGTTAATATGAACAAGCATTTTATTATAAATTTAGGCACTTTGCCTCTACATTAAGTCAACCGAGCTACACTATGCTATTACACCTCACATACTAACAAGTCTTCTGAAATTATATTCGAGGCTCTTCCACAAAGTTTCTACCTTGTTTCCTTAACTTTCATCCCTGGATATAGGCCCATGATAATCATATCTCATCATTTTATAAGGTCATTGTTTCACATCTCTAAGCCTTTACTGCATTTTCCCCCCATCTTGTCCTTTCTTTTATACTTCTATAAATCTGCGGCAAACCAAAGAGTTCAAGGCTATCCATGTCCTGGGTAATGCAGTCTATTCGAAGAATATATGCATGAAATTCTGCTGAACTTCACAAAGATAAATAGCAAAAAAAAAAAAATTATCACCATGAAACTCCATGGATGTGTAGAAAAAGAAATAGATAATCTCATCTTATCCTCATACCTTCTGCTATATCTCAAGCAAGTATTCCACGAGACATGATGCCTCCTAACTAGCTTTTAAATCTCTCCATCTGGGATAAGGTTCATATCATATTACTCTTGATAATGCCAAATGAACCTTCTCAATACAGTAATACTGTTTTCAGCTGCCACACATCCATCAAAAATCCTCGTCTCAAGTCAACTAGACTCATTTCATATCCATAATGCAATGTCCATGCTTAGTTCCCCAACTCTCCATTCCCAAAACATAATCAAGCCTCACAAAAGCTCCACAATGTTTTCCTCAAGCACAACTAGCTTCCTCTTATCAAGAAAACTTCAATGAGTTTCTCTTTCATCCTGCGACAAATTATCGATCAACCACAGTACCTACATTTCAACTTCATGATTTGCTTTCGATTAGGGACAAACCTACTCTTGAATTTTTTAAACAAAACCACTTCTTCTATCCTTTACCTTCTTCTATAGATATTTATACTCGCAAGCTCCACTTTCAACCCATTAAGAACTTGGTGGCCAAGACGGGAACAAACTATTAAGAACTTTGAGATCAAAACGTCCTCTCATAAAGGAGCTTTACCTTTACTTGCAGTTCACTCTCATCCATTAAAACTACATTGCTTCTGAGTTTATAACATGAACAACACCCCCAAAAATATCCCTAAAACCAATCTTGCATTGAATCTAAAACTTGCTGTAAGCCTATTGCCTACTAGGATCCCTTACATGTACTAGCAGATAAAAGTATCCATACTGCAAATAAGTATGAAGAACCTCTAGCAAATTCGCAGCAGTAGGGAGGAAATAATGCAATACAGAATACACACAAGGCAGTAAAGATGCTAGCCCGTCTTATGGGTAAATGCAGTGACTAAAGCAGTTGCAGTCACCTGCAATCAAAACATGAAAACTGCTTCTTTTCTTCCTTCATTCAAGGAAGACTAAGCACTGTTCCATTCCTATAACAATCACCCCTTGATTAATTAACATCAGAGAGCTCTACAGAAATGTGGAATTACTTTCCTTAATACGCTACACAATGGATGACCCACCATTCACCAGGATACGACTACTGATGTTCATGAAAAACTGTAAACTAAAGCAATAACCTAGTACCCAAAGCTTCAGTAGTATGGGGAGAGCTGTCACATTCATCTAAAGTCAATAGAGGAACGTAAAAGTGTAGATAGAATCAGAGCCCCAGAGAGAATGCTAAAAGGACAGACTCATCTGACGCATCCCCGTTCAACATTGTCTAACTCCAGCCCTGTCATCACAGCTTGCGCACGTAACCTCTAGTAGGTGCCTCAGACACCGCTACGTCAGTGCCTAGGGGTCAATGCGAACCCCAGGACAGCTCCCCCACAGTGTCGACCCCTGTTCCAACGGTTCGTACGCGGAACACGGCGGAATGCTCATAAAACAAATGCCGCAGCCGCCGAATCCCTCGAGCATTCAAACCCAAATGCACGGGACGAACAACGACTCCTAAGGCAGCCCGCGACGATTCCCCCACGGAATCACACTCCCATGCAACGCCGTAGCTCGACCCCCCCGCGCTCGCACCAGAATTCGCGGACTCTAGGGTTTCCAAGAAAAAAGAGGAGAAATCACGCAATCACCTGAATTGGGTGCGGGAATCGCCGAATTGGGAGCTAGGGCACGGCAACCAGAGGCTCCGCGGGTGCTTCCCGACTTCGCGCTCTCCGAGCTTTCTCTCTCCTAGGGTTTCCAATCGAGGAAAGGAGGAGGGGATGGGGACAACCTTCGCCTCCAGAGGGACAGCCCCGAGCTTGCCCTAGAATCCTGGAAATCTCCGGCGAATGCAGACCGCGAGAATGGAGCGCGAATCTCCGACTCTGTGGAAGGATACGATTTCCCTGCCGCGAATTACAAGAAATTTTTTTCTTTTTTGTTAGGTTTTCCTCGGTGCTCCTCCCTTGTGTCGTTGTGTATTCTTTTTTTCCGCTTCGGTCTCTCTGGTTTCGAAGGAGGAAGTGGGGGGAGGGGGGAGGAGAGACTATGCGACCCTCTCTGCTGCGCTTCTGCTGCGAATCGGAGTGGGCTTGCGCAATTGGGCATGCATGGAGAAGAAGACGATCGTTGAGGGGGAGAGGGCTCTTCCAAATTGGTCCAATAATATTGGGCTTTTTATTTTTTTCTAATATAATATATTTTTAGCCTATTTATTTCCATAAAATATTAACGTATTCATCATCTACAGTAATGAATATTTTCGTGAACGATGATGAAAATACTTATTGTTTATTTGTTTTTATAAGTGATGTAGATTGATCATTGGAATGGAAATATTTCTAAATTTTTCACTTTCCGTAGGTAACCGTTTGGAAAGGAAATATTTCTAAATGTTTCGCCTTCCGTAGATGACCGTTGGAAATGAAACATTTCTAAATATTTCGTTTTATATGAATCGAGCGAAGCCTTATGCTTATTTTACCTTTCCCTTTTTAATCGTATTTATAAGTTCTTCATGGTCGGAGCGAAATGAAAATAAGCCATGACAAAATTTCAAAGCTCAATTAATTTTGTTCGTCATGGCATGGTTCTTGAAATCTATATACCATAATCATACGTATAACGTGTTAATTACATGAAATTTGACATCGGTGAGTGACTAATCTCTATTCATGAATCAAATATCTTATTAATTTGCTAAGAAGCATCCCGATTATTTAAATAAATCTTCAGGCATGCAACCCTTGTAGGCGAAGCAGTGCAATTGTCATGTGCTTGCCTTGCATGGATGACGGGCAAAATTAGGAAAAGAACCCCATTTCATATAACGTATTAATTATGTTAAATTTAACCATCGGTGAATGACTAATCTCTATCCATGAATCAAATACCTTATTAATTTGCTAAGAAGCGTCTCGATTATTTAAATAAATCTTCAAGCATGCAATCCTTGTAGACAAAGTAGTGCAGTTGTCATGTGCTTGCCTTGCATGGATGATGGGCAAAATTAGGAAAAGAACCCCATTTCATATAACGTATTAATTACGTTAAATTTAATCATCGTAAATGACTAATCTCTATCCATGAATCAAATACCTTATTAATTTGCTAAGAAGTGTCCCGATTATTTAAGTGAACTTTTGAGGAAGCAACCCTTGTAGATGAAGCAATGCAATTGTCGTGTGCTTGCCTTACATGGATGATGGGCGAAATTAGGAAAAGCATTATGATGAATGGCTCTACTTGCATAAACCCCATTTCGCATAGAGTTAACAATTCATATCGATCTATCACATCACTACATGTGCCTCAGCTTGTGCTAGGTTGATCGCAAAGCATTATAATTTTGATTAATTGAGTCGAATAATTAAATCAAAATGAAAATGAATCCATAAATGCAAAATACGAGTTGAGCACGCCATGTTATGTTATACGACGGTGTTTCGACTTTTACATTTTCTCTTTTATCTCGTGTCAATAAAAAATTAAAAAAATCAATTCCAATAGTACTGGCTTTTGCATATATATCCGGCCTAATTTCCATTCTTTAAAAAAATCAAATATCCATTTTGAATAAAGAATCGACAACGGACCGTGCCTAACTTATTAACCATTAGCATTTAGTAAAGTCCACATTTCTTTTGTTTTAGCCAAAAGAGAAAGGGGGGGGAAAGTCAACATTATCTTTTGCCTTGGGTGAAAAGGCCATTTCTGCCGATTGATTGACAGAGAAACCGCTGTTCACGACTTGATCGCGGTTAAAAAAAAAAGATTTGATAGTTGACCGCTCCGGCCTTTGCGGGTCAAGCAAGGTACGATGGGAAAAGTGCACATAATTTCTTCTTCCTATCAATTAGATATATAGAATTTACCAGATAATTACTCAAAAGGAGTACATTTCGTACAACCACCCCTTCTTAACGGATAAAAAAAGGATCCCATGTTTCAAAATCAACTGACCTAGCATAGAAAGTTCAGAATTTGTGCAGGAAGAGTGGATCTAGCTGCATCAATTTCTATAGTTGATTTATTTCATGTGATGTTAATTGATAAGGCATTATTGATCAGTGCCACGAGATCTTATAGTCGAAACCCAAACCATGGATTGGAATCCATTAGTATGGAATATTATGTTTTCTTCCATGAAATCCCTCGACATATAAAAAATGCATAAAGTGTTTTCATTGTTGTGGAACAATAAGCCTCCTCGATAGAGATTGTATTAACAAGGATCAAGTCATCTAAGAATAGCCATAAAAAAGAGAATAATAAATCTCTTGTAAAGACTCTTCAAATTATATCATAGCAACTAGTGGCGCAATAGTGTCGAGATCACGATGTGTCTTCCTTGGGCCCTTAGCCCTAGGAGTTGGTCACATATTAGCAGCAGAACATCATCCAGGTGATAATATTTAGCGTTTTCATAATACCGCGTTAAGCTCACTTGGCATGCATTTATTTACTAACTATTAATTACAGATCGAGACATGCCCATTAAATTATAATTAATAAATAAATAAAACTCTTATTTTTCTCTCTCGTCCTCCTCCGTCCATGGCCACGGCTCCACTTAGCCATCCATGAAAAATCCAGCTCGGCCATCTCCACCACCCGAGCCACCACAATATCCATCCTTGAGCCCCAGCAAGCAGCAACCATGGACGGCCCACGACGGCTCGAGCTCAAAGATGTCGAGATGAGGGAGGATAGAGCAGATTGGATCCAGCAGTTGAGCGACGGCCGACCTCCATGTCCACGCCCTCAGCCCTCGGCCCACGGCCAAACAATGACGACGAAGGGGTGGCTCGGCTTGGATGCCTAGTAGCGTCCACCTTAATGCGGCTCTAATGACTCTTGCTCGCGGTCATGACCGGAGGAGGCTTGGGGGTTGGGCTCCGGGCTAGATAAAGATGGAAGAGGAACAAGAAAGAAAGGTAATGGCTCGGGCAGATTTAAAAAAAATAAAATTATCCGATTCCATAGTGATGTACATTGTACACGTGTTGGTTTGAAATTGGCTCAACAAATGCTCACCACATCCATTGTTATTAAATTAGCCAATATTTTCTCATCGCCTAGGCAAGTAAATAGTTTCAACTCCTTTGTGATTCGGTTGTTAAAGTCTTACATGAATTGAGAAAGAGCTCCAAGCCCGACATAAAATCGAGAAAAGGCTAAATTGGATGTTTCCATAAAGCGAAAAGCTCATAGCTAATAATAAATACCCATGTGATTTTTAGGTTTGTTCTTTTCACGTAAAATTTTTTTTAAAAAATGTTTTTCAAAATTTATGGCATTCGATTCACGAAAAATAAATTAATTGAAAAATATTTTCCATAAATGAAAAATAAAATGAAAAATAATATTTTAAAATAGGGGAAAATGTTATCCATTTTTCTTTTTCCATCTCACTTTCTTTCATCAAACATATTTTCCTTTTATATTATTTTAAAAAACAATTTTATTTTTTTTCCTTTTTTGCTTTCTTTCCTTCTTCCTTGGTTGGTACCGTCCATAGGTGAGCTCAAGTCTCGCTTGATCTAGCAAAGCCAAGCTTGCCAGCCTGTAGATAGGCTCAATCTCTCCTTTGGCTGGCTATTGATGGTTGTGGCGATTGGCAACCAACCAACGAAGAAAAAGAAAAAAATTAAATTAAACAATCACTTTCAAAAGTAACAAAATAAACAAATTATTGAAAATGAGTGCATAAAGGAACAAAATTTCTTCGCCGAACGGTAGAAAATATTTTATAATTTCAGCCAAACAGCATTCTAAAAAATGACTTCTTAAAACTTTTTTTCCAAAAACGCTGTATGAGGAACGAAACCTTAGTAGCAACTTCCTCTGTTCTATAAATGCCTCACGTCTTATCGTTTCGCAGCATCGATTCCACTTTTTTGGCACCGTGTGTGAGAGCAACAGATTGCTTTATGATGCTAGATCTGGTCTTTACAAAGTCGCCTTTGCCAGATGCTTTTTCTCCACCCCTTGTAAGGCCACATCACCACGAGATTTGCACGACCTTGGGCTCCAGAACCCAAGCAGATCATCCAGGCCCATCGGGCTATTGTCATTATGAGCCTGTAGGTTCCACCATCAGGCCCATCTCTGCAGAGATCGCATGTTCCTTGGGCCTAAAGCCCCAGCTGCTTGTATTATCATTCTGCAATACCAAACAAAAATACTCAATCGACATCATACTATGTAACATTAGATTTCGCCAGAGCTAGGGCGATGGTGGAAAAAACGTATTTCAATCAACGCATCATTGCCGGTTGGCACATGTAACGCTGGCGGATGATCCAACTTTAATGCTCGTAGGACATTTGACTGAATGAAAAATGCCTCTACTAAAGTTTTCGCATTCGGAGATTTGGTCATATATGTCAATTTCGGTTGATTCACACATATGACAATCGCAAAGTGGGCTAATTTGCTGGCCTCGGCAAGAAAACAACCAGTGTATCAACCCTTGTTTCTTGAGGTCCAAGTATCGAGTTTAGTATGTACTTGAGACAAGTGAGTTCATTCCATCTTAGCCATCAGATCATGCAAATCTTACAGGAAGACTCACAACATTCAATGACCAAGATGGTATGAACTCACATGCTCTGGACAGGTACATAAATTGTTTCAATATTTACATGCAATCACATGGTCATACATGTGCACAAGCATGTCATGGCCACACTTCAATGCAAAGGGCGAGGGACAATCCATGCATACCTTGTTGCATCATGGGCTATATCTAGACCAATCAAAATGGACCATTGATCAATTTCTTGACCTATATAGATATTAAATGGGCTTAAACAAAATGTAAGTATTAAATGGATCATAGAAGGATTTATAACTTATTTAAATCCAATCGACTCTATGACTATCTCATCATTCTCTATTAGCATCACTTGATTTCGTGTTCGCTCGCGTGCATTCTCATCTCAATTTGAGCAAAATTTTTAATGCAAATTGAATTAAATTTGAAAATGTTTTGACGGTACGAGTCAGACTTGGTATTTTTCACCAAATTTATATTACATAAAAATGGGTTAAAACGAATTTATTTGGGTCCATCTATTTTCGATCAAATCCACTCATTTGACTGATAGGTCTACACGTGCATTTTCAAATTGGGCGGGGGTTCGTTCTTTGCCTAATTCCAAGAACAAGGGGCTCACCTCATCTCCTCATCCCATTTTTAAACAAGACACGGTGGAAGAATTGTCTGAATAATTGACCAAAACGCCAGGTGTTCCTCCCATGCTGTCTAGACAACTGTACCGGCGCCCTCACGACGGGAGAAGAAAATTCTGAGTATCATTGGGAATCTGTCCTGAGTGCTAAACAACTGTAGCCACGTCCCGACGCGGACATCAGTGCCCACTTGGCGAGGATTTGTCACTTTGGATCGGTTGTCGGATGGACAGCTTCATCGAGATTGACCTTTGTGTTCGTAGTGCCTCGTTGCCTCTTATTTTAGTGGCTTCTGTCAAGGAACTAATTCAAACCTATGAACGGGGTTTGACCGACTCATGATGTGCCCTCGTCACGTTTTGCCGGGCAAGGCAACAAACGAAAGAAAACAAAAGGATGTCATGGATCTCAAGGCGTGAAGATAAGTTATTATTAGGGCTAATTTCCCTTGAAAAAACAATCATGTATAGGCCTAATCCCAAGTCTATTCACCCGAAATTCTCTTTGTTTAAAATAAAATATTTAACTTTCATTGAAATCTTAAATCTATAAACGTATTAAAAACTTGTCATTAATTTTTTCAAAATTATCAACATTAAGAAATTGATGTTGTTTCACTCGAAAGTGAAAGTGTTAATGAAGACGTGATTTTTGACAACAAGCCTCTATTCAGCCATAATCTTGATAATTTTGAAAAAACTAGTTGTGATTTTTTGACACATAGGCAGATTTAAAATTAGAGAGAAAGTTTGGAACGGTATTAAAATTAGGGTTTTATAAGAATTTAGCCATTTTTATCGAAAATTATGAAAGCAATCTTTGCAATTTAAACATATCTTGATGATAATTCGGCCATTTAGGAACTTTTGAGCTTCCCACTTCCCACAAAGCAAGATAATCCTCCCTCGTCCATGCACGACGAATGATTACACGGGCTTGTGCTCTCGGAGGTGATCGAAAGAGAACAACATGTGTTGACGCTCGTACGAAGAATTTGGAAGGAGCGTTCCTTTGTATTCCTATCATTTTATGAAAAGAGCGAACTTACCCGACCTTCAAATATCGCTGTCCATGTACATGGGTTCCGGTGGCGGGCGCCCCCGACTTAGGTGGCCAACCTTCGTCGATGATGCAAGGGGGGATGATGAACCGGTGGCACTAAGCCGATCATCTACCCATCGCCAATTCTTGCTCGATGGGACAGGTTCGAAAGCAATGTCCGTTTGCTTAAAACCTCACGGTGCAATTAATTTATGTACGAAAAGAGGTAGTTACAAAAAGCTAATCAAACACGAGATGGGGTCCAAGAGGCATTTCGAATTTGTATTTATTCATGAATGTGGGGAATAAATATGGTCGTGAGACCCGACCCGACCCAGCCCGGCCCGGATAAATTAAAATAATGGGTGATGTGGAATTATCCGGAATTTCCGCCCCAACAAATCTATCGATTGGAAAAAAAAAAAATGATTGTTGTGGTGGGGATTGGTTGATGTTCTAGGTGAAGGGCGGGTCTTTCCATAATTTTCGCAATAAATATAATAAATTTTATAAAGTAGCCAGAGGAATTGATTCCCACCTTGCTTTTTGGAAGTCCCCCTGCACCCCCCTTGTCCTTGACTTCTCAACAAGTACCTAAGCCCCCTACCTAACTACCGATCCAATAAATGATCTACTCACGCTAGGAAAATCATGGCCATGGGACCCCTCAAAAAAAAAAAAAAAGAAGAAAGAAGAGGAAAATCATGACAATTCACTCTATATACTAATTTGTTTGCATGCATGCACAACGGCTGGAAAAAAACAGACCCGTTAAAATAGGTCATGGACCAACATCACGACTAGGTGTTACCAGAGTGGAGGCTAGGGGTGAGATTATGAGCGAGGCGACCCAGGCGAGCCCGGCCCAATCCTACCATTTTAATGAATTCCCAGTATAACATGTTAAAATCCAATCTTTGGACTTCGCTTGATACTAACAAAATAAATGATTTGCCCTTATAAAAAAAAAAAATAAATGATTTGAAAGATATTTTTATAAAAATGATAACACGTGTGATTTAAACTAATTTGTTAATGGAAAAATACTTTCAATATCGCCAATAATATACCCCCGAATATATATATCGCGAACGACGAATATATTTTTCGTTCACTCATTTTTTTAATAAATATAAATATTCATTCTTAAGTAAATATTTTTTAAATTATGTTAATATTACTTTTTTTATTTTTGCGCGAGAAGGGAATTATTTGAAGGAGGGAAAGAAGCCGTTATCGCAATATGCACGATCCCCGTGAGAATCGCTCCACACCTCTCCTTCCTTCTCCCGTCTCTCGCCGCTCGCCGTCGTCGTCCCTCTCCCTCCAAATCCTCTCTGCTCCAATCCCGAGCAAAGACGGCCATCGACGCAGAAAAGAACGAAAAAGGGGAGCCGACCAGAGCGACCCCATCTCCATCCCGTCGCCATTAAAAACTCATTAAAGCTCTCTCTCTCCCAATCTCTACACTGCATTTCGCTTTTTCTCCAGCACCCTCTTTCGAGTTTCGTCTTTACGGTGGATCGGGATACAAAAGTTGTCTCGTCTCTCGTCCGTCCCCCTCCGGCCCCCACCCCCACGTCCTTTCTTTCGACATCATCATCGTTGTCATCGGGGCTGGATCAGGGTCCGACCCCCCATAAAGTTCGACGATTCCAGAGCGCGCGCTCGCTCTGTGTCTGCTGTAATCATCGGATCTCTGTCCGCCTCTGTCGCCGTTCTCCGCCTGCAATCATCCCTCGAGACACGCAACAGCTCCCTCAGTCAGGTATCCGATGCTCCCCTTCATTCTCAGTAGCTCGGCGTGGCTCGGCTCGGCTCGGTTTGATTGAATGCTTTTGCCGTCCTGCTTTTCGGGTCAATTTTAGTTCTTTCCCTGATGGACGCGGGGAGGAAAGGGGGGAGATTTGAGATCTGTCCGTGCCTCTCTCTTTTTTTTCCTTCCATTTCGAGTGTTGTTTTCTATTTTTTTTAAACTCATTTTGAGATTAAAATCTGCGATTTTCTCGGTTTCTGCGATTTTCTCGGAGCTTGGTTTTCCCGTGAAATTTCTGCGCCTCCTCTTCCTTCGGTTTTCGCGGAAAACCAAGCCGGAAGCTTCGGATGGTTCACAGCTTACGCTAGGCTTCGCATTTTCCGAGAATTTGTTTTTTTTTTTTAGGGTCGTATGTTCCTCCTTAGGACTCACGTTTCCGTGGGCTTTCTCGCGATTCGTGCTTCAATAAATTGTCGTCAGATGAATTTTCTATCCGCGTCTCATCTGAATCGAACGCCTTCTCCGGTTTTGGCTTTTCTTTGAAGGAGCGGACGCCCGGGGAAGGGGAAGATGTCGGCGGTGGAGGCGTCGCCGAACCTCCGCGACTTCCTCAGCCTCAAGGACGACGACGTCGGGGCCGCCGCCGTCGGCAGGCGGCGCGGCGATCTGGCCGTGCTGACGACGCGCGCCGTCCTCCGCGCGGAGAAGGCGTGGTCGCCGCCGCTGGCCTCGCCGACCGGCTCGCCTCGCGCGAGGCGGACCCTGCTGGACATCATCCGGAACGACGAGCTGAACGCGGCTGCGCGCGACAGCATCAACAAGGACAGGAAAAGCTGGAAGTCTCTCACGGGCAAGCTCCGGCTACGGCGCGCGGGCGCGACCTGGCCGTCCACTGTCGCGGTCCCGGCTTCGGATGTTATCGGTAACCGTAGGTCGCCGTCGCAGACTCCAAGGCATGATTCGACTCAGGAAGCATCTCGGTCGGAGAGTCCGAGAGCGGGGACCTCTATCCCGACGGATGCACAGCCGGCCCCCACTCGCAGGAGCTCAATTCGCTTCGGATCTCTCGTGCCAATTTCGACTGAGCCGACAAGGTCGGATGAGGCGTCGCCAGGCAATTCGCCTGTGCAGAGTCTCCGGCAGCAAATCTCCGGCCACAACTCGGCGAGGCTCACCCCGATGCGGACTGACTCAGCACTGTCTTTGACTCGGTCCGAGAGCGCGCCAACGGTTGGAGATCAAAATGCCATCCACACAAGCCCAGCTCAACCATTCACAGAGGAGCCGGCACGCGAGCCGACCCGGCGCCTGTCTGCGGCCCTGGCAGAGGAGAGGCAATTGTCAGCGAGGGAGGCGGCGGCGGCTCGGGAGGCTGCAGAAGCTGTGGCCACGTCGAGGCCAGCCGAGTCGGAGTCGTCGGCGGCAGCACAGCCGGCGAGGATGTCGCTGATGGATCTACTGGAGGAGACGGATGGGCAAATCGGGTTGGCGGGGATGCGGTACGCGGAGGGAGACGGCGGCCAGGAGGAAGTGGAGGTGGAGGTGGAGGTGGAGGAAGAAGGGGGCAGCCGCGGCGGCGGCGGCGAGCAGAGTTATTGCTGCGTGTGCATGGTGAGGCACAAAGGCGCGGCCTTCATACCGTGCGGGCACACGTTTTGCAGGCTGTGCTCGAGAGAGCTCTGGGTGAGCAGGGGCAGCTGCCCTCTCTGCAACAACTTCATAGTGGAGATTCTGGACATCTTCTGATTCCGAAGCAAAGCGTGTGGTCGGTGATATGCCCCCTTTCAGATCCCCACTCTCCCAAGGGAAGATTCTTTCGCATTTCACTCATCAGTAGGCCAATCAATCTCTCTCTTCTTTTGCCGGTCGAATTTGTTCTGTGGTGTGTTAGTTCACAGCATTGGGGACTGATTCATCTGTAAAAATGCGTTCTTTTTTGTGTCATTCATGTGAAACTCCGATTGGAGTGGAGATCTTTGGCGTTCTCGTGAGCTGATAATGAGATTTGAGACCACCTTGTTCTAATTAGCTTTTTTTCCATCTCTGCTTGGTAGAATAGTTAAGACTTCATTAGCTGAAGTTGATGGAAGGAAGGGATACAGAGAGAGAGAGAATTATCATTATGAGAGCATCTGCTCCTGCGAGCTACGTTGTCCAATTTTGCTTCCGCTCTTTCAATTCCCACAAAGAACCAAAGCTTTTAATTGAGTGCATCATCAATGTCCTCGCCTGCTACGGGCCTGTGCGGTCATTGTTCCTCGATTTGGAGAAGAAGGTGCTGAGGACGATCGGGATGAATCTTTGGCATTGAATGACTCTCATAGAGCAGATGGGGTTGATGGGGATTAAGAAGGTACAACCTGAAATCAATTGACATGGGGGAGCAAATTGGAAGCTCTCGCCAAGGGGCAGCCACAGCCCTTTTCTAATTGGGGCATTTATCCTTCGATTTGTACCCGACAAAACTACTCACCTTAACTAGGGGCATTAGTTATGACAAAAAAAGAAAAAGAAAAAGAGAAACTAGGGGCATTAGCAAAGTGGGCGAGCAACTCGGTAGTTGCGGGCTTAGCCAAAAAGATACCCAAGATTATTAGGGGATTGATAATTTTATCTGTTCATTTTTCCCTTCTATTTCTTTTTTCCCTTTTTCATTTAAAGGGTGCGCGAGATTCCGAGAGACCCGACGAATCTCCATCGAGTGTCGCTGTCCTCCCTTGGCCCCTGAATTCTTCTTCTTCGTAAATTAAAAAATGATCCTGAGGTGACAACGAGTATCAATCATGAACCAATGTTTTTATTTATTCTACGAAATCAACACAATAACTGATAGATTTGTATTTAGACATCGAGTACAAGTAGTACCCACTTGTCACTTATCCTATCGATTTTTAGTGTACGAAACCTTAATAGAGTATACCTAAGATTACTAGGTGGGTGGAACGCTCACCGTACGAATTGCACTCCCATTGACCCCTAATCCCCTAATGACACTTCCAAACAGCATGCGCTCCGAACGACCGGCCGCCCACGCCATATGATACAAACATGAATTGTATGAACGGAGATGGACGCTCGTGAGCTTCATCAATTCGTGCTGTGGTGCCGCTCTTCGAAATAAATTTCATCGAGTGCTTCGCTCCTCTGGTCACACTACCAAACCCAACCCGTTCAAAATTTGGATAATTAATGATAATCCAAATCCACAAACTTGTCCAGCTCGTGCATTTGAAATTTTGAAATTTTCACCACGTCATTTTTCTGTTTCCCACGTAAGTCTTTAAAAAAATATAAAAAAGGTCACTGACGTCTTCTGTTAACTAGTGCACCGAAATCACGAGTTTTAAGACCAAAATGGATGGAGTGATTGTTGGAAGAATGAGATCCACGAAGTTTGACATAGTTTCCACTAAGTTTGACATAATTTAGGACTTGCGATGTCACTATTGCAAAAACCTATCATCAACAAAAATTTTTTATAATGATTTATCATATTCTAACAAAATTTTTTTATAATGATTTATCATATTCTAACTCTTAACTCACTTTTAGATATATTTTTTAGATATATATAACTTGCCTTTTTGCAAAACGTAGAGTCGAATCTCACACCTAAAATTAAAAGTCTCCACCCTTAGTCCTCCTTGAAAACAATGAAAAGATAGGCAATCCCTACTGATTCATTAACTACAGTTCACTCCTGTGGAATTTGCCTCAGAATACAAACTATCCATTTCAGGATTTTGTTCCTGCAAGGCAACAGCATCATGCTTGAAGCTACTAGTGGAGTGGATTAAAGTTCAAGAAAATAACCCGTGGGAGTCTCATCATCTGTAGATGATGGAATTCTAAGAAACGGCAATATTCAAGCAATTTACTCCTCACTCATTGCAAGTGGTGCACACACCTAAAAGTGGTATGAGTTTTCTTGATGTTGGTAAATCAATGTACAATATGAAATTTTACCAGGCCTGCATTGGATTTACCACATCAAAATTTCCTATACTTTAGGTAAGCATACCGAATCACAGAGTGGCACACAACTAAACAAACATTATTTTTCTTACTTGTAAAAAGGGTGACACGTTCTCTCCATGGTCACCTGCCAAATCATAGCGACTCTACAGTTTTTGATTGAATCAAAAGCCCGAAAATAAACAAGATTCACGGAAGAGTCATCAAACATTCAAATCTCCTTCTGGGTTCATCACGCTTTCATGATCAGGGTAGCTGAAAGACTTCACCCTTTCCAACATGACGAGATCCCTAAAATTTCACCCGCAGAAAGAGCAACCCTAGACTTGGGATACTAAATTTTATTACTAAAACCCTTTATGAGGCAATGTGACAGAATCTTAGTTGTGTATTCAAACATGTTCTTTTTTTCACCCAACACATACCACATGATTGAGTTGTCGAATATCCAATATCTGCCGCACAAAGTATCCATAGTAACAAATTTAACATCATAACTACTTAGAATGAAATACCCTAACCCCTTGAAAATGCAATAATAGCATAGAGATGGTAGAGAATGACTTGACACAAGAAAAATCACCATCATTAGTAAGTTCAAATGGCATATGAGGGGAAGAGTTTAGAGCATCCAAATACTAAGTAATTCCACTCAAGCATGTATACTTAATGTTTGACATGACCTCCTGAAAATAGGATCGGTTAAGAGAACAACACTATGCAGCAAGGAAGCTTTGCCAGAACACATTTCAGTAGTCAGACCAAAGAGTGCCCGTCCATGCATTCAGGTATAGAGAGGGTGATAGAGAGTCCTAGATCAGTAATTTCTTTCTTTATCTACAGAGGAGAAAACAGAGTAAAAGCAGTACACAGATTATGGCTCCGGTTTCTAAGATTAGATTTTGTCAGTTGTATAATTTATATGGGGAAACTCGTGAGATTGAAGATGATATGCTATTTTCACCCTTCAGAAAAGTATTGCAAACCCACCATTCTCCATCCTTTCCTTGTGAATGCAAAGCAATCTACAATGCTGAAGACAAATGGCTGTTTACCTTCTGATGGAGAGGGCATAGATTTGGTTGTCTCACTATAAATATTTGGTCCCCGACTTCAGTGTATGAATCTTGATTTCGATACCATGTCCAGAGAGCCCATGTCTCATTCTTCACCTGCAAAAAGCATATCCCCTTAGGACCTGGAAAGAGCTTGTGAGAAACGTGGCATATCCAACCAAGAACTTAATTTTAGTTCAAGAAGATATGGTTTCACATAAGTATATTCTGAATGCACTTATATTCATGCCACCATTCTCATTTTTCCAGTCAGGATTAGGATATAAAGAATTATGAATGTAGATGAATGCTCCTGCTTCTGCATCACATACATGCAGTGGTCTTTATTTATTAAGTGTGTGAGCATGCAAGAGGGAGAGGGGTACCTCCAATATTCCATGGCCAAAACTACTCTCTCTGAAGGCACTGTAGTCAGGTTGCCGGTTCCAGCAGAACTTACCAGCTGCAGGCCCAGATGTAAAATTTGCTGCACAGAAGCCACCCATGTAATCATCAGGGGTGGTTGATGGTTCTGGACATTTTCCGGGTTCATCAGCATGCTCCACTGCTATCTTTTCCCGATTACCCCCATCTCCAACGGTGATATAAACAGGCCCACATGGATCTAAAGCATAATTGTATACTCGATTTGAGCGCTCATAGGCATGAATCTGTTGATAATGAAAACTTTTCATCAACTTAAATGAATGTTTAACTAGTGCATATCATGGAGAATCAAGCAAACACAATTACAAGTACCAAAAAGGTCCACAGTGGTTCCAATAGAACATAATTCATACACTTGGCTCTGACTAAAGGTCCGCAATTTTATCCAATCCAATCAAACATAGTTCATATGCTCGGGTAATCTGATATATTATAACCAGAATAACAAAAACAATTCTCAGATTTTAATGAATGGAGACTAAATTTGTTAACCGCACTGAACATTTTTTTCTGGATTTTTCTCCCAACTCCTCAGCCTGAAGGCACGAGCTGCTATATTGTCAACTAAAATTGATTTAAGAAAATGTCAAGATCAGTTCACCAAGAGCCCCATATCCTTCCTGGACAATATGGAAATGTAGTTTCGTAAGAAATTTTAGGAAAATGAATTGCAGTTATGTTAGAGGAGGATGTCTTCACTTACATGTCCATTGAAGACTATGTCAACGCCCGAGGAGTACAGAAGATCTTCCAGCGCAACCATCATGCACTCTGCCTCTCTGTAGTGGGCTTTGTAGGTGCTGTACCAAGGTGGATGCCAAGCAGCTACCAACCATGGAGTTACAGATCTGTCAACACTAGCCAAGTCTCTCACCAGCCACTTGTATTGATCCGCTGCATAAGAGCAGGAGATAATTTAAAAGCCTCACTGGTTGAATCCAATGTCAAATCGAAAATTGTGCAGGTCAATCTAGTTTTAGGTCGCTATAGTTTGAGGTGTATATAGTGACCTAAAACTAATGATATCTATATGCTTTGGACCAGCCATTCGAGTGCCATACATTGTTTCTGCTGTTTACCTGGAGTCAAACTGTCTGCTGGTTGTCCTTAAGTTCCATGATGTTGTATATTCAGAGAGATTGTCCATAACGTCAGTTTATGATATGTCAATAGGATTACAACAACGGAAACATGTAATCATTTTCTGTTTTACACAGATTCAACAGGTGTCAATTATTTCTTTCAATTTTTATTCCATATCCATGAAATTCACCCAAGTTTTAGCTTTCAGAATTCAGATTCTCATATCCAGGGCTAGTAATGTTTTCAAAATTTTCATTCTTGTAAAGACATTTTGCAATATCCACTTTCACCTTTTAGTGCAACCAAATGGGTAATATCTCGTTCACCGACTATACTAAAACAGGAAAACTAAGTCTGGTGGAAGCGCCCTGTATTTTAAGGGCTTTATGGCCTGTATAGTTCTTGAGAATTTGAGGTGCTGTGTAACTTTGAAAACCATTTCCCAACACAAACAAATTCTCACTTTTTAAGCTTCAAAAGTGAATTTTTTGGCTGTTATCACCAGCTGAAATGCAAACGTTAACATGGTTCTTAAATAAAAGCATCTTTTTTCATGAACCAAGCATGCTTACTGCTTCAGTTTTTATTTCAAGAAATCAAACGCACCCTTTTTTGTCCCATGAAGCTCTATTAACTCTGAGAATCTAATGCCAAACTCACAAAAGATGCCTCGGAAAACAGAGTTCAATCTAAAATTATAAAGTAAGGGCAAAACTACATTACCTGAGAAGTTGTAGGCAATATATGCTCCGAGCATGATAAAATGTATACCTCCTGCATTGAAGGAATAATAAAATGTTGATGAAGACCCACATTCCTCAGATGGGAATGCAAATCTAGAGCTGTAAGCAACGAAGGTACGATTTCCCGCTTGTTTTTCTATTTCATGGTTCCCTTCTACAACCATCATTGGAACTTTAGACACTAAAGGCTGCATAAACCTGTGAGAAGGATCCAAGGTAAGTTCCACATATATATAAACTAACAAAGTTCTGAGAAGAAATAATAGATCCTTTCCAAGTATGTCCATTATCAGACTTTTAAAGAGACAAAATACAAATCATTAACCTTCCCCAGTAATCCCATCGTGGCTGATAAGTCTCATGTATAGGTGTGTTCGGAAATGAGCAAGAGTAGCAGTCAGATCCGGTTCCATTCGTGAGGTATAAATTTGCATAAGTTACATCACCAACCAATAGGAGAAAATCAGGTCTATTCTTCTTTAAGTGACAAACTGTAGTAGTCGTGTTGTATGTAAGCCCAAGATCTCCCACTACTGCTATCCTATTTGGGTAGCTTTGAGGACCCGGAAATGGCATTGTCCTGAAATGGTAGATGTTACTCATGGCCGGAATACTCGGATCTCCACATTGATAATAGTAGAGCGTGCTAGCTTTCAAGCCTACAAAGACATGATGCATCTATAATCAGAAAGCTTTCACATTACTGGTGATAAGTCCTCAAATTACAAGAAAGTGACTCACTGGCTCGATCTGTTCCCTTCAAGGTCCTCAAGAAAATTAAATACAAGCACGGACATTTAAAATTATGTCATGATTATGAAATTTTCACAACAAAGTAGTAAACTCTCTTAAGTTCAATTCTTTTGGACTGTCCACCATGAGCCAACGATTTGCCAAAGAGTGAATTTACAACTGCCTGGTCATAATGATAACGACCAATGCACTCTTATGAGCACTTTGAGGTTAATTTATCGTGCAACAGAGCTTTCAATACATCAAGCATACAACTATGCAATTCCAGCAATCCCCGTGAAAGCCAATAACACAATCTACAACAAAAGTTAGAACAAGCTTTACTCAAACGAGAGACACCTACGTAACATAAAAGTAACATAGATAATCAAGTTCCACTATCTCCTTCGATCAATAAGCAAAGATAGACATGTGAGAGTCACGCATCCACAAGGATACCTGGAGAGAAGTTCTGTTGAATAGATATAATTCCTTGGCCCTAATCATACTAACGTACAGCTTTGCACCAAAGGTGGACTAAAGCGATAAGAAGTTAACAGTTGAGCATACATTTCAAGCAGCGTTAATTCAACATATTTTTGACTCTATATGCAATGAAAAGAAAAAATGAGCACAAAAACTGTACCTTGAAGACGAACATGATGGACAATTCCTGAACTATAGTTCTGGAGGCCTTCAAAAGGGTAAAGCTGATTATAAACAAGAGAAGTTCCCCTGGTTTCATAACTCAGTAGCTGCTTTTCAGTCCCATAATATACAATGCTGGCGACAGTTTTCGGATCTAACGGAATAACATTATTGCCAATTTGGTAGTTCCCTGCAAAACCGCTATACCAAATTAGACCTCCATGGCCAACACAGAAGTTTGGTTTTAAACAAGTTCATTCATATATACCGACCTAACTACGACACTCTGCACCTCAAAAAGATGCAAAAACTTTCATTTTCATTGTCAGTATTACCAAAGAGAAAATTGACCCACAAGTTGGTATCACTATTAGTCCTCTCCTCTTCCTCAACATATGAGAGTAACAGAGCCAAAATTGCAACTTCGCCACTATGATAGCCATCATTTTTGCTCTAGCAATGTCGTTTAATTGAGCTGAAACCTACAGCAATGACCCATTTATGGAACAAAAGACAGAGGTAACCGAATAGCATTTCTATTGACTTTTCGCAACTTCAGTTTCCATAGACAAATTTAGTAACAGCGAAAGGACATTGCGCAAGCAGCACGTATTGCGGGCACCCAGATCACGTGAACTCGCTCACGCGACAAAGCCGCGCGCAGAGGAACCTATTCCGAAGTGATGAGTGACATGCAGAGGATGCTATCCGTGGACACTCGAGTGCAGTTCCTTACATCAATGAATTCAGACGCGGAGCAAAGCCACGGACTTTCCAACACGAGTTAAACCGGAAAATCCTCAAAACCGTCAAACAGGATGCCGAAACATAGAACCTAAGTCCCTCCGACCGCCGTTTCCCAGTCACGACAGCCGAAGAAGAGGAACGGAGACCGATCGAACGCCACACCAACCTGTAACCCAGGAGATCCAGACGGAGTCGTAATTGGCGGAGAGAGCGACCGCTATCTGCTCGGGCTCGAATCCCCTGACGCGCCTCCGCACTCTGGGGTCGGTGTCGGGGAGATCGACGGCGTTCCCGCGGAGGCCGGCGTCGAAGGGGACCGTCACCGGGGCGGAAGGGCCGTCCAGCGTCGACGGAATCCGGGGCGTCGACGGAATCCGGGCCAGGACAGTAACGGAGCTCAGCTGAGCCAACAGCGCTAGGGCGATCGCGATGCGAGGCGATGCGGAAGCCATGGAAGGACGTCCTCCATGGAGAGAGAGAGCATGCAAGGGTTGATAATGACAGTCGCGAGTTGGAGGCATGAAATGTGTCACCTTTTCCAGATACACGCGCCAGACGATATGTCACTCCTAGAAAAAAAAAGAATCAAATTCATGAAAAATACAAAAATTGAAAGCAAATTTTCAGAAACAATGTATGGTTAAGGATATTGATTATTATTGACAGTCCCAAACTTTGATAATAAAACTTAATCCTAAAACTTTCAAAAAGTATAATTAAGTCCTAAAACTAGTTATAAAATTCAAAAAGTACAATTAAGTCTTAAAATTTGTCAAATTGATCAAATCAAGTCATTCATTTAATAGTATTTTTTGAAATCTTTGGAACTCCATTGACATGTTTTAGGACTTGATTGCACTTTTTGAAAGTTTTAGAGTTTAATTGCACTTTTTGAAAATTTTAACACTCAAGTAAATTTTCACGACAAATTTTAGGATTTTAAGTACACTTATTTTAATAATTCTTTTAAAGGAAAATTCCTTCTTGGTACCAATTTAAGACAAAATATTATAGGGTTACTTAAAATGTTCCTTTTTTTTTAGCCCGACTAGGGGACACGAGCTTGATACGATATCTGTTCGGTGCTTGACAATTAGACTGAACTAGGTCTCTATATTCCCTTTGTTTCCGTCTTTCTTTCTCTTTTTTGTGAGAAATTGCTAAAGCTGGATCCATATCGTCACATATGAAGTGAGTCTTTAGGAGGTACAGTGTCCAAGCCCACGTTGATTTCAAGATTAGGAGAACGATTTTTTCCCCTGAAGATTACTGTTACACTTTGAACTCATAATAACAGCTCGACGGTCATATAATACATTTAAGTAAAGTAGGGTTGTCATTATCAACCATAAGTTCCGAACTAACAAAATCATTGATGGCTTTAGAGTTAATCTTAATGATGATCCCATGGTAATACCCAAAGTTCTGTCTGTGTCGACATACATATTCAAACGAATGTGTTAAGACAGCCAAAATAGTCATCTCTTTTATTTCTAAGTAAGCCTCCTACACCTAGTCCTTGATTTGCCTCCAGCATTCCTATTAGTATTCAGATTAATCATCTCTGGAGATGGAAGATCCCATTCAACCAAAATCAAAGAAGTAAGTGATCCATTTAACGTCAAGATTTTTACAAACAAATCATTAATGATTTTCTTTGTGTGTGACTGAATTGCTTAAATAAAGTTATCTTTATAAAATGATTTTTTCTCAATTGCCAAAGAAGCCACACTCTTACTCTGAAAATTATGCTATAATCACAATGAAATTTCTTCATTGAGACAAATTCACTAAGAAAATCCTTCCAAATATTGTTTTCAGGCAAACTCAAGTCATATCTTGTGAATAACCAGACAATCCCTAGACCATGTAAATTTATTTTCACATGAGATCACATCTCAAGTAACATGGATTTCCTCCCAAGTTGCAAGCCGTCTTCAATTCATTAGTTAATAGTTGCTTGTAAGCAGGTAACAAGAGGAAAGTCCTACTACATTGAGATCCCTTTCACTTCCAAATAGTAGAACGTATACTACTATATTTGAGAAAAATTCTCCAAAAAGTTCTAAAACTTATTGCATTTTTGTCAATTCAATTTTAAACATTTTAATTATATTAGTTGAGTCCTAAATCATTTATTGTCTTGTTAGTTGAGTTCATTCGGTCATTTTTCACTAAAAATTGTTGATATAACGCCAACTATCTTATATGACACAGTTGATATTAACATAGATAATTTTTAAATACATTTTATTATTCTTTTCATTTATCATTTTCTCATTTCATGTTTCATTTTTTATTTTATCTCTTTTCCTTGTTTACTTTTTCCGTTTTTCTTTCTTTTTTTTTTTCTTTTTCCCTCTATCAGTCATCTTCAAGGCTTGTAAATGTTCCACAAGAGCTGCCCTTGCCTTGGTAGGTATTGACCACCCTTGCCAAGCCAATCAAGGGCAAACCTTGCCTTCCTGAGGCCAACGATTGCCAGCCATAGGCTCAACAGAGCAAAAAACGAGAAAAGAAAAAAGAAAAAAGAATAAAAAAAGAAAAAGAAAAGAAATTTTAATAAAAAAATTCAAAAATATTATAATATTATTAAAAAAATTATGCCAACACTCGTCAAATTATATAAGACGATTATTATTTACATCAGTAATTTTCGATTAAAATTAATTAAATTGACTCAATTGATAAAATGTAGAAACGTTTATGACTCAATTTATATAATTAAAATATTCATAACTGAATTAACAAAAATATAATGTATTTTTTAATTTTTAGATAATTTTTCCATTATATTCTTCATCGTTTGCGCATTGTATCTCTGGTGCACTAACTTAACAAAGAGAGACCCGCGTCTGTCCTCAGCTTCCCTTGCAGAGACCAAAAGATTTGGCATCCCGAATGCGAAAGATCAAATTTTCTTGTACAATTCCTCGGATTATCCGAAAATTTCAATTTCCCTTCACCATATTATCACAAACTTTTTTGTCTATCTTGGAAGGAGATAATTGAGCACTAGCGATGCCATAAGGAGGCCCCACACCTGACATCCATCTGTCTAAAACCAGACAGATATAGTACACCTATCCCTCTGTCCACCCAGAATCCATTAGTTTCAGTTTTTTTAAATGCTAACCTTTATAGATACGAGAAAATTCATCTTAAATAAGTAAATCTCGAGTTTATAAAATATTCCATCAATCTTGTAATATATGTTAAAGATCAACATTCTATGTACATAAATTTGGGGAAGAAAAGAAAACCATATATTGAAGGAGGAAGCATCTCAAATGAAGTTTCTTCTGTCTACCGACACTTTCCTTTTTGTCCCCAGCACTATTCTCCAAGAATTTACATATGAAAAGAAATCACCAAAAAGGGAAGGAAGCCGAGAGATAGAGAGAGAGAGAGAGAATGATGCCTTTATCTTGTACTACGGTACCGAGGAAGGAGCACTAGCTAAAGTGAAAAAGCATGAGTAGCCTTCTTCCTCCGATGCCTGCAACTTTCTCTTGCCCCCGTAATAATGTTCATCAGCAAAACAAGCATGCCGCGCGATAATTACCTTAGAATATTTTCCAGCCGCGAAAGGGTTATTCCATTTCGTTGTGAAACAAAAGAATTTGCACGGTCCGACGCCATACTATAATGAAAATCACCGGCCTTGGCACCCCGTTCCATCTGTGTTTCCAGTGAGTTGTGACGAAACTGATGAGGATGACATTTTACAGCATTAATCTGCTGCGGCTGGTTCAGCTCTGTGAGAGAGAGAGAGAGAGAGAGGAAAACGTTGAAGGTTCTGATCTGACAAGCAAGAGCGCTCCATCAAACAGCTGCAACCCTTCCCAAAAGAACTCAAAATGAATCAGCATTTCCTTCCTAAACACCGAGTTATGCCTGCATTCGCGCCTCGACTAGTTCACATTGCGCCCTGAAACTTAAGCAAAACGTAACCTTGAAGTGGGAACTAGTAGTGCGTATATCTGTGACTAAGCCTAAAGCATCACTTCCAGTTGAGGTAGGAGGGAGTGCTCTAAAACAAGAAAGAGCAAGCAGTGGAAAACCAATGAGCCGGCGACTGTTGCAACCATTCAATACGTCAACTATCGTCGGGACAGAACAAAAACAGAAGAGCCTAAGTAAATATAAGATTCAAGGATCCACTCATAGTTATACTGAAACTTTCTTGATTTATGCACCGTACCTCAACATCATCCTTTCCGGTCGGCCCCCTCCTCTAGAATTGGCAGAAAAAATTTACTAGCTCTTCGATTAGAGGACGGTGTTGGAAAATGAAGCAAAATGCAGTTAGGCACAGATGAGATGACACATGACCAATGCCCACCAGCTTTGTCATGCAGCAACTATTCCTAAGAGGTATAAAATTTCTAACAACAGGACCGAGCACTTTCAGATTAGAGACTGGAATTATTTTCCGGTGCTTTCGCAGCAAGCCAAGATGTCCATATGACAGAAATCTTTTGACTGCAGAAGCTCATTTTACAGTGACGATGATAAGCAGTACGTTGAAAATTACATTCTTTTTTATTCGGATATTTAACAATGTCTTCAGAACACTTGTTAAGAAATTCCATGTATCCAAGACTCCAGAAGCCATCAGTTCAATAGTCATCAAGTCGTGTACACTACTCAAAACTCCAACAAAAGAAGTATACACTCGGTCTATCAATTGTCATCGAGTCACCTTTCAGTGCTCAAAGTCCACATAAGAAAATAAACTGGGTCTGCATAACTCTAGTCCTGCCTAAGATTTCTTCATCTGTAGAATGAAAGCTAGTAGAGCTACGGAGAACATATCCATACAAAATGCAGAAAATCAAATCGAAGAAGCATTTATCTGCATCAGTCATCAAGGTTAATGTCACAGAGAAAGCCACAACAGGTTTCTGCAGAAATGTAAGCACAAGTTGTTCGGTCAGGCAGACAAGCATCTTTTTTCCCCACCTCATTGGCTTTTAACTTCAGACCAGGCTTTCAGACTTAAACACATCATCAAACACCTTCATTTAAGCTAAAATATAAATCACAAGATTAAATGATTCACAGCACAATCTTGTTTCAGAGTGTCATGATATACAAGATGAAAGGCATTGGATTACTAGAAGACCGCTTACTATGGCAACATGATTTATGATGTCCAAGAACAACAAAAGAATTGCATTATCTACTTCTATACCAGAAGGCCCCCCAGGGTAATTACAAAAACTCAAAACCCAAGAAACATTGGGAGACGAGAAAAGGGCCTGAAAATCTCGCTGATAAAAGAGACAATGCGCTTTCAACCTTTGGTCCTCATAATGGTTATGCTTCCTTTTCCACCTTCAGTACGAATTTTTGTCTTTCCAACCACCGGTTTCCCAGAAAAGGCAGAGGTGGGATAAGCTGCAGGATCTTCATCATTCGGTTTTGTTTTTGATGGTGGAGGGGTGCGTATTCTCTGATTTATGTCCTTCAAAGTGACATCACCATGAACGCCGCAGGGTTTAACAAAGGCAAATGGGTAAGCAACTGAGGAAGCTGACTTGGTGGGAGTCCTTATGTAAGACCTTCTACCTGGCATACCAATAACAGAGTAATTAGTCCTGTTGTTTCAAAACTAGAGATATTTCTACAGATTTCAAAGCATATATAGCATGATAAATTGGAAATCTACAGAGAGCGCAGGTGTATACTTTTAGTTTTTGGGTATGTATGTAAGAAAAGCTGATGTTAGTAGAATTAAGAATTTGAACAAGAAAAAAAACCTTTAAACACCACATTCGTAGCAGTTCGAGCAACACGCTGTTGGACCCTATTGATCGGAGTCTCAGGCTGATCACTCCAAAACTCTGCAGATCATTTTAAGCATTTTCTTTAATAATTTAAAGATTCAAGAAGTGAAGTTGCGACAGCTGCAAGCAAACAAAACTAGAGGAAATACAATATGCATGAAATACTACAAATTACATATCTGTACCTGAAATATCTATCTGAACATCGGATGCCCCAGAACAGTTCCTGAGTTTTAAGTGAGATATGTAATCAGGTCAAAGGAGAATGCCACTGGAGCAAAAAGTTAGAAGTTCAAGGTAACATACCCCTCATTAGGAAAATGCATCTCAGGATCATTAAAATATTCAGCAAGCCATCCATCAGTCAACGGATCAATACCATCGCAGCCAGAGGCTAGTACAAAAAGTTCTAATGAGTAAAGGGATTGCGAAGCAACAATGAATTCACCTATGTTTCTGGAAAATTCATCGGTACCTGACTGTCTAGGAATCCACTGTGGTTGTCCAGAGAAAACCTCCTCAGCCGAGTCTTCTCTCTCCTAACGAAGTGAAAGGACAATAATAACAGCATATTAAAGAGCAGGCAACTGTCAATTGTGAATTTCATTAGAACAATCTATAAAGGTTCAGGCAGACGACTAGAGAAACAAGCCTAAAGGTTATGAGATAAGTTCATAAAATACACGTTTGACAAGAAAGCATGAATAAGACGAGAGACTTTCAACATGGTCATGTGACATAGATCAAGAAATTTGTTGTGGCTCAAAAACAAGTTTACAACATAAATTGGAGTACTGAAGATAAGTCTGAGCATGACATCTGTAACATGCTGCTCAAATGGCATCTTGGATACAATGAGGCTAGTATAATACTCACAGAACCATCAGATTTCAGGAAGCCAGATGACAACTCTTCACAGCGAAGAGCATCAAACTGTAGCATGCGTCGCCTCTTCACTTGCAAGCAAGACTCCCTACCTAGTTCAGCTTCCTTGCTCGTCTCACCTACAGGTAATGAGGAAGAATAGACAAAAAGGTCATATGAGTTGAACAAGCTAAGAAGGTAGGTATTATCAAGTAAAATATGGACAGATTTAGACGTAAAAGGCCATACCACTCCCCATTACTTGGTAACCCAAATCACCACAGGCCTTGACTGGTGTTGTTTCATCAAACATGTAAGAAAGATCTTCCTCATTCTGAGTCACTTCAGTCCACAGGCACTGAGATGCATCTGTCCAGAAATGCAAATACAGTCTTAAATTCAACACACATTTTCGATAAACTTCAGGGATGATTTTTATGTCCACACTGTTAGTCAAAGCATAAGCATACCAAAATTCATATCTTGCCCGAAACAAGTTTCCTCGCTCCAATTCCACGGCTTGCTGCTACTACGTGACAGAAAAAACATAAGTGATTTCCAAAGTTACATTCATGTCATACATCATAAATATCAAAATTCAGGCTACAGCACGTAGAAGAAGAACTCATAATAACATGGCTCATGCCTCAACTATGTGTATGGCACGTTCCAATGCAACGCACATAGAGCTTGTTTTCATATTTCTCATCGGTCAAAACTTGCCAAGGTCATGACTTGCAACAAGCAGATTAAGAATTAATAACATAACATGTGTCAAACCATAGCCATTATCTTGCATTCAGCCATTTGTAGAAAAAATACAGTTTCCCGAAATCAGTTCGAACATTCCGAGAGAACCGTAATTTTTCCAAATGTGAGTTAATTAATATGATAAACACGCTCGCCACGAGTTCTTCGAACATCAAGCATAAATGCTGCAAAAAGAGAAACTAATTATGACCCACAAAACCGATTGAGACCCACCTCCACATCCTTATTGCCTCTCTTTTTCTCCCTAATGGAAGAAGAAAAGGCTTGCATCCACCATATCCACTCCACAGTTGCAATTAAAGATAATAAACAGTCCAGGAGCGAGAAATCACAAACCATGATAAACCACAATCATACCACTCCAGCCCACCACAATATTCTCCATTCAATGCACGGCATCGCCAAAAAAAATGCAGACAAATTAATGAACATCAGCAGAAACCCAACAGAGCATAAACTCAGTTTCAGTAAATCAACCATTAAATGCCGAAGCTAAACCATAATCACCAACAACGACGCCGCGCCCCGCATTTCCCACATTAAAATCGCAAACCCAAAGACAAAATACGACCCGCAAAATTTTTTCTCTCGAAGAACACTAGCAACCAACTAAATCAGTAACCAGAGCCCATTTCTCATGAGCATCACACGCACACAGAGACGGAGACAGAGAGAGAGAGTGACAGAGAGACAGAGAAGGGAGGAGGAGGAGGAGGAGGAGGAGTTACTCGTCGTGGTTGCGGTCCATTTGCGAGCGAGCCGACGAATCTAAAAGTTAGCCGTTGCAGTGAAGACCGATCCGTCTGGTGGCGTCGCGCTCGGTGGGCTCGCGCATATATAATGCGGAGGGATGGATGGACAGACACAACTGTTCGAGGCCGTGCTTGAGATGCGTGCTGCGCGGAGAAGAAGAAGGGAAAAGAAAATAAAGCGAACCCGCACGGAAAAAAAAAAAAAAAAAAACAAGAGAGACAGATAGAGAAAGAGAGAGAGAGAGAGAAGAAAGACAACCCCTCGTTCGTCCTGGTGCCTTTTCGTCCCGAATTTTTTTTAAATATTTTTTTAATGAATTTTACGGGATGGGTTCTCTGGGTGGTAATAAATAAGAGTAGATATGGAGACCATAAATGGCCTCTGCTTGTATAGTTGCTTTCATGGCGTGATGTCGGACGCGAATGAAATGAAATGACGACGACGACGACGACGACGTCGGACGACGCCCCTCCCCGCCCCTCTGGTCGGGTCTGGTCTGGTCGCACCTCTTCGGCTCGGGCTCCGTGGGCCCCGCGCGGCGGCCCGTAAAAAGAAAAATCCGTTACCGGTGGGGATTTTTCTTTCCCCTTTTTTTTTTTTTTTTTTGGTTTTTCCTTGTATTTCCTTTCCCCCATCTAACTTTCCGAAATTTCGCGACTCCTCCCTCCACCGTGGGTCAATTTTCCCTTTTTCTTCATTTCCTTTTTTTTTGGGGGGGATTTGAAAACCCGAATAATTTATCAGGGGACTAAATAAGGATAATTTTGATATATGGAAATGAAAAATCCTCTGTTAAGTATTCTTAACGTGTAGGGAGGGTCCTTAGTTAACGGGGAACTCTTCTTCTTTTTTTTAAAAAAGAAAAATTTGCCGTGGTCTGTGGGCAATGAATGCACTTTTGTAATTCAATCGTTATCATTGGATGCAGTGTCTGGATTTACTTCCCAGATAGTAAAAGTTTGTTTTGTACATGTATTTAATGAAAAGGATTGATCGTGGCATCTTATCAAAATTTATCTATACAATGCAGATTAATCCTTGATACCTCGTTAGGTAGAGGACTAATCATAGTAATTTAGCTGTCATAATCACATGTTGTGTTTGGATTTACTTCCTAAATTGTGAAAGTTTGTTGTGTACATGTAGTTAATGGAGAGGATTAATCCTCATTTATCATCTAAACTTATCTATACAATGCGACATCGAGTTTAATTCTTGACATCTCATTAGAGAGAGGATTCCAAGCAAACAATTGTAATTCATTAGACTCGACATTCATGTCATGGCTTCGGTTGAATGGAAGACGATTTAAATTTTATTGTGTGAAAGCGAGATTGAATGCAAAGCTAGGGAGATACGATAGAGAACATATATTTAAGATGCATGTAAGTTATGTTAAAAAAATCACTCATTAAATAATTTATGCGGTGTATAGTAATTGATATATACAAGTCAGTCCATAATTCATTGGCTTAAGTTTTTAGTAAATGTGAATTTAATCGGATATATTGGCATGCTAAAATTTGAACTCCCTCTTAGTGATCTCTATAGACGAAAGTATTAGCCTTCTATTGCATCGTCGCAAAAAAATATATTAGAGCTGATGGTCGATTGGTAACTCACTGCTTAAGCAGTTTGGCGGTGAATATCACAAGAAATGAATCTGCCGACTGATGATTTTCAAGTAGACTTTTACTGTTGGTTTGATAAAAGAGCCCGGGGTGGGGGTGGCTATAGGCGTATGGGTAGAAGAAGTTTGACGGCAGCCTTCATGGTTCTCTTTGGAGAAACAATGTTAGCCTACGTAGTTTTTTTATGAAGAAAGAGACCATGGATGAAGATGGCCATTGTTTTTGCATTCATCACACACAATAACACGGTGATTCAAATTGAGACACGTTGATATAGAAAAATACCTGAATTAAAGAAGAATGAACTTAATATTGAGCTCGAAGGCGAAGGTGAGACTATTGAGTCGCGCATGCGTGAGTGTGTTAAGAAAAATTCAACATTGGAGCATAAGTATGGTGTAAAGCAGCTCATATATCATAAATTCTTATAACTAAGTCATTACTTTAAACTTTTGAGTAAATATGTGTCTAATTTGATATGTTCATGGTCTTGAATTTGGTCTTTCTCTCAATTTCCTTAAGTCAAGGTATTAAGTTTCTACTGTACCAACATAACAACGTGCTTAGGGAGAACAATAATGGATATGACTGTCGAAAGTCAACAATAGGCTAACTTGAGGCAAATTATGCATGATAGCTACACCAGTACGTACAGTGCTCAATTGTCCTAGCCAGCCATGGTTCTTCGTGAGAATTATGGAATGAGATGGTATTATAAGATAAATAAATCAATCTAAGGATATATTTATTGCTATAAACATAATGAATCCACACACCAAAAAAAAAAAACGACTTGATATCACTCTAGGTATTGTAAGTGACTGTTACCTAACATAGATCGTGATATTCAAATCTATTTAAGAGAGCCTAGGTCTTGACCCCACTAATAATCACGAAGTCTCGGCACAAAAGTACCAACTTGATCTCTTAAAAATGAAAGGATCTAATTCAAAGGTGGGCTATTACTAAAAAGTCTGTAAGACAAATGGAGAAAGCAATTATTTGGAAAATCAACCCCCCAAGCATTTACTTTTCTGAAAAACGCCTTTAACTGTCATGATTCAATCGTGTTAGAAAAGTCACAATACCTTGTTGCAATAGACTGTCTTCCGTACGTTCCTTCTTCCATTTTATCAAGCAAATGCACCAATGCCTAAGAATCGAGCTTAAGATTACTCTTCTGAAATTGCCGAGACAACATAAACTCAATAAACACCATCCCAGATTGTATGTGGAACGGTGACTCATTAAACCACACAAAACCCAATAATCAATGTCCAAATTGAACCTCAAATTGACCGGTCAATTGTTGAGAGCAAGTTTCAACAATATCATGCCTTACCTAAGTGGATCCCAAACCTACCAATGTTTGCTTGAAGTGCCCTTATGACCATAAAAGAAAACTCTAAGGTCTTTGCTTCCACCTGTTCGGATTGCGAAATTTCAACAACGAAAACATTTTCGAACGATCCTGACAGGGTCTGGCGGGAATTCAAACCCTCGTCGGAACAAAACTGTCGTGTCTCCATTGCCTCAAAATTCAAATGGCAGCAGCAAAATTTACTGGCCACTCAAGATATTCTCCTCCATCAGTGGACCGCCCACTCCCCAATCCAAGTCAAAAAAGCGCCATCCGCCTCCACAACGCCTTCGATTAAAAAAGGGGTCACGTTTTTCGTCGGAGGGAGCGGTTTAAGCCACAAAAAAACAATCCCCTGGAAACATGGATCCCAGTCTCACGCTGATGTTGATAGGCGTTACACCGGTATTGGGTCTGATATTTTAGGACAGTATATTTTCACGAAAAATGAATTATTCATGAAATATTTTTTAAAAATAATAACTTATGTCTCTCGAAATAACTATTTGATGGAAAATATTTTCATTATCGATCGCAATTTATGTTTAAATATTTTTGTAAAACGATAGACATATTTTTCCTCTATTTATTTTCTTTAATTAATACAAATGATCATTTTTTGAAAATTATTTATTCAATTCATTTATTTTTTGTGAATTAAATGCATCCGGATGTCGAGATAGGTTTTCTTCCCTGATCCTGATATGTGAACACAGCTCATGTCCGGATCAAACTCCGTCCTACGTGGGAGCGGGGTTAGGTTTCGCTTCTCTCCTTTTCACTGGTGAGTGAGGGGTCCGGTCAACGGTCAACAGTGCTCTGATGCCTTTTGCATCTCCAGCATCTCCGCTCGAGTTAGGCACCACGTGGGTTAGGCACGTGGGAACCTGGCGTGACGGCTTTGTAGTAGGTTGGACCAAAGGGCACGTGACGTCGATCTATGGCACGTGGCAGATCCTGTTGGGCCTGTCTCTCCGGCTCCTAATCCCTTTTCTTTTTTAGTTTTTTTTGGTCAGGACCTAATCCCT
Organism: Corymbia maculata; assembly: GCA_014182735.1. Classification (NCBI taxonomy): domain Eukaryota; kingdom Viridiplantae; phylum Streptophyta; class Magnoliopsida; order Myrtales; family Myrtaceae; genus Corymbia; species Corymbia maculata. Next base: position 7,025,695 of record CM024689.1, on the reverse strand, counting down.
TTTCTCGCTGGCCCCAAAAGGAAATATTTTTTCCCGCATTGACCCGTTTGATGGGCCTAGTCGGACCGGAGTTTGATGGGTCAGATGTGTGTACTGTGAGTTGGTCCGCTTGACTTGAACCATCCATTTTTCTGCACATGCGATAGGAACGAACCCATATCCGACCCAATTTAAGCCCATCCAAATGCAAAAACCCAATAATAATAATAATAATAATAATAAAGCACCTTATACCAATACCACCATGACAAAATTGTCTCTATTCTTCAAATGACCCAAGAAAAAGGTGCATAATTTTCACTCGTGCGGTGAAATGAGAAGCTATCATCATCGATGTGATTTTGTGGTGGGTGATCTTGTTCGGTGAATTTGATACGATAATATAAAAGCACGTGTTCATCCTCCTCTCCAATGAGCAAGCGTGTTTTATGTTTGTGATGATAGTTGAGGTAATGATAAAAAAAAAAAAAACATAGTAAGGATGGACTGGAAGTTTGCAAAGGCTTGTCAATCCTTGCATGGTGGCGGATGGTGGCTCCTCTGGAGAGACTCAACCTCATTGGTTGTTGCTTGTAGGCAATTGTGCTGGTTATTGTCGAGGCCTCGACGATCGGCCAAATGAAAAAGGAAAGAAAAGGAAATCAAATAAAAAATATAATAAAAAATTGTTGACGTCAATGTTAATTGTGTCATATTGAATGGTAAATTTCTACATCAGCGATTTCCTACGAAAATTGATTTGATAGATTCAAAGGTACAAATATAAAAATATTTATTACTAAATTGGTCAAAGTAAAAAGTTTGGAACGAATTTAGTACAAATACAAAAAGTTTAGTATTTTTGTGGTACTTTCCCCCTTGTCACTAATTGTAAAAAATGGAAAATTGACGAATAAATTGGCCCAAGCCGATCACACAACCAAATATATAAAGCTTTAAAATCCTTAAACTGAAATTAACCAATATCGACGAAACAAATAAGTCTGGCTCTAGTCACCGAACTGTTTCGATTTAGAAAAACAAATAAATGTTGGCGCTTTCCCTTTTTCCTCTTTAAATTTTTAATGGGCGGAAGAATCGCTGACGTGGCATCGAAGATTCGCCCAACACTTAGAAACGACATCATTATACTGGGAACAAAAAGAAAAGAAAAGAAGACATCTCTCCTTTTCCCTTCGAACGTGCGAAAAATCGAAGCGTGCAACGACGAAGAATACGGGGGCGGAGCAGCTTCTGCCAGTTTCTCTCGAGAGGTCGGGGGTTTTTAATATTCGACGTCTTTTTATTTCTTTTTATTTTAATTTTAGGAAAATCTCAGTGGTCGTCGTCTCCCTCGTCGAGCGCGAAGCGAGATCTGTGAAACTCCATCCGCACCACCGCAGTCGTCGCCGATCTCTCCGTCCGCGCGCAGCAGCAGCTCGATTTCGCGCCTGGAATCGCCGGAGCGGCCTCGCCGGTTCCCCCGCGAGCGAAGTCCGTTGAAGAAGAAGGGGATACAGGAAGCGATCTCGTCAGATCAGATCTAGGGCTTTTCGTTTCCCTCTGAGCCTCCGAGGATGAATATATTCAGATTCGCTGGCGATATGACGCACCTTTTTAGCGTCCTCGTCTTGCTTCTCAAGATTCACACCATCAAGTCCTGCGCTGGTTGGTACCCCTCTCTTTCTCTCTGTGTGATGTGCATTGTGAGGTTCTCGGCGAATTGGGACTGACAGGGGGATGGCGCGTGATGTTTCTGTCTTGATTCGACCCGTGATGATTGCTGTCGCGAGGAATTGGGGGCCGGGGTTAATTAGTCGCTGGATGCGGCGAAGTCGATTGCATTTAGCGAGATCGATCTTAGCATTGTGGTAGTATCTTCACTGGCGTGGACGAACTGTAACGTTTGTCTAAACAGGGTGAAGTTTAGGTAAAGTAAAGCTGGGATCGGCCGTGATTAGATCGGATTACATAGGCTTATAGATCTCACACTTTAAAATGCGCCTTTTGGAAGCAAATGGGTTGAATCAGGTTAATGAGCGCGACACAATGAAGTTGAAAGAAATAATCACGCGGAAGTGTTACGTGGGAGCTTTGCAGTTTGTTGCAGTTCGTTGTCTGGTTTCTACTGTATAATTAGCTAAATTAGCTACCTTGCGTTTTGTGTTTCTGTGTTGAGTCGATATTTTGTTCGTTGCAATATCTTTGATGACTTAGATGTTGTTGAAAGGGGTTTATGATAGGTCAATCATAGTTCATTTGTGCGGATTGGTGTTAGAGAGTTCTATCTGCAGTGTAGCTTACATGATGCTGGCAGTTGTCTGACTTGAAAGTATCAAAGATATTTGAACTAAAGCTTGAGAAAAGAAAATGCTTTGGCTGTTGGCACCTTAGTGACTTCTACAAAGGATCAATAAACCATTCATCGTGGCCTACTTTACCTTGGAACCCTTACAAGTTTGGTGGTGTCAATATCTTGCTAATTTAATCTAGATTAGACGCATTCGGGTCTGTTAGTTATTCCTCATCCTGGAACCCTAATCAGGCACCTGATACGGTTGTGTTTGGTATTGTTGAGCTCATCAGCAAACAGGCAGTGTCGGAAATAAATCAGTAATGTCCAGTAACTTGAGTTAGATACTTTGGTATCAGAGGCTCAGCTGTAGTCTGTTGGAAGATTCTAGTCCATTTCCTCATGGCGTGTGAAATGAGTGATGGGTTTTTTTACGGATATACTTATTTGTTAATTGGCAAGCAACATTGGTATAGAATGTGAATTACAGAGGCCTCTCCTTGGAAACCTATATGTCCTGTTTGCTTAACCGATAAAGAATTGGTTTTTCAAATTTGGAATTGTACTCTCAGTATAAAGCAAGAAACAGTTCCAGGGTGGCCTTGTCTAAATCTCACCTTTCCTTGTGCTGCTCAAGAGCTGGCATATTCAACTATGGCTTGGTGCATTGTCTCATCATGATAAGCATTGTGTTATGGAGGGGACTATCTCTTCTTTGTTGCTTCTTATTTTTCTTTGCAGTGGGTGTCACCACATTAACCTCACAATTTTGCGGTGGATGTCGCCACATTAACCTCACATTTCATGTCTTAACACAAGGATAAGCTTATATCGGATGTGGAAACAAATGTATGAGTCTTGTTTTGACATTGTCATGTTGTGCAGGTGTCTCGTTGAAGACACAAGAGCTCTATGCTCTTGTCTTTATCACTCGCTACTTGGATATCTTTACTGATTTCATATCTTTCTATAATACCATCATGAAGTTGATATTTCTGGGGAGCTCTATGTCAATTGTTTGGTATATGAGGCGCCACAAGATTGTTCGTAGGTCCTATGATAAAGATCAAGACACCTTTCGACATTATTTCCTTGTCTTGCCTTGCCTTCTCTTGGCATTACTTATTCATGAGAAGTTCACCTTCAAAGAAGTAAGATGGATTATTATTTTTCCTTTTTACTTTAAGGCTTATATTTCTGCTTGTCTCTTGATATCAGACAGCAGTACATTGTGTTCTATTTTCACCCCTGGGAAAATTTCCTTCTACTTATGTGCTTTACAATGCTATGGATCAGATTATGTGGTCGTTTTCATTATATTTGGAAGCCGTTGCCATACTTCCTCAGCTTGTACTGTTGCAGAGAACCAGGAACATTGACAACTTGACTGGACAATATGTACTTCTACTTGGGTATGCTTGAATTATTGCCGTTCATTTTCAAGTTATATTACACACCTTAATCCATTCTTTGAGATATGCATACTATTTTGACTTCCTCAATGACTCTGTTGAGGTATACTTAGGTTTGTTTTAATTAATAATGTTATTTGCATCACATTTGCGACATCTCATGCTGGTGAAGATGATGTTACTTGCAGTCCAATCGATATATTTGTATTTGTGTCCTAACAAATGGTTGCTAATCATCTTGCTGTTTTTATATTTTTAATGTTAAAAAAGCAAGGTTTTCTAAATATGTGTTAGCTTATCTAAGCTTTGTCCTTCTGTGTTACTACCCTAACTGTGTAATGTAAGAATAGTAAGAATCTGTGGGACCACTGCTCAAGTTGTGAAAGAACTGAAGGTTTCTTTATATCATTGGCAGTATCCATCTGAAATGATCCATCTAGTAGTTTCTTTATTTCATCGGACAAGCTCGGACTTCTGGAAACTGTGAATGATCCATCTTTTATGATAGTCAAACAATCTACTTGCATGAGGAACACAAACATAATTGTGGTCCTCTCTTTAAAATGTTCCCAAGTACCTGCATGAGGCTTCAATGTATTCACAGTTTCTCTGTTTTGTCCATTTTCCTTCCTAATTTCTTTTGGTTCGTAGCTCCTGATGAGCATTCTTTTTCGCACTTTAGATCTACTTGGGTGATGAAATAAATGGGGAAATCTGTGAAAATTAGAGAATAGCATTAAGATTGCGACCCTTTAAAATCTCGTAAACATCATTTGAGCTCTTTATGTTTTAGGTCCAACATCTTTGAGTGAAACACTTGCTTTACATTTAGTGTTATTTTTATTCTCACTTTAGGCATGCTATAAACTTTGCATCTGTTATTTGAGCACTCATATTTCCATATTTGACTGGCAACATCTGGGCATATGATGCCCGAGTTTGAAAGAGCATCTAGAATTATTTGGTAGATGTTTATTGTGTGATGCGCATTAGTTAATTTGATCATTGGTTTAATTGCTTCAAACCATTGTTATGCATGTTTGATCTTGCCATGTCTTAATGCAGTGCATACCGAGCACTCTATATCCTAAATTGGATTTATCGCTACTTCACTGAGCCACATTATATCCACTGGATCCGTGAGTCTCTCTCTCTCTCTCTCTCTCTCACGTGCGCATGCGTGCGCGCGCACATTCATAATCTCTTGCACTATGCAAAAAGTTAATGCTCTTAGTTTTTGCAATATTTTATGCAAGCATTACGCATGCGCACATTCATAATCTCTCGCACTATGCAAAAAGTTAATGCTCTTAGTTTTTGCAATATTTTATGCAAGCATTAAACATTTAAATTTCAAGTTTTAGACGCACTCATTGCTGTTGATTCTTTTCTTTTAAATGCAAGACATTTTATCCAGAACTTTTTCAGCAAGAGAATTTCTCGAAAGATAGACAGGAGGACAGTCATCCATTTGTCTAATAGATGAGTCGCGTGGAAGTTAGACGCTTTTGGAGAAATAGAAACGCAGACTGAATCCTTTTGTTGCTTTTATTCAATTTGATGACCACTTTTGATAACTTGACTCTATGTTCACTGCAGCTTGGATTGCTGGTCTTATCCAAACACTGCTCTATGCGGATTTCTTCTACTATTATTTCCAAAGGTGAAAGCACCTCCTCTGCGCCATTTGCTCTTCTTTCTCCTTCCGTCCCTCTAACGTCTGATATAACTTTTTTGCAGCTGGAAGAACAACAAGAAGCTTGAACTACCAGCTTAGATCCTCGACTTACTTTGGGCGGGTCTTTAATTGCCGTACTTGGTGAAGCTTTGCAATTGCGAAGGATGTGGAGTCAAATTTTTTTTGCCATAAGGGATTGTATATTACTCGAATTAGTTATTTACTCCCCATGACCCTATTTCCATCCACACTAGGATTTTCTGAAAGAGACAGATTTTAGTTTTCAGATTTTGTACGCAGACCATCAGAATTCAAACAAAACATGCCTTCTCTGAGGATATGGATATATCATATTCGAGTTACTTGGACGTCTTGGAATGAGATAAGCAGCACTGTACCGTTAAAATGTTTATATTGCTTGTCTAATCTCGACATGCCTTGAAACAAGTAGAGTTCCCAGGGTACAACAACGGTCTAGATTGTCGATGTTTCTGGGCTTTTCCGTACTTAGATCATACCGAAGGTCTAGTGCTACAACCGTGGATACAACAGGAAGTACACTTTTCATACTCAAGGTGAGGCGTGCTGCTCTTCTGATGTTTATGACGAGGCGAAGCGCGTGCTATAGCTACAAGAAATCCAGCACACGAATACCGCTTCTCTGCAATTAATTTGAGATCAATTAATCTGATGGGTTCATCTGCCTGTTTTGCTTGAAGTGCAGAATATTAGGAAAACGTGCGATGGAAATTGGAACCCGTCGAGAACCATTTACATACCAATCCATTTTCTAATTATATTCATGTCAGTATGAATAAACCATCGATTATCTGCAAATAGAAAACCTATTTCAACCAAGACAAACTTCTTCAAACATTTTAATAGTGCTAACTAATCAGAGACTTATAAATTTGTCAAACCCACCCCTAACAAAAAGATCAGGAAAAAGGTAATTTCCTGCATACCACAAAACAATAAGCTCATCAATTGGTGAGATGAATCTATAAAAGCCAGTACTATAAGCAATAATGCTCTGGGCATTTCGGAAAGCGCATAAGCTGTTCCAAACTCAAGATTGACTTGCTTCAGACTAGAACATCAACAGCAGTGAAACGAGAGTGACTCCAAATGACACCGGAAATCATTCCACTCCCACCAGTAACAGTAAGCACACAAGAGGCTCGCACATAGATAAAACAAAGCCTAAACTTCAATTAAGGCCACAACTCAAGTTTCCATAGACACTATAACAATTTACTTGAACAATTGAGTCATAGAAATAGGTGTCCCTCCCAAGAAAAACATCAGTATCCCCCAGTTTGGTGGAGCATCGCATCGATTTCATCGCCATCCTCCATCTCAAGCTGAAATAATAGCACAACATACAGCACACGAAAAATGCAGTAAGTTAGTAATTGTAATGAGGCATTGAAGACTAGTTAAAATAGCATAGCCACTGACAATGCTTAAAAAACACTAATCATATGCACTTGTCTGAACTGAAAAAATCGAAGGCTGACACTGCTAATTAGCATTTTAATCACAAAGTAATGCTGAAATGATGCCACATAAAGCAATTTTCCAATGTATGTGATGCATGCCAACAAGAGTTGCTCCCAGCGAGCAAAACGAATTTTCTTACCCTTTACAGATATAGTGTACTTGGCTAAATAGTCTAATCAAAATGCTTTAAAATCAAATCAGATATACATTCTGACAGGTAAGCCAGTGAAAATCAAGTGATTGCTGAGATTACAGAAGCTAAAAGAGCTAGCTGCAATAGTTGCCGAGACCCATGAATGAGGTAAATCAATTCAGATATATCATTTCGACAAGTAAGCCAGTGAAAATAAAAATAAAAATAAAAATAAATGCTGAGATTACAGAAGATAAAAGAGCTAGCTGCAATGGTTGCCAAGACTCAAACATAGGTGTGACAAAAGCTTTACCTCGTCAGGAGTCTGCTCACCACGAAGTCTACGCCCATCAAATAAGAAAGCAATGGAGTTTAACTCCACAGACTGCCTGTCACAGTACGCGGTCATGAGTTTCCTCAACTGCGTGCTTCGTTTGATCCTAAAAAAGACCTCATTACCATCCTAGCCAAAAAAAATAAAATGAAATGTTAAAAAGTGGAAACACAACTGCACAAGTGCATTAAATTAATTTAATGCTAGGGAAAGAATAAATCATAACTTAGATATATTTCCAACACTAGAGGATCTTATGCTCGTAAATCAATCTCTATGTCAGTAGGGAGTACTGAAAGAGACAAATATTACTTCAGATCCAGAACACAGGAGCAGCAAACTGAAAATTTAAAAAGAAACCAAAATCGAAGCGTGATCAAGGAGAGAGTAAACAAATTAGCCTAATCACGACCAGAATATACAGATCTTCTAGCCCACCTAAAAGCATCAATACTTCCGACCAGGATGAGTTCAATACAATTAGTATCAGTGGCACGAGGTTCAGTTAACTTTCTCCAAACAATCCCATAATATAGCCCCATAATATAGCATGCTCATAATAAAGTATGATGAGATAGAATAAGGATCAATCCATCAAACTTCTTTGGGAAAAAAAAGGAGAAAAAATGAACAAAGCAAACAAAAATTGTAATGCATTAACATCTGCCTTATATCACCAAATATCTTACTGGAGGTCCAAGCAGCCAATCGAACTCATGAGCCCATTTCCATAATCATAATTTTTAAGTCTTGCATTCACCTGACTCCGTTACATAAATGCACCAAATTTAACCAAGCGGTGCTTCTAAGCTACTGCTATCAATTGGCCAAGCCAGCAAAAGCAACCATTGTCCTATTTTAGGCTAAGAACCCCGTGAAGCAAACCTTGGCATCAGTTCAAAGCATTTAATTTTCGAACACAATAAAGATCATAAGCAAAATAAGAGATAAGGTTGTTCAACACTCGCCTTATATTGACGGATAAGAACCCCGTCAAAGCAATGCCAGCATCAGTTCAATGCACTTAATGCTCAAACTCAATAATAATCACCAGCACAATGATAGATAAGGTCGACAATATCTCTAGAGGCTGAAACAACATGCCCACCGATATCGATATGGCTATTACACCCACTGTAGGCATTAATTCAAACTTTCCAAAACCCCTGCCCCCATCCTCAGCAAACCTAGGCATCGGTTCGAAGCACTTAATGCTCGATCTCAATAATAATCATCAGTGCAGTGATAGATAAGTTTGATGATTACTCTAGAGGCTTAAACAACACAACAATCTGTCGATTATCTTTCCCCCACCCCTCCCCCCAAGTCCAAAAAAGGGCACACGCGTGTATGCATTCATTCCAATTCCACCCCCATGATGACCGCCACATATCACTCAAAATCTAGCAAAGAGAATCTCCTCGGACCACCGACACAATTTAAGCCCCGGATATTACAAAACAGAAAACAAAAATGAACTCCGCAATAGACCGATCAGACCCAAAAACTACGACGATCAACGTCTACACTAAGCAAACAAACCAAAGCGCAGCGAGCACCGAAACTAACGCAGGGAGCGCGAATTGCATCCCACTCACGCCCGATCGAAGTCAATACTCTCCAAAGGGACAAAAAAGAAAAAAGAAAAACCATCACCGAAAACAACCGCATCCAATCGCAACCTCGATGCACGACGAGCCGCTCACACTCATCGCGGACGCGCGCAGAGAGAGAGAGAGAGAGAGAGAGAGAGAGAGAGATGTGGCGGTCATCATGGACGCGCCGGTGATACCTGGCCCTTGACTTTCAGATTGATGTGGGCGGACTGATCGCCGGGCTTCTTGTCCTCCTCCTGACCACTGCCGCCACCGCCCGTCGCAGACATTTTCTCTCTCCTACCTCCCTGTCTCTCTCTCGCGAACACTCTCTCTCTCTCTCTCTCTCTACTGGTACGCTATTAGGGTTTTCTCTCCGATTCAATCGAACCGACCAACCGATGGTCGCGCCTATATATGCAAGCGGACGGAGCACGGAAGAGATGAGAGAAATGCCCTCGTTGTTGGCACTCGCGTTATATATACGCTACCCCTACGGTGCAACCCCCTCCCGTGCGCCCGCGGCCCTCGAGAGGGACTCCGGGGTCGTTTCGGTAACTCCACCACCCCCCGCGCGGTGACGTGGCGGACCCTGGAGGCGGGCGCAGGGAGGCCACGCGTGGGCCGGGGCGCCGCGGATGAGCGCCCCGCGGGGAGTGGGGAAAAAAATCGAAATGGATAATAGTTTGGGGTCCGGTGAGGGGGCGGGGGAGGAATCAGGTGTGCGAGGAGCGACGTCGGTGTGGGGCGAAATTGACGGCTGACAAGACGGGAAGGGGAATCGGAGGGCACAGAATGTTCTCACGTGAGAAAAGAACGGCGGGAGGCGGTCGGGAGGTCGCCATCGGGCCTTTTAAAGGGACGCGTGCGACTTTTTTTTTTAAATATATTTTTTGGGGAAGCCTTTGAAGGTAATAATAATAAAAAAGAATGGTCGTGTTTTTTTTTTTTCGATTTTTCTGATGTTTTCGGTCGGGGGAAGACGTTTGTTAAAAAGATTTGAATTGGGTTCTTCCTTATCTGAAGTTCGTGGGCCCGCGAGAGGAAAAAGCATGCCCGACTTATCATGTGGGCAACTGGTCGCTCCGATGAGGACGTGTTTTGTTTTTATTTTCATTTAAAAAAATAAAAATGAATAAGCCCCAAGAGTAAATATCCTTTTTTCAGTATTTTTAAATGTAGATGTAACATCAAGAATATATATATATATATATATATATATATATATATTATCAAGTGACTCAATGATATAATTTTGCGATTTTGAAAAATCCCTTTGAAATTGACGTGTTGGACTCCATTAATTCTCAATTCCATTCCGTATTTTTGATCCGTTCTACATATCTGAGTGGACTTCCACCATTGTAGCCCACTTACACATCCATTAGTTTATTCACCTAAAATTGTATAATTGAAATTAGTTAACGTAACTAGATCTTAAATCAATCGGAATCAACTCAACTATTGTTAGCATGAAAAACAGTTAAGTATCCAATTTTTTTTTTTGAAAAGTAGGAATGTTATGTTATCAATGGTGCATTTGTTTTACAAAAGAATGAGAGATTTGAAGATTAATTTTTTTCTAAAAATGAATGCTTAAATCACTTATAAAAATAAAAGAAAAATTATTATCAATTATAAAAATATTTATTATTATTTAAAATGATATTAGCGATTGCTTTTAAAATTTTATTTATCAAATCATTCATTTACAATAAAACAAACGAAAAATTATTTTTAAGCGATAACTAGTATTTTCAAAATATCTTAACCCAATGCAAGTTCCACTCAGTTGGTTTTGAGTATTTTCGGAATGCTACATCAAGGTTCATTAAAACTTTTTCTTTTCCAATCTTACCTTTATTAAAACTATATACATTTCAATTTTACCCTTACAGCTTTATTGCATTACCAAAATAGTGTGATGTCGCCTACAAGCCCAAATATGATCACTGGTTAGCTAGATTTGGCACTGACGGTCTTTGCTCAAGGTGGCATTATCTTTGACGAGGCCCGAGGTGTCGCAACCTCGATGTTGACATCACATGACCTTTCGTAGCTTAGGTTGTGGCGACTTGACGGTTGAGCTAGGTAGCTTAATCGGTAGTCCTTAGGCGAGTCATCCCATCTATTAGATTGGGTATGAGAATTTATGGAAAAGCAGATTTACATTTCGTGAAATCCTTTGGTTTAAAGTCAATTTGATTTCACAAAAGGCTTTTTCCATATGCTCCCCAACTCACCCCGAATAATAAGGTAAACGCCATTTTTTTTTTCACATTTTTTGTATTCCATTATCATTCAATCTTAATCATAAATTAACCAATATAGGGAACATTCATAATCGGACAAACGCAGAAGATACATGACCACCTAGTTCAATTAGCCAATTGTCACGGGAACAAACCTATATCGGGTGACTTAAAATAAGTGCTTAATTCTAAGCTTTTCCATATAAAATTTCATATCTTAGATTCGAGGGAAAAAAAAATACAAGAGAGATTATAATAAATTAAATGTCAAGGTATGCTTTTATATATATATATTCGAAGTTCTTAAAAAATCAAAAGTCAAATTTCAGTTACTGGAAAATACAAAGAAAAAAAACTTAACACCATAACTTTTTCAATAATACATATGTTATTTTTACAACTAAGTTAAAGTAGAATGTTTCCTCCAAAAATCCAAGAAAAAAATTTTAATTTCGGAAATTAATGAAAGAAATTATATGTGAAAATTGAAGAATTTAAGGATGTGTGGATCGCAAGATTTAGATTAACCACTAAAAAAATGTGAGGGCCAATCCGGAGAATTATTTTCATGGACTAGTAGAGAGAGAGAGAGAGAGAGAGAGAGAGAGAGAGAGAGAGAGAGAGAGAGAGATTAGGCCGCAGATTGAATTGGGCCTAGAAGCTATTTCCAAAGCCCGGCCAGAAGCTCTCTCTGTGCACTGTGGCGTGCCTGAAATGCTTTTTAATTTCTAATTGACCTTTATCTCCCTCTCTTTTTTAAGTTTGAAATCTCGTTTAATATCCAACATCACACACCCACATGTGAATATTTAATTATTAGCCTTTAGACCTCTGTGATGATCGAAAAAATCACAAAATTTTCATAAAAAATTGTTTCTTTAAAATCAAACAAAAAGCAAAATATATCTCTTTACTTTTTCAGTATAAACTTCAATCAATTTATAATTTAGTGTCGATATTTGTACGTGTCATAATAATTACATTAAATAAAAGATAAAACTAAAAGCCAATCGATTTATATAATTTTCTTTTTGTTAGACTTGTTACATGTGGAGGCAGACACGTACTATTTTTTATTTCCCATGAAGCATTTATGTTATGTCGAGTGCATATGCGTGAAGCTGATTCTTCACACCGTGCTTGGTTCGCCTAGTCTTCTCTGTACCGCGATTTGTCTCTAGGCGTCATCTGTTCTTCTTTAATCTTCTCCTCTTTCTATTATGCTTGAGCTTTGGTTCATTAATTTTGTTTCGATTTTCCTGTTGCTCGTCGAACAGGGCTAGGGTTTTTAATTTAGGGTTCCAATCCCCAATTCCCTTATCTATTGGCTTGATTGTTATTTGTTTTGCTCTTCTTCTTTCTTTCTTTCTTTTAAGGTTTTGATCTGAATACATTAGAATTATCCGATGTTCGATTGGGGAAAGAGAAAGTTTAGGCCATGAATCGAATCAGGCATGATAGCTATTTCTAAAGCCTGCCTCGACACTCCCTCCCTGAACTTATGGCGTGCCAAAGGTCATTGAATTCATGAAATTTCCAAGAATATGTTGTTAGGACTAATATCTTTAAAGGTGTGTTTGTTTGAGTGAGTAAATTTTCAGCGAATTAGTTTTTCTAAATATTTACGCGTTTAATATGCTGAAAATGGTCAGTCAATGCACTAATTACTAGCAAAGAATGTATACACGTTTAAGGTCAAGAAAATGATTTTTTTGAAGGCAATTTTCTTAATCATGAATTTTTTTCGAAAACAAGCGTACCCAACTTGTCTGTCTGAAATGATTTTAGTTCCTAAGTGACCTTTATCTTTTTTGCTCTTACTCTTTTAAAGATTTGACTTTTGCTTAATGCCGAAACATATTAGCCATTATGATGATGAGAAAGATCGCGTATTAAAGTTTTTCGAAAGAGCTTGTTTGTTTTAAAGCAAGACGTATCCTTTTAACTTTTTTGGTGAAATTCAAAACATTTTCAATCTGTTCGCCAATTTTTAAATGTCGCGGAAGTTTTGGATATTTTGGACTACAAAAAATCATTAAGTGTGTGCCGTAAGAATTAGATGAAGAAAACACATGCGCATTCTACAAAAGTCTATGTCACGCACGCGTGTTCAACAAAAGCCTGCGTTTTTCATCCCATCGGTATGACGACAAATCACGCAATATTCAGACGATATCGCGGATTAAGTCTCCAAGATTGTGACGGCGGCGAGCCGCCTTGCATGAATTGTAGTGACCTACCGTTTCGACAACAACGCTTCCAAGTGGGAATCGATGCAACATCTGCAGCAAAGAAAACATCAGCAGTGAAGCTGTTTTCATTGTCTTTTAGTTCAATAAGCTACAAAAAGATGAGGGTGTGCATGTATGCAAACGGCTTATCCTAATCTTCTGAAACTGTATACAACTCCCCTGCACGAAAAAGATTGAATTCTCAAACAGAATTTGCAGATACACTTCATTCCTGTCCCTCCATGTAGCCTAATTTCAATGCATACATACAGCAGGCTTTTGCTTCAGGGGACAATGGCGATGAAGAGAGAGAGAAATCTGAACAGCCATCCGGACACTAATCACTCATGGTTAGTATCGTTGTTTGAGATAGTAATACGTCGAACAACGCCGGTTTTCCAGATAAAGACAACATCATGTCAAAATATCGGTATAACAAATACATAATGATAGACGATTGCATTAACGAATCATGTGTATATCGATGCATGCATCTAATGAATTTATAGAGCGTTGAATTCAGTAGATCTCACAGCAGGTTCGCTCAAATTCACGGCACGAGATTGGTCAAATTCAAATATATGGGCAAAGCCAATGGCATTCCATAATATCTGTGTAATAAATTTCTAGTCATGCAGATGATGGTTTTGTACAACCAACTTGACGTAAAGACAGCTTTTTGTCTGAGGACAAACTACTTTTGAGGCTGCGTGATGTCAGCTCCATAGCGGCCATGCCCCAACCTCTCCTTGCTTCTGCTGACCAAGAGAGGGGTCATCTAAACCCTGTAATCAGCAAAATTAGGAGCATGTTTTTTCTCATTTTTAACAAGTTACCCAATAAAGGTCCAAACGTATATATATGTTATAAATTATAGTAGCTTGGATTAGGGAAATAAAAGTTGGAAACTAACCCCTGATGGAAAATAAGCATGGTATCTCAAATTTAATTACAGATAATTTTCTTTTTAATACTCTTTTAATGGGCATCACGAATAGATTTTCCAGATTATACATGGGAAGAAAATCACGTGAATGGACAATAATTAGCATCTTCATTAGAAATGATAGAAAGCTAATGAGATGGTCTTGGTACATGGGGGAAAATACAAAGCATGGAGGAGTCGATAGCGTGTGGGAGAGGTAAGTAGACGAAGAGGCTGATGATGATGGCGATGTTGGGTTTACTTCACACTTTTTTTGCCTATTTATATGTTCATGGGACATCGAAGCATTCGGACGACTTTCTTGCTCTTATATATTCATGCAATAAAGGTCACTTTGCACTAAACACAACACGACAGGAACAGATATAAGACATACGAATTTGATCAGATTGACGTGGTGATGGCGCTCTCAAAGCTTGCTGGCTTTCTCCTCCTCTTCCTCCTCCTCTTCATTGGCGGTGGAGCGGTTCATGCAAGCAACGCGAGCTTCGATGAGAATTACCAAATAACATGGGGTTACGATCACGTCGTGCCTTTGGATGGCGGCCAAGAGATTCAGCTCTCGATGGATGCTTCTTCTGGTTATCTTAATTACTCCTCATATGATACCCCTCTCGTGTGTAGTAATTTTTCTTCTATAATGAATTGAAATGGACGCTCCAATGTTTTTGGATGGAAATGGTAATATGCATGTCTTCTCGTGACTCGTTGTATGAGTGTGCATGAACATGATCTTTTTGCATATTGCACTTGAAGAACGATTTAACGCTAAAATCTCCTTTTGCATCTTTCAAAATTTACCAAAAGAAATCTTGTTTAAACCCTTTTATAAGCATTTGAAGAAAAAGGGTAAGTAGGAAAGGTAATACTAAAACACTAATGATGGTTTGTCTTTGAACATGGCAATGCATTTTATAGCATATGTTTTTAGACTACTTCGATTTCGACTTTTGAATAACGGGGGCGTTCTTGCGTAGGGTCGGGGTTCGCATCGAGGAAGAGCTTCGGATCTGGATTTTTCAACATGGAGATAAAGCTGCCAGGGAGGAATTCTGCCGGCGTCGTCACCGCTTTCTACGTGAATCCTATTCTCTTGCCCCTTCTACCTCTTCTTCAATCATCAGGAAAAATACGTAAACCGCAGAATCGATAGCTGCAATGTGTGATTTCCATATAGTTTGGTTAAACAACAGCATACGCAACATGCATGCATGCGCAGTTACAACACAACTCTCTCTCTCTCTCTCTCTCTATATATATATATGTGTGTGTGTGTGTGTGTTGCGAAACAATGTATATGCAAGAAAAATGAACCGAAATTCGGGGAAGCTTTTAGGAAAATGGCCATGAGGTGGTTAAAATCAAGTAGGATTGCTATTTTATTTATTTATTTATTTATTTATTTTGGGGGGGTCTATATTGGATTGCTAGTTGACGTATTGAGATATGGGCAGCTGATTTCGCACGGGGATAAGCACGATGAGTTGGACTTCGAATTCCTGGGCAACAGGGAAGGCCAACCGATCACGCTGCAGACCAATGTGTTTGCAGGACGGAATCGGCAACAGGGAGCAGAGGATTCTCCTCTGGTTCGATCCGACAGCTGATTTTCACTCTTACAAGATCCTCTGGAATGATCATCAGATCGTGTAAGGAAGCACCTCCTCTGTCTCTGTCATTAGGAAAGGCTCTTGCCATCACTTAGCTTCTGATCTTGACACAGGTTTTACGTGGATGACATCCCCATAAGAGTGTTCAAGAACAACAAACGGATCGGAGTGCCCTACCCGTCGCAGCCCATGCAGATAGAGGCGAGCCTGTGGAACGGGGACAGCTGGGCGACGGACGGAGGCCGGACCAAGATAGATTGGAGCTACGCACCGTTCCAAGCCCATTACCGAGGCTTCAACATCTCCGGCTGCGAGTTCCAGAGCCAAGACCCAGTCCACTGCTATTCCTCGGCCTACTGGTGGAACTCGTGGAGACACTGGGATCTGGACGAGGAGCAGGACAGGCAGCTCGAGAACGTGAGGAAGAATTTCATGAACTATGACTACTGCACCGACAGGTCCAGACACCCTGTGCCGCCGCCCGAGTGCCCTTAACAGTTCTCTAGGGAGGGGTTAGGAATGAAGTAATAAACCTAGGAAACGGTTCTTCGTTTCCCGCATTGACTATATACTGCTCTTGGACTATCGCTATTGAGGCCATTTACACCCTGTTCTTCTATCCTCCTCAAGGTAATCACCAAAAGGAATAAAATAAAATTGCCCACTGGGAAGTTTATGCGATTCTAAAAGATTGCCATGAACTTGAAAGCATCACTGAAAATGGAGTATACAGATGACCAATGGACGGACGACCAAGGTTTTGACTCGAAACGGACTCCAGGGTGCCCGTCAGAGGTCTTGGGCTGGCCCCCCTACTTTAGACTCACAGAGGATCGTCCAAATCCGACCATTTAATAGAGTACATAGGAAAACCACATGATAAGCAGGGGCTAGACCATGTAAAAGAGTGATTATCAGCTTCAAGCCGATTTTGAAAAATTTAAGAGGCGTGGCTCGGCTGGCCGGTCTGGCCTATGGGCAGGAAATTACGCGGAAGCCTGCTCAAATGACGGGCAGCCTGGTAGGGGACCTGAGACATCACGCTATGAGCAAGTCCAGCTATACAATTGCTTGTTCACCAGAAGAACTCAAGAAACAACCGGGAGCTGAATATGCAGATTCTTAACAAATTAGAGTCGCAAAAAACCTTAATTTCCTCTAACCGGTGATCAGATTACAAACATCTGCTCATTCTAAAAGGCAAAAGCAGTTCTTCTATGTATGTGTAGTATCTGCGACTACTATCATTCATAGTCATTTACAATGTCGGCATTAGGATATTTGCACAAGCAATGAAACAATATCCACATTCCACAGGCCAACAAGGAGAAACAGAAACTTACATAAAGGGTGAAAAAAGAACAGAAAACCTCATGTCACCCTTTTACAGGATGCATAAGTTACCCCTTGGCCATCATCTCTCAGTCTTTTCAAATTCTCACCCGCATATCTGCAGTCAAAACTTTCAAAATCTGTAATTGAAGAAAAACTAATTTAATTCATTTGTTTCAACAGAAAAATTTCCATAGCCTAATCATTGATTAAGTATGAAAATTTAGTACTAGGTTCATCTTGAAACCAAGTGAATCATGAATGATTTCATATGATAAAAGGAAGTTTCAATGATGATGCCTGTTGCCACTCACCAGAAGAAGAAGCATCATTAATCTTCAACCTCTTGAGCAGGCTCACTTCCTCAGACAGACGCTTCCTCTTTGAACCTAAACCATTGCCCATACTCAAAAAGCCACGGCACCTGTGGTCTGTCAAAACAGCACCAATGAAGCAGTAAGAGATAGTCTTATAATCATCTGCAACAACGAAATTCCCGCAGACGGGCCATTGTCAATTAATGCTGTCTCCATCAGGGGATGTTTGATCATAACGCATTCATTCCATTCGATTAATATGCCACATTCACAACACGCCAATACCATAATATGCAACTGCGCATGTCTGTTTCCGATTCATGTCACAGTCAGAAGTGAGAGAACGTTACTACTACTGATCCTGAATTTCCCCCACTAGATAAGTAGCTACATGACAAGTGCAAAATGACTTGAGATTGAGAGTTGACCAAGAACGAGAGTCAACCAAGAACGCCTAATCCAGTCTAAAACGGAGCAATTGCTTAGAATTGTTAATATTCAACCAATGAATATCGCGTGCAAAGTAATTGAGATCTATCAAAACACCAATCAGTATGTTAATTCAGAAGATTCATATAAGAATGTCTAAATTCTCTGAAAGGAAGTAATACCGGAATCGCCAATCTTCGATCGCTTGATAGACTTCGAGATGGGAACCTCTTCGCTCTGCCTCCTGCTTTGGCCTGAGCAATCCTCAGCCTCGTCCCCGCGTGCACCGGCGCAACTCCTACTCACCAATCCTTCAGTATCATGTCCTCCTGCAAGCAAATTCCCAATTGACGACTGAATCAGAATTACGCTCGGAATCAAAGCACGCATGACCCGCCCAGATACGCCAAAACCGAAGGCTTAGTCGGTGCACGTAAAACAAGCGTTTCGCGCGGACATTCGACCACTGAAATCGGAAGTGAATCGGCCGGAAACCCCCTAGCCTAATAAACTCGCGAAGTCGGGGACTCACTCTTGCTTCCGCTCCTCAGGAGCTTCCCGTCGACGACGAGGGCGCCGCCGCCGTCGTCTCCCCCGGTGGGCAAGCCCTTGGACGAGAAGAAGGAGAGGAGCGACCTCCAGGTGACGGAAGGCGACACCAGGTCGGCGCCTCTGCTGACGAAGTGGCCGTTGAGCTTCAGCGTCGCCGGGTCGAGCCCGAAGGCCCGGGCGATGGACCCGAGGTCGAGCTGCTGGTCGCCCATCGCGGCGATCGCCACCGTCCTCGACAGCGGCGGGCACCGCAGCTTGATCGTCCTCGCTTCCTTCTCCGACATCTCTCTGCTAGACAGTGGAGAAGGACCGCTCCATCAGCGGAGCTTTGTGCTGTCGCTGCCGCTTCTTCCAACGGCTTCTGGAAGTGTCGTTAATGGAATGTCTTTTTTGTTTTTTGTTTTTTTCTTTTTTTTTTTTATATTTTTATTTTGAGGTTGTTAATCTCCTATTTTAAATCAACCTCCTATAATCTACCCCGTTTTCGAATCTCGACTCAAGCTCGATCGAAATCGTAAGCATGCGCGTTCATTGGAATTTGGAATTCATATCGATGTGTTATTTATGCTTTGTACTTCTATTTCTTATTTTGTCAATGTTACATTAATGAATCGTGTCCAACATCATCGATATCAATTTCATAAATTAAATTTACTTACATCATGAATTGTAAACTTATGGAACTTTCACAATACTTTAAACTAAAAATAGATTCACATGTAATTTCTTTGATTATTTGCTGAACGGGGCTAGAGTTAACCCACTTGACGAAATTGTGGTCCGCTTCTAAAGAAAGTCATGGATGCAAATCAAATGGAGACGTCTATTTGTCTTCTGTGTCTACGGGATGACTTTGAAACTTGTGTGTTATGACAAACACCATAATGGTGATCATGAAAATAGCTGATTTGGTGCTCTTTAAAAGCCCATTCAGCATTGCAATCTTGTCTCCTCGTAAACAAGACCGGATGGTCATGCATCAATAACATATAAATCCCAACTTCTTAGTAGACACCTCAATCTTGCAGGTTCTCCATTTTATCTTAAGTTTTCTCTTGTATTTTTCATGGCCAAATTAAATTTGTGCGATGTGAATTAATAGTGCATTAGCCCATCCAAACAAAATAAGATGATGGTTCTTTTGATCTATAACATAATATCAATGACTTTTAAATAATGAGCCAACAATTGGGCCATCATGAAATTTCCCATCCACAACTAAAGTCAATCGTTCAAATTTTGCCAACTCCGTGCAATACTGTCTTGAGTTAGAACAACCTACACACACAAATCCGAAAGCCTATACTTATCTAGCTCATGGGATACACGGTGCTCCATGAGTGTAGGCTGGCTTTGTGCTCGTGTCTCTTAATTACAGAAAGAAAAGAGCAAACCATTATAATATTGTACCATTTATTATTATCATCCTTTTTTTTTCGACGAATACTTTACAGGTTCTCTTTTCCACTTACATTCCACAGTTTATTCAAAGTGAACCTTTCATATTATACTGACTAATCTTTGTTACATTCTCTGTTGCTTGAAGAGGAAAGTTCAAGTTTTGGAGGAGGTTCAAATGTAACGGAGAACACTCCGGTTGCTTCTTAACATGGATTAACAGAGCACGCATATCAATTGGTAAATAACTAAAGGGACCAAACCAAAATAGTGCTTAAACACCACCTACTTTTTTATTTAAAAATTTAGATGTTTAGAAAGCTCTCAACCTTACAACAATAACACACCAATAAGAACAATTATCCCAATATCAATCAGCTAAAGAGCAAAACAAGTGCAAAATCCATTAAATTGCTTAAGAATAGTGAAAGTGCCTAAGCGACATCACCATCTACAACCATCCAGATCGTCAAAGGAGGAAGAGAGAAGATATACACGTATTCAAATCATCACCCCAAAATAATTTTTATTGCATTGTATAAACTTATGCAGTGCATAAATTTATACAAACAAATGCATGGTGCGTAGAAAAAATGTAAAAACTTAATTGTCCAAGAGTTATGCAACTTAAGTATCTTCAAAATTCACATCTTACTTGTTCATAACAAGTGGGCAAAGTTTTTGTCACCAGCACATATAAAAAAAGATGCACACATCCAGAAAGCTTGAGTTTGGTTAAAGTATGATTGGGCATTCTTATCTTCCATTGATTCGATTTTCTCATCTACGAAAAGCCCATAACTCTATTTTACAGAATTTATAGTTATTTAAAATAAAAGTGTCAGGGAAGATGAATTTTTGGAAATCGAACCAAATATACAGCACCGTGCTTTATTCATTAAAATTTTTAGATGATTAGAAAGCTCTCAAGCTCACAAATACACCACCTTAACTTGTCAATTGATCTCGCAAAATTTGCGATCATCAATTTGTTAAAAAGCAGCTGCAAATAAGGCATGAGTGTCACCTACTTTGTTGGGAAGAAACTGTCCATGACCGGATTAGTTAACCCCCCCCTTGTCTCGCCGGCTGTTCTAGGCCTGTTCTTGCTGCCATCCCTCCTCCTTTGGCTGTTGGTTGTTCTGTTTCTTCCTTGGCTGCTGGTTGTCCTGGGTATACTGCCGGTTCTCCTGGAGTTGCTGCCATGAATGATGCTGGATGTGTCACACCAAAGATCTCGTTGATGAGGGGCACCCCGTCGCGACCAGCCCACTTGCTAGGGTCGTTGTTTGCTCGGGACAAAAGACAAGTCCAAACTTCCGGTATCTTGGAGACGATTACACCCGACCTCCAACCGACGATGTGAGGATTGAACAAACTAGTAGGTTGAAGCTTCCCCCTGTTACACCTTTTACCGTGGCAAAAACTCTAAGCATGTCTCCGGATCTGGTTCCTCATCCGGGAAAGTCACGCCAAGGCAAAATCAAGGCGAAAGAGACGCTCAAAAAGAAATAGTCCACTTGCCCTCTCCTTTTATTTTCTTTTATGAGCAATCATCCATGAAATCCTACCTCTATAAGGCGGTCAAAGACAAAGGTTTGTAAAAAGAAGAAAGAAGGAGGAAGAGGAGAAGATGTGCACATATTCGAACACCAATATTCTTATTATCACATAAATTCCTACAAATTCATTAGAGGAAAAAAATCTAAAAGATTAATTGAAAGTTAATGAAAGATATTGTCATCTCCATACGCACAACTTAGCGTGATGTCTTCAAAATTCACACTATTGGTGGGGAAAGCATTTGTTGCAAATCCGCATACAGAGGAAGCATGCACGTAAAGCATAAGTTCAATCAAAGTGTGATTGGGAATGAGATTCCACATCTTATGTTCCATTAATTCGATTTTCAGATCAACGAAAAGCCCATGACCTGATTGTCCAAAAAGTACAGTTTGATTCAAAAAAAAAAATCAGCATGGCAAATTTTGACTTGATTAATCTACTCCCTCATATGAACTTAGAATCCTAATATCTCTTGTAATTCAACCCCACATTCATGAACCTAGTATCCTAGTATCTCTTAATTACGTGCATTCAACCCCGCATTCAGATGTATTGAAGTTTTGGTCACAACCCACTGGATGCATGAGAAGTCATGGTTCAATTTAGGTGAAAAAGAATGAGAATAATGATTGCCACAAAGAAAATTAGAATTGTCTACAAGAAATACATACGTCTGCCAACATGTATGACTTAATGTACATGTAATGATGATATGATAAATTATGACATCATGATCCCTAAAAATTTTGCATATTTTCCCAGTTATGTAGAGCATTGAATAGATAGGAGAATAAGACCTTTTTGTTAATGAGGCAAACACTTGTATTAGTAATTTTCGAAAAAAAACATTTCACAACTAATGAGAACGTTGAAAGTAAATAATAACGTAAAAAAAACTTATATGGACAGCTTAGTTCATTTTGTTGGTTATTTGATTTTTGTGGATTGTTAATTCCTTGAATGTGTTCACTAGGAGAGATAAAAAATCATCCAACTCAATCTTCCTCCCTCCCATCTGTCGAAACTTCCTTCCACTCCTACAACTTTAGTATCCATATCCTATTTTCCAGTTGCTTGCTGCCAAGCTCACAATATTTACATCCTCATTCTGCCTAATCTATGCACTCAATGTTCCCCGATGACAGGCACAGCATAGCTCTAGCAGATAAATTACTATCAAGCTTACAATCTTTAAATCCTAATTATGCCTAATCTTGTGCACTCGATCCATGGCTTGTTCCATGACCACAGGTACACCAGCTCCAGCAAATAAATAGTTGGTTCTAGCAGATAGATAAACAGTTGATGCAGCTGTCATATTTAGACCGGTAGCGGATTTATTATCGACATTAGAAACCTTGAGACTTGAGGCTGGCGAACAACATTGTGGGTGTACTTTGTTTAGGCAAATTCTTATTTGGATCGTTGAAGTGCCTAGCTAAGTATTATTCGGATCGCTCGATCAATGTTATTTTCTTCTTTTTTTTCTACTTGATTTCGAATTATGGGTTTTCGATTGAACAACCTATTATAATAGGAAAGCCTTATGTCTTGAAATTAATTCATCAAATTAATGATAGAATACATGAACCAAACAAGGGGGACGGATGATCAATCGATGGATGTTACTTTTTTTTATTTTTCCACTTGATTTCAAATTAGGGGTTTTTATTGTGTGATAGAGCTTGCTTGTTTTCAAAACAAAAAGTATAAGTATTGTTTTTCAATTCAATTTTGTTTGTCGGCCTAACCTTAGGAAGCAATTTTATTCAAATCGATGGATCACTTAAGAAATCAAGGTGAGAGAAAGTTTCTAAAGAGAAGCTATGAAAGAGAGAATAAAAACTTAGATTGTGAAATTGTTTGATGGTTACAATGAGGGGAGGCACCTATTTTTATACTTAAGCTCTCTAATTACAACTATTTGATCGATATTATATCTGATGGACAATATCATATCTCCCAACCTACCAACTAACAACATTTATGCCGAGAGAGCTCTAGACCTTCGCACAATTACCATCTTACCCGTTCCCGATAACCTTCCAGAAACTTTTGGACAAATTCGGAACGGTCTTCTTCAATCTTGCATAGTCCCTTGGTCAAAAAAACCTCAAGTCCGTGACATGCACAAGATCTTAAAACTAGCTTTTTAAGTGGCCTTCCAGAAGTAATAGCATTTTTTTGAATTGTGAAAGCACAACTGATTTTTTTTTATTTTTTATGCAAAGAGAAGATTTAAAGGAGCAGAAACTTTGGCAGAAGGACAATTTTCCACTTTGCCGCTTTCGGATGATTCCGGTGGAGATGAGAATAGGTTAGATTCAGTCAGAGGACCGAGACAAAGTGGGCACCGCCTTTGCGAGTTCTGCAGGGTCTTGAGAATGCAGACTCGGCAATAGATGTGAACATTGTCGGTAATTACGAGATTCATACATGGAAAAATGCATATTGGCGCATATTGGGCAATCGATATCTTCACTATCTTGTAGCATGGCAGCATAGCAACCAACTTCTTCAACAACTCTAGATTATTAGATACATCTGTCACATTGCAAATACACAGTACATTGCATAGGAAAAGCACAAACGACCACCAAAACCATAGTTGGTCATCCAAGGGCAAACAATTGACATGCATCATAAATATGATAGCATCTGTGGCCTAGTAACTATAAGTTAGAAAATTCACTTGCATAGTTAACCAAAAGTAAAAATTCAAGGATATCACTTATTAAACAAAGTTTAGTTCTACAATGTCTTAGTGTTCATCAAGCCCTACATAACAAAACACATCTTCAAATCCTATTCATAACTCCCAAGGCAAATTAAGATAGCAAGGCACATTTTGCAAAGAAAATATGTCGTACTAAGATTCCAATTGTCATACAAACCCAACATAAGAGGAGAAATAGTTTTATCCTACATATGTTGAATGGCATGTGCCACATATCCAATTAATACTGTTGAAGTAATCTGACTTTGTATTTGAGTTGTAGGCATGTGTCACGGAACCAAAGTTTCCGTGATCAATGGAGCGTTCATGATTGAGGAAGAATGACCCCCTTGAAGGATTCAAGTGCTTCCGGAACATTCCTAAGAACATGCGATAGTGTAATTGTGCCATGGTTTAGAATATTTTCGACATAGATGTCGGTAGATGGTAGGTGGGGCAGTACGATCTCGTCCATCAAATCGAAACTCGATGAATTGTTATAATCTAAGAGTCTCAAGTATAAAAACGGGTGCCCTCCCTTCATTTGTATCAGTCCAGCCATTAACAATCTAAGTTCCACTATCTCAATGGATCCAACAAGGCTACACTCATCTTCTATTCTCCACTTACTTATCTTATGTTTAGTATCCAGTGAAATATTTTAGATTATTTCAGAGCTTTTCTCTAGATTCTAGATTTGAGTGAGTTGAGTAATCGATCGATTTGAAGAAAGAGAGATATATTCGATTCGGGTGAGTTGAGTAATCGATCGATTTAAAAAAAAGAGTTCTCGATCTAGAGGAGTTTTTGATAAATTGATATGAAGTTCTCTAAAGTTTATCAACTCATACTATGCGAGTGAGTTCTCTACGGATTATCTCTCTACGATCCGGAGGAGATTTTCTCTCTACGATCTAGGTGAGTTCTCTACGGCTCATACTATCTGGTGAGTTTTCTACGATTCAGGCGGGTGAGATTTTCTCTCTACGATCCGAGTGAGATTTTCTCTTTACGATTTGGGTGAGTTCTCTACGACTCATATGATCCGGGTGAGATTTTTTCTCTACGATCCAAGTGAGTTCTCTACGATCGGGTGAGTTGAGTGATTGATTTTCTCTCTCTATGATTTGAGTGAGTTGAGTGATCGATCGATCTGAAGAATGAAATTTTCTCTCTACGATCCGAGTGAGTTGGGTGATCGATTTTCTCTCTTTACGATTTGGGTGAGTTGAGTGATAATCGACTTGAAGAAGGTTTGGCTTAAGCCCCAAGTGATCCAAAATAGTCGTTAAAGAGATTTTCTCTTTACGATCCGAGTGAGTTGAGTGATCGATTTTCTTTCTCTACGATATGAGTGATACCCTACAAGAGTTTTGATTAGGCTGGCTTTGATCAAGGCTAGCTCCTTTGCAACTAAGCTATACACAAATCAGAAGATAATTCAAACCTAAAGTAGCTCCTTGTCTCCAACTCCCATCCTTGTCATCTCAGAGCCTAAGTTAAATTTTGAAAACTTCTTTAAATCATGAGAACATCCAAGAATAGACTTGCCGACTTGCCATCCATCTCAAAGCCTAAGTTAAAATTTGACATTGACCTAGCCAAGGTTCCTACATAACATAGGCAAAGCTTCTTTAAATCATGAGAATATATGTGACATAGAGGAAGCATAAAGTGTTTTCCTAATTACGAATAAAGTGAGAAACTAGAGGAAATTATAGAAGCAGAATTTAGTTATGCATTATTACCTGTTCTAATTCAATCATGTCACTCTGACAACAATCACACAACACAACACTAATTCAATCATGTCACACAACACTAGTTCAATCAATCATGCAAACTACCTAAAGTATTTTGACAAACTTGTCTTACTACACAGTCAAATAATACAACACTAGTTCGATCATGTCACACAACACTAGTTCAATCATGCAAACTACCTAAGTATTTTGGCAAACTTGTCTTACTACACAGTCAAATCATGTCACACAACACTAGTTCAATCAATCATGCAAACTACCTAAAGTATTTTGGAAAACTTGTCTTACTACACAGTCAAATAATACAACACTAGTTCAATCATGCAAACTACCTAAGTATTTTGGCAAACTTGTCTTACTACACAGTCAAATAATGTCCCAAGTCAAATATCAAAAGACACACGATCGACAATACCTTCAATCTTGTTAGATGGTAGAAGCTAACATGCTTATATAGTTTTAGCCATGAATGGAATCCCGAACTTTTGGATATTAAGTGATTGAAATATAAGTTATGATATTTGTTATGTCATTCTCCCTTTTATTGAGGTTGAGAACTTTCTAATTTAGAAGTATGTAGTGTATATTTGATCCAATTTCCTAAACTTTGCCATCCTAACATTCTTCTTTTCTAAATTGAAATATATTTTTGGGACAATCAAATCGTGGGCTTTTCGTAGGTGCAAAAATCAAATTAATACAATGTAAGATGGAACATTACTCCTTATCATACCTTGGCATGCTTCTATCTCATGGGTTTGCAACAAATGTTTTCCCGCTTTTAGTGATAGTGTGAATTTTTAGATTTTTGAATTTAGGCCGATTGATTGAATCAATTAGAGATCACAATTAATATTATATTTTTTTCTTTCTTTTTTACTTGCACCATATATACCTGTAAAGAATATATCAATTGTCATAAAGTGGAATACAAAAAAGGAATTCCTTTCCACATAGAATGGCTTATATATACATGGATATGTAGCAAAACTCTTCCGCCTAAAAAGGTAATTGTCCGACAAGTTTTCAGAATATTTCGTCTCCCAAACCCATCTTCCTCTCTTTCTCACTCCAGTCTTGATCTTCTTGAATGAATGAAACGAAACAAAGAGAGACTCTCTGCCCCCGCCTTCTCTCCCACCAGCAAACCAGCCCACCGCTTTCGCCTTGAAAGGTAATCGTTTAACAAACCCCGTATTTCTCTCTTTTGCACACCTGTCTTGATCTTCTTGAACAAAAGAAAGAGAGTCTCTCTGCCCATCTTGCCAAACCACTGCACGGTCGACATACTGGAACGCTTCCGCCTCGAATGGTAATTATCTGACGAGTTTCCAGAATATTTTCTCCTCCAAATTATGTAGGGTAAATAATTTTGTCGCCATCTGACATGTGCACACATCTAGAAAGCTTACCTTCTATTGATTCGATTTTCGCATCTACAAAAGTTTATGAATATTGTCCAAAAAATATACTTCCATTTAGAAAAAGAGTGTCAAGATGATGAATTTTTGGAAGTCGAATCGCGTAGACAGCACTAGATGAATTGAAAGCTAGACACCACCTTAAAAGTGCTGCAAAAACCGTTGAATATGCTTAAAAAAGTAAAAGTGCCCAAGCGATGTCACATGAACATGAAGAAAATATTGCTTATGTGCCAACTCAACAAATTACTAATCCACTCATTGCTCGACACGTCTCTCACAGCCCACTATAAGGTCTTTCTCCTTTGTCTCTCTTCGATAATGAGAAAATTTGATTCCTTTCTCACATCAAATGATTTGGCAATTTAATGACAATACATGACATTGGTGATCTCAATCACCCCATTTTGAAATTTAAAGAAAAGAAAGAGCATGCACCGGATTATCATTATTCCGATTGGCTAGGCTTCATGAAAAACCCCAATCTAAGAATTTTCTATGGCATGCTAAATGGCTCCGAGTTCATGAGGCTTGGTTCATGTGTGGAGGCATCGGGCCCATCCCTTTGCTAGGAATCACAAGCGCCATTGAATATTAACCAACTAGAGTTACTTGGCAGTATCAGGTTGTGCAGCAACTTCCATTGGCATTACAAGAAGACCCACTCAAGATCGACTTCACAAATGGAAGCCGGGATTACGAGAATTCTATTATGCTGATTCAATCAATGTGGGATATGTGTCATCCCTAGAGTTGATATGGCCTGAGGAGGAGCTAGAGGGTAAAGAGAAAATTTACTACGCCTCAATGAAGTACATCCTCCAACATAGGATTCTTGAGGAGTTGCACCCAAAGATCCCTATGCACCATCGAAGACTATTAACCGCGCGGAAATCAAGTTTGTTAAAAGGGAGCTTTAAGGAGGCCAAGGAGTGTGCTTTCAAGTTGGCTCGAACAAGTAAGTAGTCATGAGAGGGGTTGTCCCGTTTGTACATAGATCAAGCCGAATGAAAATATATCATTTGAATCTATTTTTGTTTTTTTAAATGGTGTCTAGGGTGGTTTGTTTTATTTTCCTAGTTTAGTGTTCAAGGAGTCTTGTTATTTTCTTTTTTTCTTTTTGATGTCGAGATGTTTTATTTTAATTTCTAGTTGCATTGTTTAGGGGACTCTCTTTTTTATGAAATGAGACAATTAAATCATTGTCATGAGCCAGCATTCTTTAAATCTTGTGCTTATATGTGTTTATTTATTTATGAACCATGCACCATCATCACGGCTTCAAGGCATTCACCTATCCGCCCTCGATTCAAATCGGCAATGATGAATTCTTAAGAACAAAATGCTCGAATCATTGCACTTGATAATAAAATCATTGAGTTGGTTGCACAATTTGCACAGTTTGCGAACGAGATCAAGTCCAGTTTAGTGGTCGCTACCTTTGATTAAAGGTTCCCCAACCAAACCTCTAAAAAAATTTAGGTCGCGATAGCTTGGCCACTCCGTGGGGTTTGAACCCAGAATCTTGTGCCAACTCAACAAATTACTGTCGCGACCTACTAAAATTAAATTTTCGTGAGAATAATAATAATAAGTTTAGGGGTATTGTTAATTTCGGGCCGATGGCCCTCAATTAACTTGGGCTCTCCCAAGCCCATACCCCGCGCGACGTGGGATATTCACAAAAATATTCAAACAAGGAGTCGCCACTAGTCTATTAAGGTCGACTAGAAACCGAGCGAGGCATGGGAGTGTGTCTCGCGCTTTACGCAAACTGCAGGAGAGTCTAGGGTCGGGGACTTGGTTACGTTAGTCATGCGACTAACGCCCTTTCTACCTAACTTGATTGTGTATTAGTGTGGTCATGGCGACGTTCAAAAAAGCCTATTGTAGAGCCCCTAAAGGCTTATTCAATTTTGATCTTTTTTCTTTTTTAAGGGTTTTTTTGAATTTTTGCAATTTTTTCTGATTTTTCTGAATTTTTCTGAATTTTTGTGCTTTTTAATATTTTTTAATATTTTTTAATATTTTCGAATTTTCTGAAATTAAAGAAAAACAAGCTTTTAAGATTTTAAGATTTTTTTGGTTTTTCTGAATTTTTTTTTAAAAAAAAAAGACATTTATTAATGTTTTTGGAATTTTCTAATTTTTTTAAATTTTTTGGGATTTTTGAATATTCGAAAAAAGAAATAAAAAAATTAAATTAAACTTTTAAAACCTTTCTGAAATTAAAAAAACATTTTTTAATTTTTAATGATTTTTCGAAATTTTTCTTAATATTTTTTTAATATTTAATTTTTTTTTTCGAATTTTTGGATTTTTTTAATTAATTAAAAAGTAATTCGGACCGGGTCGGGAGACCCGGCCCTACTAAACCGACCCGGACCCTATCGGTCCGGGCCGGAGCCACGACCGGGCCGACCGAACGGCCCGGATGAGAATTTTTTTTTTTTTAAACAAAAATTAAACTGTCGGCCCATTAATAACCAAAATTTAAAAAAAGGCCCAATTCGTATTTCTATTTCCAGCCCGACCATTTTCAGCCCATATCAAACAATCAACCCAAATTCATGCTAGGCCCAATCAATATCAGCACAGCCCACAATTTAACTGAGACCTAAATAAAAATAAGCCCACATAGCAAATTAAACATAAGCCCGGCCCAGTCCACTCCTACTAACCCAACAGATAAACCCTACCCGCTTGTACCTTACCCGACCCGGATCTTGACCCGGATCGGAGCTGCCGCTGCGCCTCCTCAGATTTGCTCCGTTGCTGCTTCTTCGCGGCGGCCGAGCGTGTCCCGGCTCGACCACGGCGACCGGCGGCAACCGGCGTGAGACCAGCAGCCGGGGGCGACAAGACGGCGGACGGCCACCCAGGAAAGATGGTTGCAGCTGCGTCGGTCGTGGCGGAGAGGCGTGCGTCAGCACGGCTTCGGACGAGGGTGACGACGGGAGCGGAGCCAGCTACCAGCAGGCCTCGTCGTCGGTGGTTGAGCGGCAGCGGCGTCGGTCATCGAAGGTCCCGTCTTCGTCGGCTCCGTCCACCTCGCGTCGTCTTCCTCTTTCTCAGATCTGGTTCAACATTCTGCTCGCTCGGCCTCTTGTTGCGTTTCCGTGTCTTCTCCTCCGTCCAGGCTCTCGGTTGTTGCTTTCGTGCGGGAGAGGCGCGCGTCGCCGAGGGTCGGCGGCCGAGGACCAAGCGCGGTGGCTACCGGAGGAGGAGGCCCTTCACCCACAGCCCCTCACTCTAGCTCTCTGCTTGACAACCCCCTCGTCTCTTCCTCGTTTTCTCCTCTCTTTTTCTGCAGATTTGCCTTCCTCGCGGCTCAGATCTGGATTTTTCTGTAGCTTCCTGTCCAAAAGAAGCTCGCCTTCCCCTGTTTCTCCCCTTCAACCCAGCTTTCTCGAGCTCTCTAGTTTTCTTCCTTTTTCAGATCTGGTTCTTCGTCCCTGGACAGCCGCGACATCGCCGGCCATCTCCCTTCACCGATTCTTCCCTCAGATCTCTCCGGTCTTCTCTGCCTTCGAAAAACCCAGAACCCTCTTCGCCGGAGATCATCATCCTTCCAGGCCGCGCGACTGCGCAGCAAGGGAAGATTCCCTTGCTGGCGTCACGCGGCCGACGTCACCGAGGCCGGGAGTCGCGTCCGGAGTCGTTGCTGTCTTCTCCTCCGCTGTTCGTCCCTCGCCGTCCTTCTCTTTTCTCTCTGTCTGTCTCTCCTCCAAGCATCAGAAAACCAGCTTGCTTCGCTTTTCTTCCAGATCTTCGCTTCTGCTTCTGCTTCTCTGAAAATCCTCTTCCCCCTTCCGGTAAGACCGCCCCAAAATCGTCGCCCGAGAACCCAGAAAAAAAATAAAAATGGGAAGAAGCTCTTCCCCTCCTCCGCCTCGCTCTCGTTTCTTTTTCTGCAAATCGTCCCCCGGGAGAGGGGGGGTCGCCGGACAAACGGTCTCGTCCCGCCTTGCTCCCGCCGGTCTTCTCCTTCTTTTCCTCGATCTCTCTGCCTTCCGCCGCGTGACCGCACAGCAAGGGAATCTTCCCTCGCTGGCGTCACGCGGCTGACGTCAGCCGCGGTAGGGGGTTGCGCTAGAACGGCGTCGTCGGCTCCGATCTCTTCTCCGCTCCTCCTCCTTTTTTTCCTGTCTGTCTCTCCTCCACCTGCAGAAAATCGTCGCCCCCTGCTCCTCAACGATCCCTGCTCTTCAACCGTTTCTCCGCCCCCTCCTATGGCCGCGTGACAGCGCAGCAAGGGAATCTTCCCTTGCTGGCGTCACGCGGGTGACGTCGCCTCCCAGGACGGCCGAAACGGCGTCGTCCATCCCTTGCAGCTGCTGTCCCTCCTTGCATGTTGCTGTTCACGTGCGGAGAGGGAGAAAGGAAAAAGGAGGATGGGCTGGGCCAAGGGAGAAATAGATGGGGGAGATGGACTGGGCTAAGGGAAAGAAAAGAAATGGGTGAGTAAAGGATGGGCTGGGTTAAGCCAGCCCATCCGGATTTTTTTTTTGAATTTTCGATTTTTTCGAATTTTCTTAATAAATTTTTTTTTATATAAATTCCTATATATTTATATATGCAAAAATTAAATGAGCATTTAAAACAAAATATACCAAAATTTTCGGGTGTCAACAATTACTAATCCACTAATCATGCGATAAGTGTCTCTCATGGCCCACCGTTAGATCTTTCATCCTTTGTTTCCCTCCTCTCGCAGACTCGCACCTCCGTTCATCTTTTTCTTCTTCGTTGTTTCTCTCTCTTTTTTTTCTTTCTTTCCAGCGACTGGCCACAGGCGGGCTCATCCTCGCCAAATTCAATGATGGGATTTGCCCTCCAATTTGTAAAAGAAGAAACGATCAGCAGGGAGAAAGGAAGAAGATATACACATATTCAAAGTTCTTATCATCACAATTATTCCTACAAATGCATTGTTATTCTAAGAAGTATGATTGTCTGAAAGTTATATATATTTGTCATCATCATACACACAACTTGATCAAAAGTTAATGAAATACATTTCCCAACGTACAACTTAGTGTGGTATCTTCAAAATTCATACTATCACTACAAATGGGGAAAGCCTTATTGCAAATCCACGTATAAAATGTGCACAAATACAAAAAGCATAAGTTCGACCAAAGAATGATCAAGAATGACATTCCATCTTACTATCTATTAATTCGATTTTTGCATCAACGAAAAGTGCAATGATCCAATTGTCCAAAAAATATAGTTCCATTTAAAAATATATATATCTGCAAGGTGAATTTTTGGAAATTGGACAAAACATGCACCATATGAAATTTGGCTTACTAGAAAGTTTTCAACCTCCCAACATATGAAATTAAAATTCAGAACAGTTTTAAAAAGTTGTCTCCACAGTAGTCGCTATATGTCATCTTCAAATTTCAGCATAGATTTCTTTCATTGGGGGGCCTTGCCCTTGTCTTCTTTCAAGCCATCCAAAGGCATTCAAGACTATCATGCACCCATGCACCAACATTTTATCTTTCTACAAACTCTTCGACTCTCAACTTGATGTGCCTTTTTGTCGTTCGATTTAATTGATCTTTTAGACCTTACTTTCTTTCCGCTTTCCTTTAGTTTAGCATTTCTCATCTGTTTCGTCTACCTTTTTTTTTTTCGTTTTTTTCTTTGTCAAAGTATTGCCACATCGCCATTCTGCCAATAACCCCGTTCCCCCATTTCCTAATACAGATCTTAGGTTATGTTGAAATGCCATTTGGAATTGTGCATATTGCCTATTCATTAGGAATTCGAGTATGATTGATTATATGAGAGATTAGATTTGCAGAATTCGAGTGTGATTGATTATATTGACCATACTACATGAACCCAGACTATTTTGGATGATTGAGAAGCTATGTGCGGAATGTAGCAAATGAGGTAACTCTTGCTAGCAATGTTTGTACTACTTTGAAATGCTTTTAATGAATCTAGATCTGGATAACAAGGTTTTTAATTTCAAGTTAGACTAGCCCATTACTCATGAAACTCATATGTATGCTAAAGGTAGGATTTCGACTCAGTTCCTTCAGAATATTTCTCTAAATGATTTCAGAGATACTTAATCGCCTGTAGTATAACGGATGGCATGTGAATTAGATGTTCATCTGCCGAACAAGAACTATTTCTCTCCAAAACCAGCTTTGTGTTTAGCGCCCGTGAGCTCTTCGTGAATGTAGAATTTGACCGTTGATTTGTTGATGTTTCTCATTGTTTAACTGAGACCAAAATATACATGACTAGTTTTGACCCATCTATGATTTGAAATGCTCATCCTGCATAATGGTGCACTAACAATTTGTAGTCTATGATTTCAAATTCATCAAATAAAATATTGATCGGCAGCAGAGTCTACGAGGATAGATTTAAGTCCTACTCCTGCGCCCAGTGTTTATGAATGGGCCGAATATGAGTACAAGCGGTCAACGCCAGCTAAAATTTCTGGCAAAATTAAATCGTCTCTTGTGGATGAAAGCCTAAAAAAAAAGTCTGTTGTTCAAGTTTGAAGACGGTTTAAAGATTACAAAGCTAGCCATGCAATGTATTGAATATAAACCTAATAGCTGCCCATCAATGAAGCAAGTCTTTAGCTGACTGCTGAATCTGCATATTGCTCAATATAATCAAGAGGCTGCGGGTTTTGATCACAAACTACTTATGAAAGTCGCTCTGCCCAATCCACTTAAGGATGAGTTCAAAGGAATTTGTTCTTTGTACATCAGGTACTTTTGTTGATTGTTTCAAGTCCTTTCTGAAGAGGGATTTTTTTTATTCTACTTGGATCGATGTTGCTAGTTTTGATGAGCCGGGGTGAGAAAATGCGGATGCACATATGCTAAACTATATCAATCTCTGTGAAACTCCTCTACTTAGGGTAAAATATTATGTGCTGAGGTAACAAGTTTCCACGTATTCGTATCTTGACTTCTCCACATAGGAGCTTTGTTTACTATACCAATGCTACTCATTTTGAGGAGATGATCTAGGAAAATGCATAGACAAAAGTTTGAAATTCCATGCTTATTTTCCCATTGTAAATTTGTTGTTCATATTCTTGTGAGCATTTGATACATGTCACTTGATAGATGCAATATTTATTAGGCATATGGGGTTTCTCTTGCTTTCCGTGCCTCCGTAGCGTTGGTCCTTTCTATAAGGGCAAACTGTGTCTTTCTGGAAGCCAAATGAATTATATTGGAAACTACTAACTAATGGTGGCTAGAAACGCGGTCTTTCCCTTTGCTTTGGGAGCTTGATTTTGTGCTTATTCCGGCCTCTTTACTAAGATTACATCTTACTCCATCGGGTTAAATTTCATATTTATGGTCACTTGATTGAAAAGGGACAACGTGGTTAGTTAAGAGGTCTTTGAAAATGTAACTTAAGAGGAGACCTCAAGTGTGCATATCGGATATTGATTTGTTAGACCTACATCAAAGTCCGATCCTAACGAATGAAATGAAGGTCAATACTATGTATATGATCCCTCACTTATAACATCTTGATAACTTTTGATTTGTTTGTTGTTTCCACTATCTTCGTGATAGACTATACCCAACTTGTGATATCCAACTCTAGCAGACTGAATTATAAGGAAAATCATCGTATTCTAGGGAGAATTGAGCAGGATTCTTTAAGACTAAAACTCATCAGAGCTAATATTTCTTGTTATTGAATAAAACTCTTGGTATCAAATGAGGCAAGTATTTAATTCTGACTGGAAGCAGATTGAGGGGAGAATGCAAGATGAGCACTACTTGCAAGGAGAATTATCGAGTTTTTTTGCAATTCATAATTATAACTTTTAAATGTCCCGTACTTCAATGGTTGGCTAAACATAATGACCTAAAAATTTGTTGAAATCATTAAGGCATGTTTTGTTTTGTTTTTTAATTCAAGATATTGAAAAGATGAAAAGTTATGTCATTTTATAATTATTTCCTTTGTGTCAAATACAATTATCTCCAACAAAAAGCTTATTTCATGGCAAAGTGTGGGATCCGTAATTTTATAGTCGTCAAAACTTTACAATAAACTTAATCGGCTGGAAATAAAATCAATTTAGTATTATAAAAGAGTATCAATTTTCCTTCTCATGCCACTACTTCATCTCACGGCAAGGACATTTCAATGGGCCCCCTGGCCGGGCCAGAAAGGAGAAGGAGACTGGGCCTGGGCCCAGGTGAAAAGAAATAAGGGAGAGGGGAAAGGGCCGGGACGGGCCAGCCTAGCCTGGCCCAGTCCGCTCTTTTCTAATTAGTTTTTCTTCTTCTTGTTTTTTCATAATAATTTTTCGATTTTTTATAATATTAATAATTAATGCTAGCAATGTAAATATCTCTATCTCTAATATGTGTGTGTGTACATATGTGTATATATATGTGTGTGTGTGAGAGAGATACATTTTAATAAAAAATATTTACTTTTGGGCTAGAAATTAATCCCTAGTATTCTAAGCAATTAAGTTCTAAATAAAAAGGCCAAAATTTAGGTGTCAACAAAAGCTTGATTGGTAGTATTATTTGCTCTCGACATCTAAACAGTATTGGACTAGAGTATTCAACTATAAAAAAAAATGGCAAGCGTCTGGATTTGTTGGGGTTTGGAATTCATGTCGATGTGTTATTTATACTTTGTGCTTCCGTTCCTTATCGTGTCAGTGTTACATTAATGAATTGTGTCCAATATTGTTGGCTTAGGCACCAACTTCATAATTTGAACTTGTTGGCATCCCAAATTGTAAAATAGGTTCAAATATTCACATTTCAACAAGACCAGACCGCATAAATCCCGTATTCTAACATAAAGTCCAAAATTAATTTTCCCAATGAGATTAATGGTTTTCTAACATTAGTCAAGCGCATTCCAGCTAAGTTTAATCAATTAGTCTTATATACGATAAATAAATGTGTCGCCTGAGCATTAACTTTTTTAATCTTTTCTTTTCAGCACACTTTAGGCACGAGTAACTAAAATAAATTAACATAGCACTTCTATTAATACGACGCATCTAAATGTGTTTAGATAATTCTAAACACATTTTACATGTCTATGCATGAGAACTATATATATATATTTTTTGATAAATGCGTTAAGCATGTTGCTTCTAGCCGGTTAATAACCATGGTCTTGGTCGAATTTTCAAATTCAACTCGATTGCTAAACATATTATGTTCAGCTTAAATCCGACGTAAAACAATCATGATAAGACATGATTAATAAAAATAAAATTAGAAATTTCCTGCCCAATTCCACGCCATAAATTATAAATTGCCAACTAATATCTTATAAGACAATCTCTCTTTTTTTTTTTTTCAATTATCATGATTTTTCTTGTCACGTTCTATTTTTCCTTCTATTTTTATAATTTTAGTGTCAATCATACCAAATTCTCGATAATATATAGATATTAGCAAAAGTACTCTATGCAGCAGACAATTCTGTATATAGCCTGCAATATTTGAAAACCTTGTTATTGCAGATGCATAGCGATGGCTTTGGAACATTTTGCAGAGATGATGTCTTAGCACTGCTTGAAGTGGCTCGTGTGCTGTGCAACTGTCCCTATGCTTAATTCATTTACATATAATTGCAGACATTACTCCAGGTTCGCGCGATGACATTCTTATGTTTAGTCACTATATGGGGATAAGCAAAGTACGAAGAGGTACGAATGTAACTCGAGTAGGTACTTATTTTCTGGTGCAGACATTAGGATTGCAAGACAAGAAAAGAAACAGATGGTTTTGCCTTATGCAGGGTCCAAATGCCTGGATGGATCCATTCTGAGTTCACTCTTTGGGAGCCCTATGAGCTCTTTGATCTTTGAATCACTCTAGCTGTCAGCACATGAATTCGCCTAATCCTATTTGGATCTTTGTACCTCAATTTCTCACCGTTCACCAGCAGAATTCCTCCGCTCGATCATTGTCCATCTCCGTGCAAAGGTTGATCCGGCCTGCCCCTCTGAGACCGGGCAACAGAGCCACTGATCCGGCTTTTAGCTCGACAGGGACGCTGCAGAACAGCCTACCCCATATGAAATCACCCTGTCGAGTCTTAATTTCCACAGCGCCGCCAGCAGAAAGCTCTCCTCTCCCCAGTGCAAACCTCAGAAAGCCTCTAGCCAATTGATTGATGACCTTATGCACTCGCCATCCAATCTCTCTATGCCTTGTTGCACTCCTCATGAGCTCGTACTCCTTAGATGAAGCTGCCTCGCCTGCCCGAGCCCTTGCGCACGCTGGGATTATTGCATTCCCTGCGAACCCTCTAGGCACCTCAGGGACCACATTTTCTGGCCTTCGATCAAGAACAGTATGTTCAAGTACTCTCGTCATCCCGATGCTCCTCGCTTCCTATCTTCACCGCTACAACTTGGAACACAGTGCAGCTCCAGTTTCCCATCCCTAGGCACCACTCCTTTCAAGTCGGCCATCCTTTACGGCGACAGGTAGATCAGCTAAACAGGTTGAGGGGATGGTCAGCATCGGTTGATGATAGTGGAAATGAATGGATCGTCCTTTTCGGTGCTCTTTGACTACTCAAAATGCGGGTGATTGTTCACCAGAGGGTTCCTCCCCCTGATATCGTCCGGTCAGGGTTCGGCACCATGACAAGGTCACTGCCATGAGTAAGGCATGCGATGTTCATCTGAAGTTCACGACTAGCTACTCTGTCTGCTATGCAGTGGTTGTACGAAACCGCAAGAGCCGAGCTTCCGCAACCGAATTCTGTGAACTGCTGCAAGAAACAGAATTTGTCAACCTGATCAATTTGAAGACGAATTATACTTGTCTCAGAAGCATGCGATTTCCTGGAATGCCATGATTTCTGGATTTGCTTGGAATCGTTTTGCAGGGAACGCACTCGAACTGTAGGCAGAGATGCTGAGTTGTAGGTATAAACCAGATTCGGCACCCTGGCGAGCATGCTTTCAGCGTGCTCGCAAGTAGGGGTGTCAAATGAGGTGGGTCGGGTTGAAAATGGCCCGACCCACATTGACCCATTTAACCCGTTTTGACCCATTTTTATGTAATGTAAATTTGATAACCCATACCCAACCCATACCCAATTCATACATGACTCATATTATCAACACATATTAATATTTAATTTAATTTAAGAAAATTTACTCCCACTTATTTAGTCCACTTTAAACTTTTCACATATAAATTATTTGAATAAAAATTTCACATCAAATTTATAAAGTAAATTAAATAATAAAAAATTAGTAAATAAAAAAATGTGGATACCTCTAAATTGGAATAGTTTTTGGAAATGGCGAGATTGATAACGGCAAGCTCGGGATCGGCGATGGTAATGGCAAAGTGATGGCGAGATTGGCAACGGGGATCGAGAATGCATAGATGAGGGGATGGAAAGAGAGAGATGATAGATCTACCTAATAATTCACTTGACCCATATTTAACTTTCACTTAACTCATATTTAACATTCACTTGATCCATATTTAACCCATTTAACTAAAAGTGAGTTATAATATGGGTTTATGAATCATATTGACACCTCTACTCGCAAGTCTGGCTACTTAAACTGGTAAGTCGGTTCATGCATATTGTCTAAGAAGAAGGTTTGAGTTTGATGAAGTTTTAAGAACGGCTGTGATTGACATGTACTCAAAGTGCAGAGCTATCGCCACAGCCCGTGCGCTCCTTGATAGGGTAAAGCGTGGGGACTTGGTCTGTTGGACTGGCGATTGTTTTCGGCTACGGGATTCACGGATGGGGAATAGAAGCTCTATCACTTTTTTGTTAGACGATAGAGACAGAGCAAAGAAAACCAGAGCATGCGGCATTCGCTTCTCTGCTCTCCTCCTCGAGTCACTCGAGTCTTGTAGCGGGTCGGTACTGTGTTGAAAGCATGACCACAGAATACAAAATCCAACCTTGCGAGACGAACTATGCTTGCCCAGTCAAACTCCTGGCTTGCTCAGGACAACTTGGAGTAGCTGTAGTTTCAAACTATATCGCTCCAGTAAGGCAGAGGGATGAAACAAAGCGTGTACAGAAGATAGCAGGAGGTGCGAAGGCCCCTGGATATAGTGTAGTGGAACTGAATGGGAATCTTCAGGCATTCTCAACGGAAGATAACAGCAATAGTTACTATGAAGTTGCTGTGCAGATGTCCGATCAATTATACCAGGTGATGCAACCCATTAGACATGAACCACGACCGAGTTACTGATTTTGCGATCTTGAATAGCAGTGAGGAAACTAAATTCCTATTTACACGGCAACCCTGAAAACCGGAACTGACATGCTCCTGTCCTAGTCCAGAACAGGGAACTTACCTCAAGGCATACAAATTGCTGCAAATGACACTCGGTCTGTTTCAGCATCTGATGGTTCAACTTCATTTGGCAATTTTTTATTAGAAAATGCACCAGAGGGTGTGAATTTTGCCTATTTGTCATGGTGCCAAGAAGGTCTACAAGCAAATTCTTTTGAAAGAGAGAGTTCGAGCCCTGTGTATGAGGAAGCAGCATGGCTATATACGCAATGATTTGTCAATCCCGCAGTCGAGCATGGCTCATCAAACAGCTCTTTCTTTTGGAATTTATAACATGTGTGCCTAAGGGATAATTGTCCCTAAAAGAAAGTTGAGCTTGTGGATGCAGTCACGCATCAATACCATCCTTATCAGTGATTGTAAACAGAGGAAGCAGCGATTCTGGACTTTATAACTCTTACCATCTTTACTCATCTTGCTGAAATATTCAATTTTGTGAATTCTGTTGCTAAATAGAAGATATTCAAGGAAAGACAATATGGTTCCTTCAACTGACAGCCTAGATTTGATGTGGAAAAACCAAGGTGAACGACAGAGACAGATACAAACAACAGGATCAGATGACAGATAAAAACAATAGAGACTTACATATTAGCAACAAAATTTCATTCACCTGAGGAGGGGCTAGACAGCTCACACTCAATCCCCTATGCTTCCAATGCAATTCCCTGCCAAACAATTAGTGTTCTCCTGAAGTAATAAGAGGTATGATCACGTCCGAACTACCAAAAATGATCCCCAAAATTTGTGAATTCCAATACTACTCACATCCTCTGTCCTAGAGCTTGACTCTGAAGATTTTGGTTGTCTTCTAATAGGCGATCATACTCTAGGAGCAAGTCTGCAGACTGCTTCTGGAGGGCGGCAACATGTGCCTCGGCAGTTTCAACCTTCTTGTCCTTCTCTTCACATTCAACTTTCAGTTTTTTCAAATTTTCCGACATATTGGAGATTTCTTTCTGCAGTTCCTTTATTTCCTTCAAACTTTTCCCTTCCTTTTCTTTAAGCTCCAGTTGTTCTTTTCGAAGACTTTCAACCTCCTCTTTGGACACGCCCTCTTTACTCCTCAATGTAATTAACTTTTGGAGGTAATGATGCACACGATCAATGACAAACCCAAGAAACAGGGTAAACCCTGTAAAAATAATGTAATGAGTCCAGAAATATGTGAAAAGGATTACTTTTCTGAACTGATCAATGGAAGAACCAAAGATGATTCGAAATACGAATTTCTGAGTCAGAGAACTGGTTACAAAAGAATAGCCAGATCAACCTTGACACCAGCCTTATATAAGAGGCTACAAACAACTTGGAGAAACTATCATAACAAACCAATCACATGAACCTATAAGACTGATATAGAAAGAGTGATGAAGTAAACCTTCTCAGTGGAGATGAACCGAACCTACTTGATGGAGTTCACTAACATCTTAAATGAATATAATGAACCAGTCAGTCAGTTAAATACAAGGATACTGACCATGTAGGAGATAGGAGATAATACTCTGATTAAGACCCCACCATTTTCACAATAATTCTTGATGAATTTGAGACATTACTCAGGTCAGAAGTACAATGATAGGAAATTCAACCCGATCTGAGGAATTACATGACAATATGAATTTCAACATATGTAGTACCCATACCATTTCGTATGGATTTACTACCCTAAGCAAATGTCACCAAAAAATAGTTTTGTGGTAATAGAAGACACAAGTTTGTGGAACAAGTTCAAAACCAGAAACTATCAGCAAAATAGAAGAAACATTTTCAAACATGACTTCACACAAAAGATTTCAAAATACCCACCAAGTCCTCCGAGCTAATAATTTCAATCCTTTCTTCTGAAGGGGAAAAACAACTCACAGAAGTAGCATGCCCAGTCAAAAATAAACTATACAAACAGATAAAAAAATCTAAGATTCATAGATGTGCATAACCATAGTATTTGCAACATCTAACATCTCAAATTTCATTTCAATAATGTGAACCTTTTGGCCATCTGCACTCTTCTTAGAAAAGGAACCATGTCCCCAGCAAAAGTATTGGTGGATAAGCAAAAAGACCACTTAGATACAAAGGTTTCCCATTTCTTCTGGCAAACAAGAACTTGTTACAAATTTTTCAGGGTCCTCTAGGGCATCAAGCAAAATGGTTCTTCAATGGAGTTCATACCCGACAATAAAGGAAAAAACCATACTATAGATGCTCTTCCTGAGAATCAACATTTGAACCAAATAAAGGGAACCATTGCAGGGCAACTACGTTGCCTCCATGACCACTCATGATGCGAAGCGATATTATTTCCAACTTATGCTGATAATTTCATAGTTATTCTGCTCCAATTATAAGATCAAAGATTGCCGGCAGGAATGACCTAACCTCCTGTGCTTACAGCTTTTCTATCCATAAGTCATGCTGTAGGGTTTTTCAATTTCGAGCACATATCCAAAATTACCAAAGCAATATCACATCTCGGTAATTGAGAACGCCACGTAGAATTGTGTGCAAAAAAGCATGATACCAACATCCTTTAAGTACATCTACACCGCACCGCATA
The DNA here is from genome assembly GCA_014182735.1 of Corymbia maculata. Classification (NCBI taxonomy): domain Eukaryota; kingdom Viridiplantae; phylum Streptophyta; class Magnoliopsida; order Myrtales; family Myrtaceae; genus Corymbia; species Corymbia maculata. Next base: position 6,983,335 of record CM024689.1, on the reverse strand, counting down.
ACGATTTCTATTAATCACCGCAATGTTAAACTCAAAAGCTACTACCTGCGGTCTCCGATTAGCATCATCCATGTCATATAGAAGAACTCACGTGAATGCTTAACTTCACACACACACACACACGGAGAGAGAGAGAGAGAGAGAGAGAGCATACCCATGAGTGACGCCTCGAGCAAGTGGGTCCTCCACAGGACCTGATCCATGGGAGACATGGTGCCGAGCTTCGCACCTTTGTTCTGGATTTTGACAATGCTCATGAGGCTCGACAACAATATCACAGACATCGTACCAGCTATTGTCTTCACGGTGGCAGGACCCTTTCCCATTTTCAACTGCTCCAAGCTCTTCATCACAAGCTCTCTCAACGGTCCAATCTTCACCAACATCAAGAACAACAGAACCCCCTCCACGAACAGAACGAAGAACAGAAGCTGAATCATCTTTCTCTCTCTTCCAGTAAAACCGCAAAAACCCACCTCGCCCAAACAGCTATAAAAAGCCCCAACTTTTACCAGGTTCGCATTGCCTTGCTAAGAGAGAACGCCCAAACAAAGATCACACGAGTTGGGTCTTTCTCTTCAGATCTCGAGAGGGGATTACGGTGATAATTTATCACGCCGTACAATTTTTCCCCCCTCTCACCGAGTGAAAAGCAGAGGCCGAAACATTCTGTCTGCAAAAACCCCTTGAAGAAATTTAGCCGCTTCTTCAGTGGGATCTCATCCCCCGGGGACAATCTTGAGAACCCACTTCAAAGAAGCGAAATTTTATCTTCGGAGTGGACGATACAATGAAGCAAAGGCCATAGATCTGTGGAATTTTAGCTGCGGAACGAGGACTTGTTTGCTGTTTTCCAGGCCAAAAAGTGATTACTTTAGGGATAAAAAAAAGAGGAAGCGGAAAAGCGCAGAAATATAATAGTAGGATCAAGCGCGGTTTTGGTCCTATCTACGTTACTATTTATGGTTAATACCATGAAAATCCTCTTGTATATTTATAACTAGAATAATTTTAATAATTTTAACTTCATTTATTTTCCATTTAATTTTACAAATTAGATACCACATGACAATTGAGGATGTATTGATTTAAGATTTTATCTTTCATTTGTTATAAGTACATTAATTTATAATTTTTCGTGATATGAGTCTAAAACGGATGATAAATTTGTTATAAATATATCAATTCAACGGTTTCAGTAAATTTGTCACAAGCATACCAATTTTGAATTTTTCATAGTCAAAAAATCAGTATTGGATAAATTTATCATTGCCATTTTAGTTTAGGGTTTTTCGTGGCCATACTACTTAAATTGTTTATTATATAAGTAAATCCTCACAGACGTAAGTAAGTCCTAAAAATGCTTCATCACAGTCCTTGTCAAGGTTTGGGATTATCGAGATATAAAACTCCTATAAGGTATTCCCTCTCTTTTGAGAATGAAAATATAAATTAGGAATTAAGAGTACGAAGCATATGGGAACCAATTCATTAGAATAAGGAACATATGGTAATCGGTTTTACAGGATAGGAACAGGCACTAGAAGCCTTCATAGGGAAGCAATTCCCTTTCTTTGGTAAGGTAAGCCTTCAACCCCACCATTCTCACTTTGTACAATCAAATCTTTCTATTATGTACCATCGGGCTACTAATATGACATGGCAAAAATATTTTAACATCGACAATTATGAAAAGATTAAAAGGGATTAATGTTATGGAAATCCCAAATTGATACACATGTAATAAATTTGCCAAAACTAATTTTTTAACTATCAAAAATCCCAAATTGATACATCTATGAAAAAAATTAACATAAACTAATTTTTTCCACAAAAAAACTACATTTATAACAATTTTCCCCTTTGTTAATTTCTGTTAAATTAGATAATATCATTGAAAAATCACAAACTAGCACATTTATAACAAAATGAGAGAAAAACCTCAAATCGGTACATCCATCAATCGTCCATCATGTCATTAAACTCAATAATGTAACGGTAAAATTTAACATTAACTAATGAAGGGTAAATTTATCGTAGGTGTACCAATTTGAGGTTTTGGTGATTAAAATATTAAATTAAGATAAATTTATCATAAATATATCAATTTAAGAATTTCGTAATATTAACCCTATTAAAAAATATCTAGAGATAAATAAATAGAAAGAGATGGGGATGGGTTAGGCAAGGACCTGACCACCTTGCTTGATCGAAGGGGGCCTTCGACCCTTGCCTGGTTAATTTGCCTGATTTGCTGATGTGGAAACATATCATATACACATGTTGGAAATTTCTATCATATCAACAACTTAACGGCATGAGTAAAAATAATAAATAACAAAAGGTTTGATTGCACGAAACGATATAAAGAAAGAGGACTTTTGCTTGCACGTTAAGAAAAAAAAAAAAAAAAAAAACTTAAAGAGGACTGAATTATATAAAAAGCAAAATACGGCGGACCGGAATTGGAGTTAACCCTATAATCGCCAATAAAGGAAGGCAAAATTGGGGGCCGATGGATGGAAAAGGCGACCTGCTTAAAGAGAGGCGTGCAAAAGTAAGGAATCGAACATGAGATATATTAAATTAATGCATTCAGACGAATTAATTTTTTTGATTCGCTAGATTAAATTAATGCTTTTCTCGAGATAGGAAAATATTGAAATAAATTAGATGTCAAGCATATCTAATAACGTGCTGACGAACTTTTGCACGGAAGTGTTGCCAGTTTGTACTACTAACAATACGATAAAACGATTATGAAAGGCAAATTTCCATCTTGACCATGGTCCACATGGATTAGGTCTATTATGACGGTTTACGTGACGCGATTGTATTAGTGATCCGTCAGACTCGGACCCAAGCAAGAGCTTGCCGTTTTAGAGGGGGGATTTTGAATTGTTTTGACTGTACTTTTTTTTAATTCTTTTTTCTTTGTTTTTATTATTTCTTATTTTGGGGTGGCTAAAGCTTGCGACCGGAGCTGTGGACGCAGGCGGTAGCATGGACTGGCGGTGCCTTTTGATTGATTTTGCATCCTGTAGTACTTGGGCCCGCCGAGGCCCGATCGTTTTACAAAGAAGGCAATTTTTTCCAATTGAATGAATGGCCTGAGTATGGACCTTCAACCCGATATGGGATCCGATCCACCCTATTGATTAGGGTTTACCACCTAAGCAATGTTGTGTAATAGTTGTGTAATCTGATCCGATATATGACCTAAAGTCGTTTTGTATGAGGTCTCGTGTAAATTTTGACATTTCTTGGATGTTGAACACTTAGACGGGCATTCCCTCTCTTTAGGGAAGAAAAGGATAGGGAGGAAAATGGGGGTTGAGGCATGTCGACGTTGACATATTAAAATAACTAAAATAATCTTGTCGGTTTGTTAAGGTTACTTAGCAGGCGGGGTGGCCTTTAGCAGAGCTCTCAGGCTCTTGAGTTATGGTGAGGTACAACCTTAACCGACACCAAGGATCCACAACACAAGCCAAAACTCCAAAATTGTCTTGCTTTTAATCATGATTACCCTACACTAAAAGTTAAAACTCTCTACCGCTCTCTCTTCATTGAGTAACCAACAAATTCTTACGTGTTTAGTGACTAACCAACGCACATTGATTAGATAAATAACTCAGTTCTTTCTAAAAACCTTTTAGTTTCTCTCCCTTCATAACCAACTCCGAATCACGCATGGCCATGGTGCATGCTTCGACACTAACATATCTTTTCTTCTAATTTCTAAAACCTATAGAAGCTTGTTGCGTCTAAATCAGCATTGCTTGTTGAAAGCTTGCCTGCCTTTCGACACTAGTCACAACGATGTCTTTAAAATCCTGAACCCAAAAAGTCAAATCCCAAGTGAATTCATTGTAAAATAGAGCTTTGCAAGTGGTTATAAATAGGTATACGGTTTCCTTGAATCTCATATATCAAACCTGCCCTCCTCTTTAAAATAACCATTCGCATCATAGCGCATCACCTAGTTCACCAGTCTCCACATGCAATCGATTAATTACACATCTTGGCATTGCTCTAATCATTATCTCCAAGCCTAAATTATAGCCATAGATCATAACCTAACAGCGCCACAACAACCACCCCCCCCCCAAAGAAGAAGAAGAAGCTCTTCATCATCAGCCGGCCGCCTTCAAATTAAGTGCAATGCACGGCTCGAATAAATCAGTCGACCTCCTCCCTCCGCCGTAACTTAAAAAAAGACAAAAGAAAGAAAGAAAGAGGATTCAAAATTTGCGGGTGAAGGACGACGACGAAGGAGAAGAAGGAGGAAGCAAAAGACGTCGTGCCAGCTTTCAGCTAGGGCGATTGATTTGGAAGCTGGCAAGTGGCAAGGACGCTGTGTTGACTTTCTTTGAAAAAGAAGAGGAGGACGAGGCTGGAGTCTTGACGGGTCCGAGTGCATGTCACGTTCGTTTCTCAGCTCCGGCGACCAGTCATCATCTTCAACCTTGGCCCCATGACAATAAGTGCACAATTGTATATACACACATATATATACCTATATTAAATGGAGGTTAGTACCATAAAACTCAATGCGATTCTATATATCTCAAAACTAATATATAATCGCGACGGACTAGTATATGTCAATATACATGAATTTTCCACCACGGAACTCTTATTGATATATGTGCATTTCAATGGGATATTTTGACAAAATAAAAGTTGAGGATGGATATGGATAGAGGTATGATTTTGGGTTTTTTTGCAAGATGAAAATTAGTTTGAAACATATTTGTTCGGGAATTTTCGCAAGACATAAATTTTCTTGGGATAAACTTGTTGTGGGAACCTGGCATGGGATTTTTTCATGAGATAAGAAATTAGTACAGAGCAAATACATCTCAAGGTCACCGGTTCGATAATTTTAGCAATGTTATAAACCTTGTTTTTAAGAATTAATTTGCGATGACCTCTTCTATTTATCTTCGAAGGTCTACATCATCCCTTCCACGTTCAGAAGATGACATAAGCAAGACGATGTGTTATGATAGAATGTGCCATCGCTTTCAAATGAAAAATTTGACCAGTCCCAAAAAGATGCCCTTTGGGCAAAAAAAAAAAAAAGGAGAAAATAAAATTTTGTTTATCAAATACAAAACATCAACATGGGCACTTCCCAATGAATCTCTTACAAAAACGACAGATAAAACATCCTCAACACAATCTAACACAAATAGTCAAGAAATTTTGCATAATCTACTCCATTAAGTATGCATTGTTTAGCAAAAGACAAATAATTTGAAAAGTATTTTCCAAAAAATGATTATTTGCATCTCTTATAAGAATGAATGGATGAAAAACTTTCTTTTTCTTCCACGAAAATGTTTATGCATGATTTGTTATTGATAATAAAAATATTTCTCGTTGATTAATTTTACCGAATGATGTAATTAATCATATTTATGAAAATAATTTATAATTCATTCATTTTTTATGTGAAATAAATGGACCTTAAATTCAACTTCCAATGTTAGGCAATTGCAATCGTGCTGTCGAAAGCAAAACGAAGAACAAGTAAATTCAATTTCCCTTCAAAGCATCTGCAAAGGAGGACGCATTCAAAACAGCGCAGAAACGCAAAACGACAAAAAAAAGGTGGTCGGGTTTGGTAGGTGGCTGGCTGGGGAGCGTGTGCTTCTGTGTCTCTGTCCGGGGCATGCGAACTCACGGTGAACCCGTCAACTTAACCGCGGAGAATCTCCGGATCGCCAAGTCTTTGACGGTTGAACCGATCCCGACAGCTGTCTTCCATCGAAACTTTCTGACGCCGTTATCCTCCGAGGAACCGGTTTTTCTCCTTTATTCCTTCCCTTCCTGATAAACTTCCCGGTTGTTCGTAAAGGTAAGCATATTGAACCTGCTCAAATCGAGATTGGACTGACCAGATCGGTCAATGTGGTCAAATTCTTAAAAGCATTAGTTCAGTTCTTGATTTCATAAAAATAGAACGGATGATTTTTGATTTGACTCCTAATTTGAGAGAAATCGGACTGGATCAATTAAGCACATATATTAACTTAAATACAAGTGGATGTTTGATTTTTTAACATATGGGAACATTTATACGATCGGTTTTATTTAAAGCCATTCGAGGACCAAACCGGATTGATGGTCCGGACTACAGCCACTCTTTAGTAAAAAAAAAGAGTGGCCATTTTTGTTAAAGTGGATTGGAAAGGTTTGGTTCTTGGTCTTAGAACTAAACGGTCCAATTCAATCTTTGATTCGGTTCCCGGTTTCACTTTAGAGTCGGATCAAATGGGGAATTGATCACCCTTAATTGTTCGAATGCTTCAGCTTCATTTCTTGCGATTCTGAGCAAGCCAACCACTCTGGAAATAACAGGAACCGCTCTGGCGAGAGGCCTTTTTCTCTCGAAAGTAAGCTACGCGGTTTACAGCGAAGGAAACGGGAGCGGGACTCGTTCAAGGCGGGACGTGAAAGAATAGTCAAACTTGGACCTGGCCTGGCCACCCCCACGAGTCAACGGTGTCTATATAATCCCCCTGCCCCTCCCCCCGCCTTCTCCTGCCTCCAGAAGCCTACCTTCTCCATCCCCACTCTCCGTCTTCCGGTCGTTGTTGGGTCGCCTGAGAAAGTTGGCCGGAGGATCTCTTTTCGCAGCTGCTTGGCTCCCGGTTTCGTCCACAATTCGGGTTCAAGCATTGTCTGTATTTCGCTTGAAGCTGGTGGGAGGGCCGAGAAATGGCTGTGAGTATTGTTTCTCTTTGGACTTCGATTCTCGGCTTACGGTGATATATGTGTTCGCTTCTGGATTTCGTGGTGTCCGGTCCTGGTCGCGTAGGACAAATCTTCTAGCTCGTGCATGACGCGTTACGTGTTCTGGGGCATTAGTTTATGCATTGTCTTATGTTCTTGTTGTCGAATACCGAGGTTTCCTGTTGCATCTGTTCGTCCTTCTGTTTCTGTCATGTTGTTGGTTCTGAATCGGATTACATTTAGATGATGGTTGACCATTGTGAATTGAGCTTGTGCGACGACATATTTCAGATTCTTTCAAATGATCGATGTCGAACTCTTGCTGGTTCTGTATTCGTTCGGAATTCCCTCTGATTAATGTCTTAAACAGATCCTTTTCGGAGAAGGAAAAACCAAAGAAAATTCTGGAAAATACTTTATAGGCTTGATCGCTTATCGAATGTTCTGCTTGGATTGATTCTGGTTTTCTGAATACAAAAGGGCTGAAATTCAATCGGTTGCTTCGGAATTCAGCGCTTCATCTGGGCATTAGATTTCCTAACCCGGATTTTCTAGCTTGATGGCGTCCATTAGTTTAACCTGGATTCGTTTCCTAAGGACAGCATCCTGTAATAGCTCTATACAGCTCAAGCTAGCGTTGCTAGACGCATGCTTCGGTTAACTGTCCTAGATCGTTGAATCCCTGTCCAGATACCTCCTGGCTTTTCCAGTGGTTTCCTCTGCATTTGCTGAAAAACCTGCTTAAATAGGGCAATGAAGGATCGGATGTAGATTAAATTGTTGGCTCTTAAATTTGTTCTGAATCTTGACTTGCCAATGCTTGCTAAAATCGACTTCTTATGTGTTGTGATGTTCTTCTTTTTCGTGCTTCTTGTGCGGAGCGCTGGTTGGAGAGAGTTTGAGTTAGTGTAGGATCGATCTGTTCGTTTCAATTCCTGCACGGCATGTTCTCCATCCTAAAATGGCTATTCTGATTGGGGCAGCAACGTTCGCGCGTACCCCAATTTGGCAAATGGAGCACCAGCGAGGACATCGCTTATACGGTCTATTTCGACAAAGCACGTGAACAACGAGGCACTGGTGGCGGCTTGAAGGTGGGAAACCCGAATGACCCGCAAGAGAACCCCAACTTACATCCCAAAGGTGCACCTGAGTCCAAGTTTGCTCCTCCTCCTGCCCATAAACCCAGGTTTGTCGCTGAGGAGTCAAGAGGACCTGAACCCGCTAGGAAGGCGCAGGAGAGGAGGGCCAGGGCAGATGACAGTGACCCAAGACGGTCCGGCAACCCCTCGGCAAGTAAAGACAATGCAGCATCTCGGAGCAATGACTTGAGACACCAACGCCAGTCCCCCGGGGCTGCCTATGGTGAGCCTTACAAGAGGCAGGCTGGACCCAATCCTGGTTATGATCATAGTGCTGAACGGTCGCCTTTTCATCACCAAGCGAAAGGTTCAGGCGGAGCTGCTTATGGGAGCAGCCCTGGGGCCAATGGACGATCCCGAATGAGAGCAGATGATAGCGTAAGATCCAAAGCTGAACCCGAACTCCCTTTTTTTCTGATTCTTATAGACCTTCCTCTCACTACTCTTAAGTATTCAGACCTTCGTGTCGAATCCTTTCTTGTTTGACACTGTCTGCATAATAGGCAATTGTCGGACAAATTATATTTGAATCTGCAGTTTGATATCTGAGCTGTGATCGTCACAGCGACGTCTAGTTCCTACTTTCTATTGATTTTTCCCTCTAAACATGGGTTCTGTCCGATAAACAGCCCAGCAGCGGTTCTGCAGTTCCGAGATTCGGTGATTGGAATGTGAACGACCCTGCATCGGGCGATGGTTACACTGATGTTTTCAACAGAATAAAGGAAGAGAGGCAGAGAGGCCCTGGCGCAGCAATGTCGTCCGGTCCAAACGTCCGTGCATCGCCATACACCGGCAACAGAAAGCCGAATCCAAGGGACAATCCCAAGGTATATATTCTCGAGCCTGGCTCGACTTTATATCTCATGTTGATTTGTTGAACTTCCTGGCTAAGTTTTTCTCTGGAACTCGATCCCACTCATGCAACCTGGGCAAGTACTTCAATCCCACAACCAACTTACCACAAATGCTTTTATCTCCAACATCTAGAACCTGTGCAAGATTCATTTTTGTACTTGGGAGTTTCCGGGATGCTGACATTAGGCCGCTGATTTAAATGTTGGCATCAGCAGCTGCCCGTCGGCAGTGACAGCACCACGAGAATGATGACGGTAGTGGTAATGGGCGGCGGCGGTCATACTCTCATCGAGCTGTATAACCGACTGACCGATTTTACTTGATCGGCGTGGCTGTGCCAGACACCCAAACGGGAAACATTCATGTTTTCAAGTCGCTCTGTTTTATACACTGTACTCAATGCCATCCTCGTACATTTTGCAGAGCTGTTGCTTCCCCTGGCTCTGAAGTCGAGGTCTGCGAACTCGGTCGATGACGGCATGGGGCCGCCCGTGAATGTAAATATCTTTGAAGGATCATTCACCTTTCGGAGAGTTTACTTGTTTGATCATCATTCATTAGGTTTTGACTGTGAAACGATCTGTTCCTCTGTGTACTGTCTAGTGCTGTGTCGCGTATATTGATGAACATCTCTGTACTGCTTTTCTTAGATTTTTTTACATGTAATCTGCTTTCAATACAGGGAATGCGAATGCATCAAGTTTTCTCTTTCATTTAAGCCCTCGATGGATGACAATTAGCCAGGGATAATCCACGAGCTAACTTAATTGGGGGTCATTAATAGCAAAGTTTACAGCTTTAATATGCGAAAGTTGGATACGAAGTGTCTGAATTAAATTAGAGCGGCTTCCAATTTTTACTAGGTTAAAAATTACAAATTACTCTCAGTTTATCAATCCTAATTTGATTTATCTACTGATTTTAATCATAATCATTGTTTTGATTTATCGATTTTTTTATCGAGTTGCCAACTTTTTTTTTATTTTTTCTAGTCACCAATCATTCACATTTATTAATTATTTTTAGATATTAACAATTTAAATATGCGTGATCCACCAAACTTTTCTCTTATTAAATTACTACAAAATATTGTCTTTTTAACTCTTATTTGAGTTACATATCGATATTTATTTCATCTTTTATTAACTTATCAATCTTTTTTTCTCATCAACAATTTGTATACTTTTTTTAACAACACCTTGAATTTACCAATTTTTTTTCTTTAGAATATACCAATCTCAATTACAGCGACTTGCTAATTTTGTTTGTCTAAGTACCCAACTTTCCAGTTTTAGACCATTTCAAACTTCCAAATAATTAAAAAAAAAAATCGATTTTTCCCAAAAACAAGAAAAAAGAAAAAAGACAAAAAAGACAAAAAAGCGGATCGCATCACATGGCGCTGGCGAGGAGCCTGCGTGCCGAAACGAATATGGCGCCAATTTTTTAAAATTGAATAAAAATTCCCGAAATTTCAAACAATTTTCGCCTCTTCAAACTTAACCGCCCTCCTCCTCCTCCATCATTTTTCCCCGGAGACGAAAAACAGCAGCAGCAGATCTCTCTCTCGCTCGCCGTCTTCCTCCGCTCGCCGGCCGCTCCGGTGATGAACAGGAGCTGTACGAGGTTCGATCCCGAGCTCCTCTCGAGCTCCTCTCGCCGTCTATCCTCTCTCGGTTTGCATCGCCCGCGAACTTGATTGTCCAGCCGAGGCTCGAGCTGGATCTGTCCGGCGCTCCAGGGTTTTCCTCCTCTCTTTTCGAGGCTCCCCCGCGCCGTGTTCTTCCTCAATTCGGATTCGAGAGGTTCCGGCCTTTCGCGAGTTAGTGAATCTCGCCGTCTGGAAGTTTTGAAGAAATCATGGTGAGGGAACAACGGGTGGAGTCCTTCTACACTCGGCTGCGGGAGTCTGCTCTGTCCTCGGCCGATTCTCCCCTCCTCATCTTCCCGTCAACCTCTGACGTCGACTCGCTCTGCGCTCTCAAGGTCATCTTCCATGTGCTCGAGTCGGATTCGGTGCAGTACGCTTGCTACCCGGTGTCGTCGTTTCGGGAGATACACAAGTATGCCGGGTCCAGTATGAGCGCCGAGGGCGGCGCCGTCACCATCCTTTTGATAAATTGGGGGTGCCACCGCGACCTGCGCCGGGTCTTGGATTTGGGTCCCGGAGCTAGGGTTTTCGTCGTGGATAGTCACCGTCCGATTCATTTGCATAATTTGAGCGAGGGGAATGATCAGGTGGTCGTGCTTTACACTCGGGATGATGAGCACCAGGCCGATTTGGCCTATGATTTCGATGTGTCGGCTTTGGCTAATGCTAGCGATTTGATGAGTGATGAAGAGGTCGATGATGAGGCCTTGGAAAGTGAAGAGGAAAACGACAGTGATAGCGAGGAAGAGGAAGGTAGGGCTGGCTCTAGGAAGCGAAGGAGGGTCTCTGAAGAAAATTCGGATGACCCGGTTCAGCTTTTCAGAAAGCTGAAGAAAGAGTACTACCGTATGGGGACCTTTCATGGGAAGCCCTCCGGATGTTTGATGTATGATTTGTCGCATTCTTTGAGGAAGAATACAAATGAATTGCTCTGGTTAGCTTGTGTTTCCTTGACAGATCAGTTTGTTCACGAGCGGTTAACAGATGAGAGGTACCTAGCTGGTGTTATGGAGCTTGAGCAGCATATTAACAGCTCAGGGAACTTGGACGCTGTTACTTCTGTAACTCTCAAGGATGGCACTAAGATTCGTGCTCCAGATTCCTCTCGGATTGCATATGAAGATGAGCCAAGGCTGATGTTATTGCAGGAATGGAACTTATTTGATTCCATGCTGTGTTCTTCATACATAGCGACTAAATTGAAGACGTGGAGCGACAATGGGATGAAAAAGCTCAAACTTCTCCTTGCCCGTATGGGTTTTGCACTCGTGGATTGCCAACAGAAGTTTCAGTACATGAACCTTGAAGTGAAAAGAAAGATGAAAGATGAGTTTGAACGGTTTCTACCTGAGTATGGGCTCAGTGACTTCTACTACAGAAGTTTTCTGAGACTCCATGGGTATAGTTCAAGGGTGTCTGCAGCAGACGTGGTATATGGAGTCACTGCACTGCTTGAGTCCTTTGTGAAATCTGATGGTTCTTGTGCTTCCAAGCAGTTTGGGGTGGCCTATGATGCATTGTCCTTGAGCAACTTGGACAAGCTGAAAGCAGGTATGCAACAAGCTATCAAGATACAGCGAGCTATTCTAAGACAGGGAAGTGGAGCCATTACTAAGAGTGGTTCAATAAGAAGTGGCAGGAAATTTAGGTGGGTGAAGCTTGAAGATTCAGTTGACACAAAGTTGTTAGGGTATCCACAGGCTTTGACTAAGTTCTGTTACTTTCTGATGGATGCACTAAAAGAAAAGGGAGCAAGAATGAAGCCTCTACTTTGTGCATGCTTATCACAGGAACCTAATAAGGTTCTAATTGTTGGGGTTTGCGGGAAGCCTCGGCTTGGGGCAGCTCAGGGTAATGCTTTTGGTATTGCATTCAGAAATGCAGCTGAGGAAATTGGAGCTGAATTCTTTCATGAGCTCTTTGAATCTTCGTGGATAGTTTTGGATTCAAGTGCAGTGAACTCTTTCATGATCAGGTTGACAGAGAAGCTGTAGAATTGTAGTCTGTCCCAGAAATGTCTGATTGTAACATGGAAACATCGAGTAGGCATGTTTCACCAACATCTATGGGTTGCTGAAACGAAAAATAAAGGTTACACTCTAGCCAATTGTATAACCTTGGAAGTTGGAACAGTTTTCCTGTCACTGATTTGTAGAATAATGTTAACTTTTCTTTTCTCATTTTGTATCCTAGAATTTTCTCCTCTAAAATTCCAGGCCCTTGGAGTATTCTTAGGGCTAACACCATTTGTGTGTTTAATTTACAAATGCCGCAGAAACATGGCATCCAGAAAAAAGATACTTGTTTTTTCTTCTGTGATGCATTGCTGTTGTGTGCTTTAAGTTCTCTACCTGTGAGATTTTCTTTGCATACTCTATTCTGCAATGTTGGAGACTACTCATTGTTTTAGCAAAGTCGGGGGTCCTATGTAAAGATGCAACTATGTACTTGAGTACCTGAAAATGGGTTTCCATTTGCCTTTATTGGCTGCAGATGTTGAGTGTCATTATTGATTTTTGGATCTTTCAAGCTTCAAGAGATTACTTTATCCATTGTATATCGCGGCAAGAAGTGCTTATGGACTCTCTTGCCATCTGATACTGTGCCAGTTCATTGCTGAAATTTTCACTTGCTGCTTGCTGAGTTTGCCCTTTTCATGATCTAAGCAAAGTAACGGATAGCTTATTCAGGCAGTGAAACTTCTCTTGGATCTTGGGCCACAATTCCTACCATCATCTATCTTCACTCACTGTGTCTTCTCTTGATTCTTCTTCTGTTGGTTTTGTGGAGGGTAGAGAATTTCTTGGTAATTTGGGCCAAGGATTTATCATTCAGTCGGGTATCTCTTAGTTTTACTGTTCTACAGATGCATGGTGGTATATTCTCCTGAATTTGCCCCATTTTAAACGGGTTTTTTCATAGTAAAGATAAGTTATCTACCACAGTTGATCTCAGGAGCTCCATAAGCTCTTCTTTCATTTTTGGTGGATAATCATTATTTTCTTCACTTGTTCGAGAGCTGCAGTCTTGAAGAGATATTGGTGGAGAATCTAGACATTAGGGAAATCCTTGCTGATAAAAGGAGTTTGCCAATGATGTTGCTGGTCAGTCTATTAATTTGTAGGGACTTTTCCAATGAGTCTAATAGCTGTCTTTGCAGTTTAAAAGGCTTATCAGGTCATTGTTCTTTTGAGCAAAAGAGCACTTATCTTCACATCTTCGAATTCTTCCAACGTGACAAGTCACCACGAAAGGTACAATTTCCCTAAAAATCAACCGTCACGCAATGGTGCAATGTAAAGTGATGAATGAATGAACAGATTTTCTTGCCAGGATGACATAGCTCTTCCTTTAGTTTCATGAGTTATTTCACATGTTCTGACTTATCTACTTTTCTTTAAAGAAGCAAGAGTCGGGTTCACTTCAAGCTCAGCGCAGGGCAGACACCAATGGATGCTCCAGTGCAAGAAAGGCAGTATCTAGAGGGCAATGAATCAGAAAAGATCACAGGACAAGCGGAGTAAGGGCAGTTTGTATCAGTATCTGGTCTTTTGAGTCAGTCAAATGTTAGTTCTCAACCAAGAGGAGGTACTTTGGTATTCACCTTCAGTCACGTCATTATTGTGTGATCACTTCAGCAGTCTGATTTCACTTGTTTGTCCATGGCTAGTACTGATTTTATGAAGCTGGTTCGAAGGTCTTTTGTCCAGGGTGACCACCATGTGGATGATTAGAAGAAAAACGTGGCAACTACATTGCAATTCAAATCCTCCTTTACCCAAGCATAATTATATATCTTCTCCTCGTTTGTGAAGTACAACATAGGGCTCTTTCTGTTCTCAGGATGTCGTAAAACCAACCACGTAGTTTCGTAAAAAAATCAGCATTTTACTTTCTCGAGCAGTCAAAACTGATTAGTATTTCCACGGGAAGCGTTTGACTGGTATGGTGGTAAATTGGAAAACGACCCAGATTTTTTTGCGAATTTTTTGCAATGGATGGTGTTTCTAATAAAGAACTGTTATGTTAATAGTCCCGGAAGTTTCAAATAAAAAGCTCAATATTTCAGCACGTGTTCCTTTACCGTATGAAAACAGAACACTGAGAGCTACCTTTAGTAATTCTCCTCTTAAAAAATGAACTACAAACATTATGCTCCCAGCAGGATAGGTTATAAAGTCAAGTCTCGGGAGTACGAGGTGGCCTTGAGGTTCCTCGGATAAGCATTGATAGTACACATATCTTTCTTTCGTTTTTTTGTCGGCACAATAATCACAGTTCTTTACGCAGAAGGAAAACTACAAGCAAGCGATGGCGAGATTTGGTGGCCCAGAAATTCGTCGTTAAGACTGACACAAAATATGAATGGTCTTTTTACGTGCGATAAGAAAGGAGTTACCTCATAGGCTTCTTTCTCCACTGGGTGCGGCCACGGTTTATTTCTAGGCCATCACCAGACAACCTGAGTAAGTGGAGAAACTGGCGATAATCTTCTGTTGCTGCAGATGTGGCCGATCCGTTGGTTCCATTGAGCTGCGAGATGGCCTCCAAGTTCTGTCTGGTTCATGAGTTCTGAGCGAATCGATAACATCATCGTGCTGACACTCATCAAATCCAGATCCTCCTGGGATTGGCTGTGGTATCAAATCTATCTTTACTAGGAAAAATACTTCTTTTAAGCGGGAGCTGCGCATTTATTATTGACTGTCCTTTTCTTTATCAGGCAAGCCAAACCGAGTCAAGCTGAGCCAATGACCAACCCTTCTTTATTCCAGCGGGTCTCACTTACGGACACATGTCAATTTTTGAGTGGTAAATGCGCACCACGTTAGCTAATGACGTAATACGCTCGAACCACTGAATATTTTCTCTTCAAAATGGGGCAAACTCAGGAGAAATACACCACCATGCATCCGTAGTACGGTAAAACTAAGAGACACCTGACTGATTAAGAAATCCTTGCCCCGAAGTACCAAGAACTCTCTGCCCTTCACAAAACCAACAGGACAAGAATCAAGATAAAGACCCAGTGAGCCATGATAGATGATGGCAGGAATTGTGGCCCAAGATCCAAGAGAAGTTTCTGCAGGGCCTTATATCTAGGAATGTCATCATCAAACCAAAATATGGAACCAAAATTTTGTGCATTTTCAGTTTGGATAATTGAAAAATAACCGTTATTTTTTTTGGCTTTGCATTTTTCAAAGAAGAATTTTCTTCTTCATGAGTTTGACAGCTGCGGTCTTGAAGAGATATCGGTGGAGAACCTGGAGATTATGAAAATTCTTGCTGATAGGAGTACGCCAACAATGTTTCTGGTAAAAGTCAGTCTATTAGTTTTGTAGGGACTTGTCCAATGAGTCTAATTGCTGTTTCTGCAGTTTAAAAGGCTTATCAGGTCGTCGTTCTTGTGAGCAAAAGGGCACTAGTCTTCACATCTTTGAATTCTTCCAACACGACAAGTCGCCGTGAAAGATCCAACTTCCCTAACAATCAACTGTCACACAATGCATGCGATGTAAAGTGAAAAGAGCACTAGTCTTCACATCTTTGAATTCTTCCAACACGACAAGTCGCCGTGAAAGATCCAACTTCCCTAACAATCAACTGTCACACAATGCATGCGATGTAAAGTGAAAAGAGCACTAGTCTTCACATCTTTGAATTCTTCCAATGTGACAAGTCGGCACGAAAGATCCAACTTCCCTGACAGTCAACTATCATGCAATGTAAAGTGAAATACGTAGGAATGAGCAAATTTTCTTGCCAAGACGACATAGCCCTTCCTTTAGTTAGTTGAGTAATTTCACCCGTGTCAACTTGTCCATCGGTTCTTTAAAGAAGTCCAACATAGGACGCTTTCTGTTCCCAGGCTATCGTAAAACCAACGATATAATTTTGTCAAGAACATGGCATTTCAATTTTGCGAGAGTTAAAACAGAGAAGCATTGTCTCCACGGACACTGTTTGACTGGTATGGTGGTAAATTGAAAAATGACCCAGATTTTTTTTTAAAACGTCCCTTAGTTATCAGATTTAACTGCTGAGATTTATCCCAATGACCATCCTTCTCAAGAAAAGGTCATCAAATTTAACCCCAAATGACCACCTTTCTTAAGAGAAGGATGGGAGATTCAAATCCCTACATTCTTAGGATGGGTTGGAGTGAGACGATTTAGTGACTCCCATGCAGGCAAAAATCTAAACCTTAATGTAGAATGAGAGTAAAACCAAAAAAAAAAAAAACACAGCCAAACATTTTCAGTGAAACTAATTTTTCTGAAGCTGACGTTGTTCCCAATAAAGATTCGATACGTTAATAGTCCCGGAAGTTGAAAACGCTTTTTCTTGTCCTCCTATTCCTTGGATTTGGCTGGGACCGATTCAACTCATCCTGAAAGCCACCAGGTCCAATGCCTCCGCTGTAACTCCATAAGTCAAGCCAAAACAAGACCACACAAGATTCTAAGAGATTCTAAGAGATGAACATGAACACGATCAAGATACATCATATTTATCTTTAAGATGACCATGTCCTCAATTCACTTCCTAAGTCAAGATCCCCAACTCTTCAACATGTCACCCGAATGCTTTCCTGAAGCCGTGACATTTCAAATAAAAAAACCTCAATATTTCAGGATGCATTCCTTTACCGTGCGAAAACAGAACACCAAGAGCTACCTCTAATAATTCTCCTCTTAAAAAAAAAAACTACAAAGCTTATGCTCACATGATAGGTTACATACTTCAAGTCTCAGGAATATGAGGTGGCCTTGTGGTACCTCAGATAAACATAGCGAGACACATAACGAATCTGAGACGAGTTACCTCATGGCGAGATTTGGCGGCACAGATAATCCTCATGAAGAATGACAATACAGAATACAAATGGTCTTTTTACGTGCAATCAAAACGAGTTACCTCATAGGCTTCTTTCTCCACTGGGTGCGGCCACGGTTTATTTCTAAGCCATCGCCAGACAACCTGAGTAAGTGGAGAAACTGGTGATAATCTTCTGTCGCTGGAGATGCAGCTGATCCGTTGGTTCCATTGAGCTGTGAGATGGCCTCCAAGTTCTCATCTGGTTCATGACTGGTGAGCGAATCAACAATATCATCACGCTGACACTCGCGCCTGTAATCCAGTGTGATTGTTTCCAGTTCGTAGGAGTCGATAATTTCTTGAGGCATGCTCTGTCATAATGACAACATAGAAAGCATTTCAAAGGAAGCTTGATTGCAGGATTTAAAGAAAATGAGAGACGGATTGAGGAACATTTCAACAAAAACTGCTGATGCCTTTTATCTCTACAAGTCAGTGGGCCAAGAAGACCTTCTGAAGACAGAGTCAGTAACAGTTCTTGCAGTGTTTGCTGTGTGAGGCTGAACACAAGGTTCGACACAAATACATGCTTGGACCAAGATAAGCCTAAACCTCTATTGTTGTTATACTTTCATGACACCTTTTGGAAATTAAAGGAAATCAGCACAAAAACAGAATGTTTGTGACAAAATTTTGTAGCCCACTTGGTGACATGCCAGGAACGAAAAAAAAGTCACTCCCACAGGGAAGGCAAGCCTTAGAAAAAATGTAAGCGTATGACTTCAACTTCCTAATGAGGCAGATAAAATGACAAGGAACCCGACCCAGGTGAAGATTGAAAGGATTTGATTCTCAACACAACTTCTCTTGAAAGCCAGATTGGCAGCAAAACAGAGGCAATTAGAAGAAGAAAATCGATCCAGCCATATTAGAAGTATGAGCCATGTCCAGCATAATGGATATGAAGGAAGGCCTGCAACCCTTACCTCTAGAACCCATCCAATGTAGGCGACATTGTTGACATGTTGGTTCATGTCCAGATCAGCTCGTCGAGGCTGTGGTTGTGGGGAGCACAATAATTAATGAAGAGACATGAATAAATCCAGGCAACTCAGATGGGTTAATCAACTTACAACAAGTCCCAGCCGCGAATACTGAGCAGGGTCTTCCAACTTAGCTATTTTTTTCAAGCTTCCATTGTTCTCCTCTGGGAATGCTAATCTACAAATCAAATAAACAGGAGCCTTAATCTGTACTTCAAAGAATATTCAATAAAAATAAGATATTTATGGTTAGTAAATGTGCATTAGGTACTTTAAACAAGGTAACCAGGGGTTAGGGCATTAAGTAGGTTATCTCTCTATGCTATTTAAGCTATGTAATCTCAGCGAGTGAAAATATAGCGCTTTGTGTTTGACTCCCTCTCCAATCTGGTGATCCACCTGAAAATCTGAACAGTACAAAAGGGAATTCTTCCACATTCAACATTTTAGAGGAATTAAATTTTAAAAACTTTCCACAGATCCATCCACCATTGCTGTGCATTAGATACAAATAACAAAATCTCCATTGAACAAAGAAGCAATGACTCGGCATAATCTACATGGGCCAACAATATGGCTTACATTTTCTCATGCAAAGTCATTTCATTTTCATATTGTATTTATTCCCAGATTTTGGGAGGAAAAAAAGGCCACATGGTTTTGGAATCTGGTCAATCATTGGAAATTCTGTCTGAGAGTATGTGCCCAGACATGTGGGAATCTCCAGTATATAATTATATTTTACACAACATGCACAATATCCCGATGAATTATTACTTTTAGAATTAAGAAGAATTCTGTGGCTAGGTATCACATTGTCATCATTATAGTCCCAGGCATCCAAAAGGCGCAATGCCATGCTTCTGCAGATTCATAACAATACCACTTTTCAAGATTGGTCCATAGTCCACAGAACTGGCACAGTAGATGACTTCTGGCATTTTCATTGAATCTGGAGAAACTTCTGGCTGATGAGGCAAGTCGAAACACCAACCAACTAGCAAAGTTTTAACACATTCAGGGACATATTTAAATTGTTTTTATCACTCCTGCACCTAAATTATCACCTAATCTGGGTATCACTTTAGTAGGGCAAAAGCCTGTTTCTGATATAAGCTCCTTCGTCAATATAGGAATATTGAATTAAATGATGCAGTTTCTA
Source organism: Corymbia maculata (assembly GCA_014182735.1). NCBI lineage: Eukaryota > Viridiplantae > Streptophyta > Magnoliopsida > Myrtales > Myrtaceae > Corymbia > Corymbia maculata. The sequence goes on along the minus strand of CM024689.1, from coordinate 6,963,913 downwards.
GCATGATCATACTCAAATTCAAGAAATGCATGACAGATTATACTCAACAAAGATGATGTTTAAGCCTATAATACAAACACAAATGTACCTTGATTCTCGTGGACAGAAAACCAGATACTCATCACGAACATCATCATTGACCTTCTGAAGTCTTCTAGTTTCTTGATTCATCATGACCCACTTGCTGAACAATCAGATGGTTGAACTGGTCAGCAATATACAGCTTATATAATCCAAACAAAAAAGTACCAACAGTATGTGTTTCTAACTTTTGCTGCAAGGGAAAATTTTTTTCACCAGGAGCTTATATAAGGTAGAGCTTCAATATCTAATAAAGGGAAAATATGCCTATACACAAGTATTCTCTCACACACATGTCCCATATACATGTCTATATATTATCTCTTCTGCTTGAAGTTTCAGAGAAGAATTTATAAACCTATGGCTCACCCAAGAAAACCCCAAGATAAGATAGCATCAGACAGAAGGAATGCCACTACTTACGTCAGAGATAAAGTTCCTTCATGCAAATCTCAAAAGTATCCTGAATATGAATGTCTTAGAAACATGATATAGAACAATGCAGAACTGATCCAGTGTTGGCTCTGCAACCCCGAGGTAGTTGACAAGAAGCTAGTTGATCAGCACAAAAAAGCCTTTGCCAAGCAGGAGAAATAATATTATCTCCACCATCTGATGGCATTCACCCCATTTGTATAAAGAAACGAAATATGGAAAAACCAGTCTAACTCTTCCTGGACGTGGAAGGTAACTTAGGGCAACAGACATGAGAGAGCAGCATCCCAAACACCAGTTCACACTTTAAAGAAATGAACAAGTTTACCTAGTTGCTCTTCCAATAACTTGACCATTTGCATAGTCCTTCAGTATCCAGTCTCGTCTAGTTCCGATCCTGCCTTCTCCTTGACACCACGTCTCTATTTCCACCACATCACTCCTGACTCAAATGACATACTACTATCAGGTTATGAATAACAATCCTAAACCCAATGTGGAAGTCATTCAATGTCCAATGTGAAATATAAAAGTAGCCAAACTCACCAAGCAGGGTATTTGTATATTTCAATATGCATGCGGGCAGTTACCCATATTAGATTCATTTTGCGCATTGTAGTGGTCGTTGCAAATCCATCAGTTGAAAATCCAACGCCCTGAGCATGATTACACCCAACCTCCTGCAATGCAGGTATCATTCAGTTTGACTGGAAATCCTTACTGCAGAATGCAACCTGAGACAACCCTTTCCAAATAGAGATGAACAAAATTTTCCTACTGCCAGAAATGAGCTTATCAATCTATTAAGATATTGGATTAACACATTTCGTTGGAAGAAGTTACGAAGATTAAAATGAGGATTAGCGAAGCCATGAGGGGTAGTCAATATCATTCAACCAAATCCTAAACCAGTGACAAGCAATTGTGCGAAAAATCTGAACCAAGAGTAGGCAGAGAAAAGACTTAAACAAAGACCAACTGCTTTATCACGGGATATCTCAAATCCAGATGTTATAAGCAATTCACAGCAGTAAGTGAAGATTTGCCACAGCTAAACCAAGATGCATTGTTGTTTGCATGTAGGAAATAGACCCAATGCCCCACTCCAACACAAAAGACACTTTCATTCACATGCTTGTGACTGCGGTTTCAAATTACTCATATACTCAATTTCTACAACCCTTATAAGGACCTCAAGAGCTAGAAAGTCCCTCAAATTCTCCCCAATCACACTTAAAATCCCATCTTGCCCAAAACCCGTTAAAAGAAAATCAATTCGAGACACAAGCACAAAAACCTGCAACAGATTGGCGATGGTCTCGACGGTGGCCGTCTTGTTGATCCCCACCTCATAGCACCGCACTATAAACCTCTCCTTGTACGACAGCCCGTCCTCGGTCAAGCTGCCCAACCTGAGCTGGTCGGCCAAGCTGCCCGACCCGGTCTCGACACGGGCCAACCCGTCGGAGACGACCGCCAAGGTCGGGGCTTTGGCCGCCGGGTAGCAAGAGACGACGGCGGCGGGGGCTCTCCGACCGGAAGGGAGGAGCCCGGGCCTCGGTGCGTCGAGGAATCTGCATTGGGCCAGGGCTTTGACATGGTCCGTGGCATTCCACGAGAGATTCAACATCTCGAGAATGGTGGTGGCCGTGAGCGTGCGCGGGTGATGCAGAGAGGCTTTTGTGGTTTCCGAAGCGGCAAATTTTCTCGGAGATGGAGATGGGGGTATGCTAGGGGACGGTGGGATCGGTGGAACTTTACGAGCCTGGACGGCGATGTGACGATACGACCGAGGACGTGGAGTGGAAATAGCATCGACCGCGGGACGTGAATCGCGACGCGAGGCGACAGTGGGGTCCGTTGAAGCTTTCGTGTCCGGACGTCGACGACTCGATGTTTCGATGGGACCGAGGCTGCGGAGCGGAAATAGCCCTTTTTAGAGAGATTTCCTGTCATACCTCTAGCTTTGGACGTAAATTACATAAGTTGCCACTTTTCCAAATCCAATTTTTCATTTCGCGTCCCATCATTGGCAAAATTTCAAAAAAGACATTTTCATTATTTATCATTTTTATTTTTTACCTCTTATTTCTTCTTTTTTTTTTTTGATTTTTCTTTCTTCTTTGCCTGTCACCGGCAAGAGCTCGACGACCCCACTAGTTATTGGTTAGGATGAGCGAGGTCATTGCCATTCGCCTGCAAAGTCACCCTCACCAGATTTGGTAAGGGCTCGACGACCCTTGCTAACCCTAAGTGGGCCCTTGCTAATCACTAGGCGAGGTTTGATGAGCCTTCACTAGCCCTAAGTGAGGCCAACCCTCACTAGATATGGCTAGAGTGGCCTCGCCCGCCTTGACTAGCGACTGGTAAGGGTGGCTAAGTCCCTTGTCGGCTTTGGCAATTGAAAAAGAAAAAAGAAGGAAAAGAAAATTTGGATTAAAATGCCATTGATTGGTTGGAAAATTTAGTTGGCTAGCGATCGGCGATGTCAGACCCTTATTTGAAACAAATGATTACTTTAGATCTTTATTTGAAATAATAATAACCACTTTAAATCTTCATTTAAAATAATACCTTTTTTAAATTTTTATTTGAGAAAATAATAACATTTCGAGCTTTTTTTTTGGAACTTTCCCCATCATTTGAAGTAATTTGATTTTCAAGGGATTTATACTACATGATTCGAAGACAATCAATACATTGATACTATTAATATTTTAATGTATTACTTAATGAAATTTCTGGACGTTGGCACAATCATTTTTTTTTAATGCGTGAGTTCATCTCCAATAAACATTTCTTTAAATTTAAATTAATGAGCAAAGCAATTTCTTCATTGCTTTTTGCCCCTTCTCTCTTAACAATATTCAGTTTATGTGGTTTAGGGCTTGTTTAAGCATCCCTAGAATCGTGAAACCGGAGATAAGACATTCATCAAACTTGTGAAAAGCCATTGATAGGGCCTATGAATCAGCCACAATTATTGGTAACTTAGTAAAGACCCATTTCGCATCGATTTTCAAAGTCATATTAGTTTATTAAACCACCATATTTATCACAATCATATTATCTGGCGACAAACATGGACTGGATATAGACCTTACCGTTCTCGACACATTATTTACTTAATTTATTTAGTAATGACTTCTAAGACCAATCGAGAATTTTAGGAATATCTTTCTTTTTTGTATATGGTGAGCATTTGGACCTAAGCAAGCCTTTAAAAAGCTCAAGAAAGAATAAAAAGGCGGGAAATTCGCTTGGAGGTGAGAGATCTTGCAATATCACCTCCCATATTCCTTGATTGATGAGGAAGACAAATATTCACCTACTAATGATGGATGTGAGGTGTGCGGACATCGGCACATTAAAATAAGGAATGCAACCTGGTAGGTCATCACATTAAAGGACTAGTGTAGGCGGCCCTCACAAATAGGCAATCACTCGGGTTTGGTGCGAGGCTAAGGAGGATACATGAACTTGTCGTTTCTTAGTCAATGATCATTAGACACGTGCTCTTGACATGGACTTTACTCTTCTGGACAAATTATTGACTTAATTTATCTAGTAATGACTTTTGAGACCAATTGAGAATTTTAGGAATATCTTTCTTTTTCTATATATGGTGAGTATTGGATTTGAGTAGATTCTTAAATGCTCAAGGAAAAAGGAATAAGTGGGAGATTTGCCCTGGGGTGAGAGACTCCATAGTATCACCTCCCGTATTTCTTGATTGGTGGGGAAGAAAAATATTCACCTATTAACAAGGGGTATGGGACGTGCGGACATTGACATGTTGAAATAAGGAATGTAGGCTGGCAAAATGCCCCATTAGGGGACTACAGCATGCAGCTTTCACAAGGGAGCAACCACTCGGGTTTGGTGTGAGGCTAAGGAGGATACATGAACTTGTCCTTTCTTAGTCAATGATCATCAAGCATGTCTACTCGATATGGACCTTACCATTCTCGACACATTATCGACTTAATTTATCTAGTAATGGCTTCTAAGACCTATAATAGGTGAGAGATCCATCTTGGGGGGAGAGACTATGCAATGTTGCCTCCCATATTCCCTAATTTGTGAGAAAGAAAAATATTCACTTATTAATAAGAGGTGTGAGATGTGCCGACCTCGGCACATCAAAATAAGGCACGTAACTTGCCAGGTCATTCCATTAGGGGACTACCACGAGCAACCCTCACAGGTGGACAATCAATCAAGTCTAGTGTGAGGCTAAAGAGGATACATAAATTTGTCCTTTCTTAGTCAATGATCATCAAGCACACACACTCAATATGGACCTTATCGTTTTTGACACATTATTGACTTAATTTATCTAGTAACAGCTTTTTGAGACCAATTGACAATTTTAGGAATATCTTTCTTTTTTATATATGGTGAGCATTTGGATTTGAGTAGGTTTTTAAAAGGCTCAAAGAGAAGAAACGGACAGGAGATTCAGCTTGGGGTGAGAGACTTTGCAATATTACCTCCCATATTCCTAGTTAGTGGGGAAGAATAATATTTATCTATCAATGAGAAGTATGAAACGTGCGACATTAATTAGTTAAAATAAGGAATGCAACTTGGTAAAACACCCCATTAGGGGACAACTGACAAGCGGCCCTCGTAGGTGAGCAATCACTTGGGTTTGGTGTGAGGCTAAGGAGGATACATGAACTTGTCATTTATTAATCAATGATCATCATGCACTCGATATGGACCTTATTGCTCTTGATATGTTATTCACTTAATTTATCTAGTAACAGCTTTTGAGACCAATTGAGAATTTTAGGAATGTCTTTCTTTTTTTGTATATGGTGACCATTTGGACCTTAGCAGATCCTTAAAAGGTTCAAGGGAGAAGAAACGGGCATGAGATTTTTCTTGGGATGAGAGACCCACAATGTCACCTCCTACCTCTCATATTCCCTAGTTGGTGAGGAAAAAAAATTCAGCCTTCCAATAAGAGGTATGGACGTGTGGATTTCAATACGTTAAAATAAATAACGCAGTCTAGTAGAGTGCCCCACTAGGGGACTATGGTAGGCCACCCTCACAAATGGGCAACTACTTAGATTTGGTGTGAGGTTAAGGAGGATACATGAGCTTGTCCTTTCTTAGTCAATGATCATCAAGCATGCGCACTTGATATGGACCTTATTGTTCTTGACACATTATAAACTTAATTTATCTAGTAACGGCTTTTAAGACCAATTGAAAATTTTAGGAATATATTTCTTTTTCTGTGTATGGTGAACATTTGGACTTGAGTAGGTCCTTAAAAGTCTTAAGAGATAATAAATAAACGGGAGATCCGCACTGAGGTGAGAGACTCTGTAATGCACCTCCCATATTCTCCGGTTAGTGGGGAAGTAAAATATTCACCTACTAACGAAATGTATAAATGTGTAAATATCGACATGTTAAAATAAAAAATGCAGCTTAGTAAGATATCTCATTGGAGAACTATCATAAGGCGGCCCTTGTAAGTGGACAACCACTCCAGATTTGGTTTGAGGCTAAGGAGGATACATGAACTTGTCATTTCTTTGTTAGTGATCATCGTGCATGCACAGTTGAATGCCCCTTACCCCTCTTGACATGTTATCCTCACTGTTCTCAGTATGTTATTGACATAATTTATCTAGTATCGGCTTATGAGACCAATCAAGAATTTTAGGAATATTTTTTTTTTTCCTGTATATGGCGGTCATTCATGAAAATTTTCGCAAACAGTTATTCTGTTGATGATAAAGATGGGATGTTTTGCGGGGTTCAATATGAAGTAACTTTGACTTAAATGCCGTTTGGTAAATACTACATTTTGTAAAAAGAAATTTGTAATTTTTTTTTTAATCTATTCATCGGTGGCCAAATTTGGCTGTCGGACAGCCACACCTGAGGTTGGGCAACCTTAGGCGGTGGTCAGCTATCACCGTCACCTGGGTGCGCGACCCAGGTGAACACCGCTAGGGTTGCGCAAAACCCCAAGCGACGGCGCCTTCATCGCGCGATCCAAGTGACGGTCGCCTTCGTCACCTGGGCACGTGACCCAGGCAAACACCATCGAGGCCACGCGAACCCAGGCCACGCGACTCAAGCGACGGCACCTCCGTTGCGCAACCTAAGCGAACACTACTGGGGCCGTGCGAACCCAGGTGACGACGACAGCGCTTGGGTCCCCGCCTAGGGTCACGCAACCCCAGGCGGCGGTCGGTGGGGGTCTAGTGACCCCTCAGCAGCATTTGCCGACGGTCATCGACCTTGTTGGCTCATTAGAGAAGATGAACAGTAATTTCGTGGACAGTACCATTTGTATTTAGAAGATGCAACTTCCCAAATTAGCTTCGGACCTTTCATGGGTTAAATGCCTTTAGAGTCATTGGAAATGCAATTATATTTAGCCAAAGTCCTCCGAAAAACGAACCAAACATGTTTGTTGTTTCAACCGTAAGTTCAAGGATGGCCGAAGATAATGTTACATTTTGAGGCTACTTTTCACTCTTGAGACTATCTAATCTTAGTCATCTGACAAAATCATTTTTATTTCGAAATAAATTTGGCTTGAATTATCTATATAAACGAGTATTTTATTGACCTCTACGTTATGATACACCCAATCGCAGTGAGCGGAATAAAAAGAAAAAATTGAGAGACAAAGATAATGTTACATTTTAAGGTCACTTTCCACTGTCGAGACTACCTAATCTTAGTCATGTGACAAAATCATTTTTATTTAGAGAGAAATTAGACTCGAATTATCTATAAACGAGTATTTTACCGACCTCTATGTTATGACACATCCAACCGCAGTAAAGGAGAAAAAGAGAGTACAAAGTTGAGAGACATGTTGAGGGTAGATTTCGACAAAAAGTTCAAAGAGTGAACGAACATAGAAACACAAGACCAACATTGTTCTAACTCGTTCTCTCGCTATCAGGTTCTGTCGTTGTGCTTCCAGAAAGCAAGCACTGTCAAGGGTTTGCCGTGTCGTCATGCTGAATCCCTGAGCACCCGGGAGAGTTATTAGCTTCCTCGTCTTCAGGGGAAGAAAGAAGACATGCTCATGGTCGTGGCGGAGAAACCCGAACGTCTCTTGAACTTTTTGGAGTGACGTGCTATTGTGAGAGGCATGCTGCACAGGCAAGCTCAATATGCTGAAAGACGGAAAAAGAGAGGCTTTCGGTTTTTCCTTCTGATTCAACAAGCTACAAGAGAGCGAAGAAAACATCAATGGAGAGAGGACACCTCTAGCCAAAAAACGATTTTGTGAGTTCACGGTCGTGGTATCTCAGAAAACAATTAATCCATCAGAAAAAATGCGATCATTGTGAAATTGTTGCCAGGAATTCAGTGCTAAGAGATGAATAAAGATGGAATTTTGCTATCAGAAGGGATAATGTAGCGAAATTATTTCAAAATCCCATCAAAGTGGAATTCAAAGCCCATGCGCAATATCCCAATCATCATCTAGCCAGCTCACTCAAAGAGGAAATCAGACGCTTTTTACTTGTATACAATCTACTAGGCACAGTACAAACCTAAGCTCCGAGGGAAAAGGGATCGTGACTGCACTGTGCTTAAATGCTAAATTAGAACTCACATGATCATAAGCTTTAGCAGGGACATCAAAGTTTTCACGACCTAAGCCGCACAATGCCCTTATAAATATCCTTCTCAGTGCTCACAATATATTCTTGGCACTGACGGAGTTTACAGTAGACTAGTCTTCAACATCTGAGCTTAATTGTTGACTATGAAGATTGCAAAACTGACCCTGAAGGAGAAAAACTAGCAACCACTGATTGTGAAAATGCTACAATAGTAAACCAAATCTGTAGGATGAGATGAGGCAATATCAGAAGGCATCTCGATCTAAACAAAAAATCACGACACTTTCAAAATCCTAGTTCTCATACACTAGACAGCTGCTTATTCAGAGACAAATGAGCACGTGTCATGTAAATGAAAACGATGGCCTATACCAATACAAGGACAGGCATATTTCTCCTCCATCTTATGATTAAGGAAAGTGCAAGCTGATCACTATGAGTGTCGGGGACATATATTAGAAGAGAAGGGGAACGTGTTTTTGATATTTTCTCTGACCAATCCAATCAGCCAACCATTCTGTACAAGACCAAAAAGAAAAGTATTATGGGAAGAGAGACTCAGTAACAAAAGAATGAAGTATGGACTGCCTAAAAATTGATGAATTTTTTCACAAAAGGAGAAACTCGTACATGTAACTTTGACAAAACAAATTTTCCATTCTAGTATCACAAAAAAATCATCCATCACAAACAATGAAATGTTTCAAAAGTTGCTACCACTGAGATACTATGAGAAGAGAGACAGATTTTTGACATCAGCAGGGATAAATTAAGAGGATATTTCATTAATCCATCCTTATGGAGCTCAAAGCCCATGCGCAATATACCAATCATCATATGGTAGTGTACTGAAAGAGCAAACCACTTATGTTTTGTCTTCTCAATTATGTAGTTAAGCACACCTGACTGACTCAAAATCATCACCAAATAGCAAAACAAACCCGAGTAACAACAAATTGAGTACACGATCCATAAAATTCGAGCAACAAGGGTCCAACTTCGAATATATTTCGCCCAAAAAACTTAATTGTCCTTAAGATTCTATTCCATTCCAAAAATACATTCTCAAGCAGCGTTCAACCAATATAGCTAGAGGCAAGTAAGAGAATGAACCAGAAAAGGAGTCCAATGCCGCACAAATTTGAATGAGCACCAAACATCCCATTTCTACCGACCAAGTACACGCCCCTATGCGGAACTTCAAGTATTTCCTACTTCAGCATTGCCATTCACGGATTTTGCACGGTATTTCAAATCAACAAAAGGAAACAAACGGAACCGTTCACAGAAGAAAGAAGACAGAAAATCCAAAAGACGCATCGATATATTCAAGCAAATGTCCATCGACCTCTTTGAAATCCTCTGAATGCAGAGAATAAGACATCAAACAGCAAACAAAGATGGATGATTTCGTATTGCACAGATTTGAGCTCCTCAGGCTTCAATAAGATCGCCTGGGAAGCCTTCGATATGTGCGTTTCTTCTTCAATGAGTGAGATCACAAGAATGCACCACCTTCAGAAAGACCACACAAGGCCTGTGAACTACAACTAGCGAGATCACAAGAAGCAGAATGAGAGAACCCATCACAGGAATCGGAAAGAGACCACCGACATTTGACCTTTCGCTAGAGTAATCAACCGAAGGCACAACCCCACCAGTTAACTAAACGATTCCATCCCTCAAGAACACAAAAAATCGAAACTTTGAGAGGGAAAGATGGTCAAATGACTGTACATACAAGATCCCCAAGAACGTTCAGATCCGAACCGAACCCACAAATGAAGACCCAATCAATAGGGCAAGCCAAGGCCTCAACTGCGCGCGCCGAATCCCGACTTCCGACATTGTTCGCCGGTCGCAGCGGAATCCTGCGGCGACCGGCGACCGCGATTGTCGGAGCGAGCTCTACGGACTGGCGGCGCCTGGAAATCCAGAGCCGAGGTTCGCTTCTATCGTTCTTTCCTTTCGGGTCGGAATAGAAAATGTCGGGTTTGGTATGATGTTGTATCCATCATCCATGGGCCGTAAACGACAACCCCTCGGCCCGATCCAGGTTTATTGAAATCACTTTAGATGCGCAATTATGACTCACCCCAACGTTCTTGTTAAAATCGGTGGATTTATCATCGATGGGCAAATCATTGAAATTTTTTCTTATTAAATAGTAAATTTGTTCACGACAGTTTATTTTGGTGTGACAAAAAATGGTGCCAAATTCAAGGGGCAAGATATAGACGTATATTTCTATTATGATATCATATTTGATATTTACGCGCAACAAAGTAGATTGGTCTTTACACGGTGGCTGGCGAAGCTAGACTCCATCACTCTTTTGTTGAAGGGAAATTGTTATGTTTTTCTTTTTAAAATTTTTTAATCCAATCAGAGTCAACCCGTAGCTCAAATTTCTTATTTGGCATTTTATCTAGGTATACTTGGTTCAAAAGACGTTGCCAAACACTAGATAGGATTTGGCATTCAATTCGAACTACCAAACTCAGACTTTGTGTACACGTCGTCTCCCTCTGCCAATAAGCTTACCGTTTTGTTCGGACATTCTAACAACCACAGCGCTCGCTTCTACGTATAGTGCACTGTCGGAGCTCCACCACCTAACCGTGCGCTACGGCGCAACTAGCGGTGTTCTCGGACCGTGATGCATGGGAGGGTATCTCTAGGGAGGAGCCCGAGCTTCGGTGCGTCGAGGAATCTGCATTGGGCCAGGGTTTTGAGATCCTCCGTGGCATATTCCACGAGAACTTCAACATCTCGAGAATGGGAGTGGAAGGCGACGGTGGGATCGGTGGAGCTTTTCCGGCCTGGACGTCGACGGGTCGATGGGACCGAGGAGGTGGAGTGGAAATAGCCTCTATTGCAGAGACATCCGGCGATTCTCGACCGTCGGGTCTCGACAATGGTTGGCCCAAACCATGATCGAACGGAATTCTCAAGTTCATCTTCATCAGTTATTGGTTTTCAATTACAGGGACATGCAGAACCGGCCGATGCTGATTTCGGGTCGAAAGATATAGTCCGAAATGGACTTTGTAGATGATTTTAGCCACTAGCCATCCTACAAAATGTATTGCAATAAGGATGCATTTGACAACCATTCTATTCCTGGGAACAAATTCTATTTAGAATTTTTTTTTTTTTTATGTTCCGTAGATGAGTTTCTAAGCATTTAAAAACAATTTGTAATTGTCCAAAAATTCTATCATCGGAATAAAATGCATTTGATACGATCCTTACATTTTTTTGTGATTAAGAATATTTTATTCTTTTAAATAACTTTATTACATTTTTTTTTTTCTTCTTCTTCCTATAGCTGGCGAGGGTTTGTGAGGTCACCGGACCTCGTTTGGATGGCAACTAGCTAGGGGAAGAAGAAGAGGAAGAGAAAAAGATAGAAAGAAAAGAGAAAAAAAAAAAAAAAAAGGTTTGAACTTGATTTTGGAGTTGTTTCCCTGAAAAAAAAATAAAAACCTTTTTTCTTTTCAATTCCCATTGGAGAAAGATTTGTATCATGGGCGAGCATGGTTCTAAGATAGAACCTAAAATCAAAGAACTAGACTAATGCAAAACTGTCCGTTTTCAAGTTCCAAGGTTTTTAGGGAGGTTTCGGGTTCCACGAAAGATGGCAGCTTCTCTAACGATCAACTGTCAGGCATGCAAGTAAAGTGATACGTCGGAATGAGCAGATCCTCTTGCCAGGATGACACAGCTCTTCCTTTAGTGCCATGAGTTATTTCACTCAGTTTCGACTTGTCCACTGTTCTTTAAAGAAGCAAGAGTTGGCTTCACTTCGAGCTCAGCGCAGGGCAGGGACTCCTATGGACGCTCAAGTGAAAGAAAGGTGGTATCGAGAAGGCAATGAATCAGAATAGATCATATGACAAGCGGAGTCAGAGCAGTGTGGAACCATATCTGGTCTTTAAAATCAAAAAGGTAATTTCTCAACCAAGAGGAGGTACCGTTTTTATTCACCTTCAGCCAAGTCATTATCGTGTGATCACTTCTGGTTTCACTTGTTTGTCCATGACTAGTAGTGATTTTAAGGAAGCTGCTTCGATGGTTTTTCGTCTGGGGTGACCACTGCCTTGATGATCAGAAGAAAAACAAGGCAACTCTTTTGCAATTTGAATACTTCTTTACCCAACCATAATTATGTATCTTCTCCTTTCACGTAATAACACATTCCTCGTTTGTGAAGTCCAACATAGGATGTTTCTGTTCTCAGGACATCGTAAAACCAACAACATGGCTTTGTCCAGAATTCGGCATTTTATTTTCACGAGGAGTTAAAACTGAAGAGTATTATCTCCATGGGCAATGTTCGACTGGCATGGAGTTTCTAATAAAGACCCATTATGTTAATAGTCCCGGAAGTCTGCATCTTGAAGACAGCTCTTCTTTTCCTCCGATTCCTTGGATTCGGCTAAGACCCTGAAAGCCACCAGGTGCAACGCCTCCAGTGTTACTCCATGAGTCTGACAAAACAAGACCACACAAGATTCTAAGAGATGAACATGAACATGATTAAGGACACATTATGTTTATCTTTAAAATGACCACGTCCTCAATTCACTCCCCAAGTCAAGATCCCCCACTATTCAATATGTCACCCGAATGCTTACCCCAAGCAGTGACATTTCAAATAAGAAACTCAATATTTCAGCATGCATTCCTTTACTGTGTGAAAACAGAATACCAAGAGCAACCTCTAATGATTCTCCTCTTAAAAAATGAATTACCAACCTCATGCTCACAGCATGATAGGTTACAAACTCAAGTCTCAGGAGTATGAGGTCACCTTGAGTTACCTCGGATAAGCATAGCGGAGGACACATAGCTGAGGACACATATCTTTCTCTCATTTTTTTTCTTGGCACAACAATCACAGTTCTCTGTGCAGAAGGAAAACTACAAGCAAGCAATAGCGAGATTTGGCAGTGCAGTAAATCCTAGTAAAGAATGACAAATGCAATATACAAATGGTCTTTTTATGTGCAATAAAAAACGTGTTACCTCATAGGCTTCTTTCTCCACTGGGTGCGGCCACGGTTTATTTCTAGGCCATCACCAGACAACCTGAGTAAGTGAAGAAACTGGGGATAATCTTGTGTGGCTGGAGACGCAGCTGATCCATTGGTTCCATTGAGCTGCGAGATGGCCTCCAAGTTCTCATCTGGTTCATGACTGCTGAGCGAATCGACAACATCACTGTGCTGACACTCACGCCTGTAATCCAGTGTGATCGCTTGCAGTTCGTAGGAGTCAATAATTTCTTGAGGCATGCTCTGTCATAAAGACAACGTAGAAAGCATTTCAAAGGAAGGTTGATTGCAGGATTTACAAAGTATGGGAGATGGATTGAGGAACATCTCAACAAAAACTACTGATTTCTTCATCTCTACAAGTTAGTGGGACAAGAAAAACTTCTGAAGGCAGAGTCAGTAACAGTTCGTGCTGAACATGAAGTACGACCCAAATACATGCTCAGACCTAGATAAGCCAAAGCCTCTATCCTTGTTCCTCTTCCATGACACCTTTTGGCAAAGTAACGGAAAGCAGCACAAAAACAGAATGTTTCTGACAAATTTTGTGGCCCACATGGTGACACCAGGAACAAAGAAAAAGCTGTTACCACAGGAAAGGCAAGCCTTAGTAGAACCGTGAGCCTATCACTTCAACTTCCCAATGTGGCAGATATGATGATGAGAAACCCGACCCAGATGCAGATTGAAACAATTTAATTCTCAACACAACTTCTCTTGAAAGCCAAATTGGTACAGCAAAACAAAGGCAATTAGAAAAAGAAACTTGACTCAAGACATATTAGAAGTATGAACCATGTCCAGCATAATGGATATGAAGGCCAGCCTGCAACCCTTACCTCTAGAACCCATCCAATGTAGGCGACGTTGTTGACATGTTGGTTCATGTCCAGATCAGTTCGTCTAGGCTGTGGTTGGGGGGAGCACAATAATTAATGAAAAGACATGAATAAATCTGCAAAACTCAGATGGCTTAATCAACTTACAACAAGGCCCAGCTTTGAATATTGAGCAGGATCTTCCAACCTAGCTATTTTTTTTAAGCTACCATTGTTCTCCTCTGGGAATGCTAATCTGCAAATCAAATAAACAGGAGCCTTAATGTGTACGTCAAAGAACATTCAGTAAAAATGAGATATTTACAGTTAGTAAATATACATTAGGAACTTTAAACAAGGTAACCCGGGTTAGGGCATTAGATAAGTTATTCAAGCTATGTAATCTGAGTTTGTGTCTCCCATTCTTCATTAGCGATCCACCCCAATACTAAAGGAAAGCATCCACCATTGCTGTATATTAGATACAATAACAAAATCTCCATCAAACAAAGTTGCAGTGACTCGGGGGCATAATTACATGGGCCAAACATGTGGCTTACATTTTATTATGCATAGTCATTTTGTTTTCATATTGTATTTACTCCCAGATTTTGGGAGGAAAGAAAGGCCAAGTGGTTTTGGAATAAAGGCCAAGTTGTTTTGGAATCTAGTCAATCATTGGAAATTCTGTCTGAGAGTATGTCTCCAGACATGCAAGAATCTCAAGCATATAATTGTATTTTACACAATCCCAATGAATTATTATAAGAAAAATTCTGTTGGCTAGGTATTGCAATGCCACCATTGTAGTCCCAGGCATCCATAAGGCGCGATGCCATGCTTCTTCAAATTCGTAATAAAACCACTTTTCAAGGTTGGTCCATTGTCCACAGAACAGTAGACTTCTGGCATGTTCATTGAATTCGGAGAAACTTCTGACTGATGAGGTGAGTCAAAACACGAACCAACTAGTAAAGTTTCACACATTCATGCACATATTTACATTGTTTTGGTCACTCCTCCGACTACATTATCACCTAATCTGGGTATCACTTTAGCAAGGCAAAAGGCCCCTTTCTAATATAAGCTCTTTCATCTATATACTGATATTGAATTGCATGCTGCAGTTTCTAGCGTGATCAACTCCAAGAAATGCATGACAGATTATACTCGACAAAGATGATGTTTATGCCTATAATACGAACAAAAATGTACCTTGATTCTTGTGGACAGAAAATCAGATACTCATCACGAACATCATCGTTGACCTTCTGAAGTCTTCTAGTTTCTTGATTCATCATGACCCACTTACTGAGAAATCAGATGGTTGAACTGGTCAGCAATGTACAGTGTATATAAATAAAACAAAAAAAGGACTGACAGTATGCATTTTTAACTTTCATTGCAGGGGAAATTTATTACATAAGGAGCTTATTAAGGTAGAGCTTCAATATCTAATAAAAGGAATATAAGCCTATAACATATATTCTTGCACATACATATCCCACATACATGTCTATAAATTATCTCCTGCTTGAAGTTTTAGATAAGAATTTATAAACCTATGACTCACCCAAGAAATCCCCAATATAGCATCAGACAGAGAGGAACGCCACTACTTCTGTCAAAGATAAAGTTCCTTCATGCTAATCTGAATATGAATAACTTAAACACATAAATATAGAACAACACACAACTGATGCAGTGTTGCTTCTGCAGCCCCAAGGTAATTGACAAGAAGCTAATTGATCAGTACAAAAAGCCTTTGCCAAGCAGGAGAAATAATATTATCTCCACCATCTGATGGCATTCACCCCATTCGTAAAAAGAAATGAAATATGCAAAAACCAGTTTAACTCTTCCTGGATGTGGAAGGAAACTTAGGGCAACAGACATGAGAGAGCAGCATCCCTAACACCAACTCACACTTCAAAGAAATGAACAAGTTCACCTAGTAGCTCTTCCAATAACTTGACCATTTGCATGGTCCTTGAGTATCCAGTCTCGTCTAGTTCCGATCCTGCCTTCTCCATGAAACCATGTCTCTATTTCCACCACATCACTCCTGACACAAATGACATACTCCTATCAGGGCATGAGTAACAATCCTAGACCCAATGCGCAAGTCATTCAAGGTCGGATGTGAATTATGAAAGAAGCCAGACTCACCAAGCTGGGTACTTGTATATTTCAATATGCATGCGGGAAGTTACCCATATGAGATTCATTTTCCGCATCGTAGAGGTCGTTGCAAATCCATCAGTCGAAAATCCAAGATTCTGAACCTGATTGCACGCAACCTCCTGCAATGCAGATATCATTCAGTTTGACTAGAAATCCTAACTGCAATTGCAACTTGAGACAACTATTTCCAAATTGAGAAAAACAAAATTTTCCTACTGCCATAAATGAGCCTATCGATCTATCAAGTTATTATATCAACACATTTCGTTGAAAGAAGTTATGAAGATCAAAATGAGATTTAGCAAATCCATGAGAGGTAGTCAATATCATTCAACCAAATCCTCAACCCAGTGACAAGCAATCATGCGCAGACTTTGATCCAAGAGATGGCAGAGAAGAGACGTAAACAAAGACGGCTGCTCTATCACTGTATTTCTCAAAATCCAAATGTTATAAGCAATTCGTAGCAGTAATTAAAGATTCGCTACAGTTAAACCAAGATACATGCTTGTTTGCGCGTAGGACATAGACCCAATCCCCCACTCCCACACAAAAGACCGTTTGCTTCACAGGCTTTCAAAAGTTCGGTTTCAAATTACTCAAATACTCATGCCCTCTTTGTTAACTAGCTAAAGAGTGCCCATTCTATTCTTTTGTTCTGAAAAAAAAAATCTGTTTGGTAATTTTTTAATTTTCGAAAATAAATTTTGAACAGAATAAAAAAAAAAAAGTTATTTATTTATTTTTGAAAATAACTCTACAATCAATCATTTATTTTTTCTTTCTTTTCTTCTTTTTCTTATTTTTTCCTTCCTCCTCTAGTTGGTCACCACCAGTTATTGCTGAGGCCGGCAACCTGCTAAAAAGAAAAGACAAAAAAAAAACAAAAAATATAATAAAATAATTATAAAACTATAAAAATATTTAAGTTACAAAAGAATTTGAAAATTGTATTAAGATGCGTTTGCTTTGCGTTTTCCTCATTTTCTAACGTTTAATTCATTGAGTCAACGCAAAACATTTTTCTAATCAATGAAAAGGATTTTCCTACTGAAATTTAAATTTAAGAAAATAATTCCCAAAGTTTTCTGAATCTACTAAAGCTTAGATTCAGGTTCTGGGTGCTTGATTAACAGAACAATTGTTTTTATAAAAATATATTTTTAAAAAATTCGAATTTTAATTTTTATATTAAAAATCAAATTCTTATATTTTAATTTTTTTTTTTTTTTTCTACTTCTCAGGCCGTCGTCGTGGCTAGTGACGAATGGGGAGTTCAGGCCTTGGCAAATCGGGCGAGCTCGCGGTCTTCGACGGTGAGGCTCAAGCTTACCCAAGGCCAGTGAGCATCGAGCCTCACCATCAGGCGAGCTTGTGACCTTCGACGGCGAGGCTCGAGTTCGCGAACTCTGGTGGCGAACCTCTCCAGATCGGGTGAGCTCATGACGAGCTAGAACCTCGCCCCAACCTCACCCGAGGTCAGTGAGCCTCGAGCCTCACCAGATCGGGCCAGCTCATAGTCTCGGGCGGCGAGCTTGAGCTCGCCCAAGGCCGGAGCTCACGGCTCATAACGGCGAGCCTCGAGCCTCGTCGGATGAGGCGAGCTCGCGGCTTCTGGTGATGCGGTTCGAGCTGGCCCCTCGCCAGCTAGCCAGGGAGGAACCGCTAGAGGAAGCAGATGGATGTGGTGCGCGAGGAAGGAGAGGAGCGATGGAGAACAAGAAGAAAAAAAATTAAAAAACTAAAAATTTGAGAAAAATAAAATATCAACAAATTTCTGAAATAAAATCATGAAATTAAAAGCATTTTTCAATAAGGCCCAAACATAAAATAAAACGTTTTTGATTATACATTATCAAATAATAAAAACTAAACCGTTTTCCTTAAAAATAATTTTTCGAAAAGTATTTTTTATTATTATTGAGTTTCTTATGAAATCAAATGCATCCAAATGTATCCGGCGTCAGAAAAATTAATTCTAAATATAAATTATTTCTAAAAATAAAATGATTATCAAAAACACCTGCAACAGATTGGCGATGGTCTCAACGGTGGCCGTCTTGTTGATCCCCACCTCACAGCACCTCACTATGAACCTCTCCTTGTACGACAGCCCGTCCTCGGTCAAGCTGCCCAGCCTGAGCCGGTCGGCCAACCTGCCCGACCCGGCCTCGACCCGGGCCGACCCGTCGGAGACGACCCCCAAGCTCGGGACTTTGCTCGCCGGATAGCAAGAGACGACGGCGGCGGCGGCAGCTCTCCGCCTGGAAGGGAGGAGGCCAGGCTTCGGTGCGTCGAGGAATCTGCATGGGGCCAGGGCTTTGACATGGTCCGCGGCGTTCCAGGAGAACTTCAACATCTCGAGACTGGGGGTGGTCGTGAGCGTGCGCGGGAGATGCGGAGAGGCTTTCGCTGGTTTCCGAAGCGCCAGTATTCTTGGAGATGGAGATGGTGGTGAATGCGAGGGGACGGTGGGATCGGCAGAGCTTTACGGGCCTGCACGGCGATGTGTCGATGACACGATGACGTGGAGTTGACATGGAATCCATCGCCAATAAACTCGGTACTCTGACCTTCGCACGCGACCCGAGGCGGAGGCGACAGCGACAGCAGGACTGTTGAAGCTTCCGTATCTGGACGGGACGACTGGATGCTTCGCCGGCACCGAGGATGTGGACTGGAAATAGCGCTTTCTAGACAGATTTCCTGTGGTGCCCTTAGATTTGGACGTAAATTACACAAGTTACCACTCCCCCTAGTTGACTTTTTGTCATCTGGGGTCCCTTTAGTGAATGCTCTTGATGTACTTATAAAATTTATTTTATTTGAAGCAATTCAATTTTCAAGGGCATCCATTGTGCATTACTCGAAGACAATTAATATATTATAATAATGAATTTTGTAATATATTACTCAATCAAAACTCCTGAGAGCACTCGTCAACATTATTATTATTATTTTTTAACGCGTGCATCCATCTTTGGTAACCATTTTTTTTATTTAAATTTAATGTGCAAAGCAATTTCTTCATTTTTTTTTTTGCCCCTTCTCCCTTTCGCCATATTCAATTTATGTGGTTTAGGTTTCGTTTAAGCATCCTAGAATTCTGGCACGGCGGATGGACACTCATCATAGGAGTCAAAAGCTATTGATAGGGCTGATAGATCAATTGCGATTATTGATAACTTAATAAAGACCTATCTCATATCTCATTTCAAATCTTAAGTCATATTAGTTTGTTTAACCACATATCAGTCACGATTGTTGGTAACTTAATAAAGACCTTTCTCGTATCTCATTTCAAATCTTAAGTCATATTGGTTTGTTAAACCACATAGTGCAGTTCTTCAAATTTATCATTATTTGTTACCTCAAGTCAAGATAAAATTAAAATTGTTTTATCATTATTTATTACCTCAAGTCAAGATAAAATTAAAATTGTATTATCATATTTGCGTCAAACTCATGCATGTTTCTTAATCAGATTAGATACATACCTTACTATTCTTGACATGTGATTGACTTAATTGATCTAATAACGACTTTTGAGACTATATGCACAATCGAGAATTCCCATCTTCTTTGTTCTTAATATCGTTGGCATTCATGAAAATTTTCCCACACAGGTGATTCTATTGGTAATGAAGTTCGCATCTTTTGCGGTTTTTGTTGTTTCGACTGTATGTTTGAGGATGGCCAAAGATAACGTTACATTTTAAGGTTACTTTCCACTATTGAGACTATCTAATCTTAGTCACATGACAAAATCATTTTTATTTAGAAAGAAATTAGGCTTGAATTATCTATAAACGAGTATTTTCTTGACCTCTACGTTATGACACTTCCAACAGCAGTAAATCGAAAATAAAGAGTGTAAAATTGAGAGACAAGTTAAGAGGAGATTTCAACAAACAGTTCAAAGAGAGTGAACAAACATAGGAAGACAAGATCAACAATGTTCTAACTTGTTCTCTCGCTCTCAGCTTCAGTTGTTCTGCTTCCAGAAAGCAAGCACCGTCAAGGGTTTGCCGTGTCATCATGGTGAATCCCTTAGCACCCAGGAGAGTTACTAGCGTCACCGTCTTCAGGGGAAGAAAGAAGACATGCTCATGGTCGTGGCGGGAAACCTGAATGTCTCTTGAACTTGGAGTGACATGCTATTGTGAGAGGCATGCTGCACATGCAAGCTCAATATGCCGAAAGGCAGAAAAAGAGGGCGTTCGGTTTTTCCTTCTGATCCAACAAGTTACAAGAGAGCTAAGAAAACATCAGTGGAGAGATGGTTGCGTCATCTTGGAAAACAGTTAATCCATGAGAAAAAATGCGATCATTGTGAAATTGTTGCAAGGAATTCAGTGCTACTGCTAAGAGATGTATAGAGACAGAATTTTGCTATCAGACGGGATAATGTAGCAAGATTATTTCAATATCCCATCAAAGTGGAATTCAAAGCCCATGCGCAATATATCCCAATCATCATCTAGCCAGCTTGCTCAAAGAGGAATCAGACGCTTCTTACTTGTACACAATGCACAGAATTTAACCAACACTGTGAGGGGAAAAAAGATCATGAATGTGTGGTGCTTAGGAAGCCTAAATGCGAAATTAGAATTCGCATCATCATAAACTTGAGCAAGGAACATCAAAGTTATCATGACCTTAGCCACACAATGCCCTTATTCCTCAGTGCTCACAATATATTCTTGGCACTGATGAAGTTTAAAGTAGACTAATTTGCAACCTCCAACCTTAATTGTTGAGCAGCTGCTTATGCAGAGATAAATGAGCGTGTTTAATGTAAATGAAAAACGATGGCATGTACCTATCAAAGGACAAGCATATTTCCCATCTGTCTGATGATTAAGGAAAATGCAAGGTGTTCACTATAAGTGCGGAGGACATATATTGGGAGAGCAGGTAAACGTGTTTATATTTTGTCTGACCAATCTAGTCAGCCAGCCATTGTGCACAAGACAAAAAGAACAGTATGATGGGAAGAGAGACCTAAAAACAAAAAAAATGAAGTATGGACTGACTAAAAGTAGATGAATTTTTTCACGAAAGGAGAAACTTGTATGTGTAGCTTTGACAAAACAAATTTTACATTCTAGTATTGCAAAAAAATCATCCATCACAAACAATGAGATATTTCAAAAGTTGCTACCAGTGAGATATCATGAGAAGATCAACAGAACTTTGGCATCAGCAGGGATAAATTATGAGGATATTTCATCAGACCATCCTTATGGAACTCAAAGCCCATGTGCAAATATCCCAATGTGGCAGTGAGCTGAAAGAGCAAACCACTTATGTTTTTTCTTCTGAATTATCTAGTTAAGTACACTGTACTGACTCAAAATCATCACCCAATAGCAAAACAAACCCTGAGTAACAACGAATTGAGGACACGACCCATAAAATTTGAGCAACCGATGTCCAACTTCAAACATATTTCACCCAAAACTTGGTTGTCTTTGCGATTCTTTTTCATTCCACAATACATTCTCAAGCGGCGTTCAATCAATATAGCTAGAGGCATGTAAGAGAATGAACCAGAAAGGAGTCCAATGCCACACAAATTTCAGTGAGCACACCAGACATCCCATTTCTACAGACCAAGTAAAAACTCCTACACGGAACTTCAAGCATTTCCTACTTCAGCATGGTCATTCACGGATATTGCAGAGTATATTAAGTCAACAAAAAGAAACAAATGGACCAAGACATCATCCCCGTGAAACCTTTCACAGCAGAAAGAAGACAGAAAATCCAGAAGACGCATCGATACATTCAAGCAAATGTCCATCAACCTCTTTGAAATCCTCTGAATGCAGAGAATAAGACATCAAGAGGATTGGTTGCAGACAAAGATGGATGATTTCGTGTTGCACAAATTTGAGCTCCTCAGGCTTCAATCAAATCGCCTGGGAAGCCTTCGATATGTGCGCTTCTTCTACAACTAGTGAATTCACAGGAATTCACCACCATCGGCATCAGAAAGACCGCACAAGGCTCGTTAACAACTAGCGAGACCGCAAGAAGTAGAATGAGAGAACCCATTGCAGGAATCCGAAAGAGACCACCTACATTTTGACACTTCGCTAGGAGCAATCAATCAAAAGGCACAATCCCGCACTTAACCAAACGATTCCATCCCGCAAGAAAACAAAAAATCGAAACTTCGAGAGAGATGGTCAAGTGCCCGAACGTTCAAGATCCCCCAGAACGTCTAGATCCAAACCCATAAATGAAGACCCAATCAATGCGGCAAGCCAAGGCCTCGCCTGCGCGCGCCGAATCCCGACTTCAGACATCGTCCGCCGGTCGCGGCGGAATCCTGCGAGGCGACGGCACAACCGCGACCGACGGAACGAGCTCTTCACAGATTGGCGGCGCCCGAAATTCCCGAGCCGAGGCTCGCTTCTTTATTTCCTTCCACGTCGGGTTCGGTACGGGGTTGTATCCATCATCCATGGGCCGTAATCGACAACCCTTGGCCCGATCCAGGTTTATTGAAACTACTTCGTATGCACAAATTAGACTTTTATACAACGTTTAGTCATCTTGATTTCTAATTAGGACGTGACTTGATAAAATATGATATGAAATTTAAAAATTTTGCTATATCATATTCACTATTTGATAAATTACAGTGTTAAAATTGATATATTTACATATACATTTTTTTATACAAATGGTACATCAGTCTAAATGAACCTAGAGTTCATAAATGGAGATTCTAAAAATCTTTTGCGATATTATTGCCTAATTTATTTTTATTTTCTGTTTTTTATTTAATTATTCCTTTTTTTGAGTTATTTTCTTTTCTATTTCTTTTTTTCCCTTCTATCATCCTCTAATAATATTTTATTAAATAGTAAACTATATTAATATTACCTAAAATGCAAAAATACCTAAAATATGTAATAAATATAAATATATATTTAATTTTTTATATTAATTTTATATTATAAAATAGAATTAAAATCAAATATATAAATAAATAAAATCTTAAATTTAAAAATATTTTATTTTAAATTTCTTAAATTAGAATTCAAATATTATTTATATTGATATATAATTTTAATTTTTTTAATTTAATAAGTTTGTTATTTGAGAAAAATAATTTTCCTATTATAGATATTAGAATTCATATCTACCTTTATCTCATATTCTCATGGATAATTTTATCCGGCCTACATTTCAATTTATCTTATCTTGAGCATGCACAAAATACAAGATTTTAATGCATTTATATTTATTTAAATTCACGTAGTGATATGATGGATTGATAAATTGAGTAGGTTTGTTACACCTAGAGATAGAATAATTAATAGATTGGAAAATTCTGTTATCACATGTTTGATATTATGCGTAATAATCTAAAGTTCATACCTAGTAGTTAAGGTGAGATTGAATATTCTAATATATTTATTTGATTGATTAAGTAGTCTAGTTCCGAAATTATGCTTCAAAGATTATCAATTTTAATTTATTTTCAATTCCACTTTGATTTGTTAGATAAAATTTAGAATGAGTCCATTTTCAATATTTAATTAGTTTATAAATAATCAATCTTTGTAAGATGTTATTTTTCTCATCATTATATTATTTGTTCGACATGTTCATTTACATTTACAATTTGTGAAAAAGGAAGCGAGGTGTCTACCTAATAGTTCCATAATGGAATCCAGAGAAATCGACCCACCTGCCCCGGACTCTAAGAAAACTTATCGACAAGAAGAGCCAAAGTTGGATGCATCATCTGGCAATGGAAAAATTGTCGCTGGAAACATCATCTGGCAATGGAAAATTTGTTGCTGGAAACATCGAAGGAAAGAAATCCCAGGAAAACGGAGTTTTCCGAGCGATGCCCTCGAATCTTCAGGATTTTTGGGTCAGCAACGAGGAAGGAAAAGGAATGGAGGGGAACGTTGGCGGCCAAGCTCTAGGAGGAGTGGCACGACAACGGGGATGATACCGGAGAGGGGAGGGATCGGTTGTGGGAAAAGTATAAGGACGAACGGAACGAAGAGAGCAGTGGGAAGGAAAGAGGACGGACAGGCGACTACGAGGACGATGATGAAGTTGGAGTGAGAGATAAATTTTGTTGCTTGGAGGCACTTGAGTTATCATCTGGGAAGGTGAACAATGTGGGACTAGGGAGGCCTAATTTGGTCAGGATTTCCAGGGCCATCGAAGGGATTCGGAGGTTGCATCAGGTGGCTACTTGTAGCGAGAAGAACTGAACTCAAAATTTTGGCACTGAAGAATTTTTCTGTGTAAGAAAAAGCAAACTTCAAAAGATTGATTTAATGAAAGTCACTGTCAAAATAGCCTATGTTGCTGTGGTTCTCTCTCTCTTCTCCCTCTCCCTCCCTCCGAAGATAGGCATTCTATATTTTCTTATTAAAGACTATTGTAAAAAACCCATCTAAATCAAAATAGATGACAGGAATTCTGAAATCAGTGAAACAATCTATATATACCAAGAGAAGGTGAAAGCATATCTTTCCAATTATTATAGCTTATCTCGAATTCAAACCGAGTCCTCTTCATAATTATCATAGTAATTAATTCTAGCATCACATAACTAATTTCGATTATAATCTAACGTGGAAAAGGAAATTTATGGCATTTTAATGCTTATTTCATCTTGAACATTAATAAAAGGGGGAGAAAATTCCAAATAAGTGCATAAAATACCCTCATTTTCTCAAATAAGAGTCTGAAGTTGATTTTATTTCAAATAAGGGTCTGAAGTACTATTTCAGTCTCAAAAAATGGTTGATCTCACTAACAGTTGATGACATTTCTGTCATTTACTCTCTCTTTTTAAAAAAAGAAGAAGATTTATGTCCTTTTTTTTTTTTCCTAATCTATGTATTTTTAACTGTGGGGAGATCAAAACTTGATGCATAAAAAGTTCAGATGCTTTATCGTTGGACCAAAGTACACACTGATCTGCACCAATATTTGCACTCATCAGGATATAAATTGGGCCACATGAATCTGAACTTTTATTCCACGGACCAAATCAAATACCCCCTCAAGTCAAGCAAAGAGGAAGAGCAGTTTTCTCCCTCCGTCGCTCAGACTGAACCCTTGCATGCCCTTCTCTTCGACCGATCGCTTGCAGAGTGCCAAACACCGTGTGGTGTCCCCGTTGGCCTTGTAGATGTCGTACGTGCCCAACCCTTTTTCCCAGGCGGCCCTGCGGAAGAAGAGCATCGTCATCCAGACGTTGGTCTTGAACTTGAACTAGTAGATCTGCGCCATGGCACCGCGTGAGTCCCCTGGTCATCGTCCTTGGACTTGCATGGACCGTGAAGGCTCGCATCCCACGAGGAGAGGTTGTTGTACAGCTCCACGTGCCTAGTCTGGAGGCCTCTGATCCAGATGCCGGAGGCGAACCCCTCCGCCGGAGATAGGAGGACGAGAACAGCCAGCAAGGATTGGCTAGTGAGGACACTCATAAATTGCATTGGGGACTAATTGTCGAAGTCCTTGGTCGATATTGCTGAGTTTTATACGAATAGGACTTACTTGGTGAGAGAGAACGAAAGAAAGATATGGAGACCAAGGGAAGGTAAATGCCTCAGCGCATATTCATGAGGCAAAACAGAATGCAAAACTGCTGAAGCTCGACTTCTTGTAAAGCTTCTTCATGTCGTTTGACCCTCATAAAATGAAATTGAGCCTAAGTTGTTTAGTTTATATACGTGCAACTAAGCTGCCTAATGATCTCACAAGCCATAAGAAAATCAAGTTGAGTCTTTTTCACGTTTTGAAATGCATTGGGCATCTATTAACATATCACCTCCTTCTGCCCACCGAGTCGTTCGCCATTCCATCAACCCTCTCCATCTCTTTCCCAAAAAAAAATGCCCTTACGTCACAATGCTGCCATGAAGGAGAAATTTTCTCGGTCAGGGTAATGGTTCTCTCTGTTTCTAATTTTGGGTTTTGCGTGAGAAGGATGCTGACATATTCAAATCTCTTATTTACTGGGTATCTATATATGCTCTGTGTACATGTCATCTTCCTCTGCTTATAAACTTACCATTTTATTGGACATTCTAATAACCACCGCACTGCTTCCGCGGACAGTGCAATGCCGGAGCTCAACCACCTACCTATGCGCCACAGTGCAACTAGCGGTGTTCTCGGACCATGATCCATGGGAAGGTATCTTTATCTTGCCATATAATACTGAGCAGGTAATGTCACTCTCGTACACAGGGTCATGTGCAAGGTTTCTCTACATTGAGAGATGGACAGTTGTTTTTTTCTTTTGTGGACATGCCTTCTCATAATAAAATATCGAAAATTCGAAGGCAAACATTTTTATAACATTAATATGCCACGACATGCACCAATTTGGTCAAATTTTCTGTATTATTATATGCATTGATCTTACAATCATTGTGAAACATGTAGGCGGTGATTGGTGGTATAGAGGTGTTATTCTATTTTATAGGCCACGACCTTACCACATAGGCT
This sequence comes from Corymbia maculata, assembly GCA_014182735.1. Taxonomy (NCBI): domain Eukaryota; kingdom Viridiplantae; phylum Streptophyta; class Magnoliopsida; order Myrtales; family Myrtaceae; genus Corymbia; species Corymbia maculata. The sequence continues at coordinate 6,937,213 of CM024689.1, read as the reverse complement.
CATGTGAGACCCGTCCTAGAAAATATTCCGATTCTTTTTAAAGAGGTTGATTCAGCACTTCATAGAAAATGACATGGAATTCTCCAAGGCTCTGATACCGCATGTCGTGCACTGAAAAAAAGAAGGAAAAATGAATTCTCCACGGCTCCTTCTTACATACTTAACCCTCGTTTGGACTTTCTTTCTATGTCACCTTGTACATTTGCTGCTTCATCTGCTTCTCATCTTGCCTCATCATTAGGCTACAGATCTCTTTCCTCTATCCGTTCTCCATAACAACCTCCCTCTTCCTCCTCGCTCTTCTCACCATCTCTCTCCAACTCGTCGCTTTCCATGACTTTCTTGCAAGTGCAACTGAATCTGAATCCAAACCGGATTTCATTTATGCAGCATCTTGCAGCGTTTCGAAGAAGCTGAGACTGGACATGGTCTGTGAGGAGCTCGAAGTGTGCCAGTTTCTGTTTGGAAACGAGTTCTTGATTCATAAGGGCAGCGATGATGTGGATGGGGATGGTGACTGTGATGGTGTCGTTGCATTTGGCGCTTTGAAGGGAGAATTGCAGGATAATCCGGTGCAGAAAATTTTCCAGGAAAAGGAAGCGATGTGGCTACCTAATACTTCCAGGATAGAATCCAGAGAAATCGACCCACCTGCCCCAGAATCCAAGAAAGCTTATCGACAAGAAAAGCCAAGGTTGGAAATAGGATCCGATGCATCATCTGGCAATGAAACAATTGTTGCTGGAAACATTGGAGGGAAGAAATCCTGGGAAAACGGAGGTTTCCAAGCGATGCCCTCAAATCTTTGGAATTTGGGGTCAGCGACAAGGAAGGAAAAGGAATGGAGGAGAACGTTGGCGTGCAAGCTCTACGAGGAGCGGCAAGGCAATGAGGATGATACTGGAGAAGGGATGGATCGGTTGTGGGAGCGGTACGACGATGAATGGAGCTTAGAGAGCAGCGAGACGAAGTCGGGGAAGGAAAGAGGACAGACAGGGGACTACGAGGACAATGATGAAGTTGGAGTAAGAGAAGAATTGTGTTGCTTGGAAGCACTCGAGTTATCAGCTGGGAAGGTGAACAATCTGGGACTAGTGAGGTCTAATTTGGTCAGGATTTCCAGGGCCATCAAAGGGATTCGGAGGTTGCATCAGGTGGCTATAGCAAGAAGAACTGAACTCAAATTTTGGCACTGAACAATTTTTCTGTGTAAGAAAAGGCAAACATCAAACGATTGATTTAATGAAAGTCACGGTCAATAATAATGTTGCTGTGGCTCAATCATCTGTCCTGGTCTTCCTCCCTCTCCCTCCCTCCCTCCCTCCCTCTCTGTCTCTCTCTGTCTCTCTCCAAAAATAGGCATTGTATATTTTCCAATAAAGACTTTTGTATCTTATTGAGATGACAGGAATTTTGAAATCAGTGAAACAATCTATATTTACCAAGAGAGCATGAAAGATTGTCTTTCCAATTATTATACCTTATCTCCCTCTTCATAATTATCACAGTAATCGGTTATAGGATGATATAGCTAATTTCAACTATAATCTGACATAGAAAAAGAAATTAATGCATCTGAATACTTATTTCATCTGAACAGTCAAAAGAGGAAGAGACATAATACATGATTGGCAAGTCGAAAGTGCCACTAACAAGTTCCATTCAAAAGCTGAAGAAACTTTAGGGTAATCTATGTATTTTAACTGTGGTGAGATCAAACTTTATGTATAAAAAATTCAGATGCTTTATTCGTGGACCAAAGTACACTCTGATCTGCACAAACATTTGCACTCGTCAGGATACAAATTGGGCCACATGAATCTGAACTTTTATTCCACAAACCAAATCAAATCCCCCTCAAGTCAAGTAAAGGGGAAGAATAAATCTCTCCCTCTGACGCTCTGCCTGAACCCTTGCACACCCTTCTCTTCGACCGACTACTTGCAGAGGTCCGGACACTGTGCGGCGTCCCAGTTGGCCTTGTAGATGTCATACGTGCCACGTCGTCATCCACATGTTGGTCTTGAACTTGTAGGTCAGTGTCTGCGGCACCACATGAGTCCCCAGGTCCTTGTCCTTGGATTTGCAGTGGACCGTGAAGGTCGCATCCCATGAGGTGAGGTTGTTGTACAGCTCCACATGCCTAGTCTGAAGGCCTCCGATCCCGATGCCCGCCGCGATCCCTTCCGCTGGACATAGTAGGAAAAGAACAGCCAGCAACGACTAGCTAGTGAGTACACCCATGAAAACAACGAAAGTTATGGAGACCAAGGGAAGGTAAACGCCAAGCGCATATCTATGAGGCAAAACAGAAAGCAAAACTGCTGAAGCTAGACTTTTTGTAAGTTTCTTCATGTCGTTTGACCCTCATAAAGTGAAGTTGAGCCTGAGCTAATGCAGACAAACGAATGTAACGATCTTAGCCAAAGTCAAGTCAACAACATCGTTCGAATCGCTGCACTGTCGACAGACGTTTAGAAGGTACGCATGAAGTCTATGATCTCCTCGTACTTTGTAGGTGTATACTTATTGCAGAGCCTCCTAAACCAAACAGATTATTAATATGGTCCAACGATTATGGGATTTACGTGATTGTGTCCAGATCACGAACTGTCCTTTTGATCGTTTCAAATTGCACAAACATGTCGAGAAGCACATCTCCGTCTGAACCAAGGTACAGGCATTTTTCAGTAGATTTTGCGAAACCAAACTTGAGAATCGCATGCTGATTCACCTCATTTTTGTGGATGTGTCTAAGAGGATGCGACACATCTGCAACTTCAGCATGTTCTGCGAATTCGGCCCGCCAGAAACAACACCTGTGGCGCATGCGCAGGCAATCATGCGAGTCCCACGTCATTGTCCTTGGATTTGCAATGAATTGTGGAAATCCGCAGCGTCAGGGCGGCTAAATACTTATACTATAGTCTTATATGGGCTCATCATTCGTCCATGATTTGAAGATTATAACTACCCAATTCCTCTACTCAATGCCTCAACGGTCGCGTGAAATCACCTTTACACCGCCAAAGTACGTATTATGATCACTTCAGACTGAGCCTATCCAAATATCCTATCTCGTACCAGTGGTACGGTACCACTTTGTCTGTCACTTTTCAGCTCTAGGAATTCCTTCATGCCTAGCTTGTTTGCAACGCCTTCATGAAGATGGATGTTAATTGTGATCTTATAGGCAGTATCAAAAACGCGACAGAGGATGCACCGGATTTTGAAATTCAGAGAACCCTCGGTACCCAACCATCCTGAACCACTTAAGGTTCTATTTGCCTCGGATGTACACGAAGCTGAGCAAGATCCTGTTCCTGGACAACGATGTGGTGGTTCAGAGGGACTTGACGGGTTCAGGGGACATTGACATGGAGGGCAAGGTGATCAGGCCGTTCCGATGTGTTTCAGATCTTGCCATCAATATGCACAGTGCATGAATTTCTCGCACCTTTTTTTTTTTTTGGTCAGATCTGGCACCCTTGACTTGCAAAACCAGGTCTTGGCAATGCCACAGACATCTAATAGCTGAAACGAGGAATCCAAACAGTTCATTGATGCACTTCTCTTGCGTGTTCTGAGAGAGGACTTGTCGGATGATTAACATGTTGAGAAGCTCAACCAAGCACCCATGTACCTCCTCGAGGCTTGAGAGCCCTGCGCCAATCAGCTTGAATGATGGAGTCGATGTCGCCTCCCCAGACTTGAGCTCCTCTTCAATTTTAAGGGTGATCAGATGGGATCCAAAAGTCAAGGAACATGTTCAAACACTCGTTTTATTTAAGACTAACTTTGTCACTTTAAAGCCTTATTTAAGACAAGATCTAATCTAAGCCATCTCTTAAGAAGACGGCCTCATTTCAAATTTTAAGTTGAAATTTTCCTAGAGGAACTTGACCTCTTCAAAATTTGATTCAATTTAGTAGTTGGTGTGAATGGTTTTGCCATCGTGTCATCGTTAGTTGTACACGATGGGGAGACATCATCCAGTCTTCTTAAGATCATGCCATGTCACCAAACATGCGGTGGACGGTTGAGATGCGTCCACGTCAGCTCTCTTCTTCATCTTCCCCACACAAACACCTGCCGGCAGCCACCACCCGTCGTCCTCACCACCAGCATTATCACTACCTTGAATAGTGGACGGTTGAAATTGATTATTTCTATATAAATAGGACTAATCTGAGGAGCATACTATGAAGTTAAATTAGACCCGCAAAATGAAGAGATTCGTTCAGACCTAGGGAAGGTAAATGCCGAACCGCATATTTATGAGGCGGAACAGACTTTTCGTTTCTTTCATTATAATGGTCGACCATCGTTGATTGAAACCGAGCTTGAGTTGCTTTTGGTCTCATAATAAGAACAGATTGTATTGATTCTAGTCAAAATCTAGTCAACAACATTTTGTGGACTCAACATTTAGGATTTATGATGTCCTCATACATTGTGATTGAACACTTATTTTAGACCTCCTAAGCAGAATCTGCTCAATGCATATGGTCTGATGATTATGCGATTTATGCGATTGCGCCCGGATCATGAACTGTTCCGCATGCCTTCAGATCTGTCAAATTTCACAAACGCGTAGAGGAACGTCGTCTTTCCTACCTGGAACTGATCGAAGCGCACCCCTGTCCGAACTCAAGGTAAGTGCATTTTCAAGCTGAGTCGCCAGCGGAGATTTTGCGAAATCAAACTCGAGAATCTCATGTTGGTTCACCTCATTTTCGTGGGCGTGTCTGAGAGGACGCGGCGCATCTGCACCTCCAGCATGCTCCACAAACTTAGCCGGTTGGACAATGCTGATCTCTCCCTCCGCGTACTCGTGCAAGAACCCCTCGGTCGTCCTTGCCGTTCGGGCCGTATCCCGTCGTTGATGCACGCGGCATTCGAAGGAGAGGAAGTGAAGGCCTCGCGATGGGCCTAAATATTGGAGATTTGCCACTGTAATATTTGAGGAATGCTTGGGATCGAGCCAAGAACAATCACAGTCAAATGGCTTTTCATTAGCGATTGATACAAAGACCGGCGGATGATGTTTATTACACGAAACGACGGAATTCTTCATGCCAATCCTTGCCATCAAAGTATGGGATTTAGGGCTTGTTCTTAAACGGGAATCTAAGGTCGCAGACTTTATCCTGTTGCCTGAAGCCGTACCCGCCATCGCTGCGGACTTCCCACATGCAGTAAGTCTGGCAACGGTCGATGTCTCTCTTGATCGAGTAGACGACGAACGCGGTCCACCCTTTCGCACAAGAAACCCCGCAGAAAAAGAGCGTGGTGCCCCAGAAATTGGCCCGGAACTTGAACTGGTAGTTCCCCTTGGGGCCGACCACGTGAGTCCCCATGTCGTCGTCCTTGGACTTGCAATGGATCGTGAAGCTCGTGCCATTGAGGCGGTTGAACACTTGCACCACGGTCTTGTATGGGCTGATCACGAAGTCTCCACGGGCGCTGCCGGTTTTATTCGTCGCGAGGCAGGTTGCGCCACCCGAGAACATGAGGGTGAGTGATACGAGCAAGAAGATACGGTTGCTGAACGAGGCCATGGTTGGGATTCTCATTGGCAATTGTTGTGGTTTGTCAGATGTTCTTAGTGAAGCACGGATGTTGTTTCATGGTAGATGCTTATAAAGGAGGGTACCGCGAAACATTTGAGGATGGAGCTAATTTCAGGAAAAGTTGGATTTGCTTCACTATGAAAAATTGGCTGTCAGATTGGCACAAAATTTTTGTGTACTTCCGTAGCTACGACGACACATTGTAATATTGTACAGTACGCCTAATGCCCCATTAGAAGTGCCCCGAAGCACGCTCTTGAGTAACCTGGCTAAAAACACGGCGCGTGAAAAGCGACGTTCCAATTCAAGCACAATGCAGAGTGAAGGTCCGAGCTGATTTTCCGATACAGACCTCGAAGTGCTTCGAAACCGTGCTTTGACATGGTACCTAGGGCACCATATTATCCTCATCACAACTAAAAGAGCGATGTCTCGTTCTAACTAGATGACTAAATACACATTGAGACCAGGGAAGGTAATGCCAAACTGCACATTCATGAGCCACAACAGAAAGGTTGACTGCAGAAGCTGGCTTTTTTGTAAGTTTCTTCATAATGTGTCTGTTGAGCTTTAGTTGTTTCGGTCTCACAGAATGGACAAAAAGACTGTTAGCGACTTCAGCTACAAATCAGGTTCATTGATTCATCAGTCTGAGCAAAATATATTTTTCAATTTCTTTCGAAGCAAGCAAAAATCTATTCACAACTTCATCCATCGAAATGCTCCTCAAAGCGAGTCAAAGTAAAGGAGAAACAAATACAAAACCAATATCCTCACATTCTTGTGATCTCAGCTCTGCATCGATTTTCCGCACTTGCCCGCCATAGCCTATCTATCTATACAGCTTCTAGGAAGAGGGACATGTAAAAAGTGCGCAAAAAGGCCTAAAATTGGAACATAAACATTATGTTTACCCCCCAGCATATCCGTAAAAGAGCACCTAAGGTACCATCGTGATGTGTCTGAGAGGATGCAATACGTCGGTGCCTCCAGCATGCTCCACAAACTCGGCCGGCGAGAAAGTGAATCCATGGCATGTACAAACAATGCTGACCTCCGCCTTCGTGTACTTGTGCAGGAATCCATTGACCGTCTTGCCATTCGGGCCATTTCCTGTCGTCGAAACGCGCGGCATCCGAAGGAGAGGAGGCGAAGGCCTCGGAGGCTTCCCGGCGCCTCCGTTGGGCGAAGCAGACCTTGGGTCGACGCATTCTTTATCGGGATTTTGAGGTGGGCCTTGGGTTATAAAACCGGCATCTTCTTTTGGCTTATTCAGGCCCGTTGACCTGGTAGGACTTGTGGAATCAGCTTTCTCATCGGAAAGGTTCTTCGCCTCGTCCGTGAGTTCAGCAGATTCCGATGTATGGTGGGGAGAATTCCGCTCGGGCAATCGTCTCTTTCTGCTGCTCGCGGTGGAACGGTTCTTGGCATCACAGCTGGTGCCACCTGCGAGAAATCAAGGAAAAGATCATCAGCGTCGCTCAGAAACGAAAACAGATAAGTGCTGTATGCGAATTGCAGCCTGTGCTAGGAGACTGAAAAAGATAAGTTTTCGTTTTGATCACATGCAAACCGCTCCGACCAGCCAATCTATATAAAAATCAACTTCCTAGATACATGAATACAGGAACAACATCAGCTCGCCAGATTGGTGACGCGATAAAGTATTATTCCTCTATAAAGTTCTCTCCTTGCAATGCAAACATTCATCCCCTTTCTCGCTCAAGAGGCAAACACCAAGCAGAGTCCTACTTGCCCCACATCCAGACAACAGAGAATCCCAAAAAAGCAAACGAACTTTATCTAACGGAGATTAAAATAATAGATTAAGGAATCATCAACAGACCGAAGAATCAAACTTTAATTTGTACAATCAAGAACAAGCCCAAAAGGCAGTACCTCGGCAATCGGAGACTCCAGAAGAGCTGCACAATTGCGACCCATTGGAGGACGACGTTTTCTTGCCGCTGCTGCTCTGCTCCGAGACGATTTGCCCCAGCCCCCAGATCCCATCGCTCTTACCCGGACCCGGGACCCAGTAAGGGATCCCGTACCCGTTCACGAAAGAACCGTACGGGAACTGCACCGGCACCACCAGGTACGGCGGGCACACGGGATGAGCAGCCGCCGCCGCCGTTCTCTCGCCGCCCGGTTTCGCATCCGCGCCCTCCTCCTTCGCCTTTTTCCGGGCGGGCTCTCCGGCCGGGTCGGACCTCCCAGCGTTGTCCGCCACGCCGCCCTTCCTCCGCCGCTTCTCCTCCCTCTTCTTCTTCGCCTCGAACCTCCTCATAGCCTGCATTGCCCGCTTCCTCTCCGGGTCCGACTCCGACCCCCCCGTCTCAAGATCCGATCCCGTCAGCTCCGGAGAAACGGGCCCATCCTTCCGAGCTCCCCCCGAATCCGCGCCGCCGAGAAACGCGCCGTCCGGCCCCAGTGCGCCCTCCGAGGCGAGGCCTTTCGCGGATTCCCTCGCTTTCTCAGATTTCCCGTATGAACCCCCGATCGACAGGATCAAATCGAGCTCGACGTCCTCGAGCTTTTCCTCTTTCAACCCCAAACCCATCGCGGCCGCGGTCTCCGACATCGTATTAGCCTCCAACATGGACCAAGGCAAGACCTTTTCGCGTTTTCTTCGCAAGGTAGATAGCAACAAAGGAAGGAAGGAAGGAAGAAGATGAAACGTTCACTCGGTCCTTCTTCTCTGGATTTTCTCTTTGGACAACGTTAGCTCCTGCGTAAGAGTAATAATAGCGACGGGCGGGGCCGCGAGGGGGCGACACGTGTCGAGAGCGACGGGCGGGGACGCGTCGCGAGATAAACAAGGCAAGCCCCACCGAATCCTCGCTGACAGCTAATGAGAATTTCCATAGACGCAAGTTGGATCCTCCTTTCCGTCCCGGTACGGACACGTGTCGCGCGCGCCGCGGAGGATGGGACGGGGCGACTCGGCGCACACGTGGCGGGGTTGCATGGCGAGCAGGGGGAGGAGTTTCTTCCGTCTTTCTTCCCGACACGGGAATCTATTCGTTTTACGGAAAGGACGGGGACGCGACGGGAGGCCGCCACGTGGAGGGAGATCTGGTGCCCCCCGCGGATCTCCACGTCGCCGGCCAAACGGAAGGGAGCAGGCGTCGTACGGCAGAACAGAATGCCACGTTTCCCTCTCTGCGGAGGAACAGCGGCGGACGGGTGGGCCCCCTCCCGGGGTCGGCTCGTTTTCGCGAGACGCGCCTTTTTCCGATTTGGGGATCTTACGTGTCGGAATCTGAGCGGTCGGGCGCACGTGGATTGAGCTGTTTGGATAACGAAAGGTGTCGTGGGATGGCAAATCCTTAAGGATTTGATACGTGGAGGCGACGGGGAGTCCGTTACGGGTAGGGGAACAATCCCCATAAACGGAAATACCATTTCCGTCGGACAATTTAAGTAAGGGTGTAAATCAGTGGCCACGCGTCCGGAAACGGTTGGCTCCAACCCTCTTTTAAATATAAAATTCAAGAGAAATTTGATAGAAAATTCAAAATGATACTATATGTTGAATTTATAAATTGAAATTAAAAAAATATGAAAATGGGGCCATATTTTAAGATAACCGACACGCTGCATAATATCTTCAAAGCCCGGCCTACTAACATATGAATAAAATAAAATCACCCACCAAAACAATATAAATAAAAAGAAAATTCTAAATAAAGGTATAAAATGCCTTCACTTTCTTATATAAAAGTTTTAAGTGAATATTATTTCAAATAAAAATACATAATATCTTTATTTTCTTAAATAAGAGTTTGAAGTGGACTTTCTTTACTCAAGTGGTCATATCAATATAAGGCTTGAACTCATTGGCAAGTGAAGATTCGTCTATTAAAATTTTCTTTTTTTCTTTTTTCTTTATGTATTTTCCCCTTTCATAAAAATACTAAAGCTTAAAAAGAAGAAGAAGAAGCAAAAATACAAACCTCTCCCCTATGGCGAGAGGTTTTACTTATTCAAATTCTTCTTTAGGATTGATATGACCACTTCAAGTATTTATTTGAGAAAATATGAGCATTTCAAGCTCTTATTTGGAAGTTTTCCTATAAATAAATTGAAAATTTGATTTGATATAGATATTAAAGTTCTTTGAAAGATTAATTGTGACCGATTAATAAAATTCACTTTCAATTATACACGAATGAAATTCAAGTATATATTTAAATTTAAGCAAAATACAAGTACAAGTGCCTTAATGATGTGCCATCGGTTTAGTGTTTTCAGCATCACGTCCTTCATCATGATTCGGATAATAAAGTGTCGTCCTTATCTTTTTCTTCGTGTACGTTTAGCTGGAATCAATTCTTGCGACAACTACTCATGCTCATGCAAAGTTGTCTTTATATTTTTCGTAACCAAATTGCACCTATTGTCATCCCTAATTCTTTGGCTAGTATTGAACATCGATCGTGATGGTACTGTAGACGACGAAGGGTCCACCAGTCATGAGCCATAGGGTAAAATATTGAAAAACGCAAAGCTTTACTTCACCCCTCATTTTCAAACCAACTCTTTTAATATATTTGGGATAGTTCGTTGTCAAGTACATTTTCATCTCTTTAAAAGCTGGTGGGGCGTTCTTCCTTTTACAAAACAAATACACCTGTCAAAATAGATGTATAACCCATTTAAATATTAAATGGATCATAAATGAGTCAGACATTTTTTTAGTATAACCCATTTAAAGAAAGCCTGACCCATTTTGACAGGTGTATCTATAATGGGTTTAAAAATTAAAAAAATTAAAATACATGGATTGTTAATAAACTTGAATAAGTTTAACATCTTTAAAAAAGATTATAAAAATAATTTTTCTTAAGTTTAGTTAGATAGAGAAATGTTTTAACAATATGGGTCGGGTCGGATATGGGTTGGGTTGGATATGGGTTAAAAATTTTATATTATGCTTAAATGGATCATAAACGAGTTAATGGGTTAATTTGGATCGGACCATTTATGACCCAACCCAAACCCGACCCAACCCACCTATTTAACAGGTCTAAAAACAAAGACCGTATAGATTTTTTGGGCATTGCACATTGAGGGTTCCATCTCCGTCCATGGAATTGAATTCGCTCTATCAAATTGACTATAATATGTAGCCTTAATGTTGTGAAGCTAATCCATCAACATCGCCGAAATCTTCTCCACTTGGACCTCCTCGTCCAGCGCCAAATTTTTGGTAATATGAAACAACACGAGCTTTGATCCCCTCCAATTTCAACCTCGGACCAAAGATGGTGGACACTAAAAAACAGGCGTCAAACGCAGTTGCTTGTAGGTTTTCTTCGAGGGTAGGAGTTCCGTTTGATGTGCGGTCTTGGTGGGGGGAGTAGCGTGCGACATTCGCCTCTGTAATTCCTACAAGTGGTTGGGTTGTTGTGCCTTGTCGTTGTCCAATTCGGCTTGTGGCCAGAGTGGAGTTTGACTATGTCGTCACGAAACTCACCGAATAATTCCCCACGGCCTTCGCAAGGTGAAAGTCAGAATCGAGTTAAAATGTTTGGAAGCAATCGTTGCGATTGCTGGTGCTGTTTTCCATTGCTCAAATTGTTGAAAGGAGAAAGGAAAAAAACATGAAATTGACAAAAGGTTTTAGAGAGAGAGTGTGTTACGAAGTGTAATGTGAGGGGGATTTTTTTTTTTTTCCTTTTTTTGGGGGTCATAATGTGAGTGGGGATTGACTAAAAATGACTAGGGGAGAGAGCCAATTTATAGCGGAATCCAATTTGTGCCCCTAAATATTTTTATGATTGGGCCTGTTTGTCCAGCACACACGGCCTCAAATGCTGAATCCAAAGAAGAAAAAGTAGGGCCCGCGGTCGCTCATTGGGGTCGATGGGCTTGACTTGACTCAGGCCCAATCAGGCAAGAGCCCATGGTGGGCTGAGACTCAATACCCCATGCCTAGCACAGCCATTTTTCAATCAAACTCGATGACCTTTGGCTCAGATGTGATTGAGTCGAGTCGAGTCGATACAATGCCTCACTTAACTCAATTTTTATATGCAGAGCTCGAATCTCCACTCTAGCTCGATCAATTATCAATTTCTTAAATTTATACCATAAATAGAGGGTATTTGAGTTCTTACTTGGTAAACATCAAATACATGCGGTCATGTCTTTCAAGGAGTCGATAAATTTTACATATGAAGGCGTAAGCATGAATTGATAAATTTTATATATCAAGGCGTAAGCATGTCTCGAATTCGAGAGCCGAGCTTAAGCGATATTTAATGATTGAATCGGGTTGAGTCGAGTTTGGATAAAGAACAAGTTATGCCAACACGACACGACTCGATTTGTTGTTACTCTAACAAACTCGACCATGTACCTTTTATATTTTAAGAGTACCAGCGAATCGAATCTAAAAAGACCAATCAAACTGGGAAAAACAAGGAAAATGTCTCAAAATTTTAAGTCAAATTCTATCGACTCATTTTCCTGAGCAAACCAAATGTTGGAAAATAAGGAAAATGTTTTTAGCGAAACAAACAAAACCCGAGTCTAAAAGTACATAGTCAGATCAATCTGACTCTCGAAATCTAGTTTTTGGACAGGAGGTACAGCCAAGTAGCAGCAGCTTACTCTCACTTGGTCAAGAGAAAAAAGAAGAAGAAATTTGCCTCACAAGATCAAAGAATAGAAGCTTTGGGCGAGCCACTTGAAATTTGTCTAGACTGGCATCATCATCACCAGTTGGCCTTCCATAAAACTGGAATCACAGAAGAAAACTTTGTCATCCAAATTCGAGAGAGAGAGAGAGAGAGAACTGTAGCCATTGCTCAGATGAACTAGGAAATAATAGCAGAAAACTGTGGCGGAACAAGGCTTACCTCTTGATGTAGTAGTAGCAGAAATCGACCAAGATGAACGACTGCACGACTTCAGAGAGGAAGATAGCCAGGAACCAGAAGGAGCCACTCCCCATCAGGTAAAAATACGCCCCCCCTGTGTCGATAGTCTGCGCATATGTGTTTCTAAACGTTATGTAAGCATGGAGGACATTCCAGACCGGAAGCTAATAACTACAGGCAAGAGTACTCGTTTCAAATTGCTATGTTTGATACGAGAAACAAAGCTGACCTGAATGATCCAGTGAGCCCAGGCCATGAATCTTGCGACCCCCAGAGCGAAAACGTAGTGGGCCGTGAATGGCTCGATCATCTGAAAACCATCTCAAGAAAGAAAAAAGACATGAATGAGAAAACTTGTGCCCGATCTGGAGCACGTTAAACTAAGGTAACGTGAATGACTGACCTTCATATTCTGCATTAGCCGAAGCTGAGGCAGCACGGACAAAGCTTCTGCATAGACGCAAAATGCAAATAACATCTCCATGTAGCGAGTGTTGGGAATGTAAGGATGAACCAGGACGGCGAGGATGATGCAAGGCACCAACTGTCGAAGCGCATTATGTTAGCACCAGCAGAAAAGTTAATCTACTTTTAAGTGGATGATCTGCTGGTAATTAAGTACAAAGTAGTAACATCAGATATATTCAACGACGTATTCTATGTACTTGCCACGTAATATATAGGAAAATTGTCTAGATTCTTGGCATATGTTGCTCTCAACTTGACTCGCATCATGTAGATGACCCATGCCGTTGATGCGAGAGTAATGAAATCCAGCACGGTATGGATGTTCCATTCGATGATGGTACTGGAGATAAATCTCGCCACGAGGAAGATTGCCGTGAGTTCTTGAGTCTTTAGAGACAGGCCTGAAAAAGAGTCGATGGGAATGGAATCATGAGATACATGTAATGTTTGGGGTTAGATTACTGATCACCATGCCACGGCCACTTTCATGATGAGCAGCATGTCCTAATCCCATATTCACGACAAGCATATACCGCCACTTCTCGACAACCGTCCTACCCTATTTCCATTACATAACAGCGGCACCCCACGATCTCAGTAATTATGCTACTATATAGAGCATAAACTAAATTCATCTTGGAGAGAAGAAACCAGCTTTCAATTAATAAACTTCGAATCTGTGCTAATTACTGACATGTAAGCAACAAACCCCCATATTGAATCTTAATTTACTAATTCTCATCAATTCTGCCATTATCACGTCGACAGGATCAAGTTAATTGCAGCACACCAACTCTTTTTGAAGAGCACAGGCACACATTACTGTCGATTATGCAATGTCCATGGGGACATCACATTGCCAAACACTAGAAGTCACTGATTGACTAAGTCCTGATAAAATTTGTTCCTAGTCATTGCATTGATGCGTTACAATTGACTTTTGGAGAAACACAATCGCGGGTTTATGGTAATGAAAGTGGATCCTTAAAGCAAACTTGAACAATTAACTAGGAACAATGGATCGGATTATCACCACGAGGCTCAATCTACTTGTTCTAGATTGCAGGCTTACCCCCAAAGGAGGCCTCAACCTTGCATTGCATCATTGGAAAATACTTTTGACATAGAATTTATTGCATGGACCAAGCGAACGCATCCTCAATCGACCAAATTTCAGATTTCGATTTTCGACAGCTTCAAAGGGCACATAATGCATCCAATCCGATCTATATACCAATTTCCGATTTCCAATATCTCCGTAGTCCCACCCTAGAAAACATAGTACATCATGGACACAAGCCGAATTTTGGGTGCATGGTCGAAACGATCAATGCCAATCGAATCGACATCTGCCCAGTTCACTCAGCCAAAAGTCAAGAAATAAAAGCAAGGGTAAAGGGAAAAATAAAAGGAATGCAATAGCCAAAAACAGTGGATGGAAATTTTTTTAAAAAAATTCAGAAAAACGAAAGAGGAAGGAGAAAGGAAAGAAGAAGAGTTGTACCGGAGCAAGTCCTTTGGCGGATGAGCTTGTACCCGAGGACGAGCAGCCCGACCACATGGCTGAGCTCGGAGGCGACGAAGAAGTGGGCGTGGTTCTTCACCGTCAGCTTCAGGGCCACCAGGCAAGCCACCATGACGCTCGCCACCACCGGGACCTTCACCTTCATGGGTTGCCTCCTCATCCACCCCACCACCACCGGCAAATTCTTCTTCTTCTCCATCTTCCCTTTTTCACAGTAGAGAGAGAGAGAGAGAGAGTGAGAGAGTGGCGTTATGATGTGTTCAGACAGAGGAGGAAGAGGAAGGAGAAGAAGGGGGGAGAGAGAGGGGGGCGTTTGGGAAAGACAAATAGAGTGCATGCAGAGGGTGTAACTGTTATATTTCGTTATTTATGAGGGAATTAAATTGTTGAATATCCCCCACTTTTCTCATATGCCATTGACGTTCCGCCACGTGTGGAACTCCATTATGAATTGGTGATATTGTTTCCGGAATAAGGTGGTGATGAGAGATCCGGATTCTGGAGGAAATTGCCTAACTTAAAAGGGGGAAGTTGACTAAATTTGAGGGGTCAATCCATTTTCCTCTCTTTGCCACCAAGTTTGGTTGATGGAAAGATTCATATCCGATTGATTTCATGACATATCGGATAGATGCCGAACTTCTTTGTAAAACTTTCTGTTCGAACATAAATCTAATTATTGTTGATGTATCATTGTTGATTCGTGTTTTGAATACTGAGAAACTTTGTATCGATTTTTTTTTTCCATTTTCTTTTTCTTGCAAGACAATAGATGGAGAAGGTAGATAAATTGGGTTTTCTTTAGAATGCCTGTTCAATCAAGGGAAGAGATTGAAAATAGATGGTAACATATCTCACATAGAAAGTCTGACATATCCATATCCAATCTTATAGACTTTGCATGTTCAATCAAGGAAAGGGATCCATTCTCTTCTTTGAAAATAGATGGTAACATATCTAACATTGAAGGTCCGACATATCCAATGTTGTAGTCTATCCCTCCCTTTCCCCCTCCCCAATTTTTGGGTGATATCTTTCCCAAATTTTCAACCATAGGAATGCAATTAAGAAAATTGCCCAATGTGATTGGATTTAGGTTCTTTTAATATGTGATCCCCCAAAGTATATTGTGCTCAAGTCCTTTACTTCCCCCAAAAAGCCCCGTTTTCTCCCTTTGGATGAAATTTAAAAAGAGATAATAATTATTTATTTAAGTAGGAAACTTTATAATCCTTTGGATTTAATGGGTCCATGTCAACCATTGAATCAAACATGGTACATCCCAACGACAAAGATAACAACATAACTATACCACACATGATTTCTTAGAAAATCTCTCAAATTCAACCTTCAGAGGGGCCTAGATTTGTAGGTGCCAAACTTGACCTTATTTGGGAAGATGGAGATCAATCACAAGAGGATGGTGTTGGTGCACCTACATAAAAACAATTGTTGTTTAACACTCATCTAATCCATATCATCTTCACGAGTAATTATTTTGTTAAGTGAAGTCATTCACATACACGGACCCTTTTTCTCTTCCTGTTGAAAATAGTTTCTAATTTGCCGTCAATTGCTCATAGAGCTTTGGAGGCAACCTCGGGGTGAGGACGACTCGAACAGGAGTGGCCTTGGGCAGGGTGACCCCTACGCCTTCGGTCATGTCCACCGGTTCGTCCGACGGTGTTGCCAAGTCGAATCCCTGAAGAAGACGGGCCAGTGTCAAGTGGGTCGCTCGCAATGCGAACGCAGCTCCTGGGCATGATCTTCTACCCGACCCGAATGGAATGAACTCGAAATGCTAAGAAATTTTCTAAGAATTCACGTCGCTGTCCTTCGCCTTGCGGCTGGCGACCGGCAGGCGGTGGGGGTCGATCGCGGTCACTGGCGGTCCCTGCCCACCGGCCACCAGTCGCCGATTGCTGGCCGCCGCCCCCGGTTGTCGTCTGCACCCCACCGCCGCCAGTCACCGCCCTCGCTCGCCAGTCGCCGACCCCCATTGCTCGCCGATCACCAGCCGTAGGGCGAAGGACAACGATGAGAGGCCGGCGATTGGTGGTAGACATGTGGCGATCGGGTGGGGGTGGCCGGTGGCTGGCGATCGGCATCTGACATCCGACGTCCGACGGCTGGCGGCCGTGCGACCGACGATGGCGGCGATGGGTGGGTGGCCGCATGTTATAAGCGGTGAGAAGTCCCCAAGAAATAGTTTCTAGAAATTATTCCCAGGAATAAGAAGCTACTTTTTTCTATTTCTCATTTCTACTCCAAATTTATTCCCAGGAACAACTTTCTATTCTCGGGAATAGAAAAATCAGTTGGCGTTACCAAACACATTTATGTTTATTTTTTATTCCAGGAAACAAAAGAACAGAAAAATAGAAAAATTGGTAAGATAACAAACAGACCCTTAGGAGCTCGAGCATGGTGATCTTCCTCATCTCGCGCCAAAAGTCCCCGTTCTCCACGAAGCCGAAACTGGCGTACCCGTAGCCCAAGTGGATTCCCGCCTTGGATTTGGGGCGAGAAGCGAGGGCCTTGTCCTGGGTGGTGAAACATTCCCGGCTGCTTATGACGGTCGCTGGGTCCAAGCCGGACCCGGAACATTGGGCCTTGCTTGTCGGCCATGGCGGCCAGGGTCCTGGCCAGCGGGGTCTCGCCGCCCAGAAAGAGGAGGTGGCCTATGATCTGCCACGCGCCCGGTTGCTCCGGGGGTAAGGTGGTGCCTTTGGATTTGTCCGGAGAAGATCTTGCCCTCCATAGGAATAGTAGGAGCGACAGAAACCCTAGAACTGCTAAAGATGAGTGAGGAGGAGCATGGTGGTTTACAGAGAGAGAGAGGGGGGGAAAGGAGAAAGAAGGTACGTAGTATTGAGCAGAGTAGGACTTAAATGGTTAATATGATTTCATCTCGTCCTTTTGCTTTCCTTTCCCTTCTCTCTTTTTCCCACCATTTCTTTTTGATAAGCAAAGACTAACACATGCCAAGCGACAAAAGAAGAAAAATATAATATGTTTAATCTCTTCAAAGAAAATAAAGCAAGTGAACGAAACGGGACCATATAGTCTAAGCATTCTTTGTAATTTTGATTCCTTATATCATTGAATATCAACGATTTTGCATTTAAATAAGCTTGCATTATTTCTACCTTCTTGTTCATCCTTGAAACTTTCTTTCTTTAGATTATTGAAGAGGCATTTCCCTTGATTTAACTAATATATACACGGGAGAAAAGTAGAGGGGAGGCACGAGAGGCAAAGAAGGGAAAGCGACAGGGAGGGATGGCAACAAGTAACTACGCGATAAATTAATGGGCTGGGGATTGGTTTTTCGGCCGTTGACCTAGTCAACGCACTAATGGTAGTGTCTTGCGCGACAGCTCCTTCTTTGTTCCGGAGAAAAGTCTTTTCTTAATTGATTACAAAAAAAATAATAATAAAAAAAAAGATTGGTCCAAAGAGAACCCCGATTTCTACAGGTTGACCAATGACATTGATTTTTCAGTCGAGACTTCTTTTATTTCATAAAAAATAATAATTTTTAAAAAATAAAATTGACAATTTATACCGTCTATAAGAATGAATGAATAAAAAACATTTTGATTGTTTATAAAATTGCTTAAACATAAAACTCACCAGAGATTTAAGATTTCAAAGCCAAATTGTGCATAAAGCATTCCAAAATTTACCTCCAACATGATTTTCACATAAAAATAACTTCTAACACGGTTAATGCATTAAGAGTTCAACAATAGTACTAAGAGCACTAATCTAATTATTCAACTATTCTCATAGCATTATGAGGTCATCTACATTTGCAACTCGTTCACGACTTATGAGAGCTCCTGGCTTCCCATGCTCGTCCAACGCTAACAGAAGAAAATTATCATCTTAAATCTATTACATTTTTATCAATTTAGTTTTGTCACGTCTCGACCCTCGAGTACGCGATAGCTCATATTCTCTTGCAGTCATTTAGATGCGACGTCCTAGAGTGCGTTGCCAACCATTATTTTTATCTTTTAATTAAACGCATACGGAAGTAAATCACAATCACCCAATCAATTACAAAAATATGGATAATAGGAAAACCCAACTAGAAACACATTCAAAGTATCACTTTATTTAATAATTGATTAACCCTAAGAAGTTTACAAGTACAAACCTTATAGCAGCATCTTCTTATTGGATCAACGAAACCAATAGGGCCAACCTTTCAAATATGACCATGCAGTAACACATGTCGATTCTCTATTCAACAGACCCGAAAATGATTCTATAATAATTAGTGAAATAAAATCTAAATAGGTGCCAAACTTGACCTTATTTGGGAAGATGGAGATCAATCACGAGTTTCTTGTAGACGAGAGGATGGCGTTGGTGCACCTACATAAAAACGAT
Source organism: Corymbia maculata (assembly GCA_014182735.1). NCBI lineage: Eukaryota > Viridiplantae > Streptophyta > Magnoliopsida > Myrtales > Myrtaceae > Corymbia > Corymbia maculata. Next base: position 6,918,356 of record CM024689.1, on the reverse strand, counting down.
TGTTGTTTAACACCTGTCTAATCCATGTCACCTTCACGAGTAATTATTTTGTTAAGTGAAGTCATTCACATACACGGACCCTTTTTCTCTTCATGATGAAAATAGTTTCTAATTTGCCGCCAATTGCTCATAGAGCTTGGGAGGCAACCTCGGGGTGAGGACGACTCGAACAGGAGTGGCCTTGGGCAGGGTGGCCCCTAAGCCTTCGGTCATGTCCACTGGTTCGTCCGACGGTGTTGCCAAGTCGAATCCCTGAAGAAGACGAGCCAGCGTCAAGTGGATCGCTCGGAATGCGAATGGGGCTCCCGGGCATAATCTCCTACCCGACCCGAATGGAATGAACTCGAAATGCTGACCCAAGGCATCCGTACCTTCAAGGGGACCAAACGGAAATTGAAATAAACCAATTTAACATTTTTTTTTGTTGGTCAATTCTTTGGAGAGATTGAGATTTATTGCGGCCCTCGCTTTGTAGAATTATTTTCAAGCGATTCTTTGTCCCTGACATTGTTCTCATGAGTTCCATATGTGTAAGGTTGATGGGCAGATTTTCGTACCTGAATGATCCGTCAAGAACCTTTCGGGTAAGAATTTTTCTGGATCAGACCATACTTGAGAATCTCTGTGCAACTTCCATATGTTGATGAATATCTGAGTACCTTTCGGGATGAGAAAGCCACTTACGGTACAGTCCTCGCTTGCTTCATGCGGGATTGCTAGGGGACCTTATTCCAAGAAATGACCATCCAAATTTTCATATACATCATCCCATTACATCTCCAAAACATGCATCATGTCATGTCATATTAAGATGTCGACCTCAATGCTTCCAATCACACAACAATTATAACGTGTTAATCTTGAATCGTGCCAAATATTATGAATCGTTTGAAAAGACAAGTACCTGCTGGATATAGGCGTAAGGTTTCCTTGACGATGGCCTGGAGGTAAGGCAAGCTCTCGATGTTGGAGTCTTGTATCCATTTGTCCTTACCCACATTGAGGTCCATCTCTTCTTGAGCTCTCTTTAAGACGTGTTTGTGATTGAGCAACAGAGACAGGACCCATACCAAGGTCAGAGACACTGTATCCGATCCAGCCACTAGAATACTCTTCAGCACGTAAGTTGGCCGGATTAGAAAATTACGTAGGACCAAGAAATATGAATCAGTACATATAGTGGTCGCAGCTCTACATACAAAATATAATTTGGACCATAAATCAATTCAAGAAAGAATCTGACCCAAAAAAAAAAAATTCAAGAAAGAAGAAAATGTTGTTCTAGATCCGGCCCGCCTCTATTTTCTTTCAGATCATTCTATCACAACCATAACCCCCTCACCCACCTCACCCCCACCACCCCCAAAAAAATTGTAAGAAGAAGCCCAGAAGCCCATTGAGAACAGGATTTGCATAAGCAAACTCAATAATTATTATTGTGGCCCAGAAAAATCAGATTTCAAAAAATAAAATCTAAAATCTAAAATCATATCAATTGTGACCCAATATTCCAAACTCTTTTTTGGGTCACCAAAACTCCCAAAATTTGTATACCATAAAAAGCTCTAAAGACAAAAATACTAAACCTTTTTTTGTGCCACTAATACCCCAAACTTAGATTGTTGTTACAAAAATATTATCCGTCTATCACAAAAACTTATATACTTTCCTGTTGCGACATTAGTACCCTATTTTTTCTTTTTAATGTTTTCAATACCCCCAAAGCTGAAATAATAACCCAGGGAATTTTTTAGAGTCCAAAGTCTAAGATTTTTGGTGATAGACGAAGAGTACTTTTGTGGTAGTAGTACAAGTTTGAGTTACTAGCGATATATAAAAAAATAAAAATAAAGTTTGTGATACTGATGTTACAGCTGTTAAAATGATGAAATACAAAAAATAAGGTATTAATGTCATATTGGCATGATTTAATATTTTCCCTTTTTGGCATAAGGCCCAATTATCATGGCAACAACTCTGCTAGGAAAATGACAAATTGACCACAACATATTTTCCAACACCCTTCAGTCTATCAATAATTTTGTGAGAAGCTTAAGCTATTAGATTAGAGGGTGAGTTATTATTTATATATTTTAATAAATTTTATGCTAGTAATGAAGTGAACTTAATCACAGAAGTCACGTACCACTACCGTTGCCTTGATAAGCGTCTCAGGAGAGTGACCAAACTTGGCGAAACTATCCTCCCCGATCAGAGACAGCATAACGTCTATGAAATCCTTCTTCACATCATCGATCACTTCCCCTCTCTCATGATCACCGCCTCTCTTCAGCTTGTGCTCTTCAACCCATTTCCCGACGATCTCGTCCAGTTCTCTCGCCACCCTCTTCATGGCCTTCACGGTCCCCACGCAGTCGGTCCATCCCGCGAAGGGCAACAAGTCTGAAACCGCAGGGAACCCAAAAAGGTACATGAAGTCCCTGATCACTTTCTTCAGGTGACTTGCCTCATCGTCATCGGTGGAAGACCCGGTCGATGCCAACGGTAGTCCGAAGTATCTCTTGCTTGCGATCATTCTGGTTATGATGTTCAAGGTCAGGAGCTCGAGCATTTCGCTTATGACCACCACCTTGGAGGACCCATTTTGGGCGTTGTCGGCGTTGGTCCTGCGAAGGGTGTGCAGGTCCTTGATGAAGGTGTCGATTTCTGATGCTTGAACGTGCTTCAGGTCGTCAAGCCTGCAAGAGAGACCGAGAGAGCTTTCATCGCTTGATGATGAGTGAACAGCGCGGTCGGTTTTGGTTTCAGATTCGATATGTAGAGTACCAGAAAGCCGAGTTTGATATGCAAATCAAAGTTGAAAAGGAAAGGTTATGGTTTCAATTTGAGTTCGGATTCTTGAACAATCACTCAGAGATGGTATTTGTAACGAACGTTTAATGGAGCTCGAGTTGGAAAATCCCCATTGCGACTTTGTTTAGTGCCCCAATAAGAAGGATTGAGTTCCATTTAGTTCGACCTGTGTATAATTCAGTCGAATTTTGCTTGAAGGCCAAACATGACTTTTGACTTTTATCTTCTAAATTGAATGGAACCAATCTGAATTCAGACTACAATCCTACAGTCCTACCTTCGAGTGTTTAGGAGCTCAAACACGGTGATCTTCCTCATCTCGCGCCAAAGGTCTCCGTATTGTGCGAAGGGGAAAGCGGTGTACCCGTAGCCCAAGTGGATTCCCACCTTGGATTTAGGACGAGAAGCGAGGTCCTTGTCGTGAGTGGTGAAGCACTCCTGGACCGCCTCGCGGCTGCTTATGACGGTCGTCGGGTGGACTCCGAGCCGGATCCGGAACACCGGGCCTTGCTTGTCGGCCATGGCAGCCAGGGTCCTGGCCAGAGGGGTCTTGCTGCGTAGCAAGTGGAGGTGGCCTATGATCGGCCATGCGCCCGGTAGCTCCGGGGGTAAGGTTGTGCCTTTGGGTTTGTTCGGAGAAGATCTTGCCCTCCATAGGAATAGTAGGAGCGACAGAAACCCTAGAACTGCTAGAAGATGAGTGAGGAAGAGCATGGTGGTTTACACAGAGAGAGAGAGAGAGAGGGCGGGAAGAGGGGGAGAAGATGAGAAACTATTGAGTAGTTCCGGACCACCAGTCAGCATGCTACCAAACCAATTATGAAACTCCGCGTGATTCCTCGTCAGCGAGTGGTCTCCACAGCTCTTTCCGCAAAGAAAATATTAATTTCCTTTCTGTTATTTGAAAATATTTCTCAGATAATAGGCCTGCACACATTAATTGCTGCCCTAGACCCGCTGTGGGGACTTATTTCCTTCTCTCTCCATCTTTTCCCACTTCAAACTGATGCTACCTCTCTCCCTTCCTCTCTCGTGAATTCAAAATTTCAGGTTCCCTGGTCTTTGCTCTCTCCGGTGCTCGCCCTCCGGCGCTCACGCTCTCCTGTAGTGATCCTGATCTTATTACCGGCTGTTCATCAATGATGAATTTGAATTTTGTTTGCATCAGTCTATCATTTAGTGTTATCTCTGTTGAAATCTTCATTTCACAATCTTTTGATTTTAAGGATTATAAAAAACCCAGATGAGAATTTCGCTTGAATTTTTTTGGCAAGGAGGGAATTGTCTACCAAAGCATTGGATTTTTGTTTTTGCCTCTGGTGAAAAAACGGAACTGTTAATTGCAACTGTTAATCAGTATTAGGAATTGGTAGAAAAGGAGCCCCAGTGCAAAACAAAACCGTGGATCTCTAAGCACAAAGACAAAGCCAATTGAATGCAAAACAAGGACGCGATTCTCCTGCGGTTTCAATCCCACCCAAAAAATATATCCCTTAAGCAATAAGACAAGACTTGAAAGTCCTAGAAAAGCGTGACAATCTTCAGATCAACCTCAGCCCACAAGATTTGCCGAAACTTTTTTGATCATGTGTTGGGCAAACCATGATTTACTTTAACGAAATCTGAGTGTTTTAAGTCCCTGATCTTGATCGTGCAGAAATTCATCTGTTCTCGATAGTTTCTCGAGGACCTAATGGAGGCTTTTATTCCGATTGACTTCAAATAGCGATGTCCTGCTTTCCTTCCATTGGCTAAATGGTAATATAAGATTTGACAAAAAAAAAAACGAAATCCGCAATTCAGGAGCATGGAATCTACGCCCTGAGCGCGTTCAATGAAAGGGTCCTAGGCCTCCCCATTATGAACTAGACGCACCGGGCGTGACTTAGAGGCTTTCAACTCATCCGACCTCAGCGAGACGTGAACGACCTGCCTGCCCGTTTGGTGCACAGCCATGACGAGCGTAGTTATGATTTGCGCCCGATTTCCTAACACGAGCGCAAATATGAACTCGGCCGAGTCAGGCTCTTTCTCTCTCTTCCCCTGTGCAAAAAACCATCACGGCTTGTTGTTGGTTTTTTTTTTCTTGATGGGGATTGAGAGGACGATGGAGTCTTGTCGGACCGAGAGCACGAGCGCTGGAGAGTAAGCACAGGAGAGAGTAGAGGCAAGGGAACCTAGAATTTTGAATTCACCAGAGGAAGGGAGAGAGGAAGCATTGGTCCATGTTAAATTATGCCTTGAGTTTGAATTTTTATGAACTTGATCCATAGAAGAATTTTGATTTGATTAAAATATTTCCTATCCTAATCAAATTTGGTTTTCTTGTCCTTTATAAGATTCCAAATTTGACTAGGATTACTTTTGCACAAAAAGGATAAAAATAAGGGTTTCTTCTTTTATCTATAAGAGAAACCTAGTAACTTGGTTTTCTTCCTCCACATGAGTTGGCACACATATATAAAAAAGCAAAAGCTTATTCAGCATATGGAGAAGAGAGCACCGCATAAGAATATAAGCCAAGCCAAGAAGCTATAGTTGTCGTACGTAGCACACAAAAAAGAATAGAGTTATTGTTTTTCGTATGTACGTGAGCAAATTGCAAGGGCTTGAACACTTGGTGATTTTGTGCTATGAGTTTACATTATTTTATTTGTTAGGTGTGACAAACACTCGAGCGTGTGAATAATTGTAACTCCGATTCTTTGATTATAGTGGATTTTTTGCTGCTAGCTTTCCCCATGGATGTAGGTACTGATATTTAGACCGAACCACGTAAATTTTTGGTGTCCTCATTATTTCTCGTTTATTTCTCTAGTATTTTTGTGTTGACGTAAATTACAAGATTCTGTCGTTTCCGCGTATTATATTTTCAACAATTGGTATCAGAGCTTGGGTTCGGATTTCTTGATTGTGATTTGAGGGGCTTTTGTTTGTCTGATTATTATCTAGAAATTCTATTATTGCAATTATGTCTAAGGCGAAAGGTGAAATTGAGAAGTTTAACGGGAGGAATAACTTTGGGTTATGGAGCATCAAGATGCGTGCGCTGTTGACAACTCAAGGTTTGGCCAAAGTTTTAGATGACAAAGATGAGTTGCCGATTATAATGAAGGCCTTTGAAAGGGCAGAGCTAATGGAAAAAGCAAAGAGTACAATCCTGTTGAATTTACCGGATGAGGTGTTAATAGAGGTAGTTGAGAAGAAAGATGCTGTAGATTTATGGGCAAGACTTCATGCACTCTATGTAACGAAGGGTTTGAATAATTGCTTATATATTTTGAAGATGATGTTTTAGTTTAGATATACTGAAGGTATGTCTATTAGAACCCACCTGAATGAATTTAATAAACTCATGATGGATTTGAAGAACGTCGGTAAGATACTTGATGATGAAGATTTGGGCATGATGTTGTTAGCTCTTTACCAGAGTCATAGGAGCACTCACTGATTCACTGTTGCAGGGGCATACTACGATTACCCCAGAAGAGGTAAAGTCCGCTCTATTCTCTAAGGAGTGACAGAGAAAGTTGCATGATGATAGTCTTACGTAGGGAGTAGCGTAGGCATTAATGATTTAGGGTAAAGATCAACATCAAGAGCCTAGCAGCAACATAGGCAAAGGTAGATCAAAATCACGCAATCGAAAGTCCAAAGAACGCGTGAAGTGCTTTGAGTGTCACAAGGAATGGCACATTAGGAGAGATTATCCGAAGTGAAGAAATCAAGGTGACGGGCAAAATAATACAAGCAATGTGGCAAATGTAGCCGAAAGAAGCACTAGTGATGGAGAAGCTATTTTATGTGTGACTACTACTTCGTCAGGAGATGAATGGGTGCTAGATTCAGGATGTTCTTATCATATAATGCATCACAAGAACTGGTTTACTACTTACCAAACTACATATGGTGGTAGCGTTCTTTTAGAGAATAATGTAGCATACAAGGCTGTAGGGATAGGAACAATTTAAATTCGAATGCACGATGGGGTGGTGTGCACATTGACAGACGTAAGGCATGTACTAGAGCTCAAGAAGAACCATATTTCTCTAGGGACACTCGATGATATCGGGTGTAGGTATATCGTTAAATGTGGAGTACTAAAAATCTCTCGTTGTGCCATGACGGTGATGAAATAGAAGAAAGTGAATTCTCTCTATCATCTACTCGGAGAGACCATGACTGGAACCACTGCAATTTCATCAAGTGAGTCAGACTCTGACTTGACTCAGTTATGGCATATGCATTTAGGGCACATGAGTGATGCGGGTATGGCGATGCTGAGTGAAAGGGGGTTGCTGAAGGGTTAGAAAACAGGAAAGTTGGACTTATGTGAGCATTGCATATTTAGGAAGCAGCACCAAATTAAGTTTACTACAGCTGTTCATTCGAACAAGCGACCAATTGAGTATATTTATTCAGATGTCTAGGGCTTATCTTTGATTCCTTCAAAATGAGGTGCTCAATATATGCTGACATTTATTGATGACTATTCGAGGAAGAAATGGGTATACTTTCTAAAATACAAATATGATGTGTTCAATTGGTTTAAGAAATTTAAGGCATTGATTGAGAAGCAGTCAGATAAAAAGATCAAGTGCCTAAGAACAGATAATGGCACGGAGTTCTGTGGTAAAGATTTTACCGAGTTTTGCAAGAAAGAAAGGATTGTGAGACACCGCACAGTACCTAAGACACCATAGTAGAATGGCGTGGCAGAACATAAGAACATAACTTTACTTGAGCGAGCTCGATACATGCTTTCGTATGCGGGACTTAGTAAAGAATTTTGGGCCGAAGTAGTGAATATAGTATGTTATCTGGTAAATCAATCTCTATTATCTGCTATCGAGTGAAAGACTTCTTAAGAAGTATGGTCGAGGAAACTTATTGATTATTCCAAATTACGAATATTTGAATGTCCTACATATATTCATGCGAGTGATGGTAAGCTTGAGCCGAGGACAAAGAAGTGCATATTTTTGAGTTATGCACATTGGGTGAAAGGCTACTAGCTGTGGTGCACTAATCCCAGATTACCCAATTTTCTAATCAGTAGAGACGTGATCTTCGACAAAACTGCAATGCTTCAACAAAGGATTTTTGTAACACAACAAGCAGAGCATATAGATCACTGTGTCATTTGTGAGGTGGAGCATTAGGTAGAGACTCCAAAGACCTCAGAGGTAACATAAGCTGAGACTACAAAAGATGCCGCAATTCCTGAAGTCGGTTATAGTGAACAATCAGCACAATTGCAGCACATTATAGCCGCACATAGACAGAAAATGCAAAATTAAACCACTGGTACATTATAATTATAGAGATATTGTTTATGCATTAATTGTAGGTGACAAGGTGGAGACAAATGAGCTTTCATCTTATTTTGAAGCAATGGCTAGCAGTGAGTCATTGCAGTGGCTTGGGACTATGAGCGAAGAGATGGAATCACTCCATCGGAATTGGACATGGGAGCTAGTTAAAGTACCCAAGAGACAAAAGATTTTCGAAAGTAAATGGGTCTTTAAACGAAAAGAGGGCATTCTCGGTGTTGAGATAGCGATGTATAAGGTAAGACTTATGGTGAAGGGCTATACACAGTGGGAGGGCATTGACTATAACTAAGTGTTCTTTCCTGTGGAAAGACATATTTCTTCGTGTTTTACTTACTTTAGTTGCTTTGCAAGATCTTGAGCTAGAGTAGTTAGATGTGAAAATCGCGTTTCTTCATAGTGAGTTGAAGGAACGGATTTACATGAGGCAATCAGAGGGATTTTGCTATTCCGGGTAAGGAAGATCATGTTTACTTGTTAAAGAAATCTTTGTATGGACTAAAGCAGTCTCCTAGGCAATGTATAAGCGTTGACTAGTTAGGACTACTCAAAAAGTCATATGGATAGTTGTATTTATTTTAGGAGATTGGAGAATGGTTATTTGATTTATCTACTCTTATATGTTAATGATATATATCGATAGTAGCAAAGAATATATCCGATATTGATGTGCTGAAAAGGCAGTTGAGTGCCAAATTTGATATGAAAGATTTAGCTGTTGCAAAAAAAATATTAGGTATAGAGATTTTGCGTGACAAAGCTATGGGAGTTTTATGTCTATGTCAAAAGAAATATATTATGAAGATTGTGGCACGTTTCGACATACAGTCGGCGAAATTTGTAAGTACACATTTAGCAAACCACTTTAAACTTTCAAATAAATTATCACCGCAAATTGAGAAAGAGGAGGAGCATATGTCCCGCATTCCTTATTCTAGTGTCGTGGGTAGTATTATATATGCTATGGTATGCACTAGGCCTGATATTTCACAAGCTATGAGCATAGTTTGTCGCGCTATAAAGCATTCTAGTAGAACTCATTGAGAAGCTGTGAAGTGGATTCTCAAATATTTGAAACGGATAGCAGATGTGGGTATAGTATACCAGAAGAACAGTAATAGCAATGAAACCACTGGTTATGTAGATTCAAATCACATTGGTAACTTAGATGATTGTAGGTCTTTAACAAGGTACGTGTTTACTCTAGCAGGTGGTTCAATGAGTTGGAAAGCATCATTACGAGATCATGTTGCCTTGTTTTCGATTGAGGCAGAGTACATGGTACTGATCTATATAGCGAAGGAGGCGATATGGTTACAAAGTTTGCTCTTGGACTTTGGACTTTATCAAAAAGGTGTTGATATACGCTGTGATAATCAAGGTGCGACATATTTGGCATATAATCCAGTTTATCACGAGCAAAGGAAACATATCGATATCAAGTACCACTTCATCCGAGATGTCTTAGCAAAAGGTAATGTTATCTACGGTTGAGAACCTTGCAGACATGATGACCAAGCATGTTCCTCTGGTGAAGCTCAAGCCATGCTTGAGCATAATTGGCATCTGTGGAGAGTGAGCGCCCATCGAGGCATTAGGAAAGTAGCATGGATGACGAACATGATAACTTGGCTACAGCGAGCCAAGGTGGAGAATTGTTAAATTATGCCTCAAGTTTGAATTTTCACGAATTCAATCCATAGAAATATTTTGATTTGATCAAAATATTTCCTATCCTAATCAAATTTGATTTTCTTGTTCATTATAAGATTCCAAATTTGACTAAGATTACTTTTGCATAAAAGGATAAAAATAAATGTTTCTTCTTTTATCTATAGGAGAAACCTAGTAATACTTGATTTTTTTCCTCCACGTGAGTTGACACACACATATATAAAAAGGCAAAGGTTTCTTCAACGTATGGAAAAGAGAGCACCGCACAAGAATAGAAGTCAGCCAAGAAGCTACAATTGCCGTACATAGCATACAAGAAAAAACAGAGTTCTTGTTTTTCGTATATACATGAGCAAATTGTAGGGGCTTGAACACTCGGTGATTTTGTGTCGTGAGTTTATATTATTTATTTGTAAACACTTTGGGTTTCGCTTATAAGTCTTGGTGTAGGAAACACTCGAGCGTGCGAGCGATTGTAACTCTGATTTTCCGATTATAGTGAATTATTTGTTGCTAGCTCTCCTGTGAATATAGGTACCTATATTTGAATCAAACCACGTAAATTTTTAGTGTCCTTATTATTTCTCATTTATTTTTCTAGTATTTTTGTGTTGACGTAAATTGCAAAACCCTGTCGTTTTCGCGTATTATATTTTCACCTGTCTCAAGTGGGAAAAGGAGGAGAGAGAAGGAAATAAGTCCCCACAATAGGTCTAGGACAGCAATTAATGTGTACCTAATATATTTAAATAACAAAAAGGAAATTCATATTTTCCTTGCGGAAAGAGCGGTGGGGACCACTTGCCGACGAGGAATCACGTGGAGTTTCATAATTGGTTTGGCAGCAAGCTGACTGGTGGTCCGATGTACCTAATATTTTCTCCTGGGACCACCTAATATTTTCTCGGAGAAGATATGTGGTATTGAGTAGAGTTATATTTTCATTTCGTCCTTTTGCTTTCCTTCCTCTTCGATCTTTTTCCACCATTTCTTTTGATAAGCAAGTGCTATAACATGCTAAGAGAAACAATACATACCATGATATATTTTAGGGCTGCTCAATTCCCAATTTGGTCTGATTTTAAGGTGGAATCAATAACCAAGCAAAGAGAAGTAGATCTCAAAATTCGAAACTAGAGACTAGACCAGTTAGTTCGAGTTCAATATAGTTGGTCACTTTTTTTTTTCCTCATTACTTATTTTCCCACCACTTAAAATTGGATCGAGATAATGTCTAGTTCACATTTTACGTTTTATATAATAAAAAAAAATTTAGTCGATTTGGTCCAGTTTCCCATTAGAATTAGAAAATCAGATTGCCTGAACACAATCCCACTTTTATGAAATGGAAACTGGACTGATACTCCCAGGAATTAGTCAAAGTGATTTCCAATTCAATCGATTCATTTTATACATTGCAATATGTTTTATTTTTTTAAAAGAAAATACAATGATAAGGATAAGGATGGTAACATAACTCTACTGTGCATGAACTTTTAGAAAATTTCTCGGAATTCGATTCTCAGAGGCACCAATGCTCGTGGGGTGCCAAACCTTGCCTAACAAAAGGATATAAGAAAGGAGATGAGGATGGCATTGGTGCACTTACATCAAGAAGATCGGGGTTTAACACTCGTCTAATCCATATTATCTACACGAGAAATTATTTTGTTAAGCGAGATTATTCACATACATGAACCCTTTTTTCTCTTCCCGACGAAAGCAGTCTCTAACTTTCCGTCAATTGCTCATAGAGCACGGGAGGCAATCTTGGGGTGAGGATGACCCGAAGAGGAGTGGCCTTGGGCAGGTTGACCCCTAAGCCTTCGGTCATGTCCACCGGTTCGTCCGACGGTGTTGCCAAGTCGAATCCCTGAAGAAGACGAGCCAGTGTCAAGTGGGTCGCTCGCAATGCGAACGCAGCTCCCGGGCATGATCTTCTACCCGACCCGAATGGGATGAACTCGAAATGCTGACCCGAAGCATCCACACCTTCAAGAGGACCCCCCCAAAAAAAAAAAAACAAAGAAATGAATCAAATTAGCATGGTTTTAAGGGTCAATTCATCCGACTGAATTGAGATTCGTTGCAAGCCTTGCTTTATAAAACTACTTGCAAACCATTCTTTGTCAATCCTTGACATTGTTCTCGTGAGTTCCATATGTGTAGGATTGATGGACAGATTGTCGTACCTGAATGATTTGTCAAGAACCTTTCGGGTAAGAATTTCTCTGGGTCGGACCATATTTGAGGGTCTCTGTGCAACTTCCACACGTTGACGAATATCCGAGTACCTTTCGGGATGAGATAGCCGCTCACGGTGCAATCCTCTCTCGCTTCGTGCGGGACCGACAAGGGACCTAGTGCGAAGAAATGGCCATTCAAATTTTTGTACACATCACCCTATTACATATCCAAAGCACTCATTGTGTTGTGTCACATTCGGATGTCATTCTCAATGCTTCCAAAGCCGTGTCGAACATTAAGAATCATACGAAAAGGTAGGTACCTGGCGGATATAGGCGAAGGGTTTCCTTGACGATGGCTTGGAGGTAAGGCAAGCTCTCGATGTCGGAGTCCAATACCCATTTGTCCTTGCCTACTTTGAGGTCCATCTCTTCTTGAGCTCTCCTCAAGACTTGTTTGTGGTTGAGCAGTAGAGACAAGACCCATGTCAAGTTTAGAGACGTTGTGTCTGATCCGGCCACTATAATGTTCTTCAGCATGTAGATTGGCCAGATGAAAAATTGCAGAGGACCAGGAACATGAATCAGTACATATAGTGGTTGCAACTTGACTTTCAAGATATAATCAAAACCATACATCAATTCGAGAAAGAGGAAAAATCTATCGGTGGGTTTGAATACGAAGATGGGCTAGATTCGGCCCACTTTTAATGTTCTTTTAGATCATTCAATTACAGCTGTAGACCCAAAAAAACTATGTGGACCCCTTTGCCCTTTTCTGGATCAATTTGGAAAAATTGTCAAGAAAAAGCCCAGAAGCCCAGAAGCCCAGAAGCCCATAGAGAACAGGATTTGGATAAGCAAACTCAGTGATTATTGTTGTGGCCGAAAAAAAAAAAAGATTTCAAGAAAACATACAAAACAAAACTCCTAAATTATATCAGCCGTAACATCAATATCTCAAACTCTTATTTTGAGTCACCAAAATCACTTAAACTTGTTCCAGTAAGACAAAATATACTTTCTAGTTACTATAAAAAACCATAAACTTTTTTCGTCGTCACACTAATACTCTAAACTTTTTATAAATTCCCAAACCTTGCACTAATTTTACAAAAATACTCTCCATCTACCATAAAAAAAAATTCCTAACTTTGCCCACTATGATGCCAATATCCCTAAATTTGTAAAGGAGGTGGAGGGAAAAGTTTAGGATTTTTGTGATGGATGGAGAGTATTTTTATCATATGACTTTGAGATGTTGGCGATGAAATAAAAAAAAAAGTCTGAGATGTTGGTACTGTAGTGGCTATAGCAGCGACAAAAAAAAAATTGAGGCATCGATGTCACATAATTTAAAATTCCGGTGATATAGATCCCAAATTTTATGGCAACCGCTTTTAGCTAGGAAAAGTACAAATCGACCACAGGATGTTCAAACCCCCTTCGGTCTCCCAATAACTTTATGCTAATAATGAAGTGGGCTTAATCAGAGGAGTCACATACCACCACCGTTGCCTTGATGAGTGTCTCTGGGGAGTGACCAAACGAGGCGAAACCATCCTTCCCGATCACGGACAGCATCACGTCTATGAAATCCTCCTTCACATCATCGATCGCTTCCCGTCTGTCACGATCACCGTCTCTCTTCAGCTTGTGCTCTTCAACCCATTTCCCGACGATCTCGTCCAGTTCTCTCGCCACCCTCTTCATGGTCTTCACGGTCCCCACGCAGTCGGTCCATCCCGTGAAGGGCAACAGGTCCGAGACCGCGGGGAACCCGGAGATGTACATGAAGTCCTTGATCACTCTCCTCAGGTGACTCGCCTCGTCCTCGTCGTCGGTCGATGCCGACGATAGTCCGAAGTATCTCTTGCTCGCGATCATTCTGATTATGATGTTCAAGGTCAGCAGCTCGAGCAAGTGGCTTATGACCACGACCTTGGAGGACCCGTTTCGGGCGTCGTCGGCGTTGGTCCCGCAGAGGGCGTGCAGGTCCTTAATGAAGATGTCGATTTCTGATGCTTGAACGTGCTTTAGGTTGTCAAGCCTGCAACAGAGACACAGAGATCCTTCATCATTCGATGATGATGAAGGCACAGTACGGTCGGGGTTCGGTTTCGATGCAGAGAGTTACAGAAGCTTGACATGCAGATCAAAGTTGAAAAGAGAAGGTTAAGGTCTCGTGTTTGACTTTGGCTTTCCAATTCCAAACCCAAATTCAACCGAATTAAACTGAATTCAGACCATCGTAATCCTACAGTCCTACCTTCGGCTACTTAGTAGCTCGAGCATGGTGATCTTCCTCATCTCGCGCCAAAAGTCCCCGTACTCCACGAAGCCAAAACCGGCATACCCGTAGCCCAAGTGGATTCCCGCCTTGGATTTGGGGCGAGAAGCGAGGGCCTTGTCGTGGGTGGTGAAGCACTCCCGGACCGCCTCCCGGCTGCTTATGACGGTCGCCGGGTGGACTCCGAGCCGGATCCGGAACATCGGCCCTTGCTTGTCGGCCATGGCGGCCAGGGTCCTGGCCAGCGGGGTCTCTCCACCCAGCAAGAGGAGGTGGCCTATGATCGGCCACGCGCCCGGTTGCTCCGGGGGTAAGGCGATGCCTTTGGATTTGTCCGGAGAAGATCTTGCCCTCCATAGGATTAGTAGGAGCGACAGAAACCCTAGAACTGCTAGAAAATGAGTGAGGAGGAGCATGGTGGTTTACAGAGAGAGAGAGAGAGGGAGGGAAGGAGAAAGAAGGTATGTGGTATTGAGCAGAGTAGGACTTGAAAGGTTAATATGATTTCACCTCGTCCTTTTGCTTTTCTTTCCCTTCTCTCTTTTTCCTACCATTTCTTTTTGATAAGCAAGTACTAACACATGCCAGGCGACAAAAGAAGAAAAATATAATATGTTTAATCCCTTCAAAGAAAATAGAGCAAGTGAACGAAACGCGACCACGTAGTCTAAGCATGCTTTGTAATTTCGATTCCTTATATCATTGAATATCAACAATTTTGCATTTAAATTAAGCTTGCATTATTTCTATCTTCTTATTGATCCTTGAAACTTTCTTTCTTTAGATTATTGAAGAGGCATTTCCCTTGATTTAACTAATATATACACGGGAGAAAAGTAGAGGGGAGGCACGAGAGGCAAAGAAGGGAAAGCGACGTGGAGGGATGGCAACAAGTAACTACGCGATAAATTAATGGGCTGGTGATTGGTTTTGTCCGCCGTTGACTTAGTCAACGCACTAATGGTAGTGTCTTGCGCGACAGCTCCTTCTTTGTTCCGGAGAAAAGTCTTTTCTTAATTGATTACAAAAAAAAATAAAAAAAAATAAAAGAGATTGGTCCAAAGAGAACCCCAATTTCTACGAGTTGACTAATGACATTACTTTTCAGTCGAGACTTCTTTTATTTTGCAAAAAATAATAATTTTAAAAATATTTTTCTAAAATTGATGATTTTTACTGTTTATAAGAATGAATAAATGAATAATAAACATTTCGATCATTTATAAAATTGCTTAAACATAAAATTCACCTAAGATTTAAGATTTCAAAGCAAACTGTGCATAAAGCATTCCAAAATTTACCTCCAACATGATTTTCGCATAAAAATAACTTCTAACACGGTTAATGCATTAGGAGTTCAACAATAGTACTAAGAGCACTAATCTAATTACTCAACAATTCTCATAGCATTATGAGGTCATCTACATTTGCAATTGGATCACAACTTATGAGAGCTCTCGACTTCCCATGCTTGTCCAATGCATCAAGACACTAACAGAAGAAAATTATCATCTTAAATCTATAACACTTTTATCAATTTAGTTTTTGTTGTAAAATATCGCGTCGCAAGTATATAATAGAGAGAATAGAGAGAGATTAAGTAGAGAAAGCATATGACACCAAAGATAGTAGAGAAAAAGCCAGGAGCCGAAAATCTCTTATTTCTCACTATTTGTGCCCCTATTTATAGGGATGCACTTATCATGAACATCAATGTATATGATAATACATGTATCGGATAGGGAGATGAACATTCATCAGATAGGGAGATGTACTTAGAACGTAGGATACATGTATTGGATAGGGAGATGAACATTCATCGGATAGGGAGATGTACATTCATCGGATAGGGAGATGTACTTAGAACGTATGATACAAATGTACCATAATAAGTACATGAATATAATGAATATTTATACATGTATTTCATAACACTCCCCTTGAATATTCATTGTATTATATTATGAATGTGCATTGAATAATACTTGTCTCATTAAAAACCTTAAGCCGGAAAAATCCAAAGGGGACAAAAACCGGACAAAAGGGAAAAAGAGTACAGAGCACAAATTTTATGATTTCTCCCTTTTATGGATGCATTAATTGCCTCGTTAAAAACTTTAAGCCGGAAAACCCTATGGGAAAAAACCGGACAAAAAGAAAAAAAGAGTGCAATGCATAGTTGATAATATCTCCCCCTCAATTGAGTCATATAGCCACTACTGGGCTAATCAATCTTGCGTCTTGCATACTCGCCGCATACCAATGCCATATACTAATTTCTCAAAAGTTGATGTCGGCAATGATTTGGTAAAAAGATCTGCAAGATTATTTATAGATTGAATTTGTTTAACATCAATCATCGACTTTCTTGGAGTTCATGAGTATAGAAAAATTTTGGCGAGATATGCTTGGTCCTATCACCTTTGATATATCCTCCCTAACTTGTGCAATACAAGTAGCATTATCCTCATAAATTATAGTAGGAGAATTTGTAACCGGTTTTAAACAACAAGAATTGTGAATATGAGTTATAACGGATCTTAACCAAACACACTCTCTTCCAACTTCATATAGAGCAATAATCTCAGAGTGGTTAGAAGATGTAGCTACGAGCGATTGCTTCGTAGAACGCCAAGAAATGGCAAAGCTTGCCGTTATAACAAAATAAATAACCGGTTTGAGAGCGAGCCTTATGTGGATCGATTTATATCCAGCATCGGCATATCCAACTCGACCCGAGGTAGTGGTATTTTGGAATAATATAATCCCAAATCTATGGTTCCTCGGAGATAACGAAAAATATGTTTAACTCCATTTTAATGTCTCCGAGTTGGCTCAGAACTAAAACGTGCCAATAAATTTACCGCAAAAGCGATATCTGGTCTCGTACATTGTGCCAAGTACATCAATGCCCCAATTGCATTAAGATATGGTATTTCAGGACCAAGTATCTCTTCATCAGATTCTCTAGGACGAAATGGGTTCTTTTTGGGATCTAGAGACCTTACAACCATAGGAGTGCTCAATGGGTGAGCATTGTCCATGTTGAAGCGTTTAAGTAATCTTTCAATATATGCTGATTGATGGACGATTATTCCATTTGCTTTGTGCTCAAGCTCAAGACCAAGACAAAGTTTGGTTTTACCCAAATCTTTAACTTCAAACTCCTTTTTCAAATATTCAGCAGTTTTGGCTAACTCTTCGAGTTCCAATTAAATTTATATCGTCGACATAAACTGCTACAATAGCAAATCCGGTTTCGATTTCTTAATAAACACACATGGGCATATAGGATCATTCTTGTACCTTTCTTTTATTAGGTACTCACTCGGGCGTTGATACCACATGCGACCGGATTGCTTTAACCCGTATAAAGATCTTTGCAATTTTATTGAGAATAAGTTACGGAGTGCATGCATCGTGCATTTTAAATCCCTCGGGAATTTTCATATAGATATCGAGTCTAATGAGCCATATAGATATACCACCACAACGTCCATAAGACGCATTTCCAATCTTTCAAATAGTGCCGGGCTAATGAGAAAACGAAATGTAATCATATCCATCACAGGTGAATATGTCTCATCATAATCAATCCCAGTCTCTTTGGGAGAATCCTTGGGCAACGAGTCGGGCTTTATACCTGACAATCTCGTTTTTCTCATTTCGTTTTCGGACAAATACCCATTTATATCCAACGGGCTTTACATTATCAGGGATTCGAGTTATGGGTCCAAAAACCTCTCGTTTAGTTAGGGAAGCTAATTCAATCTTAATCGCTTCCTCCCATTTAGGCCAATCTTGCCTTTGATGGCACTTAATAATAGATCGCGGTTCACAATCATCATCCATAATTTTACGAGTAACTGAAAATACAAAAGCATCATCAATGATGATTTCATTATAATTCCAAATCTCATTACAATATGTAATTGAATTCTCAGTATTCTAAGGGTTAGTGATCTTTTCATGGGTTTGTGCCTCTTTAGGGGCAATAAGCTCTTTGGGAGCAAGCACAACACTAGGCTCTTCTGGAGCGGATTCTTGATTCTTTCCCCTTCGTTTTCGAGGAACAGTGTCTTTTGATCCTATTGGTCTACCACGCTTCAGGTGTGGGGGATTTTGATCAATTTTAATCTGTCCTTTAGGAACAGCTATCCTAGCTGGAACATTTGCAGCTGGAACATGAGACTTCGTTACTTTAGTAGCATCATTAAATGCATCAGGAAGTCTATTAGCCATTTCTTGTAAATGGATTATACGTTGTACCTCATTTTCACATTCTGAAGTTCTTGGGTCTAATTGAGATAAACTCTTCTCATTCCAGGAGAAAACCTTAACTGGTTTCTGCTTTGCAGCCATGGAAATTGTAGGTGTCCCAATTGATGGAAATGTAGTTTCATCAAAATGACAATCTGCAAATCTAGTAGTAAAAAGATCACCAGTAGTTGGTTCCAAGAACCTAATGATGGACGGTGAATTAAACCCTACATAAATACCCAAACGGCGTTGGGGACCCATTTTTGTTCTTTTTGGCGGTGCTACGGGCACTTGTACCGCACAACCAAATGTGCGTAAATGTGAAATATCAGGTTCATAACCAAGAACCATTTGAAGGGAGATTGTAAAAGACGGGTAGTAGGGCGCAATCTTATTAGAGCTGCCGCATGCAAACCGCATGACCCCATGCTGTATCGTTGAGATTAGTTCTCAATAATAAAGTGCGGGCAATGATTTGGACACGTTTAATCAATGACTCTGCCAATCCATTTTGAGTATGAACATACGCAACTGGGTGCTCAACCTCGATTCCGAGTGAAGCACAATACGTATCAAAACTCTTTGATGTAAATTCTCCAGCATTATCCATCCTTATACTTTTAATTGGATAATCGGGGAATTGTGCCCGAGAAGCTTTATGATCTGCGCAAGTAAACAAGCAAATGCGACATTGCGCGTAGATAATAGGCAAACATGGGACCATCTGCAGGATGCATCCACTAGTACCATAAAATATCGAAACGGTCCACTTGGTGGTTGTATTGGTCCACATATATCACTCTGAATTCTTTGCAGGAATACAGGGGATTCAAGATTAACCTTTGTCA
The DNA here is from genome assembly GCA_014182735.1 of Corymbia maculata. Lineage (NCBI taxonomy): Eukaryota > Viridiplantae > Streptophyta > Magnoliopsida > Myrtales > Myrtaceae > Corymbia > Corymbia maculata. Next base: position 6,898,951 of record CM024689.1, on the reverse strand, counting down.
TAGAATGTTTGGTAATGAGTTTTCCTTGTGAACAAGCTTCACAATTATAATATTTGGACAACAATACCTTTGTATCCTTTAAAGGGTGCCCTTTTGTATTATGAATTATTCTACGCATCATTGAAGCGCCCGGGATGACCAAGGCGATCATGCCATAACCCAAATTGATCGGGGTTTACTAGTCTCCGTGGACATAGTGGCATAGGTTTCAATAGCCTTAATCATGACACAATACAAACCCATAGAAGAAGCTTCTAGCTTCTCATGGATGGTTTTCAAGCCCATCTTATAAGAGGTAATGCCAATATATTCATTATTTTTCTCATAAATAGTTTCAACGTGGTACCTATTACGGCGTACATCTTTGAAACTAAGTAGATTCCTTTTGATCTACTTTTGCTTAGAAACGCATCCTCAATATGTAGGATGGTGCCATTTGGCAAAACAATTGTTGCATTCCCGAAACCATCAATAATTGGAACAGGACCTGATATTGTATGGACATGTGCCTTACGCAACGTCATACTCGAGAAAAAGTGTTTGCTACGAAATATAGTATGCGTTGATGCACTATCAAGCAAACAAATTTCTTCATTTTTCTCGGTATTTTCCATTTGCATTTATGTTGACAACTTCAGGTGTCAAGTATCATAAAATTTGCATATTAGCGATAGGGTCAAGTAGAATCTCAATATAATAGACAAAAAGTTCACATATTATAATATAACAAAATGTAATACATTTAAAGAAAAAAACAACTATAAAAGAAATTACTATAGTCATAAAGTTCGAAATCTAAGTTGTCATCCATCAGTCTGATGCCTCATCAAATAATCAAAGGTCCTCAAAGAAATCAGAGACATCCAATGATGCATTTGCTACTTCAGGAGCAAGAGGAGTCCCACCAACAGAGATATTGTTGGCTTCAACAGTAGTTATGGCAGTAGGATTGATTTCAATGGCGTGAGATTCACCACGTTTGCCCATATTTTTCAAAGATGCTTGGTATAAATCAACAAAGTGCTTTGGCGTACGACAAGTACGTGACCAATGCCCAGTCATACTACAGCGATGGCAAATACTTTCATTAGCCACTTTCTTATGCTTCTTTTCTTTATCATAATTCAGGCCAAAGTTAGATTTCTTAGGACGGTTAAATTTCTTGCCATCCCTTCGAAAATTATGCTCTTGCCTGCTCTTATAGCCCTTAATATGGCAAGTATTTTTCTTAAAGTTAGCATGTGCTTCAGGCAATGCTTTTGAGCCAGCAGGTCTTAGATCATGATTTTTGAACAACAATTCATTAGTTTGCTCAGTTGTAAGGAGCACAGAAATTAATTCAGAATATGTGGCAAATTGACGTTGCCGGTATTGCTGTTGCAATACAATATTCGAAGCATGGAAGGTGGAGAAAGTTTTCTCTAATAGCTCCGCATCAATGAGCTTGATACCGCATAACTCAAGTCGAGAAACGACATCAAATAAAGTGGAGTTATAGTCAGACATTGATTTAAAATCTTGCAGTCTGAGATTTTGCCAGTCATATTGTACTTGAGGGAGGATAACAGTCTTGGTATGATCATACCTATCTTTCAACCTCTTCCACAGGGTCTAAGGGTCTCGAACGGATAAACATTGAGTCTGCAGGCTCTTATGCAAATGACAACGAATAAAAATCAATGCATTTGCTTTATCCTTTGCATTTGAGGTTCCATCCTCTGCAATTGCATTAGCGAGACCTTGCCCTTGGAGGAGCATTTCCATATGCAAGCACCAAGATAGATAATTATTTCCACTCACTTTCAGGATGTGGAATTTGGGCTTTTCAATATTTGCCATAATTCTTGCAAAATTACTTACTCAATTGGTAGATCTTCGTGCTGATAACGTGTTGTAAAATATCACGTCGCAAGTATATAATAGAGATAATAGAGAGAGATTAAGTAGATAAAGCATATGACACCAAAGATAGTAGAGAAAAAGCCAGGAGCCGAAAATCTCTTATTTCTCACTATTTGTGCCCCTATTTATAGGGATGCACTTATCATGAACATCAATGTATCTGATAATACATGTATCGGATAGGGAGATGAACATTCATCGATAGGGAGATGTACTTAGAACGTAGGATACATGTATTGGATAGGGAGATGAACATTCATCGGATAGGGAGATGTACATTCATCGGATAGGGAGATGTACTTAGAACGTATGATACAAATGTACCATAATAAGTACATGAATATAATGAATATTCATACATGTATTTCATAACAGTTTTATACTTTTTAATTGTGTCAATTGAATTATAAATTTTTTCACATTTTGCCAAATGGACCCTTTGAGCCAATTTTGATTGGAAATTGTTGACGTGGACAATGATCATTTTACATGACACAATTATTATTGACATAAAAAAAATATTTTTTATGATTTACTCTTTTTTTTTGGTTTTTTTTCAACTCTAGTTAGTGAGATCTTCAGCCGACCATCGACGGTTGCAAGCGAGGGTATTGCAACTCTCACAAGCCATAGGTGAGGGTGTCGAGCCCTCATCCAAATCCAAGTGAGAGCTAACACCCTTGCCTGGATCTTGGCAAGGCCCACAACACTCTTGCCCATACTAGAAAGGACGTTGGAGGCCTTCGCCCATCGTTGAAGCTCAGAGGTTGGGTTATGGACAAGGGTGGGAAACTGATGGTAAAAGTTCAGTCAAGGCCATCCATAAATCATGAAGCAGGTCTTGGCTTCGGTTGTGGGTTAAATGTAGATGGGTTTCAAGGCCATTCACAGATCACGAAACGTGTTCCAAATTTCAATTGGGTCTTGATCAATTGCATTCAAATGTGGAGACGTTAATTTCAGTAGTGTCTTTGATCGACGCATATTGCGACCTTCCGATACGATTAGGGATGAGTGATTTCAGGTTTCAAGTGATTTCAAGTTTCATGCATGTTCTATCCAAAACTGAAATCTACTCGTTCAAACATATCTCTTATTTTTTGAAATTTGGAACCTAGCTTATATACATTGAAACCGAGCCCTTGGATTTGCCAATTCCACCTATAATCCAAGCGTGACCCTCAAAACCGAGCCCCTCATATTCTTTGCCCTCCAGCTACTTCTAATGGCCTGAAGCCTCAAGTCTCTACCCTCCAGCTCATTGCCGTCGACGGTGACGGGCCACTGTGATCGTCCCCAACGACCTGGACCTCATCGAGAGAAGAGAGGAGCACAGGAGTCAAACCTGTATGCTTATTTTGGGTTTAAAGTAGGTTTGTTACTAACACACTAAAACCCATCTTTTTTAGGCATTTTTCTCGATAATTAATTTCGAATTGTTTTTTAAGTCGACACTATAAAGATGGATTAACATATGGATTTGTAATCCATTTTGAAACCCTTTGATCATTGGTGATACAAGACACTCGAAAATAATTTGGTGATAGCTCTCTTGAATGAAGTCAAACACTTGACACAATTGAAAGTTCTCGTATCTTCTAATTGTAAAGTTCGGTTTCTCTTGGATGGAGTAAACGTCTTCCTTGTTACAAAAGTTTCTTGTTAGATATTACGCCATCTCTTTGTCATATATGTGTTTACCCCTATCAGTTGAATTTCAAGTTCCGTGGTAAACTCCTCATACTGCTCCTAATTGACTTACACATGAATAGGGTGTTGTCGCTTGACAACTGATCATATATTCTCTTGAATTCATATGGTCTCTTTCCATTTATCAACTTGAGTTTTTGAGTTGAATATTCTAATACAATTAACAATCACAAGAAACAGTAATAATTTTTCCGAGTAGGAACCCTTGACTTTAATCGATCCATGTCAACCGTAGAAAACATAACTGTGCCGTGCGTGGTCTAATCCATACAATTATCTTCACGAGAAATTATGTCACGAAGAGAAATGACTCATATACATAGACCCTCATAGAGCTTGGGAGGCAACCTTGGGGTGAGAACAGCTTCAAGAGGAGTGGCCTTGGGCAAGCTGACTCCTAAGCCTTCGGTCATGTCCACCGCTTCGTCCGACGGTGCTGCCAAATCGAATCCTTGAAGGAGACGAGCCAGTGTCAAATGGATCACTTGCAATGCGAACGAATCTCCCGGGCATGATCTTCTTCCCGACCCGAATGGAATGAACTCAAAATGCTGACCCAAAGCATCCACACCTTCGAGGGAAAAATGAAACAAATCATCAAATTGGCATTCATCACGAGACTTGCTTTATGAATATGTGGAGGTTCAATGTGCAGATCTTCATACCTGAATGGCTTGTCAAGAACCTTTCAGGCAAGAACTTTTCTGGATCAGACCAGACTCGAGGGTCTCTGTGTAGCTTCCACGCATTGATGAATATCCAAGTACCTTTTGGAATGAGATAGCCGCCTATGGTGCACTCCTCTCTTGCTTCATGTGGCACCAATATGGGAGCTAGCGCAAGAAATGGCAATTCGAATTTTATGCACATAATACCACTCATCGTTTCTAGTTCATTTTCTTACTTCTTATTTGTAAATTTTTGAAACACACGCCCTGTTGTTGTCACATTTAGATGATACTTAATGCTTTGAATATCACGGTGATTATGACGTGTTGATACCGGTACCTGGTGGATAAAGACGTAGAGTTTCCTTGACGATGGCTTGGAGGTAAGGCAAGCTCTCAATGTTGGAGTCTTGCACCCACTCGTCCCTTCCCACTTTGAGGTCTATCTCTTCTTGAGCTCTCTTCAAGACGTGCTTGTTGTTGAGTAATAGAGACAGAACCCATGTCAAGGCTAGAGATGTTGTGTCCGATGCGGCCACTATAATGTTCTTCAGCATGTAAATCATCCAGATGAAAAATTACAAAGGACCAAGGATATATGTCAGCACATATAGAGGTTACAACTTGACATATACAATATAATTTTGACTGGGGGTGTACAAAGGAATCGGAAATCATCAGAAACTAGACTGGACCACCTAACAACCAATGATTTTTAAGAGAACCGATTCAGTTCTAGTTTCAATAAGGTGTGTACTGGTCTAGGCTCCAATTCTAGGTGTAGAATCACCCATCTACCCACCCAAACCGAACTAATAATATATATATATAACTTTCTAAGCTACTAACTAGTTTTTATGTTAGATAACCTTCTACTTTTAAACCATTCATAACAAGTTTGGTGAAATTACACTCTTGTTTACACACTTTTTTACGTACTAGTATCCTTGGTTCGTCGACTCTAACTAGGAGTGTCTTTGATGAGGTGATTCCTTGTGATATTCTTTATTGCATATTACGGTGTTGACAAGTGAAGTTTGGTGATTGTAGGAACCAAACCGAACCAATAGTCCGATTCCTGAGTGGATCCATAGAATCAACGGGCAATCTCAATTTCAATTTTTCAAAAGCGGTCATTGGTGAGCAGTTCCCGATTCTAGCGTGGAAATCGCCCACCCGAACTATGCTTACCCTTCATTTTGACCACAGATCATTTAAAGAAAGAAGAAAAAGCTATTGGAGGATTTAATTGTGAAGATGAGCTAGATCTAGCCCAATTCTAATCTTCTTTTCTGATCATTTTATGAAAACCATAAACCCAAAAGAGCTGAGTGAAGCCTTTCACCATTTTTTGGGCTATTTGAAAAACTTGCCAAGAAGCAGCTTAGATGCCCATATAAAATGGAATTTTTTGTTAGTCCCACTCTACTCAGTCTAACTCTTATTTTTAAATTTTGCTTTACCACCTTATAAGTCGTATAAATCAAAATCCACACTTAAAACTGAATTGTCTCTATCTCAACCATTCTTGAAAAAGTGGGGATTGGAATTCTTTACATTCACCTTCCTATGTGAAAAGGGAGGCCACTAGAGTTTGTCCTAGTGGTCCATATAGAAAGGAATTTTGAAAAGTAAACTTTGTGCTAATAATGGAGTGAGCTTAATCACAAGGGTCATACCATTACTGTTGCCTTGACGATCGTCTCAGGAGAGTGACCAAATGAGTTAAAACCGTCCTCCTTAATCGCAGAGAGCATCACGTCTATGAAATCCTCCTTCATACTGATCACTTCTCCTCTCTGAGCGTCATCTCTCTTCAGCTTGTGTTCTTCAACCCATTTCCCAATGATCTCGTCCAACTCTCTCGCCACTCTCTTCATGGTCCTCACAGTCCCCACATAGTCGGTCCACCCTGTGAAGGGCAACAAGTCCGAAACTGCGGGGAAACCAGCAATGTACAAAAGGTCCTTGATCACTTTCCTCAGGTGACTCGCCTCATCGTTGTTGATGGAGGACCCAGCCGATGCCGATGACAATCCGAAGTATCTCTTGTTTGCGATCATTCTGATTATGATGTTCAAGGTCAGGAGCTCGAGCATTTCGCTTATGATCACCACCTTGGAGGACCCATTTTGGACGTTGTCCGTGTTGGCCCTGCAAAGAGTGTGCAGATCCTTGATGAAGGCGTCAATTTCTGATGCTTGAACGTGCTTCAGGTCGTCGAGCCTGCAAGAGAGACAGAGAGAGAGCCTTCATCGCTTGATGATGAGTGAAGAGCGCGGTCAGAGTGCAGTTTCGATTCGTAGTGTACCAGAGAGGGTCGAGCTTGATATGCAAATCAAAGTCGAAAGCAAACTGAATTCAGACTATTGTAATCCTTATGGTTCTACCTTCGAGTGCTTAGGAGCTCGAGCATGGTGATCTTCCTCATCTCGCGCCAAAAGTCCCCGTATTCCGCGAAGGCAAAAGCGGCGTACCCATAGCCCAAGTGGACTCCCGCCTTGGATTTGGCACGAGAAGCAAGGTCCTTGTCGCGGGTGGTGAAGCACTCCCGGACTGCCTCACGGCTGCTTATGATGGTCGCTGGGCGGACTCCGAGCCAGATCCTGAACATGGGGCCTTGCTTGTCGGCCATGGAGGCCAGGGTCCTGGCCAGCGGGGTCTTGCTGCCCAGCAAGTGAAGGTGGCCTATGATCGGCCACGCGCCCTGTTGCTCCGGCGGTAAGGTGATGCCTTTGGAACTGTCCGGAGAAGATCTTGCCCTCCATAGGATTAGTAGGAGCGACAGAAACCCTAGAACTGCTAGAAGATGAGTGAGGAAGAGCATGGTGGTTTACACAGAGAGAGACAATGGGGTTGGGGTTGGGGGAAGGCATGTGGTATTGAGCAGAGTTGGGCTTGAATGGTTAATATGATTTCATTTCTTTTTGATAAGCAAGTACTAACACATGCCAAGCCACAAAAGAAGAAAACTATAATATATTTAATCTCTTCAAAGAAAATAGAGCAAATGAACGAAATGCAGCCGTACAGTCTAAGGGTCTGCATGTCAACGTTTCTGTTCCCGGAAGCAGTTTCTGTTTAGAAATGTGTTTTTTTGTTTTTGTTCCCGTAAATAGTTTCTGAATATTTGAAAACGTTTGGCAACGAAAATTTTTTTGTTCCGGAACAAAAATGCGTTTGGTAAAAATTTTCAATCTTTTGATTCCTTTAATTTTCTTTTTTTTTTTTTTTTCCTCCTTGTTGGCCGCCACCGGCGAGCCGAGGCTCGCCGGTGGCGGCCGGGCGAGGCTCACCTAGCCTGGCGCCGCTTGGGCGAGGCTCGCCCTTGCCCAGATCTGCGAGGCCAAGCCTCGTCGATGGCCGAGCAAGGCTCCGGCAAGCTTGCCGAACCTCGCCCTGGCTTGGGGAGGCGCCGGCGAGCTCGCCGGACCTTGCCAGTGGTGGCAATGGGGCAGTTGAGGGGTGGGAGAAGGAAGAGGAAGAAGAAGAAGAAAAGGAAAGAGAAAGAAAAAAGAAAAAAAAGAAAGGAAAAAAAAAGTGTTTCTTGAAATTGTTCTCGGGAACAAAAAATAATTTTTTCTTGTTTCTGATTTATATTCTAAATCTGTTCCCGGGAATAAAAAAATTTAGCAAACGCATTTTTGTTCCCGAGAACAAAAACAATTATTCTCGGAAGCGTTTCCATGTAGACCCTAAGCATGCTATGAAATTTCGATTCCTTATATCACTAAATATCAACAATTTTACATTTAAATTAAGCTTGCATTATTTCTACCTTCGTATTGATCCTTGAAACTTTCTTTTACATTGAATTAACGTATAAATTTTTATTTCCTCGGTAACCTAGTGGGCGAAATTGATTGAATGTTTTGGGTATCGAAATTATTTGGCTCATCTATATTAAAAATATTTTTTTTCTTGATAATTTATTACCCTTTAGATTATTGAAGATGAATTTCCCTTGATTTAACTAACACACGCACGGGAGAAAAGTGGAGGGGATGGACGAGAGGCAAAGAAGGGAAAGCGACCAGGAGGGATGGCAACAAGTAACTACGCGATAAATTAGTAGGTTGGGGATTGCTTTTGTCCCCTCTTACACGTTCTCCTCTCCTCTTAACTAACACCATGTCCCCTCTGCAAGCTTCCTCTCTCCTCTCTCATCCTCGGTGCACGTGCAGAGGTAGGAGAGACAGAGAAGAGAGAGGAGAGAGACAGCACGTGTAGGGGGTAGAAGAGATAGGAGAGAGAAGAAAGAGGAGTTTTCAATGACCCATGAGGTCCGAGGACACATGGTGAACTATGAATGATTTAAAGTATGGATGACATGACGCTTTTAGGGTACTCAATATTTTCTTGGAGAAGAGAGATCAAGGACATATGGCGAATTGTGAATGGTTCAAAGTATATATGACGTGACACTTTAAGATATCCAATATTTTCTCGCTCCTTCTCTGTTCCAAAGAAAAATCTTTTCTTAATTGATTACAAAAAAAGAAATAAAAGAGATTGGTCCAAAGAGAACCCCAATTTCTACGAGTTGACCAATGACATTGATTTTTCAGTCAACACTTCTTCTATTTTGCAAAAAATAATAATTTAAAAAATTATTTTCTAAAATTGATCACTTATATTATTTATAAGAATGAATGAATAAAAAACATTTCGATCGTTCATAAAATTGCTTAAACATAAAACTCACTTGAGATTTAAGATTTCAAAGCCAATTTGTGCATAAAGCATTCCAAAATTTACCTCCAACATGATTTTTGCATAAAAATAACTTCTAACACGGTTAATGCGTTAGGAGTTCAACTACGTACTAAGAGCACTAATCTAATTATTCAACAATTCTCATAGCATTACAAGGTCATCTACATTTGCAACTGGTTCACGGCTTTTGAGAGCTCCCGGCTTCCCATGTCATTCAACGTGTCAAGACATTAATAGAAGAAATTATTATCTTAAATCTATTACACTTTTATCAATTTAGTTTTATACTTTTTAATTGTATCGATTGAATTATAAATATTTTCACATTTTGCCAAGTGGATCCATCAGGCCAATTTTGGTTGGAAATCATTAATGTGAATAACTTTCATCTTATATAACACAATTGGCGCTAACATGAAAATTTTTAATAATATTTTAATATTTTTTATGATTTATTTAATTTTTTTCTTTGATTTTTTTCAACTCTAGTCAATGAGATCTTCAGGCCACAAGCGAGGGCACTGTGGCCGATCTTAGCAAGGCCCGCAACGCTCTTGCCCATATTAGAAAGGACGTTGGAGGCCTTCACCCGTGGTCAAAGCTCAAAGGTTGTGTTATAGACAAGGGTGGGAAACTGATGGTAAAAGTTCAGCCAAGGCCATCCATAAATCATGAAACAAGTCTTGGCTTTGGTTGTGGGTTAAATGTAGATGGGTTTTGGGGCTATTCACAAATCATGAAACGTGTTCCAAATTTCAATTGGGTCTTGATCAATCGCATTTAAATGTGGAGACATTAATTTTAGTAGTTTGTTTGATCATGGCATATTGCGACCTTCCATGGATACAATTAGAGATGAGTGATTTCAGGTTTCGAGTGATTTTAGATTTCGTGCATGTTCCACCCAAAGTTAAAATATACTTATTGAAACAGATTCCTTATTTTCTGAAACTTGAAACATAGCTTATATATCTTGGAACCAAGCCCCTTGGATTTGCCAATTCCACCTGTAATCCAAGCGCGAACCACGAAACCAAGCCCCTCATATTCTTTGCCATTCCTACTTCTAACGGCCCTGAAGCCTCAGGTCTCTATCCTCTTGCTCATTGCCGTCGACAGCTAACGGGCCACTGTGATCGTCCCCAACGACCCGAACCTCATCGAAGAGGAGAGGAGCACGGGAATCAAACATGTATGCTTATATTGGGTTTAAAATGGGTTTGTTACTAACACACAAAAACCCATCTTTTTTAGGCATTTTTCTCGAGAATTAATTTCGAATTGTTTTTTAAGTCAACACTTCTATAAATATGGATAAAGACATGGATTTGTAATCCATTTTGAAGCCCTTTGGTCATTGGTGATTCAAGACACTCAAAAATAATTTCGTATCTTAAAACTCAAGAGTTCGGTTTCTCTGGGATGAAGTCAATGTCTTCCCCGTTACCAAAATTTGCTATTAGATATAATGTCATCTCTTTGCCATATACGAGTTTACTCCTATTGGTCCAATTTCAAGTTTCATGGTAAACACATCGTGCTACTCCTAATTGACTTACACATGAATGGGGTGTAGTCAGTTGACAACCGATCATATATTCTCTTGAATTTATGTGGACTCCCTCCATTTATTAGCTTGAGTTTTTGAGTTGAAAATTTTAACACAATTGAAGACCATGACAACTAATAATTATTTTTTCGAGTGGGAACCCTTCAATCGGTCCACATCAATGTAGAATCGAGCATGGCACTTCCTAACAATAAGGATAGCAACAGAACTGTGCCCTGCGTGGTCTAATCCATACAATTATCTTCACGGGAAATTATGTCACGAAGAGAAATGACTCATATACATAGACCCTCATAGAGCTTGGAAGGCAACCTTCGGGTGAGAACAGCTTCAAGAGGAGTGGCCTTGGGCAAGTTGACTCCTAAGCCTTCGGTCATGTCCACCGCTTCGTCCGACGGTGTTGCCAAGTCGAATCCTTGAAGGAGACGAGCCAATGTCAAATGGATCACTTGCAATGCGAACGAATCTCCCGGGCATGATCTTCTTCCCGACCCGAATGGAATGAACTCAAATTGCTGACCCAAAGCATCCACACCTTCGAGGGAAAAATGAAACAAATCATCAAATCGGCATTCATCGCGAAGCTTGCTTTATGAATATGTGGAGGTTCAATGGGCAGATCTTTATACCTGAATGGCTCGTCAAGAACCTTTCAGGCAAGAACTTTTCTGGATCAGACCAGACTCGAGGGTCTCTGTGCAGCTTCCACGCGTTAATGAATATCCAAGTACCTTTCGGAATGAGTTAGCCGCTTATGGTGCACTCCTCTCTCGCTTCATGTGGCACCAATATGGGAGCTAGCGCAAGAAATGGCAATTCGAATTTTATTCACATTATACCACCCATCGTTTCTAGTTCATTTTCTTACTTCTTATTTGTAAATCTTTGAAACACACACCATGTCGTTGTCACATCTAGATGTGTTGATATGTGTTGGAAATATGGTCGAAGATCTCGAGACCGATTCTGATTGTAATTGATTTAGTCGATCGCTAATTAGTACAAAATAGGAAAATAGCGATGCATATATTTTATTTTCCTTTTTTTTATTTTCTCATCCTTACATTATAAATTCATCAATGTAATTGTAAACACATATACAAGAAAAACTGTTTTCTTCCTTTCTTCCAATAGCTCTTTTGTCATGGTATCAGAGCTCGCGTTCCTGAAATAGCTTCCGCAGTCCTCAGAATTGCCTTCGTTTTTTTTCTCTGACTTTTTTCTTCGCAAGTCTTCATCCTGCAAAACAAGTCAGTAAATCGTTTAGGAATTCTGAGATCTCATCATGGAAGAAAGTGGGAATAACCAACCAGCAGGCGTTTCACCCGAAGAGGAACAATCCTCTGTCCAGCCTCCTGCTTTGGGCCAGCCCCCTGCTTCGGGCCAGATCCCAGGCCCAACTATTCCATGGGCCTCAACAGTTCCACCGATCCAGTGGTACCCAATCCAGGGTCCGTGGATGACTGGGCCAGGACAACCATGGGCCTCGTATACATCTTCAGATCAGCCCAATTACAGAGAGGCCGACCCGAATGATGATCCGGCCCAGACAAATCCGGGTTACAGATCCGGATCCGCACCGGGTCAGGGAACGAATCCCTACCCGGTCCTCCAACCCGGATTCACGCCGCAATTTTTTCCGATCACCGGCGGCGGCCGACCCGAACTTGGAGATCCGCTCTACACCTCGCCGGCGGACGGGCCGGAAATTCGCCTAATCAGCCAGTATCTCACCGGATCCGACAACTACGCCTCTTGGGCGCGAGATCTCCGGCGAGCTCTTGTCACAAAGGACAAAGAGGGTTTCGTCGATGGCACGGTGCCGATTCCAACGGACGAGCGGCTGCAGAGACATTGGCGACGGTGCAACCAACTGGTTCGCACCTGGATCGGGAACTGCCTATCACCGGAAGTCGCGGCCGGTCTTCCTCCGACGGAGGATTCAAAAATTCTCTGGGATAATATACGGGAAATGTATGGAAGGTTAGATCGTGCCCGTTTATTCACACTAACACAAACATTATCGGATCTAAAACAGGGTAACCTCTCGGTCACCGCATGCTACAATCGGCTCTCAGCCTTGTGGAACGAAATTGAAGCAGCCGAGGAGAAATTGGAAGGACCCGAAGCAACCCTTCGACAATACCGTGCTATAAAGGAGAGAGAGAAGGCCACGAGATTTTTGCTTACCCTCAATGAGACCTACTCGACGTTCCGGTCTCAGATCTTGGCGATGGACCCTCAACCACCGCTCGGGAGAATTTTTCAACATGCTGTGCAAGAAGAAAATCAGAGAGTAGCCGCGGTGGAACAAGCTCGAACCGGTGAAGGGATGAGCCTCGCGATGTTTCCCTCAATTTTCGGCTCAACAGAAACGGTGGCCAGAGCTGGCGGAGGCGTCGGAGCTGTCGGAGCCGCTGGAGCCGTGGAAGGGAAGAAAATCGTGGCTGCGGCGAGAAGAAGAAACGAAGACAACCCTAGGTCTTCACGAATGGACGGCTGGGATCAAAAGGCAGGATCGAACGGCTGGAATAAAATTTCTGGATCTAACGGTCGAAGAAGAGGCGCTGGATCGACGGTCCCGGATCAAACCGCGAGACGGATGGGCTGGGATCTGCGTTCCAGATCCGACGGCCCACGAATGCCCATTTTTTCGGCTGAATCGGAGGGCCATCATCGTGCCACGTCAGCACCGATTTATAGGGCATCATACGGCCCACAAAATGCCACATCAGCAGGGAAGGTAAGTGGACAAAATTTCAAAAATAAAAATAAATATTGCGAATATTGCAAACGTCCACATCATACAATTGATACATGCTGGAAATTGCATGGGAGGCCAAATGATAAAAAAAGGCAGGGAATCCACAATTATCAAGTTTCTGCATAGAAAATGGGTGGAACACCTCATCAGATGATCACCAAAGAACAATATGAAAATATTGTTCAAGTACTGAGCCAACTCAAGAGCAGTGATGAGGGTGCAGCAGGATTCTCAGGTACCATTTTATATGAAAAGAATTCACCTTCAGTTGATACATGGATTATCGATACAGATGCTAGTGACCACATAATATGTGATGATTATTTATTCTCTCATGTTCATAAAAACACACAATTCCCTGTTACGGTACGTCTTCCTAATGGGAACATTACTCAAGTTACCAAAATCGGTACCGTACGCCTTGGTCAGAACTTTATCCTCAAAAATGTTCTATATATTCCAGCTTTTGAGTTTAATCTTCTGTCTGTCTCAAAAGTATGTATGGACAATTCCTGTCATGCCTTATTCAATTCCAAAAGCTGTGTCTTTCAGGACCATTCGACTGGGAAAGTGATGGGCTTGGGTAATGAGGCACAAGGACTTTATTTCTGGATCAATTCCCCGGGAGATTTAGAGTTATTGAATAAAAGCATTTCATGTAATGCAATTAGTACAAATAAAAATCTCTTGCTTCATCAACGACTGGGCCATAGTGCACGATTTCCATACTCAAAATGTCCAGTTTGTCCTTTAGCCAAACAGTCTCGAACACCATTTCCCATTAGCACATCTCGAGCAAAAAATCCTTTCTCCTTACTTCACATGGACATCTGGGGTCCTTATCATACCACACATCGAGATGGATCTCGTTTCTTCCTTACAATCGTTGATGATTATACTCGTGCCACTTGGCTATATCTTATGCAGTCAAAGAGCCAAACATTCACTCATATATCAAATTTTCTTTCCTTAATTAGGAATCAATTTGGAAAATCTGTACAACGACCAGACAGATAATGGTCGTGAATTCTTCACTTCTGAGTGCACAAAATTGTTATCCACTCTTGGAATACTCCATGAAAGTTCTTGCACTTACACTCCACAACAAAATGGAATTGTTGAGCGTAAACATAGACATCTCTTAGAGGTAGCACGGGCATTAAAATACCAAGCTTCTGTTCCTGAAGAATTTTGGGGAGATTGTGTGGTCACAGCAGCTTATTTGATTAATCGCATGCCAACTCGAATTCTTAATGGAAAATCTCCATTTGAGATGCTCTACAATAAACGGCCGGATAATGATCATCTTAGAGTATTTGGTTGTCTGTGTTATGCAACAAATGTGGGTCCTCGGGACAAAATGAGTCCTCGTGCAACCAAATGTGTTTTCATGGGATATCCTCCTCTTCAGAAGGGATATCGAGTTATGGAAATTTCTACGGAAATTTTTTTACAAGCGAGGGATGTCACATTTCATGAAGATGTATTTCCCTTCGAAGAAATGCTGTCCTCATCACGGAAGCTTCACCAGCAAACAATCATTTTTTATCTGATGAAAGTTTATCTGAGGCATCAGGAGTTCTTGTCACATCAGGACCACCTTTGACATCAGGCCCTTTGATGCCGGCATCAATAGAATCTCCATATCCCGAGGTAGAATCGCCTATTCTATCTGAAAATATTTCATCTTCTCCTTCAATGGATACGTCCAGGATTGATCCTGAACCATCAGTAGTTCCTGATATACAACCTCGACGTTCTGGACGACAGACTCGTCCACCTACGTGGACAAAGGATTATATATGTTCTGCTGCAAGTTCCTCAGGTACTCAATATCCTATTTCTTCATACGTTTCCTTTAGCAAATTGTCGCCACAACACATGTGTTGTATTAGTCGCATATCGAAGAACATGAGCCATCCTCGTTCGGCGAGGCGGTCCAAGATCCCGATGGAGAGATGCAATGGAGACGAACTTACCGCACTCACACAAAATCATACTTGGGATATTGTTCCACTACCTCCTTATCGCAAACCGATCGGATGCAAATGGGTATACAAGATCAAATTTAAGGCGAGATGGTTCCATTGAGCGATATAAGGCCCGATTAGTGGCTAAAGGATTTACCCAAAAAGAAGGCTTTGATTATCATGAGACATTTTCTCCAGTAGCAAAGGAAGTCACTGTACGTTCCTTCTTATCTGTCGCTGCTATACAAAATTGGTCTTTGCATCAAATGGATGTGAACAATGCCTTTCTCCACGGTGATCTGGATGAAGAAATTTACATGGACCTACCTCAAGGACTTCGTAGACAGGGGGAGTATCGGGTATGCCGTCTTCGTAAGTCCTTATATGGATTGAAGCAGGCATCAAGACAATGGTATGCTAAATTCACCACTGCATTGGTCAATGCAGGTTTTCAGCATTCAAAGCACGATTATGCCTTATTCACACGAACCATAGGAAGTTCATCGATTTATTTGTTGATATATGTCGATGATATACTGGTTATGGGAGATAATGATTCTGAGGTAGCAAAATTCAAAGAATACCTGCATTTCAATTTTCACATCAAAGATTTGGGACCTCCCAAATACTTTCTCGGCATTGAGATTGCTCGATCTGATAAAGGAATCTCCCTTAGTCAAAGGAAATTTATCTTGGAAATCATTTCCGAAGCGGGTTTATCGGGTTGCAAACCGTCGCAATCCCAATCGAACAACGTCAAATTGACGACATATGAGTATGATGTAAATTCCTCTTCACCTAGCAAGGATGCATTGCTCGAGATCCGTCGGGATATCAGCGACTTGTTGGAAAGTTGATATATCTTACCATGACAAGACCTGACATTAGTTATGCGGTGCAAATACTCAGTCAGTTCATGCACATGCCAAAACAGTCACATATGGATGCAGCCTTGAAAGTCGTGAAGTATCTGAAGGGATGTCCAGGACTCGGTATATTTCTGTCTCGTGACTGCAATATGAAGATGACAGCATTTTGTGATACAGATTATGCTACTTGTCCAATGACTAGAAGGTCAGTTACTGGGTTCTGTATAAAGTTGGGAAATTCATTGATTTCCTGGAAGACGAAGAAGCAATCTTTTGTATCATTGTCATCAGCAGAATCAGAATATCGAGCCATGGCGAAAACTACTTGTGAAATTGTGTGGATACGAGGATTGCTCTCAGACCTCGGAATACAGGTCAATGGACCAAGTGAATTGTTTTGTGACAATGATGCTGCACTAAAGTTGGCAGCAAACCCAGTTTTTCATGAAAGAACAAAGCACATAGAAGTCGATTGTCATTTCACTAGGGACAAAATCAAAGAAGGAGTCTTGGTGACAAAAGGAATCGGAACAGTGGAACAACCTGCAGACATTTTTACCAAGCCATTATGCCGAGACAACACAAGTATCTACTGAGCAAGCTAGAGTGTCCTCGACATATATAGGCCACCAGCTTGAGGGGGAGTGTTGGAAATATGGTCGAAGATCTCGAGACGATTCGATTGTAATTGATTTAGTCGATCGCTAATTAGTACAGTAAATAGGAAAATAGCGATGCATATATTTTATTTTCCTTTTTTATTTTCTCATCCTTACATTATAAATTCATCAATGTAATTGTAAACATATATACAAGAAAAACTGTTTTCTTCCTTTCTTCCAATAGCTCTTTTGTCAATATGCTTTGAATATCATCGTGACTATGACGTGTTGATACCGATACCTGGTGGATAAAGGCATAGAGTTTCCTTGACGATGGCTTGGAGGTAAGGCAAGTTCTCAATGGGGAGTATCTTGCCGTTCATGCAACGAAACCATCACATGAACATGAACTCAAGATGTGCTTAAGACTCATCAACTAGGAAAGGACAAGTTCATATTCCCTTTCGTAATCTTTGTTCAGACCCGAGTGATTGTCCACTTTAAAGGGCCGCTAGTGGTAATCCCCAAATGGGATACCTGAGAGGTTGCATTTCTTATTTTAAAATGTCGGTGTCACATACTTCGCCTCCCTTGTTGGTAGTCGAATATTTTTTCTCCCCTACCAACTAAGGAATACATGAAGTAACATTATAAGGTCTCTTACCTCAAGGCGGATCTCCCATCTATTTCTTCTCCGTTGAGTCTTCTAAGGACTTGCTCGGTCCATTTCTTCTCCCTCTTCTTGTTAATTTTCCTTTCCCCGGTGAAAAGTCTTTTTTAACTGTTTACAGAAAAATAAAAAATAAGAAGATTGGCGCAAAGAAAGAGCACCCTAGCTCCACAAGTCAATGCGATCGCAAGATTTTTCAAATAGACGGCAAATGCAATTGGCGCAGTTGATGGCATTTTCTGCTATTAATGTCGATTTGGATAACATAAGTGCACATTGTATCTCTTTATTCACCATAAATAATAGGGGTAAATATGGTTTAAAAGTATAATCGAAAATCTAAGAATCGAATTAGTGAGAATCAATTGATTCCAAGTTTTAGGATATATAACATAGATTTTGAGTTTCAAAAATCAGGGAACCTATTTCACGAGAAAATGGAACAAGCCTTTCCAATTTTCTTGTTTTATATCCTCATCTTGCAACATTCCATAGTGTCTAGAGCTTTTATTTCTAGCGATATCTATGATGGAGAATTTTACTTTGTTAAAATTTCATAATTTTCGTATGTCTAAATATAAGTTGTGATAGATGAATTGTAACAAATTATGGTCATTAGATGCAATAATTCACTACAATCATTCAATTAAAAGTATAGATAAAACCTAAGTAAACCCAAAACCTATAATGGGTAGATTCTAGGTTCTTGAGAATGCATGATAAGCTTTAGGTTCCAAAAATTAAGAAACTTATTTCAATGAATATATTACAAGTTTAGATGAAATTTGAATGGAACTTGAGACCGTTTACTCCTAGTAAATATGACCAACTACGCAAGGTAATGTTATTTGAAATTATGATTTGCCATATTTGATTTGATAATAATGTACCTCATCTATATATTGGCATTTTTTTTTTATTTTTCTATATTTGATTCCTACACATTTCGCTTAGTTTTTCGTCAAAATGAAAATGACTATTTCATCCGTTGGTTTTTTAGATTACTATTTCTCATGCCAAAAGTTAAAAAAAAAAAAAGAGAGAGAAGAGAAAACCATAAATATTACGAGGAACTTATTAATTTTTGGATTTCTACTAAGAAATTTCAGATGCACACATCTATATGGCTAAAAAAAGGGGTGTGGATTCAATCCCCGACCTCATGCAGGGTACTTCCACTAGTCCTCTATGCGTTCGTGTCGGCATAAGAAAGTTATGTTTAAACGAACAACCGTATTTTGGGTTTTTTTGGGAGGGGGGGAATACTTTATGCTAAACTAAACTCAATGAATTGTTGCGAAATTGGGTAAATCATATTCCATAAAAATAAATGAAATTCGGCGTCGGACCATGGCCAAGTAAAACGCCAAGCAATAATGAATTTCTCCGAGGCCCATCATAGTCCAGATACGCTGCTCTTCTCGCATGTCGGGTGCCCGGCCCGAACCCGACGAGGAGAGAGAGAGAGAGAGGACTCGTCTTCTTCGTCGATCCCGCTCGCCATAGCCAGAAGCTTAGCCGAGCTCCTTCGATTCCGCCTCGGCAATGGCTGCCAATTTCTGGACTTCCACTCACTAGTGAGTCTCCCGAAATCCCTGGTTCTGCTCGATCGCGTTTTGTGCATCTTCTCTGTTTCCGCGCCTTGATCTTGTCGATTCTCGTTTCCCCCTTTCGTTTTGGGGGCTGTGCAGTAAGCAACTTCTGGACCCGGAGGACGTGGACGTGGTCCATCCGCCGGATAGAGAGAGAGGCATCACCGTCGAGGATTTCAAGCTCATCAAGATGCAAATGGTCACTTGTATGCCTCTTCCTCCCCCCCCCGGGGTTCCGCCACGCTTTGATCTGGTCTTGCGTCGAATTCGTGACTGAGTTCCTCGGTTTTCCGATGGAAACGTCCGGCGGGGCAAGTTATCAAGAATTGATCTGAGTGCGGAGCAATTAACCGGAGTCTACTTTCTGATGTGGTGTTAAGGGAAGCTATGTGGACTTGATGATAGTCCCTGGCTTTGTGTCTATCGAGATCGATGGCACTTGAATTGGCCGGCTAAGCAGTTGAATTGTTGTCATGCTTACTGTGTTCAGAATCATGTGTGGAAAATGGAAGAATAGGATCAATCCTTAGTTCATTACGTGATGGGAACCTTGGTTCCTTGTAAATATGAGGAAGGCCTCATTTGGTAATCACGACAGTATCATGGATAGAAATATAGTATCTTTTTGTGTTCTTTGGCTTACCATAAAGAGTGCATTAGTTAAACATTTCGACTTTAGTAAAGAACAGAAAATTCTCGATCACTATGTTCAGTGTTACTTCCTGACCACATCTCAAGCCTAAGAATTGTTGATGCTTGTTAAAATTGCTGGAATTACAGCAAAGTAGGCATGAGGGAGAATTTTATGTGTCATATTTCTTTTATCTGAACATGTACTTTACAACACAACATAGTTACTTTGCTCATTGCTCATATGTTGGGGAAACAAATTTCGCCAGTTGAATTTTTGTCTTGTCAGCAGTGGTTGCATGAAATCTTAACTCAATTAAAGGTTTTTTTTTTTTGGCATATTTTCTTTGCTTTTCTGGGGCAACTGATGCAGCAATGGACTTTCATGCAAAGCTATGAATAGTTGACTCATGGCTCCTGTTTGCTGTTGCCCATTTGACCCAAAGGTTGTTCATTGTTGTTGCATGTTATATGGGTATTTTTGCAAACATGTTGATCCTGTTTCTTTTTTCAGATATATGGAAACTGGCTCAGCATGTTAAAGTCAGGCAAAGGTATGTTATATACTTGTTCTCTTTAGAATGCTTAAAGTAATATCAAAACCATACAGAAAGAGCTTATTACTTTAATCATTGGAGTATTGATTGTGAGGTCAGTGCTGTGGCAAATCCTTTGTTTTTTTAAATACTATACAATTCTGATGAACTGTTTATTTGCCAGGGTCATAGCCACTGCAGTTACATATATGAGACGCGTTTATACCAGGTAAGTGGCTACGTATTACAACTAATAATGCAGACAATATCTACGTTGTGTTGCCAATGTTGGCCAACAAAATATTTTGTACATTGTATCAAGAAGGTGCAATGGTAATTTGCTAATGCAAGATTTGATTTGTACATTACCCTGTTTATCTAGCCACATTAAGCTTGTTCCACTTCGGCTTGCTTAGTTCCTGTTTCATATCATTTCTTTTCCTCACTCAGAAGTTGTTTTACCCTCTATATAGGGATTCCATGTAGCATTTTCCAAGGTCTGGAAGTTAGAGACTCACTGTTTAGGGGGAACCAGTCAGGCATTGTAGCAATGCCTGGAAGATTATGGTTCTACCTACTACATAGTGAAAGATTTTAACTGCTTAGTTTTTTTATAACTCCCCCTTCTTATATTGGTAAACTTAATACTGAAGTATCATACTAGACAAGTTTTCCTGAGAAAACTTATGCCTTTTGAGTATTGTTGTGATGAGCGTAAATTATATCGAGTTGGAGGTCAACAACTCATGCCTAGATGTATTCAACTATGCTTCAAATACACTTCATCCCTCTTTCAGAAGGCATGTGTTGTTACATTTTACTGTGTGGGACTCCACTTTGTTCCATTTGTATTTACATGAACTCACAAGCATTTTTTTTATCATGTCTTATCATATGAGCTGGCTGCCAGTTTTGCTTGTAGCCTTTTTGAAGTTTGAGATCACAATGTCATATGACTTCGTTAGGTCACCATTTTGCCTTTTCAATTCCAGAAAGAGTATGTCAGAGTATGATCCACGCCTAGTGGCTCCAGCCTGCCTGTACTTGGCAGCAAAAGCAGAAGAAAGCACTGTGCAGGCCAAAGCACTTGTATTCTACATCAAGAAAATATGTAAGGATGTTGTACTCAATCGGGTTTTCTGGCTGTCAAATTTTCAGCAAGACAATGGAAGATAGCTCAAATGTGAGAACTGCTAAGAGTCCTTTACTTATGCTATCCAGATGCTGATGAAAAGTATCGGTACGATATGAAGGATATTCTTGAAATGGAAATGAAGATATTGGAAGCTCTCAACTATTATTTGGTTGTATTCCATCCTTACCGTTCTTTGACGCAGTAAGTACTTTGTTTCATCATCTTCACCATGGTTCTTTTGCCTCTGCACTGCCTTTTGAAGTTGATGGTACTTATGAGAAATTGGTATCCCGATCAGTGAATTGGGGAAAGGGTATGATGAAGTTTATCGGAGGAAAGACTCCAACCATTTTTCGCATCTCCTAATATTTTAGGATTACAGGTCACTACCATGTTTTATGCCAGGAACTAGAGTACACGTATGTCCTTCATGCATGATCAGACCCTAATTAAATGCTTATAAGATGCTACTCAATCTAATTTTTTTCTGAGGACTTGCAATCTGAATTCCCTTCCTCATATTCATTTTTGGCAGCTTGCTTCAGGACGCGGGCATGGAAGACATGACCCAGTTTACTTGGTAAAACTTCCACTCTTAAATTTCTGTGGACACTGCTTGTAAGCTGTTCTTGAAACAGTAATGGAATAATCAGATGCATAGGCTTCTTCAACTTTTGGTGCATGATTTCTTGAAGTAAAATAGCTTCAGAGCCATTGCCCTGCAGCTTTCAATATTTGTGGCTTGGATTTATTCTTTGAATGGGATTTATATTCCATTGAGATGAGATGGTTGAGAGTAATATGACTTTGGGATATCTAAAGATCATATTTATCCTAATCATATCTAGTGCAGCATCTTCATTAACTGCTCTCATCTGGGTTCCCTTGACCACGTAGCTGGCTTTTCTGTGCACCCAGATAGCTAAGATATTATGCAGATCTTCTAATGTGCTCCAAAGATAAAACACCCACATGACATTCAAGAAAATATAATTCTTCATCAAGAAAAATAAGTGTGAACGAATATAATCACAAGCCTTCAGGAAAAGTTTATATAGCAAGGCCCCGTGCTTTTCAGGATTTCATTTGTTCAGAGAAAAGCTTATTAGTTCAGTGACTTCTCAATAAGTTGCCCCTCATTGATATGGTGCTTGGTCTTATACTTGCTGCGCTGAGATAGCATTATAATTTTCGCAGGTAAAAAAAGTACTGAGCAAGTGAACTTTTGTTAGTACTGTTGGTCATTTGATGCCATGGTCTTGCTTTCAGTTTGTTTCATAGTGAAAATGATTATATATGCCAAATTGATATGCAGGGGACTTGTAAATGATACGTACAAGATGGACCTTATTCTTGTGCATCCTCCTCACTTGATTGCATTGGCTTGCATATACATCGCAAGCGTATACAAAGACAGGGACACTACCTCATGGTTTGAAGAGCTTCGTGTTGACATGAATATCGTGAGTTCGAATCTCTATAAGTTTTTCTTCTTGGTCATATCTGTACACACTGCATAATCCTAAAGAAGATTATCTTGGTTTTTCTTTATACTTTAAATTCATGACTCTTTAAGAAGATGTGCAAATAATTTCCAAGGGAAAATTTTTGAGTTGTTCAATCCTTAGATTGCCTGGTGAAATTTGAGCGTGTTTCTGTCTAAAAGAATAGCTTATAGATAAAGAAAGCCTTTCTTAGGCTTTCATCAAATCTTGTCAAATCTCTATACCCATAATGTTTATATACCATCGTTTAGTCTTTACACAACTCTCTTGTAGTTCCTCTTCTTTCTCTATTTTTCTCTGAGTCAATCAAGGTTATTGAACTTCTCAATACCAATTTTGTTGTCAGCTATTAAAAGATAAAGATATAGCTACTTCTTCTTGAGGTTTTGGATTTGGTTGTTCAAACAAATGCCCTTTCCCATTGATTGTATCCTTTGATAATAAGTCCTCATCTTCAAGGCTTCAAGAATTTATAATGGGTCATTGAATCTGGCAACTTGCTTCAGTGAAGTGTTAATTCAGTTCAAGCTTCCAAGGGACACAAGACGTTACCGTCTCTGCTTAGCCATTTTTTTCTTGCTATATATCTTTATGAATCATAGAATATGTGTATTTTAAGAGATCATATATAGTGAGTATCCAGTGAACGGTTTCAAAGTCATCACTCTAGTGTGCATTAGTTCAACTTGGTGAAGGATTTCCTCTTGGTCGTGCAAGATGGAGTTTTGCATCGTTGTGGCCCTTTCAGTTAAGAGTAACTAGACTAACATGGTACTCGTGAGTTGAGATTGTTTCTAGGAAAGATGTGAAAGGGGAATTTGGTGTAAAAGCATTCCTCGGATGCATCTATCTAAAAATCTTAGTGGCATGATTTTTTGTGTCTGTTTACATGTATTTCTGATAAGCTGCTGTGAATTGATAAATGATATGGGTGTATTCCTATTCTCCCTTAAAGTTGCATGGTCAAAAGGATCAGCACCTTTAATGCCTGCCTCAACTACTCATTACATATCTAGCCATGCCATTGGTGTACTTTGAACATTTTGTTTCCCAGAGAATAAGTCTGACAAATTGGCAAGGCCCATTTTTGCCATTTTTTTCATTTCTTGTATAATGCTTCTTTAATTTCTAACAAGCCAAGCTGATATGTTCACGGGCAGGTGAAGAATATAGCGGTGGAGATATTGGATTTCTATGAGAACCATAGATCGATCACAGACGAGAGAGTAGCTGCTGCTTTCAGCAAGTTGGCTTTGAAAGCGTAAACACTAGGTGAATCTTATGCTTGCCATGAGAGATCTTGTTGCATATGATATGATTGAAGTTTGGTTTTTGGTGATATAAGACCCTCAAAATAGTTTGATGGTGGCTTTCTTGAATGAAGTGAAACATTTGATGCCATTGAAAGTTCCCTTCTCTTTTCTAACTAGTGAAGTTTGGTTATATAGGATAACAAAAAAGTGGTTGACGATGCCTCCACATAGGATAATAAAAAAGTGGTTGACCATGCCTCTCTTTACTGTACTAAGACATTTAATTTCCTTCCTGCCAATGCCACAACTGAAAGTTCTCTTGGACTGCGTTACGAACACGCTGAAAATTAGTTTTTGACATAGTTTGATGATATCTCTCTTGAATAAAGTAAAAGCATCTGCCACTGCTTTTCATTAATAAATTGAGTCAGGAGGGAACATCCGGATCTCATTTTTTTGTTTGAGGGGCAGATCATTGAAGTAGAATCTGAGAAAATCAGAAAGTCGAACCCATTTAGCTGTTTAGTTTTTCTTCCATTGTCTAGAGACCTGATATTGTGGAAGATGATATAAAGTAATGGTACATCTTGGAAGTTTTATGTGGCCTTGTCTGCAATTCACTGTAGCTTCGATGACTGGCACTTGCTGAGAGCTCCATGTGATAATTTAACTTGTACAAATTGTCTGATTTCTGTTTGGCTGTTCGTGCATTTTCACCTTAAAGGTGGACGTTCACAAGGGGGCTATGTCAAAGTAGGAACCTGAAGACTGTAATCTTGCTGATCCACCGCTCTAGATTGCAATGGATAATGAGGCACTTACGAAAGTCATTAGCTTCTAGACCTGATTAAGGACTCGATGATGGTGTTTAGAGTTCAGCAGCAAATGGAGAATGCGAGATCCCAAATTGCAATATTTGTCAGGGTCCATTTGTTGTTTGAGAAACTTGGTATCTTTTTTAGTGCATCCAGAAGAACTGATATCTGTAATTGTTGTTGTTGTGCCAAAACAATCACTTGAAGAGACCTGTAGAAACTTTTGAAATCTGCAAGCTCATCACTCTTCCCATGAAGAAAGCACCTACGGTTACATTATCCATTGGCATCCAAAAGTGCTATTCTGTCTAAAGAATGAGGATCATTTTTTTGGGACATTAAAGAATGAGGGCCATTGACTGGTTAGTTTTGTCAATTTCTTGCTTCCATCGTCAGAGCTAATGTATGAATTTAATCTGCAACACTAATACAAGGTAGTAGACATCCATATCTTGGAATAAATTATCCCAAAGGAGAAATGGCAACCAAAGCATTATCCTGTAAAACCTAGATGCAGCTTACCTGCCAGTAAGTTATCCCAAGCACATAACGGTGATGTTTTGTTCTTTCATTTCGTCTTTTAATTATGAAATCTTCAGGTTTCAGAATACATGAAAGCCTAATATGCGCAACAAACACAAGGCCCGAATCATCTTAATAAATCGGTAGCTCCAGGATAATATGTTTTAGGCTTGGGGATCGTCACTCAGATACAAGTTCCACTGAGGAACGCGGAGATCCAGATAGATGAATATGAAAACAGTCGTCCATTCACTTCTTGGCTTTCTTCTTAGCCTCCCTCTTAGCTGCAAGGACAGTGCGCATGCAAAAATCCAGGGTGAGACAGTGAATAACCCGAATATGAAGATGAAGAAACAGAAGACTACAAAAGCGACTAGCACTACCTAACTTCCTCTTCGCTTCGGACCTCGCAAAGAACTCCCTCCATTCATCAGTCAAAACAAAAACAGGCTCTTCATCGTCGTCAATCACCTCCTCTTGCTGCTCGTAAACCTGCTGCACCGACATCCTGGAAATCATACCAAAAGCAATGAAAACATCAAATGGAGGGAGCCGACGCGATTTAAGATACATTATCCATCCATCTCAAACTTAACCAGCTCAAACTTATGTCTTCAGTGGACTTCTCTTCAAAATGATAGTTCATTAGTTTTCATGCCATCCTCAAGGGAACAGCACGAGACAGAGAGACCGCAAAAGATCAAGCTTGAAGGACAGTTTCCTCTTTGGCGCAATACAACAAACACCTTCCCTGCATGAACGCAAAACAACTAGCAAGTAGTAACGACGAAAAGGCAGAACTCAATGGAGCTGGGACTTAACCAAAGTCCTCCCATTTACAGAATATCCCGTCGAATTCAGTTGGCAGCCGATTCGAGAGCGCATGAATGGCGACGAAGCCCGTCTAAAGATCAAGTAATTAATGGCAATGCTAATAAGTAGAAGGCAACTTACTGACGAGAAGAGTCGTCCTCTAGGGGACTGAGCTCTGCCGGCAAAGCGACACAAGGCGCGGCTCCGGTGTCGTTCCGGGTAGCGGCGTTGGGAAGAGGAGTCGGAGGAGGAGGAATGAAAGAAGCAGGGCGCGCGTGGGAGCGAATGTTACAGCCGCCGCCGTGATGGCGGTGGAGGTGGTGGTGGTGGTGGTAGAGGTGGTGGTGGCGAGGACACAGCAGCAGCAGGTGTTGGTGGTGGTGGTGTTGGTGGTGGTGAAAGCACGGTGGGGAGGAGCTCGTAGCCCCTGACGAGCTCTCGGCGGTGGCCATGGGTGGCACTTCTTGATTAGTCCCTCGAGAACGAAATTACATCTGATCTAATGCATCATAAGAAAGATCCAAAGGTGCTATAGATGTTGCTTTATCGGTAAGATTGATCTTCAAATTAATTACAGAAATTAGTAAGCAAGAAATTAATAAATCATCTTGATTAAAAATCATTTTGGGCTTTTAACATCCAATTTATGACTTTAAGCCGAACCAAAATTCAAACAAACCTTAAGCCTTCACGAAAAACACGACCGTTAGATTAGACCCAACAACTTTTATAACCAATTTGATTCGTTGATTTTTTTTTTTAACTTTTTGGGATGTGGCAATGCTCATTTGTGTTTCTATGGCTATCGAGCTTTCAAATCTCTAGGCACGCCCTTGTCTATGTAAAAAGGTAGTGCAAGGCGCGGAGGCTCGACGGCGACATGGTTGAATAAGAGTAACCAATTCTCTTTTCCAATTGGGTCCACTTGATTTTACATGGGAGATTCGATAGTTTTCTAATCATGGGTGAGCTTGATAAGGATTTTTAAACCCAACACTGGGTTTGGCCTACTTATCAATCGAGTCTAATGCAAAGTCACCTAATTTCCGATTGAATTAAGCTCAATTTGTTCAACAAAAATGATTAATTTGAAAAATATTTTCTAAGAAATGATTATCTATAAAAATGAATGAACAGATGATAGTTTCATCATCCACGAAAATATTTCTACTTAAATTATTATCAATAGTAAAAGTAATTTTCATAGTCTAATTATTTAAGCAATATAAATCATTATTTATTAGAAAAAAATTAAAATTATTCATTTTTTCCGGAACCAAGAATAACTTTGATGGAATATCATTGCTGCTTGCACACGTGCACGGAGATCCATCGTCCAAGGTTTCTTGGGATTTTAGTTCCGTCTTTATTGTAACTTTTCTTTTCTTTTTCCTTTTTTTTTTGTGTTTGGGTGTCTGCGAAGAATTGCTGTATAAATCAAAACCGATTTATAAAATAAACAATTAAGAGATGTGGCAAGAATATTTAGAGCTATTGATTAGTACTCGATTTTATGAAAATGCATGGTGGAAGGAAGATTTTCTACAGGATAATATTATTATTATGCCGTGCATTTGGATGCTATGAAACAATCGTAATATTTTCAAACGAGAGAGGAAGAAGAAAAAAATATTTTACACTTGTTTATACAAAAATATACCAAAATTCTTTTATCATTAAAGAGGTGTGATAGATTTAGCCGATAAGAGCAAAGTCTAATCATTTATAAATGGAATTGTTATACTAATGAAGTCTTTCCCGACCAAAAAAAAAAAAAAAAAAAAAAAAAACAGAATTATTAGTAATTTGAAGGGAATCGACTACTCGTCAGCGAAGTCACTCACGAACACAAGATGAACTTGATCACTGATAGAGTCATCGATATTGATGACAAGCAATCGGCATGAGAATAATTGCTAGTAATTATTTTTTATTGTCGTTATTTTAGGATTTGTAGATAATACAATACCATGTAGTAACTTATTGTGAATAATGTAACTTTTTATTACAACTAAGAAGTTATTTCTTTTTCACTAACCATTTGTAACCGTTGATTATATAAATTAAATAGCCACATGATTCTTTTTGTAAACCCCAATAGACAAACAATATTGTTATCTTTTAATTATTTTTTAGAGATATGTTCACTAAAAGTCCTAAAATATATTATAAAAACATAATTAAGACTTAAAACTTGCAAAATAATGCAATCAAGTCCTAAAATTTATTAAATTAGTACAATCAAGTCCTAAAATTAATGCTGTGAATTTAACTAACTGAAAATGCTAACAACTAAAATTTTTTATTTTCCACATGCCATATTCTTATTTTTAGTCTATTTAAAAAAATTAGATTTAAAAATTATAAAATAAAAGAATTATGTAAAAAACAAAACTATACAAATAAAATGAAAATGGCAGGGCTCACCAATGGGCACTTTTGCTGTCACCGCCCATTGCCAAAGGGGCCAATGATAGTCACTAGCCCTAGGCGAGGACGAGAGTGGTTGGCCCTTACCCGGCCAAGGCAAGGCATTGCCAGCCCTAGGCAAGGATTGGCAACCCTTGCCAAGCTTGGGTGAGGGTGCCCAAATATGGGTGATGCCAACCCTCCCCTGAGGCTAATGAGTATCACGCGCCCTAAGCAAGGCCTTGCCAGCCCCAAGCGAGGGGGCTTGAGCAAAGGCAACATCAATGCTCACTCAAGGCTAGCAAGGCTTCCCATATCTAGGCGAGCCTTCTTGATCTCAGGTGAGTATTGGCCACCCTCATCTAGGACTAGTGGCAATAGCCCTTCTTGAGATGGGTGGTGGTAGCTAAAGCGCCACCTATTGCCCCCTCCCCCCCTCTCACATATAATAAAAAATTGGGTTTTTTAGTTTTTTAATCTAATTTAAATAAATTTAATAAAAATAAGAGAAATGCAAAGTGGAAAATAAATTAAAAATGTCACATCAGTATTTTTCGTTAATTAATTTGACAATATTAAATTTAGAACTTAATTATACTATTTTAACAAGTTTTAATATTTGATTGCACTTTTTGCAAGTTTTAAGACTCAATTACACTTTTGCAACAAATTTTAAGACTTCCAATGAACATATTTCTATTTTATAATTCTTGTACTGTAGCTGCCATTGATTAAATTCCGATGTCATATCTTATTATTGTTGATATCCAAAATTATCCATGTTGTTACATGCTGGTCATGAGGGAGAATGTGACAAAAGTATACTACAATCACTTGCATACACGAGTAGTATTTGATACATGCTTGACCATCAACAACCATAAAGACAACTAACTAGTGATCAATGGCAATATAAGAAAATGGCACATGTTCGATGGTCGAGGTTATGACGACGGACAATTGGTGGCTGCTCAAATGGATTCTAGCAGCCAATTTTTCAAGAAAAACACTTTAGATATTACCCAAGACGTTGAGATAGTAGACACTAAAGGTGTGCATTGTGATAGAGCATTTACTATTTGAAAAACCAACAATGGAATGGCCATCGACAGTTGGATAACCCCCTGAGCATGATCAAGACGATTGTATGAAAAAGGGTGACGTGAGTTGCAAGTAAAAAGAAGCGTGAATATAGCTAGGAGCGATTATTAAAGAATACACGACAACCAATCAATTATCACACTATAAAGACCACTAATCACCCAATGAGAACTCCTAATTCAACAAATCAATCAAAATGTTATCTCTTTATCTTTACTTTTCCTATACTACACTTTAATTTCCCTAGTTATAGCTTTCAAAAACCGATCATCGATTAGATTTTGACATGTTTTCTATATCATGATCTTATTCTTTTGGTGTATAGTCATTAATTAAATTCTGACATTATATCTCATTATCTTGATATAATGCTATCGATTAGGTTCCGACATTGTAATATACAATCTCAATTTGAGTCATTGATTGAATCCCAACATAATTCGAGTCTAATCTTGTAAATTGTGGGCCTAGTTATTGGTTAAATTGCAATTCAGCCCAACATTGTATAGTGTGGTTTGAATTAAACAAGTTAAATCCAATATCACATGAGATACCCTATAGCCGAAGTGGGCACAAAACCCTTATCCCCTTTTAATAAAAGCTGAAAAAATAACTTTTAATGAAAGATATTTCATAACGAGAACAATCCTGGCAAAACAATTGTTATCTCACTTTGTCGTCGATTAAATTTCGACATAATATCGCGAACTTTTAACTCTAGATAAATTCCATTGAAGCATATCTAATGATTTTCTCGTGCTTCACTGGTAATATTATTTAAAATCGCCACGGAACTGGTCTCTTCTTATAAAAAATCAAAAAGCATCTTTCGAGAGAAGGGATTATTTCATTGTTTTTTCTTGATGATGGGGTTGGTGTGGTGGTGATGGTGGTGGTGGTGGTGGTGGTGGAAATACCTCTTAGCTGTATTCATGCTTCTTTCTACTCGCAACTCACGTCACCCTTTTTCGTTTCGATTCTTGACACCCCTACCCATCATTACAAAAGTAGACTACAATCACTTGCATATCACACGAGTAGTATTTGATACATGCTTGACCATCAACAAGCATAAAGACAACTACTGAGTGATCAATGGCAATATAAAAAAAATGGCACATGTTCGATTGTCGAGGTTATGATGACGGACAATTGGTGGCCGCTCAAATGGATTCTAGCAGCCAATTTTTCAAGAAAAACACTTTAGATATTACCCAAGACATCGAGATAGTAGACACTAAAGGTGTGCATTGTGATAGAGCATTTACTATTTGAAAAACCAACCATGGAACGGCCATTGATAGTTGGATAACCCCCTAAGCATGATCAAGACGATTGTATGAAAAAGGGTGATGTGAGTTGCAAGTAAAAAGAAGCGTTAATATAGCTAGGAGCAATTATTAAATAATACACGACAACCAAGTGGTTATCACGCTATAAAGACCACCAATCATGCAATGAGAACTCATAATTCAACAAATCAATCAAAATGTTATCTCTTTATCTTTACTTTTCCTATACTACACTTTAATTTCCCTAGCTATAGTTTTCAAAAACCGATCATTGATTAGATTTTGACATGTTTCTATATCATGATCTTATTCTTTTGGTGTATAGTCATTGATTAAATTCCGACATTATATCTCATTATCTTGATATAATGCTATCGATTAGGTTCTAACATTGTACTATACAATCCCAATTTGAGTCGTTGATTGAATTCCAACATAATTCGAGTCTAATCTTGTAAATTGTGGGCCTAGTTGTTGATTAAATTGCAATTCAATCCAACATTGTATAGTGTGGTTTGAATCAAACAAGTTAAATCCAATATCACATGAGATACCCTCTAGCCGAAGTGGGCGCAAAAACCTTATCCCCTTTTAATAAAAGCTGAAAAAATAACTTTCAATGAAAGATATTTCATAACGGGAACAATCCCGGCAAAACAATTGTTATCTCACTTTGTCATCGATTAAATTTCGACATAATATCGCGTACTTTTAACTCTAGATAAATTCCATTGAAGCAACTCAAACTCTGGATTCAGATCTCAGTACCCTTTATGGTATCAGAGCCATGGATTTGTTTGAATCACTTTAGTTTGGTCATTACTACGTTTTGTTACTAGAAGAGAATCTCACATCCTATGGAAACTTCAGATTCATCTTCCCCTTCTCTTCCCATCTCTCTTACCTCTAACCTTTCTCTACAACCTCCACCTGAACTTCGCAAGTCTTCATGTTCAAAGATAGACTATCTTTATGAGGTGGCATACCTCACAGAAGATAGCAAGATCTCAGAAACCCAGCTCCCCATGATGAACCCATACACAGCTTTCGCAAAACCCCCTTCTTTTTCCCCACTGCGGTCTATTAAACACCTGATCAAACACACCCCCCGCACTGTCAAAGAATATGTTCAGTCCTCTCGCTTTGACCAACACCCTATTCAAGCAACTGAACAAGAACAGTTCGTTACTCTCCAGATTCCATCGGAATTTCCATTTCAATGGATTCAACAAGGCTATACTCATCTCCATTTTGGAGCCATCCGCCTTGCTTTGACCTTTTCATGGTCGAAAAGGCTTACCGATTCAGAAAAGAATAGCCTTGTTAGACACCGTGTTTTGGAATACCAAGAAGCTTGTGTTGGTACTATCCAAATAACAATGAATGCGAGTAATCGTTTTTTGTTACCCTGTTCCCAAACTTTAACATTGCTCTTGCAGATCCCAACCTACTGACTGCTCTAAAGGTTCAGTTACAAATTACTGGAGCTCCGCAGACTCCTGGATCCATTGCTGCCACCTTGCACTACCAGATGATCTACCGAGTTCAAAATCATGCCATAGATCTCAACATTCCAAACTCGAGGATGCCCTTGTCATCTCGCCGATCACGACCAGACCTCCCGTATCCATGTTCCTCGTCGATACCTAGAAATGAGCTTGTTAAGCTTCTTCCGGATAGTTGGGTCACCAACTACGAAAAACTTCATCAGAGTTGTAAACCACTCCAATCCAGTGAACCACAGTTCACCCGGAAAAAAGATGGTACTGTTACCATCTAGTTCGGCAAAGCCAAAGAGGAACCTTCCTCTATTTTTCCCACTATCCTCCACTTTACACCTTGTCCCACTAATCCTGTTTCAAGCGAACCAGATGACAAACGCTTTGTCCATTCTTTTGGTCCTCAAGGCCAGCCCATTCATCACTTCAAAGACCCTACTTGGACACTTTTTTTGGGACCCGTATTGCATTTGTCCATCATGTACAAGACCGATGATAAAGATGACAGGACCTTCGCCAAAAGAAGAAAAAACGAAGAAAGATACCCTTTACCAAAGGTATCTTAATGGAGATCCAACTGTTGGACCTCTCGGAGAAGATGGAGACAGATATCAGTTCATTGTTTCTTATGGACCATCCAGAACTACTCCACCAGCTGCACCACCACCACCTTGCACGCCAGCTCAACCACCACCAAAACCTATGATCACTTCGCCTTTCTATAAACCAATCCAGAAATGGATAAAAAAGAATCCTTCATGTCCCTTGAAACTACCCCGACCAAGCACCTGTGTACCCAAACCTGTCTCACCTCCTGTCCTACCCAGCATATGCATGTTCCATCCTGATGATTTTCCTCCACTTGAAAACACAGAACCATCTGGAACCAGCACCCGTACCCGAAAATTTCCTCCTTTGGAAAAATTCTCTGACCCACACCAAAGGTACTAGCATTCACCCAAGGTACCAAACCCCACTGGTCTTGATGCACAAGGACAACGTAAGCAGCCTTCTGTTGCCGAAACTGTTCTCAATTGCGGGCCCGAAAATGCCTTAGCTCGAATGAGCTTTTAAGCACCGTCTCCACACGTCTCGAACGGGTAGATAAGACTACTGACTTATCCTACCGCATGTTGAAAGACTTCCAAAAGCGGCTTCATTTGCTAGAAACTAAGCAAACACCCCCAAGCCATTATTTGGAAGATCAGAGACCAGAAATAGAAAAACTCCGCAGGTAGATCCAAATTCTCAAGGGTCAGCAGTCATTTACTCCACTTGATCCACCCCTTTTTCCCTCTCCTACCCTGCCACAAAAGCCAGAGTCATCATTTGGCTCATCCTCTTCTTTTGCTGCTGTTTTAAGCTCAGCTGCTCCTCCTCCTCAGAATAATTTCCTGATCCTTCGAGAAAACCTTCGTAAGCTTAAACTAAAACAAAAGAAATCTCCTCCTCCCACCGAGTATTCCCCACCTTCTCCGGGTACACCTGAACATCCTCCTGGAAATCATCCTCCTAGTAACCCCCCTCCTGGGGAAAAATCCGCCACCCTGACCATTTCCAATCCACTCGAAAATTTTCTTCGCCAGCAGATACCTTCTATTGCTGTTATCAAACATTCTGCCACGAACTAGATTGAAACATCATCTGGGTCTGATTCTGACATTTTAATTGAGTCACCCTCTTCAGAAGGGTCATTTTTTATGGCAGATAGTGTCAAGGGTGAAGAAATATTCTCTGAACCCGAAATCCATCATCCGAAACAACCGGACGCCACCCAATCCTTTACAGCCTCATCGTCCAAAATCTACTTCACACTAGATGACATTCCATATTTTAAATGGCCTGATAGGTTTCAAGAATTTCATGCTTGGCTCACCGCCCGGCATATTTCTGAACCTAGCACCTATGATATTCTTTTAGAATTCACTAGTCGTTTCACAGGAGCACTTAAAGACTGGTGGCACACTGCTGCAGAACAAGATCAGATGTACTTCTTGACACAACCTTTGGATAATGCTATCCAGTTATCCATATGTATTTCATTGGCAAGCTCGAAGATTCCAAAGAACTCAAAAGAAAGGAGTTCTTTGACCGGAAATGTTGCTCACTAAGACGCAAAGATCTTGATCGTCATTTTCAAGCTATGATTAAACTGTTTTATCTACTTGGCGCAGATTGGAATCTCAAGCCCATCTTCTTAGCATCCATCCCAAAAGAACTCAGCCAAGCCGCTGAGAAAACTCTCCAACAAAGGCAGAAGACCGTAACAGAAGTTACTTTTGGTGAAATCCAGCAAGCCGTTCACATCACCATAGAAGAACTTTGCCTCCGAAGAGAAGCCTTTCGAAACTTTCTCAAAGAAAACAGGCATCTTGATAAAGCATGCTTCAAACTCGGTCTGAAGATTAAATGCCCCAAGGATTGTCCTGATCCTTCCTGCACCGGATGCAAAAAGAAAAGACATTTCAAACGACTTTCCTTCAAAAAGACACACAAAGGAAAAGGCAAAAGTAAGTGGAAATTTTTGCGGAAAAGCCATCATCGTTTCTCTAAGAAACGTAACAAAGACAGGTGTTATATCTGCAACAAAAAATGATATTTTGCAAAAAATTGTCCAAAGGCAAGCAAGCGAGGAAGCCATTTGATCGATAAAATTGCCACAAAACAGGCATCCAAACTTGATGATTCGGATATTGAGTCTTTTTTTCTTTAGACGACCAACCATCCGAAAATACCCTTTGCGCCATTCAGACATATAGCTCAGATTCAGATTCTGAGAACGATGTCTTCACATTCTTGCCTGATTCACCTGCCGAAATTGAACTCAATGAACCTGTCCATCACACGTATATCCCTGTCCACATCCTTCTGTCCAAATACCATAAATCAATCCCTTTGGTAGCACTCATCGACACTGGAGCCAGCTCTTCCATTCTGGACACAAATATCCTTCCAGAAGAATTTTGGAAACCTTACACCAGGTATTTCAACTCTGCCTCTGGTGACACTTTTGCTACCAAGTATCGCAGTAAACCCATTACTATCCAGTTCTTTCCCCAATGTTCCATAACCACCAAAGTTCTTAGTTCTTAGTCTCCAGACAAAGATATCATCATTGGGTGGGGCATCTTGACCCAACTTCCCAAACTCAGAATTCTGTCTCATGGCCTTCGCTTCAAGAATCAATTTAAGAAATTTGTAGATATCAAACGATTCTATGCCCTTCAACCAGCCGTCCTGGATCCAATAATCTAGAGTCTACTTTCTTCCCGTGTCTTTGAAACACACTCCCAATTTTCCCAAACTTGCACCCAACCTTTGTGGAAAAACTCTTCTTTCTATGTCAAACTTCCCTTTAAACGGAATGAAGACATCAATCCCACAAAGGCTAGTCACTCGGAATGAGCCCCCGAACATCTCACACTCGCACGCAAGAGTGCGCGGAACTACCGGCACGGGGTCTCATTGAACCTTCTGACTCTCAATGGGCATGTGAAGCATTCTATGTCAACAAACGAGCCGAGCAAAACCGTGGGAAAATGAGGTTAGTGATTAATTACCAACCTCTGAATGAGTTCCTTCAAGATGATAAATTTCCATTGCCTCATCGAAATTCCCTCTTCCTAAGCCTTGCTCAAGCAAAGATCTATTCAAAATTTGATCTTAAAGC
The DNA here is from genome assembly GCA_014182735.1 of Corymbia maculata. NCBI lineage: Eukaryota > Viridiplantae > Streptophyta > Magnoliopsida > Myrtales > Myrtaceae > Corymbia > Corymbia maculata. The sequence continues at coordinate 6,862,738 of CM024689.1, read as the reverse complement.
AGGATTTTGGCAACTAAGTATTGACCCAGAGACAGACCCAAAACTGGGTTCTATATCCCAAACCAACATTTCCAATGGACAGTTGTCCCTTTTGGTCTCAAAATTGCCCCTTTACTGTTCCAAAAGGCTATGTGCAAAATCTTTGAACCCATCCTTCCAAACTCCCAGATTTATATTGATGATATCCTTCTGTTCAGCCATGATGAACAGTCTCATTGTCAGCTCTTGACACATTTTGCTAACATTGTTAAAAACCATGGTATCATGCTTTCTCGAAAAAGATGATTATTGCCCAAAAAGAAATCGAATTCCTTGGCATGCGTCTTAAAGATGGAACCTACTGCCCTAAACCTCATATTGCTGATGAACTCCAAAAATTCCCTGAAAAGGATCTCAATCCTAAACAAGTCCAGCAATTTCTTGGCATTGTAAATTATCTGAGAGACTCCGTTCCACACATCTCTAAATATTTGAGACATCTCCAACGAATGCTCAAAAAGGATCCTCCCCCATGGGGATCCAAACAGACTCAAGCTGTAGCTCAACTCAAACAACTCTTGCAAAACCTTCCTCCTTTAAAAATCCCATCCACTGGCAAACGAATTCTCCAAACTGATGCCAGCGACAAATATTGGGCAGCCATTCTTTTCGAAGAAATTGATGGAAATAGGCATATTTGTGCCTATAAAAGTGGTCGATTCTCTCAAGCAGAGATCCATTATCACTCCACTTTTAAGGAAATACTTGCAGTAAAGTATGGCATCAAGAAGTTTGAATTTCATCTCATCGAACACCATTTTCTTGTTGAAATGGATATGTCATCATTTCCTCAGATGTTTAAGTTCAAACAAAAGCAGGTTCCCCATCCACAACTGCTAAGATGGGCTGAATGATTTTCTAAATACTCCTTTGAAGTCAAACACATTCCAGGAACTAAGAATGTCCTTACTGATTTCTTGTCCCGTCCAAAGGAACAAATGCAAACCATCAATATGTATGTCAAAAAAGAGCCCTTTCAAGACACATACCGAATGCAGACAAAATTCCGGAGGTTGGCCCGGTCTAAAATACCCTCCCGATGTTCCCGAGGCAATCCACCACAATAATCAAAGAAAGACTTCCGTAATTAATGTGGGAATATCACTTCCGGATTTTCCGTGAACATGGTGGTCTCGATGCTTAAACCGGACGGACTTCATCCGCAATATCCATTCATCCACCCTCTCAAATGGTCTCCGATGAAGAATTTCGAAAGAACTAAAATGGTTATTGTGGTACATGTTCAACCCGTACACTATAGCCATTGAATTTCCCACGATAAAATTTTGCGGGTTATTTACAAGGATGGCGGGCTCAACCTCATAATCGAAACACCTCTTGGAGATTTTTGCATGGTACAAACCACTCCAATATTGGAGAGAACTATTCAAAGTCCAAAATCGCCAAGGAAGGCTGAACCGAGAGAGACACACTGTTGTCTTATTCCACCGACCATGGACATTTTCCCATCCATGTGGATGGATTTCTGACAAACCTTCTATTGCAGGAATATCAAGCTACATGCCTCAAGTTTTTCAAGAATTTGCTCGAATTCACCAGACACTTCCATACTCAGTCACGACAAGCAGACCAGCATCTCGTGAACTCCAAAGGATCCTATGCCAAAAGAATCGTACCATCCCACCAGAAGCATGGCTATCTGCACAGGTCCCTGCCTCTTAGGACCACCTTGAAACTTGGGATACCACCAGAAACCAGATCCAAGAGGCTCTTCAAATCTTTCGTCAGAATAATCCAGACTCCTCCACCCCCTATGATCCATGGGGGGGCCACTCTCACGGGACCCTTGGGAGACACCCCAAATTACGCCCCTTATCCCGGCTCTTTCTCCAATACTTTCGGTGCCCGGCTCATCCCGTCCACCAGATCTGTCGACAGAAGAAATCGAGAACCTCATCCGAGCTTTCAAAAGAGAAAAAGATAGAAGCTCCAATCCATATGCAGAAGAGGCTTTCTACAGAGAACAATTGGCTCATCATAGCTCTGATGATTCGGACTATGACCACTACAATGCTAGAGACGGAAGAGACGTTTAAAAAAAAGCCGTCCTGAAAACACTGTACACCGGTACTGTAGCATATTGTTCACTGTTCACCCAGTCTGTTTTCACTGTTCATTCAGTCTGTTTTCACTGTTCATTCAGTCTGTTTTTACTATAGCAACAGGCGAAAAACTACTGTTCATAGCCTGTCACGGGATTTCTTTAGGACTCCCTACGTGTGTAGCCCTTAAGTGGCTAAGTTTGCTCAATTATGTCCTAGCATGGCCAGTCCACCTGCTCTTGTCGTTTGTATCCTCCTTTGCCTATATAAGAGCAAGGAGTCTCCATTGTAAGATCCATCGAGTGAAAAATAAGAAGTGTGTTGTGTATTCTATATCCAACATGATCTTCTAAACACTCTCATTCTCCTCTAGTCCAGAACGATGGTTCTGAACAAACACTGTGATTGAGAAAAATCATGGAGTATGCTCTGCACTTGCCCTTAGGGGATCCTGTGCATCAGAATTTCCGATATTTTAGAGTTTACTAGGATCTAAGTCTTTTGTTTGAGGAAGAACTTGGTGGCTAACAGGCAGTCCCTATTGAAGGCCAAGAGGGCCGTGTGTGGGATAGCATACTTGTCACAAGTTTGCAACTCAAACTCTGGATTCGTATTGAATTGCAAAAGAATATCATAGGTGCTAGGTTCAGAAATATGCCGGGCGGTGAGCCAAGCATGAAATTCTTGAACGGAACCAGTCTCTTTTTATAAAAAAAAATCAAAAAGCGTCTTTCAGGAGAAGGGATTATTTCATTGTTTTTTCTTGATGATGGGGGTTGGTGAGGTGGTGGTGGAAATACCTCCTAGCTATATCCATGCTTCTTTTTACACGCAATTCACGTCACCCTTTTTCATACAATCGTCTTGATCATGCTCAGGGGGATTATCCAACTATCAAAGAAGGCTGGTAGGAAATTGGGTCATGTAGCAAAAATTCTTAAGGCGTGCATGATAACCATTCTGTTTCTATTTTTGGAATATATTTCTATTTCGGAAATAAAAATTTGTTTAGTAAAAAATTTACTTTTTTTATTTTTTGAACAAATTTATATTTCGAAATAGATTTGGAATAGAAATTAGAAATAAAAAAAATTTACTTTTTTATTTCTGGAATAGAAATCAGAAATTATTTATTTCTTTCTTCTTCTTACTTGAAGGGATTTTGTGTCGTTCGCCGCTCACCATCACCACCGCCCGCCGTCGGCCGCCGCCGCCATTGCCGATCGCCACTACCGCCGGTCGACGGTTGCTGGCTGCCCCGCCGACATCGCCCTTCCCATTATCGTCACTATTTGGGAAAGTGAAATTTTTTTTATTATCAAACGAATTTCTATTCCAAGAGTATAACGGATTTTTTTGTTCAGAAACTCATTCAAAAAAGAAATAAAAAAAATCTATTTTTATTTCAGAAATGTTATCATTCGCGACCTTAGTTATTAAAAGAAAAGATAGGAGATGGCGACGTCTGACGTTGACGCATGCTCATTGGCCTCCTCCACCACCCTATGATATCGCGTAAAATACAAAAATCCGCGATCTCTTCAGATCCGCTACGTGCAGCGCCGACAACTCTCTGTTTTCGGTTAGGGTTGGGATGGTGGTTAGGGATTTATTTCATTGTTTTTCCTTTGATAATGGGGGTTGGTGTGGTGGCGGTCGTGGTGGCGGGTCGTGGTGGTGGAACGTTTACCATTTCTTATTTCCCATTCGCCCAACCCCAGCTTGGACTCATCGCTCTTCCTCTTAATGCCTTTCGCTATTTGGAAATTTTTCCTTGAAAGCCGGGCTCTCGTGATCCACGTGTAGAGACTCGACTACCACGAGAATCATGAGGTAATGCTTCGAACCACTACGTGAATCGATTAAGTTCGGGGTGTAAATCCATGCAAGCAACCTTAATATTCTACTATTTAGGAACTTGAAATCGCCTCTCGATCGAGCTCTACTTCTCACAGTTCATGCCTCGCTCGATCTCTCGCCTCTCGCGCCTCTTAGCTCCGCGAAAGACTTCTTGGAAGAGCTTTATCTCTCACGCCTCTTCACATCTCTTTGAATCTCGTTGCTTTAAGATAATCATACCTCTCGACATCTGGTTCATTCTCGACGAATCTTGTTGCAAAAACAATGACTACATAATTACATTCCTTATGAATTATTCATAAATCAACTGGCTTCATTAAACCACTTACGAACTAAATCGAGCCAATCTCTGATTCTAAAAATCGAGAATCAATTCTTTTGATCCAGTTTTTAATTCCTGGGCAAGACTGGACTAGATTGAAAATCGATCATCTCTAAAGCCTCGTACTAGATCTTTGATCTGGATAATTGAGATATACTAAATTTGCTAGGGATATACTTGGAGCAAGATTTTCCTTTGTTTATACTCTTTCCATAGGAAGATTTTTCTTATCAAATTCAGTACCGAAAAGAGCATATTCCGGAGGATCCAATTGTCGCTCTCCATACGGGAAGTTTCTTACACCGCGGGTATATCAGATAAAACTCGATGCGTCAAATGGTCGAACAGATCTCTGTCTCTCTCTCTCTCTCTCTCTCTCTCTCTCAAGGTTTGCCTCTTTTTACTTTTGTACGAGTATAAAGCCGAAGCAGGGGATAAAGAGGAGATCATCCCGATTCGCCGCCCCCGAAGAAATGAAATAAAAGCGTCCGCTTGGTAGGACCCCTCAAATCTCATTCATCCGAAAACAAGAATTGTGAGGATCTAGACACTCTATAAATGCCAACCCTACGTTTCTCTCCTTCCCATCCCCTTGACCCCTCTCTCCCTTCGTTCGTTCCTCCTTCTTCTTCTTCCCCTGCACCTGTTGTTATGATATAACCCGCATCAGCCTTCCTTGGACCGGATCCAGCGCAGGTGCTTGCTCTTCTCCGTGTAAAATGACGACCCTTTTGTTCTTTTGTCTCCCGCTTCTTCCTCGTAGCTTAAAAATCTCGCCTTTTATTATATTGCTGTTGTGTGTCATGTATGCCGTGTACTCTGACCCTTCTCTGTCAATAACGCTATTATCTTAATCTGCTTCTCGTCTGAATCTGAAAGATTCCGTATTGATTAGTCTTTGACGCGTCCTTCCTCTCCCCCTCTTGTATGTCATTAGTATGAGGACTTGACTTGTATGCATTTTATCAGGGTTCTGGGTCGGATTGGTGATTGAGGTTGTTGGTGGTTCTCGTAAATGGGAGCTTTGGATGAGGAGCATTTCGATGCGGAGCTGGAAAATAGAGTCAAGCTTGGTTGTCTTGAGCTAGGTGGTGAGGAAGAGCCTGATGCTTTGGCTATTCAGGGTGCTGTTAAAGTTCTGTTGCAGGGTTTGGGTGAAGATGTGAACAGAGAAGGTCTCAAGAAGACCCCGCTTCGCGTTGCCAAAGCCTTTCTTGAAGGAACTAGAGGTACTTACCTATTGTTTCGTCATAACACGAGTCGTTTCAGTTTCTTAATTCACTACCATGATGTTGCGTCATTGAATCAAGGTAAAAGTATCTTCTCATTTTCTGGGATGTGCTGGGATTTTTGTTATTTCGCTGTGAATTCTGGCTCCCGGATTTTGGACGATGACATTTGACACTTAGCTTCCTAGGTTGTTGAGATGTTTGGTATTTTCTACGGGTAGTTGGTAGGCCATCGTCCACCAACTTTGGCTGTCAACATGTGTAACCGAAGAAATGAGTGCCAAGGGCAAAATTTTCACATTTTTATTATGTGAACTTTAAAGTCAGATCTTGGAGTTTGGCACATTACACTGGAACATGTGGACATGCTAAAACATACCCTACCGTTCATGTTTGTCTCTTAAGAATTTAGGTGCTTCTGGTTTTGAATATCAGACACTTTGGCATCATCTGGTTGGATTTCCCCTTCCTTCCAATGCCACTATATTTGGTCCCTTCTTGGGGTTAAGCTTAATTGTTTTTTTTCTTGTAAAACAAAATATATGAAGGGGCAATTTGATGTTTTACCCAAAATGATCCTTCTGTTGCTTCTGAGCACCTTAGTATACTCTGTCTATTGCTTCCTCTATTTTTCGTAGATAGCAACTCTCTGACGTTGGAAGGGAATCTCTGGTTTTGTACTTGGTCAAAATTCCTGCTGTACATTCCACCTGCCACATTTTCTAGCGGAATCTGGTGAGCTGGAGGGGTCCAGATTCTGCAGATGTTGCATGATTCCTTAAAACTGCTAAGTCCAATACATAAGCATACTATCTCTGTGGATTTATTAGCATTGGGTTTGCCATAAGAAGGCATTATGCAATTTTTTCTTGGTTTTATATTCTTTTGTGTTTCAGTTTTCTTATTTAATAAGTCTTCTTCCCCTTTCCTTGGTGAGCTGGTGAAGTGTATATCCGTGGTTGTTGATTCATTTAGTGCTATCAAAGCCTGCTCGATACCTTCTGCTGTCTTCCATGTGTCCAAGAGCAGTATAGGAACATGAATTATGCTTTATTTTTCTAGGGCAACTGAATGTATTGTCCCCTTGTCAATTGCATACAGAAATCTTGTTTTCTCCTCTCTGTATAGTTCCCAGTGTGTCTTGTATAGCATCCACTTTTTCTTTGGCTTTTCCTTTTCTTGCAGTTTGGTTTCTCTAAATACTATGACTCTTGGAAACACATGGGTCTATCACTTTGCAAGTAGATCTATCATATCAGGACAAGTAAATGTGTCTTCTTCTTTCTCTAGAACTGAATCATATAATATTTCTTTCATAGGTTATCGACAATACGTAAAGGACATTGTTCAAGGTGCCTTGTTCCCTGAAGCTGGTCTTGACAAGGAAATTGGTCATGCCGGAGGAGCTGGTGGGCTTGTGATAGTTCGAGATCTGAATCTTTTCTCATATTGCGAATCCTGTCTTCTCCCGTTCCAGGTCAAGTGTCATGTGGGTTATGTCCCTTCTGGACAGCGGGTTGTAGGATTAAGTAAGCTCTCGAGAGTATCTGATGTATTTGCTAAAAGACTTCAAGACCCACAACGTCTAGCCGATGAAATAGCTTCAGCCTTGCAGAATGGTATCAAACCTGCAGGTGTTGCTGTTGTACTCCAATGCTTACACATCCAATTTCCAGTCTCCCTCACCTCTAATCACGAAGATTGGGCAAAGATTCAGGTTACTTCAGGTTCAGGTGCTTTCAAAGACGAGAAGGCCGGAGTTTGGGGTGATTTCTTGAGTCTTCTTAAATTTAGGGGCATTAATATCCATAAAAGCTGCACAGGGGAATCAACTGGCAAATCTTGGTGCCCCTCTTGGTCTCCCTTGAGCTCTACAACATGCTCCGGCCTTGGCTCTTTGAATCCCGGAATGGTTACTGCAGTAACTTCGATTATTCGGTCGTTAGGTGAAGACCCATCAAGGAAAGAGCTTGTTGGAACCCCTGGTCACTTCGTAAAGTGGCTCATGAACTTCCAGAATACCAATATACCGATGAAACTTAATGGCTGCACCATTGATAAAGTAGATTCATTACCCAATGGGGAAGTTAATGGCGAGATGGAGCAGCTTTGTTCGGAGCTGAACTTGCCGTTCTGGTCTCAGTGCGAGCACCATTTGCTTCCCTTTCACGGCAGCATTCATATAGGATATTTCCACAGGGAAGGATTAAGCCCATCGGTGAAATCTCTGTTGCAGTCAATAGTTCACTTCTATGGCTTCAAGCTCCAGGTACAGGAAAGACTCACCAGGCAGATTGCTGAGACGGTTTCTTCATTGCTGGGAGGAGATGTGATGGTAGTTGTGGAGGCATACCACACTTGTATGATATCTAGAGGGATTGAGAAGTTCGGAAGTAGTACAGCAACAATTGCCGTGCTTGGCCGATTCTCAACTGATTCAGTAGCAAGAGCTAAATTTTTGGACAGCATTTCAGAGGCAAATGGAGGGTGAAAATTGAACTTTAAGGATTCATACAAGCTTTCTCTATTCGTTTACCGCCTTTCACCAGGTGGTCTTCAGATTGCAGGAATAATTTGTGAGTGATTTCCGGTCTATTTGGAGACTGGAGGGTCTCATTCAAGTTTTTGATTTGGCGGTGGGTCAAGTTTGTACCGAGCAGATTGTCGAGATAATCGAGATGGAAAGAAAACGTCAGAGATTTCGAAAGGTTGCTCCTCACCCATTATTTTCCCCACAAGAATTGTATCGTGAAATTTATCAATTTTCTGTGAAAGGTCTGGTCTTAGGCGATATTTCTAGGTTGCTGTCGCCTTGTTTTATGTTCTTTATATCGAAGGCACACCTGGCTTTGTGCCCTTATTGCCTGATTCCTAATGTTACTCAGTTCACCGCAGTTTTGCTCAGTCCTTAACCATATGCATCACTTCGCCTCAATGCTAAAACCACTTGAAACATTACTCGGTCCTCTATGAGATGATAGACTGATTCTTGGTAGGGTGAGTGGTCTGGGTGAGCAGTTTTCACCTGAAATTGGGAATCACCCATCGAGTCTTTAGATCCATCTGGGGACCGGACCAGACCAGACCATCAAGCTTCATCCGTCGCCTAGCCATGACATCCCTGTCTAGTCGAGTCACCTGCAGCAAACTCGATGACTTCTAGTGCTCCACTGTGACACTTCTTGCAGTGATGGACCTCCGTCAACGTTATTAGACTTGATGGTATTATAGACTAACACTTTACAGGTTTCCCAGCGTTATCGTTGTTCTAGGGGCATTAGCCCAGTTCTTCCCGGTGTTCCTAATCTCGACGGCGCAAGTCCGACAACATCAGCGTTCGCTGCCTTTATACATTAAACAAACAAACAACCTATAATTTAGAGATTTAGGATTTTAATTTTTCTAGAGTCTTTGAGCTAGACCGATCAAACAAACAAGCAACTTACAGATTTAGGGATTCAGTGAGTAGATTGAAAATTAAGGATTTGAACTTACAGCTAATGGAGGCGATCGAGAGCGAGAGAGGGAGGCAATGAATGGCCGGAGGCATGGTCATGAATCAATGGGAGTTGAGAGTTGAGAGTTGAGGCCATGAGTAAGAGATGAAAAGACTGAGATGAGAGAGCCACTGAGGAGAGAGACAGAGATGAGAGTGAGAGTGAGGCAATGAGATTCTAAGACGAAACAAGCTAGTTTCAAATAAGGAATTTAGTATTTTCATTTTTTTCAAATTAATCTATAACATTAATTTGGTCGAAGTGGACAATTCCACACTTCGAACCAAGAACGGACCAGTTCCGGGCGGCCTATGCGGTTCGAATTGCTTTGCACATCCCTAATTCTTGGGTTGGGTATAAGACAAGAATAAAAAAGGCGTGCATTTATTTGCAGTGTCAGAAGTATTGAGGCCTACGAAAGACGAAACGCTGAGCAGGTTTGGCGATCCCCCGCACCGCGTCTGCCTGACTGCGAAAGAGGACCCGAAACGCGAGCGAATCGAACTCATCGAGAAGAATAACTAATTTATCGAGTCTACTAATCTCACATATTCAATAGAGATTAAGATAATTTGCAATCATGCAAATCCAGCACTCTCGGTGCCCCTTGTTATGACATTGTAAAAGAAGAGAAATGTCCATCTTCCTAGTCATGCGCATCAAGAACCTCAGCCTCTCTTGAACACACATGCACTGTGACAGAAAAAAGCCACGACTCCTGAGAGATGCTTACGCGTCCCTGGAGGAAAAGGTTACTACTGCAGTTTATCTATATGCATCGCCCGGCAAGCACAATGATGGAATTTCTCTCTTCTTTAATGAAAATGACAAAGAAGCTCCTAGTAAAGAACAAAGTTTATGTACTAGCAGAGGCAAGACCTGCCAACAGCGATAAGTAAAAGCAAATCAAAAGGAATGATGATATCAGAAGCAATATAATCTTTCATATCCTAAGTGATTTAACCACAGACATAAACAATGAGAACTCTACTTCGAAGAAACATGCTTGGGAGATCGGATACGTAAAAGCAATTTATTAGTTATGAAGAACTGTTCATAACCACGCATCTGAAAGTTTCTGCAGGTACCCATATGCACAACACCTGGTTCTTATGTGAATGAACGCTCAGTGATTGCTTCAGATTCGAAGGTGTGGGAGTGAGAGACAATACAGCAAAGATAAAAGTAATCTTCTCATTCCAGCCACAAATGCCGAATTTTAGGCCAATCGATGTGAATCTTCGATTTATGCACATGTTGTGATCCTCTTATGCTGGGGTGTGCTCTTTTTATAAAGGCTGCGATGATAGCAATTCCAACAATAAGGGCCACATAGAAGCATGCTGATGCCGGCACTCTCCATACCTGGCAGAACATACAGTCAAGCCAATTCTAAAGACATGTAGATGTGCGCATGATGTCTATGCATTCATATCCACGGATCAAGGCACTCATCCAACTGGAAGGAGAATAAGGGGAGTGAAATACATGGACAGTGAAAACGGTAGACAAAACAAAATTGTGAGTTCTGCCGCTCTGCTCAACAATAATGTGGCTGCCACAGAGACAAAAGTCAGGGGCGGGAAGCTACCCACTTAGCAAAGCTAAAAAGTTTTGCATTTAATAATTTCCCAAAAATTTGCATGTTATACAGCGGACCCACAGACCTATCTGAGCAACTGCTATTGAGGGATATGTACATCCATGTGTCTGTACGCATTGCCACAGTTTCTGTTCTTAACAATCTTAGCTTTCTTGAGTTGCAGCCACCTTTTTACCCTTCCTTAGAGCATAACACAATTTTTTTTCTATTATTAACCAATAAATTGTCAAATTTCAAAAGATTCTAAGAAGAGTCAAGGCACATATCAAACACCACTAACGCAATAATATGTATCTTCTCAAATGTGCTAATTTGGAGTCAGTCTAACATGTTCATGTATGCTTTACTAGTAAAAACTTTACTAGTGAATGATATTCAAAGGGAAGAATTTAGACCTCTCGGGCTATAATCTGCATAAAGGAGGATAATTGTGAATGATGATGCACATATAGCTGAAAGAGCCTTACCTTTTTTAAAACCCAAGTCTTACGAGGAAGATTTCTATCAGCATGTTCAAGGGAATAACGCAGCATGTCAACTATTGTGAACTGCGTTAAAAGATCGGAGTTATCTGCAACAAGGAGTCACATTTTACTTCCACTTCACAAATGAATCACTCAAACTTTGAAAGCTGAACCAATATACCTGGAATATCAAATATTTGCTTTGCAGGATGGATGCCAAAAAGCTCTCCCAGGTATATGCGAACACGAGCACGCTCAGTGATTGAAAGTAGATCCCCATGCGTGACAACTACAGCAGGCTTGTCATCTGTAAAAAGGAAAAAACATACAAATTACCTAATGCTTGTAATGCTTTTTGCTCGGGATTCTTCACCAGTAAGCATGACAATTGACTGCTCTTTTTTACCATCTTTGTGCAGAGACCAATGGTAACAGTACCAGAAGGCAATGTTAGCAAATGTTATCTAACTGTTCGTACAGGAGACAGAGAATTTAGAAACTTAACTCAGATATTACCATTTATAGAACAATTGAAGAAAATAAAAGCACAGGCAGAACTTCGAGAACAACCCTAAATAGTTAATATCTCTCTGTTGCAACAATAAATGTCACCATCTTTTCATTGAAAAAGACAGCCTTCAACATCATTTCTCCGTTAACTCTAAAGAGTTGCAGACAATGTCTCAGAATATGCACTTTTGATAATCCTGGCCTGACAATTCTAATGTTAACCGACTACCTACGAAATAATATAGTCCCGGCATAAGATTTAGTCCCTTGAAACAGTGATGTGTATTATCACAACATTCATTTTAATCATTCTTAAACTGACATTAACATCTCAAGTCATTTTTTAGACCAACTGGGTGACCTATGTCACAAGATATGTTGGCATCAGCAGATTTCTGCTTACGATCCTTTTCACTTTTATCTCTCAAGATTTACCTAAGTAGGATAAACCCCGTCTGAATACAAAATGCAGACTCTTCTACCCTCACTATAGCTCTTCCCAGCACTTCTTTTGCCTATTTAAAGCTTCCCTTCCCTTTACTGCAGTTATATTAAACCATAGATGTTGTGGTACCTTTAAACGACAAATACGGGCAATTATAGGTATTAGCGATCAACTGCATGTACTGTGATTGGCCATCATGGTTATTGTCCATGGATTTGAGAACTGTTAGGCTGTTAACAACAAATATCACAAAATTCACCCTCCTTATTACTGAGAACGGATGACCACTCCAGCGAGCTTTGCACCTCATTCTCTTCCTTAAACTCGAATCATCTGATTCCCTGAAAGTAAAATGCAGAAGTATTATAGTTTTGAACGGATAAAACTATTTATAAAGCCAACTCCAGCCTGAAGCAAGATCTTTACACCTGATGACAAGTTCACCATGACGAACGCCTTTTGTCATCCATCGTTTGATGATTTTATTGTCTTCAGAGGGGTCAGCAGACAAACTACGGGTATCATAAAGACAGAAGGATGTCGAACCCCTTGGAATCATGTACTCCTGGAGGAAGTATGTCCCATCTCCCGCAGAAGGATTATCTGGTGTAAAAGACAATTAAAGAAGAAACCAGTTGGATGAACTACAGCATCTTACAGAACATTAATAAATCAAGATTTAACATGTCAAAGGCAGTGAAGTGACATTACATGATACTTGGGCTCTTTCTGGGGCAAACTTATCATCATCGAGCAACTTGGATATCCTGTTGACAAGACTGCTTTTTCCTGCCCCTCTTGGACCAATCAAGATGAGGGACGTCGTCTGTGGCACATTATAGTCGAAAGATTTTGTACCACCTACTTCCTCAATCCATGCTCCAGGGTAGTAGCTGCAAAGTAAAGTTCGTAAAATCAGGTGAGCATAGTACAAGCTAAACTAATTGCATGCTACTTTAACAAAGTCCAATTTTGCCCAACAGCATTGGAACATCCAGCTCATTACATAAGATGCAACATCCATACATCACATAGAAGGGACAATGAGCACTGAAACGTAATTTTTTCACAAAGAACATTGAATTAGATGATCATAATGGAATACACAAGACAATTCTAAGAATTTAATACCTCAGAATCTTGCTTTTTGCACGACCCAGACTATCAATGTGAACCCGCGAGTCGTCATAGCTCCCCAAGACTTCTCTATAAGCGCTGCTCCTCCTTCGCAAGTAAACTTCAGATTCTAGAGCAGAAGAAAGCACACCATCCTCCTCCTCAAAATCCCCAAGTCCAAAAACATCATCTTTCTTTGCAGTTTCACTCCCATTCCTGCCGAGACCATCCCTGGCAAGCAAAAAAGCCCACATTCCATATCTGACTGATAATCAAACAAAACCCACTTGATTTCGCTTTTGAATTCTAACCATAACATCTTAGATGCTAATGCCTCGTTTGGTTCATCTTGGAATTAAATCTTTCAAGGAACGAGAATCCTAATACTAGAATTTTCCCTTTTCTTTTCTTTTTTTGCAACATTCAACTCCAAAATAACTTTTCTATCCAAACACGAACGTTCTAGTATTAGGATGAACCAAACGAGGCCAGAGGAAATCTGAAATTCTGAATTGTAAATGTCAAAGCATTTCGCTGCGAAACCCACCAAAAATAAAAAAAAATTTAAGCACCTGAAATGAGTGGGAACTTGAGAAGCGAAGCCTTCGTCCAGTGACACTTCGCCTTCTGCAGACAGATTATTCATGGGAAAGTGATCATGACACCGAGAAACGAATTGGGTATCAATATAAAGTTTCTGATCGGGCGAGGATTGTGATGGGACGAGCAAGAGGAGAAAGCGACGGAACTCACCGGATAAAGAGCCGCTGGAGAGGACGGACTCGACGGCTTCACCACCCATGATCGAGTTTTCGCAGATTGAGCTCCGAATCGAGCCTTCACAACATAAACTCACATATAGAGAGAGAGAGAGAGAGAGAGAGAGGGTGGTTTTACAGGGGTATGAAGGGAGGATGCGAAGGAAGCAGATGGCACCTTCGCCAGGTGGAGTGCTTCCACTAAGCAAAGCAGAGAAGGAGAGGGCGAAGGAGGACGGTTCTTTCACTTGTCTTCCTGCTTAAGCATCTTCCGGAATAACGCCACCACCACTGTACTAACTCGAATTTCGTAATAAAAATCCACACACATTCATAATATATATGTGTATATATATATATATATACCCAACTTGACCCGCCGTACACAAAATCCACAACGGTGGACCTGAATTAAATGGGCAAAGTTGCATTGGATCGAATAATCATTGAAGTTTGGACCATTCTTTTAAATAGGAATAGAGAAGTGAGCCTTACCTTTTTAGAGTAAATTGAAATAAAAATAATTTAATTTTAAGTATGAATTTTAGCTTATATATTCTGTAAAAAAACGAGATAAAAATCTGAAAGTAAAAATTAAAAAAAAATTAATAAAATAAAAAAATTGAATCGGATCGGGGCCGAGCCTCGAGGGTAAGTGCTCAAACGGTGAGCTCAATCAGTAATTCTGCTAACGACGATGTGTTTGGCAATATGTTTTTCTAAAATCGCTGTCACCTCGAAGCGTTTTTTACGACAATTATTACGAGCCGCCGCGGGGGTGTGGAATTTGATAAGCTGCAACCTGCGACGATCTCTCTTCACGGCCAAAGCGGGAGAAGTCGTACCGAACGTATTCTCGAATTATTATTACGATCAGTATCATCCGAAATTTTCATCGAGCGGAGTCAGATTCGCTTTTTCCAATGCGATCGAAGAGTAAAACCAGCGTACTGAGGCGACATCCGTGAGTATTTTCCTTGAAAGAGAGAAGGAAAAGCATGCTATAACTCTTTTCGTCCTGGACAAGACAAAAGGACGTGGACCTTGACATGTACTTAAACTGATATCTCTTAAGTTTGAAATATTAAATTCGAAGATCTTATTTAGGGCGGGAACAAAAATTATTATTACCCTTAAATGAATGAGGTCTCCAATGAAAAAGGTAGGCTTTGCATCACCTCTTCAGAGATGACACCATCGAGTTGGATTGTATGGTAATACTCTGCACATGAGATAAGAAGCTAAGTCGACTAAATCGACATGTCGGGATGAAGATCTCATTTAGGGCGGGAAAAAAAATTATTATTACCCTAAAATGAATTAGGTCTCCGATGAAAAAGGTAGGCTTTGCATCACCTCTTCAAAGGTGGCACCATCGGGTTGGATCATATAGTAGTACTCTGCACATGAGATAAGAAGGTGAAGCGTGAAAGAATTCCTGCTGAGTCGGCTAAATCGACATGTCAGCTCCATGTCCCTTGAAATAAAGATGACTTGTATACTTTGATTTCTTAAGCTAGAAGATATGAGCCATGAGATGCTTGGGTGGCTTTGTCTAGCTCATTTTTTTCTAATTAATTCAGATAAATGATCTCCAATTCCTTACATGGAAATTTTTAACGCCCCAATCCACTGTTCTCAAGAAATTTTTCTAATCAAGTCTTTTGTACTTTTAATTTTCCTAATTAAGTATTTCTACTTGCACTGATTATCTAATCAAATCTCTACGACATCAAATACGGTCAAATAAAGATGGTGCATCAACCCAACAACGTCAGAGCGCACTCATAATATAATTAGTTTTCCTATTTTCTAACTGTTAAAATCCCTATGGATGATCTATTTGAACGAGAGCGACTGCGCTTAAGGTTTTGTTTAGCAAGCCACGTACGTGTTGACTATCATCATTTGGACAAATACAGAAAACCAGTGAAATGGCATCATCAGCCGAAGGTGACACTGCTTTCCATTTATCTATTGACCATTGATTTGGATCTCAACCGCCGTTGATTTTGATCAAATCTATATACGGACGATGTTCGTAACTTTGTACCACACAAACTCAAAAGTCCGAGATCATGCCCTTAAAAAGCGACAAACCTCGAGTTCAATTCTAACGAGGAGAGTCTATCCTGTCTAATTCTTACTAGATGAAAGGGTGAGGAATGACGACCGGTCACGAATCTAAATCACTCTATTTCGATCAAGATCTCATCGATACGAAACGGAGAAAAATCAGGTGAGATTTTTTCCACGAAGGTTGTCCCGGACAAACTTTAATGAAAGAAAAGATGAAGCGTCACTGTCTAGAACAATATCTAAATGCTCGAATACAAATTGCGAAGGAAGCTTCCCACGGGAAATACATTTCTCCAGAAAAGACTTGGCGGTGAAGTCATTTTGCAAGACAATCTGAATTATTCCATCTAAACAATGCGGTCTCCTTCATACGTTTGCGTCATCTCTCCCCTTTGCCCTATTCTTTTCTCATTTAAAAAAGAGATATTATTTTCTGCAACATGTTCAACAGCAACAAACATTCTAAAATCGATATTAAAAATAGAACGCAAATATCATAAGCAAAAAATGGCAGCCTCGTTCAGCACAGGTGATTACGCTTTTGAAAATTTGATTATCATTGTTTATAATTTCTCTTTCACTAATCTTCACCGTCCAAAAACCTTAGAGAAAAATAACAATTCCTACGATATTAATTTGTTGTTTACAAAGAAAGCAAAGTCAATGGCGCCGAACTTCATTTCCCTGCTGGACAAAGAAAATAAATAATTCTTATTCTTCTCTCATTATTAATAATATGAGAATTCATGAGATTTTAACAAATTATTCTAAAAGTTTAAACTATTAGATGAAAGTGTGATTCAATATATCTAGTCTTTTTGCCCAATATTAAGTGTGATGCAGCTGGTATCCTGGTACCATGTGAGATTATCATAGACAATTATTTTAAAATTTTAAATTATTAGATGAATGCATAATTTAATATTTAAATATTCTCTCAAATAAAATGATATTATTTTCGGCAACATGTTCCCCTCTATCAACGGCAACAAACATTCTCAAAATAATATTTAAAAAAAAAAAAAAAAAAGGACAAATGTTATAGGCAAAAATGGCAGCCTCGTTCTGTACAGGTAACTACGTTTTTGAAAATTTGATTATCATTGTTTATACTTCTCTTTCACTAATCTTCATCACCCAAAACCCTTCATATAAAAACTACTCAAGAGAACAAATAAACTAATTGCTACGACGTTAATTAGTTGTTTACAAAGAAAGCAAAGTCAATGGCACCGAACTTCATTTCACTTTCTCCATGGCGGAATTGACCGCTTCCTTGAACATATTCAATAACTGCGCCACCGCACCGGCCACCGCCTCCGCCATGATCCGCACCACCTCCACCGCGACCTTGAACAAGCCCTCGATCCCTTCCTTCCCCTTCTCGGCAAAAGCAGTTGCTCCTTCTGTCGCGAGCTCGACGAATTTTCCCGCGGCTTCCTTCGCAAGCTCCAGAATGAATGACACCAGCGAGCTCACGGCGTCAGCGGCTATCCCCACTAAGTAATTCGCCAGCGACCGGATCACCTCCGCGATCTGCTGGAGCGCCGAGTGGATGGCCTCACCGGGGACTCGCAGCCCGTTGATCACGAACGCGAGGAAGTAGGCGGCACCTGCGAAGACGGCCCGACAGATCGAGTAGGAGGTGGAGATGGCGAGCTGGAGGAAGGAGAGGCTGGCCTCGGCGGCGGAGGAGGAGGAGTCAGAGAGGAAGAGGGAGAGGGCGACCGTGGCGGTGAAGAGGAGGACGAGGAAGAAGAAGTTGGACGAAGGGTAAGAGTTGAAGTACGACATGTTTCTGCCCGGAGAGGACGAAGAGGAAACGGAGGTGGTGGTGGCGAGGATGTTCGGGTTCGTGAGGTTTAAGGTTGTGTAAGTTAATGTCGTTGAAGACAAAAACCTGGGAGTTATCAGCAGGATTTTGATTATTTTATCTTTTTTCCTTTTTCTCTCTTTTTGTATGGAAAACAGTTGGCATTGCCGGGATTGATTTGCGTGTCTTGGGGTTTCGGCAGGGGTTGTTGTGAACGCAACTTCTTGGAAGAAAAGATTGGAAGCCAAGGCAAATGGAAACGACCCGGGAATTTTCTCTTTATATTACAAAGCTCGTTTCGTCGAATCAGCTTAGCTTTGGAAAACCAAAAGTTGACTTATTCCAAAGGTTGACTTTGTAAGGGACGAGTCGAAATAAAATTATCGATTTATGATCAATTTCCTATGTTGAGTTTTGAATAGCGAAATATAATGATTTCGAAATTTGTGATGTTCGTGACGTCTTCTTTGGCTATAAACAATCAAATGGAGCTCAATGGTTGACCTCGTCCTCGTTTTTTCCCCATAGAAACTTCTTGTTCAGCGATAGATTGAGAGCTTATTTGAAATCACGTTGATTAAAATGAATATTGTTTAAACCATTTAGAGTATGAGCGGTCTCTAATTTATTTGATTAGTCACTTTATAAATATTAGAAACACCTATTTTTTTTTTGTTGCCGGAAAAATCATTGCATTATAACAATCTCATTCGACTAGCGAGAGTAGCGAAACCCAAGCGGCGTCTTAAATGATTATGAAAACTCGTCCATTACAAACATGAGAACATCGTTCATACAAATTCACTTTTAATGACCGTGAATTCCCGTTGCTTAGTATTTTGTACAAATATACGGAACTACAAGTGCGACGACACAACACAATCGGCGTGGTCTCGATGGTCTCTGACGCGGAGTTCGCTGAATACTTCTCCCATGGACAGAAAAATTAGTCATGACTCGACTTTTGAAAAAGGACTCTTCGGAATTCACATATTCGGTATCATCTCACGAATGGGCGAGAGTCGATCGATGGTCCCATAGAACCTACGATACGTTATTGATGACGCAATAAAGACATTCCGTAAAAGTCCGCAGCTTTAGACGTCGCACTGGTCTTCTGGGATGAAACCAGAAGGTTTCTTTCTACCCGACAGAAGTAGAAAGCGGGATAGAGAGAGAGAGAGAGGGAGCTTCCACGCAACGTCTTCACCTTGCCTTGCACGTGTAGTTATGGTATTGAAAAATTCATAGCCCAAAATCTCGGTCCATGAAATAAAAAAGGAAATGGGTTTGCTATGAAATTTTTACTAGCAGTCCAATCATCACTTTATACACCGTGCAACAAAAGCTTGCAACAACTCAGACCCAAAAAAAAAAAAAAAAAAAAAAGCTGTACACGCTAGTACCGTCATATAAAACATAAGATTACCATACCTGAGACTCCTATGTACAAGAGGTGTACAGAACGATTCGCGCTTCTTCGAGCTCTTATATACATCAGTGGCTGACGGAGATAAAACCCCAACTTAGTTCTGCAACCCCCGCCCCTTCCCGTTAGTTATCATTGAGCTTATAAACAGTATCGACATGCTCTTCCACATCCCAGAGGAAGGAACCAAACGCAATGGCCTCCAGGACCAATCTCTTTAGGCTCGAAAATGAGGTAAGTATGACATCGTCACTACTGATCAAACCCATCTTCCCATCCCCAAAGAGAGCACAGCTATGCTTCTCGATCAGATCGATGGCCTCCCTGGATCTGACTTTTGCACATCTCTGCAAGGTCTCGGGGTCAAACCCCATCACGTAACATCTCAACTTCTCATGGTCTCTATCCTGAATTGATGCTTGGCCTAAAGACAGTTTATTGTTGCTAACATGACCGCAAACAAGATTGTTCCATCCATATGGCCAAATTTTTGGAGAATGAAGGGAGTTCCTGTGGAAGACGTGGTGCCCCTGGGGAGATAAAGCTAGACTACACTCTAGGTGGTGCCTCAAAGAAGCAGATTTCAAGAAGTAACCATATAAAACAGAGGCTGCATAAAGCTGACCGAGTTGGAGTCGTTGAATGTGAGTAGTCGCCCAGTTGTCCGTAACACTAGAATCTGCTCTCAGGCCAATGACAGCAGAAACGTGCTCTTTTATCATCTCCAAAACATCAATGCCATGAATGGATTCTAATTCCCAGTCTTTTGCAGGCCATATCTCTAGTCTGCCGTTGTAAATGCATCTGGAAAGCTTGGGCACCAAATGAACTCTGATCTCCGAGAACTTGTAAAGTATAAGCATGTACATAACATCTTTGATTGCAACTTGACGATCACGCTCTTTGATTTCTGCAATCCTCCTGGGTTTCACATACACAGTTTAATCAGATCAAAGGAAAGATCTAAAGCTTCAGCCGGAATTGAAACATGAAATTTCAGAAATACATGCTTCAGTTAATCGATATGCAGGCAATCTGGCATTTTTCTTGCTTCTGATTGACCATCATCATGTCTTCAATTCAGAACAAATCCTGGAAATCATGGCTACTACTTCTAAAACCCAATGGTTTCCTCAATGCTCACTAAGCAGGGCAGAGAGTCAAGAGGAAATTGGCACGATGCTCTTTCCATACTCTGACGTTTCAGATAATTTTGAAAGCCCCCTCTAGCATTATCCCCATTTCCAAGGAATCCTCCTGCTTTGAACTGTTTCAAATGTAATGTTCAATCTTGGGAAGATATTTGAAACCCAAAATTGTTGACAACTGCTTATGTCATGAAAGTGCTGGCGACATATCTATTAATGGGCCAGCGAGTCGAAACTGTAATTATTATGATAACCAAAAAATCTGTATATGCGAGATGGTAGATATAATTCGATAATATACGCTGTAACAATGATCAATGACAAACTACCACTAGTCATGTATCCGTCTCTTAAGAACTGCAGCAGGCACATTATTAAGAAAAACTATCCTAGTCAAAATTGTTTAGACTAAAACTCATTCAAACTCTTTAAATAGCAGAGAGATAATATGGTTCTGACCAGAGTCATAATCAGATCCAGGAAAAACAATTAGTAAGAAATAGCACACTGAGAAAGAAACATAGTCAAGTAAAAGTGTAGCAGGTCAAAAACGAACTTCGACAGTACACTCTAATAATAGGGAAAAATACGTCCAAGCATTGTTGGGAAAGGGAGCAGAGTGGGTAAAGCAGGACAATCCCTTCTGATCCACACTCGCTTATTACATTTTTTGCTATCAAGCTTCAAGCTTTCATCTTGCTCTATCAGATGTACTTAATTACCCAAAACACACTATCTTCTGCCATGCACTTCCAAAACGCCATTTATCATTTCTCAAGATGGCACCGTATCCAAGCAGAAATACTTAACTGTTTGAAAGTGCAGCAGCAAGGGGATGGACAAAGGCAATGTATAAAGCAAATGCAGAGCTAGCAACTTAAGGTTATCATGCAGATACAAAGACATAATTTGATTGAGAGTGCAGTTCTCAGAGTATGGTCCTATTTGCTTGTGAATGCTAAAAATGGCAGGCCATATTGCATGAGTCTGGAAGAATACACACGACCAAGGCTCCATGAGTAAGCTCAAATTCTCATTGATGGTTAAGTCTTATCATCGTTGATATACACCTTTTATGCACCACCATCTACATAGGCAAAAGTACCAAAAGGCTGCTAGTGAAGTATATGAGGTCATCTTCAGACTCTTCTGAGGCTGGATTCATCTTTCAGCTTTTTCTACATCATATAAATGAACGCCACTTCTCGTGCTTGCTTCCATCTTTTCACATGCTCATGTGTACGCATTCTAGGGCCCAGAGGTTTTATGAAAAAGATAGAACTTACAGAGAGCATAAGTAGACCCACAGTGGCGTGTTGTACCTCAATTCCGCTACTCATCTTATAAGCTGCCGTAACCTATGAACCGAACAGCTCTTTCTTTATTGTTCTTGCAAACAATATGCTAAACAATGATTTGATTGACCTCAATTTTCTTTTTAGGCAAAGCATCCCTGATCTCTCGAACAATTTAGACAATACGAGCAGAAACTAATCCATCTTGGATTTCCATAAACAAAATCAACTAAATCGGTTTGGAGAATATATGTGTGGGATAAGCATGTTGAAGTATGAGCCCCATTAGAGAAAGTCCAATTCAACTCCAGAAGTCATATTTCTCCTGTCGTCAAAACGTACAAAAGGACCCATTTTTGTTTCTCATCGCCGTCATGAAAAGTTTAAGCCAGCTACATGCACTGTATTCCTTAAATACTCTGAACAGACGAGACTAATCTAATTCAGCATGCCAGTCCGGCAGTTTCTGTTTGCTAAGAATGGTTTGGTAATTTGTCTTTCGATGTTACAGACTCACAGCAGAATGATCACTTGAGAACTATATCACCATCCAGAAGCAAGTAAGATAATGAAACGACCTTCTTTCAATCTGAATACCAAACAGAGCATATTATATTATGTAATTTAATTGAATTTTCTCCACCGAATATGATCCATCAAACTTAAGGTTCAAACTATACCTGTCTAGATACAGTCAAACCCAAACAATTGATCGACAAGGCAAGCCAGTAGTACCTGTGGAGGCAAGCTTCATCGGAGCCGGCGCTAAGCAGCACCCGCGAGACCGCCGCGTCGCGGTCCTCGGCCAGCTGCTTCAGCTCCTCCGCCACGGCGGCGTGGAACAGGTGCCGCTGGTTCTGCAGGACCCGGGTCAGGTACCTTCCCGCGGCCGACTCCGGCACCAGGGGCGTGTTCAGGCTGCTCGACTCGCAGCGGCTCGCGCCGGCGACGACGACGACTGCGGTCCGCGATCGCCGCGGGCGGCGGCCGGCGATCCGCAGGAGCCCGCGGGCGCCGGGGCGTCTCGCCGCGGGAGGCAAGAACGGCAGCGGCGGCGTCGGTGTGGAGTGAGTGAAGAGACGACTGTCCATCAACCGTAAGCGGACGCTCCAGGGAGAGAGGAGAGAGAGAGAGAGATGATTTAGGGAGGAGAGAGAGAGAGAGTTACAGAGTGGAGTGGATAGGGTTTGCAGAGGGGAAAAAGATGATGGGAGTGGTGGTCCCGCCGGCGCCGGAACGTGTCGGCCGGATTCTCGATTGGGTGATTAGGAGTGGGGCCCGCGATTTGGTTTGGGTTGAGAACAAGATAAATATCCCAACAATAATTTTAGGAGATATTTTTTTTCCCTAAATAAAATTTAGTTTCTATTCATAACTTTTATTGCATATTTCTAGCTTTGTGTAGAGTATATTAGTATATGGCCAAATGTACTGATATGATTTGATCCCCTCGAAAAAAAATAGAATATACTGATATGCTACCGTATACTAAATTGGCAATAAGGACAAAAAGTATATTAGGAGTATACAGGGGTAAAAATAAAATAAAAAGAAAAACAAAGAGGAGAAGTATGGGATAAGGGATCATGTCATTGTCAACATCTTACCTGTCCATCTAGGCTAATCTTGATTAATGAGCACTATTAATTTTTTTCTTCTTAAATAATAAATTTAAAATTAGTTGTCTTTTCATAATTAACAATGGCAAAGTATATCAAAAAAGGATAAATGGAATGAATACTTTTAATACACGAAGTAGATAATCTCGGCATCTTCCAAATCACTTCAAGAATCTTATCTTATTCTAATATATTCACATATCAATAGAACCACTTTATTTCCTAGCATGTGCCTTTTTCTCTCTCTACCTCCTTCAGTGGTTAGTCGCTCTTGTCATTAAGCCACAAACCCAAGTGTGTGGATTGATATGCACGAGCAATGCTATGTGCATGAACCGATATGAATAAAAACGACCAAGCGACAAGATGAGTCACAGAAAACATTTGATCAAAATGCGGCGTGTTCAATCTAAATTGCTCAACAATATATCGTTATTTCCAATCTCATATTAGTGTGGATCAATCGACATTCTATCTTGAAGAGCTCGTCGTTTGAATTTGAGCTTTATCCCTTTAGAGGACCAAATCACATATTTACAATCTTAGTAGAGGTGTCAATTACTATCATTATAGATAGAGTTAATTGCGGGCTGCATTGGACTCCATTGAAGACGACATAATCAAAAAGAAATTATTATATTTAATTCAATAGAAAATTTAAAAAAAATTACTATAAGAAAGTCGTTAGCTCGTGATTCCCAACGGCACGCGCGAACCCCAAAATCTGGATTAGAGCTCTAAGGGTGATGCAAGAGACGCACGGGCCATAACGAAAATTCCGATGAGACCTACGGATATATGACGTCACGCGGCTTCGGTTGACCTGGAAATTTCTAATATAATATTAATTTAAATTGTCGGCCCTTTTGCATGCGCGGCCAGCCTTGGATCGCATGAGGGAAAAACTTGTGGCATCGAAAAATATATAAATTAAAAATAAAAAAGAAAAACGATTTGTTTAATCGGGAATTAAATGGGCTGGAGCGCGATACCGTGGTTCGGAGTTCAAAACCATCAAAACGACCATGGCCCACGAGTCGTTTTTGACTGCTGTTTTTGCCGACGCATCTTTCTTTTTAGGTCCGAACTGCCTTTCCGAATTCCGACGTTGAGCAGCGGACATTCGGACCGTCACACCGCAACTAACTTTCGAGGCCCGCTAGTGATTTCGGTGGTCCTCTTTCTCGACCGCTGCCGCCACCGTTCGTTTTGACCGAGTGATGGAAAGGACGAGTCTCGTTTTTTTTTTTTTTTTCGAGGCTGCGGGCCCGATCTACCTCGTGAGCAAGGCATATGGATGACTTGTGCCGTGACGCCTAATTGTGGTGAGCCTCTTGTAAAGAGAACTTCTCGGTTTCCTAGCATCTTAATCAAGCTGTGGTGATGTAATATTTCAGCTCTTTAGGAAGTGGCGTGGACCCACTTGGGTTTAAAAAAAAAAAAAAGAAAAGAAAAGAAGAAGGAGAGTTGAAAAGTCAGAGGAGAAGGAGAGAGAATAAGTGGCGGTTACATTTTCATTCGTAGAAAACTGAGAGTGAAAAGAGGAGAGGGAGAGAAGAAGAAAGGGAAAGAAGGGGAAGGTTTTGCATGCGCGCATCGCGGAACCTCGCAAAGCCGACTCGATTATTTTATGCAAAGCCCGATAAGTACATGTCGCGACCTAAAATTAAAATATTTCAAGAAAATAATAATAATAATATAGGTTTAGGGGTATTGTTAATTTTGGGCCGACGGCCCTCAATTAACTCGGGCTCTCCCAAGCCCATACCCCGCGCGACGTGGGATATTCACGAAATATTCGAATATGGAGTCGCCACTAGCCTATTAAGGTCGACTAGAAACTAAGCGAGACATGGGAGCGTGTCTCACTTTTTTTTTTTTTACGCAACCGCAGAGTGCGGGGTCGGGGACTTGATTACGTTAGTCACATGACTAACGCCCTTTCGATACCTAACTTGATTGTGTATTAGTGTAGTCATGGCAACACATTAAAAAAAAACCTATTGTAGAGCCCTAAAGGCTTATTTAATTTTGGTCTTTTTTCCTTTTTTAAGGGTTTTCTGAATTTTTGCAATTTTTTCTGATTTTTCTGAATTTTTTGAATTTTTCTGGATTTTTTGGATTTTTTTAATATTTTTAAATTTTTAAATATTTTTAATATTTTTAATATTTCGAATTTTCTGAAATTAAAGAAAACAAGCTTTTAAGGTTTTAAAATTTTTTGGCTTTTCTGAAATTAAAAAAAAAAAAACATTTATTAATGTTTCTTTTGGAATTTTCTAATTTTTTCTAATTTTTTTGAATTTTTTAATATTCGAAAAAAAGAAATAAAGTAAAATAAATTAAATTAAACTTTTAAAACCTTTCTGAAATCTAAAAAAACATTTTTTAATTTTTGATGATTTTTCGAAACTTTTTAAGATTTTTTAATTTTCTGAAACTTTTGGATTATTTTTATTAATTAAAAAGTAATTCGGACCGGGTCGGGAGACCCGGCCCTACTAAACCAACCCGGCCCCTATCGGGCCGGAGCGAGCATCGACCGGGCTGGCCGAACGGCCCGGTCAAAATTTCCTTAAAATGGCCCATGATTAAAAAATAAAAATAAAAATAAATAAACAGCCCATTTCCTTGTTTTTTTTTCTATTTTCAGCCCGACCATCTTCAGCCCATATCAAACAATCAGCCCAAATTCATGCTAGGCCCACTCAATATCAGCACAGCCCACAATTTAACTGAGATTTAAATAAAAACAAGCCCACATAGCAAATTAAACATAAACCCCCGGTCCACTTATGCTAACCCAACAACTAAACCCTACCCGCTCATACCTCATCCGACCCGGTTCTTGACCCGGATCACGGCAATCTCCTCCGCGGTGCTGATGGGGACGGCCGGGCGTGTCTCGACGAAGCCGCAACGACGGGCGGCGACCGGCGTGAGACCAGGAACCGAGGCGACGAAGCGGCGGGCGGCCCAAGGGCGACGGCGGTCGGCGGCATGGACCGCCGGGCGCGCTGGTGGCGACAGCAGGGGCGCGAGCGATCGGCATTCCTCGTCGTCGGTGGTTCGAGCGGCAGCGGCGTCGCCGTGGCGGTGAAGAGTGACAGAGGCGGAGGGCTTGAGGAGCTCGCGGCTGACAATGGCATTCGAGCCGTCTCTCTCTCTCTCGCGACTCCCTCTCTCTTCCTCAGATCTGTTCTCCTTTTGCGCGCTCGGCTTCTATCTCTCGGATCGCCCACTCTCTCCCTATTGCTTCCTCGAAACCCGGTAAAACCCGCATCCCGTTTTTCCCTTCCGAAAACCAGCCTTCGCGCTTCACCGATTCTTCCCTCTTGTTTCCTTTTTTTTTCCGTCTTTTCTCCCCGGTTTTTCTTCTCTTCCCTTTTTTGTTGCCGTGCGTGCCTCTCGCGTCTCGTGCTTCGTGAGAGAATGAGTGCGCGTCTATGCGTTCTCTCTTTCGGATCTCGCTTAGTTCTTCCCGCCCCCGTTCTTTGCGTTTTTCTCCGTCGGTTTTCGGTCCACTCTTCTCCCTCTCGCGTTTTTCTTTGATTTCTCTTCTCTCGGTTTCACTTGCTGCTTCGTCTTGCTGCCCAAAAACTAGAGAATCGCCCGTGTCTCCGCGGCGGGGGTCATCCGAGCGGCGTTGTTGAGCGTTGCCGCCGGTCTCCCTTCTCTCGTGGGTCTCGCTCGGGCGGTGGAGCTCGGAGGAGAAAGTCGGGATCCCCTCCTGTGCGTGTGCCCCTCCTCCTCGGATCTCTCTCGGTCTCGGGCTCTCTGTTCGCATTTTCCTTCGCTCCTCTCCTCTCGCCGCTCGGATCGCTTCGGCTCACCGCCTCTCTCTCGCTCGGATTTTCGAGCTCCTCTCTCGCGGATCTGCTCCGTCGAGCTCTTCTCCTCCGCTTTACGCCGCGTGGCCGCGCGCGGGGAAGATTCCCCGCCGGCGTCACGCGGCCGACGTCACCGCGGTGGGGGTCTCCGGGACGACGGCGATCGGTTGTTTCTCTTCCGCCGGTGTTCTCTTTTTTTTTTTTTTTTTTTTTTTTTGCGTGCTCGTATCTCCGTTCTCCTCCGTGTGTCTCGTGTTCTTCCTCTTTTTTTTTTGTCCCCGTCCGCGTGTCTATCTCGGGTGGAGAGATGAAGAGAAGAGAAATAAAATCTGGGCGGGCTTGTGTTTCCGGCCATTATAGTGGGCTTGAAGGAAATAAAAAGGAGGGCTTAGGGAATTAAAAGAGAATGGGCTGGGAAATTAAAAGGCTAGACTATACCAGCCCAACTAACCGAATTTTTTCGAATTTTCAATTTTTTTATCAAAATTTTTTTTTTATCTTTTCTAGAAATTAATATATATTTATATATGCAAAATAGATTGGCATTTAAAATAAAATAAACAAAAATTCGGGTGTCAACAATTTGCCTCTTTGAAAGGGAGCTCGAAGAGGTTCATTTCAAAGACTAGGTGACACCCGACTTTGACCGACGAGCCATGGAAGTGCGAATTTATTCCATTCATCTTTTTTCTTTTTTTGTTGTTTTTGTTTTTGTTTTTGTTTTTTTTGAGGTTTTGGCTCGTGCGAACGAGTTTCAACCTAGTTAGTAAAGTCTCACCGTATAACAACGGGTTTCGACTATGTTAGTGGAGTCTTGCCGTGTAAGAACGAGCTTCGACTGAGTTAGTAAGGTCTCACCGTGTAAGAACGGGTTTCGACTGGGTTAGTAACGTCTCACCGTGTAAGAACGGATTTTGACTGGGTTAGTAAAGTCTCACCGTGTAAGAACGGGTTTCGACCGGGTGGAGTCTCACCGTGTAAGAACGGGTTTCGACTTGAAATGGAGTCTCACCGTGTAAGAACGGGTTTCGACTTGAAATGGGGTCTCACCGTGTAAGAACGGGTTTCGACTTGAAATGGGGTCTCACCGTGTAAGAACGGGTTTCGATCCGAATGGAGTCTCACCGTGTAAGAACGGGTTTCGACTTGAAATGGAGTCTCACCGTGTAAGAACGGGTTTCGACTTGAAATGGGGTCTCACCGTGTAAAAACGGGTTTCGACCGGGTGGGGTCTCACCGTGTAAGAACGGGTTTCGACCGGGTTGGAGTCTCACCGTGTAAGAACGGGTTTCGACTTGAAATGGAGTCTCACCGTGTAAGAACGGGTTTCGACTTGAAATGGGGTCTCACCGTGTAAGAACGGGTTTCGACCGGGTGGAGTCTCACCGTGTAAGAACAGGCTTCGACTTGAAATGGAGTCTCACCGTGTAAGAATGGGTTTCGACTTGAAATGGGGTCTCACCGTGTAAAAACGGGTTTCGATCGAATTGGGGTCTCACCGTGTAAGAACGGGTTTCGACCGAATTGGAGTCTCACCGTGTAAGAACGGGTTTCGACTTGAAATGGAGTCTCACCGTGTAAGAACGGGTTTCGACCAAGTTATACATGGTTTAATGAGGACCCATGAACCTTTTGGAAATTGCATGGTTTCAGGTTGACCACGAACCATGTGGTTTTTAAAAGAGAACCCACGAACCCTTTTGGAAATTGCATGGTTTTAGGTTGACCATGAACCATGTGGTTTTAAGGAAGACCCTCAAACCCTATGAAAATTGCATGGTTTTCCGGTTGACCATGAACCATGTGGTTTAAGGAGGACCCACGAACCATGTGGTTTTAAGGAAGACCCACAAACCCTATGAAAATTGCATGGTTTTCCGGTTGACCATGAACCATGTGGTTTAAGGAGGACCCACGAACCATTTTAGAAATTGCATGGTTTTCCGGTTGACCATGAACCATGTGGTTTAAGGAGGACCCACGAACCATTTGAAAATGTGGTTTCACTGAGTGAAATATGCATTCGCAACATTGTAGCATTAATTGCATGAGCAAATCAAGCTAAGTCCAATCAAATTGAAAACATTTGGTTTTTTGATTTTTTTTGATTTTCTTCTTCTTCTTCTTCTTTTTTTGATTTGATTTTTTTTTTTTTTTTTTGTTTTGGTAACATGTACCACAAAATTGTCATCAGGTTTGAAAGGTATCATCAATCATCAGATCCCTTTAGGAGAAAAAATCATGTCAAAATGATCCTACTCATGAAAAAGGTTTATTAAGCATGCCAAGTAAGAGCTCCCTAGTTAGAAAGGACTTATCACATGCTCTCAATAAGGGTTATTTGATCCCATCCATTCATGTGGGAAGTGATTTGATCACTCAATTTGCCTCACATTTTCAATGTCAAAGGATTTGAGAATCATTCGCAATAAGTACACATTGACCAATCCAAAAGGTCTTTCAAAGGGACTGTAATGTGGGTTTGGTCGTGGCTTTAGCAATGGATATGCATCATTGGTCATGAAATGAAATAATTATTTGCCAACATCTTCGCCAGGTTTACAAGTCAAGTAACCTCAAGATGAGATAAGACAACTTTGCCCCCACTTCTTCGAGCGGTAGCTTCTTTAGAAAATCCTTATTCTCGCTTGAATCACCCCAATCAAGAGACTTTGGGAAGGATTGTAATGTTGGTTTGGTTATGGCTTGAAAGGCTCAGAATTTTTCACAAAAAGGGATTTGAGAGTCGGTGATTGTCATGGCACCATTGTCATATCATTCAATCTTTTGAAAGCATTTGACTTTGGCAGCCTGAATTATCTCGAAAGTCCTTTAACTAATCAAATAAGAGCTTTGCCCTTTTCAATTTTTCTTTTTGTATTTGCAACAATTTTCTTTTTGATGCAAGCATTTTGAATTTGACAATATTTTTCACATGGGAGTCTTTTTGCCTCTTTGATGCAAATCTCCTTTGTTTTTTCTTTTCTTTTCTTTTTTTGTCATGGGCATTGGCCTTGCTCTTACCGGCACACTGCTTTTTCATGCCCCTTAATTTTCATTGGACTTTGCTCTTTTGAACTTTTTGAGCTTTTAGGACTTTCGAGAGAGTTTTTTTTTTTTTTTTTTTTTCACATTTTCACATAAAATGCCCACCGTATTGGTCAATCATGTGCCCTGCCCCAGTATGGGGAGATAATCACCATTTGGGTTTTAGAAATGAACAATCAGGCTCAACTTGGTTTAAGCAAAGGGTATCAGTGTTTGGATAGAGAAAAGAATGCTCTTCTTCACCTCGGGATGTTTCAAGCTTTATAAGAATTCACCTGAAAATACCACAAAAAGATTAATGCAAGTGAAAGCAATGAAGTCTTTCTTATCTTTTCACCATAGGATGTCAACCAGACCTTCCAAATTTGCCCCATTGTGGGGTGGTTCTTGACAGGGGTATTTTTGACTTCTTCACATTTAAGGCTCAAAAGTGGCTGACTATGGTCACCTGTGGTGTTTAAGATAGAGAAGAGAAATGCCTCTTTTCATTTTGGTCTCGTGTACCAATTGCGAATGACTCCTTTGTCCTTAAACGACATAGGTTTTTTTTTCGCTCGATTCTCACAGTGTTTGAAGGACGTATTTGGAAATGGATTGCCTTTCATCATCCTAAGCATTTCTCACTTGGCATGATTAAACATCTCAATTTCATTTAGTCGAGATCATCTAAATAGATTAATCTCCATGGGGGATTTTGGTTCGAATGAGTGATCCATCAAGCGGACATGCAATTTTGAGATTAAAAACAATGCTCGAAACTTTGTGAAAAATTCATCTTTTCAATTTTCATCTTCTTTCTTTTTCTTTTTCTTTTTCTTTTTCTTTTTCTTTTTACTTGCTCCAAGTAAAATGCGGATTTTTTTTTTAGATGAAAATTCTCAATTTTTTTCTTTTGATTTTGAGAAGAAGGGTACTTACCTATAACATGGTAACCTAGTAACCCTGTAAAGAATAGGAAGGAAAGTGTTAATGCCAGAATTTTCAAGGATTGAAAATTGGAAACGATACATTATTACCCTTCACTCGCATTTATCGCCCAAGTACCAACATCATCTTCTTGGATATTTGGCGATCCCAAATTGCCCTCCACTTGCTATTTTTTGGCATCTTTTTTGTGTGCATTTGATGTTTCCCTATCACAAGAAAAGGGGATCATGTTAGAGACCATATCAACATGAGCAATTGGAATCGATACAATTTACCCTTCACGTGTTTTTGTTTTTCGAGCATGAGCATTTATGTCTCGACATTTGAGGGCATTGATTCTTGGATGCTTTGCCCCATTTAATGCCTGTGAAGAAAATGATTAGGCATGTTATTTCCACACTCAATTGGAAATCATTTAGGAACGAAATACATCCTTTACACCAATATGGACGATTGAGCTTTAATGTGCTTATTTGGTAGAAGGCACTACTCTCATAGTCAATGTGCGCATTTTCCCACAAAAGATGGGACATGTTATTTGCACTCCAAACTTGAATTGGACTAATTTAGGAACGGTACATCCTTTTTGGCGTCGAATTGATTGACTCCATTTCATCATGCTTCATGGGTGCGATTTGTTATGCTCGAGTGACTTGTGTTGATGATCGCCCGTGACAAAAGAAAATAAATTGTATTATCTCCTTACTTAATCAGGGCTCAATTTAGGAACGATACATCCTTTTGTAATGAATTTTTGCCCCAACACGCGTCATTGGTGAGGAAGAGGAGATATTGCCCGAGAGTCAAATGCTGCTCCAATGTCTTTTACATTAAGACATGTAATTAAGCTTCACCAAATCTTGCTCTGGCACATGTTGAAATCTTGTGCCCTGTCATGCTCATTTGATGGGCTTTTGTTTCATTCAAATTTACCGGCTCAACATCCCAAGGCATCTTGTGCCCTGTCTTGTGCCTTGTCATGCTCATTTGATGGGCTTTTGTTTCATTCAAATTTACCCTGCATCAAAGAAAAGGACGTGTCATTTCCTTATACTAAAGTGTATCAAATTTAGGAACGAAATACACCCTTTTTCAAAGTCAGACGGCTCAACATCCCAATGCATCTTTTGCAGAGAAAGGGGAAATATTGCCCCGATGCTCAAATGTGCGCCTTACGAAGTTAGAATAACTTTGCCACACATAGCTCTATCATGTTGGATCGCGAATCTTCGTATCATTCGAATTTTTCATCGCTCATGATCAACTAGGTTTAAGAATGCCTCGTTGCCTTGTTCGAACATTATAAAACTTGGTGCTCAAACTGTCTTCTTTTCGAATACTTGGCAATTCCCTTCCTTTGTCTCATCATACAAAGCAATCGACGAACTGGCTTGATATTTGAAGGTTTTGCCTCATTTCCTCGCGAAAAAGCAGATAACAAAGTTGCGTTTTACATCACAAATCATGAGGGCTGCATTGATGGTCTCCAAACAAAGTTGACGTCGAAGGAGATTAAAGCCAGCTTTAAACATTTTGTGTTTCTTGACTACACAACAAAGCCGAATAGGGAATGTTTCAAGTCTTCATGACTGGAAATTGTGATAACTAAAGTTCAACAGCTCTTGGTTGTGAGGTGAAACGAAACAAAGCACATCCAGTGCATTTTCAAAACTAAGATTTGGCGCGGTCAATTGACGATGGATGACCTTCGATGTCTCTTAGCAAGGCGGCTTCATATAGTTAATCTTCCCCAGGACATAGTTCGAAACAACACACAAATCTGTTAGATGCATTAGTGACGCCAATTCACGAGCAAGTGAGTCATCAATGGATAAAGCTCGTCAAAAGTCTAGTGATGGTGGCATTAGACCTCCGAATAAAGGAACTTCCTAGAACAAAACTTGGCTTCATTTAGCCTCTGTGGAAGATTGGCACCAGCAAAGCTTCAACACATGCTTGAAGCACTTCGAGTCCTCATCAAAGATTGATTTTCAATTTCAATGAGTGAGGAATCATGAACCTCCCATGTAATGTGTTTTTCAATGGTCGTTTCTCAATTGATAGCACTGATATGAGTATATTCATTTCCATCTATGGAGAGATCGTCTAGGTACATTGACCCTCTAGAAGTGGACGTCTTTGTTGGCAACTACTATTCAAGAGGACACCGGATTTGTAATTGCACTAATCTTCTCCCGACCATCGGAACTTTTCCAACAATCATGTCCAAGATCATGAAGATAAAAGCCCAAAAATCTAGCAAATTATATCGAGTATATTAGCGTGCAATGACTTTGTCCAAATTCTAAATAGAACCAATAAGAAAAATTATTCTCTCGTCGGGGATGATAACATCGAATTGCATCTCAAAAGATTTGTTCTTTGATGAGGCACGATGCTGTCTTGAGGCTTGAACAAACTATGAGTCTCGAGGCGGTGAACTCCCGTCACAAGAAGCTGATCAAATGCAATCTAGCCCATGATTTTTCCGACCCTTAATGCTATATATCTAATAGCTTCAAATATTTGGGACATGATGGAAGGCGATGCGTCAAAAGTGTCGTTTGACTTCATGAGTGCGAGTTTTCGAAGAAATCAATATCAAAGTTGGACTCTCATTTTTTGGATTCCAAGATCAAGACTTGTGAGAATATTTTCTTGTGATCTATTCAAATACCAACGTCAAAATTGTTTAGTTCTCTCCTGCAGGAAAATGTATGAACAAATCAGTTTCTTGAATGAATTGATTCCATTGGAACGATTACGATTTTACCATCCCATATTATCTTTCCCAAGATTCCCTATGAGTAACAATTCTCATCCTAAAAATGTCAACTTCTTGGTACGGTCAAGTAAGGAAAGTTCGAAGGACGGCCGTCACACATCTGCAAGAAGAAGAAGAATGTCAGTATGTGAATGAGAAAATGATCTTCCAATGAGGTCGTCTCTTACAATGAGATCGAGGCGATGACACATGCCCCAGAACTCCTATTACAGGATTTCAATATTTTGCAAAGATTTGATTGTAAGAGGAGACATCATTGAAAGATCAATCTGCAATTATCAATCGAATGCCCACTCTATTCTCAAAAGTTTCATATGCAAAATGGGGCATTAATTTTGAAAGAATGATTTGTGCTTTCACTTTTGCCAAAATGGGGTGATTTTTATTTTGAGGAATTTATACACAAAACGTGATTTGAATTTTCAATCCCAAAATGTGAAAGGGAAAGAATTTGATTAAAGGTATGATTTCAAATTTTTGTGCCCCAAAATATAATCATGAATTTGTAATTTTTTTTCTTTTTTTACAAGATATGACTTTAAGCCCATGATTAGAAACTTTGACAAAATCATCCGTTGTGCAGAGCTAAATTAATGATTTTTGAAATTGACACTGAATGTTTACTTGTGAAGAGTAATTGCCAATTTTCCCAATTAGAAGCCTACACTGAGGGCATTCGATTGATCTTCGCAAATTTCAAAAATGAAAGTTTCAATAAAAATGAACAAGTAAAAGGAAAAATCATACTTACCAATGGCGATGGTTTTTCTTTTTCCATTTTTTTTTTCAATCACATAGACATATGCATGAGACTGTGGGTCAATTTCTACTCTAGATGGCTCAAATGAAGCCACGGGATTACCGGACTGAATCGGCATGATCGCGGTTAGGTCGGGATTCTCATGACTCTGGCTTTGTCAAAGACTCAACCCGTGCTGCATGTTTACAAGCCGGGGTGGAAGCTCTCGACATTGAAAGAATTTCGGAATTGAGATGGGCGACTCGTACTACATGATGGTAGTCGGAGTGGTATCTATCTCAACACCATCCTAAGTGATCCTAATGCGGCCCAGGTCCAGCGGCAGGTTGTGCGTGCTAAAGTGTAGTGCCATGTAAGGGAGACATGCACAACAATTTATATAGCAACCAACACTTCAAAAATTCAACTATACACTTATTCACATTCGCCACCCTACAAAACAAAGTGTTAACAAACACTCCACCCCTTATTACTCCAATCCTGCACCAACATTTAACACGAGGTTAGTGGACTTACCTCACCTTCTCGAATGCGCTGCCAAAGAAACACATTAGTTAACACACAATTAAGCAAATTAGGCCTAAGTCCTCTAAGGTTTGAAACCAGTCCCCAGCGGAGTCGCCAAGCTGTCGCGACCTACTAAAATTAAAATATTTCAAGAAAATAATAATAATAATATAGGTTTAGGGGTATTGTTAATTTTGGGCCGACGGCCCTCAATTAACTCGGGCTCTCCCAAGCCCATACCCCGCGCGACGTGGGATATTCACAGAAATATTCGAATATGGAGTCGCCACTAGCCTATTAAGGTCGACTAGAAACTAAGCGAGACATGGGAGCGTGTCTCACTTTTTTTACGCAACCAGAGAGTCTGGGGTCGGGGACTTGATTACGTTAGCCACATGACTAACGCCCTTTCGGTACCTAACTTGATTGTGTATTAGTGTAGTCATGGCAGCACATTAAAAAAAAACCTATTGTAGAGCCCTAAAGGCTTATTTAATTTTGGTCTTTTTTCCCTTTTTTAAGGGTTTTCTGAATTTTTGCAATTTTTTCTGATTTTTCTGAATTTTTTGAATTTTTCTGGATTTTTTGGATTTTTTTAATATTTTTAAATTTTTAAATATTTTTAATATTTTTAATATTTCGAATTTTCTGAAATTAAAGAAAACAAGCTTTTAAGGTTTTAAAATTTTTTGGCTTTTCTGAAATTTAAAAAAAAAAACATTTATTAATGTTTCTTTTGGAATTTTCTAATTTTTTCTAATTTTTTTGAAATTTTTGAATATTTAAAAAAGAATAAAATTAAATAAAATTAAAATGAACTTTTAAAACCTTTCCGAAAATTAAAGAAAAACTTTTTTAAAATTTTTGATGATTTTCGGAATTTTTAAAGATTTTTAAGATTTTTTGAATTTTCTGAAACTTTTGGATTATTTTTATTAATTAAAAAGTAATTCGGACCGGGTCGGGAGACCCGGCCCTACTAAACCAACCCGGCCCCTATCGGGCCGGAGCCGGAGCATCGACCGGGCTGGCCGAACGGCCCGGTCAAAATTTCCTTAAAATGGCCCATGATTAAAAAATAAAAATAAAAATAAATAAACAGCCCATTTCCTTGTTTTTTTTCTATTTTCAGCCCGACCATCTTCAGCCCATATCAAACAATCAGCCCAAATTCATGCTAGGCCCACTCAATATCAGCACAAATTTCCCACAATTTAACCGAGATTTAAATAAAAACAAGCCCACATAGCAAATTAAACATAAACCCGGCCCAGTCCACTTATGCTAACCCAACAACTAAACCCTACCCGCTCATACCTCATCCGACCCGGTTCTTGACCCGGATCACGGCAATCTCCTCCGCGGTGCCGATGGGGACGGCCGGCGTGTCTCGACGAAGCCGCAACGACGGGCGCGACCGGCGTGAGACCGAGAACCGAGGCGACGAAGCGGCGGGCGGGCGGCCCAAGGGCGACGGCGGTCGGGCAGCATGGACCGCCTTCGGGCGCTGGTGGCGACGGCAGCGCGAGCGATCGGCATTCCTCGTCGTCGGTGGTTCGAGCGGCAGCGCGCGTCGCCGTGGCGGTGAAGAGTGACAGAGGCGGAGGGCTTGAGGAGCTCGCGGCTGACAATGGCATTCGAGCCGTCTCTCTCTCTCTCGCGACTCCCTCTCTCTTCCTCAGATCTGTTCTCCTTTTGCGCGCTCGGCTTCTATCTCTCGGATCTGCCCAGCTCTCTCCCGGTTGCTTCCTCAGAAACCCAGTAAAACCTGCATCCCGTTTTTCCCTTCCAGAAAACCAGCCTTCTGCCTTCACCGATTCTTCCCTCTTGTTTCCTTTTTTTTCCGTCTTTTCTCCTGGTTTTTCTTCTCTTCCCTTTTTTTGTTGCCGTGCGTGCCTCTGCGTCTGTGCTTCTGTGAGAGAATGAGTGCGCGTCTATGCGTTCTCTCTTTCAGATCTGCTTAGTTCTTCCTGCCCCCGTTGCTGCGTTTTTCTCCGTCGGTTTTCGGTCCAGCTCTTCTCCCTCTGCGTTTTTCTTTGATTTCTCTTCTCTGGTTTCACTTGCTGCTTCTGTCTTGCTGCCCAAAAACTAGAGAATCGCCCGTGTCTCCGCGGCGGGGGTCATCCGAGCGGCGTTGTTGAGCGTTGCCGCTGGTCTCCCTTCTTTGTGGGTCTCGCTCGGGCGGTGGAGCTCGGAGGAGAAAGTCGGGATCCCCTCCCGTGCGTGTGCCCCCTCCTCCTCGGATCTCTCTCGGTCTCGGGCTCTCGTTCGCATTTTCCTTCGCTCCTCTCCTCTCGCCGCTCGGATCCGCTTCGGCTCACCGCCTCTCTCTCGCTCGATTTTCGAGCTCCCTCTCTCGCGGATCTGCTCCGTCGAGCTCTTCTCCTCCGCTTTTACGCCGCGTGGCCGCGCAGCGGGGAAGATTCCCCGCCGGCGTCACGCGGCCGACGTCACCGCGGTGGGGGTCTCCGGGACGACGGTGATCGGTTGTTTCTCTTCCGCCGGTGTTCTCTTTTTTTTTTTTTTTTTTTGCCGCGTGCCTATATCTCCGTTCTCCTCCGTGTGTCTGTGTTCTTCCTCTTTTTTTTTTTTTCCCTGTCCGCGCGTCTATCTGCGGGTGGAGAGATGAAGAGAAGAGAAATAAAATCCTGGGCTGGGCTTGTGTTTCAGGCCATTATAGTGGGCTTGAAGGAAATAAAAAGGAGGGCTTAGGGAATTAAAAGAGAATGGGCTGGGAAATTAAAAGGCTAGACTATACCAGCCCAACTAACCGAATTTTTCGAATTTTCAATTTTTTTTTATCAAATTTTTTTTTTCTTTTCTAGAAATTAATATATATTTATATATGCAAAATAGATTGGCATTTAAAATAAAATAAACAAAAATTCGGGTGTCAACAGTACACGTGCCTCTTATTCCTCCAATCGAAGCATTTTTCCGATTTAGGGCTCAAATTCGGAATATTGGGAATATTGAGCGGCGAAATTTGATTTTTGAGTTTTCGAGTCATGAAAATTTATAAGAATAGTAGTTTAGGACGTCATGGACCCGTGAGATTTTACGGAATTGGATTTGAACTTGTGGTTTGTCCGAAACGAAATTTTGAACTTCTGCCCGCTGGATGAACAGTACGCACGTAATTACTTGAGATCTGATTTTGTCGGTTTTGGCTCAAAATTGGGTTGTCCTACTAATGGGTCTTCTAGTGCTTGGAATTATCTTCGTTTTGACTATAAGATTGTTTGGATCGGAATTCGGATGAGAAAGTTGTGGCATAATCAAGTTTTGCACCCTAGTCTCGCTTCTTGAACGGCTTTGAATAAATTGGTTTTGATAGGCATTTTGTTAACTCTTAGGGGTCACTTTATTAGTGTTAAGTCATGATTTAGTAGTCTCAATAATTGAGGTAGAGTTTTACCTGATTTTAACTCATTCCTCAATTATTTGTTAGGATCACGAGTTTGACGATTCAAATACCGTTTTATTGGGTCGTAGGCGACGAGGTGAATGGTACTATATCTTTTTTGAATTTGTAAAATTCATGTTGAGAAAATTATATGGATTATATATAGTATGAGATTATGGAATTACATTATTATTGCATAAAAATCAGATCGGGCATGGACTACCTTTTGATTGTTTATAAAGGTTTGGAAAGCATGTCATGCAAAGTTTTGGAAGGCAAAATATATTTGTAATTGCTTTACAAATGGTTTATGGAAAAGTACGTGGATGATTTGAGAAATGATGGATGACAATGTTGCAAAAAGGTATTTGTTTGGTTTATGATATTGATTTTTGAATTGGCTTTCTGGTATTGAAGGATTGTTATTTTGCTCATTATTGATGGGCTCATGTTGGTATGCATATTGAATTTAGGATATCCTTCTGGATCAAACCACCGGCATTATAGGTGGAGACCTTGCCAAGGGGAATTTTGGTCGCTTTATCACAAGGCGTTGTGTCGTGATCATGGTAAGAAATTGAGTAATAGATTAGTCAATGAATAGACCATTGACGTGTGATTTTGAATGGAGATTATTCAATGGACTTAACCATTGATTCTTGTATTGTTATGGTGGTTTAAATGAGTTTTCATATGAGTATAAAAGTAACGCTTATATGATTCATTATGTATTTTATATATTTGAGGGAGTTTAAAGGTTATGGGATTGCTTTGAATCCATGCATAGTGCTTGCTCGATCCGCTTAGAAAATATGTACTACTCACTGAGCGGTGGTTGCTCATTCCACTCACCCTTTATGTTTTCAGGTTCCTCAGTTAGTGGCGAGTAAAGCGAGAGCGTTGTTGGGGGAAACTTTTGATTTTTCTTAAGGAAGAAACTTATTTAATATTTGTTATTTTTTGAGTTGACTGAGTTCTTATTGTTAATATTATTTTGGAGGATTATAGAAACTCTGATGTGTAGCCAACATGTTGGTCTATCTGATATATATATGGGTTTGAGTTCATATATATTGATATTAGGTTGTTGGTTATATTGAGACTGCGTCCTTCGTGTGGAAGGACGGCTCTGTGTCATATTTTCTTCTCTTGTAGTTTTGGGGTGTGACAGGTGATAGGCTCGCTAATTTCAAAGATTTATCGTGGGTGGTGTTTAAACAGTTGTGACTTGATGCGGCGAGAGCAGGACTGAATCGGTGCTAAAAAGGTTTACGAATAAAAAAATTAGTCAAATTAAAAGGTTTATGATTGAATTAGTGTGAATATAATAATCTTTTTTATATTTTTCCCAAAATTTTGGTAATTTAAAAACATTTACCCACTCAAGCTAACCTTTATGCCCCGATTCACTTAAAAAACCGGTCATTCTTATGGAATTATTCTCGCATTCATCATCAAAACTTTGAATATTTTCACAATCGTTTCCGAAACAACCTTTAATTATATGACCCCACGACTTGTTAATTACATGCCTCAACGATCAAATCAGGAAAGAGATCAATAACAACATTAAAAGTACATTTAATTCATCATTAGTTAAAACCGAAGCTTAATTCGCATCGCCCTCATAATTGCAGGACTACTGTTAAATTATGTTCCACCCTTTGCCATAAATCCGATCGCAACGGCTCAAGACTTCTCCACGATCCCTTCTGGAAAACAGAAGAGACAGAGGGATACAAAAGAGGGAGAGATCATGAGGCTGGCGCTCCTCTTCTTGGCGCTCGTCGGCACGGCGGCGGTCTGCCGAGCCGAGGCGGAGGGCGCCGGCCTCAGGCCAGCGGAGAGCCCCGGTGCCGGGGCAGAACTCCGCCGGTCCCGGTTTGCTGCGATAGAATGCAAATCGCCGAACCCTCAGCCCGGCTGCGAGACTAGCAAGCCGGTGAATAATTACACCCCTTCGTGTGTCAAGTTCAAATGGTGCCGCGGCGATCTGCCGGGACGGGAGGCCATCGATGTCTAAGATGCCGTGGTTAGTAGGGAAAATTTATAAAGAAAACAAAATTTGGAGGGGATTTACATGTGTTTGACAGGAATTAAATAGCCACGATGCACAGCAATGACAATTTCACCGATATTTATTTGTTGAAGCTTCGGATGGTGAGTCCCTTTTGATGCTTGGGGTTGCATGACCTCTATCGGAAAATTATTTTCAGATTATTACAAACTTTTTTCATGCACAGTTGTATTGTAACTAGGGGTACTAAATTGACAAGTCAATTACAAGACAACTATACGAAAGTGCAGGCTAACCCAATAGAAGGGTCATCCTAAGCGCAGGAAGCCACTATATCTGTATACTCATCAGTAGGCAAGATTGAAATCCCGATGTCATGTTTACCTTCACCGTCATAGACCCCCTGAATTCCTTGTTTACTTTTGTCTTCTCGACATAGAAAGAGTACATGGGTGACATTGCAGGGCCTCCTATCTTAGGACAAATCTCCTATCTATTTCTTCCCCTTGAACCTTTAAAGGATTTGGTCAACTTCAAACCCTTGAGTAGAAATTTATGTTCTTTCTATTACAAATGTTTTTAATTACTTTTGTCTTTATTATTTATGAACTAGAAAGGATATACATACATTGCATTTAATAAGAAGGTGAAACTTGCATTAATAATTTTAGGGAAAAAGTTCAAAAAATAATTCAAATTTGTATACGTGTAATACATTTACCCTCCGTTAAGATTCTTTCGTATAATTATCTTAACCAAAATTTGAGGGGCCAAAGCTTGGCCATTGAGAGAGCACAATGGGGCTGGCCAAATTCACATAGGAGACGGGCCAAAGACAAGCTTAGTTGACCCCGTCACAAGCCGAAAACAATCCCATCAAGTACCTGCTTGATTGACTGGCGTTGATAGGCCCTTTTTGAAAGTGGTTACATTCAAAAACTAATTAAAATCTAAATTTTGCCCATGGAAATGCAACATAATGTTATTTTTGTTGGGATTATAACTCTTGTTTTCATTGCAATAATGTACGGTGCACGCAGCTGGTATGGAAACCAAGCTACCTACCAAACATTTTCTAAAACAAAAGAAATGATATTGAAATGGTGTTAGAGTAATCACGTGTAACTAAGTCCTCCCACCTAAATGGGTCAGGGCCCATCAAACTCAAGCCCACAAGGGGTCACGGTCAACGGAGGTTGCAACTCACGTGAGCGTCATGTCAAACACCATTTGCCTTATGTCATCCATGTTGGTAGGTTTTTAATGTTGCTCATGGACGACTCCAATGTGCCACGGACGTACAACTTTTTCTCGTAATTTAATGTAAACAGTTGATGGTTTGAAATGGGTATTGGCGAGGGTGTGTGTGTTTGAACAAGAGTCAGAACTAAAGGGAGTCGGTCGGTCTGGATATGAGTGCACATTTAAGAGCATAGCGGTCGAGTGGACATTAGCGCATTTGGATGGGGTCTGGTTTGGTTGATCTTGACTTAGATTGGGCACTTTGCATAAATGTCTTTGACCTGGAGACATGGGCTTTCCATAAGTTTTTTTTTTTTTTGACAGAAATTAAGAATTTGTGAAAAATTGAGATTACGCGATTTTGATTTTTTTTTGGATAAGTGGTGTTGATTCTTAATAAACTCAATTCGTTTGAAGGGGAGTAAGGAGGGAAGATGTTTTTTTTTAAAGTTTGTCCTACTCTGATTTTTAACTCACTCTCGAATTTTGTTTTACCTTTTTAATTTTTATAGGTGTGGAAGTCGAAAGTCCTTCCCGAAACTAAACATCTTCATCTC
Source organism: Corymbia maculata (assembly GCA_014182735.1). Lineage (NCBI taxonomy): Eukaryota > Viridiplantae > Streptophyta > Magnoliopsida > Myrtales > Myrtaceae > Corymbia > Corymbia maculata. The sequence goes on along the minus strand of CM024689.1, from coordinate 6,820,370 downwards.
AACATTATAAGAAGATAGAAATTTGAATCTCTCACTTCTCTTTTCCCATATAAAAAGGTGGCCATTGGGGTTTGCCCCGGTGGTTTAGGAGGGGAGATGTTGAATTTTATAATTTGACAACGTCTTGAATTTCTTATTTGTTTTCTTGCCGCGATTCAAATATTTTCACAATCATTCTGAAGCAACCTTTAATTATATCACTGTGCAACCTTTTGATTTTATGCCCGAATGATCAAATCAAGAAGAGATCAACAACACCATCCACCTAAGTGGTGTTGCTGGTTCATGCTCTCTTTCTCTCGCAAAAGGTCGAGAGTTCGAATCCCGCCACGTCATAGGGTGACTTTTTCTCTTTTTTTGCTTTTCATAATTTTTTATTTTATTTTTTCTATTATCTCTTTTATTAAAAAATCAAATTTTTATTTTTTAATTTTCTTTCTACTTGTTTCTTTTTTCTTTTTCCTTTTTATTTAAAGTTTAGCAACCGTTGAGCTTGCCTGGTCGCCGAGGTGTGGCCAATGCTCAGCCAAGAAACAAGGAAAACAAAAGGAAAAAAAGAAAGGAAAAAAGAAATAGAAATAGAAAAATAATAAAAAATCAAAAAATCAAAAATTTTAAAAAGAATAAAGAAAGAAGCAGGGGTTAGTAGGAGTGAAATAAGAGAAAGTGAGTGAGGAAAATATATTTCCTTATTTAAAAAGATGAAAGTATTTTTCCCTATTTTAGAAGATTTTTTTTTTCGTTAATGGAAAATTTTAAAAAAAATTTCTTAAAAATTATTTTTTGCAAAACGAAGGGAGCTCAAATATATATTGATTCAACGAAACCTGAAACTATAGTGCACTCTTGAATTTAGGCAACTAATGCTTAATTTGCTAGCGCCTCATAATGAAAAACAAAAAAGAGACGAGGAATACAAAGGAGAGATCTAGGGCTCCTCTTCTTGGCGCTCGTCGGCGCGCCAAATCACCACCATGCCAAGGTGGAGGGCCCTAGCCTCGGGTCGGTGACAAATCACCACCATGCCAAGGTGGAGGGCCCTAGCCTCGGGTTGGTGACGAGCCCCAATCAATCACAATAGGAGGGATCGACTCGTGCAAAAGGCCCCACCCTTTGCCCGATTGCCAGAACGTGAGTGCCTCACTCATGATGGCGCATGATTACACCCGTTTGTGTGCCAAATTCAACTAGCGCCGCAACGGCGGTCCATAGTTGCGATGCACAACAACGATAATGTCGCTAGGCAAAGTCTTACAACTGGGGGTACTTGAGCTGGCAGTCAATTGTAAGACTTTGCTCGGAGGGCAATTAGACAAGCAAAGGCCATAGAGCATTTCACACCCACCTACTCACCCCAAGCACGGGAAGCTATTATATCTCCTTATCCGACAGTAATCAAAATCGAAATCCTGATGTAGTGTTTACCTTCACCATCACGAGTCCCTCTAATCCCTTCTCAAATCTTCTTCTTCTTTCACTGAGAATGAGAGAATACAGAAAGTTTACATTGCGGGATTTTCTACTTCAGGGTGGATCTCGTGCTTATTTCTTCTTTCTTAAATCTTTCTAAGGACCTACTCTTGTTACATGTATTGGACAGGAATTAAATAGCCGCTATGCACAACAACGATAATATCGCTAATGAGTACTTGTTGAAGCTTCGGATGGTCCGTCCCTTTTGCTGGTAGGGGGTTGGCTATCGGAAATTTAAATTTCTGCCTGCCCCGAACTTTCTTAATCACTCTTGTCGGTCTCATTTGTGAACTATAAATGATACACGAGCATTGCATTTAATAAGAATGCGCGACTTGCATTAACAATTTTAGAGAAAAAAAAGCCTCAAAAAGTTTTCTTATGGTACCCATGTAATACACTTACCATCCATCAAGAAGGGGCCAGAATTCGGCCAGGCCGAAATTCACATGAGAGACGGGCCATGATTGAGCTTAATTAGTCCGTCACAATCCCATCAAGTACTTGCTTGATCAACTGGCCGGCCTTGGTAGGCTCTCTCATTGAATGTGAGCTCGTACAGGCTGCATTCAAGCATCAATCAGAACCTAAAATTTGTCTGTGAAGTTATAAGTCTACTACACAAGCCTAGTTTTCAATGCAATGATGTATGATGCGTGTAGACAATATGGAATTCAAGTTGCTTGCCAAACATTCTTGAAATAAATGAAAATGGTATCGAAATGACGTTTAAATAATTCAGCATGTAACCAAATCCCCATACCGAAACGGGTCGAGGCTTGTCGAATTTAAGACCACAAGGGGTCACGGCCGATGGAGGGTTGCAAATCACATCGGCTCCATGTCGGCAACATTTGCCTTCGATCATTCACGCAGGCAGATTTTTCATGATGCTAATCGACGGCTCTGATGCGATGCGCATGTGCATCTTTTAGGGATTTTTTATGTCATTCGAAAAGTTTAGCGAAAATGTCTTTGGAGTGAACATACTTTAAGGTTTTTCTCTATGACTTTTTCCCATGATTTAATGTAGTAGGTGATCTGTCTGTGTGAACAAGAGTACCGTGTTGCGAGACTTTAGGGGAATCGGTCGGTTTGAATATGAGAGCACGGGAGCGAATGTCAATTTAAGAAAATGGCTTCCGAGCGGACATTAGGGCATTGAACAGCCCCCAATGTGGTTGATCTTAGACTTAGATCGGGCACTTGCATAAATGTCTTCCAACTTAAACACATACACTTTCCTTCCTTCTTTCTTTTTTGTTAGTCCGTTATACTTTTTTTTTTTTTTATGTCATATATTAATTCTCAACTCACCTTGGAGTTTTGTCCTATTTCTTTACGGGACACGGAAGTCTTAACCCACATTTGAAACTAAACGTCACATCCTAACTCCTTAAAGATGGGATTTGAACTCTCCATCTCTCCTCTTTCCATGTATGAAGGGTAGTGAATAGTGTCTTTTTTTGTGTGTGCATAAATTAAGAATTTGTGAAAAGTTGAGATAATGTGATTTTGAATTTTTTATTTGGGATTAGTGCTATTGATTCTTCATAATCTCTATTCCTTCGGAGGTTGGTTAAGAGGGAAGATGTCGAAGTTTCTTATTTGGTATCATCTCAAATTTCTTATTTGTTTTCTTGTCATGGTTCAAATACAGTCAATATGTAATTTAAATTTCGATTACTGATCTTTAATTTTTGTGAGGGCATGGGAATCGATGTTGAGGATCAACTGCGGTAATTGTACATATATATTATATTCTTAGCAATGGCAAACATATCCTTAAGATGATATGAGGTCGGAGGCTTATTTGAAATATAGGAGGATCTACGAAAACATGTACATGTTTTAAAAGGGGGAAAAAACCATGGCCAGTCTTAATCCAACTCGAGACTCAGATCAGGCATGTGGATAGGGAACCGGCTCTATTTGGTCGAGGTTGCTTTTTCAAGGTTGGTACCGATCATCCTATATACTATGATTACTCTTTCCATTATATCATCAGAAAAAGAAAAAGAAAAAAGCAACCCTCATTTCATCTATTTCTATAAAAGTTGTGAAAAGTTACGAGATCACAAGCGCGACAAGAAATTTCAAATCCATACTAAAAGGTAACCTAAAAAGTTCATGAAAACGAAAGCCTACATTTATGTGAAGATGAGCAAATTTAAGAGTGCATATAGCAATAAAACTTAGCGATTGGTATTAAATTCGATCGCAAAACTTACTTTAAACACACATTACATTCGACCCCCTAATAGCCGTTGGAATCGACATTTTCTTTTTTTCGACTAGATGGAGATCATGCGACCGTTCGTGATTCCAGACAAATTTTCCATCTTTGGCTTTTCATTATGGAAAGCGCGAGCAGGCTGCTCAAAGCGGAAATCTTTCGTTTTCCCTCACCAAAAAAATCGAGCAAACCATTAATGGCGATAATCGTTATTTTACCCTTGGAAAAGAGAGAGAGATCGATCTGAACCAGCAAGATGAAGATTCTGACTACCGGTAAAAGGAATGAGGAGCGTGCGTGGCGCACCCAAATCCAACGATTTGCTTTTTTGGAGAAAAGAATTAAGAATTAATATCTTGCCAAATCTCGAATTAATATACCTATAATAAATTTATCTCAAATTAAATTTTTAATCACTAAAAATCTTAAATTAATACACATTTGACAAATTTACCATAAACTAATACACTTATGACAATTTAATCCTTTGTTAGTTTTCATTAAATTTTATTGTTAAATTACTAGATTAGATGACACATGACAGTTGACTAGTATACCAATTTAAGATTTTACTATGTGTACGTTATAGTTGTACTAGTTTTGTAAATTTTTTGCAATATCAATTCAATTTAACGTAGGGTAAATTTATTACAAATATATTAATTTTGAGATTTTTGGCAGTCGAAAAAATTAATTTGTCATATATATACACCAATTGAAAGTTTTTCAAGGTTATTATAAATAGCATTTGAACATTCATCCAATGTGCAACACGATTCCTAAATTATGTGCAGTGTGGTCGATAAATTTTTAATTTATTCAGAGTAATCCTCGAACTTTTAAATTATGATTTTTTTTACGTAATTTAGGGATTATATTGTAAATTCAACTTTCATGTCATTTTCCTTTTTCCTTGGCTGAGAAGCGACGCTTCTAGAACCCGTCCATGTCCCGAAAGGCACTCGTTTGGACACGACGTGCTCCTCTTTTATCATGTGCACCCCATCGAATACGCACTCGGAGCCCCAAAAATGAACCATTAAGTCAAGCCGATCGATGGGTGCCTCCCCGTTGCTATGCCTTGGACTTTCCGTCGGTTCCTGACGCCTGAAATCGACCCCGATTTTGTCGTTTTCATATATTGGAATTTGACAATACGATGCGAGTCGACAACTCAGCACTCAGGAGAGTCCCCAGATCCTGATTGGTCTCACATCAAGTTTAACTATACATCCATATCATCTTGTTTTGGCAAGAATACGGATTCTTTAGGACGTGACATCGGATAGCTGGTTCGATCATGACCACCCGAATGATTGTATTTTTATTTATTTATTGTCGATCCTATTTTATTTTTTATTATAATTTTCTGACTTTGACTTTCTCCTTTTACAGAGTGTCGAAGTTAAAATTATGTAAAAATTTGAATATTTTCTTTCTTACGTAGGGAGAATGATTACGGAGATGAATTCATTGGATTGTACTTCGATTCGATCTTTCGTGAGATGTCCTGGAAATCGAGGGAGGCACTAGTCCTATCGACGCGTGTTTATTTACGAATCATTGACGGCCGGGGCATCCACGAGGCCCATAAATTGAACAGGCTCGTCGTATCTCGTATCAGAACAAACCTGCACTCTTCTTCTGCAGAACTCTCTCTCTCTCTCTCTCTCTCTCTCTCTCTCTCTCTATCTTTCTCTCTGTGTTTCGCGGGTGAGCCACGCATCATATTTCCCGCAAGCAGGGTTCGCTCGGGCAGAAGCTGTCCTAGATTTTCATACGAGTCAAAGCGATGGGAAGGGACGGTCATCCTCTGTTGAGGGGAGGGAGGAGAGAGACCGGCTTCAGCCATGGCTTCTCCGCCGACCAAATCCAGTCGCTCGCCGCCATGTGCGAGACCCTCGTGCCTCCTCTCTCGCCGGACAGCATCGGCGACGGAAGCCCGCGCAATGAGGCCGTGTACTCCTTCTTCCGGGCTTCTGGCTCTCAGCATCCGATCCCCGATGAGGTCGAAAAGCTCCCGTCTTGCTTGTTTTCTGGTTGCTTCTCTTTGTGATTAGAGCAGGTTCATGCATACTTCTGCAAGTAAAATTATAGCCCATGCCTAGTCATGGTAAAGTCTCTTTCTTTCTTTCTTTCTTTCTTTTCTGGGTCCGGGCCGACCATCGTGGGGTGAAGCTTCTTTGCTGCGCATAGTTTCTAATCATCTTCAAGTCAATTAGAAACGGAAAAAGCAAATACGGGATTTCTGGCGTGGTTGCAAAAATTTCATCTCTGTTCAGAAATTTGATTCCTTTTTTTGAAAGGGTATCTTCTTGTTGCTCTATTAGAGCGTTGAATGAGTCTCTCGCACTTGTTTTTATATTTCCAATAGAAGTTCGTTCCCGAATTGGGACCAAAAGCTGATTCCTTTTTACCCTTTTTTCCTTTGCTTCTGTAATGGGGGGCAGGTTGCAGAGCATATGGTGAAGAGGGGTCAGCGCAGAGCTGTGTTCGTTGTGAGCCTAGTCTTGAAGATTCTCTCCTACAGATTGGGGACTTTATTGCTCTGTGGGTTCCTATGCTTAGACTGGAGATGGCCTTTCATTCACAAGTTCCACGAGATGCCATTGGAGAGGAGGGAGATGGTCCTCAACAGATGGTCAAGGCAGAAGACACTGGTCCCTCTGAAAGTTGCCTTCGCAATGGTCAAACTTATCTGCTTGTTCGTCTTCTTCTCATGGGTAATGTTCCTTTTTTTCTTAACCATGTCAGGTTTTTTTTAGATTCAAGTTGGACTTTTCGAGGGTTAGTTAATGCCGCGGGGGTTGACTGGTGTTAAATTTTAGAGATATGCATGTGCTTGATGGTGTTTGAATGGTGTGTCAGGATGATATTAGGTTGGGATGTCGGCTAAAGTCATGGCAATTAGCTTTGTCTTGATGGAGATCCTACGATGATGATGACATGAGGAATGACTACACTGTATTGAATTAAATATACTGGTCTAGCTGTAATAGAAACCAATCCCATTGGAAGATTGCGACATCGGTGGCTGGCCCCATGGGGCAAGTCTTCTTTTGTTGTTTATGCTCTTAAGCAATATGCCAACCATACATTACCAAGATTGGTTTAGAAAGTTGGCATGCTAACTAAGATAGCATCTCAGTTAGTAAACTAGAGTATGCAGCATTTTTCTTTCATCTTCATGAAGGATGCGTCTCATGCAAATTGATGTTTGATTAAAAAGTTGTTGATGCTGATCAGGTTGAGCTCCCTTGATTAAGCAAGGGCTTATAGAACCCAAAAGAAAAGTTTTCCATGCAGACTCTAGATACAGTTCTCCGTACATTTATCAAAGATGATAACAACTCTGATATAAACTTCCCATTTCAATGTCCTACCAAAACAGTGATCTTACCCGATCAGATTGTCCAGAAAGGAAAGAGTTAGGTGACTTCCATATGTTTTCTATCTCTTCACGTGATACTATGTAAATGACAATCCTTTCTTTTCTTAGGAAACGTACATTTCATCTTCTTGCTGAAGTTCTATGTATCACATTTAAACGCTTCTGTTTTGTGTTCTTCTGTTATCTGCTTTTAGGTTGCTGAACATTTCTGTGGCCCTTGAGCTTTAAGGTTGTTAGAAGTTGATCTCTTTATTATTCTTCTTGCAGACAGACGAGAACTCCAAGAACCCATCATGGGAAGCGATTGGATATGAGGTCGACACTCGAGAGAAGCCCGTGAAATCCAAGAGGGAGAGGCCTCTAGAAAAGGGAATTATTGAGCCCATGTATGAAAGCAGTTCATCCCTCCTTCAGTCTCTGGCAGGAAAAGGCCTCAAAGTCACGGAAAGTTCTGAAACAAATATCTGCAATATTAAATGCGATGCCGTCATAATTGGTTCTGGTTGTGGTGGGGGAGTCGCCGCCGCCGTTCTTGCTCAGTCTGGCCAGAAAGTGGTTGTCCTAGAGAAAGGGGATTATTTCACACCACAGGATTATTCCTCCCTGGAGGGCCCCTCGCTGAATCAGATGTATGAATCAGGTGGGCAGCTCTCGACTGTGGATGGGAAGTTCATGATCTTGGCGGGGTCCACCGTAGGGGGAGGCTCTGCTGTGAACTGGTCGGCTTCCATCAAGACTCCAAGCTCTTTACTCCATGAATGGTCTGTGGATCACAAGATCCCACTTTTCGGGAGCTCTGAGTACTTATCTGCAATGGACGCAGTGTGCAAAAGAATCGGTGTTACAGAGAACTGCACCGAGGAAAGCTTCCAGAATCAAATTCTTAGAAAAGGGTGCTTGAACCTCGGTTTGCATGTCGAAACCATCCCCAGGAACTCTCCCGAGACCCATTACTGTGGATCGTGCTGCTACGGTTGTAGGATGGGAGAGAAGCGTGGTACCGACTGCACATGGCTGGTCGATGCTGTTGAGCACGGTGCAGTGATTTTGACAGGATGCAAAGCGGACAGACTCATAGTTGAGACCAGCGATGATGAGAAGGTGGGTCGCAGATGCTCGGGAGTGATTGCAACGGTCTCGAGTAGGGATTTTTCGAAGAAGCTCCGCATTGAGGCCAAGGTGACAATCTCGGCGTGCGGCTCCCTCTTGACGCCTCCTTTGCTTATCTCCAGTGGGTTGAAGAATCCTAATATAGGCACGAACCTCCACATTCATCCAGTATTACTGGTTTGGGGTTACTTTCCTGAAAATTCAACTGGTTACAGAGGCAGAGTCTTTGAAGGAGGAATCATCACTTCACTCCACAAGGTGGTATCGGAAGATTCCTCTGAAGAGCAGGCCGTCATAGAAACTACGTCTCTTGGGCCCGGTGCATTCGCCTCGCTGTTCCCGTGGGTGTCGGGGGCCGATCTGAAGAACAGGATGGTCAAGTATCCAAGAACCGCTCATCTTTTCGCGTTAGTTAGAGATCAGGGCTCAGGAGTCGTCAAAGAGGAGGGTGCGATCGGTTACTGGCTAAGCCAGCTAGACAAGGAGAAGCTCAAGCTCGGGCTGAGGCAGGCACTGAGGATCCTGATCGCGGCCGGGGCCATCGAAGTCGGCACATACCGAAGCGATGGGCAGAGAATCAAGTGCAGAGGGGCCAAGCAAAAGGACATAGAGGAATTCCTGGACTCGATCACTACTCCCGGAGGCCTGGGGTCGACGCAGGAACATTGGACCGTGTACTGCAGTGCGCACCAGATGGGGAGCTGCCGAATGGGCCCATCCGAGGAAGCGGGCGCAGTCGACGAGAACGGCGAGAGTTGGGAGGCGAGAGGCCTGTTCGTGTGTGACGGGAGCGTGCTCCCGACCGCGGTGGGGGTGAATCCCATGATCACCATCCAGTCCACAGCTTACTGCATCTCGAAGAGAATCGCCGAGTCTCTGAGGAAAGAGAAGTTCCCGACGGTCGGCTAGCTTCCCGAGCCATTTCCCTGCCCCTCCTCGCCGGAACTAGCGGATCACAGTCGGACGGCGTGAGCCGATAAATAACTGTTGAGCTCCGGAGGCAAAGCTGGCAGTCAAGTACAGTAGGAGTCCATTCTTTGTCTATGAATTAGCCAGATGACCTTGGAATTTGGTTTCTACTTGTGTTTTTACTCAATAAGGTGCAAAGAAATTACATTGATCTTTTTGGTGCTTTAGTATGAGAGATTTAGTTGTATTGTGCTAGAATTGAACCGTGCGAGCTGGAAACATTATAATATAAATGGAATTTATAAAATCTTCCTATTCTAAAATGTAGGAAAAATATATAAACAATAAATAATCGAGAACTACCGTGTTGCTTCTAGTTAAAATCAATCTTTATGACTTTTTTTAGAATTAATATTATGAAAAAAATCTAAATTAATATATATGACAAATTTACTTTAAAATAATTTTTTAATAATTTTTTTTTTTCAAACTAGTGATAAATTTATCCAAAATTAATTTTTTTACCCTCAAAAATTTTAAATTAATACATTTGTAATAAATATATTTTCTGTTAAATTAATACCATGAAAAATCACAAAAATGAGGATAAAACCTCAAATTGATACATAAAATTTAATAAAATTTAATGGAAATTAATATATTAAATTTATTAGAGGTATATTAATTTTGGATTTTTTATGGTCAAAAATTAGTTTGGAGTAAATTTATTACAGTTGTATCAATTTAGAGTTTTGGGAGATATTAATCCTTTTTTTTACCAATTTAAAATTTGGACTAAAAGGAAGTAATTAAAAATGGAATTATGTTGGATCAACATGATTAAATTTGATTTTTTTTATTTAGCACTTGAAAAGATTTAGATATACATAGCTGATTGCGCGGTCTTCTTAAGATGGAATAGTTTTTTCTATCAATATTTGAGGATTCGATAGTTAGATAACAATATGTTATATGCAAATTCAAATGATGGAAAGATAGGCTTCTATATCTCATCAAACAAAATTCAGAATGTCCCAAAAAAAAAAGAGAGAAGGATTTGACATATTATTGGTGTGTTTATTTTGTACAAAAAAAGGATTTTTTTTTTCTTTTCTAATTATTGGGGTTTGTCCTAATAATTACCCTTCTTAAATAAAAAGGGGCAGATGGAAATTCGAATCCCAAAAAGTGAGATTGGGGTAATATAATTTCAAAAGTAGGTTTTGATTCACACATCTTATAAAGAAAGTAAAACAAAAGTTTAAGTGTTCAAATAAGTAAAGAATAACCGATAAATAAATAAATATTTTTTAAAATATAATCACTTATATCGCTTATCGAAAGCGAATGGAATATATTTTCATTATCCACAAAAATATTTAAATATAAATTATTATTGATAATAAAATTATTTTTATTAATTAATTATTTTAAGTGATGTAATCGATATTTAAAAAAATATTTTTTAACCATTCAATTTTTTTAGATTAGGGGTTATACATTTACCTTTAGTATTTAATCAAAGCTTAAATCGAGAGCGCCTTTTCTCCCCTCCTTTCTCAGCTGCTTCGTTGGTCTCTTCGTCTTCTTCGCTTCTCCTTCACTGCAGTCTCTCTCTCTCTCTCTCTCTCTCTCTGCAATCTCTGCAATGCCTCCACTCCTCCGACTCCTCGCGAAACCCAATCGCCTCTCCTCCTCCTCCTCCTCGCACCTCCTCAATCTCTCTCTCCGTTTCCACCGCCCGATCACCACCGCACCGGCACAATCCCCGCCCCGGCCTCCGCAAAACCCTAGCCCCAGAACCCGGACCCCTCTCGAGAAGCAATTCGAGGGCTGGATCGAGAAGCTCAGGCCCGGCTTCGGCCCGCCGGAGGTCGCCGATGCCCTCCGCGCCCAGTCCGACGCCGACCTCGCCCTCGACATCTTCCGCTGGGCTGCCCAGCAGCGGGGCTACCGGCACGACGCCGCCGCCTACCTCGCCATGATCAAAATCCTCATCTCCGGCCGCCGCTACCGCCACGCCGAGACCCTCGTCGAGGAGGTCGTCGCCGGGGCCTGCGAGATGAGCGTGCCCCTCTACAACTCGGTCATCCGGTTCTGCTGCGGCCGCAAGTTCCTGTTCAACCGCGCCTTCGACGTGTACAAGAAGATGTTCCGCTCCGAGGACTGTAAGCCCACGCTCGAGACCTACACTCTCTTGTTCAATTCCCTGCTTAGGAGGTTCAATAAGATGCATGTGTGCTATGTGTACCTGCACGCTGTCCGGTCGATGGCGAAGCAGATGAAGGCGTCCGGGGTCATCCCGGACACTTTTGTGCTGAACATGATCATTAAGGCGTACTCGAAGTGCCTCGAGGTCGACGAGGCGATCCGGGTATTTCGGGAGTTGGGGTTGTATGGCTGCGAACCGAATGCGTACACGTATAGTTACATCGTGAAGGGGCTGTGCGAGAAGGGGAGGGTCGGGCAGGGTTTGGGGCTTTATAAGGAAATGAGGAGTAAAGAGCTGGTGCCGAAGAGCAGTGCTTATATGATTCTGATCTGTAGTCTTTCAATGGAACGGAGATTCGAGGAGGCGACAGAGGTGGTGTTTGACATGCTGCGTGAAGCGATGGCTCCGGACCTTTTGACTTATAAGACATTGTTGGAAGGATTGTGCAGGGAAGGGAAGGGCAGTGAAGCCTTTGATTTGCTGGAGGAATTTAGGAAGATGGATACGATGATGGGTCAGAAGAATTACAAGATCCTGTTGAATGGAATAAATTTCCTTAAGCGAGAATAGAATTCTATGTTTGTGATTGTGTGTTCCGAATTTCGCTGGCACAGAGTGGAAATGCTGATGTGGTCAAGGCCTAAAAAGAGAGCAAAGTATATGCAAAGTGCTGAATCACATGTTGTGAGTCTGCACTGCCTTTTTAATGGTATGGCGACCATTTCTAATGCTGTGCCTATAATGCTAGGGGAGAAGCGTCCATCCTCTAACATGACCAGTATCTATCCTCTTCCAGCATTCATGATGTGCGACGTGGCATTTGTTGAGGGAATCGTCCAATGTGTGCCTTTGCAATTCATCTCCTTGTTAATCTATCTCAGAAATGGATGATCTGGCTGAGTTAGATTAATGTAGAGATGCTGTGAACTGCAAATTGCAAAAGCACAACAATGGACGACGATTCCCTCAACAAGTGCCACGTCGCCTTAGATTTGCTCTTAGACACAGTTGAATTCCTGCAACTGCACGAGGCAGGCTTGTTAGGCATGCAAGAGTTTCAAACGAACTTGCTATGTTATCAAACCGTGTCCTTGGGTTTGATACTGATGATTAGGATGTTTTCTCGCTGGTGGCATCGGGGTGTTTTCTTGCTACTCGTCAGCCTGTTCTTGCCATTGGGAAGAAGAATGGAGAAAGAGAGATCTTTTCAAAGTTCTGCAGCAATTGTTTCACATGCCTATCCAAGTCTCTTTGGATTTGCAAATCGATGGGCATTAGGCATCGAGCCTCCAGTTTTCAAGGAGGGGTGCTCAAGAAGAAAATGAGGCGATTTTTTTTCACCTTGTATAGTATTTGGGACTGCCAATAATCAGTCTTGCTGGACTTTAGAAATGAAGGAATATTCATACTTATTGATGTGGCATTGGGTGAGAGTATTCATGTTTGCAGTGTTGGTTGATAGCTAATATTGGTAATGATAGGAACCGGCAGCTAATCTGTACACGGTATTTCGAACGAATGGTATCATGATTCTTGTTTGAGGAAATTGATGAAGACTTGTGTAGCTTGATGTGGATCGTGAGTACTTGAAGATCAATATCATCCGGATTTTGAAACTCCACATTGCATAATTGACCCTTCAAAATTTATTTCAAACGACATCGTTGCGACGGAATTTCTCGTGGCCATCTGTTGTTGAGTTCTGATGTTTGGTTAATGTAGTGATATTACATCGACATGGCACGTGACGAATCATCATACAACATTTTTTCTCCTTGCTTTGACTCGAGTTTTTTAAGATGTCATGCTTTTTGGGTTTGTCAGCTTTGACGATATCATCATCATCTAAAATTTGCAATCGTGATTTTCACGTGGCATGGTAAAAATGGACCCTCATATTTCCCTCACAATTGCAATTGTAGAACCAATCGAGATGAGTCCTCAATTTTGCTACTTTGGTAATCAAAATTATCACCAACTTAGCTTAAATAACTATTTTTGCATAAATTTATTTTGTTTTGTGCATTGTTTGTATTAAAATTTACTAGAAATCTAATAAATGCAACATCGGCATTGTGTATTATTTACATCTTAAATATTCTATTATTAGATACTTAAAATTTCTAATTTAGAAAAACTCTATAAATGCATCTAACTTATCCAATTCAAGCATATTTCATTAGATGACGGGATATGATTGAAGGGTATTATAATGTTTTATCATTATAAAAAGGATATATCGAAAACTCACTAATTAAATTATGTTCACAAAGTGAACTCTTTTCTTCATACGTGATTGAGTAATCATATATTGATAGAACGAATTTGAAAATAATTCCTAAGGTTTAAGAAATCGAGTTGTCCCGGCGATTTTTTTTTTTGGGCTGAAGTGGGGCGGAAGTACAAATAGGTGTGAATTTAAGGACCGTTTGTGCAAATATTCCGTGACTCGGCGTTCCAACGATTGAGCTCGATGAATGAATAGACCCAGAAGCCGAGTTGATTCAGGAACTCTCTCTCTCTCTCTCTCTCTCTCTCTCTCTCTCTCTCTCTCGCTCCAGGAATCGATTCGGCGCTCGAGAGATGGGTCTGAGCAGATGCGCCATGAGCGTTCTCTCCATCGTGCTTCTCTCGCTCCTTATGGTTCTCGGTAAAACCCCCTCCCCCCTTTCTTTCTCTCTTCTCTAGATCTGATGATCGAGATTGGCATGGCGATGTAAACTTTTGAATGTTGCGCCTTATTGAGCGTTGCGCCTGTCCTGACTTGCAGCCAATGCCAAGACCGGTGACGTGACGGATTTGCAGATCGGCGTGAAGGTGAATCCTCCGCAACTCCGCTTCGCTCGCTTGTTCGCCGTTTTTCTCTTTATGGGTTTAGCTCGTATAGGCCTGTTGTCGAGGACGATCTTCCTGTAGAGAAATATGCTCTCTGCTTTGCGTCTAATTCGCTTTTGCAGAGTTTTCTCGCCTCCCCGGCGCTTCGCGGCGTGGGTTTCGTGCTGGGAATAAATGCTTTTGTTTATTTTGCAATTTTTAGATTGAGATACGCAATGCATTGTATTCATGTGAGAAGGCAATGTGAGTCATCATATGAGGGCGTGGCGGTCATTTGCACTTGAGGAATCAAGACATGTCTTTTTAGTTTTTAGGGTGTGAGGTTTTTACATTTGGTTTGTATTTAGGTCGTGGTGCTATTTTGCTGTCGTCCAGAGATGTGAACTGGGATTTTTGATGATATCAGTCGAGTGATCCTGTAATTATAGTTACTTAAGTCTTTTCCCTGGTCCTGGGTTTTGATGGTTGACAACTAAATACAAATGTTGTTGCGCTTTGTTTCTCTAAGAGCATGTAGAGCGATGAGTTAGCTAGAGTGAGGTAAATTGGCCTCCTGTCATTGGATATACACTGCATATGGTACACGACTTCCATTTGGGTTCTTTCTTTTATCCTCAACTGAAAATTATTTGAGTTCATTTGCAGCCTTGCTTGGGTAATTCTATATATGCCACAATAACAGGAGTGAGGCTGTTTGTTTCTTTATTGATTTGTTACAAATGAAACAATGGCATGGTTAGTCCAACTGTCGACCTGTTGGAGGTGTCCCTTTTGTTTAGTTTCTGCTAAACGACGTGTACGAAGATGATATAGTTTTGTGGACTTTATTCATGTAAAGGCTCCACTGGAGAGTACATTGATATGCATTAATTTGCTATTTGGGTTAGGGTTGATGATAATGGTTTCACCAATCAAATTGTGAGTAAAATAACATTAGTTTGTGTTAGTTTAAACGGTTACTTCTGATGGAGTTAAGTGAAAAAATAACTATAGCACTTCATTGATCAGGGAGGAACACCAGTGTCATTTTACCATACAAAGCAACACTTTGCAAGAGAAGCATTTATTATTTCATGATTCTGCATGGTTGAAACTAACTAGCCTATTATTGAGATCTTAATTTGATAGTCTAATACTTGAATTATTGTTTTCCTCTGTACAGTACAAGCCAGAAAAATGTGATATCCAGGCTCACAAAGGTGATAGAGTCAAAGTACACTATCGGGTAAAGTTTTGCTTCATTCAGGCCTTTCTTTGTGTTTGTGCAGTTAGTTCAAGTACTTGATCTGTATGGAAAATCTGAATACAAGAACAGTGTCAGTTGTATAATTTGAGTAATTCCGTTCTTGGCTATTGTTAGTAGCAAGTGATGACTCTAGTCATTGTTGGCAGGGAAAGCTGACTGATGGAACTGTTTTCGACTCCAGTTTTGAAAGAGGTGATCCCATTGAATTTGAGCTTGGAAGTGGTCAAGTAATAAAAGGTCAGTGGTGTTATATCAAACACAAATCTTATATTAGCCTTAAGAGTTAATACCTCTTATTTACAAACTCTTTTCCAGATAGCTTAATGCATCTGAGCAGACTACTGATATTATAAGCTCTCCAGAGTCATTCGTACTTTTATGCAAAGCACATTGTTACCAAGGAAGTTTAGGAAATATGTCCTCATGAGGTTTGTCATCCATAAGGAAATTGATTTTTTGCAGCAAATATTTATTTTCTTCTAGCACTCTTAAGAATATAAGTGCAATGAATTCCTAAATGAAAAAAGAATCTGGACAAATTCTATTAAATTTGGTTTTATGGTTGGGCTAGTGGGAAGCATCTTACCGTACTTTTTGAACCCTAAATTGGTTACCAAAGTTCTCAACTATCAGAAGAGGGGTGGCAATCCTATTACATCTTGTGTGGTGGCAAGGCCTGATCTCTGTGTCGTTATGAACCTTGAAGTGATGTAGAGAGCACTTGAACCTCATTGTTGCTGCAGTATCTTTCTTTTTGTGACAGTAGAGCAGTGCATTATTGCCACTTATGATCTGAGTTTCTTTGCTTTAATGCAGGATGGGACCAGGGACTATTGGGTATGTGCGTTGGTGAGAAGAGAAAGCTTAAAATTCCAGCAAAACTTGGCTACGGAGCCCAGGGTTCACCACCGACCATTCCTGGTAGGAATTTTCCTTTGTCCTCTCTTATTTAGACTATCTTGCCAACAGGGTGCTGAGCTTTAGCATGACAAGCAATTGATCATGGATAATCACAAACAAAAAAATTTGGGTAAATTGAGAGAAAACTACTAAGAGATAGAAACAAATACATTGATCAAACAAGATATCTTCTCATGCTTTTTTCCCCTTTTAATGTAGTTCAATAAATGCTGGAGGATTCTTGTTGACGATATTCCCTCAATAATGTCATCCTGAACTAAATATCATTGTCTAGCATCCTAAATGGTTGCAGACTTGATGTTTGCATATCTTCATGCATTCTTCAAAAATAATTTAACCTGAAACTTGAGCGTGAATTGTACCAGGTGGAGCAACACTTATCTTCGACACTGAGCTTGTTTCTGTGAACGGGAAGCCAAGCGGTGCAACTGCAGATGACAGTGAGCTATAGATGGGTTTGTTTTCCTGTCAAGAGCTTTAGCAAATCTCCCCCTTTTCATTTCTGTATGGTAGCCTAACAATGAGCTTTGCTTTCGCCTGAGCTACCAAGTTGGTTTTAGTTCATACAGATTGTACTTCCATAATTTAATTTTGGAGCTGTTGAGAGTATAGTTATTTTATTCTACTAGACAGTTCTGGCGCTCCTTCATTCTCTTCCTCTACTCTAACTATGTGCACACATGTATCTTGGTTTTGTGCATGCGCACCACCCATGTCCATTGGGCGTGGTTAATTAGGATAACGAGTTCATGAGAAGAATGCACATGTGCTAAAGCAGATTACTTCGCCACTATTTCCCGATTTCAACAAGTAATTGTATAACCCATTTGTTGTACCAAAAACCTTCTGGAGGAGAAAGCAGAATCTTCTCGGTACCGGAGGAGTTGATAGTTTGGAGACTGGAGCATAACTGGACTGAAACATCGTTGCTGCTTCTTCATGGATGGATGGATGGATGGATGGGATGCTGTGGACCTGGTATAAAGATGAGATCATCAGTTATTCATAGTCAAACATTTGCCCTTCCTCTCACGAGCTAGTGGCCCCAACCGAGGGAGCTTGTCCGATCCAAAGAAGACGACCGGGAAGTGAAGAACTCGGTATATTATGTAAGCTTCGCATAACGAGGATCTGCGAATGTGTTTATGTGCGTGGAGGATTGCAAATGAGCTGTGCCCTGGAGATATGCGAACATCCCAAAAAAATCAGAGATACGAGATCGTCCCGTTACGTTAGGTTTGAACCCTAGTGAATATTACTTTCTCGACGCCACTTTCGATGATCTCTTGCTCGGTTGTGTGGGATGAAGTTGCGGTGAAATTGGTAGGGTGCTTTAAGAGCATTTGAATGTCACGGATTGAATGTTTTGTGCCATGGCAAAGAAGATTTCGTGAGATGCACATCCATGGCTATGAAACAATTGCAAGCCAATATGACATTTTGAGAATCATGTGTCGGGGATTTATAAGAAAAGATAATTCCATCAACACCTGTAATGACAACATTAACATGGTGTGTGTGTGTGTAAGTTGGTATGTACTTTTGATTTTAAGAGGCATCCGCCGTTTTCCATTGATATTCAATTCTGAAATCTAAAAAACAGTATAAAAGACTTTATTGATAATTACCTTGTTAGCAAGGGTTCGGATAATTATTAATTGTTCTTAATTCAAAATAGTCCAAGCATCGATTATGCGGAACATGAAAATAGATAGTATATCGACTCGTTAACAAAATTCTATTAATAAAAGTCCCGATTTAATTGAGATTTAATAGAAAGTTTGTATTTTCAAGGAATTATAATTGAGTAAAATGCCAATTATTTTACTAATCACAAGAAGATCTTTAAAAAAAAAAAACAATTGTTTTCCTATAATTATCGAAACGAATGTATTATGAATTTATTTCAATTTATAAAGAGCGGCGCCCGGGAAAAAAATGCTTCTTATGCTGTGTGGGGCAAAATGACGATAATGACCTCGTCTCAGTAAGTAACCCTATAAGAAGCGTGCCGTGAAGGCAGCTAGGGTTTGGGTAAGCGAAGCGGAGTTGCAGCGCGCTGAGAGGAAGACCCCCGCCGCTCAGCCAAGATGGGTGAGATCTTCAACCCCTCTCTCTCCTTCTCCTTCTCCCTCTCTCTCGCATCGCCATTGAATCGTCGCTTGCTCTGTCTTCTTTTGAGTTATTGTGGGATTTGGGTACTCATCAATGTCGTCGCGTTTCGGCGCTCGCTTCGTGACGCAGGTATCTCCCGGGACTCCATGCACAAGAGGCGCGCCACCGGTGGCAAGAAGAAGGCCTGGAGGAAGAAGCGAAAGTAAGCTTCCTCCCTCTCTCTCTCTCTCTCTCTCTCTCTCTCTCTCTCTCTCTCTCTCTCTTTTCTTCGTGCGTCTTTGTGGTTCGTTGGGTTCCCCGTTGAGCTTGTTTTTAGTTCGCTTCTCGCGGTCGGAATGCGTCGTAGCTCGTCTAGGGGGTTTGTCGGCTGTGCAACAAAGCCAGAGTGTGATGGGTTATTAGAATAGGCGTGAGATGAATGCGATTTTGAGTCTGGTCGGATGATTCTGTCTCTGCTGCCAAATATGTTGTGAAAGTCGACGTTTTTGTGTTCGCTCCACGACTCGAGGATGCCGAGATGGTTAATTAGTGCCGTGGAGCGGTAATATGGGTGAGTTTCGGCTTGTGTAGCCAGAGGATATAGCACTGCCGCTCTTTATGGTCACGCCAGCGTCTTTTGTGGCGTGTTCATCGGTTCATCATGAAAGTTTGATTTCAGTGTTCTTTTCTTTCTGAAACCTTTTTAGCTGGGGGGAATTTGTGATGGTGCTCGTTTGGTTATTGGTATAGTCATTAATTTATTTGAGTAATTTATGTGAGCAGTGTGAGGTTATTCATTTCCCTCTGCACGAGAGAAAGGGTCATTTGTTGTTTGCCTTATAGCGAAATCATATAGTTAGAAATTGCGCAGTAGGAGGCAGACTTACTTCCTTTCTAGTATATAGCTCCAAGGTCTTTCTGTAAGGAGTCAGGTGGACTTTGAAAATAGTAGAATATTGCAGATCAATTCTTTACGATATGTTGTCAATCTGTTTAGACTATTGTTCATTAATTTCCTATTTCATTGCTAAATGAAGGTACGAGTTGGGTCGTCAGCCAGCCAACACTAAACTTTCAAGCAACAAGACTGTAAGGAGAGTCCGTGTGAGAGGAGGCAATGTCAAGTGGAGAGCCCTGAGGTTGGACACGGGGAATTACTCATGGGGTAGCGAGGCTGTCACCCGCAAGACCCGTATCCTCGATGTGGTCTACAATGCCTCAAACAACGAGCTTGTGAGAACACAGACCCTGGTGAAGAGTGCAATTGTTCAGGTTGATGTGGCTCCATTTAAGCAGTGGTACCTCCAGCATTATGGTGTTGATATTGGTAGGAAGAAGAAGGCAGCAGCAGCAGCTAAGAAGGAAGCTACTGAGGTGATACAAGATCTTATTTTTTCCTATGTTCAAATCAGAAGACTCTTATTACTTAAACATTTTATACAAGTTGATCTAGGGGGAGCACAGTCATGTTTGTTCAAATTCAGGAATTCGTTTATCCCTTTGTAGATGTGTGATGGTTTCATGTAATTGGTAAAATGACAGGAGGGTGAAGCACCTGCCGAAGAAACAAAGAAGAGTGGTCATGTTTTGAAGAAGCTTGAGAAGCGTCAGAGTGACCGGAAGCTTGACCCACACATTGAAGAACAATTTGGATCTGGTAGGTTGTTGGCCTGCATTTCTTCCCGACCTGGTCAATGTGGCAGAGCTGATGGGTAAGTGCATTATGTTTTTTTTTTTTTTTAATTTGGTCAGAAGTGCATTGTGTTTACATGATTGATTTCCGTATGCATTTTATTTCTTCATTCTTCAAAACTTAATCCACTTACATCCTACTTCAGGTATATTCTGGAGGGAAAAGAGCTAGAATTCTACATGAAGAAGATCCAGAGGAAGAAGGGCAAGGGAGGAGCTGGTGCAGCTTGAGTGTACCGTTTTCGTTGCTTTTCTCTACCATTTTGAGGAGCTTGTTTTGGATTATAATTTTTGTGATCCAGTTCTCGAGAACTGCTAAGTTGAGGCCTGTGTGGTCAAAATGTCATTTTTGTAGCTTGTCTTTTAGACCATAAGATTACTATTCTCTTTGCTATATGGTTCTGTCTTATTGACGAGACTATTTCTTTAAGCATTGATGCTGTTGCTCTTGCTTGGGCATTGACAAATACTTGCACGAAGGAATTATCTAAAGAAAACATAAATCTGAGTAAGTAAAACTGGAAGAGGGATATCATTAAACCAGCCACATATATCTCTACGCTGTATCTACTCTAGAGCCAGGCCTTGCTTCTCGATCCTCTTTTTTGGCTGGTTTTATATTATAAGGCACTTGGATAACTAGAGCAAATTCCTGTTGTCGATACAGATGTTGCTGATGCTCTGTTAATCTGGTGTTTATCTAGCGTTGCGGCATTAGGGGATGAAAGGTATCAACGGTAATGGTCTGCGCTGATTTACTGCGTTGCAACATTAGGGATATGGAAGGCGTAAACGATGATGGTACTTCTGTAAGAGTCTGGTTCTAAGGGTTTTGGTGATGGTGACTCCATCGCAGGGGTCCTTTTGAGCCCCTCCCGATTCTACTGCAGAGGTCCGTTAATATAGGTCACAAGATCGTCTCCCACTCTTGACATAATCTGATTCTGCCCCACAGAAAGATTGATTTGTCTGCTCCTGAAGTTACGTTTTTCTTCTGATATCAAGCCATGGCCTTGTGTATTGAAACACGTCGGAACACCACCATTTTAACAAAATGACATCATCCTGGCATATTCTTTCCTCAGTTTGGATGGACGGTAGATGTGGTGAAATTAAATTTGGAAATATCCTATATTCAAGTCAATGAAGTTTCGGTGAAATCCAAGTTCAATCGAATTTTGGGGGCAAATTAGAACGAGGTTTTAAAAAAAAAGGAAGTTAACCTTGAATTAGGTCTTAAATCTAGAGCAATCTGTAGCTGAGATGCCAGTAACGCAAGAATTCTTTCAGATTGTAGCTTCATAAATTATTTTGTAGTTAAAGGGTCCTGAAACCAGTGGGAGAAATATTACTTATAGAGCTGTTAAAATGGGGGCACAAACTCATATTTTAACTCATTTGGTTGTACATGGGTTACCTCAATAGTGAAATATAAGTAAAAAATGGGTTGTAAACAGAAAGTACTAAACAAATGGTTCTTATTAGGTCTAAGATAGATCCACATAATAAATAGGCCTTAGGCTCAATGGGTTACCTAAAAAGTTTTAAATTAATTACAAACAAGTCATATTTATATTTTTTATATTTTATGATTTTTCTTTCTTTCTTTTCCTTCCTACCGATGGCTAGCCACAGATGAGGAATGAACCCGCCAATTTGGTGAGGTAAAAGCCCCATGGACCACATAATACTAAAGCAAATGAGCCTTAGTGGATCTAAGATAGATCCATATAATAAATTGCTCTTAGGCTCAACGAGTTACCTAACAAGTTTTAAGTTGATTACAAATAGGTCATTTTTATTTATTTTTATATTTTTTGAATTTTCTTTTCTTTTTTTCTTTCCTTTTTCTTTTTCCTTCCTGCCGATGGCTGGCCACGGGTGAGGGATGAGCTTGCCGATTTGGCGAGGCAGAACCTCATGGACCACTAGCGAGACTCGAGCTTGTCATCCTCAAGTGAACTTGAGCATGCCATGCCGATTTGGTGAGGCAGAAGCCTCACAAACTTCTACCAAGGCTCTAGCCTTGTAGATCTAGCAAACCCTTGCCAACCTCTAGCTTGGCTCAACTCACTGGTTTGGGAAGCTCAAGCTCACCGATTTGGCAAGGCCGAACCCCCTTTAGCTTGGCTCGGCTCGACTCGACTCGACTTGCTTGAATCAAGCAAGCTCAAGCCTCATGAGTCTATGGCAAGGCTCAAGCTCGCTTGTAGTAGGTCACTAGTTGCACTATGACCAATAATCAGGCAAAGAAAAAAAAGAAGAAAATCAAATCAAATCAAAATAATTAAATTTTGATTATTTTATTTTGAAAAAACATAAAAGAACATCATCACCTTCGGTCTCTTTGATTTTTATGCTTTGACATTTTTCGTTTTGTTTACTTATATCTTCATATTTTATTATTTTATTTTTGAAATACTATATAAAAGTTTATCCAAGTGACACATTAATATAAAGAGCCTAAGGTTAATTGAGTTGGTATTTATTTTTATAATTAGGGTTAAGTATGGATATGTTTTACTAATATGGTCAAATAAGATGAGTCATCAAAATTATATTGCATCAAAATGAGTTAATATGGATTAAATAGTTAATATGGATCAAACGATTTTCGACCGCACACATCCACTCGACATCTTAATTACTTAACATGAAAATGTCAAATGCCATGCAAAAGTTCAAACGTTATATGCTTCAACTCCTGATTGCCTCTACCCAGTTCTAATATGGGCAGTGGAATATCCATTGGCTTTTGTCTAACAAATTTTAAGCTAATTACAAACGGGCCTTTTTTTTTCATTTTTCTTTTTCCTTCCCATTAATGACTAGAGGGACAAACTTGCCAATTTGACAAGGCAGAAGCTTCACATACATTTGGCGAGGCTCCAGCCTTGCCAATCTAACAAGACTCAAGCTTGCCACACTGATTTGGCAAGGCCAAGGCCTCACGGACCTTTGGCAAGGCTTAGCTTCCTGGCCTCGAGTGAGCTTGAGCTCACCGATTTGTCAAGGCTTAGCTTCCTGGCCTCGAGTAAGCTTGAGCTCACCGATTTGTCAAGGCCGAACCATTGCCAACCTCTAGCTCAACTCGGCTCGCCAGAATCAGGTGAGCTCAAGCCTTGCCAGTTGCCGCTATGGACAACAATTGGGCAAAGGAAGAGGGAAAAAATAATAAATAATTTTATTTTCATTTTTAATGAAACTAATAATATCTAGCAAATAAAATAAAATAAAAGACCGCAATCCCCTTTGGTCCCTTTAATTTTATTTTTTTTGACTTTTTTGGTTTTATTTACTCATATCTTCATATTTTGTTATTATACTTTTTTAATTTGATATAAAATCTCATCCAAATAACACATTAACATAAAATATTTATGATTAAATGAGTTGATACTTATTATCATAGTTAGGATTAAGTATGGATGTGTTTCGTTAATATAAATCAAGTCAGGTATGAGTTGAGTCAAATATTGGTTGTCGAAATAATATTGCATGGAAATGAGTCGATATAGGTTAATTAAGTCAATATGAATCCAACCATTTTCAACTTAACTCACCCATTTGACACCCATAATTACAAATGTCAAATGCCGTGCAAAATTAACCTTTTCTTTTGCTAGGAAAATGCCAGGAAAAAGTTAAAATCTTAAATGCTTCAACTCCCTCCCTATCAAGTTCTAATATGAACAGTCGAGTACCTATTGGTTTCTGTCTAACAAGAGTAATGTAATCTTTACTGAGATGTCGACTGGAAAAGCAGAACAAGAGAATTAGCGATGTCATCACTGCCTTCGCATGAGCACCAAAAATGGGCAAAAGTTTCGCAGGTCCAGAGTCCAAACTTCAACGTCAATCCATTCTCTCAGGCTCTCAGCCATAAGCAGCACAAAAGGGAAAAGACAATTAGTATGCAGAAAGCTTCCAATGAGATCTTTCGCAAACAAAATGGCGTATATCTAACTATCCATTGATAACACAAGAAAGTATGACAAGTAAAAGCTTTCCGGTACATAGATTGCCAACGACAAATTCAAAAGAATTTCAAACCTATAATCTGGAAGTGCCTGCCTCAATTTATGCAGTCCAATGACTCTACAACAAAATGGGCTTTAACAAAAGCCCAAAATCACTCTCCCCTCAATTTCCGAGTCTTTATCTGACCTCGGAGTGCCTGATAATATAGAGATTTGACATAACGTAGTAAATTGACAACAACAATGGTATGGCAGTCCCTTGGTCACGAGTAAATAATCGGTCCACAAGGTGACCCAATCACAAAGCAATGCAGCTGTGTCTTTTAGCCGTGAAAACAGGCACTAATTGCCACAGCTCTATATCAGAGGGAAAAAAAAATGGATAAAAAACCTGGGCACATGACCTAACCAGTAATAAATAGGCAGAGCCTCTGCAACTGGAGAAAAAAAAATTCAGCTAACCTGCTCTCCAATTAAATCGAGGCCAACAACTAGGAAACTTATACCTTGAAACAAAAGAAAGTAGAAATGAATTCCCTGAGCAGACAACAAGCTTCTAACAGCTGCCGTCAATAGAATAAATGCAAGACCAAGCTCCTTCCTGTACAGCCGATTTCTTCTAAGTTTTCCAGCTTTCTTAGTCATCTCCATCTTATTCAGTTCAGCAAGGCCAGACTCTGATGATGACCTGTGGAGAGTTGAAGTCTCTAACAAAGGATCAGATTCTTTTTCACCAAAGCTAAGTAGGTCAGCCTCTGATGATCTTCCCAACTTTTTTGTAACTATCCACTCATAGGAGCTTCCAAATTTGAACAGTCCAGATATCATGGCATTAAATTTGGTCACTGACATGGTGTTTTCGAAAAGAAGGTAAGGAACTATAAATGGAAAAGACCGAGGAGCCGGAAGGATGTTTAAAATGGACATAACCCCAGGAACATAACAAACTACCCAAGCAGGTAGCTGGGCTTCTGGCAGAAACATTGTCAGTGGGAGAATGATGCAGAAAAGAGTGAATGAATAAAAGGGCAAGATAAGCTTCCGTAGGAGGAAAAACAGAAATATAAGGTTGGCTTTCTTGGCCAAGGACACCTGTAATGAAAAAGAGATGGTATGAGCAAAAACAGATAAAACAGGAAAGAGACAAAACCGAAAAGACACTGCCTGGTTGAAGATAGACCACTTTACCATCTATGAGAACATGTAGATGAAATTACCCATGTATGCAAAAAATATCTCACTGAAGTGCAACATTATGCACTCTGCCTTGATAGCTCAAAATCATTGGTGAATATTAGTGACAGTGTCACTGAGTTAGTTTCTAAGTTGGTTGTGCAAAACTGAAATGGTTTTGGGAGGCTCTAATGACTATCAAATCAAGACCTCCCTACTAACACTGCCTACACAAGCAACATGTACTACCTTCAAAAATTTTGAGACATAGTTGATCCTAAAATCTTATCAATGAAAAAAAAAACGAAAGGCCCAATATCCTCAACTAATCGTTAAATCGTTAAATTCTAAAATTGATTCTGGTCTTTCATCATTGCCATAAGATCCCTTTCAACTATGTTCTAGTCTCTAATGTATTCAGAAACATGTGAATAGCTGCAATTTGATGACCTCACCTTCGAATGGAGTATATCAAAGAAGCACAATCGAAACAATTGCATAGGACCAGAATGCCAGCGATGCTGCTGCTTTTTGTATGCCTCATAAGATTCTGGAAGTTCACAAAGACACTGCATAACGACATAGGAAAATGAGCATAAAATATGGCATCGTCATGTACAATAAATGTGAAGTCAACCACGACCCACCTTAACATCATTCAAATAAATAAATTTCCATCCACAAAGGTGAGCACGAACAGCTATGTCCATGTCTTCAACAGTTGTTCGTTCAAGCCAGCCACCACAATCCTCGAGTGCTTTAATTCTCCATACACCAGCAGTCCCGTTAAAGCCAAAGAAGTTGATGAACACTCCATTAACTTGTTGTTCAACTTCAAAGTGAAATGATAAATTTATGTTCTGCAATCTTGTAAGCAAGTTCTCATCTTTGTTCACAAATGCCCACCTTGTCTGGACCAATGCTAGATCATCGTTTCCCTTCAAGGAAAATAATTTCTAGTCAGATAACTGGAAGTGTAAATTGTCAGGTTGACAAACATCATTCTCACACTTAAATTTTGATTTACCGACAGTCAAAAAAGAAAACAACCAACCACTTCGCTCATCAATGATCAGCTCAACCAATAAAGCCCTCATGCAATCTTTTCCTTCTTTTGGCCACAACTCATTGACAAGCTTCCTCTATCAATTTCTTTCAATATGCAGCAGAACACTCCAACTATGCATTGGCTTTCATAAAAGTTTGTTCTAGAGTTACCTTAAAATAAGGAACGGTCTTTTTCAAGAAATCTGGTCCTGGCTGGAAATCTGCATCAAAGATTGCCACAAATTCATAATCTTTGACATAGTCACAGCTCATCGCTGATTTGAGATTTCCTGCCTTGTATCCTGTGCGTATAAGACGGTGGCGGTAGATTATCCGCACACCTCTCTGTTGCCACTTCTGAACTTCCGATTTGATCAGAAGTTGAACATCTAAATCATCGGAATCATCAAGAATCTGCACAAGCATTCTTTCCCTCGGCCAGTCTTGTATGCATACTGCTGCAATAGATTGTTGATAAACCTGTTGGAAATCATAGAGAGAATATGTTGGTAGCGGTACACTTATACTGAGGTACCAAATGAGAAACAGTATACAATCAAAAGGATAACTGAAAGATAAGACTATGCATGCAATTCATCTCACAACCAGCTTACCCAGCAATACTATATAAAGAAGGAATTTAAACAATCAAGCATCCATTTATAACTCCTGTTATGGCCAAAGAAAGCATAAATTGCTAGTCTTGCTTATCTAAATGAGCAGGTAAAGCAACAATGATGTTGAAATGGTGACAATCGATCAGGGATGGAGAGTTATGAAGCTTAGAGGGTCAACTAACCCCATCGATTGCCAAATTTTGCAATATGTGTGGCTTTTATCGAGAAAAAAATTATTTATCCAATCAACTTATGGAGCTTGAACCTACTCAGCCTTTTAATCCATGAAAGTTGATCCCATTATCTCTCAATAAGTTGGACCTCTCAAAGCCCAAGTACTAAAGAAATAGTGAAAAGTTAAAATTTTAAGCAATGTAGATGCTATACTTACCCCAAATATTTGTAATTTCACATGAGTCAATGTGATAGTTAATGGATAATTGTCAAGTCATTTATTGACAACAACAATGAATATTTAAATTTCTTAGTGAGAAATTTTATCTGATAAAATTAATCAAAAACCATCAATTAAAATTTAGATAGATTTAATTACAATAGCTAACTTATTTTGCCCTTGTCATGCCATCGCCATCAAATGGTTTTGGTTGAACTTCATTTCTTCATTGAGTGGGTCTTATGCAAATCCTAATACTTAAAAAATGTAAACAATACTCAAGTAATCCATTACCAAGCATCTTGGACATATCAAACTCTACTGTGAGAGATAAGCTTAGTTTCATTTTCTTCACTTTTAAGTTGTAAGAGATGATGATATCACCCAATGATGTGTATCTTGCATATTTTAAGTTAATCTTTCTTTCTTTGTACTTTGCTCAAAAGTTCTCCTATCTTTATTACAATTTTCTTAATTTCAAAGGAAATATATTGATATCATAACTCATAACTCTTGCTTTTAATTTTTTTGTATAATATATCGACCCCCCTGAAAAAGCTTCCTAGCTCCATCCCTGCGATCAATCCACAAATTTCAATCCTAATACAAGCCACATCAATTCTGTAACCAGAAAACAGAAGACCAATGCTGCTGCTAAAAAAAGGGCTCAAGAACACAGGAACAAACCATCCGCTAGCAGCATATCCGCAGTCTTACACATGATGTGCCCTCAAGTGTGGGAAACACACAATGCAGATGCTTACTAGATGACCATAAGACAATATTTTCTTAATCATGCCTAGAAAAATCCTGGAAGAGATTCTAAAGAGGCTTTGTTTATCAATAATCAGGAAATTTGGCACTAGCCTCTTGCCTAACCATATCCATGCAACCCCCAAATACGAAAATGAAAAAGGTTAAAAGAGAGAAGGAAAGAAAAGAACAATAAAATTGAGTTGAATAGGCACCAAAACAAAAAAGAATGCATATTTGTGATGAAGTCTTCCCTGACTTACTTGGAAGAATGTCCAAAACACTCAAAAGCTCACTCATCTCAAGTTCACAACTGTGGGTGCAGAATGGAGTGACCTTAACATGATAACAACTGTTGCATCCGAATCCTAAGATAAACACGAATGTCAAGCAGTAAATTTTCAGGCTTTTAACAACTAAAGCTCTGTACACTAGTTACATTGCATAGCTAGACCAAGCACCCAAGTCTGACTAAATCGATAGTTTGGTGCAATGAAGTTGCTTAATCAAGCTTCAAATTCTCGAAACGGCATATATCCAAAATGGTCAGTACTCTAGTAGATGCCATAACCGAGCTAACTGATCAAAATGAAGGCAAAGCACCAGAGTGAAATCACGGCTAAACTACCACCACATCCCACTAACAGTAATGTGCGAATCAAAGTCAGCGTCTCGGGAGAGAAGAAAGAGACCTACATCTTCTTACCTCCCTCTCGTTGCACATCGGAATCTGCACCAACACCATGGGATACACCTCATCCCCACTTTCACTCTCCAAATCTTCCTTCTTCTCATAATCAACTGACGCCACCGGCTTTATCCCCTTGATTTTGATCCAAATGCAGCCCAAAACCAACACCACTCGATCCACGGACTGTATCAGGAACAGCACAATGCACACGTTGGTCAAGGTCTGCAGCGGCGGCGCCAAATACGTAGCCCTAATCTCGAGCCAATTCGCGTACACCAGCCCCACGAATCCCAGCACCTCCTTCGACCCGACCGAGGGGGGGCTAAAATGCCACCCCCTGGAATACGCCAGAAGCTCGAACCCTAGCAGCACCAGGACGAGGATCAGGAAGAACCTGATGATCCGGTACAGCCGCGACGACGAGGAGTCTGCGGGGGAGGCGGCGATCCTCCGGTTGGCGGTGCGGAGGAGGGAGACGAAGGAGGCGGCGGCGGAGGCGACGAGGGAGGCGATCTGCTGGAACCGGAGGAGGCAGACCCAGGAGAGCTGGCGGGCGCTGCGAGCGCGGGACTTCTCGACGGCCTGATCGGACCGCGGGGTCCGGATCTCGAGGGGGAGGAGGGGGTCGCCGGCGGCGGAGGCGGCGGCGCTGGTGGAGGGGCCGTCGGTGGGGGAGAAGAGGTCGATGCTGCGCTCGCGCTGCTTGTTCCACCATTCCTGGAACTCACGGTTCGGCGCTCGAGACATCAATGGCGGGGCGGGGCGAGTGAGTGGAGTGCGGGGGTGGATGGGGAGAAGAGAGAGGGATCACGAGAGCGTGGATTCGGCCCGATCGAGCGCGACCGTCATCGGCGCAAGGGATCCGGAGAATGAGGCGGCGAGGACGACGACGACGACGACGACGGAGGAGAAGATGATGACGAAGGAGGAGGAGATGATGACGTCAGATGGGGGTGGGGGTGGGGAGTATTGGGAGGTTCCATTGGGCAGTGGGGATGATGGGGATTTGAAGGTTGGAGCCGGACATGAACATGTGCGACTGCTCTCTCTCTCTCTCTTCTCTCTCTCTCACTGACACAAACCAACCAATTAGACCCAAAATAAATTCTTTTTTCCAAAAAAATAATAAACAAAAATTACCATTAAAAGAAGGAGGAGGAGAAGGAGGAGGAGGAGAAGAAGAAGAAGAGAAAGAGACGGCTAATGGCGGATTTACGGGGGAGTCTGTGCGGTGGGCGTTGAAGTCCCCCAGGGGACTGTGGCGGTTTGCTGGTTTTTGCCTGGCGCGTGACGTTTCCTTCCACGCGCTTCGCGCGTCCCTCTCTTCTTGTTTTGTTCGGACAGGATCTCTCTCTGCGTCGATTTTGTGTCGCGTGGGGGTGCTTCGCCTGCCGCTCGATGCCGAGGGATTCCCGTGAAGTTTTTTAACAGGTGAAAAACAGTGTCTCGAACGGCTTCAACTGTAGAACGGGGGAAGAACACATGGTCGCTCAGCTTTTAATCGGCTCCGCTTCCGGTTCTCGGTAGAAAAGAAAAAGAAAAAAAAAGGGAACGTGAATTTCTTCACGGAAGCCTCCTATCTGATGATCACGGCGATTGGCTGATCCCCTTGCTGAACTGCCGGAGACTCAGCCGCATCTTGTTATTAGGAATGCTCAAAATAAATAGCTCGAATTGATAATCGCCGGAACAAATCCAATTTCTAGTTCTCATAAATGAATTGATATCCAAACAGTCTGTTTCTTAGTTTCGAGGCAATACCGAACCTATCAAATTACATGTATATTTTTATTTATTTAAAAAATAAAAGTAATAAACTTTTTAATTTCATTATAATATATAGCATTAAGCAATGAGAAAAAAGTGATAAGTTTTATTAGATCAGATCATATCGAATCAAACGGGTGGTCTAGTCCAATCCCCAGCTCTCAATATTGGGAATCGGGAATCAATCATCCATAGTATTTATACATCGAAATCGATTATTGTTTATCTTTTGTGAGGTTTGAGTACGTTTGATTCACATTCTTAATAGGCTTTCAATCTCCAAAGCTCATTTCGGAAAAAAAAAAAATGAAATGAGGTAAACTTTAGGTTCGGCATTTCACTAAATGCTAGCCTTGGTAATGTTGAAGACCCAAGACAAATCCCCACCTACTTAAGCTTTAGCATTTGTGAAAGGCCATCTTTAGGGTCGAATGATTTTTTTTCCCTTCAAAAACTACCCTCGCTAGTTTCTTTTCATTTTTTCAGTTTTACACTTAGTGCAAGAATGGCCAGCAAAGCCATATTTGGGCGACATGGGACCAGTGAGGTTGTGCGACCTAGAAGACCACCTAAGTAACCGTCACCTAGGTTCCACTACCCAAGGCAAAGGTCATTGGGTTTTTGCAACCCAAGTAGCGATCACGACCTAGACTACACTCTTTGATGGTCACCCAAGGTCGTGTGACCTTTAGCGGCAACAAAGGTTTGAGTGTTTTTCATTAAAAGAATATTTAAAATTGTAGCCAAATGCTTTAAACACTACTTGACCAAAAGTCGTAGTTTTTTGCCACATGCAACTAGGGGTGATCGGGTCCAGAGTGGGTAGGGTTCAGACCTAGACCCTGTACCCGACCCTGTTATAACTGGTTCCTCATTTCTGAACCTTATACCCTACCCTGTTTTTATTAGACCATGTTTTGAACCCAACCCTGTTTTTCCGGTCCGGAAACAGGGTCAACCCTATTTTCTTTGAAACCTGTTTTGCAACTGTTCAATATTCTATACGACTTCGAATTTTACATTAATTTGCGAAAAAACAACAACGTAATTCTTCTAACATTATAAGACAAAGCAAAAATCCTAAGAATGCATAAGCATTAACAACAAATATAGATTTAATATTAGTCACATTTCCACAAATACTTCTAATATGACATAATGTGCTTACTTATGTGTATGCGACGAAACTCTTATTAAGAGGACATTTTTTTTGAGTTGGACTGAGAATTAGTGCTACAATAATTAATAGCATTTATCCTATGATCATAGTAATAGTTGAAAGTGAGATCATTAAAAAAGAAAAATAATTCATAAGAACAATTCTTTCAAAACAATTATCTCTTAACTTGATTCGAGAAAAATCTTTCTTTTTTTAACATTTCTTCGAAGACAAAGAGACTCAAAAGCATTATATAGAAAGACGATTTTTTTTTTTTTAACAGGGTAAAAACCGGTTCCAAAACCGGTTCGGTTTTGGGTGGGTTTTTGCTTGGACCCTGTTCCCGGACCGGTTTCAACCGGTTCCAAAAAACTGGAACCTGTACCCGGACCGGTTTAATCGGGAACCGGTTCCCAACCCTGTTTTTCGAGTGGTCCGATCCGGGTTCCGGGTAAACCCGGTCCGGTTGCACACCCCTACATGCAACCGCATTTTCCTATAGAGCTTTTAGTTTTTAGCATTAACATTTTGAGAATGAGAGTAAGGCAAACAAAAAGAAAAAAAAACGTTAAATTTTTTGAAAATACCTTTGTCAATAAGCAAGTCAGGTCTGGCAATGGCAAGGACAGATCTGGCAACTGGCAACCTTAGGCGAGGTTGACCAACATTAGATTTGCCCTACCAGTGAAAGTTTGAAATTTTTTTCTCTTTTAGAAATTTTTTTATAGCAAAAGTCCTTTATAAAAGTAATTTTTTTCAAACAACATATAAAAAAGAATCGCTTTATAATGCAATTTGAAATTACATTTTATCAAGCACTATTTGCATTTAGATAAAATCCTTTCTTGCGTCTTCTCAAAGATTGGCTGCATTTGGTAGGGTTTTGGGAATGGGCTTCGGGAAAATGTTACAATCATTGGAAGTGCAATGCCCATTAAAACGGTCGATTATTTTGGGCGCGGTAGAAGAAGCCACCGACCAAATGAGGTTGCAGAAGACAGGGTTGAGTGGATTCGGCCCTTTGGGTCCATGAATCCTAATGGGCCGGGGCCCATTCTAGTGGGTCTTTCGAGCCTGCCCAAACTCTGGTTTCGCGCTTCTGAAGCACACGGTTTCGTGCAGATTCCCATCTTCAAGCGGCCCATCTTTCTTCTTTCTCAAGCCCACACACCCAAGAAAGTTTGAAGAGAGAGGATTTGGGGCTTTACCCACTTGGTCAGGTCGAGTTGGGTCTGGTCTTTAAGAACGATATCAGAGCAGAACTCTCGGGACCTTATGTATTGTTCTGGATCTAAATTGCAGTGTGGCTATAGTGGCGGGCTCATGACCTTCTGCACCTGATGGCAGGAGAAATCATTATATGATCTATAGATCATCCAATATCTCTTTTTTTCGTACGATGATGGTAGAAGAAGTAATGCCGAGGAGGCGAGGCGATACCGTTTAATGGCTCGGGTGAGTACGGTAGATGACTCTGACGTGATGCATAAGTAAATGTTGCGGTTAACGCAACCACTTCTTCACCAACATTTTATTACTCATTTGGAAACTTGGTCGCTGGCTAGATTCCAATAGAGAAGTAGTATATCACTTAGGAGCTATAGCACTATTTCCCCCAAATTTCCCCAGGTCAATCTTGTAGATGTTGCCTGGCATCCTCCCTGACTTACTGATCCACCAACCCTCTTGACCTGCATTAAAGCGACAAAAAAACCAAAAAAAAGAAAAAAAAGGAACTTGACCTTGCATCACGCTTTCCACTCAGCCTGTCCAGAGTGTCTCCATTTCAAAGTTGGATGACATCCATTTGAAGTTAAAAGTTAAAATTATCTTGTCATGAGCATTGACTCGACTGAACTCTGTAGGGCTAAGTTAACTGACCACCACCTCATGTAATTCTTCCACATTCACTCTGCTTTTGCTGTCAAGTCTCGAGCTTTGCCTTACATTCCAAGTTGTAAAGAACCAAAACCCTTTTCTTGTGGAAGCCCTCTTGGCCAATTTTTATAAAATAAAAAATAAAAAAAATCAAGTAAATCCAAGGGGACAGAAATGTGGAAAAAAAGTAGTAAAGTAAAGCAAAAGGAAACAAAAGAAAACCAATCCAGTACAAAACAAGCTGCATGATTGGGCCTCTCTTGAGACCTTTTGTGGGGTCAAGACTTGTACCTAAAACATATTCCAGCAATATTAAAGAACATCCTGTCAGTAAATGTCCTCCATGCAAAGCCACATTCAGAGCATCTTCCTCTGTAACTATATACTAACATTAATCTGCAGGCCCAATAATGCACCCTCAATATTTAATCGGTGCTTAAGGCTGCAAAGCAATATGCCATAAACTGGATCTTTTTTCACCAACAACCTACCGGAGAAAAAACAACGACAGTCTAGTTTATTTCAGGGTATCTTCCTTTTCCATACATGAACTCCACTACATTACCCCTCTCTTTCCCTGTTCCCAAGTTTGTATATTTAATAAAGCTGATGTGATTATAAAGGTCTTTTGATTCATTGGGTCTAGTCAGAATCTCTTTTATTGCCAACCTGGGGTTTCTTTTGATGTCAAATTAGAATAATATCCATGGTGAATAATGATGAAGGAAAAGGGGGTTCTTAAAGGAGTGGTTCTACTTGTAACTTCCAGCCCTTTTCACTCGATGGAGTTCTTTAATTGCACGGTTGAAAGAAGGTGGAAAGAACACGGAAGGTTAAATGTTTGTTTTTTCTCACCCTGTCATTTGGTTAAACCGAATGAAAGTTACAGGGGCCAAAGGACATGGCAGAAATCATGGGGGATTGATTTTGTTGACCCCAGATGAGGCTGATTGAGATTTTACCGAATGTCCTAATCATTCATTTGAAGACTTTTTGCGACAGACAAAGCAGATAGAAACAACACACCAAACAGCTGGTTCCAACAAACTAGAGTGAGAATCAAAACAACCAGATTACGCGGTTTAATCAGTTGTTTTCGATTGATTTGTGACCATTGAAAGACCCGCTGAGATGGAGATTACAAAACGGAAAACAATTTCCTTCGAGTCCATTTAAATAATCCCTCTTGAAATCGTGAGGTGACAATGTCCAATAGGTAGGAAAATGAAAGCTACTCGTGGGATATTATCTTACATTCGGTGCTGTAAGCTGTACAGCATTGTAACACCACGATACCAAATTGAGCCAACACTATACGGCAAGAAGACTACCTCCGAAGAACTAATAGACAAGATCAGAGACAAACTATACTAGCAGGAAAAGAATAATCATAGGGTGAAAAAAATTTCTCTTCGTCGGACCTAGGATCGAATTTGCTCGGCAATCTTGCAAACTTTCCCGAACAACACCACTTGTATTTACAGGGCCTCCATCACCAGTCAGTCTGACAAAAATTTGAGTAGCCTGCTAGAGCTCGATTTTCATGTGGCAGACCTGGTTTTGACCTGAAACAAGCCAGAGTTTCCACTGCATTACTAAGAATGTAACGCCTCTCATGAACACAAACTGGTCAATTTTCGCCTTTTTTCTGCATACCGCGATAATCTTGATAATCCAATGCCGCTTCTGTCAGCTTGTCTTGGCCGAAACCCATTTGAACCAGCATCTGCAGGTCATCGCCGCAGAAGGACTGCGTCCAAAGATGATCAATCAGAAAGAAATAAGATTATCTGGATTCTGAATGGAGTTATTTACATACTAGTGCTTCAGGGAAACGTGTATTACCATGATACCATGATCGTTTAATCCGTCCAGCGGAGTAAAATGCGGCTCATTTAGTGGGTCCATTGGATATTGGGTAGTTGTCCCCTCTGTGATGTTGTTATGTACTGCTGGGTTTTTCTGGGGCTGGTGGTGACCATATAAGATGGATGCCGCCGAGGAATCTGGCGGAAGGATAGGATATTGAATTGGGTCGTTGGATTGAAACATCTGAAATGACAAAATCATGTGCACCTATCAGTGTCCCCTTCTCAGAATATGGAGAAATTGTCCATGTTAGAAGTTACCATACTTACTTCCTTCGACACAAGAGCATCCACTTTGTAATTTGGACTAGAATTTACGGTGGCTAACTTCATGGAAAGGAACTGCACAATCAAAAAACCCGCAAACCATTAGGCCAAAACATTTCGATCAAAAAGAGCACGGGCTTCTTAAGGATCAATTTATTACCTCCACTTGATGTTGCAACGACTGGACGTAGTTGATGATCTCGTCGAGCATAAGGGCCTTTCCAGTCGCCTGAAAATTGCAAACCCAAAACCAAATTAGCAAAACTCGCATTATTACGCAATTAGAACATCTCTCCTTTTTCAGGATCATCATTCATGGACACACCTTGTTGCAGCCTGGTACGAGGTCTTGGAGAATTTTCATGCGCTCGCTGATCTTCTCTCTACGCACCTAAAACAAGAGGCCAGCCAAGCTATGATCAGCTCCGGCGTAGCATGATATTGTCTATCTGTGACCAAAAACTAGTAAAGGTGACCGCAATTCTTACTCTCTCAGCAAGGCTATGGCTATCAGTTGCCTGACCCCTCCTTGCTCTGACATGAATGTAGTCTTTCACCTCGGTCTTGGCTTGTTTGTCTTCTGATACAGTTCCAGTACTTTCTTTCCGATCGTGCTTGGCCTTACCAGAGCAGTTCTCGTTTCCTACGCTTTCATCCCCCTTGCATCTCTTGGCATCGGAATTCTCATTAGCCTCATCAACCTGGAATGGCAGTTTCCCAGCTTCAACAACCAATTGATGTATACAAACAATTGAAACATTGCCATGTGGGTCTGAGTAATTTATTTCATTACCTTCGCATCATTTGAAGATGGCAAGGTTCCTGCAGATCCCTTTGCCTTCCCTTTAGGGGCCACTTTTCTTTTCCTCGAGCCCGCATCGTTGGAAGCTCTCAGACCTGTTTCCACGCTTGGGATTTGCTCTGTCAATGAAGATCCCTCTTGGGAAATTGACAATTCGCCTCTGTCCTGCGGTGGTGGCGAATTCTTGCTATGCTCTGCAGCCATTTGAGATTCGAGTGGCTTGAGAGAAGGGCTACTGAAAACCCGAGCCAACTTCCCATTCCCCACCGGCGGCATCGATCTATTCAGGATTTCGTCATAAATTCTGCCAAATTGGCCTGACCGGTCATTGAAACTCCTGCTGCCAAAGCAAGAAAACCTCGCCGCTCGCTCCGGGAACCCAGGATTGGGCGAGTACTCTGCTAGGCCAGAGTTCACAGGCATCACGGCATGTCCCAATTTGGACAAGTGATCCATCATGGGCACATTCAGCTTCGGCGGGGAGTTCACGGGAGTGCTGTAACAAGAATTGTCGGTACTGTTATCTCCACCAATGTGAGAATCCGCCTTTGCCGGCACGGTGGAGAACGGGTGAGGAGAATGCGCCGGAAGCTCGCTGGGATTGCTAACGCCACCAAGCTTTCCAACCAGGTCCCTCATCACAAAGCTGTCATTAGATACGTTGGAGTTGGAGGTGGACCCTGCAGGCGAGGACCCAATGGAGCTCAGGGCAGAGTCAAACTTGGCCATTCCGTGATCCGATGTTGACTTTTCCCAGCTTGGGTTGTAGAAGCAATTCAGCCCTGCGAACTGCGCATCAATGGAAGAAGAGAGTGATTGCCA
This sequence comes from Corymbia maculata, assembly GCA_014182735.1. Classification (NCBI taxonomy): domain Eukaryota; kingdom Viridiplantae; phylum Streptophyta; class Magnoliopsida; order Myrtales; family Myrtaceae; genus Corymbia; species Corymbia maculata. Next base: position 6,783,033 of record CM024689.1, on the reverse strand, counting down.
AATGGATAACGACAACATTGACGACGACGACGACGACGACGACAAGGATGAGGATCCAACCTGCAATGTTGGCGGCGGGACGAGCGTTCCTCCACACACGAAGAAGTCATTTTCCATGGCTGGAAGAAACCCAGAAGAAAAATGGCAACTTTTCTCAGCTTACGCCGTTGTTTGTGCTTTTGAAAGATTACCCAGTTCAGACACGAGAATTTTAACTGCAGAAAATCCAAGATCGAGCAGGGTTGGAGCTGGGGGGAAGCAGGAGGGAGATGTTGGGTCTGGTCCGCTGACGGCCGGTTGAAGCTGGAGCTGAATTGACAAGCGAGAGTGGTGGGTGAGCAAATTATGGAAGATGGGCTAAAGGGCTGAGCGAAAGAATAGAGAAGAAAGGGAATAATCAGGGCTCAGAGGGAGGAGGAAGAGTAAAGAGGGAAGGGGGGAGGGAAGGACGGTGGGGGAGCTCGAGTTATATAACGAAACGAGGAGGCAAGTTCCTGTTGACATTTCTCGTGTAAAATGACCGAAAAAGACATAAAAGATAAAATATGCAAAGTAAAATTTTCTCCTTTTTCTTTTATAAGTGGTACGACCGAAACGCACGCAAATCCTCCCGTCCACGTGTACTGTCTCTTCAAAGATTACGGAATGCTACGGTTGGAAAGAAGGGATACGTCGTCCTCGAGTAGAGTCCGAGTTCGACTCACGCACGATCCAGCTTCATTGAACCCGGATGTGATTTTAGCAGGCCGTGCTCTGTCCCTCATATGGTCTTCTTCGTCCGGAAATGGCGGAGACGGGTGTCGCCGGCCCTCGGACGTCAAGCCAACCGAAAAGGGTCGATGTCATATCCTCTTGAAATTTCCAGCTCCTTTGCCCCGTTGCACACGCATGTACGGAGAGCGAGAGGTCGTGTTTCACAGTTCACAGAAAGAGAGAAGAGAGAAGAGAGAGAGAGAGAGAGAGAGAGAGAGAGAGAGAAACAGAGGTCGTGCTTCACAGCCTGCTCTGCCGAGAAGGTTCGCGACGGCAATCGTGGATCGTCCCAGAATCGATCGGCGGTGGGAGGGGGGGATGTGCTCGGCGGTGTTGACCATCTGTTTGTTTTTTGCCAGAAGGTGTTGACTATTCGTTAGTAGAACTTCAATCCTAAGGTTCTTGACATTGCTCCAGCATAATTCAGCCACCGTGCACAATTACAAAGATAATGATGGTGATGATGATGAATGTCTTCTCCTTATCCATTTGAAACCGAAAGGGTCATCTCGTTTGGATCACTTTCTCTTTAATTCATCTTAAGAATCTAATTCGTCAATTATATATGTGAAATGATTCTTTCACTATGAATTCAATCATATGAAACCGCCGGGAGGTACGATACAATAGTTAGATGAGCATTATTATATTGCACATGTATTTATATTGACATCATAAAAAGCATGAAGCTCGTAAGTTCAATCGTCTTCTTAGCTGTCGTCGATTATTCAAGTCTAAACTACAAAGTCATGAATCACACAATTCAAAGAAGTCGCCACGTGGTAAATGATTATTCGATTTCTCACCCCCGATTGAAAATCAAACCAAAAATTTTAAAAAAAATTATGCTTTCAGACGTAGCTGCATCGTCGTGTTTCATGTCCTGGTAATAATCCAACGAGATCGATTCCCTATGCGAGTTCTTTCTCTGGGCCAAGCTACGGAAATCCCTTTATCTCCGAGGCCCTACGATTCCCCCCTACGAAGCTTTTTCCTCTGTTTCCTCCCGTGGGGGGTTCTGTCCCTGGATCTTGTCCTCTTCGAAAAGCCAAAGGAATAGAAGCTTTAGAAAGGCTCTTTTAATCCCATCGATTAACCAAAATCATGATTCATAATGCCTCCAATTTGTTGATATTTCGCATAATGAGTCCTGAAATTGGGGCAGATCAGATTAGGGTTCGGAAGATTCAAATTTTCAATTTATTTTGAATTTTCTGTATGAATGGGAATAGGGGCGATCCATTTCAAAATAAGTTAGTTCAAACTTTAGAGTAGGACCCGGCCAAGTCAATTCCTAGCTTGTAAAATCAAGAACAAGACCGATTGGAGAGAGCCCATTCTAAGGTTAGTTCCAAAAGTGATTTTCTTTCTTTCTTTTTTGAGAGTTTTGTTTATTCACTACAATTGGGAGTTTTTCGACATTAAAAAAAAAAATTACTAATGAGGTTTGCTCTAAAATAAAAATAAAGAAATCTTAGGGAATCCATTGGTTCGATCTAGTTCAATATGTGGAATTGGAAATTAGACAAATCCCTGAAAGACCACCCAAAACTAACCGGTCCGATTCCTAAGTTGAAAAAAGGATTGATAAATACCCCTAGTTGGGAAGTTTAGAATTTGGGATGCATATATTTTGGAATGAAAGACAACATTTTTGTATAAAAGCAACACGACAATAAATTGACGATAAAGACACAAAGTGGTCTCTAAATGTAAAGTTCGGGCATGGTTTGGTATTTTGCAAAATTATAAGTACGTAAGTGTGCCATTGGTTGAAAAATGGGATACGTCTTTTTTAGTCCTTAATTTTATTTTATTTTTTATAATAGTCATATGGTATCCGAACCAATTTTAATGCACATCTTTAGTTTATATCTCTAGACGCTCTTAAGGGCGTGAAAATGATGCGCTAGAATTTTTCAGATGCATTATTGGTGAAGATGATTTACGAACCAATCTCTTTCTTTCCTCCTTCTTTTTTTTTTTTCTTTTTTTTCCAGTTGCAATAATTGAAGAACTTCCCATATCAAAAACATTACAAACGCAGTCCCAACAGATCGACGTGTGCTTGCACAATTTTTTTGACTGGACCAGAGAGGTGAGGACCAATTTGGCTAGTCTCTTTCTATCAACATCATCGTGCGCAAGGGGGATTTCCATTTCCACAAGCAACAACTTTTCTCCTCATATTTTCTAGCATTAAATTTCAATCTAGAGTAATAAATATTTGGCCGAAATTAATTAAATCGGTTGCCCTAATTTCAGGGCCTCAGGATTGGAGTCGACACAGAAAAATTTGATCTTTTATTTTAGGTCTAATACATATATTGAAGGCTAATCCGCTGGCCAAATTTGCAGCAGGAAGTAAGCACTACTGTATTAAAAAAAAATTTGAGGAATAAGAAGAAGAAAAAAGGGTCCGTTTGGAAAAGTGAAAATTCATTAATTTTCCAAGGAGGCGGAAAATAATCCCATTTTAGCAGAATTCCACAAAACGTGGGCTTCGGGTTTTGGTCAATGCCCATTTATATTCGCGCACGCCCCGAACAACCGGGTCATTGTCGGCTTTACATGGATCACCGACTCCTGTCCCTCGAGCAATTTCTTTTATTTCACGTAACTATGTTATAACACGCATCTAAATGATTTCATTGAGCTTAACACTTGATCGAGGTTTGTTTATTTCCTGAAAAATAAATAATTTAAGTAAAATTTTCTTAAAAATGATCGCTCGCTCGCGTCTCTTAAAATAAAACATTTCCATTTTCAATAATATGTAGAGTTATGGTTTCATGATCAATAGAGATGTAGATCAATTTTTATCTTCAATATTATCCTCGATCCTTGACCTACTAAATGAATGCTGCGTAGGTTCCTCCCTTAATTAAGTTTTGGATAAGCAAATTTCATACCTGGATGACGGTATTCCAATGTCATGCGGACGTAAAAAGAGAAAGCATTTACAAATTAAAGAACGTTCAACACAAGAAATACTTACATATTTTATCTATCTATCTATCTATATATATGGGCCCTCGCGGTAATAGATTTTCTTTTTGGGCCGTCCAATCCACATCACCGTTTGCTTCTTTCCCCATCTCTTGTCCCTAGGATCTTTTACTTTTTATTTTACTTGTTTTTTGGCTATAACCTTAGATTAGGAGCTTTCTTCTACTTACTTTTGCGTCCATAAATCCACGTGGCATTTTTTTTTTTTTTCAAAAAATTGTGATATTTTTCACTAGTGTAAGCAAGTCATGCATCGATTGGGTAATTTAAAAATGCATTCATATACACGTTAGCAAGATAGTTTGAATTAACACAAATGCTAATTGATTTTTTTTACAATTCAATGAATTTGCTCTTTTTTCTTTATGATTGTGTTAAACGATATGCACGTACCAAATCAAATCTAGATCATTAAATTTGATGGAATTTGCATGAGACGTCATAAGAGACCTACTAAATCTAATCATTTAGATTCACTTCATCATACCCACATGCACAAACATATACCAAATCAAATTTAAATCATTAAGTCTTATTGAACTCACGTGACGGTTTCACACGAGTAACATCGAATCTAACCATATATGTTCAATTCATCATGCACACACGCACGAAGAATATGCTCTTCTGGGTTCACGGATTCCCCAGAGAGAGTGCATGCGCTAGTGCTTTGCCCAAGGCGCGTCCCAAATGCTCGACATTACATCCTTCCTGCTCTCTCTTTTCAAGCCATAACTCGAAACGATTCCTCCTCAGCCAATTTTCCAAACGCCTGCAGCATTCCATCATTGCCTGCCCGCGACATCCTCGCAAGCTAATCGTATCTTCCAATGGGATTTTCTGAAAGGGAAATCCCACCGCTATTCTCAGTCAAACCAATTGACAAAAGAAAGAATTAGAGAGAGAGAGAAAGAGAGCAGATTCTGTAGGGGCGTCACGGCAATTAATATTGCAGTTATCCGTGAACATCCCGAAGAGGATTGCTACATGATAATCTTCTTTGCAGATCTTTCTAGCTGCACCTGCACATTTTTCTCTTATATTTCCCCTCATTGAATTGGGTCTCCGACCCATTAAATTCCAACTGCACCGGTCAAAGGAAGCTCTCCAGGCCATTAAAGGCTTTTGGAGTGTAAGCAAGGATCACCAGACCTTTCCTTAAGTTCAGTCGGTGCTAGTTCAGGGCCATGCATGGGCCGGGATGTTGATGTCGACGTTTCATCGGCGTCCTTTATTTAATTCACCGGTTTTGAATTCAGTTAACTCGTTTCTTGACATCGCGATGCGCCCGAGCAAGCGAGGCATTGAATTCGCTGCGAGATGGGAAGCTGGATGGTGGAAATCAAAGAAAGCGGCTATAAGTTAGCTCGGAACAATCACACCGCCAATTGTCATGGTCAGTCAATATTTCACCTGAGAAAAGGAGGAGGAGGAGAAGTAAAAAGGGTGTTTAATCATGGTAGATCTTGAAAAGAACATCACAAGTTTAACCGAAATTTACTGCAGCCCGCAGCTTGTCGCTGACAAGAATGTTTTCGAATGTCTTCCCTTGTGTTATTTGCTAAAAAGAGCAATCAATACACATAACTAATGTCCGATCACATATTTGAGATGTTCAGACTCGTTGTGAAAGGGAATTTCGAAGATAGTCTCGAGATGACTTAACTTTCCCATCCTATAATGTCACGCCCACTCGGGACTAGTTGATGCCTATCATGTGATCAGGTCTGTGGATTTTTGTTTTGCACACTCGTAAGCTGTTTCTTTCACCGTTTTCTAGCAACCGAGAAAAGACATGTAACATGAAATGATTCAATATATTCACGGGGCCAATGATTCAATAACGAATTTTGTTTTCTCTGGGGCTTGCTTTTTTTATCAGTCGGTTGGTGATGTGAGCTTCTTCTCCCAATCGGTAAGATGCCTTTTCTATGAATTTGTCCTAGAAAAGAGCTAGAGAGTTGAAAAGATTGGAGATAACCCTTTCGAGGGGTCGCCGAGGAGGTGCTAAGTAAATGCAGCAAGAGACTATTCCTTCGCACGCTCGTTTCGCTTTTTGCCATCATCACTGGCGAAACCATCATCTGGCGTTGCTCCCTAAGTTCAAAGATGGTGAAAGGTCGAACTCTCACGCGCCGAGTGAAAGTAAAAACGATCAGCTATATGTCAGTCGAAGCAGCCAGTATAGTTGCTGAGGACTTTGTCTTTGCACGAGAGTAGCAGAAAACGAAAGAAAAAAATCCCGGTCCCCAATCAATCGCTGTCGGAGATCTGCAATTTTGTTCTTTTCCTTGGTATGGAAGAGTGCAGAGCGTGAGGTTGCCATAAAAGAAACCTAACGCCCATTATCCCTACTAAACTCAGAAGCAAATTCCCTCTTTTTCTTCGTTACCCCTGGGTTGTTCAACTAGAAAAGACATTTTCTAATGCAATTGGTCCGCAGGTACATCACCCTTGGCCGTTTCATCACTCTAGCGCACGGGAAGGGGAAATACAGTGGGCAAGATCGACCGGTTTGATGAATAATTTCGATAAGTGTCTTTTCGTGGGAGTGACGGAAAGGGTGTTGTTGTTGATATGCTATTTTGTCTTTTATTTCATTTCTTCCGCGTGTTAAGTATATAAAAGAATCCCTAAGTCATGCAGTGGCGCAATCGTTCGGTGGAAAGAAAGATAACCCCTCTTGCACTTTTGGTTTCCCGCAAAAGGGTTCAAGAAAGATCGAGATTTCATGGCCGAAGCGGCAGTGCGAGATCAGTGATTGGTCCGGTCATTTTCCGAAACAGTCTTGCGAGCCGTATGGAAACAAACATCTCCATGCCCTAACCAAAAGAATGCCCTAGTGAGCGCAGCAACCCTTTTGTCGTTTCCCTGCGTAGACAAATCAGAACCCAATCAACGTTCTCGTGATATGTAACTTGAGAGTGGTACTTTGTATAGAATGATCCAGCCTTAGCTAAGGTTCATACTTTGAATGATATCAGAACAATCTTGAAAGTGGGGTCTAGAAAACTCACGTTATTTAGCTGGTAAGTTTCTGCTGAAAGAACTCGACAGCTTGGTGGAAAGAGACAGAAGATGATGGGGCGGGGGAAAATAGCTGCTGGGAAACAAACTTTGGGTCTTGAAGAGAATTACTGAGAAAAACATAGCATAGTTTACAATTAACTGGTAGTTCACGTGCAAAGATTTGTGCTTTGAGAAGTGTCTAGCAAGATACGTTATCGTCCTCGAAGTTCTGGTGTGGGCGTCTTGTCTTTTTTTGGTTTCTCGAAGCCAGTCAAAGCCCAACAACTACGGCAACTTGCGCCATTACTTCCGTGGCATGGCTGACCGGGAACCCCCCTCTCTCTTTCTCTCTCTCACTCTCACATCACCACCGAAGGAAAAAAAAAATTCTTAGGTCTTGTAAGATACGAGGCCTGATAAATACTTTTTTTGGTTTGATAAAATTAGATTCTCCACTTCCAATTGTGTATTTAACTCAAAAATTCATGCCAGTTATTAAGAGTTAACATTGATCGGACATCATATTTACTTTAAATTATTGTTGTTCTTTTGTCTAAAAGCTTACGATTTGAGATGAAAATAGTTGTCATGCCATTGGTGCTCAATTCCAACTCCATTTATCATGATAATGTATGTATTGTGTATTTTATAACTTAACAACACAATTTGACATTCTTACTTCATCATATTTTAGGGGCAAGCATAAAAGACCAGAATTTCCAAAACTTGGACCTAGTCGACTTTCTAGGCACAAATAGGCCCGGGTTGAGATTTGGGAATATCCCCTTCTTTTCTTAGGGGTCAGTCAATCTATTTTGAGCATAAGATAATTTAGCCTTAAATTTATTGTACATATTCCAATGTAATGCTAAACCTTTCAATTATTTCAATGTAGTTCTAAATCTTTGCGTAAAAATTTAATTGTAATTTTTCCTGCCAAATATTTACTTGAATTGCAAACTCGGTGGTCTAATTATTGCCAACTATCTTATGTGGTATGCTAGCGATATGACATGGGCAAATTTATTCAAAACAATGTTGTTCTTTCAAATGCTCAAGTTCTTAATCCTTTTGTTGAGTATAAAAAGTTATCATGTCAGTTTTGTTGAGTATAAAAAATTATCATCTCAGCAATCACGCCACATGATTAAGTGTCTTAATAATAAAATGAATCAAATGTATGATTGATACAAATTAAAGGGCACAACTGTATAAATAGAAAACATGAGGATTCGAATGCAAAATTAGCATAATTTGAAGGACCATTCAACCATTTGGTTTCCCCATATGAAAAATTTCTAGGGACGAAGTGCATTAAAGTGTCTAAAAATTCTCCACAGAGAACAATTCGGGAGCATAGAAAAAGTTTAGGAATAATCTGCACTATTTTCTACACTTCTTGTTCACTTGCCCAAGAGTTTATCCAAGTCAACGCTACTAAGCTTTATAATTTTCCTTGGGCAATCTTACGCTCCTAGTTGAATTCATGTAACAACGTTATAAATCGTTAGCAGCTGTCACGAGAAAACCCCAAAAAAAAAGATCACATCAATTATGTCAGATATTAAAGTGCAAATATGAAATCTAAAGTTAATTGGCGAGCAATCATTGCCAGCCTAATTTTGTAATAATGCGGTAGACACATGATTATGCATGTTTGTCCTATCTCCTGAATAAGCCATGTACAATTCCGTATCCACATTGATACGATAAATCCTCACTTGAAAATTATGTGTCCCAAATATCCGAGACCCAACACAAGTTAAAAACACACGGATCCACCAGCGTTCTTAATGTTATTGGTCTACGAGTATCGCTGATCGAATGACGAGTACATATCAAGTTATAATCGAATTGCTAGAACGTGCCGCCGGTATTTTCGCACAAGCATTTCCTCACTGAAAAGACCCTAACAAAGATCCAAGAAAAGGGCACGCCTTATCCCCAGCTACCAACTCCTAGGCTTTGTCAGCTCGAATCAAAGTAGAGTCCCCCGTTAAAAGCGATAGCCTAGTTTATTTTGGAGCAGATAAATCCAGCATCAATGCCAAGAGGACAAGCACGACCCAATAATTGGATCCATTTGTTTTCATCTGGTTTTCAATTGAGGCACCAGTGAGCATTGAAAGCTTAAAAAAATTCAAGGCATCTTGGGAGAAAATAGTTCCAACAGATGAGGGCAATGGGCTGTTGGCTACTCACAGAACAACCCCCATATGCCCCTTTCCAGCTTCTCTCGGAATAGAATCACTTTTGGGCTATGGCATATTCAATTTCCCTTGTACGTACTCGAATTATATTATTAGGGTTCGAAATCTATTGGCTGGTTTCATCGTCCGTGGTCTGGGCTTTGTCCTGTCCTCGGCACAGCACTGAGAGAACAGACAACAGTGTCTGCTGAAACCCTATTCATTAAAGCTTAAAACGACACCCCGTCCCACCCAAATTAATTAACTTAATTGCAGGTCTGTATGAGGGAAAGAACGTGCTTTGAGACAAGGCATTTAAGGGAGGGAGAGGTGGGGAGGGAGCAGTTGCTTTGATTAAAGAGATGTTTTGTAGGTGATGCTGGGGAAGTTGCAGCCCTTGTCTTCTTGACAGTACTAATTAAGTGCTTATGAAGGGTTACAACCAAAACATAAAGCTCTGCGCTTTTTGCTTGTTTGTCCCATATAATATTTCGAGTTACATCTTGAGAAAAGCTTATGTTAAAGCGGTCGGTGGAGAAGATTCGAGTTTTCTTTCATGGCCGCGTAGTGGAGGTCCACACACCCGCATGTAGACATGCTCGATCCATATTTTTGTCAATATGGTTTTTCCCATTTGGGTTTTTGCTGGATTTCTCGAGATTGTGAGAAGGTAATTGGGAATCGTTAAGAAGATTGCGATTTGGAGGTGCGTAGCTGTAGGACTCTAGGACATTTACCGGTTCTTCTGATCGCAGTGACGAGCTCACCAACCTCAAACTTTGACCCAAGTGGTGCATAGTGTAGTTATAACAAAAATTCTTATTGAGTACTTATTAGCAGGTGTGAGACTCTTATGGTAACGTTCAGAAGGGATCGATAGTATTTGTTGTCCATTCGCATCTTATACTGATTAGAAAATATATATGATCTATGGAGAAAATTGATTTTGCGTTATTTTGTTTTAATTGATATTTTAGCACTGAACAATATAAATGACACAAGATCTTTCAAATTTGTAGATAGATGGTTCAGCTTGCAGGTTCATTATGTCAACTCGCGCATCAAATTTGATCAAAGACATCAATCTAGCTTTTCTCCAAAATCAGAAAGTAACACAAATAAAATAAAATAAAATTGGTCGTTAAACTTTTATCTCTATCCATAATATCAGAATGCCTGTGCAACAAGCCTGGACAAAGAACAGATAGAGAACAATAAGAAGCAAACGCATTTCATACCTTGAATTTCTTGCTCTGTCAATGTAGTCTCTCCCATCTTTCTCACCAAATGACAAGTCTTCATCTCCAACTTCCACAACCAGAAACTGAAATCTTGCATAAAGGAACGCAATGGCCCTCGATCTTCGCCTAACCGACGGCCTTGAGATGAAAGGATTATTTGATGTCGATGCATCGTTTACCACCTCTTTAACACATGCTAACCAGCGGCTGTTGCCAATTACCATTAACTCTCCATCGATCTGCTTTTCTTGGAAACCCAATCCCTTCCCCATGGGCCTATTGAACGATCTCTTACGAAAGACCACGATGGCCGATTGGACTGGCCATGAAGTCGGCCCAAGAAGCTCCTCTTGGATCGATACTTCGAAGCACTGGACTTGATCGAGCCCCTGACGATATGCAAGACCAAATCTAGGACCCGTGACCCCCATAAAATTACAAGCCCAAGCTCGAATAGGAAACCTCACCGACACCATGCATTAGCCGACGAGCTTCATTAGACTTGGAGGGAGGGAGCAAGGGCGCGTGATAAAAGCCCTATCGCTTGGACCCGGGTGCAAAATCACCGATGACGTGACATTCCCCGTGGGCCCAACATGATCGAAAGGGACTCGCATTGGACCCAACACGATCAAAGGCCATGATCCCCACCTGGTTACGATTCTAGGGTCCAGGCAAAAATGTCTTCTCGGTTAGGAGCTGCTTTTTCTGTCGAGATTTCATCGGTCTACCGGATGATTCGCAAACCATGCGCATGATGGGAATCGCAATGTGGACAGATCTCATCTAATAGTTTAGCATACATAAGTGAGTTCGAGTTGCTGGAACCACATGGAATCACGAATAACAACGTCAGCTCCAAACTCAAAAGGGATAATGACACAAATAATCCATGAACTTTGGCTTAATGTGCAATGTGATCCACGGATTTTTAATTTGTTTAATACGATTTACTTGATTTAATCTCTAAAATTTTAATTTGTTTAATATGATCTATGGACTTTCAATATTTGTTTAATATAATCCATAAATTATATGAAAATATTTAATGTAGTATTTCTATTAAATCCAAAATCAAGAATATTATTAAATATTTTCATATAGCTTAAGTATTAATTTGAATATATATATATATATATATATATATCAAAATTTTATGGATTATATTAAATAAATTAAAAATTCAAATATCACATTGCACATTAAGTTAAGATTCATGAATCACATTAAACAAATCAAAAATTCACGAGTCATATTTTATATAGAGATAAAATTTAGAGACTATTCATGTCATTTTCCCACCCCACAAAGAAGAAGCCATCTTATTCGTCCTTTTAGTGGTGATCTTGACAGGCAGGTTTCACATCATCATAGCAAATCAAGATTTACCTTGGAAAAAAAGTTGAGCTACTCCAGTTCCCCGAATGCTGTCATGAGAACACAGCCATAAAGTATTACATCAGGCTATAGCTGTCCCAATAATATGAATAGAGGACTTCTTGTCGCTTCCTTTCCCGTGGTGGACGAGCCCGGGCAACATCCCCTACCATGACCAGCCCATGCCGAGCACACGAATCGTGACTCCCGCCTCAGGCAGTACGTTGTACTACCTCGTGCTGCTCGTTGCTCCGCTCGTGCGAACCAACTCCCCATGGATAATATTGAAAAAAGGGAAACGACGAGAGCAAGTGTTTGTTCTTTGTTTACGGGATTTATAATTTCCCTCCGCCTTTTAAATTTAAACATTTTGATGGGGAACATTCTAATGCAATATCAAAGCCAAGTTCTGACTCAAATATTCATCGTTGAATGGTTTGGTCATGCCGAACCTATTCATTCGGATGAGCAAGGAAGGGACATGCAACTACTACGGAGGGATAAGAGAAAGACATAGAAGGTTGCGGGAGATGACGTTACGACGGCATAATAAGATCCAGAGCGACCTTAGTTAGTGGCAGAAGACTTGGCTTATTGCAATTGTTGTTGTCGTATCCACCGTTCACCTTAGGATCCTTTTCGTAATGGATTTTGTCGTTGTTTCTGACATAGTGCCATCAGTTTTTACCCCCCAAAAGGACCACCTACTTGTGATTTTTGTCGGTGTGGCGACGTGGCGAGACGATCACGGGCAATTCGAGATACCAGCAGGACCATTTGCGTCCTAAATATGTGAAAATTCACGACAAGGTCTCAAAAAACCACCTCAAGGGATCAAATGATAGTAAACTCACCTAAAATGTTCAAGAACCGGTACGAAACTGTTTTGCCAAAAAGTGTTAACAAAGCACCTTTCCAAATGTAAATTGATATAATGATCAAAAAAGATTACAAAAGGTCATTTGTTGATTTTGGACAGGAAAACAAATAACAAAAAAATTAAAGTTACATGCCATGATACCACTAGATTGACTTGGAATATTTATAGTTGATTGGACAATCCTAGCCTCGATAGAGCTTCATTTGCAGCATTGGTGATTATTTGCTTGATCACATCTAACATGTGGCTCACAATGTAATTATCCATATCATTTCGTGATTCTTTGAGCAATCCTTCTCATGATCAACATCATACTGGGATTTGGTGGGATTTCCTTGATAGGTTTTCATTGAGATGCCTTGGAAGATCGATAATATGCTTTTTTCTACCAACAATGGTGCGATTTCCTTGACAAGTTTTCATTGAGGTGCCTTGGAAGATCGACTTTTCCCTATCAGTTAACCTCTACCACTCTTTCAGCACCTAAGGACTCAAAATACACAACAGCCTGCCTCATTACTAATTCATGATAATATGCTGTTGTTTGTTGTTGCCAACAACATTGTTGACTCTTATTGATTTTTTTAAAATTCTTTCCATCATACTCAATTCGAATCAACAAAATGTGTGCCAAAAGGATGTTTCACAAAAAAGTGTTAACAAAGCACCTCTCAAAATGTGGATTGATAAAAGTTGTGAAGGGTCCTTTTTTAGTTTTGGATAGGAAAGTAAATGGCAAAATTTTAAAGGTAAAGAGGTAATTGCAGCCAACCATATAAATTGCAGCCAAGTGAGGACATTGAAATCTATAATTAATTGGGAGTGGGCCCTTACAAAGAGTACACTTAGGCCAACATTAGAATAAAGTTCAAAATATCAAAGAGATATAGCTCAGATATAATTATTCCATGGAGAATGTGGAATAAAGGTAAATAGGTTTTTCATATTCATTATAGGAAAGTTATTTTTCTTGAATAACAAACTTCTTAAATTTATAAATTTAAAATAATATTTGAATTTTAATATATAAAATTCAAAATGAGAAAAAATAAAAACAATTCCTTTTTTATCTGTTCATATTTTTATTTAAATATTTGATTTTATTTCTATCTTCTAATATAAATTCAATATATGAATATATTACATATTTTAGGTATATCGGTATAGTTTACTTTATACTAAAATTTTATTAGAGAATGATGGAAGGAAAAAAAGAAATAAAAAATAAAAAATTAAGAAAGAGAGGAAAAAATAATAAAATATAAGCAAATAAAAATTGAAATCAATAGATTCTTATCATCTCCATTTATGCAATTTTTAGGTTCATTTACATTGACATGATAGGATATTAATATATTTGTCTATATTGCTATAATTCATCAAACGGTATATAAGATATAATAAATTTCTTGAATTTTATATCATATCCTAGCTAGTCTTATCATGGCTAAAAATCTAGACGATCAAACGTAACCTTAAGATATTTATAACCCACAAGCCACGGCTACACATACAATTATCAGGACTCCACTACCTTGACATTCACACGACTCCACTAGTCGACAGTTATGTAACTTTACTACTTGAGGTTACAACACGGCTCCACTACCTTACCTTGATGGTTGCATTTAAGAACGTGGATTTCCTTACCTGATGGTTATCTCTATTGATCGTACGTGTGTCGGCGTGATCCAAATGAAATACATGAACTTAGTCTGAACACGAGGCACATAAGGACAACCAACCCCATCGCATCAACCTCATTTCCACAAAAGAATATGCTCTACGTCTGTAAGAAATGTAAAAGAAGTCACCTGGAATATATATATTATGTACCTTCGAACTTAGTCTGCCGTAAGTCCACGTCGTCGACGGTCTGCCAATCCTGAGAGCGTAGGCCACACGGCCGCATTCGGGAGAATAAACCCTCCCGAGTGCCGCCGGATATGCTCCTGCAGCGAGGGGAGTAAGTAGGATATTGCTTCCGCATATCCTTTTCCTCTCAAATCTAATCCTGCCTTTTTCAAAAGGAACGACATTTAAAAAACATTGTTCTTAGTCGTAAACCTCTTAATTACAAACTAGTGTTTGGTCGCTTTTTAAGATTAAAGAAATACACCGGAAAGATCGGGAAGTTACTTTCTCAAGTTGTGAGAAAGAGAGAGGTAGCTTCCTCACTCTTATGACTAAATCTAAATGCCCTCTATTTTCATCGAGAGACAGAAATTACTCCTCATCAACCAATTGGCATTTAAGCCAGTAAATCCCAAATGTATCCAGCTTCCTTTTTCTCTTATTTGTCTAGATTTTGTAAAATCTAGTTGCCATAATTATGAAAATCGCCCATTTTCTTCTTTCTTGTATTAAATGTTTTAGGTCCGTATTGACATGCATATCGAAAGCCCCTGTTTTCCTTTTATATGTTTGCATTTTGCTTTTATACATGTTGGCTTCGTCGATAGAAGAATTTTTTTCTTGTTGCCGAGCAAACTTATGAATTACTTGTCGAATATAAAATTATCAACATGAACTACTTTTTAGCATAGTCATATGTTTATAAACTTTTTGTTGTTGTTGTGCATATTACTACTAAACATTTTTCTTATTGGTAGTCTTTTATAGGCGCATAATTGATAACGGAATGACATGAGGAAATTTTTATTAAAAAAAACATCTCTTTAAAGATTTATCATAATGAAATTCAAAATCAACTTTTCCGATGTGAAAACTTAAAAGATGAAAGTAAACTAAATCAAGCCTTTGCATAAAATAAGAAAATATTTTAAAAGGAAAATTAAATTTTGCTCGCTTTGAAATGACAAAAACTAGTATTATTAATGAATGTTTGCAATGAAATATCAAGGTGCCTCAACGTGCATGACTTTTTACATCATTGTAGTTAGTGTATATATAGATACTCTATAATTTTCTACATGCTTCGTGTGAAAGCGCCCATTGATGGTCAAAAGAAAAGCATCATTGTTTGATATAGAAATGAAAAAGAGACTTTGATGTTTTTTTTTTTTTTTTTTTTTTTGCCTTTTTCTCCCAATAAGAAATAATAAATTTACCACATAAGTGGACCATCTTGTCGACCCAGTGGAAAGGAAGTGGATCTCAATCGCAAAGGGAGTGAAAATATCTCCACCTGGATATAAAGCATCATACAATGAACTTCAAACATAAGATTTATATGCTTTTCAAAAACTCGAAGCATCCGACCTTAGCTAGGACCAGTCTAAGATCAATTTTTTCATGACTTCTCGATGATAAAAGGAGAAGCGCATATTTATACTCCCCGTCAAAATTCAAGACATTATTCTAATATTACGAAATAAATAAATCGAAATACACGCATACAAAAGAGTTAAAAAGTCCAAAAACGAAAGAAGAAGAAGAAGAGCTCAGAGCAATAGTCAAGAGTCAAATCAACTGACCAGGAACTTTCTGGCCAAAGAGCGAAAAACATTAAATTAAAATGTTTTACCAGCCGAATATTCGCAGACACATTCTTTTGGCGATATTGCTTTGCATGGACACTCCCCCGCTTCTCTTCTTTATAAAGTCCCTCCCACTTCGGTTCCTCTGTACTCACCCTGCCCATCCCCTGCCCGATCGCGACGAAACCTCAGCATCCACGAAACCCCTTTCAAGAAAGAAATCATCAGAAGCCACCATCATCATCTTCATTTCCCTAGCAAAAACCCTAGGCTAAGAATATTTAGAGAGAGCCAGATGAAGGGTTTCTCTCGGTCAAAGCGGGTTACCGACCCCCTCGATGAGCGAGCTCGGGCCCGGCTCCTCGTCGGCGCCGCCAGCGGCCAGCTCAGCTACGTCAGCAGCGGCAGCGAGCACGACGGGGAGGACTGCACTCCCCACCTCTCCGAGCTTGTCCAGTGCTTCCTCGAAGAGGGCGACGGCGGCTCGGAAGTGGGCTCGCCCGGTCGCGAGCCGGACTCGGCCTCGGCCGACTCGGACCCCGACTCGCGCGCGGACGCGCTCGAGGACGTCCTGGCGCGGGTTTTCGCCGCCGGAGCCGAGGACCCTTACCGGAACCTGCTTCTGGATCGCGTCCTGAGGGCCGTGGAGGCGTTCTCCGGCCTGAGCGCGAGCGAGTCTGTGCTCAGGCGGAGAGTGATGTCGTACCTGCGGGAGACCGGCCACAATGCGGCGGTCTGCAAGTCGCGTTGGGAGTCCTCGGGCAGCGTGACCGCCGGGAACTACGAGTTCATCGACGTGCTGAGCCCCTCCCCCGCCTCCGCCACCGCCCCCGTCGCGTGGCAGCAGCAGAGCCGGTACTTCGTCGATCTGGACTTCGCCGACGAGTTCGAGATCGCGAGGCCGACGAGCCGTTACGCGAGGCTGCTGCGGTCGCTGCCGAAGGTCTTCGTCGGGACGGGCGACGAGCTGAAGAGGATCGCCAAGATGATGTGCGACGAGGCCAAGAGGTCGCTCAAGAGCCAAGAGCTGTCCGTGCCACCCTGGCGGAAGAGCCGCTACACGACGAACAAGTGGCTCGGCCCGCACCGCCGGACGGTCAATCCCGAGCCGGCGAGCGGGCCCGCCGGCGGCGGCGTGAAGTGCCGGCGCGTTGGTTTCGACGAGTACGCCGTCAACGGCTGCCTCTCCGTTCGTACGAGGTGACATCAAAGTGAGAATTATTAATTAATAGGGGGAAACTATATTCGGGAAATTTTCTGCGTTTAAAAAAGTGACGGGAACTTACGCGGGAAATTACCATCGGGTAAGGTGACGGTGCACGATACACCCGTGAGCAAGGTAACGGTGCTTGACCGTTGGATTAAAATGTGGGACTCGAGTGTTGGGTACGACATGCGACGAAGAGAGAATCAAACGTCGTACGAGAAAACCCGTTGCTTTGCTTTACGTTTGTCTGGGATGTGGGTCCCGGTGGTGAATGGATAAGACGGAGTGGCGAATCTTGACTGTGATTGATTGGACTCGTGATATGAAAGTTTGTGCGCCTCGGATTGGCTTTTACATGCTGTAATTGGATTGGATCAAACGTCCTTCTAGAAAGTACCGCTTTGGTAAATCTGTGGGTGAATTCTGGACCGTTCGCGGTTGGTACAATCATAATAATCCACGAGGCTGATATTTTGAAAAATATCAAATCATATATATTTATAGTAAATTTATTTTTAAAATATAAAAAACCTCAAACTTGATGTATTTATAATAAATTTATCATTCATTAAATTAAATAAATACTACGAAAAATTACAAAATAACATATATGTGATAAACAAAAGACAAAACTCAGAATTGATGTACTTATCAATTGTCATGTATCATTTAATTTAACCATTTAATTGTAAAATTTAACGAAAGCTAACAATAAATAAATTCATTTTAGATACATTAATTTGGAGTTTTTTTTACAAATGAAAATGATTGATAATTCTTATAATTCTTACCATATTTTGCTTAAATTCACCGTTGTAGAGTTGATCGGGTTGATTACCACAAGTAAGGTTCCAATATAGGTCAATAAATCATTTGCATCGGGTCACTTCAAATATGAGTTCATATATTGTCAAATGTTTATAGTAGGTCAATATCGATAATCAGTAGTAAGGTTGAATATAATTACTAATCAAATTTTGGTATGTTTGTAAGAGCTGAAGTTAGTAATCCATGGAGCATGATATTAGATAATACTGATAGACGTTAAAAAGTCACGAGAAGTAATTTTGTAACTTACCATCTCCCCCATAACGTTGTCGAACACCTTTGTATTATACATGTTTTTTGGATCATGCATGTTTCTGTTTCCAAAAGCATGGGATGAATTTTATGATCTAGGATTGTTTCACGTTCAACCAGTCTCGTGTACATATGTATTTGAATAGAGAAGAGCGAATGCATGTATCGGCTATCAAGGGTCACAAATTGTATTTGAATAGAGAAGAGCATTGGTTGGTTCCAACGGGTCAGAGTTGCGACACAGCTGTAAACTAACCAGCTTCACCAAAGTTCCTGGTTTAAAATATCTCCAGTAACTAAAGCTGGTCTTTTTCTATAGAATCGGATGCTGCGCTCTACTTCAGGAAATGGACATGTCTAAAAATGTATTGACTTGGGAGACGCGATGCACAGGATGAAGCGGCCATTTTATGTAGCAGAAAAGAGTTGAGATGCTGGCTCTTGACGAGCTCCGAAAAGGTCCAACTTCTCCAAATGCGGCAAAACGGTATGGGGACCTGTCTATACTTAAATCTATGAGAGAATCTACACCTACTATCTTACAAGGAAACCCTTTTTCTATTGTCTTGCTTATAGACAGGGCAAATGGTTAGATATCTAAAACAAATATATATCAGATAAACAACCATCGATATCCATTAACTAGTGGAGGGGTTTAGCAGCTTCAACTGCTCTTGTGCCCTCTGCCATCACTTGTTTGTACAGATTTTGCCAGCCTTTGTATGAATTCACATTACAACAAAGTAGACATCGACTTGGCATTTTGCTGGATAAGTATATTAGCTCATCATCACTACTAAGTTCTGATTAACATAAGCGTTAGAAATGCGAAAATGGTGAAGCATGGATTTGTTTATTATGTTGAACCCCCCTGTTACAAGCAGAAGAAACCTATAACGTATTTCTACCTGCATTGGCCACCACATTATCTAATCCTTCTCTGCACCGGGATAACAGGATGCTAACAGTTTTGTCAACCTTTTTTTTTCCCTTTTTTTTGTTCAAATAACAGTTTTGTCAACTTGAAAAGGGCAGAATAGCAGAGAACAAACTGTCAAAATCATGGCCATGTCACATATGAAGCAAACCACCAGTCCAGTCTACGACCCTTGACACCAGATTCACACTTAATACCCTTTTGAGTGTGTATGCTACAAAGGCAGAACTTGGGACAACTTATGTAAGGGAATAATTTACAAGAAAGCAAATGCACCTTTGAGTCACAAGTACACAAAAGAATGGCCTATATATTCAAACCTCCTAATCATACACTCTTTCCCGCACACAACGAAAAAGAAGAGAACTGACCCCAATAATGTCACGAGAGAGTAGATTCTTGGCCCTTGCTTTCCTCAGACACATTTGACAACTGCTCCCTCACACGGTTGAGGAGTCGAGAGGCATCCTGGTTGAAGTTAAGGGGACGCCTTCGCAAGCTCTGCCAGAATTTGAAACAATTATTGGCATCATAATCACATCCTTCTTTGGCTTTGCATAACAGAAGCATGAAAAGAGTAGCCATACCTCTGAAGTCCACAAACAATCACTGGCTTTTCGAGGGATTATATGAATGTGAGTCTGCATACCAAATGCAGAAAAGGCAATATGAGTCTGCATTTGATCACACTATGCAAAATGGTAAGATTGAACTCCCAACTAAGACTGAATGTGTATGTACAGCATCCTTGGCATAAATGATACAACTGTTCATCTTTGACAAAGCTTATGAAGTGAAGGGGAATGTCTCATATAGATCAGCTTAAAGAAACCAAAGTACAATTCTCTGAGATTAGGCAAGGAGCGAAGACAACCACTAGAGAAGACAATCAACTTACATGAAATATGACTTGTCCAGCAGCAGCACCATTATTAACCAACAAGTTGAAAGAATCTGGATTGGAAAATCATCGACCATAAGTATTATGGCACTAAGAGTTTTAAATGCTTGTTAAATATAAGGTTGAATGTATCGCAACATGATGATACCACCAGAGAAAGGACAAATGCATCGGCAAATCAACCTGAAGCCTCCAAGTTGCCAGCTAACCATGGTATAGTTCCTAACAGACCCTTTCATCCAAAGAGAATTTTCTTTGCTTCAATACTTTTTTTCTCAAAATTCAATTTCTGTTGTTTTTTCTTCTTCTATTTCACCTTTCATCAGCTTTTTATTTACAAAGAGTTGGATCAGGTGGACTGGAGGTTGCAAGGGCTACAGCCAGAGTTTTTAAAGGAATAAAATAAAGTGGATCCGGGTTTTGCCAAGAAATGTCCTTATTATTTTGCCAGAGAATCATTATACCCAGTACTTAAGTGCTCTTCGTCATTTTCTCAGGCGTAGCTACAAGGACTTCTTTATCGATGGGTTCTTAATAAATGCCTGATCCATGACCATCATTGATACAAAATGTCCCAATATGGATATGGGATGAAGGTGGAGTTCTCAGTTTGGCCAAGTCATTCTAACTGAAGAACTTCTGCAGGTTATTATGTAGGAAACAACCTTTTCAAGGATTTTAGATTTAAATCGCAAGCACTTCCATTTTACCTATTGTGTCAATGGTCAAGCCACTTCAGTGGCTGGATCTCCCGGATAGAAGATAAATAATTTACTTCCTAAGTAACAGTGTAAACCAATACTAAGATGATGAGATACAAATAAACAAGTCGAGAACCTAGAAACATACCACAACCAGCAGCTCTCATAATTGCACTGCCAATGAATGGAACTTTTGAGCACATTGCAGCGACCACCTACATGGTAGAATCTTTTTGGTTCATTAAGCCAGTAGTATAAAAAAAAATGAACAAAATATGTGCCACATGAGTATGAGCATTGTCAATTATTAAGTAAGACAGTTCTGCAAGAAACTTTGGGAAGAATGAACAGCACACAGCAGGAAGAAGTAACAACAGAGTCGGTTTACTAAAAGCTCATTGTAATTCGACGTGTACATTTCAAATCAGCTTGGATATATCCAAAGGAAAAAACTTCACAAACAAGATGTATAGATGCTAGTTAAGAAAATGTAATTATAACAATTTTCAGTACTTTCTAGTCAAAATCAGAAATTAATCTATAAAATGGACTAGACTTACATCCGGAGGTGTGGCTTCCAAGGAAGAGTAATGAGATTTTGGAATGATCAGAGAGTGCCTAGAAACAAAAAATGTGTGATGATAATTGCTCAACAAGTATGACAACCAAGGTAAACTCAAATATAGATTATTCTAAAAAAGTAAAAGCAACAAGAACAAAACAGATCCAATGTAACAGCAGCCAAATGAAACTATTCGATTAATCATACTTACTCTAAAAAGACCATCAACCTCTAACTATGTACATATTCATGTCAATACAATGAGAATAACAATGCAACAGGAAGTTATTAGAGCGACTGTTTGTCAAAAAATCAATCAATAAAGGGACAAATCTAAAGCCCACTCAACCCTTGGTAAACAAAGAAAAGAATGCTAAAAACTGATAGAACAATATTGAGGCAAAAAATATTGGGTGTTATTCTCAAACCAACCATGATTGGAGTTTAAATGGAAATTTAGGAATCCTATTCTCCAACAGCTCATGTAAAGCTTTCTCATAACCACAGAAAGTTTTCCACCCCCTGACGTGATCTGCATGTAGAGGACTTTCTAATTATGATATGGGTTCTTTAGGCCATAAAAACAACAATAAGGATCTAAGCTGACAATAAGAAAGTTGTCATTAGTAAGGGAAATTGTTACTAAGTTCAGAACAACACTCGTCATCTAGGATGCTATACCAAGCACAAAGGTCACTAAGTTAAAACCAGATGGCAGCACTGTAACCAACAGCAACATAGTTTCATGTGCCAACCTATGTCATGCATATTCACATGAATTCATCTCAATCATTCTTAACGAAGGAAGGTGACACAATCTGGATAGGATGATTAGATGAGACTATACAAAGTCCTGGCGAAACAATGGAGGAGTTAATCACAAAAAGTTATATTTTTGCCTCATCCATGTATTTTGACGAACATGTAGATGACAAGTGGTTGTAGGAGCCAGAACAATAACTTCACTTGGTCATCTAAGTCATACGTGTAATGTAGCAATGCTCATGTTATTGCAGATTGTAGGATGTGTAATACCTTACCCATGACTCAGAGGGTTTGAATCCAATATGCATAGGCACTTTTCATCTTCATAGAGCTGTAAAAAACAAAGTACAAAACAAATAGATCAAATGAATGAAGACACCATTCTTCCTGAACGATAGCTACCAATTACTCAAACTACTCCAGGAGAAGAATATAACGATACCCAACGGATCCATCCATCTTCTAGCATTCTCTTACAAGCCAAACCTACCTAAGGCAACACTAGATTCTAAACTTCTACATACGAATGGTCTCTTTTCAGCAATTCGACAATGCTGACAGCGCATAAGTCCCCGTCTCAACTTTCCAAAAAGAACTCCACTTTGCAAGCCAAGACAAGAGCATACCATAGAAGGAGAATGAAAAAAGACGCAAAAACTGCTACTCATGTATGCAATATAACACAACCGCTTCTCTATGCCTTCCACCATTCCTTCCGCAAATCACCGTATTAATCCCATCAATGAATCGGACCATTCTAGCAGTCACACATACTGATAATCTTTGCCCACCACGTAGCGGCATCAGTAACGCTTAGTTACGCGGCAAAACGCGAATACAACATGCGAATATGAAATCTCCCACGCGCAGTCACCAACCACGACAGGACATCGAACTCGCACGGTTCGGCAACAATAGCCAACGAGGCGCAAGAAACAGCCAACCGAAACGAGCTGCGACGTCGAAGAAAACAGCTATCCATCCTCAAATTCGGATTTCACCGCGATCGAAAATCTATCAAATACCTTGAAGGCGGGGGACTCGCCGCGAATGATCCTGCAGAACACGCAGTCCTTGGTCGAGCCACGGTCGCCGGGATCGCGAGACCGCTGCTTCTTCTTCCCGCGGTCGCCGTCGCTCGAGCCGAAGGAGCAGCCGGAAGCGGACAGCCTGGCGGAGCCCGAGCCGGAGCCCGAGGCCGAGGCCGAGCCCGGGCCGACGGGGCGGAGATGGGAGAAGAGGACGGCGAGCCGCCGGTTCTCCATTATGCTCGAGCGGGATTCAGCGAGCGAGATTCGGTGGAGCCGCCATGGATTCCGAGCTTGCGTTCTGTGGTGGAGAAGGAGATTCGGCTTTCGGAGATTGGAAATTAAAAACTGGGAAAATGGCGATTGGAAATCGGGATGCTTTTGAAAGCGCCAGGAGGAGACTGTTAACGGATGTTTTGGCGTTTTCTCCGGCGGTGGTGGGTGGGGCGGGGGTGGGTGGGGCCGGATGGGTGGATGGATGGATGGATGGATGGGCTCCTCCTCCTCCTCCTCCTCGCCGTCGTCGTAGTTCCGGATCGGCTTATCCACATGTGGGCCTCTCCCGTACGTAACGTGGCAGGCGTTTCGACTTGGATTTCGCTCCATTCGCTCGTTCCCGTTCACACGAACCGATCGGCCCACGCGAGCTCAGTGCATCACCATCCTCGACGGTAGACCCATTAAACGGATGCGTTGAGTCGAATTTGGATTGAATTGGATTATGGATTATAACTAATCTGATCTAAATTGATTTGTTAATTTATTTATAATCTTAACTCATATAACACTCGATGTACTCGAGCATATGCATGAACTTATGAGTTCATATTTAAAGTAGATAAATCATCTTCTAATTGATAATCTTTGTGATCAATGAATCGGTCGTGTTGTTCTTATCTCTTTCTTTCCTGTGCTTGTTTAGTGCTTATCGGTTTTCAATGCATCACAATCATATTGTTATCCATCCACATGTGTCGTTTAGAGAAACATGATGCAAATGTAAGGTAAAGATTTATAAATGATGATTTATATGGGTTTAGGTAAATAATTTCTTCTAGATGCAAATGCCGAAGAAAGTTCTCTTACCCAATATAATAAACGCGAGTTAGATTAATTAGTCAAACTTGTGATAACACTTGATCTTTCGTTGGATCTAAAATACGTCTGTACAAATAAATATGTACAAGTTGGATGTAAAAATACAGAATGGAGAAAATGGGGAATTTTCATTTTCAATATATTTTAATATATATGATGAATAGTACATGAGCCTATTTATAGATTTTGTTGGAAAACTACTTAATAAAACGAGATAAACATAGTATCAAATATAATCAATCAAGGATATCTACTATCAAATGAGATATATGTGTAATCTTGACAAATACGCAGAATCAAGTAAACATCTAATGTCCCTAACAGCACATATGTATACTCAAATGTTGCAACAACAATGTAGATGTTTGGTGAAATCCACTAAACTGGGCTTGAGGTGGGCTATGGTTTGTGTGGAACACAATTTGAGGTTGCATTTGGTAATATTTTTACTATTTGGAACAATTTCTTTTGAGAAATAATTTTTTTTTTTCTACTCCCTAAAACAATTTCTAAGTAAAACAAGGCGTTTGGTAACTATAAAAATTATTTATTCTCAAAATAAAAAAAATAGAAATGCATTTGGTACCGACAAAATTTTTTATTTCTTTTTTCCTCAATGGCGACAGACGGCGATCGATGGGGGCGATAAGTGGCGACCAATCGATTGGTGATGGGTGATTGGTGACCGATGACCGACAATAACTGGCGACTGACGGCCGTCATCAGTCACCAGTTGCTAATCATTGGTCACCCATCACTAATCGACCAGTCGTCGTCACCGCCGCCGAATGCTGGTCGCCGTGGGTTAGGCCGCTAGTCACTAGGCGACGATCATCAAGTGAAAGGCAGTAGTCGGTCTTTAGTGCGGTAGCCGACGACGACCGATGGCTACTAGTGGTTGGAGGTCGACGGCGGCCGCTAGTGGTTGGCAATTGATTACGAGTAATAACCTAAGAAATATTTTCTAGAAATTGTTCAAGGAACAATAAGTTACTTTTTTTTACTTCTCATTTTTACTCCAATGAATAACTTTATATTTCGGGGAATAGAAAAATCAATTGGCATTACCAAATGGATTTATGTTCTTTTTCTATTTCGAGAAACAAAATAATAGAAAAATAAAGAAACAGGCAAGATTCCAAACAGACCCTAAGTCACTGCACTAGAGGACCTGTTGAATTCATTATTTAAACATCAACCCCCCATGATTTCAACTTTCTTTTTTCACTTGGGCCCAGCGGACCACCATTTGGGCTTCTGACTATCAAGTTTCATATATGCAAATTGATTTTTGGTACGTCGGCCTCATCCATAGCAATACCAGCCCACAACATTTGGGCGAATGGGGTGGACTACTCCCATTATAAACCCAAATTCTTTAAATGCAACGTGCCTTGATATTTTACACCGAAAATTGATCCTGGATTTGCATGAGAATTGCTGGGAAAATAATTTTTAAAAGCATTATCCTAAAAATAATTAATTATATCACTTGAAATAATTAGTCAATAAAAATATTTTTATTATTGATAATAATTATGCCTATATATTTTGGTGGGTGATAAAAATACTTTTTTATTAATTCATTTTAAGAAAAATATTTTCAAATCATTTATTTTACGCAAAAACAACTGACCGATACGATCAAACTTAGTATGTTAGTAAGCTCAAAGTTTAATATTCGGACTTGCGTGGTTCTTTCCGAACAAAGAGGGAATGAAGAGCTTGTCGTGATAAATCAAATTAGTCGGGTCTTATAAGGGTTTTAAATATACCAGCATCATTAAAAAAAAGAGAATTATTGTATCAAGTGAATTCCAAGGAAAATAACAAGAACTAGACTCAAAACACGGAAGATTTCAACACTCGAATCCTGCTGCCAACAAAGTAAAGAATAAGTTCCTATTAAACGAGCCTATTAGGGCACGGATCCAATAAGAAATCCTCAGCGCTCTCCTTCGAATCAAACATCCTCATTCCTTTAGGTGTCTTCATACAACGATTGATTTGAACAGACAAGCAATGCGTGCTCCAGACCGGATTTGAAGCTTACTGTCCAGTCGACGACCATTTACATGACGTGAAAAGAGGTAGCACCGCTGCACCGGCACATAAAAAGCAGGCAAGTCGGGATCAAAAGTTGGATCGCAACCTCTCATCGGCATCTCTCCATACGATGCGCCCCGTCGCTAGGATCCAAGAATAGAGGCTTTTAGGGAACAGATTCCGACTAGGAATTGCATCACCATTTTTGGCCGACCATAATTGAACCCAACAACACCACCCCCGTAAAGCAAATCATCATATCGGCTTCTCGAGTCGTGGCACGCGATCGCCGCCGTTCATTAATGGATCCTCCGGTTTCCTGCTCGACTCCCAACTATCTTTTGTACCTCGCTAGTGACATGCAAAGTCGTGCGGCGAATGATGCTCCACCTCCCAATATGTCATTCGCATCAATCTTCCACGGAACCGCATCATCTTCTTCTTCCTTTTCTTTTTAAGTTTTAAATTTCTTTTCGTGAAACTACCAATATCTTCTTTCCTTCCCTAATCACTGAATTTCATGTTTGGTATGATGCTGATTTGCAAAAGAGTCATTTTCTATAGAAGTAAATCAACTCGTACTAAAGATATGTCGGTACGTGGATTCTATATTTTACTTTTCATTTAATTGAAAACCCATGACACGAGCACTTTGTTTTTTTTTTTAATGAAAAAAATATTAGAAACTTTCGTAATGTGTGCATAATTATATAAATTTAGATGTTTTATGAGGGAAGCAAAAAAGTACCGTTCGTATGACTTGGCACCGAAGCAAACTCAAAATGGAAGTCCCTGTTCCTTACGCTCCCGTCAGATTTGAAGCTGAAAGTCCTCTCCAGTAATGACCAAAGGATTTGACCGATGGAGGGGTTTGACCCCAACCCCCCACCCAAACCCAAAAACGACGGCGTTCCGGATCCTCTTCTAGAAGCGGACCTATTAAACGAGCGCGTAATAAACCCCTCCTCTGACGTCAATGCGGGCGTCACCAGCCATTGTTGTTGCCTCCCGTGGCACGTTCAACCGGAGCGCACGCTCGGGATGAAGCCACGTCGCCAAAGTCTCCAGGATCCCGACACGTGTCGGAAAGATCGACCGTCCGACAGCGTGACTGGGCTCCCCCGTTTCGGGTCTCGCAAAAAACTTCTTCACCACGGAATAATTAAAAAAATCGACGTCAAAAAAAAAAATGAAAAATGAAAAATAGGGGAAAATTCCATTCTCCATGCTCCGAGAAAGTGAGGGGTCTCTCTCTCTTATATAAGGCGACCAGCGACCGAGAGAGCAAGCAGTTTTTTCTGCCGACTCTCCAGGATACCACCTGAGACCGAACCTGAGCTGCCGGAGTGGCTAGAGAACAGAGGATTTTGACCGGAAGCCTCCCGCCGGCGATTTCTGTGATGGGCGGCTGCGGCGGCGATGCGGTGGCGGCGGCGGAGGAGGCGGTGGGCCGCCCGGTCCCCGCGGTGAGCCTGGAGGGCCTGGAGGTGGTCTCCGCCCTGGGGCGCGGGGCCAAGGGGGTGGTGTTCCTGGTCCGGGACGAGGCCCTGGGCCAGGCCTGGGCGCTGAAGGTGATACTGAGGGACAACCTCGAGAAGAAGAGAGACAAGGAGGTGGCGAGGGCGGCGGTCGGCGGTGAGGGCGAGGGCGAGGGCGAGGAGTACCGGAGGATCGCTTTCGAGCAGGAGGTCCTGGGGCAGTTCGACCACCCGCTGCTCCCGAAGCTCCGCGCCGTCGTGTCGGCGGAGACGGAGAAGATCGTCGGCTACGCCATCGATTACTGCCCCGGCCGCGACCTCAACTCTCTCAGGAAGAAGCAGACCGAGAAGATGTTCTCGGACGAGATTATCAGGTGATTATTCCCCCGGTTCTTTTCAGTCAGAGTCCCGAGCTTCCGATTGGGCATTTCCGCTCGGAGATTCGCCTTTGATTTCTCAACTTTTTGCTAAATCTCGATTTCGTTCGCTCGCGGCATCGCCAATGGCGTGTTCCGCAAGCACCAATCGTCGCGATTCGTTTCTCTGATTCCACCGCCCGTTGCGCATTCTGCAGGTTTTACGCGGCGGAATTGGTTCTGGCGCTCGAGTACTTGCACGGCCTGGGGATCGTGTACAGAGACCTGAAGCCGGAGAACGTGATGATCCAGGAGGACGGCCACATAATGCTCGTCGATTTCGACCTCTCCACTAAGCTGTCTTCCAAATCCGCTCAATGCTCTCCGGTGGTCCCCGACAGAACGCCCAAGCCCAAGCCCAAGCTGCAGGCCGTTAAGTCCAGGAGGCGCTTCTCCCCTCTCCCCGGATTCTGCGCCTCGGGGATCAGGCCGGACTACTCGGACCTCTCGAGCAGGCCCGGCCCCAACTCCATCTACCCGGCGGCCGAGCCGGGCACGCTGCCGGCGGCGGCGGCGGCGGGGGGGAAGTCCAACTCGTTCGTCGGGACGGAGGAGTACGTGGCGCCGGAGATCATCATGGGCGACGGCCACGATTTCGCGGTGGACTGGTGGTCGCTGGGGATCTTCCTCCACGAGATGCTGTACGGGACCACCCCGTTCCGGGGGTCGAACCGAAAGGAGACGTTCTATCGGATCCTGACCAAGGAACCCGAGCTGGTGGGCGAGGCCACGCCGCTGCGGGACTTGATAAAGCGGCTGCTCGAGAAGGATCCGAGTCGTCGGATCGGGCCGGAGGGGATCAAGGGCCACGAGTTCTTCAGCGGGGTGAGGTGGGACGCGGTGCTGCGGATCCAGCGGCCGCCGTACGTCCCGCCGCCGCCGGAGGAGCTCGAGGCGGCGAGGAGCGACGGCGACGGCGGGAGGAGGAGGAAGGGGGGTTTCGACGTGGTGGCGTTCGTGGAGGGAATCTTCGCGAGCGGAGGAGAGGGCGAGGGGAATAAAGAGAGGGAGAATAAGGAAAAGGACGGCGGCGATGAAGATGGGAATACGGATGATCATGCGAACAAGAGGGCCTGGGTGGAGGAGCTGAGCGACCAACCCTCCAAGGCTAATGATTTCTTGGTTTTCTAAATTTTAGGACATTATTCTTTTCATTTCTTTTTCCTCTTTTGGAATCATATGAGCAACTGTATAGATGATGTCGATTTCCTTAGACGATTTTGAGAATTGGGTTCGGTATCTCTTTGTAAGTGAGATTTTTCGACCTGTAATATTTTGAAAATGACTAAATAGAATAGTTCTTGATTCGAGATTCTTACTATTTGGATATATGGATATTTGGTTAGATGGGATTGTACCCCGAGTAGCTTTTTATATAACTCACTTTCACCACGAATAAAGTTGAAATCACAATGAGCTTTCGAATCTAACAACGCGAGCCATCTCTTCCTTACTTTTTAATAAGCAATGCATCAAAGTAATACCACACAAGGCATCATGCCAATATAGAGAGAGAACAAGGATTCACTGCAACAGCGATGGCAATTCAAGAGAAACAGAAAGTGTTCCCACCTGATGGGTCCGGTCCGGTCAGGTCCGACCAACGGCCACTGTCGAACCTGCCGGACCAAGGCGCCGGCAGCAAGCATCTCTTAAAAAGTAGTCCTTTGTCGTCACTCATGGCCCCGTTGTCTCTTTGACTGTCCTCCGTAGACTTTGCCCCCTCCTTCGTTCTATCATTTACAATACGGCTGACCAACATAAACAATACCGTCCGAAGCGAAGTCAATACTAAGACACGACGGTGGCTCTGCTACGTCGTCGTCCTGTCGGGACGGAATTGTCTAATGTCCGCCAGGATCATCGCACGTTGTGCGCGTGCCCAATCACGAGGAAAATGCAATGCACATGGAAGCGAATCTAACAGGAGATCGAGAGGAAGGTGCTCGGCAAGTCCCCGGGACGACGGCTGTTCCGTCTGCTCTCTTTTTTCCCTTGAATATTGGCCTAAAGGAGAAGAAGAGCCGCCGAAGCAAGAACGAGTCTTGGCTTTTGACCAAAACCCGAATCCTTTGGTCGAGACGCGTGCCGCACCTCGGTCATCTTAATCCCCAAGTAATGTCTTAAAAGCATTAGCCCGATTTCGCACGGCTGATTTCATAAAACTTCATGACCTAGAAATGATCTTTTTCTTTTTTTTTAGAGATCAATGGTTTGAATCCATCTCTATCTCTATTTCAACTTGAATTTGTCCCTACAATTCGTGTAGGGGGAGGATGTCATGTTCTATCACCGATCATTAAGTGCGACCCATTTTTATTGGGTCCTCTTTTTAGCTTAACTTTTAAAATTAATATCACAAAAAGCCCCAAACTAATGCAAACCGGAACATTCGTAACAAATTTACTCAAATTTAATTTTTTGATTACCAAAAGCCCAAAATTTGTATACTTATTTGGTGAATTTAGCCAAACTAAATTTTTGATCATTAAAACTCAAAACTAGTATATTTTTGACAAATATAAATTCCGTTATTGTATTAATACAAAAATTTCATGAAATCGGTACAATTATAATAAACAGATAATAAAATTCCAAACTAATATATGAGTTAACTATCAACTGTCACATGTCATTTAATTCTAAATTTAACAAAAACTAATAGAGGGTCATTTTGACAAAAATATATTAATTTCAGGTAAATTTATCAAATGAATAATGATTTAAGATTTTTATTGATTAAAAAATTAATTTAACTTTTTT
The DNA here is from genome assembly GCA_014182735.1 of Corymbia maculata. Classification (NCBI taxonomy): domain Eukaryota; kingdom Viridiplantae; phylum Streptophyta; class Magnoliopsida; order Myrtales; family Myrtaceae; genus Corymbia; species Corymbia maculata. Next base: position 6,752,153 of record CM024689.1, on the reverse strand, counting down.
TTTAATAAAAATGTATCAATTTGGAGTTATTTGTAATACCATTTCTAACTTTTACCACACGTGGAAGCAGATTGCTTGCTTGGTCAGGGCCTGAAAATGGTAATGACCTACGTTTTGCTTCGATGCTGTAATTGGGTCCATGTCCGCTCAACGTCCTCTATTTTTTAATTTTTTTCACCCTTAAAAGATCGATTGGGGGGACCACCTGTGCTTCTCGGAAGAAGACACGCGCAGCACCTTCCCGTACGCGTCGAGGTTGAATTGGCGTGGACCCCAAAGCGTACCGTGCGCTACAATTCATTTCGAAATTGCATCGATCTACGCGGGATAATTATTAAGGCGATTTCTAAATCTATTAATTTAATTATAATCCTTTTAAAGATTAATTCGTACAGTCTTTTCACTCGAACATGACATGATTAGTGATAATATAAATAATTTTTATGATTTTCTTTTTAATTTCTAAATTTTTTTATATTTTTATTCCTTTTCTTTTTCATTGCTAATCTCTTTATAAGAGTGGATGGAGATCATCAACCATAGGCGAAGACTGCTTGCCTTCTACAACCCTCACCTTGCCAGAATCGTGAGGTAAGGGTTGTAACGGCCTTCGCACTCATCTCGCCAAATCTATGTGAGGCGAGGGTCGCAAGAGCCTTCGTCCCTCACTAGCTGAGGGGTAGTCCTCGCACAAATTCGACGAGGGCCGCAACACTCATGTTCTATGGCTAGCAATCGATCAACCTCATTTTGTGAAGGAGAAACGATAAAAAAAATAAAATTTTCAAAATTTTATAAAAAAATTATTTATATTAGTATTGATCGTGTCATATGATAAATGCAGACTAAACAATCATATCCACATTTTCCTATCAAAATTAATCGAAATTATTATATCGATAAATCATTAAAAATTTTAAGATTAGATCGATTAAATTAAAAAGAAAAAAAAAGAAGTTAAAACAAAATCGCTGGCCATAACATACAATAGATATTTTCTGACAAATTTTCTGACGGTTCGCCCCCCAACAAAATCTCCCTGTGCACATGCTTCAAAGCAACGTCCTGCTTTAATTTCCGGGCAGCTGTACAGCGGGGTGGGTGGTCTTCTACTTTTTCGTTGGCCAAATAATGTACGCAGCTGTGCTCATTAACTCACGCACGTGCCGCCAGAAACCTAAACGATCGAAACTTCTTCTCTTCCCTTCTCGCGTCCGAGCACCAAACTTCATTTGGAACGTCGCCGCGCCGCTTCCCGACGCGATCCGACGCCGATCGATCGAACGCCTTCTGCTCCGCTGGCGCGAGATGCCCCACCCCCCTGAGCATGCCCGTGATTGTCCTGAAAAGGGAAGTCATTCTATCAGCAATGACCATAAATGTCAGAAGTCTGCACAGATCGTTCGGATTGCCTAGACCTGTCAAATTAATAGATTAAGTCGGGTCGGATCGAAAATGGTCCGATCCATATTTGACTCATTTAATCCGTTTTAACCCATATTCATATAATGTAGATCTAATGACTCATACCCGACTCAACCCGTATTACTCAAAGTCATATAAATTGAAATGGAGTGGAGGAGAGTAGTGGAGTGTAATGGACTCACGAAATGAGTTCACGACCCATATTGACATTCCTAGGATCGCCCCTCCTAATTATGACCATAAATTTCTCTGAGTTAGGATTTTTTTTGGGACATTTAATTACACATGGCCGGCCTACGGAATTGTCTCCATCGGCATCAATCGTGTGTCCATGGCCGGAGGGAAAGTGTAAATGTTCACGCGAGAGATGCGGGAGCTTTGCTGGGCATATTCGGAGTTAGGTCCTCCTCCTTCACGTGCTAGTGGGGAAACGTCACTTCTAGCGAGCATGCGCCTTTCTATAATCTCTAACTTTAGTTTAAAATAAATCTCGTGTTTCGTGGAATAATACTTCTTTTTGGGGTAGTTGGGTAGACTTCAAAGTGAGTGATACAGTCGAATTTCACCACGCCTCTATGGACTTTAGCATGAATGTGACTAGTCACCTAACTTTAGATGCCGGATTAATCACCTTTTGATTCACGAAAAATCAATGATTTGGAGATTATTGTGATTACTCACTTGGCGTATTGAAACTAATTAGCGAGAAATTTGTATTAATTATAGTTTTGGTGAGAAGTAAATTGTTTTAAGCATTTGATCTCTTGATTCGCTCGACTCAACTCCACCCAAATGAATTACCTACTCTTTGCCCAAATGATTAGTCATAATTTGTGTGGAGGTCAACGAGAGTCATGTGATCAAGGCTCCATTTATTTAGTAGAAAATGAATGGTTTGGGATAATTGGTTATTGAAGATTTTTTTTTTATTAGAAACAACAATATATGTCTAAACACTTTTATGGATGATGAAAAAAATTTTGTTTATTTATTTTCGTAAGTCATATTATTGCTCATTTTTTTAAAATATTTTTCAGATGATTCTATTTTACCTGAAACAAACGGAGCTCTATATCAGTACAGGGAAATTTACTAAAAAAAAGTTATAAATCTTTCAATTATACTAATTTGGTCATGAGTTTTTTTACGATTTGTCAATTGATTCTATTCATTAATTTTGGTAGGAAATGCTAATATAAATGCAAATTATCTTACATAACACAATTAATGTTCACATGGACATTTAAATAATTATTGAATTTTATAATTATATATATTTTTTTTGGACTAGGGGCTAGTAAAGTCACCAGCCAACCCTCGCTAGGCCTAAATATGGTGAGGGTGTCGCGACCTTCGCCAAATCTAAGCTAGGGTTCACATGCCCTTCCTTTGGTGAGTCATTGCCTAGTGACTAGTGAGGGCTAGCTGACAACCCTTGCTAGCCCTTAGTCTAAAAAAATTAAGTAAAGAAAAGAAAAAAATTATTAAAAAAATCTATTAATAAAAAGTCTATGTCAATACTAGACATACTATATAAAACGACTAATATTAACATTAGCGATTTCCGATAATAATTAATCAGGTTGACTCATTCGACAAAATGTGAAAATATTTAATATTTAATTAAACAATCGAAAGGTTTACGAATGAATTAAAAAAAATATAATAGGTTTGAAAATTTCAACAATTGCATAAGTTTAGGCTACAAAAAGAGAATTGACCTCCTTCCATCGACACTATTCATGACATTAATTCGCGAACAACCGACCGACCAATTTGCCTTTTTTCTTTTTTTCCGTGTCACATACGTGGGTCAAAAATACTATCAGGACGATAACGATGCGAAGAGATTGACTTTATCCAGCAAATCGCCTTCGAAAAGATTTGAAAGGAGGATATGTAGAGTGTGGTACATGGCTAACTAAAATTAAGAGCAATTATTAATTGCGGATTGGAACCCAAAAATTGACCAAATTGCGTGGTGACTTCCCTCCTTCCAAGGTAATAAAATTCCAGTGGATATCCCCTCAGGTTCAAGCACCGCCTTTTCAACCCCATTTAGTCATAATTTTGCTTCTTTTTCCTCCCAAAAATAGATAAGTAATTGTAGAGAGATCTTAAATTATTATTATTTTATTATTTTATTGGACTATTTTAATTTAGGGATAAGTGAACTGAAAATTACAAAACTCGTCACGAAAATACAATTAAAGCCTTAAAACTTTTAGAAAATGTTATCAAGGAAATGATTTGATTCGATCAATTTGACAAATTTTACGATTTGATTACATTTTTTAAAAGTTTTAGAACTCAATTGCACCTTTGTGGCAAATTTTATAACTTAATGGTATTTTTTGAAAGTTTTAAAACCTGATCGTACTTTCGTGATAAGTTTTAAGATATCGGATTCCTTTATCCCTCTGTTTATTTTTTTTGGGCCAAGTGGGTTTGACTTGTATTGGCTATTTCGTGTTTTGTCTTCCAAATTATCTGCTGTACTTCACATGCTAAGCCTAAGAACATTGACGTGGTCCTTGATCATTGATCTCTCGAGGTTGCTCTCGAGTCTCTATAACATTATTATTCCCACGTTACAGCATATAATCAGACAACTTGGAAACTAAATTAGATGAACTAAACCCCCTTTTTCTTCTCTTTAGGCTGCTACCTACTCGATTCCCAACTCATGGTGAAGTTGTCCATTGGAATTTTGTGTCAAATTGTCATCCACGAGTTCCCTGAAATATTCCTTTCCAAATTATACAAATTAGATGAACGATGAATATTCGACGCGTAGACGAGAACGATGAAGACTTTCACGGGCGTGGGGTAGATGTAAACTGCGTGAAAGAAAAAATGGGTAGTCAATCCATCGGAACGCGGCGTGCATTGATTTTTACTATTTGCAAATCTATCGTGGTGCCATAAAATATAGGTGCCGAAACGTATTGGACGCGTTGGGATGGTTTCTCATTAGTTCTGTTCTAGAATGAGGATGTTACCCGCCTCACGAGTCTTGACTTCTTCGATGGTCCAAGATTTCATGCCCCGGGAATCGTCCTTGACTGTTGACACTTGACGAAGGCACAGGACGGTCCATGGAGTGAGGATGAAATGGTCGCCAGGGGCAATACCCCGTGAAGACCGGAAATGGGCAACTTTTTTCTTTACAGCTTTGATTATATCTTCTCTTGATCTCAATCCGAGCTCACGCTTGTTCTCTTAATTAGCTATTCGCACCTCCAGTTCGAAGATTGTCCCCCGTTACGTATGAATCGGAGTTTGAAGAAGGGGAGGGAGGAGCCATCCTCGAGTTGAAATAATTGTTTCGACTATGTTATGTCTAGACTCAACGCGATCTTCAAGCCTCTCCTCGCCAATCATGTTCGTATGGATTCCCTTAAGACGTGGGAATCGGGTTTGGCATCTTATGGCGCACCAAAGTCGGTCACAGTTTTTGCGTGGTTGTCGAGTCAATTCATCTCCCAAAAGGAGACGACATTACAGCCCGATGAAGGTCTGCTGAAGCACTCGAGACCTTTCAAATCAGAAGAAAAGCAAGCCTCGCCCTTTCGTGATCAAATTTTCTTCGGGCTCTGTTGGAGTGAAGATGACCCTGAAGTTGACGGTCACGAGTGATGCTCGGGTGAAACCCCAAAGTCCAAGTCGAGTGCTCCATCGCCAAATTGCATTGACAAGATTGCACTTCACCAGAGCTAAATCCCTAGTGTGATGTGGAACGAATCACGTAGAAAATTATCAGCACTAGTGCTTTCTTTAACTTTCAGTCATGCGCCAACAAGTCATGTCAGGCGATATAAATTAGATGTCGATACGTGCTACTTTCCCATCTACCTATTTGGAAGTTCAATGAACCATTAAAGAGAGTCAGGACAGCTTGTTTGAAAATTGCCATCTTTTGATGTGTCGCTAAAGTTTCCCACAAAGCGCATAAAGGCTTAAAGAAGCTTTTTAGTTTGTATGGGCTTTCGGTCCCCCTGCCTAACATCAGAGTCTCATCGTATTCCTTTTCATAGACAGACTCCCTTAGAAAATGCAAACCTAGGGACTATGGAGGGCGATGGGGAAAAATCATTTTGATGACCCCCCAACCTTATTGGCCACAGCCTCCGTATCGATCATTGCCTTCATATAAATTCTGATTGTATTCACAAACCCGTTCCTCGATCTCTCTCTACTTCATAGAAACCGTGTCGTCCCCAGGGCCATTATTCCTATTTCTGCAGCAATAGGTCTGCACCTTTAATGAAATTTTTAATGCAGTGCAAGCGCCGGCACTTCACGAATCCATATCAAAACCACGCAAGATTACATTGGCCCGATCTCTCTAAACGATAACAGCAGTAAGGACATCAAAAACATGAGTCAACAGACCAGAGAACTTCTGTAGCGCTCTCCGAGCTATTAAATGTAACAAGTCCACGCGTACATACTAAGTGTACCCCATTGAAACAGCCAAAGTCACATGATGGTATTCACAAACCCGTTCCTCGATCTCTCTCTACTTCATAGAAACCGTATCGTCTCCGGGGCCATTATTCCTATTTCTACAGCTATAGGTCTGCACCTATAATGAAATTTTTGATGAAGTGCAAGCACCGGCACTTCAAGAATCCATATCAAAACCACGCAAGATTACATTCGCCCGATCTCTCTAGACGATAACAGCAGTAAGGACATCAAAAACATGAGTCAACAGATCAGAGAACTTCTGTAGCGCTCTCTGAGCTGTTAAATGTAACAAGTCTACGCGTACATACTAAATGTACCCCATTGAAACAGCCAAAGTCACATGTTACGCGTAATGTTGGCGATATCTGGGGCAACCAAACACCCCAAGACAACAGTCAAGTGCGCCTCTAGGTAACTGAACAATATAGGGGAACGAAAACAATAGGCAGATTAGATTTAATACCCTCATCAAATAAAGTATTAGAGATAGCCAGTGCAAGATGTTCGATGACTGAATTGATACGATGAAAAACCTAAATGTTTCCTTTCAAAGCCAAAACAAAATCATGAGAAAATTCCCATCCAAGGATTACGATAAGAACTAATACACTGCCATTTGAAAACATAGAGATGCGTCTCAAGCTCATTCGTCCTCCTGGCTGCGCAACCTGGCCAACTTGTTGGTAACAACAACGTCAAGTTGTGCTGCCCGCTCAACTATCTCCTTTCTCTTCCTGGTAGACACATTGTGTGCTATCTCAGCACAGTAAGTCCTGAAATTGGGTCAAGACGCTGTGAGCAAGCAATCGCAACTAAAGATAGTGCAAACCTCAGATAGTTAACCGCCCCAGAGTGGCTCTGTCAAAGAGCATTTTTGAGTTGTAAGGAAAAAAAAGAATACACTGGCAACATACCTGTTGTGCATCATCAAAAGTTCCAGCTCACTGACATTGTGCACCACAAACTTCTTAAATCCATTAGGAAGATAATGGCGGGTCTTCTTGTCTGACCCATAACCAATGTTGGGCATCAAAGTGCATCCCTTGAACTTTCTCCTTACACGTGAATCAATTCCCTTAGGCCTCCGCCAGTTTGTCTGCATATGAGAGTTTATTCGTCAAAGAGATGAACTTATATACCCCATACATCTATCGAGAGATTAAAAAATTGATGACAGATTGACCAATAATCTTTCATCTCAGCAATTAAGGCAGGGACATTCATATTAATAATCATTCGCAAAATATCTTTCAGCAACTCGGAACAAATTCAATTCTCTTCCGGAATATTTAGACCGAGGCAGACAACCAGACAAGACCAAGATAATCAATCAAACAAAGAAACACAATTTAATCCTTCCCATGAGTTATTTTCAAAAGAAAAAAAATATGCTGACACCAACAAACGAGAACTCTGTTTGAAGAAACATAGTTTAGCTGCCAGTATTTCTGTGATAAAATTTAGAGAAGACTCTTACAACACAATCCTGTAAATAAAAACCAAATGAACACCCCTATTTGCCCATAGTACCTCCAGGATTCTGCCGAGTGTATAAGTCATGACAGATTTCACTACCCAAATTCCAGAGTTCAGAGCCTCTGAGCGCGTGCCATCAATTGTAAAGAGATATTCATGATAATGAACCTTGTAAAACATCCACTGATCCAACCACACACAATAAAATGCAACACCCATCAAAGCCTCTAAAATATTGCTCTGATATCATATTGCCATCCAACATCCTTCAAGAGCATTAGAGCTTTAAACAAAACTAACAGATTCTGGAACCTTGGATATAAAGATAAACTAAACAAGACGATTCTGCATCAAAATGATTAAGCAAGCGCCCATGTCGACAACACACTAACTGATGTCTGCACGGTTAGAAAATACAAAATGCATGCTCTACGCGATTTTCATACCTTGACAGAAATCTTACGATCACTCTGGGGCCTCTTGAACTGCTTCACGCGCTTCTTCACGATCTTCTTGGATAACAGAGGGACAGCCATTGCTTCTGCATGATTTTAATACCAAAAGAGAAAAGAAACAAACATTCAGCACGCATAATCACCCTAGAAAGTGCAACAATCACCTACACCATAAAAACCACAGCAGAGCACCACCACTTAACAAGTCACAAGCTAAAAATCAATCGAATCAGCGACCGCGCATCTCCAAATGGAGATCTCGGCAGCTGGAACCTTCGACTTCAAACAATCTGATTCATGCCCCGCCGACCAAATACATCCTTATTCCTCATGAAAAGACGCACGCTCAACAACAGCAGCAGCGACGACAACTTAGCTCGTGCGCTGAAACGAAACTAGAAGGAATGCCAGAATCGAGACAGAAGATCGAGAACGCGAAATCGACATTCCAGCGACGGCACATCGCGATGCGATTCCAAATGAAGACCTCGGCAGCTATAGCCTTCGACTCGACACAACCTTATTCATGCTCCGCCGACCGAGCACATCCTTATTCCTCACGAAGAACGCACGCTCAACTACAACAGCAGCAACCACAACCTAGCACGTGCGGTGAAGCGAAACTAGAACGAACGCCAGAACAGAACCAGAAGATCGAGAACGCGAAATCGACATCCTACAGAACAGTAAGGTGCAACGAAATCGAGACTCGACGAGCTAAACGTACAAACTCCGTCGAGAGAGAGAGCGACAGACCTGAGGTAGACGGCGCCGAGCTCCTCCGCTGTGAAACTCCGAAAGAGAGGAACGAGGAGGAGGCTAGGGTTTAGCGACCCCTTTATATATGTTGGAGCGAGGAGGAGGCTCAGGTTTCGTCTCCGTGATGGGCCTGAAGCTGGACCAAGCCCAATAACATCGGCTGTGGAGGCCCACTCGTGTTCGAAGATTTTGGATCATATCTTTTGGGCCGACTGCTCTTGATAGAAGCCCACTCGAAAGAAAAAATCTATAATTTTTTTAATTGAGAAGTTTGTTTAATTCCTTAAATATATATATGACTAATATATATGGCTAAAATTTCGTAATTTAAATTCGATATCCTCAACTGTAATTATACATTTACATTTTCATATAGGAATCTCATACTGTAAAACAATCATAATTTCATAATCAATTGTTAAAAAAACAAAATTATGGAGAGAACTCTTTATTGATCTTATCATTATTTTGTGCTATCTTATTAATTTTCACTTATAAAAATCCGTGTGATAAATCTCCTCACGTGAAAGTAAACAGAAAATACCATACTGATAGCCAACGATAGCTAAAATGATGAAAATAAATTGGACAAAACCTTTTTGTTTGGATAATTTTCATTTATATGGTAATTAGACGTCGCAATAATGAAATTCAGATTAAACAAAACACAATCTGTGATGATTTTACTTAGTAAGGGAATGATCAATGCGACTCATTCTTGTCGTCCAGTCGATAAATAAAATATTGTTGCATCAAATCAAGTCGGTTTTCGACTAGTAAGGATATAAATGCGAAATTTAAGTGTTGTGAGCTAACTGCGTTGCTAATGAATGAAGGTCCGAAGTTGAGTGATCCGATTGGAAAGAGAGCGAAGGCAAATCCGGGCATCCGTGTTTTCCACGAGCACACGCAATCGAAAGCTCGTCCCGGATATAGCAAGTGAGAGCTATTGGAATTTAGTCTAATTGCATTCCCTCCATCTATGTGCGAGGGGTCTCGTGCTCTTCATTTGGTAACGTGCAGACCATTACGTTTTTCTCTCTTTCCATCACAATTCTCGACTTGATCGATGAATATTATGAAACGGAAGTGCACACTTCGGTACCGCTTTGAACATGAAATAGAGAAGAAACCGAGGATCTGGGAGTTGTGTGAAAAATGTGTATAACTTTTTGATTGAAATTTTTTAGGCTCTATTTATAATACAATATATGTACACGATAAAAAATATACATATACATAAGATGCTTCCCTAAAGGTATGTGAATTTCCTAAAATTATAAAAGAATAATGGTGACTGCAAGTTTGCCTTGCTTTGATTTGGACATTGCCTAAATGAGTGAAAAATTAATGATCTAGTCCAGCGATCCATACATATCTTTGATGTTCTCCCACATGGCCTTCATGTCCTATATTGGAGTGAGCCCAAATGCAATCTCCGAAGTAATGCAGTTTCCGATCCAAAGTCCAAACAAGCTGATTACATTTCCTCCAGTGCCATGCATGCCTTTCGTTGGTTAGAAACGGGACATTCGGAAACCATCCTTGTTTTTGATGACGAGGGCTCGCCGGAACTCATGTGACCAAATCCCGTAATTTTCTGATCCAAAGAGCTGTTGGGAGATGAGACACAGCTTCGACCTGTCGCCCATCGATGGATACGGTGGGTCGCCAGGCTCGGGGCGATCGCTGGTAGCAAAAAATGGGTGAGGAGGATACTTGGTTTGAAGAGACTTCTATGGATTCCCTCCAAAATCCGATGAACCTGATTTGGGCATCTAAATCGGGAAGAACCAACCTAGCCCAGGGCTCATGTGGAATGGGCCTCTTCCAAACTGGGCTTGGACCGGTAGCCCCTAGATGGGCTGGGTCTAAACAAACTACTCCTTGCTGACCCGAGAACTGGTTTGTCAAGCTAGATTTGAAAGTAGGTCAAGCACACTGTGCATTTGGATCCTAACTCTTCCTAGAACTTGAGATTTGATTTCTCGACATGGTTTGCTGATTCTACACCGGAGCGCTATCTTTTTTTTTTTTGCAAATCGGCACGATTCCACGACAATAAATTCAGGAAGAAAAGAAACAGAACCCAATCAAAAAGGGTTGCGAAAGCTAGAACAGATACCATGACATGAAATAGGGAGAAACAGAAGATTTGAGAAATCAATTAAAAAAAGAAGAAGGTGACTTCATATGTATAAGGCTATATTTATAATACAATGTACGTAGACAATACTTTGCTAAAGGTACATGGCACATGCATCGATGCCCTGATAAATGGAAAAACTTTTAAATTCGAGGACGTCGTGTACATTAAAACTTTATGGCAACAAAATTCAGATGAGCAAAGACATGTAGAGTTGGCAATGAATACTCAGCAAAGCAGTGCTATGAACGAGGCTCAGTGTTTCTTCACTGTCTAGCCAAGAGCCTGAGACGAAGTCAGCAAAGGACATAAATGCAGAGAGGGGCCAGAATGGAAACGAAGCAAAGTCAAATCTGGGCATCACGTTCTAAAAAGTACAGGTGATTTAATGACTATGCCAAATAGGGCACGTTTTGATTTCACTCACAACGTATTGCAATCCGATTGGGGATGGTAAGTTCAATTTGGTTAGAGCACCTTGGCAAGGCATTCGATGCGCGCCTCGGCTAATTGACCCTGGCACTTCAGGTGCACCAGCTAAGGAGCCCGTCTTGGCATTGTGCGTATCTTTTCTCGTCCATGTATATGATGTCTTGGATGCACCTTTGATCCCTCTGCTAGAAACAGCAAAGCTCTGTCGGCAATTTGTTCTTCAGTTTCAGTGGATTTCTCCATGGTAAGCTTTTCTGTTGGTTTCGTCGATTTCCCGGGGACGACCAGCCAAAGACCTGTAGGCTCGTTCGCCCGATGTTCGTACCGATTCTCTCTCTGCGTTTTCGTTATCATTCGGGGTCTTTGGGTCCCGATCGCTGCCTATTCCGCTTCTTTTGTGCGTGCTAAGTTGGGATTATCAAGAAACGAAATGAACCGCCAACAAATTAAGTTGATGATGAAGTCAATCCTTCTGTAATGATCTCGCTGTGAAGTGCAGGATACCGAAATGAGAGCAGACGAGAGGGATGAATTCGTGGATTGGAAAGGAAGGAAAGCCAATTCCGAGAAGCATGGCGGCATAAGACCCGCATTCATGACCTGCGGTAATTCATCTTGTTTCTCATTAGGCTCCTGCTCATTTCGTACATGGACAACAATTGATTTCTATGAGAATTCGTGAGACTACGGTAAATCGTTCTAAAGCTTAAAGCTATTAGATAAATATATGGTTTGTTATTTATTTATTTATTCTAATAATTTCTATGGTAATCACCGGACCGGACGTTTGTTCCGACGTCTCTTCGTGCATGCATCAAATCAAATGCTGTCTTTCCGAATTCACGTAATTTCGCGACGCTGCATGTGCTTCAGAACGAGTTCTTGCTCAAGTGTACTCTTGATTTCTGGGCATTGTCTAGTGGTGGAAGTGCTGGAGAACATGGTGTTCCTGTCGAACGCCACCAACTTCGTAGCCTACTTCACAGGAACGATGCATTACCCGACCGCCGTCGCCGCAAACATGGTCACCAACTTCATGGGCACCTCCTTCCTCCTCACCATCTTCGCCGGCTTCATCAGCGACTCCTTCCTCACCCGATTCACGACCTTCGTCGTCTCCTGCGCCGTCGAATTGCTGGTACGGTTAAGCTGTTGCCAATTTACTTGATCATTTGCCCAGAATATGCATGTAAGATGTGCAAATTTCGTTCTGTAGGGACTGATCATACTGACAATTCAAGCTCACTCCAAATCCCTCCAACCTCCAGGCCGGAGAACGCCCGACAGGTCCCAAGCTGCCGTCCTCTATTTCGGCCTCTACGCGATGGCCGCGGGTGTTGGCGGGGTCAAGGCGTCCCTGCCGACGCACGGTGCCGACCAGCTCGACCATTGCAATCAGAGGCTTGTCTCAGCCTTCTTCAACTGGTTCTTCTTCTCCCTGTGCACCGGCGGCCTCGTGACGTCGACCGTCATGGTCTGGGTGGAGGAGAACTTGGGCTGGCGATGGAGCTTCAAGATACTGATCGTGGCGTTGTCTCTGGCCCTCGCCATTTTCGTGTCCGGGCTTCGTCGCTACCGGTACAAGCTTCCCCAAGGCAGCGCGTTCGCCAGAATTTTCAAGGTGATGCGCCTCGGATTAACGATTATTACCGAAGGAAAGCGCATAGTCGATGCTCGTGTTCGGTTTTCGTTAAACTGATACCGCTTTCACTCCTCTTTATAAGGTACTTGCATCGGCGGCCCGGAATCGGAAAGATTCCTCGGCAGAGATATCCAGAAGAACCGGTGCAAATTCAGAAGTCGGCGATGCACTTGCAGCTAATGGAAGGCATCCTGAAAAGTACAAGTAAGATCGAGTTCTTATCTTTCTGTCGATGAGGCTCAACTAATGCCGCTCTTATACAGAGATCGATCAAGTACTGATCGACGTTCCTCGTTATCACCTAATCGAATCAGCAAAGATTAGACTTTCGCTCTAGGAAAACACTCAAAGCTGCCTCATATCACCACCTGATCTGTATAACGAAGTCGTGCTGCGTGCATGATTTGCAGGTTCCTGGACAAGGCACTAGCCGACGGCACGGTAAGTGCGAGCGAGGTCGAAGAGACGAGGGCCTTCATCGGACTAATCCCGATCTTCGCAAGCACGATCCTGATGAACTGCTGCCTAGCTCAGCTCCAGACCTTCTCCGTCGAGCAAGGCGCCATCATGGACAGAATAGTCGGCAACTTCCGAATCCCAACTCAGTCCCTCACGGTCCTCCCGTTGGCCATCATGCTCGCCTCGATCCCCATCTACGAGCGCTTCCGCGGTGCAGTCGGGGACAAGCCCCGCGGGAAGACAAGCAGGATCTTCGAGCCCCTACCGAGGATCGGGCTTGGCCTGGCCCTCGCATCCGGGTCCATGGCCATCGCCGCCGCGGTGGAGGCCAAGAGGCGCAGGGCTGCCACCGCCGACAACAGGGCCATCCTGTCCGTGTTCTGGCTGGCATGGCAGTACCTGCTGCTTGGGGTCTCGGACATGCTGACGCTCGGCGGGATGCTCGAGTTCTTCTACTCCCGCGCCCCCGGGAGAATGAGGAGCGTGTGCACCGCCCTCGCGTGGTGCTCGACGTCGATGGGGTTCTTCCTGAGCTCGGCGCTGGTGTCAGCGATCAACTCGGCGACGGCGAGGTTCGGGAGGGAGTGGCTCGGCGGGAACGATTTGAACCGGGCGCGTTTGGATCTCTACTACGCCCTTCTCTGCGTCCTTAATTTCCTGAATTTCCTGAATTACATTTTCTGGGCCAAGAGGTATTGAGATTACCGAAAAAATCTGTTTGGATGTATAAAGTTTGTAATGAAATAAACTTACGATCTTATCTTTAAAATTGAACTAAATAAAAATAAGTAGAAAATATTTCTTACATCTATAGCATCGCCTTTGCATGATTTATCGTGTTTATCGCGAAAATACATGAAAGGCGATTTTATTGTTCCGTTTCCAGGGCTTTTATTTTTTTGCGGTGGTAAAATCCTGAAAGAGTTAATAATAATACAAAATTAGTTTGTAATTTAATCAAGTATTGATTTTTCAATCATTCCGATTAAGGTTGGTAATCTATGAATGGAGTTGTAAATTATAAGGGGTTGTTAATTGCAGAGAATTTAATACTAAGTAGCAATTAAAAGTGGGTAATAGCTCACATATAATTTTTTTTTGTCAGAAAAATGATTTCATTACTAGCTCAACGATTGATTACATGTAGATCCAAACTCAAAGCATAAAATAGATAAAAGAGTTTGTGGAGGTTGAGATACCCAGTTCTGCGGGAGGGTACTAGCTAAGTGGGCCTTGGCGACCCAATCAGCGGCCTTGTTCGTATTTCTGGGTTTGTGCAATAGCTGGGCTCCTTGTAGCTAGCCCAATAGTCTTTTGTAGTCCAAAACAATAGATCATAAGGCCCACAGTGGGTCCTCCTGGCCCAGAACAATTTGAACTACCATTAAATTGTCTGAATTGATTTGCACGTGCTAGCCAGAAGCAAGTCTTCGGGTTCCACCTTCAGTTCTGTTCTCTTCTATCCACAACAGGGTAGATCTGAGTGCTAGGGTTTTAGCGATGACGGTAGACGGAGCGTGGATCGAGCACGTAAAGCCAGCAATCAGGACGCCTTCTTCGTCTTTGCAGAGTTTGGCAACGGATCCTTTCGTGGACGAGCTCCTCCAAGCAGTGTCAATATTTAATTTCAGGGCACCCGAACCAGGCGGTTCCCAGATTTCCTTTTGAGGTAAGGGTCTAATGTTGCCTTTTGGAAGCCATTTTTAGTTAGTTGGGTCTGGAGTTGAGCATCAACTACTATTCTTCGCGGGTTAGGTTTCTGATTTTCAAAAGCAACTCTATTTTTGGTTTTCTAGATGAACCAGAGGGTACTTACAAATAGGGCTTTGGTCTTCAGAAGGTCATCTGAGGTGAGAAAATCGCGTATTGTTCTGTCCATTCGTGTAATACATGTTGGAGATGTGTTTAATGGTAGGCTCGACTTTGTCCGGACTTGTGTAGTTCAGGTGCATAGAAGGAACAAGTGTTCAGGTGATTCCGGGGCAAGTCTGCATACTAGGCATAACGGTTCAAGTATCAATTTCCATCTGTAGAGATTTTCTTTCATAGGTAGTGTGTCTTGGCATATGCTCTATGTGAAAAATTTGATTTTAGGAGGTGTGAGAAGTTTCCAGATTTTGATCCATAGTCTTTTAGGATTTTGATGTGATGTTGATGCTGTAGAGGCAAGGCGTGCTATGTTCTGCGCACATACTCTGTTGTAGCCGCTTTTTACCTAGTATATTCCGGAACTTATTTGCAATCCATAGTAATTTATCAAGCCCAAGATTCTTACTCAGGGGCATAGCTAAAATTTCCTGAACAAAATTTTCTCCGAGAGTCTCCTCCAACAACTCAGTCTTCCACTCCCCTATGTCTTGATTTATGAGGCTGCGACAAACAGTGGGTCATTTAGGTTAGTCGAACCACTAATCTTCCCCGAAACCAGCCATCGATCATCTCTGATTCATATGCTTTTACCATTCCCCACTTCCCATTTAATCTCCGACTCATTAGTATCCCTTCCTAATAAGAGACTTTGCTAACCTCAGGATGGTCGAGGTTTTCTCTTTGCGCTCCATAGTTGACCTCTAGGGAAATAGAGACCTTGGAAAAGTCTGCACCATAGTGCATCTTTAGATTGACTAAATCTCCATGCTTGTTTCCCTAGAAGAGCTTTATTAAAATCGATCAAGTCTCTGAAGCCAAACTCCCATAGGTCTTTCCTCTCCTTTAACAAGTTCAAATTCTTCCAACGGACCCCTCTTTGGGACATATTTTGCTTCTACCAAAAAGCTGAGATTTTCTTTTCAATAGCTCTACAAATAGAAATAGGGATTTTAAACATTGACATAGCGTATTACGGTAGCGCTTGGATGACCGTTTTGAGTAGAACCTCTTTGCCTGCTTTTGAGATTAAATTTTCTTTCCAATCCTCTAATTTCCTGTCCATCTTTGCAAGCACCATGAGAACATTTTCTTTTTTGTATTACCTCAGTTCGATGGTATCCCAAATATTTCCCTGTTTTTTCCAACACCGGTACTCTCAACTCAGCTGCAAGATTTTCTTTTAAACCCTGTGGGCAACCCTTCTCGAAAAACACACCTAATTTATTAAGATTTATAGCCTGACCAGACGCATAGCAATACTAATTAAGGATGTTAGACAAATTTTGAGCTTCTTTTATATTGCCTTCTAGAAAAAAGATAGCATCATCCACAAATAGAAGGTGAGACAGGATAAGACAATGACGATTGAGCTTAATCCCTTTGATAGTTCCATCCATCACTGCTTTAGACATAAGGTTTGATAATGCATTAGCCATAAGAATGAACAAGTAGGGGGATAAAGGATCACCTTATTTAATTCCATGAGAAGGCTGAAATTGTTCTGTAGATTCACCATTTACTTTTATGCTAAAAGATGCTGATGAGATGCACCATTTAATATGGGAAACCCATTTATCACATAAATCAATTTTCAGCATGTAATCACATAGGAAATCATTCCACCCTGTCATAAGCTTTTTGCATGTCCAGCTTCAGCACCGCTTGGAATTTCCGTTTCCTTTTCCTAATCTATAGCTGATAGAGGACCTCTTATGCAATAAAAATGTTGTCTTGAATTTGCCTATCTTTGATGAAAGCACTTTGTTTTGGGAGGATAATATGTGGAAGCCATGGTTTTAACCCGTTCGCTATAGCTTTGGCAATGATTTTGTAATTAAAGTTGCAAAGGCTGATAGGTTTGTATTGGGAGATATGTTCAGGATTAAGGACTTTAGGGATTAGGATTAGCCGGGTACTATTCATTTAAGGGTTGAAAGTGCCTATTTCAAAGAAATAATCCACCATTTTGAAAATGTCATCTTGGATTATAGGCCAATTACTGTGGTAGAATAATCCATTTAGTCCATCCAGCCCCGGTGCCTTGGTAGGTCCCATTTGAAAGGCTGCTAGACGCACTTTTTCTTTGTAATAGGTCTCATTAAGGCTGTATTATCTCCCTTGTGATAATCTAAGGACATTGCTCTAGTATTGAGTGTAATCTCTATCCCCCATCGACGAGTACAAAGATTTATAAAATGCTGAAATGCGGTTCTTTAGAACAATCAAGTCTTAACTCCAAGTCTGATCATTTATCTTGAGAAAAGAAATTATGTTTCGTTGCCTACGTTGAATGGTAGTAGCATGGAAAAATTTGGTATTCCTATCCCCCCATTTCAACCAATTGAACTCCGGACGCATGCTCCAATACATAAGTCTTCTATTTGTCCCACAATCTACTTGTATTCCTCCCCCATTGAAGCCCTGTCATTAGCATTCATTAAATTTGTTAATTTCCTCTTAAGATGGTCTATTTGGCGGGTTGCATTCTTAGAAGTCTTCCCATTCCAGGATCTCAGCACCTTGATCACATTTTTCGTCTTTCCCATGACATCTCCCGTGTTACTAGCAACTTTTCCCAAGCTTGCCGAACAATTGTTGAGCATTCTAGTTTTTCTAGCCAAAATGCTTCAAATTTAAAAGGTTTTTGTAATATGGAAATAGGTGGGTGTAATGATAGGAGGATTGGGCTATGGTCCGACCCAATCGCAGAGAGTGCATATGCCTCAACATTTGGAAAAGCTATCCTCCATTCCAAAGTACAGAGAGCTCTATCTAATCTCTTTTTGACTAGTTGATCACCTACCCTTTTGTTTGTCCATGTATACGCACGGCCCTTGCTTTCCATAGCAAGCAGGGCACATGAGTCCACAAATTCCCTAAAAGCCACCATGCGATATCGGTTTACCTCTCGGCTGCCACTTTTTTCCCAATGATACAAAACTTCATTGAAATCACCAATGCATAACCACGAGAAAAAATTAGGACGGTTACAAGTTCTTAAGGTTTGCCATAGTGTAAGCCTGTCTTGAAAGACAGTAAATGCATGTAGGAAATATATTCTCATACTAATGCCGCTGCTAGGATCTTTGCAAAGTACCCCCATCCACTCGTCTAGCTAAAATCCACATCAATTGTTACCTTATCACTCCATAAGAGAGTCAACCCACCTGCAATGCCTATTGGATCGACAATTTTGATTTATTTGAATTGAAGCCATTTAGCAAAGCATTTAAGTACCGCCTCTTTATTCTTGGTTTCCATAAGGAACACCAAATTGGACCTTTCTTGAGCCACTAGGGCTTTGAGGTGCTAGACTGTCAAAGGGTTGCCTAGCCCTTGACAGTTCTAGCTTATAATTTTCATGTTTCCCATGGTGGCTTATTAGAGCTAGCCACCAAAGCCAGGTTTGCTCCTCTTCCCACATCTGGATGGGGATTTTTAGAGATGCCCTCATCAAGTAGAAATTCTGGATTTCCTCTAAGCCCATAAAGATTAAATCTCTTTTGTTTTTTTATCACTTGGGATTTTAAGACAGCTTTGCATTTCTTTTTGGAACCTGGACACATATGTTGGTCATATTCAAATAAGGATAATTCCTAAGAGTGTTGGGGTCTTTTCCTTTTTGATTGGGAGGTTTAGGTCGAAAGACTTCCCTCAGAGATGTTTGCATTCACTGCTGGCTTGTATAATACAAGAGCTTTGGCATTCGATGAAGCCATAACTGTGTTTATGATTTTTGCAGCCTGGTGGAGGGGAGTCTCAGGCACCATTTTGTCTTTCACATCTGCAGGCTCTATTTCCCCAAAAAAGGTCTTCAAACAAGGGCTCAATTCTTTTACCTCAGCCTTGAGCCATGACCCATATCGCCTAGGTTTGTTCTGAGGTAAACCCGATTCTTCATAAGGAATTTGTGGGCAAAAAGTTGCATAATGACCCATACATCCACATGAGTGACAATAATGTGGTAGCTTTTCATACTTAAAGTCAATCCACCATTTCATTCCTCCCAAGTCTATAATCGTTCCAATTTTGAGGGGTTTGTTTAGGTTCAAATACACCTTGGCTCTGCCAATTCTACTTGAGCTATTATATTTTGTTTCAATCTTTACTTTTTTTACCGTGCCAAGTTTCCCTGCAATTTTCATAACTGCTTCTTATGTGATCGCAGCTCTAGATAGGCCCACTAAATGTACCCAAAATGCATAGTGGGAGAAGTCATATCGATGTTTTGGTATATTTGGGTCACCCTCTTTCAAAACTAGAAGATTACTTGCAAAAGACCATGGCCCCGATTCTAACACTCTCATCTTCTTTCAAGTAAAGGTAAATAAAAAAAAAAAAAAAAAAAAACCTTGTTCTATCATCTCACATTTCACTAACTTGATCTTCCAAGCTCTCTCCATGGTATTCAAGAATGCTTGAAAGTTAACATTGGGTTTAGAGAGTAATTTGCCATAGAGCATAAATTTACTTTCCTGATGTACGGATTCAGGGATGACTACGAAGCTCCATAATGTCTTTTATGCCCATAAATCCCCCATTTTTTTGCATAGTGTCACCATGCGCAAGTGGTTCTCCACTTTGCCATCCATTCCAAAAAGTAATCAATATTTGAATAGGGTTAATGGGTTTCTCGTGTGGGTGGGTGGGTATTCAGCTGTTTAGGGTTAGGAGTGAAGGGAGCTCGATAACTAGGTTACGAGAATCTGAAATTTAACAAAGTGAGGTAAATTGCAAGTGGTGGAGCTTGCAAGGAAGCTAGGACAAACCTAGCTAGTCTAGTGGGTGTGGTGAGAGAACTACCATAGCGTACGACAAGGGATGGGGTAGGATAAGATACTACGAAGGGATGGGGTAGTTAGGATACCAAAGAAAGGAGGTGGGAAAGAAAAGGAGGGTCGCACCTTACACTACTGTTGCTGCAATGGCTTTGCCATGGATGATGATTATGATGGAAAGGGGAGGAGAATTAGGGTTTTGGCTAGGCTATCACCAGGAGGGATAGGGAGAGAGCTCACATAGAGTGAGAGACTAGGCATAATAGCTCACATATAATTCAGCAGCCATAAATTTGTTGGTAATTTAGTTTGACCAAAATTGGTAAGCTGTTTATTTAAGTTGGCTCATATGAGAGTTCGCAAATTCAAAATTTCTACTTAATTATGCAAATGAGAATCAGTACTTTACAAACAACAAAAAAAGGGGGAAATTTCAAGAAAGGGTTCAAAGTGGCATTATTTTCTTTAAAAAGTTCCCGAAGTAGACATGTTTCAAATAAAGATTTGAAGTGGTCATAGTTGTTTCAAATAAAAGCTTAAAGTGACCATGATTGTCTTAAATGAGGACTTGATCTTGCAGGTCACTGGTTGGCTAAATTTTCCAACTAGTCAAGAGTATTTTTATTTAAATATTCTTTCCTAGCAACCATTGGTAAGGGCCGACAAGGGTCGCCAAGCCCTCTGCCCTTACCCCTCGCCAATTGTTGGTAAGGGCCGGCCTCACTTAGCTCTCTATGGCATTGTCAATGGTTGGCTAGCCACAAGGAAGAAGAAGAATTAAAAAAAAAAAGGAAAGAAAAAAAGAAACAATGGTAAATAACAAAAATGCTCTTGATAACTGAAAAATCAAGTCCTTATTTAAAATAAAGTTTACTACAAATCCTTATTTAAAAAATGAATGCACTTTGATCTCTTTTCTATAATTTTCTAAATTTTTGGATAATTTCATAAAGATATTAGTAAATTATCAATAAATTTGGAGTTAATATCATGAAAACTCTAAATTAGTACATTTGTGACAATTTTACCTCAAATTAATTTTTAACTATCAAAAACCCCAAAATAATACATTTGTGATAAATTTACCATCAATTAGTTTCTATTAAATTAAGTTAATATAACCAATGCACTCAACATGAAATAGAGAAGAAACCGAGGATTTGGGATGTATATGAAAAATGTGTATTACTTTTTTATAGGAATCTTGTATTTTCAAGGCTCTATTTATAATACAATATATGTACACAATAAAAAAATATATGTATACATAAGATGTTTCCCTAAAGGTACATGATTATTTCCTAAAATTATAAAAGAATAATGGTGACCACAAGTTTGCCTAGCTTTGATTTGGACATCACCTAAATGAGTGAAAAATTAATGTCCTCGTCCAGCAATCCGTACATTTTTTTGATGTTCTCCCACATGACCTACATGTCCTATATTGAAGTGTGCCCAACTGATCTATCGAAGTGATGTAGTTTGCAATCCAAATCCAAACAAGCCGGTTACATTTCCTCCAATGCCATGCAAGCCTTTTCGTTGGTTAGAAATGGGATATTTGGAAACCATCCTTGTCTTTGGTGACGAGGGGCTCGCTAGAACTCCTGAGACCAAATCCCGTAATTTTCATATCCAAAGAGCCGTTGGGAGATGAGACACAGCTTCGGCCTGTCGCCCGTCGATGTATACGGTGGGTCGCCAGGCTCGAGGCGATCGCTGATAGAAAAAAATGGGTGAGGAATATACTTGGGTTGAAGAGACTGGTATGGATTCCCTCCAAAATCTGATGAACCCAATTTGGGCACCTAACTCGGGAAGAACCAACTTAGCCTAGGGCTCATTTTAAATGGGCCTCTTCCAAACTGGGCTTGGACCGGTAGCCCCTAGATGGTTTGGGTCTGAACAAACTACTCCTTGTTGACCCGAGAACTGGTTTGTCAAGCTAGATTTGAAAGTAGGTCAAGCACGTCGGTGCATTTGGATCCTAACTCTTTTACAAGAAGTTGAGATTTGATTTCTCGGCATGGTATTAGTAAGAAAGGAGGTAAAAAAAAGATTTTTTCTGGTTTGTTGATTCTACACCGGAGAATTATCTTCTTCTTTTTTGGCAAATCGGTATGATTCCACCACAACAAAGTCAGGAAGAAAAAAAACAGAACCCAGTCAGAAAGGGCTGCAAAAGCTAGAACAGATACCCCGACATGAAATAGGGAAGAAGCAGAAGATTTGAGAAATTAATTAAAAAAAAAAGAGAGGTGAGTTTGTATGTATAAGGCTCTATTTATAATACAATGTATGTAGACAATAAAGGAAAAATTATACAGAAAATACTTTGCTAAAGGTACATGGCACATGCATCGATGCCCTGATAAATGGAAAAACTTTTAAATTCGAGGACGTCGTGTACATTAAAACTTTATGGCAACAAGTTTCAGATGAGCAAAGACACGTAGAGTCGGCAATGAATACTCAGCAAAGCAGTGCTATGAACGCGGCTCAGTGTTTCTTCATTGTCTAGTCAAGAGCCTGAGACGAAGTCAGCAAAGGACATAAATGCAGAGAGGGGCCAGAAAGAAGCAAAGTCAAATCTGGGCATCACGTTCTAAAAAGTACAGGTGATTTAATGACTATGCCGAATATTGCACGTTTTGATTTCACTCGCAACGTATTGCAATCCGATTGGGGATCGTAAGTTCAATTTGGTTAGAGCACCGTCGGTCCGTTCTCGCTTCCATTACTTGGCAAGGCATTCAATGCGTGCCTCGGCAATTTGACCCTGGCACTTCAGATATGAACCAGCTAAGGAGACTGTCTTGGCATTGTGCGTATCTTTTCTCGTCCATGTATGTGATGTCTTGGAGCCACCTTTGATCCCTCTCTTAAAACAGCAAAGCTCTGTCGGCAATTTGGTCTTCAGTTTCAGTGGATTTCTCCATGGTAAGCTTTTCTGTTTGTTTCGTCGATTTCCCGGGGACGACCCGCCAAAGACCGGTAAGCTCATTCGCCCGATGTTCGTACCGATTCTCTCTCTGCGTTTTCGTTATCATTCAGGGGTCTTCGGGTCCCAATCGCTGCTCATTCTGCTTCTTTTGTGCGTGCTAAGTTGGGAATATCAGGAAACGAAATGAACCGCCAACAAATTAAGTTGATGATGAAGTCTATCTTTCTGTAACGGTCTCTCTGTGAAGTGCAGGATACCGAAATGAGAGCAGACGAGAGGGATGAATTCGTGGATTGGAAAGGAAGGAAAGCCAATTCCGAGGAGCACGGCGGCATAAGACCCGCATCCCTAACCTGCGGTAATTCATCTTGCTTCTCATTAGGCTCCTGCTCATTTCGTACATGCACGAGAACGATGATTAATTTCTATGAGATTTCGTAAGATCACAATAAACCATTCTAAAAACTTAAGTTATTAGATAAAGATAGTTTATTATTTATTTGTTTTAATAATTTCTATGGTAACCACCGGACCAGACGTTCCTTCCGACATCTCTTCATGCATGCATCAAATAAAATGCTGTCTTTCCGAATTCATGTAATTTCAAGACGCTGCATGTGCTTCAGAACGAGTTCTTGCTCAAGTGTACTCTTGAATTCTGGGCATTGTCTAGTGGTGGAAGTGCTGGAGAACATGGTGTTCCTGTCGAACGCCACCAACTTGGTGGCCTACTTCACAGGGACGATGCATTACCGGACCGCCGTTGCCGCGAACATGGTCACCAACTTCATGGGCACCTCCTTCGTCCTCACCATCTTTGCCGGCTTCATCAGCGACTCCTTCCTTTCCCGATTCACGACCTTCATCGTCTCCTGCGCCGTCGAATTGCTGGTACGGTTTAACGGTTGCCAATTTACTTGATCATTTGCCCAGAATATGCATGTAAGACGTTCAAATTTCGTTCTGTAGGGACTGATCATAATGACGATTCAAGCTCACTCCAAATCTCTCCAACCTCCGAGCCAGAGAACGCCCGACAAGTCCCAAGCTGCCGTCCTCTATTTCGGCCTCTACGCGATGGCCGCGGGTGTTGGCGGGGTCAAGGCGTCCCTGCCGACGCACGGCGCCGACCAGCTCGACCATTGCAATCAGAGGCTTGTCTCAGCCTTCTTCAACTGGTTCTTCTTCTCCCTGTGCACCGGCGGCCTCGTGACGGTGACTGTCATGGTCTGGGTGGAGGAGAACTTGGGCTGGCGATGGAGCTTCAAGATACTGATCGTGGCGTTGTCTCTGGCCCTCGCCATTTTCGTGTCCGGGCTTCGTCGCTACCGGTACAAGCTTCCCCGAGGCAGCGCGTTCGTCAGAATTTTCAAGGTTATGTGCCTCGGATTAACGATTATTACCGAACGAAAGCGCATATTTGATGCTCGTGTTCGGTTTTCGTTAAACTGATACCGCTTTCACTCCTCTTTATAAGGTACTCACATCGGCGGCCAGGAATCGGAAAGCTTCCTCGGCAGAGATATCCAGAAGAACCGGTGCAAATTCAGAAGTCGGCGATGCACTTGCAGCTAATGGAAGGCATCCTGAAAAGTACAAGTAAGATCGAGTTCTTATCTTTCTGTCGACAAGGCTCGACCAATGCCGCTCTTATACAGAGATCGATCAAGTACTGATCGGCGTTCCTCGTTATCGCCTAATCGAATCAGCAAAGATTAGACTTTTGCTCTTGGAAAACACTCAAAGCTGCCTCATTTCACCACCTGATCTGTATAACGAAGTTGTGCTGCGTACATGATTTGCAGGTTCCTGGACAAGGCACTGGCCGACGGCACAGTAAGCGTGAGTGAGGTCGAAGAGACGAGGGCCTTCATCGGACTAATCCCGATCTTCGCGAGCACGATCCTGATGAACTGCTGCGTAGCTCAGCTCCAGACCTTCTCCGTCGAGCAAGGCGCCATCATGGACAGAATAGTCGGCAACTTCCGAATCCCAACCCAGTTCCTCGCGTTCCTCCCGTTGGCCATCATGCTCGCCTCGATCCCCATCTACGAGCGCTTCCGCAGCGTGGTCGGGGACAAGCCCCGTGCGAAGACAAGCAGGATCTTCGAGCCCCTGCCGAGGATCGGGCTTGGCCTGGCCCTTGCATCCGGGTCCATGGCCATCGCCGCCGCTGTCGAGGCCAAGAGGCGCAGGGCTGCCACCGGCGACAACGGGGCCGTCCTGTCCGTGTTCTGGCTGGCGTGGCAGTACCTGCTGCTCGTGGTCTCGGACATGCTGACGCTTGGCGGGATGCTCGAGTTCTTCTACTCCCAGGCCCCCGGGAGCATGAGGAGCGTGTGCACCGCGCTCGGGTGGTGCTCAACGTCGATGGGGTTCTTCCTGAGCTCGGCGCTGGTGTCGGCGATCAACTTGGCGACGGCAAGGTTCGGGAGGGAGTGGCTCGGCGGGAACGATTTGAACCGGGCGCGTTTGGATCTCTACTACGCCCTCCTCTGCGTCCTTAATTTCCTGAATTTCCTGAATTACATTTTCTGGGCCAAGAGGTATTGATATTACCGAAAAAATCCGTTTGGATGTATAAAGTTTGTAATAAAATAAACTTACGATCTTATCCTTAAAGTTGTACTAAATAAAAATAAGTAGAAAATATTTCTTACATCTATAGCATCGTCATCGCATGATTTATTGTGTTTATCGCGAAAATACATGAAAGGCGATCTTATCGTTCCATTTCTAGGGCTTTTATTTTTTTGCGGTGGTAAAATCCCCAAAGAGTTAATAATAATACAAAATTAGTTGATAATTTAATTGAGTAAATTTTTTTAAATCATTCCGATTAAGGTTGGTAATCTATAAATAGAGTTGCAATTATAAGGGATTGTTAATTCTAGAGAATTAAATACTAAGTAGCAATTAAAAGTGGGTAATAGCTCACATATAATTCGGCAGCCATAAATTTGTTGGTAATTTAGTCCGACCAAAATTGGTAAGCCGTCATTATTTAAGGTTGCTCATATGAGAGTTCGCGAATTCAAAATTTCTACTTAATTATGCAAATGAGAATCGATACTTTACAAAACAAAAAAAAAGGGGGAAATTTCAAGAAAGGGTTCAAAGTGGCATTATTTTCTTTAAAAGGTCCCGAAATAGACTTTATTTCAAATAAAGATTTGAAGTGGTCATAGTTGTTTCAAATAATGGCCTAAAGGACCATGGTTGTCTTAAATGAGGACTTAATTTCACAAGTCACTGACTAGCTAAATTTTCCAACTAGTCAAGGGTATTTTTATCGAAATATTCTCTTTCTTAACAACCATTGGTAAGGGCCAACAAGGGTCACCATAGGGAAGAAGAAGAATGGAAATAAAAAAGGAAAGAAAAAATGGTAAATAATAAAAATGCTCTTGATCACTGGAAAGTTAAGCCCTTAATTGAAATAAGGTTTACTATGAATCCTTATTTGGAAAATAAATGTACTTTGAGCTCTTTTCTGGAATTTTCTAAAAAAAAATTTGATAATTTCATAAAGATATTAGTAAATTATCAATAAGTTTGGAGTTTTTTTTTTTTTTTTTTTAATGATATCATAAAAAATTGATATCATAAAAAATCTAAATTAGTACATTTATGATAATTTTACCTCAAATTAATTTTTAAATATCAAAAACCCCAAAATGATACATTTATGACAAATTTATCATTAATTAGTTTCCATTAAATTAAGTTAATATAACCAACGCACTCGTCAATTACCGTATATCATTCAACTTAGCAATTAGATGGTAAATGATAAATTTATCACAAGTATATCAATTTAGAGTTTAAGGCAAATTTATCACAATAATATCAATATAGGATTTTCCATGATATTAATCAATAATTTTTTTGGAAAAAATGGTTATTGGCCAATTTGTTTTATTGACTTTTTTTTCTACTTACCAATACTTATTTAAATTTATGAGGAAGAGGCAAAAAAAGAGATTCTTTAATTTCCGACATGAAACAATACAATACTACACCCGGGACTTTCCGTGTTTAAATGAAGGCAAGAACGTGTCTACTCGCGTGTTTTCAGGTATGAGGTCCAGCTCTCCGTTTCAAGAACATGAATTCTGCAAATTACTACTAGTATTAAGTTTGTCTGTTCTGTTTTTAAATAATAATAACAACCCTTGATCCCGGTCTAGCGAACATCATCGTCGCTAGCACGTGCCGGCTTTTCCTGCTGTCGGAATCCTGCACAATCGGACCTAATCATCTCATATTCTATAATTTCGTCTTATAATATTTCTTTTTTGAAAAAATAAGGTCTCTCGAATTCCAAATGATAAAAAACAACACAAATAGTTCCCGAACATTAACACAATATGTATGCCTGAACTTTTAATTTATTTAATGTGGTCTCAAAATTTCAATCTAAAATATAATATCGTTATTGAACTTTTATTAGACCTAGAGACCACATCAAACATTCGATTCCAAGTTCAAAGGCTACGTTGCACAAACTAAAAGCTTGAGGACATTGCACATTGCATTAATATTCATGTATCATTTGTTAGGGGTAAACAGTTTCGTATTTTGTACATGTTCTACTTGGAACTTACTCGTCAAAATTGATTCCTTGTTTTTTGAAACACTGAATCTTTTATGCATACCTTGGAACCCATGTTATCATAGATTCCAGGGTCGATTCTAAGTTTTACCCAAGTTACACTATATCATTAATTAAACAATTATAATAAATTATCACATTTGATAACCACCGCTTATTATTATAATCCACTTATTTTAACTTATATTTAGAAGTGAGAACAAAATGAAACAATAACAAAGTCAAAGTCGCGATCATAAAATGAAAACTCAAGTAATGATTCCGAGTTATACTTATCATTAGACGCCATAAAATATTGTAAAATTATATGTAAACATAAACAAATAAAATTACAATAACTTATTTGAGGTTCCATCTATTTAGGATCTAGAACTTATTGAAATAAGTACTCAATATTCACTCTTGAAACTTGGAACCGGGTGAATTTTTATTGGTCCGATTGTTTGATTGATGATCCTAGTCCGAAAGCTTGCTCTCCTACCATTTGTGCATTTGTCTTGGGATGCGCATGCATGCAATTGAATGAAAGGTTTGACGAGTTCTCAGCCCTGAGCCGTCCGATGCAGAATTTCAAACTCCATAAAAATCCACCGTTCGATTTCAAATCAATCCCGAAACTTTATTTTCCCTTCGCTTCGTGGCATGCAACCACGTGACCGCGGCGGGGCCCATCTCTCTCTCTGTCACTCCCAAATCATCTCCGACATATTACTGTCAACGTGCATCATCTCTACCTTAAGCATCATTATAATCGCTAATGAAAGCTGTTTGTTTTGCATCCAAAGCTGCCGTCTTTTCACCTTTTCATTCGGGCTCCACTCTCCACCTTTGCATTATTCCCACTTCCCGGCACTATCTCGGGAATCCCGAAGGACGCCCTACTTGATTTATCACGTGGGTCCCGCTAATTATTTCGACTTAGCCAAGAAAAAAAAATTAGTAATCTTAACGTGTTTCAAGAAGAAAATTCTTAATGCGTATTCCGATTTTAAGCAATAATTTCTCGAGCCTAAAGTGATTAACGGGTCAATATGCGCCACCTCGGACCGAAGTCTGATTAGGTCTCCGCGTGATGAAGCGACGCGCTTTCGACCGGCCGGGCATGCATGATTGAAATTAAAAACCTCTTGAAGTTAGACAAACCACGAGTTTATATCCACATTTTTACGTAATTAATAACAATACTTCACCTAAAAACTCTCCAACGAATCGGCCATGCGTGAAACACACCCCCACGTTTGTTTTCACTATATATTCATGCTTCCCCACCTTCCACTTGCAACTAGAACCAACCCCCAACGCTCAAGCACCTTACCCTGAAAAATGGCCGCCGGTGCCGGTGCCGCCGCCTCCGCCTCCGCCTCCGCCGCTACTTTTCTCTCCGTTCTCCTCTCGCTCGCCGCCGCCCTCTCTCTCGTCTCCCCCTCCCTCGCCCTAACCTGCAACCCCAAAACCTCCTTCCCCAAGAACAGGACTTACTCCAACTGCTCCGCCCTCCCCTTCCTCAACGCCACCCTCCACTTCACCTTCGACCCCGCCAACTCCTCCCTCTCCGTCGCCTACTCCGCCGCCCCGCTCTCCTCCAGCAAATGGGTCGCCTGGGCCATCAACCCCACGTCCACTGGCATGGTCGGAGCGCAGGCGATGATGGCGCTCAAGACCTCCGCCGGCTCCGTCGTCGCCAAGACCTTCAACATCTCCTCGTACCACTCCATTGTCGAGTCCAAGTTGTCGTTCGACGTGTGGGACCTGAGCGCCGACGAGGCCGCCGGCGGGACCTTGAGGGTGTTCGCGTCGTTGAAGGTGCCGGCGGGCGCGAAGAGCCTGAATCAGGTGTGGCAAGAGGGTGGCGCGGTCGTCGGGACGATGCCGAGGATCCATCCCATGGCGGATGCCAACAAGGAGTCCAAGGCGGCGCTGGAGCTGGCGGAGGCGGACAGCGGCACTGGTCCTTCTCCGGCGGTTTCTCCGGCGCCGGCGCCGGCGCCGGTCCCGGCCAGTGGGGTTTCAAGGACTGGGGAGGGCAGTAACTGTGCTTTCACGGTCTTGGGCTTGGTTTTTCTGGGTAGTAGTTTCTTCGGGTTTTACTAAATGCGTCTTTCGTGAAAATATTGATGTTCCTCGGTTAAATTTGAGAGACGGTTTTTCTAAATTTTTGCCTTAATATTTTCTTGATGTCATCTCCATATATTTAATATGCTAGAGAAAAACAACTAAATTGGTTCAGTACTAGAAGTAGACCCACCCTAGCAAAGTGTGAAACTCAATTTGATCTTTATCGAGCTTGACCTCTTAAGCTCAAACAATCCGATTATGCTTTCAATAAAATTGTGCTTGACTCGATTGGGTTAGACTGATCAATTTTTAATCTAATCTCGAGTTTAGTTAAGCTCAAATTTGATCTCGAGCTCGAATTCGTACAGCAAGGATGCATAAAATCAGGAAAGAAATACCGCCTATCTACGTTTGCATGCAATTATAATATGTAAAATGCAAGTGCTTCATCGACCTATTCGAGTAATGTATTTCCAAGTTCGACTACTTGACCAAGGTACTTGTAGCTGCCTTGAGTTCGAGCTCCAATAATTCATGAATAGCTCAATTTGCTCGCATCCCAATCGAAGTAGTACATTTTTGGTTTATCACGTGAATAAGTAAAATATTTGTCAATAGCTTAATTCGTTAAATTGATAAAATTGAAAAATATTAAAGATGGAACAGGGCTCCGGAGTTAATGGAGCGATCCTCATGACGCGGGGCGTTTGACATGCGAAAAAGGACAAAACCGCATGATTTGTTGGTGCTGGTGCTGGGTCTTCTGCTGCACACGCTCCGCCTGCTTTGCTCGGTGGTCCAACCCTTGTTCTCTTCTCAGCACGATACGACCCGGCGTTTTGAAACGTCATTGTTTATGCGTGCGGACCATTTGAACGTGCTCAATTGGCGGGCTTGGACGGGCCGAGCCGGGCCTAAAAACCCTAGCATGAGGCCGAGTGGTACCGGGGGCTCGTGAGGGGAGTTGCTTGCTCAGTTCCGTCTATATCACCTTTTGAATTACCGTTCGGCTCACAGATTGTGTGATGATTTTCGTGAGCTTTGTGATCCGGGCAATAGGGGCGACACGTGGCTTGGAAGTCGATTTGCACACCTTACATGTGACCATCAACAATTTCTCATTTGAGTGGAACACATAGGCTTACACTACTTGTGGAAAAGACTGATACATACCTTCTCATTATGAACATTTGCAATTATGCGTGTTGCTTTCTCTAGTCGATATTTTGGTATTATCCATTCAAAGTTTAATCGGAACCGATAAGCTATATTTATCTCTGTGAGCATCAACAAGTTGTAAACTCGAGTGACACGGGCATTTCCATTAGGTCATATCTCACGTGTCAAGATGAGAGCATACCATCAATTTTCTAGCCATTCGTTTTGCAAAAAATTAGAGATGTGCAAACGGACTACCCAAATTGGAAATTGCCCATACCAAACCAAACTAACTAGTTTGATTTGGTTATTAAAAGTGTCAATCTAGTTCCTGATTCCTAAAAGCGGAACCAATATCTAGGCAGCCTAGTTCCTGATTCTAAAAGGGAACCAAACTAATCAAACCGATATATATATATATATATTATTTCTTCAAAAAAATAGTAAAATACAAACTAAATATTATCACGTCTAATGATATTTTAAATTATAGCATGATAACTTCTCACTCATTATTACTTTCATAAATATCTTAAAATTATCATTCTTTATTGTTGTGCATGGCCATTTTTTAGTAGACTAAGTGGCCAATTTCATTGGACCGAAGTCGATAGTCCAGTCCGATTTTGTTTCTAGCATCAAATAGTCCAGTTCCCGATTCCAAAATTGGAACTGATCCTTTCGATCTGGTTCTTGATTCCACTTGCAAATGGTTTAGGATCGGGATCCAACCACCCTTAGCGAAAATGCACAGTGTTCGCTACATGCCCTCGCTATCCGGCCATCATCCAAGCAGCCCAAAATTAACGCGTCTAGAACGTGCCGTACTCTAGTGGGACAAACAATACGGACCTTCATTTTAAGAACCCAATTATTCACTCCAATGTCCAGAGCACATCAATTTGACGCGGACACGACACGGAGTCGCGAACTTGCTTTTCACGTCTTGTCCCCAGCAAACGGCGCTTTCCTTAGTAGCACTCAACTGACCACCATCGCGAAAACTCACGGCACTCCTTGAATTGCCACGGCTGACCGATGCATCGGCCGCTTCTTGATGGACCACAGGCGTCCAAAGGACCTAATTGAAAAAAAAAAAAAAAAATGAAAGGCAAAGGGGCAAAAGTAACAGAGCAAGAGAGGCGAATCTTTTCGATTTCAACTCCTCTCGCGTTCGAGGAAGAGAGATGAAATGTATCCAGTCCGAAGCTAGGGTCAACATCGACGAGCGAGCTAATGACTAGGAGTGATGATTTGCCGTGATAAATAAGAAAGTAAGCTTTTGAAATTTTGAGCAAAAATTGGTATAACACCGTGCAGTTTATTGGTTTTGACCTGGAAGTGGAGTTCTTCTCCTTTAAGAGGTTTCCCCTCGACATCTTATGACTAGGAGTGCATAAAGGAATTAGGAACCGTCTAGACCGAACTAATACCCACCCCACCCGCTCATCTGGATTGATAATATATTTAATTTTTTTATTTTAGAAATGAAAAATCCTAAATGCTTAGGCTATTGATTAGTTTTTATGTTGGATAATTGTCTACTTTTGCCCAATCATAACAGGTTCAATGAGTGTGCTTTCTTGCTTACACACTTTCTAACATAGTGATATTGTCGGTTTATTTGCTCTAATCGGGAGTGTCTTTAATGAGGTGGTTTCATTTTTTTATGTATATGTTGAATATTATAGTGCTGATGCTAGTGGGACTTGTTCCATCGACCCACCCAAGAATAGGATCGGTCAAAATTAACGAGCGGTTCCCGATTTCAATTTTCCAAAATCAATCCCTTTGGGAACTATCCATCGGATCATGCTCACATTTACTTATAATGTTGGTCTATCATCTTCGCTCAATAAATTTAATGAGCAGTTGCAATTCCTTATAACTAGAAGTGTCAAAATGGGTCATAAATCCATATTATGACTTACTTTTAGTTAAATTGGTCAAATATAGGTTAAATGAAAGTTAATTATGGGTTAAGTGCAAGTTAAATATGGGTCACGTAAAAGTTAAATATAGGTCAAATATAGGTTAAGTGAGTTATTAGGTAGACCGATTATCTTTCTCATTCCATTCCCCTTCTTTATGCGTTCTCGATCTCCGTTGTTGATCCACCTGTCGTCACCATTGCCGATCCTAAGCTTGCCGTCACTGACTGGAGCTCAGCTAGGATTTGGGCAGACGAGCCGCGACAAAGCTTGGGCTAGCAAGCTCTAAGCTCGTTGGCCGAAGCTCGGCTTAGATCTAGACAAGCGAGTTGTGAGGTTGTTGGCCTTGGTTGAATCTAGGTTAGTGAGCCTCAAACTTGCTAGCCGCAATAGAGCTCTCAGCTCGCCAAATTCAGGCGAGCCCGAGCTTGACCACTACCAGTGACCTTGGTAAAGCCTAAATCAGTCGAGCCCCGAGTTTATTGGCCTTGGTCGAGTTCGAGCTTGCTGGCCTACGTCTTGGCTAGTTATCGTCGAGCAGCACTAGTAGAGGAAAAGGGGGAAGAAGAAGGAAGAAGAAAGAAAAGAGAAAAGAAAGGGAAAATAAAATAAAATAACAAATAATAAAAAATTCATTTTTTAAAATAATTAAAAAATCAATTTTTAAAAAAAAAAATTATTTTCCAAAAACTATTTCAACTTAGAGATATCCACATTTTTTTTATATACTAATTTTTTATTATTTAATTTACTTTATAAATTTGATGTGAAATTTTTATTCAAATAATTTATATGTGAAAAGTTTAAAGTTGATTAAATAAGTAGAAGTGGATTTTTTTAAATTAAGTTAAATAATAATGTGTGTTGGTAATATAAGTCAGGTATGGGTTGGGTATGAATCGGGTCAGGTATGGGTCATCAAATTTACATAATATGAAAATGGATTAAATGGGTCAATATATGTCAAATCATTTTCGACTCGACCCATCCATTTAACATACCTACTTATAATTAACTCAGGAAGAGTTTTAAGGGAAAAAAGAAAAGAACATCGAAAAATAGCTCGAGAGCAAAACTTAAAATTGAATTTGCTTTTGCCTTTAGGATGAATAGCGGACGAGTCCTTAACATTTTGTTTTTCTCCTCTCGAGGGCTTGGCATTTTGCCTTGCAAGTCTTTGGTCAAGCTTTGACTTATTCTTATCTTCTTGTTTTTCCCCCTTTGGCCAGATCCAGGTGTCATGCTCCGAGGTTTCCTGATCTCTCGAAAGCTTTCGACTCCCGGCATGGGAATGGCTTCCTCTAGTTCTTATGATTGCCTTAAGTCGCAGCAGTATACCAAATCAAAGTCAAGGCAGTGTACATAGGGATATGTATATATATATAAATGGGGAGATGAGGATAAAGTCAAAGATACCAAATGAGAGAGCCAAAAAAAAAAAAAAAAAGATACCGAATGAGGGTGGAGTGGACCAAGTGGAGTGACTAATAAAAGGTGTTGCTCTCCCACCATTAATTAGTTCCTTTGATCTCGGTGGTGTTTTGAAAAGCTAGTGGTTAGTAAGGAGTTGACAATCAGAACACGATAAACGGAACAATTTGAAATTTGAATTACTCTCGCTTATAGGGCCACGAGATCTGTCGGATTTAGTTATGCCCTTAAAGAAAATGAAAGATACCAACTCAACGTGGAGTGGACTGAGTGGAGTGACTAATAAAAGGTGTTGCTCTCCCATCATTAATTAGTTCGTTTTTTTTTTTTTTTTTTTATTTTTTATCTTAGTGAAGTTTTGAGAAATTGTTTAGTAAGGAGTTGATAATCAGAATACCATGAACGGACCAATTTGAGGTTTGAATTACTCTCACTTATGGGGCCACGGGATCTATTGCATTTAATTTTGCACCCAAAATAAAATAAAATAAAAAGATACCAAATGAGTGTGGAGTGGACCAAGTGGAGTGACTAATAAAAGGTGTTGCTCTCCCACCATTAATTAGTTCGTTTGATCCTGGTGAAGTTCTGAGAAACTGGTGAGTAAGGAATTAACAATCATAATACAATGGACAGACTAATTTAAGGTTTGGATTTCTCTCCCTTATGGGGTCATAGGATATGTCAGATTTAGTTCTATACCAAAAAAAAAAAAGAAAGATACCAAATGAGTGTGGAATGGACCAAGAGGAGTGACTGATAAAAGGTGTTGCTCTCCCACCATTGATTTTTGGTGAAGTTTTGAGAAATTGGCTAGTAAGGAGTTGACAATTAGATTACGATAGACGGACCAATTCAAGCTTCGAATTATTCTCAACTATGGAGCCATGGAATATGCCGGATTTAATTCTATTAAGTCGGACCAATATTATTTAGGAAAAAATAGTTTATGTATCCGGCGATAACGATGTAGCAAGGCGATGGGCAGCGAAGGCCACGTCCATTCCTCAGTGCGTGGCACATATTGTAGCGAGAATGACCGTCGGGATAGGCTTGACTCTTTACTTTAGCAAACAAACTTTGTCAAAGAAAAAAAAAAAAAAGGCCCTTCATGCAAGTTCGGGATCTCTCTATAATTCCGACAGTGCAGAAAGAGCAATTTGGTCTCGAACAATTCCGAAAATTTATGGAAGTAATGCATACCATCTTACGTGCCAATCTCTATACATTTTCAAGTGTTTCGGCGTTCCTAAAAATCAAAATTCGAAAGGGAAATCGGCTTAAAAAAAGTAGAACCACAGCATTCGGTACAGCTCCCTTTAATTTGTCCGGGCTCTTGGGGGATCATGAGGTTCAAAATTTCTTGACTCGGGCAAGCAAAAGGCTTCTTCTTTTTTTTTGGGAGGGGGGCCCACTCCACCTAAGTCCCTACGACAGCATCTTCGCATACGGCTGGTCCGGTCGCGGGAACTCGAAACTCCGGGATCTTTCTTCGTTTTTTCAGTTTCGTTTCTTTGTTTTTCCGTTCAGGTCTCTGATAAGACGACTCGCGAACGGTACCGTTTTTGTTCGGTAAACCCGCAACAGAATATTTTGTATTTAACACGAAAATAGAATAATTATGCTTAAATTACCATTCTCGCTAGGAATTTATTTATGCAACAAAAATAGATTTTTCCATTTCTATTTCTAGATGAATTTTTGAGTAAACATACGTGTTTGATAATAACAAAAAATTTCTATTAGCATGAAATAAAAATCCGTTTGATAATAACACAAAATTTTCTCTCCCGGGCGACGACAGCGGCAGCGGCAACCAACGGTTGGCAAACGGCGGTCGGCCGTTGGCGAGGGGGTTGGTCAATGGTAGTGACAAAAGGCGGCGAATAACAATAATCGACGGCGGTAACAATGCAAGGCGATTGGCAATGATCAATGGCCGATGGTAGCCAAAGGCGATAGTCGGTGAAGATGGATGATCGGCAGTGGCGGGGTCAATGGACCGTAGCAAATGGTAGGTGAGTGGTCGGCTAATGGTGAAAACGAGCAATTAAAATAATTTTATTTCTTGTTTCTATTTCATATTTAATTATCGACTAAAAAATTATTTCAAAAATAAAAAAATAAAGTTATTTTATCATACAGATTTCTATTCTAGAAATAAATTCAAAATAAAAAAAAAGTCGTGAAATAGAAGTACAATAATAATTATCATGCATGCTTTAAATTTCGGAACAAGGTGATTAGGAACGCGCCCCCATTGGGTCACGTGCCGACTCCTGTCTTTTTTTTTGTTCTGCCGCGATTGCATGTGTGGCGCGTGATTTCTGGAATCGGGTCCGTCTGTTCTTGGTTTTGCACTTCACGGGGGGTTATTGTTAAAGCCTTGTCCCGAGGACGTGGGGCGATTATTTTATTACCGAAAGGCACACCGCGAATATTTTTTCGCTTTTGGCCCCGAAAGATTCCACTAATTGCACAGCGATCCCTTGCTTCCTTTGGAACCAAAAAAAAATATACCTTCATCTATCGTTAATAAAACATAAAAAAGAAAAGAAAATCTTACATCCACGTGTCCAATCCTTTATGCCCCGAAACAGATTAACTTAAAAAATACGGCACATTAATACTTCAAAAGCTTTCAATGCATTGCCAGAGATTTATTTCTTTACCTCGGGCCCGTTTCGGCAAGGCTATCTCCAATTGGTAATTTCCCTTCCAGCCACGAAAATTACTCGGAAATTTGCAGTCTCCCCCAATCTCTCAGCCCAGCTTCAACTTCCAGAGCAGGTTGGGTCCCACCGACCCAAGAAAAAAAAGGAGGAGTTCGGTCCCCTTCTTATTTTACCATGTCATCTTCATGTTCTTTCCTTCTATAAAGCCTCTTCCCCTGTTTCTCTACTGTCCGAACCGTTAGTTCACTCTCAGCTGCCGGAGCCTCTCTCTTTCTCTCTCATCAATGGCTTCCTCTTCTCTGCAGCTCCTCCGCCTGCTCCCGGCGGTCCTCCTCCTCCTCGCGCCGGCCGCCGACTCCCTCGCCTGCACCTCCCAGAAGCTCAAAAACAGCGGCGTCTACGCCACCTGCCTCGACCTCCCTGCCCTCGCCGCCACCCTCCACTTCTCCTACAACGCCTCCAACTCCTCTGCCACCATCGCCTTCGTCGCCGCCCCGCCCGGCGGTCAGGACGGATGGGTCTCCTGGGCCCTCAACCCCGCCGGCGCCACCATGCTCGGTTCCCAGGCCCTCATCGCCTTCCTTGACGCCGGCGCTGTGACCGTGAAGACCTACAACGTCTCGACGTACGAACTTAAGGAGTCGCCGATCGCGTTCGAGACGTGGGACCGGACCGCCGACTTCAACTCGGCCGACGGCACGATGAGGATCTATGCGGGGATCAAGGTGCCCGTTGGCAACGCGGCGAACCTGAACCAGGTGTGGCAGGTGGGGCCGAAAGTGACGGACGGCGTGCCGCAGAAGCACGCGATGGGGGTGGATAACATGAATGCGAAGGCGATGCTCAATTTGGTCTCCGGGGAGAGTAAGAGCGGCGGCGGCGGCGGATCCAGCACCAAGAAGAAGAATGTGAGCTCGTGCTTTCATTATTTACTCTTCTCTTTTCCCTTTTTCCCTTCCTCGGTTTCTTTTAGCAGATTCAATTTGATTTTTCTCTCCCGTATTGATGTTGCTGGGTTCAACGAGATTCTGCGCTCAAATTTTTTTTTTTTCTCTCTTCTTCCTTTTATCAAGATATGAATGGACAGATCTGAGGTGGGTTTCACGTGGTTGGGTTTTTTACAGGGATTTTCTAAGAGAGATTCTTCATCTGTGTCTGTCTTACATGATCAGAGTAGAGGAGAATCTTCCTCTTTCTTGTTTCTTTTCCTTCTACTTTTTGCAATTTTCCATAAACGAGTGAAGAAGATGAAGGACGCGTGCTTAGATTACGACCCCCGAGTAGAGATTTGACTGAGGATTTTCCTTTTCCGGTTTTTAGTCTTGCTGGAATTGAGTGGAACAGACGAGTTCTGTGCAGAAGTTCTAACATTCGAGAGAAAAAAGATGAAGTGAAGGGAGAAACTATGGTCAGCAATTAAGCCTCTGTCAAGGGCACTGATGAAGAAGCTCGACTGTGAACGGATTGGTTTCCCAGATTGAGAGTTGATATTTCGGTCGACCCATGTTGAAGGGGAAGCTTGTTCTTGTTTAGAATATGTCGAATTTGGATGTTCTGTCTTCTTGTTTTGGATCAGTGAGGTTTATGATGTCTGCAGTTCTAATTCCTTACTGTGATTCTGATGTTCTGTCTTTCGAATTCATCAGATCCATGGAATTCTCAATGCTGTGAGCTGGGGGATCATGTTCCCGATCGGAGCCATCATCGCGAGGTACGTGAGGGTCTTCCCGTCTGCCGACCCGGTGTGGTTCTATCTCCACGCCTTTTGCCAGACCTCGGCCTATGCAATCGGGGTCGCTGGTTGGGGAACCGGCATGAAGCTGGGCAGCGAATCTAAGGGATTTCAGTACACTGGTCACCGGAATATCGGGATAGCCCTCTTCGCTGTGGCGACGGTGCAGGTAGATTTCCCATCCCAACATCGCCTGTGATTCCTTTTCGGTTCCTTTCTTCAGACTGTTTCGAGTTGTGTCTTGTTATGATCGGGACGACATTGACGTTCAGGGCCCTTTAGAGACGCTGAATTCTAATCCCATAAGAGAAATATACCATAAAAATGGACTTGGTATGGATTGATGTTTATGTACGCATGATGTTAGAAATCTTCAAGAACTGCAAGTTGTGGAGATACCCTGTGATTCCAAATGAAAACACACTGTGAGACGATTTTATATGCAGATAGATACTTGTAACTGTTGCTGATATGGAGCGAGAGCGATATGACTAGTTGAGTCGAGTTCTGTAATTTTGTGCTGATGCGTATGTATCAATTGCGTCCGATGTTGATTTCTCTGTCTTCGTCTGGGCAGATCTTTGCGTTGTTCCTGAGACCTAAGAAGGACCACAAGTACCGGTTCTATTGGAATATCTACCACCACAGCCTAGGGTACGCCATCCTCGTCCTCGGCATCCTCAATGTGTTCAAGGGCCTCAACATCCTGCAACCCGACAACAAGTGGAAATCGGCATACATCATCTTGATATCGGTGCTGGGCGGAGTCGCCGTGGTGTTGGAGCTGATCACGTGGATCGTTGTCCTGAAGAGGAAGAAGTCGGGTGAGCCGACGAAGCCCTACGACGGATACAACAACGGGCAAGGGAGGCAACAACCGCTCGCCATATAAACTGACGAAGCAGAGCACCAGGCGTCGGTTTGGGTTATCTAGGATCCACTACTTCTCTTATACAGAAATCGTTACGAGCCATCTTTTCTACTGCAGAATCTCCTCTATATGATGTTCGCCATTCATAGTTCTAGTCTGTATAATGACTCTTGTTTGCCGCGGGATTATTCTTTTGGTAATACATATGCACAGGTCGTTCAGTCACCGTTTGCCTTCTCCGTTTGTTTACACCGCGCATTACTCATCTCCTCTAGGTCGCCATGACGGCATAATCACCGGATTAACTTCGCCGGAATCTCTCGAAACCTTATTAAAAAGCGTATTGCCATTAAAATGTTCGCTTGTGGTCAACCAGTTTCGGACCATTTCACTATGTGAAGCCATTGCCATTCGAGTGGTTGAGGTTTTTAACATATGTTGGCGATGGAGACAGCCACCATGGGGACATCAATGGACGTTGCCTCATTGCCTTCGGCAATGCCTTTACCAAAAACAAAAGGGATGCTCTCTCTCCGACTAACAAAAGTTGATGGGGACGTCCTCCGTCGGCTCGCATTTCGCCATTATTCTCGACGCGCGTTGTCGCCATGGTGTGGAAATTTCAGGGAGAAAATTATTCTGACTCGATAAAGGGATTAGACTTTTATGCGTGCGAATCACATTAAATTAGGTGTGTGATTATTTCAAATCGAATGTCCTAATCTTGACTTAAATCGCGACTCGATTCAATGCAGATACATGTAATCGAGAGAATGGCACTCCGGATCAATATAATCTGGAACCATTCAGAAGATTTCACCCTACCAAGCCACCCTGCCCTATTCGGATAACAAGGCATTCACCCACGGGATAAACCAACCGATAGTTTAAACCGGTGACGGTGATCACGTCCGATGGCTCGTCCCCCTAGTTGGAGGTGTAGTGTTTTCTTCCCCATCTCTAGGAAATACGGAAAATGACAAAGTTTCCTCTGTCTGTTCAGGAGTTGACTAAGTGGCCCGCTCTTGAGTCTTATTTGAGTTTTTTAAGAATCTATTCAAATCCAATTCGACCCGATTAAGGGGTCACGGTTTTTATGTGTGCGAATCACGTTAAATTATGTGCGTGACTATTCTAAATTGAATGTCTCAATCTCGACTCGGATCGCGACTCGATTCAACACGGATGTTCAGGGGGGTTGCGTCGCATCGTATCCAATACTTTTAAGGAAAAGAAAGTAGGGGGCAAGCGGCAGCAACATGGGTACTGAGGTAGGTGAGTGATGGAACGAGGCGGTGTTGACGTTTCGCGATAGAGCTTAACAAAAAAGCAAACGCCTCTTTTCTTTTAAGCTATAATTGGAGTCCGAACCACAGTGATTAAGCACTAAAATCAAACTCGTGACCCCTGCACCGGGGCCTAATCTAATTGATGGATCTCCTTGACTTTTTCATCATGCGATGCCAAATGGTTGTGACTGTGCTTTCGCTTTCATCATTGGCCCTCCTTTGCCTCGCTTTGCTTTCTGTAAAAGAAAAAATGACACGATGGTCTCATTGACGTGATACCTAAATGTGTATGTTAAACCCTCGTGGAAGGAAGTCTGGCATCACTTGGAAGAAGTCCGCTGGCCTATCTTATATCCTTCGAGGCTGCTTTCATCTTACAAGACGTCTTTTGGGGCTGAGAACCTTAGTTGGTATCCGAGTCAGGTTAAGGTAGATCCGGGCTTATGATCAAGCTGTTTTATCTACTTGATGCCAATTGGAATCTAAAGCCTATCTTTTTGGCATCCATCCCAAAAGAACTCAGCCAAGCTGCTGAGAAGGAGTTCCGCATCGCTTGGGAGAAGCCCGTTGGCCTGCTTTATATTCTCCGGGACTGCCCTCACCTCACAAGAACTTTTAATTTATTCGACGTAACTTTTGAACTATATTAATATTGGATATTTTCATACAGTTCATGGATTAATTTGAACATGTTGGATATTTTCATACAATTCATGGATTAACTTGAACATGTACCGAAGGTTCAATGATCACATTGTATATTCAATTAAAAGTTCACGGGTGAAATTATATATCAGGCTAAAATTCAAAAATCACGTTGTATATTCAGTCAAAATTCATAAATTATTTGTATTATTATCCTTTGCCCGTTCATTTTCCAAGATTCCCATCAAACGTCTCTCCTCCCCGCTCAGGACGGCAGAGACTCGTTTCGACTCATCAGATGATTGATAAGGGGCCGCTTTGCCTTTTGCTGGTAATCTCTTTCGTGCGTGTTGTGCGGGGCTTCGGCAAACGTCCTAATGCAGTAGTTAGCTTGTCCTTGTCTTCTCTCGCTAAGGGAGAACACGTGGAGACAAGAAGAGTCGAGATTAAAGTCGGAAGTCCTTAAAAAGCCCTTAAGACGGGGGGCAAAAAGCATGGTCAAGATCATGATGATTTAGGATTTTGCAGTGAGGTTACAGCTTTTTCTTTTGTCTTTGGAGATCCACCAACTTTCTGGCGAGGAGGAAAAAT
Organism: Corymbia maculata; assembly: GCA_014182735.1. Taxonomy (NCBI): domain Eukaryota; kingdom Viridiplantae; phylum Streptophyta; class Magnoliopsida; order Myrtales; family Myrtaceae; genus Corymbia; species Corymbia maculata. Next base: position 6,710,302 of record CM024689.1, on the reverse strand, counting down.
TCTATTCTAATTCGAAAGTGTCCGTCCAGCGAAATCACGAGGATCTTTCGACGTCGATAATTATCGAGTCACATAATTGCTTTATGCTAACTAAACGCTAAATCTGCACGAAACAACATGAAAGTTGACAGCTATCGATGGCTCTATCGTTGACATGCTCGATAATCGCGCGACTACCCACTAGTGCGTGTTTTTTTGTGAGTTGGACGAGAGAATGAGCCGAATTATACATTTGATGTTCGATCAAAACGCTCATAAAATTAGTTGGACCTGTCGGTCCCAACTGAAAGGTCTCATTAGAATTATCTAAATTAAAAGTCGGCAATGTGGAATCCATTTCTCCCCGCCATATGAACTTTGCATGGACAAAAGGATCGGTTACGAAATTAAACCGGTGGTTGAGGGTCATTATGAGCGACAGTAAATAGACTTTCCTCATGCCACAGCATGGGGTATGCAGGACGCATGGAAAGCATCCTAATCATTCGCCGCGACAAAAGTATCATTGCCCACGATTCGTCGTGTGAATTGGGACCGCGGTGCTGGATGGGATATGGGTCGTTCGGCTCTAACTAGGTTGTACAGCCTTCTCTCTTAAAGCCTAGTCATCGATTCAGGCCGCGGCATTTTCTGAATTTTAGTGTTAGCCAGCTTAAATTAAACGACCGATGACAGGTACGATCCATAGATAACGGGATTTTGTTTTTCAGTGCCCATGCGACCGCATTAGACCGACGTCGATGTTTACCGGAAGATGGATCATGGAGTTTCTGAAAGAACCGATGAGTCGTGTTCGAAGAGCGACGTTTGGCGTTTTTATGTTGACTCGGGAGGTACAGGTCAGGCGAGGGTTCTGCGACCGTGGCCATTCATTCACGGGTCGTCGGTCGTCGGTCGTCGTTCGTTCGGGTTTGTCTGTTCGTTTGCGGAGAAGTCGAGCGTTGAAGTGGACGGGTGGGATCCGTGTCCGATTCGGATCCTCCGATGCGTTTCGGCTTTTTGGCGTGCTCTCTGGGTGACGCCTGCGGGGGTGCATTTAACTAAGGAAGGCTTTCTCCGTTTGTCGGCTAGTAGTGCTAGCCAGGTCTTGGGCCGCGTCATGGTGATCGCCGCGTGACGCGTTCGTGACGTCGCCTCCGCGTCACTCGTCCGTCATCTCAGTGCCGAGCGCCCATATGGGCTTGGGCCTTGGTTTTCTCGATTTGGACCGAGGTGTAATCGGGCTTGGGGGTTCGGCGAAGTTCGGATGGTGGTCCATCCTCATCCATCCCCTCTTCTCCTTTTGTGGTTAAAATAATTTCTCCTAGAAAAGGAAGTCCTTGTGAGCGGAAAGTTCTGGCATAGTTGGTCGATTGGGTGAATCACGACCATTGATTCGGCGGGGTCGTATCGTTTCTCATATGGCCTCTATGCCTAACTAGACACGTCAAATGTGTAGATTGGATCGGGTTGAAGATGATCTAATTCATTTAATCTATTTTGAGTTATATTTATGTAGTGTAAATCTAGTTATCCATACACGGTCTAACCCAACCCAACTCAACCCATTAATATTCTATGAAAACTCACATCTATTTTAAGCTCAAACGCTGGTCGCTATCGAGTTGCCACTTGAGGATGCGAAGTTGCTGCTCTGCGGGGGAGCAACGGTGGAGAGTTTGGCGAGGATGGTTAGTTTGCTCATGGAAGTGGGGCTTAAAGTCGACTCTGGCAGAGGCAACGGGAGTGAGTCCTTGGGACGAGAATCACGGGCCGTTGGAGCTGCTAAGTCAGCACGAATAAACGACCAAAGACGAACACAGCAGTTTGCCTTATATTCGCGCAATATCTTATAATTTTATCTTGTCTTGCCTTTGTAGAAACAAGAAGTCCAAAAGCAGGGAGAAGCAATATTAAAGGTTGCGTGAAGGTGAGTGGCAGTGTAGAGGCAAGTGACAAAGTGTTACAATATATTGTGTATTATGATTGTGAAAGTTTGTGTTAGCTAGGTCACCAACTTAGTATCGAAAGTGGATCACGCATTCTAACTCATTTTCGATCCATAGAATTCAACTTAAAACTCATTGGACCCGTTTTAGCTGTATTTTTATATATTTATAATCCACATGCAATGAATGAATACAAAATATGAGTCGGAAAATGAGTCATGGACTGATTTTGACACTCCTATGTCCGATGAATATCATCAACGGCAGATTTGAGTTTCTACAAGTAATTTTCCTCGAGCATAACCCCGACATATACTCTATGTAGTGATCTTTGATTTTTCGTGTGTACTTTTGTCTTTTCCATTTTTGGCGCAAGTAAAATTGGTGGAGAGAGGAGAACAACACAGGCTATATTCCCTTCGGACCTTATCAGTGAGAGAGAGAGAGAGGACAAGGTTTTAAGTTCAGTGTCTCGTATTGTGGGAAGTCACTCGACGTGAGGTGTGGCAAATCCCCAATTGAATTAACGATTTGACCGGGGATTTGCTCCAGACATGGCTCTAATTTATGGCTCCGTGGAAGATGTGACGTGACCTCCGTACCAAGCAAATGGGGCTTCGTGAGGCTGGTGATGTGAAGGTGGGCTGTGTCTTCTCCGGCCCATTTGGAAGTCTTGGGTCGCATGTTTCCAAGCGAGAGCAGACATTTGCAATCTGCTTAATGGGACTATTTGGTTCAACTTTCCCAATGGGCATTCAATCTCCAAAACCCTTGAAATATGCAGTGGTGTTTGGTTTAGTATTTTAGAGGATTTTGGGGATATGCAATTGCATCTTCAAAGCTTTTCAAAGTCCCCTAGTTGAATGCAGGGTGAGAGGTGCATTTGGAAGTTGCATTTTCGGAATGCAACTTGTACTACTGTTCATCTTCCTCGTGTGGCTAACAAAGCCGACGATTACTGGCCAAGGAGGGCGATCGCCAACTAAGGGGGGCAACCACCGCCATTGGTCGAGTGACCTCAGGCAGTTGCACGCCTGGGCGCGCGACCCAAGCGTCGCCTAAGGTTGTCAGACCTCAAGCGGTCATGCGACCACCGCCTGGGTTGTGAACCTAGCGATGAAGGTGACCCAAGTAGCTACCTCTGTTGTCTGGGTTCACGTGACCCAAGTGACCGTCCATTAGGGCTGCGTGAACCCAGGCAGTGAAGGCTTCCGCCTAAGTTGTGCAATCTAGGTGACGATGCTGGGCTAGCGACCTAGCGGACGGTCGCCCAATCTCAAGCAAGGCCTTTTGGCGACCAGATCTGGCCGCCAAAGGGTGGCTGCTAGAAGGTGGATTAGAAAAAAAAATTATTTACAAATTTTTTTTAATAAATTTTTTTACAAAAGTCCATTAGCAATATGTGGTATTCACCCAATAGTATTTAAGCTAAAGTCGTTTCATAATGCAAAATTTATCAAATGGTATTTGCATTTTGAAAAACCCTTTTAGGTTAAAGGTATTTGCATTTTCCCAAATGCATTTTCCCAAAGTCGAACCAAGCGCACTCGATAGCATTTGAGGGCTACCACCTCATCTCATCCCCCGCAAGAGAGAGAGAGATCTGACGGTTGGCAAGCGGAGGCCCACCTTGACTTTAGCTAGGGCCACCACCGATCATCGAACCGGGTGGTTAAGGCAGTGACCACCAGAGGCCCGCCTTGATTCTTGGCTAGGGCCACCATTGATCATTGAATGGGGTGGTTAGAACAGCCACCTCGCCACGTCATGAGGTGCCATGCGCCTCTCTTTTATCTCGCATGTGATTCTCTCTTTTCCTTCTTTATTTATTTATTTTAACTTTTGTGTAACATTAGGCTCAATTTAGTAGTTGATTTATTTAGTAATATGATCTCTCAATCGAAATGAGCATTTTTTACTCATGTTCAATCATTATAAAAGATTGTCATAAATAAAAAGATATACCCACCCATGGGTAGCTCAACTGGTTAGGGCGAACCATGTGTCTCATTACAATGGAGAATAGAGATTTGGCAATTCAACGATAGTTTAAGAGCGCCTTTATCTCATTTTATCTTTGTTTTTAGATAACACATACGTTTAGATCTCGAGAAATTAGTTTTGGGGTTTTAGATAATTATCAACATCAAGACACGTAATATTGGAACTTATTCCGATCAACCTGGAGCTGTTCATTCTTTTTGATAGTAAGCGAATGGAGTTTTATTATATGGACGATGGACCACGCAACGATTCAAGATTAATCTTACGAAGATAAAAATTCAAAACTTACTTGTTAAGGCGGACTGTCGGAACGCGGAAGGACAGCACCGCAAGCAAGGAGGGACGCAGAGAGAGAGAGAGAGGGAGAGAGAGAGAGTACGAGATCGCAGAAGCAAATCTCTCACTTCTTCTCTCTCATTTCGCAATCGGAGAGAGATAACCGTCTCGATTTTATTATTATTCCTCCGCATATTCTTCTTCTACCTTCTTCAATCAAGCACGCGGCGTTCGCCTTCGATAGTACCTTCCTCTCTCTCTCTCTCTCTCATCAAATCCGAAAGCACCGGTGCGAAGCGATCGCGCCTGGGGTGGAATCACGATTCGACCGGCGTCCCGGCCATGGAGGCGATACAGACGAGGGTGGAGTCGTGGATCAGGGACCAGCGGGCGCGGTTCCTCGAGGCGCCGTGGGGCCCGCTCCAGTGGCGGGTGCGGCGGTGGTGGCCGCCGTGGAGTGGCCCCGAGCGCCGGGAGCAGCGCAAGCGGATCCAGCAGGAGTACGAGCGTAGCAAGCGGCAGCTCCACGATCTCTGCTTCGCCGTCAAGGCCGACTCCGTCGCCGAGCTGCAGGAGATCCTCTGCTGCATGGTCCTCTCCGAGTGCGTCTACAAGGTACGCCCTTGTTGCCTCGGGATTGGTCTCGGCATTCTGTTTCCGCTTAGCAAGAATGGACGAATGGCTCGTTTCTGTGTAGTTGTGATCAGTGCTGAGTGTGGCACCGTGGCCTTAACTAGTTAGGACGCTGTCACTTCCTTCGTTGCTGTTCCTAGCACGTCTTGGACGTACTTTCTACGCTAATGGAAGTCGAGCGGTTCAGTTCGGCTGGCGCGTTCTGCTGCAATCATATTGCCAGACTGTTGAAATTGGGGGATAGAGTTTATTTCTGTTAGTGAATCTGAAGAAATTAGAGTGACATTCGCGTGACTTTGGTTCGGAGCTGGTGGCTAACTCCAGGCATGTTTGGAAAGTTATCTGGGGAAGTTGCAGTTACTTTCGTGTGAGAGAAATGGCACTGTTGCTTTCGGCAATGAGGCATTTCCGATTTGGAAAGCTTTGTAAACCAAGGGCTGCTTGGAGCTCTTTATTAGTGTTTTGTCAGTGACTACGGTAGTTCAGGGTCTGAGGTAGACTGTCTCGTTTGCTTGGAAGTTGGGGTCCTTTCCTGTTTTTGTGGGGTGTGGATGTTATTAGGGATTTTATTGCGGATTGGATTTCCATTATGTGGCAGGTGGAATGGAACGTGCAAAACTGAGATTCTATGTCCTCCCAGAATCTTTTAATAGTTTTGCTGGATGGTTTATTGCGTTAGTCATTCTAGGCACGATAGAGATCCTGTGTGCAGAGTGTATGAGGTATCGACTATTGCTCAGCATTTTTACTGGATTTTGTCTTCAACTTTTGTACAACTGTTTTGGCATTCTTGTCGTGCCGTGGGGAGTAAGGGAAAGTGATAGCTATGTTTGGTTTTTTTGTGTGATTGTCATCATCCCAAGATAAGCTGCATAATGCTTGGAATGATTTGGACTTTAATGGGGGATTATAAACTCGTCAACTAAGAAGCAACTTGGGACTTTCATGCGCATCACCTGGAAGAATTAAATTAGGTTATATATTTCTTTTAAGGACTAATCTAAAGCTTTTACTTTGATCAGATTGTCCCTGTAGCACTACACCACCATGACCGTCAATCTTATAGTTGACATCTTTGTATACTTCCAATCCATCCATGGTGACTTCCTATGTATGGATCCATATAATGGAGAGAATAGTCTTTGAAGGAGTAGTGGACGAAGAAAGAATGGGGATATCGAGGAATAAACAGGGATGATCTATGCATGATCGAATAGTTGGGACAGGTTGGAGGGAACCATATGCTTGATCAGAACCCATTTTTTGGACTTATTGACGGGCTCTCGTCTAGCATGGTTTTTGTCATGACAAGAAAAGTAAAAGTTCTTCTTCCCCATATATTTGTAGTCAGAGTAGGAAGATGTTGGCTAGTTACTGTAATAATTTTTTTATAGCTGGAAGGAGCTTCTGGCCTGTTGTCATAAAAAGAAACTGTTGAAGTTCTTCCCAAAATATTTTTAATCAGATGAGGAAGATGTTGGCTAGATAGTGTAATTATTCTATAGGTAGAAGGTGAACCTTGTTTACCTACAACACTGAAAGAGCGGATGGTGGATTGGGTTAATAGACTTTGAACTTGCTTTCTCATTTGTTGGATGGAGTAAGTAGTGTTGTCTGAACTGAAGCTGGGATTATTGGGTATAGTTCTTGATGATTAGCATGTAGTTGCAGCAGAATGTATCGATATTAAAGTTATGCATAAGAATTAGTTTTAGTAGGTGTTAAGAAATATGCTATGTATACAACAGTGTTGGCCCAATTCTTGTCATATTTGGTTCTAACAAGAAACCGCTTGCATTTTGGGAAAACGATCCTCTCATATGATATGTTAGGGGTTTAAATCCAGACACTTTCTCTTATTTCTATTTTACCACTTTTCATATTCTAGTGTTCCAACCTTAGGTCATTTGGTTGATGTCTTTGCTCGATATCCTATTTAATTAATGTGGGGGACCTGATGTGAGAGAGACTATTAAGAGATGCATTATATGCATATGGTGGGCTTGTTATGCGATAGCTTAATCAGAAAGCCAATTTCACGTGACTTGATAAGTCCATTGGTCTTGAAATAGAAAGGTGAAGCTAGAGCACTATAAGCAAATCAAAGAAAAGCCAGTTATATATAATAATATGCATATTGTGTATCTATATGGATAGAAAGATGACATATAATTATCTTCTTGGCAGAGACCTTCTACTGAGCTTGTTCGAGCTGTAAACAAATTCAAGGCTGATTTTGGAGGACAGGTTGTTTCTCTGGAGCGTGTTCAACCTTCAGCAGATCATGTTCCTCACAGGTTTTTGTCTTTGAATATTGCAGCAATACGTCCATTATCTAACTGCATACATTGCCTTTCTGCTTTCCTTCTGATATGTGATGTCAAATACACTTTCTCTTGACGTCATATATAAAAACAGATTTTGTTTAGTAATTCTCGGGAGGATAACAGAGTCTAGACTTTAATGTGTTTTGTGCTTTTCTGCAATTATTTTATCCGATCGGACAGTATGCATACAGAAGATCACTGCATTGGTGCCCTCATTAGATGAATTTACAGTGCTTTAGTAATCAAGTGTTGTGCATATGTAGCTAGCCTACTCCTCCAAGGCTCAACTTTCATCCTCTCAAACTTGCAATCTTGTTCCTGAGAATGAAATCTCTTTCAAGATTATTTTTTTAATCGGTTAAACTGTTGACAATAAAGAGGTCTTTCTTTTTATGGCTGTTGTTTTCTAAGCATTCTCGCCTATTAATTTGTCGATTATGTCTGCTCCTCTTCTTCATGCAGGTACTTATTGGCTGAAGCAGGCGATACATTATTTGCTTCTTTCGCTGGTACAAAGCAGTACAAGTATGTACAATGAACGTTATAAGCATGCATTAGCTCCTTAGCTGGTTCTAACAGTGTTGTTTTTCTTGAATTGCCTCTTTGAAGGGATGTCATGGCTGATGCAAATATTTTGCAAAGTGCTATTTTTCATGATGATATAGAGGATTCTGACAGTATCGAAGTCACCGAAGCTGCCCAAGTTGATGGTTCAAAGAAAAGTGTGGAAGGTTCATCAAATTCTGTTGGGATTAGGGTTAAGCAGCCAAAAGATGTTCCTAAGCCAGCTGCTCATCGGGTAAGATGGACATTAAAGTTCTTAGTGCCTAATTTCCATGGCATATCTTGGCTAATCTGTTAATAATTTCTGTCTTATGCTTTGTTTTATTGCTTAAACTTTCTGCCCAATACCCATCTTGTTTTCACATATGAGAGTTATAATTGTCTAATCGTATAGGGGTTTATGGCTCGTGCCAAAGGAATACCTGCTTTGGAGTTGTACCGTCTAGCTCAGAAGAAGAAGAAGAGTAAACTTGTCTTATGTGGACATTCACTTGGTGGAGCAGTAAGTACAGTCAGACTTTTAATTAACTAGATGTGCTTTGCGAGACTAATGATCCAGTTTACTTCCCTCTCCTGTGCTTTTAGGTAGCAGCATTGGCTACGCTTGCCATTTTGAGGGTTATATCTGCTTCCTCTTCATCAAAGGAAACTGAAAAAGTTCCAGTTAAATGCATAACATTCTCGCAGCCCCCTGTTGGAAATGCTGCTTTAAGAGAGTATGTTGCAGAGTTCTTTTACCATGATTTAAGTTGATATTGTTTGTCACTTTCCCTTCACGTCTCCTTTTTCTTGCTTTTGTTAATGACCAAAATTTTGAATGTGCTCTGATTGATATATCGGTAGACACTGTAGTTCCAAATGTTTCTTAGAGCCTGTTCTTTCTTCCTTTCAGCTATGTCAATACAAAAGGGTGGCAGCACTACTTCAAGAGTTACTGTATTCCAGAAGATTTGGTGCCCCGTATTTTATCTCCTGCTTATTTTCATCATTATAATTCTCAATTGCCATTGACCCCTACTGAAGGTGACCCTGAAGGTTCCCAGAATGTAATGATGAAACAAGAGGGACCAAGAGAGAAACTAAAGAAAGGAAATGATGGTGAACAGTTGGTTCTGGGATTGGGCCCTGTGCAAAAATCTTTTTGGAGACTTTCAAGACTCGTTCCCTTGGAAGGCATGAGAAGACAATTCAACAAGTTCAGTGGAAAGCAGGTTGATTCTTTAGAAACATCTACTAAGAATTCTACAGTGCCTGAAGATGAAGTAATCGAAGCACAGTCTCTTGAGATCCAAGAGGGTTCTGATGGTATTTCTTTAAAACCATTCTCTGACATAGATAAGGGGTCACCAGGTATGACAATGCCTGGAAAGATGATGGAAAATAATGGCAAGAAAGGCGGGGATAGTAGGACATGGCGCAGGGTGCCTTACTTACCTTCATATGTACCATTTGGGCAGGTGTGTGCTGGCGCTTAAGTTTTCATCTTTTGCTATCTGAGATTTAGCTGAAAATCTGAGTGCAAGGGTGCAGTGGGGAATTTTTTCAATAATGGTAGACCTACTAAGAAATTATACTATTTAGTTATTAACTAAGTAACGTGGTAAAGTCTTATTAGGTATTTGAACTAGCCAGCTGCTTCTGGCATATGCCTCACTTGTTCAAGCACTCACTTAATGTTTAAAGGCTTTTTAGTACTTCTAGCATATAGATTATTTGGGTAGATGATACACTCCCTTTAAGTTTGGACACCATGGAGTAATATTAACAACTTTTAGTGGGCTTTTGGTACTTCTAGCATATAAGCTATTTTACTAGATGATTGAGTGTTCATGTTGTCAGTTGTCAGGCTGTGGAAAGTAGTGGCATGAATTTTAATCTAACAACGGAAAGGTTTATGTGTCAGTTTGGATCAGTCTCTTTGATTAATGTCAACTAGTTGGTTTTAAGGTTTACATGTCAATCTACATCAGTTTCTTTGATCAATGCCAACTAGTTGGATCCTGTCTGTTGGCTGCCGACATCAAGCATATATTTGGATTTGGTCATAAGACATTCTATAAGCACCCATAGAGTGTCAGTTTTTAGACCCAGTAGGAGCATTTATGTTGTGATAGTTACGTCTTGATTGCTCATTTCATGTTCTTTCTGATGATAAATTATCTGGGAATTTCTGGGTTGTAACAGTTGTATCTTCTTGGTGATATATCCGTGGAATCACTGTCAGGAGCAGAGTATTCGAAGCTGACATCGGTACGAGCTTTTATTGCCATGAAATCACTTCTTAGGTTTGGGTAATTAGTGTAGTTGTGATATTTAATGATTATTCTTTTTTCTTCTGGAGTCCCTTTTAACTTTTGATCGGCTCTTTAGTTATAGTGCTTTGTAGGATCTCTGATCTTTTTTGCTTCTTCTGGCAAAGACATTTTCAGGTTAGATCTGTGATTGCGGAGCTAAGAGAACGGTTTCAATCCCATTCTATGAAGTCTTATCGATCTCGATTTCAGAGGTAATTTGCCAGAGAATCAGAATCTACCCTGCTCATCTTATCGGCAGTTGAGGTTTTAACAACTTTAGGATCCGTCAGTTTCTAGATTTCTTAAATTTATTCTTGTTTTTTACATTTTCGCAGCTTAAATGCATATTTGTTATCTTGCCAAAATGTTGCATTATGTCTTTTCATGTTGTTCAACTGGGAGTTGTCTTCCTTACATTGAGCATCCGTTCTTTTAAGGCCCTATCTACTTTATCACAATAGTTTAAGGCAAACATGGCATTTGAAGTTCTTTTAATTTGGCAAATAAACAAAATATCTGAAGTTCACCTCATTTTTCTTATATTCTTATCCTTTTTGAGCGGAATGTGCTTAACATTTGAACTCATTTTAATCAATTTTTAAAGCTTGGACCATAGTTTGGGGCATTTTTGGAGCTTAATACGAAGGAGGTACTTTCTTATTTATTAAAGACCTGAGAAATGTATGCTAAAATGGTTATTGCAATATTCATACCCTCCTAAAATTCAATGTATCATACTCTGAGATTTCTAGCAATGAAGTTTATTTTCTTTAAACATTTTTGAAGAAAGATGGTCATTCACAATTTTATTCAGTCATAACTCTTTTTGTATTTCTTATTTTTTGGAAATAGTTTTACCGGTCATCCACTTCTGCTGTTGTTGTGAGAATATTTCTGGCACTAGTGCCTTTGGGTCTTTTTTGGCCATCACCATGAATTGTTGGTGACTTACGTTTGTATTCAGAAAAAGATGGGCAAATGGATCAAGGATTGAATAAGGGGTGTCAATGGGTCGGGTTGGGTCAGGTTTTGATGTTACCCGACCCGACCCCAATCGTAAAGGGTCATGCTTTGGCCCGACCCGACCCGAAACGCATTAGACCCAAACAAAAGGGTCGGGTCTGGTCGGGTCGGGCCAGAGCGTGAACCTTTACAAGTTTGGTTTCAATTTCTTGTTTAGCTCAAAAACTCTAGAGAGTTGAGAGCCAAAACGCACAGAGAGAGATGATTACTTCTTTTCTTTTGTTTATTTTATCCTACTTTACCATTTTTTCTCAACGGATGAGGACCAAAACGCACGGACAGTACCGGTGTCGAAAAGGCTTGCGTGCGACCCGTTTTGACCCGACCCGACCCGACCCTAAATTTAGGGTATTTTTGGGTCGGGTCCGAGTATGGAGCAGGTATCGGAAAATACCCTAAGTTTAGGGTCGGGTCGGGTTGGGTCGGGCCTTTTTGACACTCCTAGGATTGATTGTTTTGCTTGTGCTACCTTCATGTTCTCATTCTTTAAGGGCATCTGTTCCTTGGCAGGATCTATGACCTTTGCTTGAGCGATAATGCCTTAGCTTTTCTAGGAAGAGAACAAATGCAGCACTTCCCCCATCTACAGCAATGGCTAGGTCTTGCTGCTGCCAACACTGTAGAGCTGGGGCATATTGTAGAGGCCCCAACCATTCGCTCGGCTACTTCAATTGTTCCTCTGGGTTGGAGTGGTAGTCTTGGAGAAAAGAACAGAGAACCATTCAAAGTAGATATCGCTGGCTTTGGTTTGCATCTTTGCACCTTAGTACATGCTCAAGTGAATGGTACCTGGTATGGCACATTTCACCTTATATTATATACACTGGATTTTCTATGTCAGGCTTTTTTTTTCTAGATCTGTCTATTCATCTACTTTTATTGGAAAGATTTTTTTCTCATTTAAATTTATTACGAGCAAAGACTACAGTGAAATGCAGTGATGGCTCTATCAGCCTCTTCTAGACACATAAGAAGATCAATAGTGTTTTATCATGAAGTGAAACTTGGACCCTCTTGTGCTCAATGGGATCATTTATAGTGAAGTATAAGTCGATGATTTGTAACATGCGTTGGCCTGATTGCTGCTTTATCGCACATCAGATGTGAAATGGTGCAGAGCAAGTTCTGTTCCACAAGCATCCTAGCTGACTACCTGAGATAATGTATTGTGATATTTATTCTAGCATGAGGTTTATACATTGGATCTTTTATCTGTTGCATTTATAAGCTTTTGGTACCTGTTATGGATTGAGACTTGAGTGACAGAACATGTGAAGTAAAGACTGATGCCAAGCTCACATTACTGATTGCCATTATATACCCTTGTGGTTCTGACAATTTTATTAAGAATATTTCCTGGATAGAAACATCTTTTTCCAAGCTGAGTTGCAGCTTCTCCTAGCTGCCTGCGGAATATATTTGTGTCAATTCACGAAATCAGTTGCTCATAGGTGGATGATGGGAATTATGCTTATGTTTGAAACTATTTTTCTTGCAATCTGTGTTCTGGTTTGTAAATAGTGCTTTCTTGGAAAATATTCAGACTGATCGATGGTTCTAGAATTTACTTGTAATACCCCCTAGTGCAGTCGGCCTAAATTATGCTTATGAGGCATAACTTCCAGTCACGTTAGTGGAAGCCTTCATTTTCTACTAGCACAGATTTTTCTAGTGGGAGTCATGACAATGGCTTCTGATAGGTTTGATGTGTGAGGGGACGATTGAGCATATATCCTGAGCTCTATGATTACTTTGATTAGCAGGGGGGATGGGCTCTGAGTGTCTAATACTTCTTTTTTCTGTTTTAGCAAAAGCTGCTTTTGTTTATAGTAGTAGTAGTGGACATCTTCCTCATATGACATAGAATTTTCTTTTTATCACTACTTTTCTTATGCTCTGTCTCTACTCTTTTGGTGTTAACATTTTTGTGTTCACTTCATCATTCTCAATTATTTACCCTCTTTGACAATTGTTCACTCGACTTAATAAATCTTCTACAGGTGCTCAACAACAGTGGAGAGTTTTCCGTCCGCCCCATCATATTCTTCCAGTCACGATGAGCATGAATTACAAAAGATGCGAGTCTTAGTGGGCGCTCCATTGAAACGACCACCACAGCATCAGATTGTTGTAGATCCTTTGATGCTCCCATTTTCTTCAATCCGTTCAGAATCTGTTAAAATGAATGTCATGCAAAACTCAGATTCATCAAACGAAGGGAATATCACGTGTCCAGCTGATTCAATTGATTTGTGTATATTTTGCACCAGTGACTTTGCCACTGTCTCCAGGGAGGTTCATCTGAGAACTCGAAGAGTCCGACTGCTTGGCCTTGAGGTAGACTTGTTCTCAATTATTACTAAGATCATTTTGTGGTACTTGTGTCTGTCATTCTTATATGTACAACTTATACCCTTTCTCAGTTTCTTAAGCCAAGAATATCACTTAAGTGTTGCATATACTATCGGTGCAGGGTGCTGGTAAAACTTCTCTACTCAAGGCAATAATGGGACATGGCAGAACAACGACAATTGCCAATATCGAGAATCTGCTTTCAGAGCCTGATGTCCAAGAAGCCATTGCTGGTGGCATTTGTTATTCAGACTCTGTGGGAGTTAATCTTCAGGTAACTTCTTTACTTTCCATTTTTCCTTTCTTCTTTCAATCTTTAAGAGCCATTATAACTTTTCATAAAGTTCACATACTGTTGCCCAGAGCTATATATTCAACATATTTAGTATTTGTGGATTGATAAGATTGTTTTGATGTTGTTTTTATTTGACATGCATATCTTCTGATCACAATTTTGGCATTGTATTGCCTTCTTTGTTTCTTATTAGCACCCATGAAACATTTGCCATCTACAGAAGCAATGTGTCCCTCTATCTCTTTTCCTTTCTCTGTCTCGAGCCAGCTTGAACCAGAATCTAATTTCTTTCTGTTCAATTAAACCTGTTTCTTTTGTTAATTGTGTAGCTGAGTATTTTTGGCTTACATTCTGCAAAATTTTCTGTTTTTTATTTGGTGCAGGAGCTTAAAATGGAGACCTTGCGATTTAGGGATGAATTATGGAAGGGAATCCATGACCTTAGTCGGAAGACAGATTTAATTGTGCTTGTGCATAATATCTCCCATCGAGTACCTCATTCTAACAGTCCAAATGGAATGGAGAAGAGGCCAGCTCTCTTATTCTTGTTAGACGAGGCTAAAGCTCTTGGAATCCCTTGGGTTCTTGCCATAACAAACAAGTTCTCTGTCAGTGCACACCAGCAAAAAGCAGCCATTGATACTGTTCTTCATGAGTATCAAGCAATGCCAAGCCACACTGAGGTCGTCAATTCCTGCCCTTATGTCATGCCTGGTGCTGCAACTGCTTCTCTGTCTTGGAGCGCAGGTACAGGAAGCTCTGATGGGCAAGTGAATACACAAAGGCGAATCTTTGCTCCAATGAACCTTGTCAGGTGGCCTTTCCAGAGAAAGGACACTGTTTTTCCAGTTGAAGGAGTGAACTCTCTGTGTCATCTTATCCATAGAGTGCTTCAGAGTCATGAGGAAGCCTCTTTAGAGGTAAAACACCAAAAGATTTTTCTCTCTTCAAATTCTGATTCTATGGTTTTCTGGGAGGAATTGTTGGAGAGTATGCTGACCTGGTTTCCTCGTGTGATTAATCAAATTTTTCGACAATAAGCATAGTTTGGAAATCATGATGTAAAAATGAAGTAATGTTATCATACTAATAACTATAGATTTGACAAGGTCTGGCTTGCAGGTTTTCTACTGGTTTTGCTTGGTGCAGGTCTTACCCATACTTTCTTGCTTACTGATTTGTAACCTGTCGTGAATAATACTTGCAAAGGACCTGTCTCTCATATTTACTTTGTTTAAAAAAATTCGCTTTATCAGCATATAAATCCAGCTTGCTTCTTCTCAGTTTAGTGAGCGAGTGTGAAGTATAAATGGAAATTACTCCAGGGTCAACCTTCCGAGTTTTGTGTGGACATCTTATCATTTCAGAAGTCCAATTAATCTTGCGTTTTTGGATCTGTTCTGATTTTTCCTTCATGAATAGTACTTGCAAATAGGACACTAGGATTATATCACTTTGTACTCTTTAGACATATTAGCACATCAACGCAGTTTGTTTAATTTCAGTAGTGATCAAGTGCGAAGTAAAGATGGAAATTTTGTACACATGTCAAGCTTCCAGGAATTCTGTGGTTGTTTCATCATTTCAGCAGTTCAGCAGTTCAATTAATATAACTTTCATAGATTGCTGTTCTCTTTTCAATTCTTTCTAGTAATTGATTTTTGCGTCTGGGTCATGTCCCCATGGTACCTCTTTAATGAAGAGAATATGGGTTTGAAAAAGAATGGATGCTATCATACCATAGTCTCTTTTCTTCTGTATCAATTTTTAATCCTGGAGCTTCTTCTTATGACACTGTTTCATTTGAATTAAATTGCAGGAGCTTGCAAAAGAAAGACTTGCCATAGAATTGGCTCAAAAGGATGCCATGTCAATTGATATGGGCCGAGACGCTCAAGGTAAGTCCTCTTTGTCAGCTGCGACTGTCGGTGCTTCTCTTGGAGCTGGTCTTGGTCTTGCCCTGGCCGTCGTCATGGGTGCAACATCTGCCTTGAGGAAGCCATAGGATCGATATGTCACGGTGTATTTCTTGTGGTTAGCTGTCTATCTAGATGTGTGAAGTATAATTTACGTTAGGAGATGAGGTAGGCTAGAGGTACCAGCTGCGATTGGCCGGCCATTGATTCATTCTATTAATGTAAATTATCCACTGCCAAGAAATGTATTTCCTCTTGGTAGGCGTGCCCAAATTTTCTGACTTAAGATGCGAAGCTCTCAATCAGGATCGCTCCTCTTCTTGTTTTACATTAAGTAGGCAGCAGCATCTTCTCAAGATGTCTAGTTCTTTCTCCCAGGAGACATGTCTCAATTGTTTTGTGAAAAATGAGTTATTTAAAATATAGTTTTTGAAAAAAAAAATCACTTATATCGCTTTTAAAAATAAACAAGCGAAAATTTTATCATTCTTGTGAAAATAATTAAGTATAAATTATTATTGATGATAAAAATAATTTTCATTAACTTTATTTTTTTACTAATATAAGTAATTATTTTTTGAAAGATATTTTTTAAATTCTTTATATTTCATGGAACAAATACACATGTTTCATCTTTTGCTTAATCAAAACCTTACTCCTGTAAAATGCCAAAAACTGTCACGGAGATTCTCATATAAATTTACCCTAAGAAGTAAATTTTAAATTTTAGCTTTATTCAAAAGGAAATGAAAACCTAAAGCAAAAAATTGGATTAGATTTGTTGAAAGCTAATGGCACCAAAATTTGGAAATAAAATTGGTTAAATGGATGGATCCCACTGAAAATTGATATTCGAGAGAGAGAGAGAGAGAGAGAGAGAGAGAGGGAGGGAGAGTTCCCATGCAACGATACATGCTTATTATCGATGACCATGGAAATTCTCTCCATAAAAATTGAGTTTCGGTTTTTCAGATAAAAAGGAAGAAAACCGTAAAGTTCATTGGCGGGGACCAATTGACGAAATAAGACAGTACAAGAGACTCCAAAAAATTGATGGAGCATGCATGAAGGATCGGACATCATCTAGCGCAGCACGAGTAGAAACTCCGACCTGACGAGTTGGCGCCATTTTTGGCTAGGGTCACTCGATTTACAGACAATTCCGCCTTGTATGAATCAGAGTTGAGGACCTTCCTGCTGATGTTCTTGTATATCTCACGGATAACAATCTCGAACGATATCTGAACATTTGTGGAATCGAGGGCGGAGGTCTCCATAAAGAATAACCCTTCTGCTTCCGCAAGGGCTTTGCCCTCCTCGGTGCTCACCTCTCTGATATTGTTTAGATCGCACTTGTTAGCCACGAGCATTCTTGCGACGGTGGTATCACAGTGAGCTGCATCATTGTTAAAACAGGGTGAGACTTTCCGACCAGAAAACAGGCACAAGAACATACGGAAAACTATCACATTCTTATGTTTTGGGGCCATAAGCAGAGGGAAGTAGTAAAGGCTAAGAGCAGTAGGCCTTCGGAATTTAGGGTCAGAAGGGCAGGGTAATAAGGAGAGGAAATAAAATGCTCGGAGAAACTGGCTTCTTTGTTGCTGCTAAAAGAATACTAGATCAGATTACAGTTCTTCAGAGTCAACATTAGGAAAGTAACTTGATCATAGGCAGTCACAGTACTAAAGGGAAGTAGGCTGGAACACTTCTCTAAATCACATGAAAGAATCAATATCATCTCAGTTAGCCTGTCTTAAGGTCATAATTTCTGAAGCATGCTGGGTTACCATAGGCATGGTTGATAGTTAGTTTAATACTAATCGATCACAATATGTGAGATTCATTTTTTCAGATGTTAGTCAAATCAGAGACCAACAACTCTATCCGAGGCACCCTTCCATGGACGGATGGACACAAACAGACAAGTTGTTGATATTTCTAAGACAAGAAGAAACCTCTGCAAAACGAAACAGGGCATTTTCATGGAGACAACAATTATGGAAACGCTAGAGTACAGAAACTCATGTGCAATCAGGGAAATATCATTCAATATATGCAGATAGCCTTCCACTATCAGTAGGACCTAGATCCATAGTAGCATTAAATGAGCAACCCATTAATAGCAAAGCAGTTAAACGATCCTAGAACATAAATGGTCAAATTAATTAAACCCATGTATGTGAATTGCTATGCATAATGCAATTACAAGCAACAATTCCAATTGGATGTGAATAGATTGTTGGTCCGATCCATCTTACCGCACAATAAAAGTATTAAATACCATAAACTATAGTGTCATAAATTCCTCATAGAAAACTTCTTTGTGCTTCAGTGAAGTACTCCGGACAAAATTACTCACTGCAACAAATCTAACCATCTTAAATCTTATTCCTTTAACCTACCATGCATTTCATTCGCACTCAATTCGCACTCAACTTGGTGGCGAAAGGAATGAGGGAGTATCAGAATTCATATCTCTAGTAGTAGCATTAATTAGTTGCTTCCGAGAATGCCCATCTATATATCCTTATCCATCTTTGCAAAGAAGCATTAGGTTTCAAGTCAAATTTTCTGCACCCTATAAATGGAAGTAAATGACCAGACTGCAAATAGCATCAAGCAGCTTAAACCCACGAAGCAATCAATCACAAAAAGTCTAATGCGCTATGTGATGGGGGCAGAGTTTCGCTTACTATCGAGCTCGCCGAGCCACCGCTTGACACTCTCGAAGGTGATCCTCCGGGTGATGTCGTAGACGATGAGCGCGCCGACGGCGCCCCGGTAGTAAGCGGAGGTGACGGCCCGGAACCGCTCCTGGCCGGCGGTGTCCCAGATCTGGGCCTTCACCTCCTTGCCGTCGATCTCCACGACTTGGGTCTGGAACTCGACCCCGATGGTGGCCTTGGTGTTGATGTCGAACTCGTCGAGCGCGAACCGGGAGAGGAGGTTGGACTTCCCGACGGCGGAGTCGCCGATCAGCACGATCTTGAAGAGGTACTCCTCCCCCTGCTCGTCGTCGTCCATCTCGCCGGGTCGGGTCGGAAAGGGGGACAATGCCGGAGCTGGTTCGGTTAGGGTTTTTCGCGGTGGAGGAGGAGGAGCAGGAGACTGGATTTTATACGAGGGGAGACGAGAGAGTAAGAAGTGTGGAGTATGAAATGGGAGGGAGACAGACACAGACAAGAGAGGAGTTAAAACTGACGTTGACGAGCGCCAGGGGAAGGGGTAGTGCGGACATGAGGGCGTGATTGGCGGGTTTTTGATTGAGGGGGGAAATCATTTTTTTTAAATTGAGATAATGACACAACAGTATCCGAATTTCGACTCGGTATATAATTTAATCTTTAAACTTTAGTTCAACGGGTAATAATACGATCTATAAAATTTAGTTTAATTTATTTAATATAATCTGTGAACTTTTGATACATATTTAATATAATTCCTGAATTACATGAAAATATTAAATATAATTCTTTTGTTAATTCAATAAAACTATATTGA
Source organism: Corymbia maculata (assembly GCA_014182735.1). NCBI lineage: Eukaryota > Viridiplantae > Streptophyta > Magnoliopsida > Myrtales > Myrtaceae > Corymbia > Corymbia maculata. The sequence goes on along the minus strand of CM024689.1, from coordinate 6,691,186 downwards.
ATATTTTTATATAGTTCATAATATTACATTGAACAGATTAAAGGTTAAGGAGTCACAATGTACATTTGGCTAAAATTCATGGACCAAATTGCAAATTGGATTAGGATTCATGAATTATTTGTGTCATTTTCTTTTTATAATTTCTTTAGTGACGATTAATTAAATTAAATAATTACTCAATTTTTTTCTTTTTTTTTTCCAGGAAAAGGGTTTTGAATAGTTGACTCTTTTTTTTTTTTTGGGCAGTACCATTTCCGAGCCTTTTGTATAAAAAAAAAACGCATTGTTTAAGGTACCCGATTAATAATCGACATAACGTCAGGTTTGATCAAATAATTGATATTTTATTTTCTTCTTTCGTTGCTAATTTATGAACAAGAACAGCCATTTTTCTATTTAAATATATTTTCATAATGTTCCTGTCCGCCACCATGACCCGTGAGTTGCGAAGAAGAGCATCGTTTGACGCGTCGGAAAGTCGTGCAAAGTTGTCTTGTCCCGATTCGGAAAACGGACTTTCCTTCTGTCTCTTTGGGTGGCCTCACATTGGTATCCAGCTATGCAAAGGTCAAAAGAACGTAATCACTTTTCGGATCGGAACGATCGCGTTCGTCGCTTTTCTGTTTCTCCTATCGAATTTTCCGATGCTCATCAAGCTTTTCGACTGGAACCCAAGAGCGGGTTGGGTTGACAATGGCAATGTCTGTCGAGAAGCATCTCCAGATTTGAAAGCAGGCGTCGAGAAACGAATGCACACATCTTCTGTCATTTCCCTTTAAATACTGTACATTTGTGATATCCCGAGTCTCCATTACCTCGAGGTTATTTGTAAATAAAAAAATAAAAAAATTGTTACAGTGAAATAGGTGCGGTTTCCGGCACAGCTATCCGTTTTCTTCTTTATTTTTCGTTCGTTTTTGCTGTAAAACTGTACAATAATTCATCCTTATATGCGGGCCTCGTATACTTTTCAGCAGTTGGCTTGCCTAAAACTTCTGGGGAAGGGGATAACCTCCCTGACATCTGTGAGTCCGGTGGCGAACAGGACCATCAGGTCGAAATGGACGCTGAATCCCGAATGTTTGACGGTTCCGTGCCTCCGAAGATCCAAGTACCACTCGTACTGCTCCTGAGGCACTCCCCTTTCTTTCATCCTGCAATTTATGATGACACCAGCAGCATATCATGTCATCAACCATTCTTATGTTGGTAAAGGAGCACATTTTTGTGCATTAAGAAAACCCAATAAGCTATGATAATCTCATGCACTGGCCAACGTAAATTCGATGTTTGACGTACTCCATTCAGAAAGCATCTTATAGATTGACTTAATCTCTTGGCAAAAGAAGACAGCAGATCGAGTAACTCACCTCTTGCTCAGTAAATCAATTCGTTCCTCACTTTGGCTACCCGTCAGAAATTTTCCGACCTGCAAACAAGACACGAGACAGAGTTAGGACCAGGGGTATTAATTCTTGAATGAGAGCAACTGGGAATCTCTTCTTATATGAATTCAAGAAATAAAAAAAGAATGGAAAAGCAACACCTTACCTTTGGAAGAAACATTTCGAAAGCGGCCGCTGTCTCTCCATCATCATTTTGGCGTACATAAAATGGCACCGCTTCTTTTGGATAATTGTAGACGATCACAGGGCCCTTATAAGTCTCATCCGCCAAATGGCTGTCATAAGATAAACAGGAGCTACATTCACTGAAAAAGAAAGATCCTTTCCAAGGTAATTGACAGGTCGAAATTATCGCCACTATCTACAGTACCTGAGATGTTCTGCGGTTAGAGCAGCACCCCCTTCAATTTTCATTTCCTTATTATCTGGGGCCTAGAAGCAAAATCAGAACATTGGTGAGACTCGGATTTAATAGCGCCCACTAGACGTGTAATGACATTTTGACAAACAAAATGATGAGGCATGGACTGACTTTTTTCAAAGCCTCCACTGCTTCTCTGTAGGTGATCTTGACAAATGGTTTTGACAGTACAGATTGAAGGCGATCCACGCTTGCTTTGTCGATTCGTTTAGCAACAAATTTCATGTCTTCAGCACAATTATCCAGGATCCACTTGCACGAGAATTTGAAGAAATTATCGGCGCACTCCATGACATCCTAAATAATCACAAGGCATGATGAGATCAAGTGGAGAACAAAGAATGGAGGCAGCCCTCTCACTACCTTCACCTAATTATTCTCGGACTAGACTAAAGATCCTCAGAGAAGAGAAAACACTTAGCAAACATAGAGCAAAATCCCAGATCTAATTGTCCAAGCCAATAAACACAGACGTACATACTGCAATATACTAACGAGAACTTCCAAGAAAGACAGCAACTGAGACTATATTTAGAAATCAAGATATCAGAAAATACTGGCTGCAGCCTTAGTTTTTCCGTGCATCCAATTTTCTAGCGAGAACAAATATAATGAGTTGCTTCACAATACATTATTCAATATGGTCATGCTATGCACGAAACAGCTATGATTTAATGTGGAGTGACTGGAGATGGGCCGGGAATATATTGATCGCGGGAAATTAGAAAATTTTTACCTCTAACTCGGAAAACGCGATTTCAACCTCAACCATCCCCATCTCTGCAGCTAGTTTATGTGATTCTGTTCTATCTGCTCGAAATCTGGGTCCAAAAGAGTAAACCTGTCCCAAGGCACAGGAATAACTTTCCAGATGTAACCGACCAGAAACTGTTAGGTAAGTCTCATGTGGAAAGAAATCTTCAGAGAATTTCATTTCTTCAGCCTTCATAGGAGCTCCTGGCTTTAATTTTTCTTTGGCTTCTACATGTGATGCTAGCTCATCTGTTTTCTTTAAATCCTGAAGGGCAGCAACAAGTGCTTCCTTATTGCTGTCAGTTCTCCTGAGTTCTTCAACTAGCTTACTTTTCTCCCTAGCAGCAGCTTTTATGGCTTCAACACTCGCACCAGTGCTCTCCTTCATGACTGTTTGATCCTTCTGCGAAACTGTTTTCCTTGAAAGTACAACTACATGGAACTTTTGGCTGGATCCTTCAGCATCTGTACTTGTGATGATTGGTACTTGCACATGGAGGAAACCATTATCGTGAAAGAATGTGTGAGTAGCAAAAGTGAGGGCATTTCGTATATGCATGATAGATGCCACCTGCATGAGCAGGAAACATTTCCATTAAGTTGTTAGCAAACTCCAACTGCTGCTTTAAACTACTAATATGGAATCAAGAAAGGAAATTTACCGTAGTTGTACGAGGTCGAAACTGCAAGCTGTTTCTCAAAGCATCCAAAGGCAGTCGCTTTTTGATAATATGTAACTGTCGTGATCTACAGTCCCAATGTGAAGAATTTTTTCTGCTGTAAGCCCGATGGTGTGCTTGCCTGGCGTTTCCTGCCGCTTCAATGTGCCTTCAACCAACACACACGTCCCAGTAGGGAGGAGCAGACTGGGGGAAGCTAATGAGTCGTCTACCTCTACCTGAAACATTGTATAAGAATGAAAGTCACCGTTAGGCATCTATAATCAGGATATAGTAATTGACTCGTATCCAAGATATGCCGATGGACTATTTATGTAGCCAAAAGCTTCCATTTCTACCATCGATCCACTAGCCACTACCAAACATGACAGATCAACGAAAACCATTTCAACAGTATGCTGCTAATTTCAGGCAACATCCTTAACCAGTACAACCATATCTAATCTGTTAATCTTGACTCACGAGATCTTATGCATTCGCGCCTATCCTATCACGTCGAATCAATCTTATTTCTCTCGCAGGGGTCTGAGAAGGACACCTAAGAGATGACAAGAACACCTCCTAATTCCTAGTCATCCAGCCTAGAGGCCTCCTGCTGCCTAATCAAGTATGTCTCTGAACCCAAGAATTCATCCGAAGTTACTCGCCGTCATTCATAGCATGGCATCAGAGTTAGATTATCATAAATCTGGCAGATGCCTGATAATTTGCCATGCAAGGAGAGGGTTGGACAATATAAACCTTCATTTACTGTCTAATTAAACCTGTAATGAATGGGCAGCAATCTCGCATAAACTCTAAACTTTAAAAAAAACTCATGTACCAGCAAGCTCGCAACGCAAGAGCCATCGTTAATTTGCAAAAAGGTAATGGATGGTGGCGGCGGTGGCGGTGATGGCTCTGGCTTAGTGGGGCCTGCTTCGATCCTGTGTCGAATAGGATGGCTGCCTCCACCGAAGACCTTCATGATCGACTTAAAGAGCGGTATCCGAGTTTGAAACAACTCCACGCAGCTGACGTCCTTATGCTCCGCCCCGCCGACCTTAACTTGAGCCGGCGGCGCAGGCCCCGGCACCGGAGCCGGCACTTCCTTCCTCTCCTCCTTGGAGGACTTCACCCAGCCTCCGACCACCAGCCTCTCCCCAACCAGACCAAGCCCGCCGTCGCTCCTCTCCAGCACGGTCCGCAGCACCACTCGGCTTGAGTACTTCGACGGAGCCACCACATCGACGGCTGCTGGAGCTGGAGCTGGAGCTGGAGCCGGGACCGGAGTTGGAGACGTAGCCAGAGCCGCCTCGTCGGAGGCCATATTGCAGCGTCAAATGAGGAAAGCAAAGGATCAAGTGGAGACGAGGAGACGGAGATGGCAGTGGCGTATGGAACGAGAGGCGGTTATACGGATGGCCGGAGGATGCGGTGGGGTGATATAGAAGAAGCCGGGGAGGCGGGGGATGCTTTGCTTGGGGGAGGGAGCGTGACATGGGAGAGGCTGGAGGAGAAGGAAAGGGATTGTTTCCGAGCTTCGACATCGGATGACGACGATGATCGCAGAGTGACGGAAAGATGGTACGAGAGAGAAGAGAAGAGAGGAGAGGAGAGGAAGGAGCAGAGGGAGACGGTGGTTAAGGTATTCGTATTGTTGAAGTTTGGAGATTCGCTGCGTTCCGAGCGCGGCTTGCTGAGCAGGAAGTCCAAACGGAGGGGAACGGGAAGCGGAGGGAGGGAGAAGAGAACTCGCCCGTTTTCGGCAAAACGTGGGCCCAATTTATTGGGCCGAAGTTATCTTGGAGTCTTAATCGTGGGCCCATTTTGTTAGGAGGGCTTTTTTTTTTTTTTTTTTTAATATCCACTCTTGTTACTTCGCTCTTTTTTGGCAATCCGAGCTTAGGTGAATTAAATATAGACACTCGAACTCCATCTGAATCGTAAAATACAGTTCTCATGTAAATGCTAATGGAACCAATATAAAGTAATAGTGTAAAACATAGGTATAGGGGTATTGTGTTTTGCACCTAATTATGTCGTCTCAAGTTCAACTTCTTCATGTTGTATGAAAAAATGGAAGCTTCATTTTATCATCGAGATGCATGAGGTACACCTTGACAGCGAGAAGTTGGACAGTTTGTGCTATGAATCCAATAATGAAAGGAATATTATATGGAAGATGTTGTATGGCAAGCAAGGCTATTTACTCAAGCATAAAGTAGTTCGCATCATATCTTAATTGATTCATCATGTTAAATCGAAATGCATGCCATTTTCACTACACAAAGATGCTCGAGTTCAAGGATATGTGGTGTAGTCAGTTGTGATGAAGCATTCAACGATACAAAATCATGGAAAACAGTCTTTAGAACGGTCTCCATTTGGAGGACAATTGGTTAATCGGTGCCCTTAAGCTTAGGAGAGAGTCGCCGGACTCATGCGTGGATGACGAAGAGGGAAGGAAATTGCCACCGCTAATGCCATGATTGCCATCAGCCAGAGTGACGCTCAAAACTCTTGTAACATGCCACGAAAAGGTCTCATTACACTTGCTCAGTTGCTATTCTCCCATTATTCTCTTTAATCACAAGCGGCGACACTCCCTTGCCGATGCCCGGGGGGGTTTGTGATGTCCTTGCCCCTCTCCTTATTTTGATGACTTTGACCCAAACACAATGATCCAATTTGAATGGTTGGGGGGGTCTGTGATGTCCTTGCCCCTCTCCTTATTTTGATGACTTTGACCCAAACACAATGATCCAATTTGAATTGACTTGTAAGTTTTACAATTAAGTCCAAGGTTTTGAGCTTGGTTTGTGAGAAGGAGTGAGTTTGGGGACTCTTGCTTAAGCATAACAAAGGTCGGTGCATCCACTCGCAACCAAACAAACATCCCATATGATTTATTTTTAGAGATAATTTGTTTTGTCAAAAATGAATAATTTGAAAATATTCTAAAAAATGATTGTGTATTCTTCAGAAAAATAATCGAATAAAACATATTTTTATTATCCATGAAAATAATTAGACATACATTATCGTTGAAAACATTTTCATCCATTGATTTTTCTAAACAATATTACCGATTATTTTTTAAAAAATATTTTTCAAATTTTGAATTTTCTCCCAAACGAACGTACGTTTCGATTCAAGAAATGCCAAAATGGCGAGTTTGCCCAACTCCTGAAAAGGCTAGACCCGATTACACTCGGGCCAACCCGGCTCGGAGAGGTACGGGGCACCGAACCTCCGCAGGTTCGGTGCACCAACCGCCGAGCCGGCCACTCGCACATCCATTTCCAAATCAGACGGCCGGCGCCAACGGAGGAGAAAAGTCTCTCTCTCTCTCTCTCTGTGTGGCCTGCGCATCATCGTCCTCGAAGAAAAGCGCGCGACTGACATTCGAAAACTCCCACAGGACTCCTCTTCTCTGATGTAGCGGAGGAGGAGAGGAAGAAGAAGAAGAGGAGGAGGAGGAGGAGGAGGATGAGCGGAGCGAGGCTCTGCGCATTGCTCGGGGAGCTGGGCTACGACGGCGCCGATTCCCTCGACCCCGACAGCTTCGAGTGGCCCTTCCAGTACGACGACGCCCGCCCCATCCTCGACTGGATCTGCACCAACCTCCGCCCTTCCAACGTCCTCTCCCTCTCCGAGCTCTCCCAGTAATCACCCCCCCCCTCCTCTCCCCCTTTCCCTCCTAGGGACGCTGCATTTTTGAGGATTTCGATTCGATCCTCGTTCGTTCGTCCGTGGTGCTTTCGTTTTCGCGATTGTTCACTGTTTCTGTGCTTGCTTCTTCAGGTACGGGCAATTCGTGGACGAAGGGAAGCTGCTGGAGGTAAATTCCCCCTCGTGCGTTTTGCGTCCGGTTGCCGAATTTCCTGTTGTTCTAGTCGGCTAGGGGAGGGCGAGTCTTGTGGATTTGGATGCTTATGATGTGATCTGACAGGGGGAGGATCTGGACTTTGCCTTCGATAGCATTTCGGCTTTCTCTGCTAGGAGAGACAACCAGGAGGCAGTTTTCGGTTCGGAGGAAGGATTGAAAGATATAAGGTGGATATATTTAGTTTGTGGCCCATCTATTCTAGAGATTTTTTCGTCGTAGGTCTTTGCTTATCATGTTTAATGTACGGTTTGGTTGCTAATTATCCTGCTTGGTCTTTTGCTTCGTCCCTATAATGCCACAATTTTACATTGCTCTTCCTGTAACTTTGGATCGCTTTTTGTTAGGGATGCAACGTTGGCGTACAAAGCTGAAGCTCTAGAGTTGCAAAGACAGCTCAGATATCTGCAGTCTCAGTATGACATGCTCACTGTACAGGCTTCGTCCTTGATCCAAGGGAGACGAGCTAGAGTTGCTGCAACGTCTACCGTGAATGGACAGCTTACTGCACTAGACGACAGTCTTTCAGGGAGGAATCTACAGGTAAACCTTGCCCTTGGGGTTAATTTCTCTGCTAACCGGTGGCAATGAGATAACCACGGAAATGAGATCACTATCAAACCTGGCATTGCCCTCTCAAGTTCTCACTCAAAGAAATCACAACACACTCACAGAAAAGATGGTTTATTCATGGCTATTTAGTTTCGGGGCTAAACTTGTGCCATTAAATAATGAGCTTTTTCATCATACTTTTGCAATTTAGATGAATGCAGTTCTTGGAAGGATTGCTTCTACAGCTCAAGAATTGGCCCATTATCATTCTGGAGATGGTAATACTGTTTAAGCCTTTCGTCATTTTGTTTGCGATAGATAATTTACTCTGTAACACCAATGTCTGGCATTTTTGTTAGTCTACTGTTAATCTTAAGTTTCTTAAAAATCTAATGTTTCATGGAAATAATGCAGAGTATGATCTAGACATGGTTTCATTTTTTCTATTCACTGGTTTAAGTCACGTTATTTGCATTCTTTTCCCTATGGCCACTTCTATTTATCTTCCTATACAATCCTCAGTTACCTTCTTTAATCTTTTTCTGAATGGTGGCACACAATTTTTTCAATACACCCAGGTCAATTTTTTCACTGACACTCATTAGACTATTTGTCCCCTTGTCTTGAGAAGATAGTAATGGTTGTCTTTTCCTAAATGGGTAAGCATGAGTGTCATGACAATAAGATTGGAAGATAACACACAGCCCAAGGCCTTGTTCTCTATTTGTCCCATGAATTTATACACATCAAGCGAATCAAGGCAGACATTTATGTGGCCATGTAAAACTGTGTAATCAAAAGTTCAATACTGTAGCTTGGCCAACTAAAATTCGTAGGCTAGTAAACTGTCCTTTGCTTATGTAGTAGAATAGTGTACTGCTGTTTTGCCTATAATCTTGCATATCACCTTCTTTGCTCTTGTTCCATGTTTCTTTGAAATTCGCAAGCATGCGATTCCCTCAGTTTCACTGGCATTAACTTGAATTAATCAGACATGCATTATGTCTAAAGTCATCTTGTAGTTACTCCTTAAGTTACTTTGTGTTTCTTGGCCTCAATTCATAGCATAGCTTCAATATTCTTAATTCTCATAGGTTTGGACCAAAATGCTTCTCTAGCCATTGATGATGAAATCTCAGCTTTCAAAGATCTCACACCAGAATTGGACTATTAACCAACTATATAAGTACTGTCGATGCAAAATGTGAATTGGCTTTGCCTTCTTTTGTTTTTTCCCAAAGCATCTCCTTCTGCAATCCTTGTTGAGATGTTTTCAACTCGGTTCTTTCTAACTTCAAGTAAAATTTCAGCTCTCTGCATTGCTTAGACTTTGGTAGTGTAAAAGTGTTTGGAGTCATCCTGTCAAATTGTGGATTGTTCAATAAGTTTCGTAATTTCTGTTCATGCAGAGGATGGAATCTATCTTGCATACTCTGACTTCCATCCATACTTGCTTGAAGACTCATCCTGTATGAAGGAACTAAATCAATGGTTTTCTAAGCAACTGGACACGGTAAGAATATGTTTCAAAACTGTCATACTTTTGTTCTGGAAGAAATATTGAGGTGTCATTGCGACTGAGAAAACTTTGGCACTGCTATCTGACAACGTGGAATTAGAAATTAATTTTGTGATTGTTAAAGGAGATTCGGTTGGCTCAGTCCAGCACCATTCTTTATACTTGTCCCTGACAAGTTATTTGATGCTTGAGAGGCTTGTCAAACATGTCATTTGGAAACATACATTCTCCATAAGAAATCCATAAAGCCCTGGTTGGTGAGGGACTATCGGTTGGATGTTGAACTCTGAAGCTAGTTCAATAAATAGACTCTTTTTGCTTAAATTTGCTAGTAAAGCCTGTGAACAAGATTTTTTTTTTTTTTTTTGTTTCTTTTGGTAGTGTAGATTCCTAAGAATGCATGGAAGTGAGTTTGTGGTTGTAAATGAAATTTTGAGTCTAGCTTGTGAATAATTAAGGACACATTATACCACCGTCATTAAAGATTTCAAGAATCAACAACTACAGAAGCCTTTTCCTCATTAAATAGGGAGAAAAATCAACGCAAATAAAGGAAAGCTACAATAGCATAGATACAACAGTTTACTGTAAAGTTGACAGTGAAATATTAGAAACTCTTTCCACTAGTATATATGATGCCTGGAAGTACATGAACTTATGCATGATTAGATTGCAAAGGTTTCATCTGAGACAGTAGATGAAATGAATAGAGGACATTTGTAGCTAGTTTTTTCTTTCTCAGTATTAGCCTGGCTTTCCAATTGGTGAAGTAATTTTTAGTGTTCAAATTAGTCACTTCGAAAAGAAGATGGTGAATGGAAGAATAAGCTTAGATAAGCCATAAATGCTTTATGTTAGTGGTGCTGTTGTAACAACTTCCAAACATGAAATAATCCCACTCTTCTAGTCTCTGATTTACATATATTCAAGTGCTTGATGAAATTTTTGCTTGGCTGCCACATATCATTGCTACTTTTTGTACATGAGTTTACTTGTCTAAGCATCTGAAAGTAGCATCAATTCTTTTTTCACTTTGTCTGTGGCATAGTTTAGTCTTGGATCATTCATTTTGTGTCCTACAGAGAAGTTTTATATGGTTTTGTGGCTTGCAGCACTCAGATTTTGGCTAGCTTTTCTTTGAAGCATGGTGCTAATGTTCATCCTCTTGTTTTGAATGAATATTTCAGGGTCCTTTCCGATTAGTTGCCGAGGATGGCAAATCCAAATGTTCGTGGGTGAGTCTTGATGATGCTTCAGATGTTTTAGTACGAGGTAACATTTTGAAGTTGTTGGACCTTGGTGGAATTTCCTTTTTAGGTCATATACTCAGGCTTGAGTTTATCTAAACTTTTTAGTCTTTACTTCACATAACAATCATTTTGGGCTCAGCTGGATTGCTGGCCCTACAACTATTGGGCATGCATGGCACTGCCCACCCCATGATATCATGGGTTGTGTATATGGTCTGATTTTTAATTAGTAAACTCAACATTTATCTTGTTCAGTGTAGTATTTTGCCTTTTATTTTTTAGAGTAATGAACTTCTGATTTCCCCCCTTTTTTGCTTGTACAACTCAACAGATTCAGAAAAGCCTCAGCATCAACGACTATCGGAATTGCAAAGGCTTCGTTCCATGTATGTGATCTTACTTTTAGTTTGGAAAAAGCCCGCCTTCCCTTTGTGAAACTTCAACAGAAGTAAATGCTAGTGACTCAGTGATGGGACATGTCAGACAGTTCTTAAATATCTCCTTATATAATAAAGCAAAGTTGGAGGAGGATTTCACCCTTGACTTGTTGCTAAAAAATTTCATGAAATCTCATATATGATATTAAATTCTATGATAACGATCTATTTTGTAGTACAAACAAAATTGTTTGAATTTCTCCTCCTATATATTAATATCGTAAAATAATTTGATCTCATAAATATTTGGGTTTCTTTCATATTTAAAAGTTTTTCACCTTTTTTTTTTCACATGCATGTATGCAATCTTTTGCTAGTAATCAGAAAGAGAAATTTAGTCTTACCTTATTGTTTCTTCATTACTTGCACAGATTTGGCACGAGTGAGAAGCAATGGGTTGAAGCCCAAGTTGAGAATGCTAAGCAGCAAGCTATTCTTGTGGCCCTAAAGGGTCAGGTAACATCGGATGAAGCACACATTCACCTCGATCTTCATTCTCTGAGGTGAATTTTTTAGTTATTTGAGTATGTGTGTTTTCTAGAAAGTTCTTCCTGTATTGGTCTTGGCTTGTATGCATGTAAGCTTTAAACCCCTGCACTGAATGTGTCAAAAGGGAAATTGTCAAAAATAGAGAAGTTCCTTTTACATGTCCTTAAGAAATTGAAACAATGAAGTGGCACATGTATTATGAACCTGTTAAATTCATCTCAACGAGCAATCCCTCCTGTTGCCAAGGTAAATTGCTTGGTTAAATAATAAGGTTACCTATGGCTTGTATGGAATACTGAACATTTGGTTTTCAGGGAGAGGATGAAAATATAAGCTTAATACATGTTCATCTGCTTTCTTTGATTTGTGTTTGGAATTCATTAAAAATGAATCATGATTTCATTGATTTGGCACTTCAAGGAGACAGAATGAATTTGCAAAGGATGGGCTTTTGTTGTCTACATACTCGGTGGTTACCTATTCATTACTTTGTTGTATGTGCTGGAACAAGATTTTGTTGCCGGAATGTCTGATGTGGCATCTGGATCTTGACTTTCACAGTTTGATGACATTATTTAATTTGTCAAATTCCTCTCTAGAAGTAGGTTGCATGCAGCAAAGGTACTTTTTATGCATAAAGATTGTTCAATCCATAGCTTTGGGTAACTCACAGCCTTTGGAGCCTTTTAACACTTAATGACATTAAGCTTGTTTGATAACCTTAATCAGCATTGACTATTTTTTTAAAAAAATTTTTGGCTTAAGTTAATCAGCATTGACTTAACAGACATTGAAGTCAAAAATCTATTAATGTGGTAAGTAAGGGAGGGAATACAAAACAGTTGATGGCAACTAAATCTTGCCAAATATATGGTTAAACCTATCAACAAGGGTCATTGTTCTATCTTTGGAAAGAACTTACAAACAACATTTTGTTTCTATATTCAGCACTTAAGATCATCAGCATTTAAGATTTGTTATTTAAACTTTTAGCACTTGTTTTCAGTCATATCAAACATGCCCTAAATGAAGGATGTCTCAGCCAATAATTGTAGGTCTTACAGTGCAACCTTTAATGTCTTTGTCATAGACTATAGTGTCATCTGCAGAGAGGCCTCTGCTTCTTCTAAATTTTTCTGAAAGAAGCCATTTTTCTTGTAAACCATGCCAGGAAGAAACAAATTGTAACATATGTCCTGTCTCATACTTGAGGCTAGCACCATAAGTTCGGAATTGATTCTGGTTTTCTATTTTGTTTTGAAAGTTTTTTATTTCTATTTTGGGTGCTAATAGCTGGCATATCGAGCAGGAGGAAGCATTCTGAGTTGGTGGGAGAAATTTCAAATCTTAGCCACAAAGAAGAAAAGTTGCTCTCTGAGGTGTGCACTTCTCTGTGCTGTTTGATATCCTAATTTCTTCAACAAATGTACCCAATTTAATGTTAACTGCTCATTGGCCATATCCAGAGCATGATTGTATCATTTTACTTTGTTGTTGATCTTGATTATTTGGGTTTGGGTGTCCATTGCTACAAAAGTTTTAAGCTCAACTGTCTTCAACTGTATCTTGTAGAACTTTCTGCAAGGGTTATGCTTTGGAGAATGGAACAAAAATCTTTAGTTTGCTTTTAATACGGATGACAAGTAATTATGGAAATCAGAATTTATAAAATAATATGTTTGAAATTTGTTGGATTGTCTAGTATTAGATGATAATTGTTTCATGCAGTAGAGTTTAGTCATAATATTCTTTCAAGGTTCAAAAGGTGATGGGGAGAATTTAAAAGGCGTGGTTTTCATGTATTAGAAAGGAATTCTTTTTATTCAAAAATATTGTTGATAGTTTAGGAGTCACAAAACAGTTTGGCAGATGAACTTTGGACAAACTTTATGTAGAAGGACATGACAACTTTATAATGATATGTAAAAGATAGACTTAATATCACCTTATAATGTCTTGTTTGGTTATATAAATTTGATCACGTCCATTGCTTTGTTTGTGAGTGTGAAAATTTTGATAGTTGATATATTCATGAGAAGATAAATACCTATGAAGGCTCAAGACTAGCTGGTGATCTCAGTTTCCATTGATTGATGGGGTTGAACTAATTGGAATTATCATAATGTGTTCTATCTGAGAAAATGAAACCTATTTGTGTCAAGCAATGGTATTTCAGGTATGAAATGCTGTGAAAGGAGCACAATAATCGTGCTCATGTATTGACTGAACTTACAGGTCCAGATTTAGTCGCTTAACAGGGCAGTTTTTAATTCTTGCGATGCTGTTTTTTGCTTATTTATCAACCCCTTATCTCTTTCCTCTTTCCTAGACAATTCCAAGTCTCTGCTGGGAGTTAGCTCAACTCCAAGATACATACATTTTGCAAGGTACTTCATTCATATTTCCCTCTTGAAAAATTTGAATCCTGTTTTTGGTTATAAAAAGTATGACTTTTATGTTCTTTTATACAATTAACCTATTTACTCAGGTGATTATGATTTGAAGGTCATGCGCCAAGAGTACTACATTAATCGGCAGAAGATGGTAAGCTTACCTGACTTTACATTTTTTTATACTATTTTCAGCAGAAGCATTGCTATGTTCACTTGGATTTATTGAACGTCCTTAAGTCTTTAAGTTCCTGTGTTCTTTAGGTTGGTTGAGATTGCACCTATGTTTGAAATTCCCAGCCAAATGATCCTTCTAGCTGTCAAGATCATCTAGAAGTACTTGTTTTTCTTGAGCTATTGTTTGCCATACCTTAAATGACATCGCTGCTGAGAAACCATTAATTTTGAATCTTTTAGAAATGTCTTTTCAACTCAGCATGAAATTTTTATTGCTGTCGTACTGTACTGAAGAACAGGGAAGAGAAGAATCTAATCTTGATTTATTGTAAGTACAACTACGGATGAGTATTACTCTTCATTTTGCCCCTCTTTTCCAGTTCTAGATCTGGATTTAACTTTGGCTCACAAGTCATGATCAACATTTAAAAGTTCTAAGAAAACTTATGTGGTTCTTGCTGATGAGGATTTATTGTCCTTCTCACCAAAAAGAGAAGTGTAGATAACTATGGAAGTGATGTCTCGTGGAAAATTTTAGCAGCAGATGTAAACATTAATTCTGACAATAACCTCAAACAACTTTATGACTTTTGAAAGGCTCCTCATCACTTGTTAAGGTTTTTAAAATTTGTTTGTAGAACTCATTGAACTTTCTATTATACAAGATCATGTAGTTTATCTCCTAGCGCAATCTTCTGAACAAATTGGCAGAACTTATACATGTACATCAGGTCAACCTATAGTAGCAAGGGTAAAAATGAGAAATGAACAAATTGAAGGTGAAACAAGAGGAAAGGGGGAATGAAAAATCTATGGAATTTTAATGAAGGAAGATCCTCATTGATGTTCTGAATTCAGAAATCTTTGGCTAGTGCACCAAGGGTTTAAGACACTGGTAATGAATGTTATCTTAGGTCAGAAGATTAGGATAGGTGAGGGGTTGCTATATGTTTTTGTCCGGCTATGAACACCTATTATATCTAAACCGACTGTCTAGGTGTGACTCTGACAATGAGAAAGAAAGACATTGCTTAACACTCTTCAGCACTCCTACTGTTAAGCTTATCTGATTTCTTTGTCTCTCTGTGCACGCATAATCTTATATACTCCTTTGTTGTCTTTGCCAGTTCATACATCATCTCATTAATCAGCTTGCAAGGCATCAATTTCTGAAAATAGCTTGTCAGCTGGAAAAAAAGAACATGCTTGGAGCATATTCACTGCTTAAGGTCATTGAGTCAGAATTGCAGGGATACTTCTCTTCAACAAAGGGACGAGTGGTATGTCAAGCTGGCAGTTCTTGCTGTTACTCTCTTTCTTTCTGTGCATATGCTGCTTAAGTATGCTTAGCAGCAGGTTGTGGTCAATGTAGATCCCAATTGCCATTTGGGTTCTACATTGCTTCTTATGTCA
This sequence comes from Corymbia maculata, assembly GCA_014182735.1. NCBI lineage: Eukaryota > Viridiplantae > Streptophyta > Magnoliopsida > Myrtales > Myrtaceae > Corymbia > Corymbia maculata. The sequence goes on along the minus strand of CM024689.1, from coordinate 6,675,831 downwards.
GGCAATGTCAATGCTACCTCAAAAAGGGTATAGGATAAATTGTTTGAAGTTTTTAGAAGTCACTTTTGGTAACTTTTTCAGTCTAGTTGCTAAAGGATAGTTAGGACGTCTTTCTGCCCGCTGAGATTATAGTAGCTAGTGCTCCTTAGATTTTTTTGAAGACTTAATCTGCAGTTTTTCAAGTGATTTGTGGGATGGATTCTGACATTTGGGAAGTGTCAGCTCGCTAAATCATGCTGTGTGTTAGATGTGAAGTTTCAAAGCTGGGTGCTCTATGCCTAATTTCACTTTGCCTGTTATAGGATCGGTGCATGGCACTTATCCAAGCAGCTTCTGAAGTTCAAGAACAGGGAGCAGTGGATGATCGGGATACTTTTCTACATTGTGTTCGAGACCTGCTGAGCATTTACTCAAGTATCCATTTATTTATATGATTTGGTCCTCTTTTCAAGAAGTACATGTTACTTTTTTGTGATTGTTGGAGTAATGATATTGTAATCTTTTGTTTGCTCTTTTTATCTAGATGCTCAAGTAGGGTTGTCGACATATGTCTCAGCTCCAGGCATTGTTCAGCAGATATCTGGTCTTCAGTCAGATCTCATGGCTTTAAAGTCTGACCTTGAGAATTCCCTCCCAGAGGAAAGGAATAAATGCATCAATGAGCTGTAAGTTCCAGGATGCTGCAGAGCTATGAATGCATATTGAAATAGCTTATTTCTTTCATGTCACCTCGTCTTACTAATCATAATCAGATTATGAGGTTTTGGTTAATACTATGCTTGGCAACTACACAAATTACTATCATCCATCTTTTTATTTGCTTATATATTGAGTTTTCTTGGTATTTTTTTTCTCCATGAATGTTCGTTTCATGGATAGGAATGTGATATAAGGTGCTTTTAAGAAATACAAAGATGCTAGTCATGAAAATGCTGGTTGGAAGTCTTGATATGTATGGTTTACTATAAGGAGCGATCCTTGCTTCTAAATTTATGCTGGTTTTCCAAATTTGCACCAAATAGACATTGTGTAACCACAATTTGGTTTCTTAGTCTGACAAGTGGTGTGAAGCAGAAGTAACCAAATTGGTAGGAATGCAGACTTGAAATCCTAACCTTTTCTTTTCTTATATGTTAGCACGGTTATCCGAACTCAAGTAATTCCCATGGATGCATGCAAACCTGGCCATTTCTTTTCCTCATGGCATAGATTAAAATGTGATTATTTGATTGTTTTCTTTTAACCCACCCCATAAGGCCATTGTTGTCAAGTTCCTAGCTTGTCACTTGAAATATACTTTAACTTGATTATTATCGCTATTAAGGGATTATGAATTTCCCTAGTAATATTTTGTCAGAAGAAAAATGTACTTGCCGTAAATGTTTATGTGAAGTTCTATGGTTTGAGGTGATCATCATTTCTTCTTAAAAGCATTTTAACCCCAATTTTGTGGTTTTGCAATTAGGCTTTGTAGTTGTTTTGTTGCTTAGAATAATTGAAAAATTTTGTATGACATTTGAAATGTCAACATAGTTTAGTCTTTTAAGGATGATTCAGTTTGGAGAGAGACTCTACTATGCTGATTAATATTAGCAATTGCTATTGTGGCCTCCATATATGTTGTTTTTCTTACTGAAATTTCTTTACTTACAGGCCACATGTTTATAACACAAGTGATTAATAAACGCGATGATGTTGAGTAAAATCTCACTTGGTTTCATTTATTTTTTTCTTTTATATGTTTCAGATGCACCCTAATTCAAAATATGCAGCAATTGCTTTTTGCATCTTCAACAACTGCACAACCAATTCTCACACCACGGGTACGTCTGCGAGTCATCTTTTTCCATGACCCACTGATCCCTCTCCCAAGTTCTTTATATGTTATCTAATAATATCTCTTGCCTACATCAGTTCATCACATGTTAATCTTAAGTTTTGCAATTGATGGCATGTTCCAACTGCATATGGGTGCAGATGTTAAAAACTTAATACCTGCCGATCTTTTCTTGGAGACTTGTTTTGGTACTCATGGGAAGTTTGATTTTATTTCAGCCACTGATGAAGGAGCTTGATGAGATGGAGAAGATTAATGCAAAACTAGCTGCTGCAGTTGAGGAGGTGACTCTTGAACACTGCAAAAAGATTGAGGTAATGTTGATCTCAACTCTGATCTCATTTGAGTACTCATCATCCTATGTACTTGGTGACATCCTCCATCAGTCTGTTTGCTCTGCTCCCGTCTTTTTGTTTGTTTCACATGCTGTGATATGACTCAATTAGATTGATCATGACATGTTTTATGATCTAATGACATGATTGGCCAAAAATTAGCCATATGAGGAACTGAATTCAACACATCCCTTTTCCCACCTGGATTAATTTGCATAAAAGAACTCTCCTACCTTGGTGTATCCAGCCAACAGCGGGGCTACTTTTGGACTTGATATTTATTGAGGGTGGTTCATTCTATTTTACATGGTCATGAAAAGCGTACTTGTGCACTGTACAGGCGTGGATTTTCATTTGTGTAAAATTGAAATATGTAATTAAGTATGAACTACACATAAAATTGTATCCCCCATTCTTATGAGTATTCCTATTTTCAACAAAAAAGGGAAAATCCCCAATTTGTATTATATATTAATATCAACTACAGGGACACTATAACGGTTAAGAATTTCTAATTGTTATATCGTATAAGAAGAATATCGGGATTAGTCAATCACATAGTTATATAATAATGAGAGAAAATTAATATTTTATGGAAGAAATACTTGATAGGAAGAGTTACTTTGCTAATTTGCAGCTTTAAAACTCACTAAAACCAATTGTGTTGAGTGGGACCAGCACCTATGAGGGGAAGGAACTCTAGTTGGAAGCAAAGATGAGTGGAGAGTGTGAGAAAAGTTCTCCTTGCAAGGGGAATGCTCGACATCTTGCATGTTAGAAGTTCGAGTTGTTGTTCACTAAGGACACTACTACGAACTATACCTAATGGTGTGTGCGTGCGTGTATATATAGATTTTCTTGAGAATTTCCAAAATTATGTTCGTTGTTTTTGGTGCAGATTGTGAAACATCATACGCAGGAGGTCGAGCTCCAAAGACGAGTTTTTGTTGACTTCTTCTGCAACCCCGAGCGTCTGAGAAGCCAAGTCAGGGAACTGACTGCTCGAGTCAGAGCTCTTCAAGTTTCCTAGTACGCTCTTACTTCTGCTGTATATTTATATCTTTCTTACTGAAACAGACTCGGCTTTCTTTATTTTTTGGTGAATATCAAGTGCGGAACATTCGGTTACATAGCAAATGAGATCATCTGTTGCGATGTTCACAGAGGTGTATAGATGTTTGCAGGTTACCTTCGAATACATTTGCTGTCATCCTTGAATTCCTGTCGCACGTTAAGGCCTCTAGATCCGTTCTTTCAACCTCATCTCCAAGTTATTCTTGAAAGGAAGTACCGCACCGCGTCTGAGAGATATCGGTTGAACTAATTTTACTGGATGAATCCACTTTCAAACCAAGGAAAAAACGAAAGATGCACAATCTGTAACTTATCCTTGTTTATGTCATTTCATATCTGTCGGAGCCGTGGCGCGATCAGGTCTACATGTGTGTGCTCGGTGTTCTACGCGTCCCATTGTTTTGAAGTCCATGTTTAATCCTAAGCTGCAAACTGATTGAGACGAGCAATGATAGCGTGAGGCCGGAAAACAGCTAGCCTTCCAAAAATTCATTGTGATTGATTGGTTGCCGGGGGAATACTTGCAACTTTTTTGAACTGGAAACCCACTTTCTTTTTCTGGTCCGATTTGAGGTCTACTCAAGAACCTATATATCTCCTATTCTTTTCTGTTTTTTTTTTTTTTTTTTTGCAAAAAAATAATATGAGCAACTAAACAATTTAAAGTAAAAAATGATCGAGCGAGCAAGCAAAGGTGAGTTAGGAATGAGCAAAGGTGAGTGAGGCTTGAACAAGCGAAAGGACAAGCAGCAAGCGAGCAAGGAGGATGGGAGGTTGAAGTAGGAAAGTATCTGAGTGAGATTAGAAAGGTAAAAAAAAATTGGAGAGAGACAAAGATGTCTAGGGAAAAACTGGAGTTTTAGGCTATATGAAATTGATTTCAAGTTTTAGTCCGATCGATCTTATTTTCCAGCAAGGAAAAACTGGAGTTTTTAGGTTTGATGAAATCGACTTCAAATTTAGTCCGATCGGTCTTATTTTCCAGGTGGTTTGGTCCGGCGGGTTGCACTAGGGCCCAGTGATGGCCGAAATATCCTACAACACCGAGGGACTAGAAGAACCCCACTAGTGCCGAGTCCAGATCATACACTTACCATTCATTACCTCACAAGCTAGTGAAGCCCAGAAGCATGTGAGGAGTAAAGTATAACAATCAACTGAGAAACGCCGAACTTGGCTTTTCCAGACGAATGACAAACCATCATTCTACCTAGAGATCGCCGCGCTCAGGGCGATCTAATGCAGACACTTTTACGCCACCTCTAGAACAAAATGCAGACACTTTTATGCAGGTTTATTCCTGAGTAACTGCACGTCTTTCTACCAAACAGTCTCTGTTCCGAGCTAGAACTGGCAGGACTTTTAGTGCGATGAGCATGGAAAGATAGAACTGCAAAAGAATGACGAAAAAGCTATTCACAAAAACCCGAGAGGATTCTAAAACCAACCCTCTCAAGCCTCGACTCAACTCGTGCATTTAGCCCTTGCCAAGAGCTCGTGGGAATGCCCGTCACATGAAAGACTTGGAGGTGGAGCTCCTACCGAATCTAGACAGCAGATGTGGGCCGCCAAACGAGCAGTGTCGGCGCCCGAACTTGGTCTCGGGTATAGTAGTAGGAGGCTGTTTGGAGTCCGTCGAGGATGATTTGGTCGCTTGATTTTCTCTGTGGAGGTGGCACCGGAAGGAGCCGGCGTGGCTCGTTGGGGAACAGATGCAAGTCCTGCGGTTCGACGAAGCGGCCAGCTTGCTATGCTCTTTCGATGCGTTCATCTTGGCGTTTTTCTTGCGCTTTATGATCGCCTTGATCAACTCCTCGCCGTGGTCGAGCGAGGTCTTCATCTCTCTCGCCCTGTATGAAGTTGGAAGATCAACTTAAAGAAGATCCGCAGTCCAATTCTTAAATCTTTATGCTAGGCATTCAACGCGTCCTAAAGAGAGAGGTTTGCGAGATCATGCAGCTGGTAGGATCATTCGAATCGGTCATGAGAAAAAAAGATGCCGACAGTTCAATTCGAGCGTGAGGATTTTCGAAAGACAAATATCTCCATCTTTTTGAGGAAATGAAGGGATTGAACCCAACAAATATGGTACCGAGTGCAACTAAATAGATGACCAGCAAAAAAAGAACAACAAAAATAGATGCATGCAATCGCGATTCACGAGAGCCAAGAAGGTGCGAAATTGCAATCGATGAAGAACTTGTCTCCTTCCGCATTTGCCCGGAAGATGATTCAGGAGTGATAAATGGACGTACCGGATCGTCGACGGCAGTGACTTCGAAGAGGAGCGGTCGCCGTCTTCTGAGTCGTGCGCCTGAGTCTGAGCAGGCATGACTTCCTTTCTTCAGAGATCGAAGAAATAGAAATTTTAGAAAAGATAAAGAGAAAAAAGAAAGAGATGGAGAAGAATATGAGAGATCAAATCGAAGAAGTAGGATCTGGGCGTCGATACAGATAAGCTATGATGGATCTTTTTCAAGTGAGGAAAATCCAAAAGCTGTGTGTATCTCGTTCAGTCACTCTCTCTCTCTCGTGCGAGGTCGAGCCAATGGCCGATCAACACGACAGTGCATGGCACGACGATGCGTCGCCACACGTGTAGATCGTTCGGATCACTTGCTCAGCGTACCGGCCGACCCTGTCGTTCTTCGCACTCGCCCGTGTAACTGATACGGTGTTAGCGACTAAAGTTGTTTTGTCCCATTATGTGTCGCCAAAGTATTCGTAATTGTTACAATTTCTAGGTCGAGTTTTGCATTAACGCGGTTCTCTGTGCTCGTGTTTTTTTTGGGAAAGCAAAAGATTACGTGACGTTCGTAATCACACGTCGTTAGCACCCGTGACAGGGGTGCACGTGGAATTTCTAGGTCATGCGTAGCTGTCGACCCCAGAAAAGTGCCAGAGTTACCCGACCGATGAGCCGGGGCAGGAGATTGCCGAGCGCCGGACCCAGCGGCATGTAAAATTCGCCGAGTGTTGAGAGATTTTAGTCGGCAAATATGGACAGTCGACGAGATAGTGCCAAAGGAAATTAGTAGGCGGTGAATGAGGTTGGATCGAGTCGACAAGAGAGTTGAGATTGAAGTGATTTGTGATGGGATTAGAAGATTATGGAGCTGCTAGTTTCGGAAGCTGTAGTGGCCGGGAAATATGGGTTATTGTAATTGTCAAGAAGGTTCAAGAATTACTTGTAAATACATGTTACTGAATTTTATGAGTTACGTACTAACCATCAGTAATAATTATAGTTATTAGGATTGTAATTCGAATAAAGGACCATCAATCAATCAATGAAAAGTAGTTGTTCGCTTTTATCTTATGATGTATCTTTACATTTACAATATCTTAACATGGTTGGTCACGATTGCTTCCATCTTCATACATTTAATTTCCTTGTCAAATTAATTTCCTATCTAAGAATTAGTAAAGGATCCCTCGTATTCTTCTTTTCGATCCATCCTTGAAAGTTGCTTCATCGACACTTTCGGCAAAACAGTAGTGAATCTTTATTTGGAGTAAGCTTTCCTTGGGATGAGAAATTCGAGTGGTGTTCCCGGTGGGGTTATGTGGACCATCATCACGGAGAAATCTAAAACAAAATCCGCTTGAAAATCTATTGATTGATGCCTTTTCTGAACTAAATCGAAACATGCAGATCCTTGTCAAGGCTTTCGATTGACAGATGATGCTCGTAATGGCGTGGATAGAAAACATATATTTCGAAATGACACCTGTAATTATTAAGCCTTCTGTTAATAATTATGTTCTCGTTGGTGCTTTGACAAAAATGCCAATTTCAAACATAAAAGCAAATGACTATTTTCATCGCAAATCATCTCGTTCATGTATAACGATCAAAAGCTTCTTCCGATAAAGGGACCGACAGATTAGACTGCAGGGAGAGACTATCGTTATCATGTTTTAGCGAAGACTATTGTTTTCTGTCTGGCTACTAATCAAGTATAATCTGATGATGAAACGAAAGGAAGGGATCTTCCCCTTTTACTTTCTTTTTTCTCCGTTTGCTTTTTACCCAAGATGATATGTTGCACCCCACCTCTTTTACCTGAAAAAAGACTAAAGATCCCTCTTTTTGCTAATCTTTTAATAAGTCAAATTCTCAATCGATGTCTCTCCTTTCGAAAAAAGCAACAGGTATATAACAACCACAAAAGGCCACTGAAATTCGCTAGAAGATTAAAAAGGAAGACACCCAATTGACAAAATCAATTGGGTATACCATCTGTGACACAGTTTTTAAGTTACAAAATGTCTGCGGTATATTTTTGTTATGCATAGTTTGGAAATCATCTATACATCTCACTTCTGATTCTGATTGATCGATCGTATCGTGTGTTCCTATCACGACGTATACATGAACGGGGCATGATGGATGACAAATTTTTGGACTCACTCGAGCTTGATAAGGAAAAGACATTTTATCAGAGGACAAAGAAAAGGAGTAGAAAATCACCAAGAAGAAAATTCGCTAGAAGATTAAAAAGATAACCCAATTGACAAAAATCAACCATCCTCTCTCACATGGCAATGAGATGACAAACCAACATCACATGTCACCTCCTCAAAACAACAGCTTTCTCATCCCAATGCACACAAACTGGGAATTCAAATACAGCATAACACAAACATTTTCTCCCTATGTACTCTCTTAGCTCATCTATATCATCATCCTCATCATCATAATCATCTTCATCATATATAAGATATATGTACTTGGTCCTATAAGACCCTCCTCTCTCTTTCCCACAAGCTTCAAGAAGCACAAGTCGGCACCAAGCAGCATGACCAGAAGCTCCACCCTCTCTTCTGCAAACCCAAAACAGTTATCAGCGAAATGGCCAAAAAGGAGAGAACTTTACATCATTTTCATCAAAATATTCCATACCCTTTTCTTGCGCAGTTAAAATAAAGGAAGAGAAAAGACAAGAACGAGAAAAGATAGTAGAGAGGAGATGCCTTCTTTGGCTCGGCATAAAGGAGCTCAGGGGGGACTTTGTACAGGTCTTCGTCCACAGGTTTTGGGGTTGGCCGGGATACAAAAGGAGGGCTCATCGGCTCCTCAAAGTCGCCGGCCCAACTTTTCTCTTTCCCTTCCTTGGCATCATGATTCGGGTCACCGACTTTCGCCTGCAATTATCATCATCCACCACGTTTAGACAACATTATCTTGTCCCCTTGATCATGATTATCATAATTGACTTTTTTCTCTCAAAAGAAACTCCATTGGTTCATCTAGTTTACCATGCCCTAGTTCCAACAAACAGACTTAGTTTAGTCTAAGCCGTAGAAAAGAAATAGACGACTCTGTCCATCACATCAAGGAAAAAGAGCCTGGTAGTGCATCTACGAGAAATTACGACGATTTCACGTGTTTATAGAAACATATATTGATAATGTGAAAAATGCTAAGATCGTCGCGAATTCGAAATAAACTAATCTCACACCAACAAAGTTTATAATTACGTTATGAAATGATACGAACCGAGACATGAACACGAAGTACAAACACGCCTCTCAACGTGACTGACTGATTAGAGCATGACAGCTTTTAGTATTTCAAACTTTAACAGAAAAAATTAAAAACCTCCTCGCGATGCTTCCGATAAAACCATCTTTTCAATTCTGATCTTTCCCAAGGCGTGATTCAGAAACCCTAGCTAGTCGAGCTTACCCAAGCCCGGTTTCTTTACTTATAGCCTTTTCACTTTCCCCAAAAAGCGTGCGTTTCCACAGTCGATTTAAATAATTGAAGTTTGCTCGTACTGGGAAAAACAAAAGATAAACAGAAGCTTGCGTGAGCGCATGATTATGCACGCTGCAGCGACGACCGCAAAGTGCCGGATATCACAAAATAAAAAGAAGGGGAAAAAAGAAAGAAGAAAGAGAAGAAAAGGCAAAGTGAAAGTGAGAGGAGAAAAGGGTTTTGTCCAGAAAAAGAAGATGGATCATCCGCAAGAAAGAGTATATCCCAAGAAAGATCGATTATGACTCACCATGCAACGCACCGAATCTTAGCAGCATTATAGTCTCTCACGTGAGCTTATTTTAACTAAACATTCGTACCGTTTTATCTTCAGACAGAAATGCATATCGGGGTGGTGATCGGTAAACCGGAAAATGCATGTTATTACGATAAATAAAAAGAAAAAGGACTTGCGGTCGTTTGCGGCTTCGTTAGCCGCCGCTACGGCGTGCGGCGGCGGTTAGCGTTACTTACCCGTCGGCGGCGGCGGCGCGGGACGACGATCATGGTGGGGGTGACGACGTCGTTCTGGTAGAGGTCGCCGGCGACGTAGAGGTCGCGGTCGACGGAGTAGGTGTAGCGGAGCAGCCCGGCCTGCCTAGCCGACGCCTCGTCGAAGCACTGGGTGAAGGGGAGGCCGTCGTAGCAGTCCCAGCTCCCGAACGCCGGTATGTGAAACCTGTTGTAGTCCTGCATACAAACAATCACATAAAGAATAAAACATCTCCAACGCACACAGTTCAAGAACTCGGCAAGACACAGAGAGAGAGAGAGAGAGAGAGAGAGAGAGAAAGAGGCAGTGCTTACGTCCATTGGAGGAGGCGGAAGAAGTTGCAGAGCTCAGTGAGGCGAACCAGAAGAGAGAATTGGAGAGGGATTGGGTGTTCTTTTTGGCTCGACACTTTACGGAAGCAAGTGGGCACGGGAGGCCCTTTAAAAAGAGCAAGAGCTCGCAGGGGGAGAGAGAGAGAGAGAGAGAGAGGAGCAGTTAGTTTGAAGCTGGTGAGGTCAACAAAGGGTAAAATTCCCTTTAACTTTACTGAATTTTCGTGCTTCCCCCAAGCTTTTCTGCCCCGTTGCAATTTGGGCACGCTTTCACTAAAGTCCTATCAATTTTTCTTGGGATAAAATATCGATTAGGTGTCCCCATATGGAATCTAATTAATTGCCCTTGTATTGCCACGTCATCGGTTTGATCGTGGGTGGGTCGATTCTTTCCATTAAGGTGGATCGATTATAATGTAAATAAATTTACTTATTACAGATGGTGTGTTGAAAAATGGAGTACTTAACCATTTAACTAATTTAACAAGTAGTCCAATGTACTCTCGCAAAACTCACCGCCTCAATTTACTAAGTGTTGAAATGCTCTGAAGGTGTGCAAAAATCAGCCTGAACATAACCCGATCACTTAAACAAAAACGAAAAAAAATGAGGGTTTTTGAGATGTGCGAATTATCTCCTGCTGCTTATTGGGTGAGATCAAGATTTAAGTAGCCGAATCCCATTTTGTCTTGATTCTAGGATGGATTCGTTCCAAATTAGAACCAACATCCTTGCGATTCCTGACTCCGGGAAATTGAAATAGAAAATTGAACTGGCTGGTTTCCCGCTAGAGTAAGCAAGGATTTTAATTTTGGAATAGAATTCATCAGCACACTTAACACAAAGCAGCTTGCTCTTTCTTTTTTCTTAACATGAAAGTTACGTTCGCTCGAGTAGTCACGAGAGTTATTAACGGGTACTATGTGGAATAAAAGGTTCAAAAATTGAACTGACCAAACCGGTTCCGAATGGAAGCAGACCAGTCCTCTAGCCCCGATCTAGGGCTCAGAGCCTCACACATCCACACTTCATACAGAATAGATACGCTTTCAAACCACTCCTGAGAATTTCTAATCAATGCGATGAGAGAGAGAGAGAGAGAGAGAGAGAGAATAGCAGGTACAAACAACAGTAGGGCGAGTGGCAGGTAGGGGCCATAAGGAATGGGGGGATGTGGGGTAGCATTAAAGACAGAGAGAATGGAGACGGAATGGTAAAAAATCAAAGCAGGAAAAGCGAGCCGAACCACACCGATAACGAAGGTTCACAGAAACGGACATAACGACAGCTTGGTGTAATTAAGTCATGAGTGATCTTCATTCCCCCACACAGATCACCCATCAGATACAGAGAGTGAGAGAGAGAGAGAGAGAGAGAGAGAGAGAGAGAGATGGTGTGTTGTGCGTGGAGACGTTGCTTTGTCTCTTCCTCTCTTTGGTGCCCCCTTCTCTTCCCTTATTCTAATATTCCACATCAGTACTATGACTGGTCCCTACCCCCCTTGCGATCTTTTCTCTCGAAACTTTTCTTTTTCCTTAGCAGGAGAGAGAGAGGCCCCAGAGGGCCTTTGCTTTTGCCCTAGTTTGTCGCTGACGATCCTGAAATCCTGAAGTGGGATGGGGTCTGCTCGTGCTCGTGTATATTCCCATGCATCATCAAGAAAGCAACCCAAGAATAAAGCCCCTCCCCTCTCTCTCTCTCTCTCTCTCTCTCTCTGTGGAGTTAAGAATGGTTCTCCACTTCTCGAAGCAACCCCTTCTCTTCCGGAGCACTCTTCCTTCTCATTTAGATGAGCATGCCCTCACGTTGGTTTAGAGTAGTGACCTCTTTAGGAAAACGTCAAGGATTTGTACATTTGAGCATCCCGGAATTCTCTCTCGTGAGATGACCTGTTAATTTTTTTGATGCGAGCTAGATATGTGACTAAATAGTCTTACTATGAAATTCTTTACATTTAGAACTTCTTAAATTAAAATGCACTACGCCTATCTGGCATGTTCTGTTTGTCGTTATCCAAGAAGCTAACTGATATCACTTTAACATAGGTCACGTCGATGAACATGGACACTTAATTTTGACCTAAGGTTTGATCAGATTCGACAGAAAAATATCACCTTATCAAAAGTTTGATTGAATGGTACTATGGCGTTGTGCTCATTGGGATCCATCCCGATGGACCAAAGGCTGGATGATTGGCGGATCGAAAGTTAATAACTTGAGGGACCTCAAATTGTGAATTGAGGACCCGCGCATGTCCTAAATTTTCCAAAAAGAGATTCAAAAGGTAGTTATATTACTAAAAACAAAGTCATTTTCAACTTTCAAAACCTAGTAGTATATGACTCTAAAAGGACAAAAGTATCCTATCTAAGATGGCTAAATAATAACATTACTTCCTTAATTTCAAAGTTAAGCACATATCATCAAATATAATGTCATTGAGTGAATTGCACCTGTATACACATCATAATTTAGGACATAATGCATATTTGCACGTCATTCACGATGTTTCCAAAATACTAACTCATATGGCACACAAAGTTGTGCCGAGGCTTGGAATGTCAAGAAAGATTTTCCTAATCACGTCATTGACCAATCAAAATTGCATCATCATTCTAGGAAATTATTTCATAATATCACTCAACATATTTAATCAAGAAAATAGTGCCGAAAGGGCACTGTGGAATGTTAATCCCTCCCCATAGTAACCGAACACTCGGACCATAATAATTTATAATATTTTTACAAATAACCAATGTTTTCACATCGGCACCCATATGTTCAAATTACCCTTGTTTTCTTAAAATTGGTCGGTGGCAGGTCCATTGAAATGATTTTTACTTTGAAATTCCAAGTTTTTTGAAACTTTCAAAACCCTTCTTCCATCATAGCTGCTTTCTCGTCCGGCAAAACCCAGCCCCGGAAGAGAATGGGCAGCGGCGCTGCAACAACCGACTAGATAGTTTGTCCAAAATACAGTTGATATTTCGTTATGATACATGGTCAGGATTTCGTTATGGATGAGCGCTTCTCATTAACCCCTTCAAAAGAAACTTTACAGATACCAACAGATCGATTGCTGTACTATTAACGATCAAGTGCAGTCACGGATTTGGAAGGAGGAAAGTTTTTGAGCATTCCCCTTCAAATACCGCTCAACACGCCGTCCTTTTTTAAAATCCACTAGCCTTCCATCAAACACGTAAGCGACATTATCGTCCCCCTCGCCATTAATGCCCTCTCTCTGCTCCCCTCTCTCTCTCTCTCTCTCGCCACTCGCCACTCTACTTGTTTAACCCCACACGCCTAAGCCAGAGAAGGGTTTGGGGAGAGCTTGGTGCTCCGTGCCTTGGCGCCGTGTCCATCGGCCACTGTTCTCTCGTCAACCGAAGCGAAGACGAAAGAACAGACAGACAGACAGACAGACAGACAGAGGAGAGATCGGAGGACGCGATTTAAATTCGATCTGGTACGGGTAGAAGTCAGACGGACGCTGAGGTCAACAATTTCTTCTCCTTCTTTCTTGTTTTTTTTTTTTTTTTCCCTAAGGTTCTATTTTATCTTTCTTGTCAGTTGTCATTTATTTATTTATTAATGTTTTAAGTGCTAAATCGGTTTTCCTGCCTGCGGTTTTTTACTGTTCTCACACGCTGCAGTCCTCTCTTGCAGGGACAAGGTCAGAGAATGACTTGTCCCTTTCTCATTTACTACAACATTCTCTTTTTCTTTTTTCTTTATCATCACCTTTTTACTTTCTTTTTTATATATATAAAATTACTATAACAAAAAATTGCAACACTATGACACAAATACTTATATCGGCGTGACATGGATATATTATATCGCATATATAAGTTTGGATTTTTTTAGTAACACAAAAAAAAAATTAGAATATTTTTATATTCAAGTGAGCAAGTTTAGGGTTTTTTTTACATAAAAAAAGTTAGATATTTGTGTTACGTGAGTAAGTTTAGAATTTTTAGAGATGAAACAAATAAAAAGTTGGACATATTTATATCACAGTAAGTCTAATTTTAGGTATTTGTCCTTTTTTAAATAATAATTGATCTGGCTTGCTTTTCAGCGTTTTTTTTTGTTAATGATAATATAATCTAATACTTAGCGTTGCTGATAATGAGGAGACGTGCGAAGGGTGTCTCTGTTGAGCTCAGAGCAAAGTGCGTTTTAGTTAGTTAATTTAGTTACATTGGCGTAGGAGGCTGTCGGCATGTTTCCCGTACCCAAAAAAAAAGATAACGTAAGATAATCCACTCAGATAACGTAATATAATCCTCTTCTAAATTGTATGTTAACGATGCCTCGGAAGAGGCGGCACCTCACCTAGATAAAAAGTGCACTGTGGTTGGAACGATGAAAGCTATCTTTTTTTACTTCGTTAATTGTGGATGAAAAGCACATTGCAGATGTGTGATTAAATCTAAGTCGAGTTGAGCGTGAGGGGTGCATACTGATGCTGGACTGATCTCTAATGTCAAGTATGCGAGCCAAATGGAGCTCGACCCCTAGAGGGCTATGAGTCCAACTCGACCGAGTTCTAAGATAGGTCTCCATGCTAAACCGGTCAAGTAGATGGATTGGATCGGGTTTGAGTCATGTTGAAAACAGTCCGAACCTAATTAAAACCATTTAATCCATTTATGTACAACGTAAAATCTAATGACTCATATCCGATCCAATCCATACTCAACCAACTCGATCCATATTCATAAAACACTTCCATATTTAACCCAATTTAGGAAAACTCATAAGAGTAAATGAGAGCGAGAGTGAATGAAGAAAGAGTCATAAAAGATCGGTTAGATACAAGTTAGTTGTAAACTTATTTATGGCCCATTTAACATTTATATTATATTTAAATCTATTTATGACCAATTTATCGAATATAACTAACACATATAATAACTTAGTTCATCATATATGGGTTAAGGAATGAGATTATGATCCCTTTTGATAGGTCTATCTAGTACTATTGATTTCTTGGATTCGAACCCTGGATCTGAAAAAAGAAAAGGAGAGTCAAGAGGAAAGAAGAAAGGATGCATAGAATGTGAAGAACTCCAAGGGAGAAGCCGGCTTTTTGGGAGTTCCAGATAGCCAGATGAGGGAGGTGGTTGTGGGGTACTTTTTCCTCTTTATTCCACTTCATTTGTACACATGCGGTGGTGCCTTTGGGAGAAAGATTCAGTCCTGAGACCTGACTCTCACCATGCGATTCAAACATCGATTCCGCCATGGCCGTCCCCCGTTATAAAGCTCAGGTTGAAAGCTTACAACGAAAGTGCAGATGAGGATATGCAAACGCAGCTATAGCTTTTGTCCTCGCATGAGAAAATCAAACTTCTCAGGTTCTGTTCTTTGAATATGCCAGCCCTGCGCAAAGTATTGATTCCACTAGCAGTAGCACCATCCCTGCAAAAGAAAAAAAAAGAAGATTCCTATATATGCTTCTTTTTCCTGTCTTTTTTGCTTTGATCTATAAGTGCCTACTTCACTAATAAAGATTAAGGAAAGTAGGGGATAGACACAAACACGTGAAATAAATTATAAGTGGAGCTCCTTTTTATCTTTCTTTCTTTACAAGCAAATCATATCTCTAAGTTGATGTGGCCTTGTGAATCATATCTCTATTAGTGCCTGCTTTGATCTATGTTGTTGGAATGTTCTATTGAATGAGTCAGCTGGGCGAATTTGTTACCGCAATCTCATCTGATGCGAGTGAGAAAGCACAAGACGGCGTCATATCTAAATCCATACTCAGGGAACTGAACCTGTCACCTTCAATTTGTGAAGCAAGTCTTAGACCACCAGACTTGGTATCCAGTTGGTCTAAGATCATGTACTAGGCAAAACACTAGTCAAAACTCAGACAGATGGTCCGAGTATAGAATTGTCTGCATTATGAGTGTGGTCCACATATATTACTTTTCATGTTGCAATCCGATAGTTGAGACTTTGAGCAATTCAAAATCACACAACATCAATGCGGTCCACAGATTTCACTTTCCATGCTACAATCCGATAGTTGAAACTTTTAGCTACTAAAAAATCACACAACATCATGCTCAAATCCCTCCCTCTCCCTCGCTTCATTTTTCTTTTCATGTTCTTGTTCTCAAATACATATCTTAGTCCTATCCACAAGGTTTGAACAAATAGTCAGCTTTGAACAGGGACTAACTAAATAATGTTTCGACTAAGGCAACGAGCTAGACTTCGGCAATTTGTTCGACGAAAAGGAGGGGGTGAAATTGTCAACACAAATTGATGACTTGATTAGAGATGTAACTAAGTTTTATAATCGAGGGCCTATATCGAATGTCGTGAACCTTGAAAGAATGAAAAACGCCAACCTAAAATAAAATATCAATCAAGACGAAAGATAAATCAATTAGACAAATCACACATGTAAATTAGCTTTCTGATTAGCAAGCCACCCTCGTGGATTAGCTATAATTGAAGAATGATGAGAGGACAGTAAGCAGATCCTCTTCATGGGCCTGAACCAATGGGCTTTTCATGGGCCAATTGGGTGAAAATGTCCAATGAAAAGCCCACTCATTTTCTTCGAACAGGCGGGCGTGGCCCTGGCCCGAGCAGCAGTAATTTCATAAGGACAACTCTCGGCTATGATCTGCAGTCTGGACTTCACAGCTACTCCAAACTATTCACAAAACAGGCCCCAAAAAATATTTTTAAACCTCAATTTTGGCAAAAGAATTTATTTCGAAGCCCATGACTCCCCGTGATACGGACCAATGCTTTGTTATTATAAATTGAACAGGAGTTAATTAAACTGTGGACGAGAATTTTCCATAAACCACTTTCAAATTTTGAATATAGCTCCTCATGTCCTGCCAAATATTAGATTCAAATGGCTATGCTCCTTTAGTCCTCACACATTTGATACAAAATTATTCTTTTTTTGGTACACCCCCGCAAAAGCGTGCTTCATTCTCTGGCAGAATCCAAAAGAGATGGTAGCAAAATGTTCAGTTTAAAAACTGCAGATCAAGGATGAACCGGGTTACGCTTCCCACCCTTCGTTCGGATCATGATTGGTTATCGATACGCCAGACGCAAGTAAATTATTTTGGGCTCTGCGAGAAGTAACCAATGCATCTGCCGATGTATACAGTGAGATTCCACCGCTAATTTTGCAGAGTAAAGCATCTTATTGTCTGAATAAAGTTGACTATTCTCCAACCTAACGATTCATCAGTCATTCTTGAGCTTCGCGACTGTACTAGCACACGACACTAGTAGTCCACTGGCCCATTTGCATGTGAAGCAAATCAATGTGTTCAAACTTTCACGAGCAGTCCCCGAGAAATCACATGGATGGATGAATGAATGAACGAAGGTCTGCAATCATGTTAGTGCAACAACCTCCATCATCCGGAGCAGACACACGACAAAAAGAACCAATAAACCGAGAACCACTTTCTCTATTTCGCAAGCCGACGCCACCAACCTAACAAGACAAACCGGGATCCGAACCCATATGACCGGCCTCATCGCAGCTTCAAGAATCGTCGCTTCACCTCTTCGATGAGTCGCGTTTTCTTTATAAATAATCCCCACCAGAGATGTTGGCCATTGAAGCCGTACAGGAAACTCGAAACCACTCGCGCCCACCCGTGAACTCCGAATGCGTCCAATATCCTTCACGGGTCCTTGTCCTTTTGTCTGCTTCGCAATGATGCACCCCACCTTCTGCTCTCCATATAACCACACGTTGTAGACATGTGTCTCCAGTCACAAGTTCACAAGCGCCCTGCAAATACCACTCCTAGAAAATGGCCGCCAGTAGGGTGATGTTGGTGCTGGCGGTGGCGGTGGTGGCGGCCGTCGTGTTGGCGGGAGGCTCGGAGGCGATAACGCTGTGCAAGATGAGCGACGAGCAGCTGACGGCTTGCAAGCCGGCGGTGACGAAGCCAGACCCGGCGGAGCCGACGACGGATTGCTGAGCGGGGCTGTCGGCGGCGGACCTGAGCTGCCTCTGCTCGTACAAGAACTCGGCCATTTTGCCCGCTCTGGGGATCGATCCCGAACTCGCGATGGGGTTGCCTGCTAAGTGCGGTCTCACTCCTCCCGCCGATTGCTAAAGGTATCAACACTTAAACACTCCTCCCGCTGATGGCGAAGATGGCTAAGATTGTTTGCAAATAAACACACGTTATGGCACATTAGTAATTGCTATTGAGCAAATGAGCATAATACATTAACCCATTTTCACACATGATGTCTCGTATAGGTTTTTGAAAAGGCCTTTTCTTTTTCTTTTCTTTTATTGGAAGAAAATAATTTAATAGGGAGGCCTTTTTATAGTCATTTGAGCTTTTAAAACGTAAAGCAGCAAGACCTGGACTATAAAGAATTTTGGGTCCTGTGCTATCTAGGCCCAGGTTCTAAAATCCGGAGCAGGCCTCTTCGAATTTTAGTTTGGCACGCGAGATCCTCGTGCGAGTGTTGGGTAATACATGAATATGCTATTTTCCACGGTTAAATCCTAATCCCGACACTAACTTTCAAGGCCTTGATAGGGTTAAATCCTAATCCAACAAGCAAGAACGATCATAACCCATTTGCTATTTTGCAGGTCACGCGAGGAGCCTCGGGAGAGAGCCTCCATCAGCTAAATCACAAGACAAATTGTAGAAAAAACTCGTGCGGCTCGTCATTTCCCGATGCTAATAGTGGATGCCTCCACTTTTATCTATAGTCCAATTGTCCGCGTGCTTGCAATTCCGATTGTTTTGCTTGTTACAAAGATTCGATCCATTCATCATGTTGTGCTTCCGCAGTTCTTATTGAACGACAAAGTCCAGTTGTCGCGTTAATGAATAACTTCATCATGAAGCGAATGAATGGAACGGCGGAACGCGTTAGAATCGTTGTAAGTGATAAAAGAAACACAAAAAAAAAAAGTGCAGGGGAGGTCATCACCGCACTCCAACTACCCTCTGCAAATCGCGTGACCTGAAAACATCGTCAAAACCGTGGCATGGTAGAGCGTGGCGCGGGAGGAGGCATTCACGAGGTTCCCGCCTCGTCCCCCCTCGGAGGCCCGTTATTATCGGGTTCGCATTGAAAATACGAAAACCTCGTTTCGTCCTTGACCCAAAATCGAACACACGCCGTCCGAGGTCGTCGTTTCGGAAGGCCCCCGTGGGCCCCCCCACCCGGCATTCGTCCAGTCCTATCCTCGGTACGAAGATTTCATCGAATCTTCGCAGCCTCCTAATAAGACGACGCGTGTCGGCTACCGTATAAATCCTGCGTAGAGCCTTTTTGTAATTATCTTTACCAAAACTGATCCGGTACCGACCGCGTCTTCTTCTCTTACCAAGGCCGGGGGGTCCACTAGGAGTCTTTCCCTCGCTTGACACCGCTTTTACCCGAGTACACACTGCCCGAGGCTTCTCACAGACAGAGACACAGAGAGAGACTGGGGCCTTTCTTTCTCGTTCGCCCCAGCCTCGAATCCCCCCCAAAAAGAAAAATACAAAAATTAAGTACTTCCCCCCCGACCCCGACTAAAGAATGGTCCGAACCACTTCTTCTACAAATATCGAACACCGAGGCACAACGACTACGAACACTTACATATTAAGTCCATTCGAGCTCGTCTTCGAAAATGTACTCGTACATCCAACATTGCAAAACTAGCAAAGCAGAGTCTAGTCTATCAAATGTCACGATAACCTGTCTTTAAAGATTTTTATTGCTACCCTCCAGATGGCAGATCGTCGAACATGTAACGGATTACGTAGAGGACAACAAGCGTTCCCTAAGTGATAGTAATTAAAATTCAACGACAGACCGTCAGATGTACGTTACTAAAAGGCCGGAGAGAGAGAGAGAGAGAGAGAGACAAGATTTTCAAAATGAGCAGGAGCGGGTAAAATACCATCATGGCCGTATCAACATATTCATTGCCCTATTCATGACGCCCTAGATCCATAATTCCTACCAGGCCAGAGAAAGAAGCTCTTTGTTCTAGAAATTAAAAAGAGGGCCCCACGACCCCCCTTAAAGACCAAGTCTAGACGGAAAAGAAACAACCACATAACGGAGACGGCTACGCATAAAACTGAAAAGTAAAAGAGGAGAGTCCAGCACGAGTGTTCCTTCGTTTATCCAAAGCCGCGTTAAACGACAAAACTTCACTACTACGCCTCCCCCCTCCCTTCTTCTTCTTCTTCATTCCGCCTCGGCGCACTTTTTGGCTGGGGAGCAGATGAGCCAAGTGAAGCCGTACGGGTCCTTGACCTTCCCGACGCGTCCGCCGCAGCACGCGCCGTCGCCCTCCGCGAGCTCCCCTTCCGCCACCGCTCCGGCGGCCACCGCCTTCGCCACGGCGGCTTCCACGTCCTCGGTCTCCAGGCAGAGCACGCATCCGGTGCCAGCGGTCTTCACACTGCAAGCAAGACGAAAGCAAGATGATGACGATAATAAAATATTTAAAATTTTATCTCCAAGTACAAAACGTCGAGAGAAAAGAATAGGTTCTCCAGCACAATATTAAAATAAGCGCAGAACGCGGAACGGAGATTTTTCTGGGACCACATATTTCCCCAGCGGAGATAAGGCACGCGAAAGGGACTGCTCAGAAAAAACGTAGATCGGAGACTCAGAATACTACGGGTCAAGCTAAAAACAAAGCACATGAAATGTAACATCCACGAGGCAAGGAAAAAACGAACGAATCTCGTGAGACTAGGTGAACATCCAGCAGATATTATGCACGAATGGACGGATCGAAGCCATTTCCGTTCCAGATTTACGCGTATGTTTACACGACGACACCGATGGGCACGGCAAGCGAAGAACGACATGAGAAAGCCAACGACGAGCGAAATGTCGTGTCCGTGAGTATAGCGGAAAACGCATGCGTACAGCACGGAGGCTCAAGCATTCGTCCGACAAAAGACGGAACATTAAAGCGAGGTCTACGCATATTACGCTATAAAATAAGAATAAACTCAAGGTCCAAAAGGTTCTCTAGCTAACCGAAACGTTCCGACACGGAAGCAACGAGTGATGAACAGGACAGAACGCGAGATTCAAAATAATTAGCCGAAGAAAAATAGCAAAGAAACCAAACAGCCTCGTAAACAACACGGAGGTAGCGCCGGTTTTCGAAGCACGCGATCTAGGGAAACGGAAGCACTCGAGGCGTGTTCTCTGCAGGGAGAGTAAGACTTACGGGGCAGCAGAATCGTCCGTACAGTCCGAGACGAGAACGGTGGTGCCGGCGAGCGCGAGCTGAGCGGAGAGGACGAGCGGGAGTTCCTGGTCGGCCTTGCGCTTGGGGTGGAGGGTGCGGCCGAGCTCCTCGGCACCGAACGCGGACTTGTAGAACTCGATGGCGTCGCCGGCCTTGGGGGCCTCCACCACCAGCTGCGGCTTCACCGCCGTGAACACGACGGCCTTCTCGGCCGCTCCGCCGTTCAGGACCTCCTGCTGCGCCATCAGACAAGGGGTAAACGAGAGCTTCGAGGAGAGGAGAGGGAAACGAAGAGGAGAGAACTGTGAAACCCTAGGAGAGAGAAAGCTAAGGAGTTTGAGAGAGACAGAGACTGGGGGTAAATGGATAAATGAAGTTGCCGTTGAGGACAGCGCTGGTATTTATAGAAGCGCGGGGAAGCCGAACCGTTTGGTGCCTTTTCCAGCGTGAGGGGTAAAATCGGGAATGAGACGTTCAAATAATCTGGAATGACCTTGGTTTTCTCGCTTATTACGGAAATGTCCTGCCGTTCTCGGTTAACGCGTGCTTGACGAGGAGGCTCGTAAGAAACGTGCTGCCGCACTAGCGGGATTTTACGCAAAATAAACACATTTGGTAATGCCACTGGCATAATTAAAAAAAGTCATCATGATCAGTAGTAATTAGTAATTAGTGATCATGGGGTATATCCTTTATTTTTAGAAACAAGCATAAAGGATATACTGCATGATTTACGTCACAATGTAAGGTGGTTATTCGAGAATTAAATTTCTAAAACGATATTAATAGGTAAAAAACAATGGGACATATGTCGTGAGCAAGACCTCCTCTCTTTTTATTTCTTTCCCCCCTCTTTTTTGGCTGAATATAAAACTAGGCCCGAAACTTCCACTAAAGTCGGCTTGGGTGCATGTACATCCGATTAGTTAGTGACTTTGGGGATAAAAGTACCATTGCTCCCAAACTTCTTCAAATTGTTTAATTGAAACTTGGACTTTCCAATTCAGTCCTTAAAGCATGTACATTGAATCGTTTCTTATGTTAGAATTAAAACAAAAATTCAATGCAAATTGACTTATAAGCACCATGTCAACAATACACCAACTAGACAATCGGAACTTTCATGCATTGACACAAGAAAGCATTTTATTATATTTACAAAGAACCAAACCCTAGGAGAGAGGAAAAGAATTGACTGAACGAAAGAGAGAGAGGAAAAGAGCAAAGATTGGAGAGATTAAAGAGGGTGGGAGCGGTTCCACCCATGAGCCGATGAGGGCTGCCAAGCCTTGGTCGACTTTGGTGGGGGTTTATACAACTCCAACCCAGGTTAGATCTGAGTTAAGATCACGACCTGAGTCAATTTCCCTTTCTTCTAAATTTTTTTTTTTTTCTATTGTTTAACATATTTATTATATTTTTAATATTCTTTATCTCCAATCTTTATTTTATCTTTAAAATACTATATAAGATGCCATGTCATCATTTAACGGTAACAAACATCATGTGAACATTTTTTATCAAATTTCAACGGAAAATAAAAGTTTACGAGCCTTTGAAAAAGTTGGAAGACCTCGAATCCCTTTATCCCAATTAAACGACGTGTAGACTTAGGTAAAGACTTTACGCGTCGGATAGCCTATCTAATTAACCCATCTATCAAGTCTACTCGACAGGGTCCATTATAAATCTAAGTAGGTGCTTCGACAATTATTTAATAAAATTTATAATCTATTGTAGCGTAAATATACCGTCAAAGCCGTCTTAGCTCAGCTGGTAGAGCGCATGGCTTTTAACCATGTGGTCGTGGGTTCGATTCCCACAGACGGCGCAAATGTTTTCCTTTTATCTTTTTTCCATTTTCGAGTAAATACTTTTCATCACTTCAATTTTTTTTTTCCCCTTACAAACCCACCCAAAAACCCCCGCTCCAAATCGAGAACCTCCAGAAATGGCGCTACCGAGCACTGCCCTCCTTCCCGCTTCACCTCACCCGTCTCCCTCGCCGAAGCCAACCCTTCTCTCTCCTCGCCTCTCCTCCGTTTACCTGCAACCGCAGCTTTCTCTCTCCCGTCGCCGCCGCTTCCGCTTTCTCGAACGGCCGTCCGAGAGGAGGAGCCGGTGCTCGTCGTCGTCCAGTAGCTCCTACGAAGTCGGAGGGGCGTACCCGGATGAGGAGCTCGACCCGCAGGACCGATCGGGGACGACCCAACAAGGGAATCGGAAGGTGGACAGTGCCCAGTACGAGGCTCTCCTCAAGGGAGGTGAGCAAGTCACCTCCGTCCTCCAAGAAATGATCACCCTGGTAAGTTCGGTGTCGGTCATTGGAGGTGTCTAGCTTTTCGATAATGAAGTTGAAGGATCCTCGCATGGCCCATTTTTCGGTTTCCTTGCTTCTGAATTTGCTGCAGACAGCTTCTCATAATAAAACAGGGACAATGCTTGCTGACCAATTAGTGTGTAGATGATAAGCCAGTGACGTTGGTCCTGTATTACATACTCAATCACCGAGCCTGTACCTGGTTCTGAGAATTCACTTCTATAATTCATCTGAATGCTTATGCGTATGCGGATTAAGGGCCAAATTTCTGGTTGGGGGGTTTGGGGATGGCTGGCAAGATGAGTGAGAAGAGAAAGTTTTGCATTGGCGGACAGACCCACAATTGGGTCTGTCCGCCAATGCAAATCTTATTGTTCTTTTCAATTTGTTCTTCCTTTCGCAGATTTTGTTGGTAATATTTATCTGCTCCAACATTTGGTATTTCTGATACTCTTTTTTCTTCTCATGGTCACTCGTGGACGAAGAGGGCCTGCTGGGGACAGCGGTCCTCAGCTTCCAGGCGTTTGATAAATTTTTTTTGTTATTCTCAACACATATTGCACCTCAAAGTTTCATGTTCAGTTTCTTGTCCCACATTCTTTCCAAAAATTGCAGTTCTTCCATATTTGGATATTGTCCTAATTAAGGATTAGGGTTCTTTGCTTGAATCTGGTCTCTGATGTCTGCTGGTGGGTGCAGTTGGAAGATATGAAGATGGATGAAGCATCTGAGAAGGTTGCAGTAGAATTGGCTGCACAAGGAGTCATTGGAAAAAGAGTCGATGAGATGGAACCAGGGTTTATGATGGCCTTGGACTATATGATCCAACTTGCGGAAAAGGACCAGGATGATGAGGTACTACTTGAGCATCTGAGCATCAGAGTAATATGCATTGAACTGTGTTGAGATACGTCTTCTGCTGTTTCCTGCATTGTGTATTTGTGTGCCAAATAGTGTTTTAATTGTTAAAGTTGCCTAGTCCTAGTTGTATATTAGTCCCAATATTTGAGGAGCCTTCCATTTATATCAACCACATAAAGGGAGAATTTATGGTCGTTTCTCTCCTTTTAATGGTTCTGATGATGGCATGATCTCTTATAGCCTGTAATAATACCATGGAATCAACTATCAAGCAGCAAACTTTTGACTGATTCTAATTGCTTTTCTTCAGCGTAAGTCTCTTTTAGAGGTGATCAAGGAGACTGTGCTAGCTCATCTAACAAGGAAATGCCCCCCACATGTAAGGATGTCCTTAACTGGAGAGCATTTTTGTTCTGCAAATGTCAAAGCCTGATACTTCTGCTTTTGTCTCTAGGTTCAAGTGATTGGCTTGCTTTGTAGAACACCGCAGAAGGAAAGCAGACATGAACTTTTGCGCAGGGTGGCTGCTGGTGGCGGGGCATTTAAAAGTGAAAATGGCACCAAAGTTCATATTCCTGGGGCAAACTTAAATGATATTGCAAATCAAGCTGATGATTTGCTGGAGGTAAATAGCAGAAGGAGACAAGACCTTCTTTGCTTTTTCTAATTTTGGCTATATCAGGGATCTTCCATCTTCTCATGTCTTAATTCATCCATCATTGTTGGTATTGTTCTGTAAAGTGAACTTTTTTTGCGTTTCTTCTATAGCCATTGCGTCTAATGTTTCTCTCAGCTATCTCTAATACGGCATCCATTATACAATGCCCTGCATTCATAATCCTTCCATGGACACTCAAGGTGGCCAGGAAATACTTTTTTCTCTTCTTTTAATGCTGCTGAACACTTAATTCCAATTAATGCTGGGTCAGTGGTGGATGTCACGTTGTATTGCTGGAAAGGCAGAAGGCACAAAGACAAGCTTTTCAAATGACTTTCTTTAACAATTTGTAATCCTCACATCAGATTTGCATGGAACTTATTGTTTCGCTATATCTTGAGATCATTTTTGTACAACTAGTTTAGGTGAATATGCTATGCCTATTGTTATCTTGTGCCTATTCATGAGTGACTTCATTCACAGACAATGGAAACTCGGGATGTTGTTCCTGACAGAAAGTTACTTGCGAGGCTTGTGTTGATAAGAGAAGAGGCAAGGAATATGATGGGTGGAGGAATACTGGATGAAAGAAATGATCGTGGGTTTAGTACTCTTCCTGAATCAGAGGTGTGTTAATTGATACACTTAATGTTGCTCGAAAGTACATCATAACCACTCACTCTTCATATATAAAATTATATTTGATTTGCTGGTGCTGTTTGTTACTTTTGTATTTTTATCATGTAACTGCTCCTGTGTTCCACATGGTGGTTCTGGCATGACTCTTGATTACTTTGTTGCAGGTGAACTTCTTAACCAAGATTGTAGCATTGAAACCAGGAAAAACCGTACAGGAGATGATAAGGAATGTAATGGAAGGGAAAGATGAAGGAGCAGATAATAGTCAGGAAGAAAATGGCAGTGAAAAAGTTTCAGGTGGCATTGCCGGAAGGGTGAGGTTCACTCTTTTTATTTTGAAGAGGAAAGTTTGGCTACTAACGTCCAGTTCTAAAGCATAAATTCTGATATCCCCAGGCAAGTCTTTCTGGACGCAGACCACTTCCTGTACGGCCTGGCATGTTTCTAGAGACTGTCACTAAGGTACAAGTTAATTCTTGAGTACTTGCTCATCATATTAGAAAACAAATTAATTCAAGCTTACTATAATTTTAGAAAGACTGGTGGGCTAGACAAGCTTGAGAAACATCTCTACATTTACAGATATAATGTTATGAAAATTTCTCAAATGCTCGGGGGGAAGGCACTGAAGACACTAAGCTTATTGCAGAAGCATCTTTACACAGGTCGACCATGCTGGGATCAATGTCAATTCTGTCACTGACCTGAGCATTTCCTTTAATTGCAGGTGTTAGGTGGTATATATTCCGGCAATGTGTCTGGCATCACAGCCCAGCACTTAGAATGGGTAATATTTTAGTGTATTAATATCCTTGTTCGCTGGTCAGAAAGAAAAGAAATCCTCCTCCTCCTCTCTCTGTCCTCTCTCTGTCTCTGTCTCTGTCTCTGTGTGTGAGTTGTGATGGATTCTCAGAAATTGCTTTTGTTGCTTGATCAACTTAGTGGTCCTTTTTAACTCCTATATCTCTTTTTCTAGGATAAATTTTGTAAAGTTTGTGTCGGTTCTCTCTCATGTGTTCTCAAAACCCAACTAGTATAGGAAGAAGTGATAAATTAGCACTGCTAATTGGAGTGTGTCAAGACTCTTGAGCGGCCATAATTTTACTTAAGATTCACTTCCTGATTTGGCCTTCGAAATAATTTTTCTTGTCTTTGTGTACTTCCTGCTAATGCCAGTTGCCTCTTTTCTCTCATCTAGGTCCATCAGAAGACACTTCAAGTTCTCCAGGAAATAGCATTTTAGAGAGCCTCAAGGTATGGAGCTGATTCTCTGTTTCAATCAGTGTTGTTCATCTCAATATAGTTCGAATTGTGTAGAAGTATTAGTAGCGCCATCGCATGCTGTGTTAATAATTCCTGGCTGGGTGTTTTTTTTTGGTAAGGATTCCTGGCTGGGTGTTGTTTTGTAGCTTTTCTGATCTTTACTCGTGACAACTTTCCCATGAAATGTTGTCCCTAATGGGGCAGAGATACTCAATTACACCTTTTCTTTACCTTACCTTTTCTACTCATAAGAAGGACATAAATTGCTGCCTCTAGCTGGGCAGAGTACTGATTACTCATTGATATGCTTTTCATGTCTTGTCATAACGAGCTCAAGATGCCAGAATTCTCTATCCAGTTGCTCATAATATGACTGCACCAGTTCTCATAAAGTACTGTCCATGTGCTAGCATGTTTCTTAGACCCGTGTTCTAGTTTTGATTTATGTCTTATAAATTGCAGCACAATGGTTCGATTCACCGGCCTAATTGGCTCAAGTTTTGGAAGAATCACTGCTTTCTGGGTCGAAGAGCAAATGAGCAAATAAAGAACGTAGCATTGGAACTGTAGCATGTCAAATCAGAAGAAGCGGTTTAAACTCACAGTTTGCTGTGGCGCTCTCATCTCTTTCTCCTTCATATGTTCACAGCCACAGATGTCATCGATTATTGAAGCACACCCTCCGCTGCTATGATCCACTAGTTACCCTCGAGGGGTTTGACCTTCCAATAAAGTTTATTGCTAGTGCTTTCAAGCAAAGTTTGTTTCTACCATAATGTTAACCGTTGTGCTTAAAGCATGGTAATCATCTTTTTTCTTGTCTTCTCATGTGCATTCCACTTGAAATCACATCAAACGAGATCTGTACTGGTACTATCACTAACCAGTTTCTACTGTGGGACGAATTCATTCAATTTTTGTTCTAAACCGATGTGGTACTACACGTGGCAAATTTCGGGTTCAGTTTTACTGTGGGAATAACTTGAATGATCACAATGATTCGAGGGTTTCCCCGAGCCGGTTCATGGTAATTTGGGTCTGAATTTCTTGGAGTGAAAGTAACAGAAAAGACATTGGTTGAAATCTGGATTGAAACATACTTAAGGCAGAGGGCATTTGCTTTGTCTCTTTGGTGTTTTGTCAAAAAGTCATTCGCAGGTTGTTTCCGGGGATAAGACGGCAAAGGTCTGAAATTGACTCCTAAGTATTTGTTTTTCTTTCCGAGTGGAGTCGACTTCTTTTCAATTAGGCGGAGCAGATGAGGCCATTTTGTCTTTTTTGCCTCATGCGATGGATTGTGCTTGTCGAAACTACAATCTGATCATGGAGGCACGTTCCTGAGATTATTTTAAGACCCCGGATTTTGACATCGATTCCATAATTAGAAGCTTCTAATAAATTAATCAGAACTAATGCTTCGTTTTATTAGCCCTCCAGAAAACCAGGCGAGTTAAATTAGAAAGTCATCATGGACCATGTTTTAAAGATTTATTTATTTATTTGGCAAAATGTTCACCCTAATATGTCACTTAGGTCATCCATTTTTTTTTTTCTCATTTTAATTGGAGGGACAATTGCCACGAAAGAAATAACGAGCGAAAATGCATTTATAAGTCTTTCGTTATGTTAGTAAACGACTTATATCAAAGTGAATTGTGTATCTATCTTGAAATCTTAAACTCCCAATAAAAATTTCAAAATAAAAAAGAAAAGAAAAGGGAATGATATTTGCAAATTCTTAAATATGAAAGATAAATTTCATGGTCCTTTAATAATTTTCAATATGATATCGAAGTCAGAGATCTCTAGCTGGATATCCAACTTCTTTTATTATGAATGCGTGTGAACAAACATCCCTTTCATGCTGGAGATAATTAGTCCATGAAAGATACTGTTCAATTCAAGAACGTACTAAAGAACCTATTCACGCCCCAACTGCTACGAAGGCCATTGGAGCTGGAGCTCAATCGAGGTCCGTCGGCAAGGGCACACCTCCAGGGCACGAGCGTTGGTTCAGGCGTCTCCATTCGATGACACCTGTGGCTGAGTCAGAGGGCGCAAACTGGTGGTGGTCCTAGAGCGAGGGAGCGAGTGGTGAAATGAATAGAGAAAGCAAGGAAGGGGGGCAGGTCTCGAGCGACTCGTTCCTTCCCTTTTGCTTATCTCGAAGCTAAACCCTTAATTATGAGTTGGTTAGAGAGTCTAATCTCCCCCAGGAGGCGCCCCCTTTGCACGGCGATTCGCAAGCAACCGAGGCCCACCACCATGTTCTCCCTCGCTTTCTCCATCGAAGGGAAAGACCCTTTTTAGAAAAAAGAAATGAGCGCTTTGCATTGAGTGAAGGGACTCTCTTCTTGCCCATCATGTTCTTTTCCGAGAGTTTTTACCTAATCGAATTGGATTTTTGTGGAAAAGGGAATGTACCCCTCTGATCTCTTGTTGAGTAAGTAATTGAGGATATGGTGTGATTTGAGATGCACCGGCCCTCGTGATACGTGTAGTTAAAGTTTTGGAAAATCAGATATCTAGCTAATAAGTAGGGATAATTACTAAAAAAAGGCTTGAGCTTATTACATATTTGCCAATTCATTGATAAATTTTTCAGTCGCACTTAGAGTCCATCTAACTAATTTTGGTTGAAAATCGCTAACGTAAATGCCAATCATTTAGGTATCGCTGGTATTAGTATAGATATTTTTAATATATTTTTAAACAAATTTCTTTGATTTTCTTTACTTTTTTTTGGATTAAGGGCTAATGAGAGTCGCTGGTCATAGACAAGGGAATTTGGCCCTCGCTTGCCACTAGGCGAGGGCTCGTGAGCCCTCATTGTGGCCGCTAAGGGTGTCACACCCTTGCTAGATCTAGGTAAGGGCTGCAACACCCTTGCTGCGGCTGATCCAACGAGTGTGTCTTGCCTTTGGCCTATGTCCAACAAGATTTGTTGGCTCTTAGTCCAAAGAGAAAAGGTAAAGAAAAGAAAAGAAAAAAGAAAAACTGTAAAAACTCTACAAAATTAATATATTATTAAAAAATATCCATGCCCAACGTTTACGGTTGTGATTTTCACTCAAAATTAGCTAGATGGACTTAATTGACAAAATGTAGATATGTTTAGGATTCAATTGGTACAATTACAAAGTTTATGACTAAATTGATACAAGTGTAATAGTTTTATAATTTTTTTTTTTTTGGTAATTTTCCCCTAATAACAAAGTATGTTTGACGTATGATCCACTCAGGCTTCGTTGTCATGACGGTAGATATGGACAAGGATCCTCAAAAGTTTCGTTGTCATAGTGAATGCATCTCCATTGCAAAGAAAAGATTAAAAAAAAAGATAAAGATGGAAATTGAGGAATGAGGGTTACGCCTCATATTGCAAGGAGAGTTCTTGAAAATGGCAAATATTGTGAGCTCGTTAACGTAAACTTTCATCAGCACACCTATACATCTGATCTAATATCTATGTCTTAGGTAGTAATTCACGGGGTGACGATTATATGGTTCGGGATATGAATGGGTATACATCGTCATTTTCCTTCAAAATAGGTCAAAAAACTTTGACATCAATATCGTAAAATGATGTTATCATGATTACCCTTCAACTATATTCTAAACATGCAAAACTTACATAGTAATAATAGGACTACTTAAGTTGCAAAATTTTATAGATTGTATCTAATAATTGAATTTTACTCTCGATCCATGCTATCTAACGAGAAGCTACAAGTATATTATATGTTTATGTGAACGTGAATTATAAACAATCGTGCTTTGGGTAAATAAATAAGACTTGAAATGTAAAAATTAAATAAAGGCATAAAATTAATTCAAAATTGAAGTAGTTTTACCTGACTATAAAGAAGTGTTTTATACACGTATAATTTGCTTTTCTTCGAAAGAATGGGTATCTTTTTGATAGTTCAGCAAAAGTGAGAAAAAAGAATTTTCTATTGAAAATGATGTGCGTACGTGCAATTTAGGTAAACATATGAGTATTTTACTAATGGAGGTCTATATATAATTAGAAAGATGGAATTGAAATTTCACGCAAAGATTTAAGACAAAATTGACAAAATTGAAAAGTTTAGAACATGATTGACATCCATACAATAGGTTTAGGACCGATTGAGTAATTTTCTCATTTAAACTTGTACATATTAAAAAAAAATAAGAAAAAAAGTGGCACCATATTTTGGCTTTAATAATCAGCACATGGTATTGAATTGAGACTAATGATTATTTAGAAATTGGCCAAGATATAACAAAAAAAGTTGCATATTTAACATAGGCTTGAAGTCGGTGTACGCAAGTTCGTTGTAAATAAAATAAGGTAGTTAAACTCGACAATTTATTTTGCTAAGACATATTAAATAAATAAAGACAACCACTAATGTGAAGTCTTCAGTATGTCACGCTTGACACGTATTATTTCCTGAAACTTAGTTATTTAATTTAGTTATATACTATTATTTTATTTTCACGTAGAAACATAATAAAAAAATTAAAGACCATGTCGCATAAGGTCAGCCACTCACTTATTTTGTAAATGTATCCATGCATAAATATTGATAACACATCAAAAAAGGGAAAAGCAACGTACAAGTCCTGGGATCAAGTCGGGATTCTTAACGCGACTACATTTGCATTATTCAAATCACCATCCGACCCCAGGCATCATAACAAATTAATTTCTGATGCGCAATCACCGCATAATAAATTACCAATATACACAAGTGAGAGTATATATCAACTACTTGTCATCGACCAAACCTATCTTGACTAATGATGCATCGTCACCACCAGCTCATGGAGGACGGATAGAATTATAAGCACCTCTTTGTCATGCTTCCCAACCATCCATCACGAGTGTTCTCTACGTCAGTAAGGATAAATACATTATAATACATTTGCATAATGATGATTATTCCATATATCGCATCACATGCTGCATAAGTCATATTATATCATGTACTAATCATAGGATGTCCTCTCAACCTAGTAGAAACCCATTTTAGACAGTATAACATATGTCTTTCCCAGAGTCTCATTCACATACTTGAACCAAAGAGTTCCCTCTCTAGCGATTAGGCCATGACAAAGGTTTTTCATCACATTGCATCACTCACACACAATTCATTAGTACATAATAAATGACATGTATATTTTGGTAGCCACCTTTGCGGATAATAAGACGTTAATTTCTAAGCATTTCCCATGTAAACAATGGCAATTAAATAAATTTGTTCACTTTAACATATAAAACTCAATAAAGAAAAAAACATATAAACCTCCATCTTATCTCCGCCAATCCATCATCCTTTCCATCATTATTTAACAGAGAACTTTCAGTTACCTTGACAAAAGGCTTGAATAATTTTTAACCTTAATCACTTCAAAGCAGAATATATAAGAACAAAAGTCAAGAACTCTCAATCTTAAAAAACAAAAAACAATTTTGATAAAAAAGAAAATAAAGTTTATGAATTTACCTTGTAGACCGTTGAAAGATAAGATTAAAAGCTTAAATAACACTAGTGTGGGAATTTGCTTATGTTTGAAAGATTGGTAGTTGAAATTGAAAAGGAAAGTTGTAGGCTTAATGCTTTTGGACGTCAGGAAAATCTTGCTCAATAAATTTTAACTATGACAATTATCAGAGATGTATTTTGAAGCATATCTGCTCCCATCAACAATTAATATAGCAGTATGTTAGTCACCATCACTCCACACAATCAATTGATATATAAATATCTATTAGTTTAAGCGTATAATAAAATTAGTAAACACACATTTTCAATTTATTTCCTAGAATTAATTCAATCCTAATGGAACCGCTCTCTGGATGACCATGGATGCGGGTAGGCATCTTTCAAATTTTCTGCGCGTTACAAAATTAGTAACCCAATAAAGATTTCACACGCGACAACCGTTACTCCAGGTGGAATATTTATTATCCTTATATTTTATATATTTCCAACTAATGAAAATTCTGAACGTCACAATTAAGTTGTCAAATATAAGAAAAGTACACACATTAATATAACTACGATTGCAATAACTATTTATTTATAGAAAATAAAATACATGAAATCCCAATTTCAAACTAGGCATCATTCTGAGACAAGCTCAATAGAAATGAATTAGTTAAAAAAATCACAACATGGCCAAATACAAAAAAGAAGAAGAAGATGAAAATGATTTTTGCAGAGTTTGTGACGCTTGGAAATTCTATTGATATCTGGTTAAAGCCAAACTGGGAGAGGTTGCCAATACATACCCCATGCACATCCTAGGGTTATTCTTATGTAGGGAATAAAATAGGAAGATTGGCTAAGCATTAGATAGCCTCACATCGTTGAGACTGAAAACGAGACCATGCCCACAAATCAACCTAAATCTCCAAGCTGGAATCTGCTCAAGCTGTCAACATATCAGTAATTTAATCCGGCAATTGTTTATATTTATGTCTTCTTTCGTTTTCCGATACCACGCGTGCATGCCAACTTGACAGTGGTCCACGGCACGGGCGGTCGCCATAGCAAAATGGGTCGCGGAATCTACATACTGTTTCGGCCAAACATGGCGAATCTACATGTTCATCTTCGTGCTCCAGAAATGCCATGTTGATGATTTAAGGCAAAGACAAGGCTTTGCGGATCTTCCTAATCTTCTCCTGCATCTGATGTAATCTGCACTAATCAAGGGGAACATCGTGTTGAATTGTGACCTTAACCTTCCGATCCAATCTTGGTTGAACTTTCATCTATTTATATACCGTCTTTATGATCTTTCAACGATTACTTGGTTCACAACCATCTTCATTTCTATCTCCTATTAAATTGACATCCCAGAAAAAAACACGCATTGAATAAAAACCATCGCGACATTTGATAGTTTTGTATGAAAGTCTTTTTTGTTGTTGTTGGTTTAGATTAGGTCCGCAAATACAGGGGAGTGATATACAGAGAAATGAATTACCCGCCACATGGGGAATATTTATTCCCTTTGATATTTAAAAAGAGAGAATTACGTTCGTAAAAACATATGAAGAAATTACCACAAAAAGTGTACGAGTTAATACTATGTGAGGCAGCGTGGGTCTCAAACCATGGGAAACAATGTGCTGTCCTAAACTGCTAAATCATTACCATCATGGTTTGACAATACCCTACTTTTGCTTTCCATATTGGGAAATGTTTCCAAAAGCAACTTTTACTATATATATAATGTATTTCGGCTACGCAAGTAATCACCCCCACAAATCTCTTTTAGGTGCTACATCTTATTGTCCACCTAATGCACCTCTCTGTTTTTTCCTAACATTGCATTATCTGTTGAAATTAATAAAATTACATTGATGGTGAAAGTAAGCTGCCTCAGTAAAGTGACAAAAACAATCCAACAAAGTCAGCATGTCCTCGAATTTCATTTATTTGCTGTTTTTTGCATAGTCTATATTACGAGATGGATTTGTCGAAGAAAAAAAAAAAGAATATACTATAGCATCATCCCACTAATGAATGGGAGAATAATATTGCATTGACATGTTAATTATCTCGATATTAATTAGATGAGTGAGCACGAATAGCCATAGTCCTTTGTCATTCACTTTGATGAGCAAAAGAAAAAAAATCCACAATTTTAATGCGCTTTGTGGTTTGATGTAAGCAACCCAAGAGGTGAAACTATGATCAATCGGGTAATCTAGTGATTACATTGGAAAGCTAAAGCTTCTTTTGGCCCATGGCTAGTCCACAAGTCATCATCACGAACTTATGTAAGTCGCAATGGATACACGACAGTTGATATGATCCACATGTTCGGTCAGTAGAGATCGTTTTCATTACTACTCCTTTTCTTGATATAGGAGAGAAGATAAGTCTTACTTCAGAAGAGAGCTTAAATCTTTCTCATTTGAAAAATTGCCTAAGAGAATTAGATGCCTAAAGGAGGTGGTTAGCTGGGGTGAGAGGCTAGACAAAAGGCATTGATAGATAAGGCTAATGAACACATATATATTATCAAGTGAGGTTTAGCCTAAAGGTTAAATACCATTATAAGAGAACAAAATGAGTCAAGAGGGGAGGGTCCCACAAGCCACAAGTGGGGTAATGGAACCATGTGCACTCATATGGTGGTTGGCCCTTTGCAGCCCCACATCCCCTCCCTCACTTTAACATCCCTAAATGCTAAGCTGAAAATGAAAGAACCAAAACGCACATAATCCCATTATTATAATGTGTCTTTTTATCGTTTATGCTAGTCTGCGTGAAGTTTAATTCACATGAGCCGTCTTATCTAAAATGTACACATATTTGCATTCAGAAGGCAAAATTCTAAATCTAAAAGGTAATTTTGAAAAGAATAAAATTTCAAACACCTGAAACTATCGGTAAAAATCAAATTCTCACAAATAAAATAGATTTTTTTATTACGTATTCCCAAAATTTGATTCCCCAAACCCCTTCCTCCTCCTTTGGCACCTCCCATTTTCCATCTCTCTCTCTCTCTCATTCCCTTCATATGTTTTGTGGTTCCTGCAGAAACATCCCCAACCACATCTCTCTCTCTCTCCCTCTCTCACTGTCAAGATGCATTGTGTCAGAATTGTCAGAACTATATCTTCTTCTTATACTTGTGTGTTCTGAGCAAATTGGTCCCTCTGTGTCAGAATAAGATTTCTCTTACATTCCCATCTGTTTCTGTTTGTCGTTTGATCCAATTGTCAAAAGGGAAACCTGCAAAAAAAAAAAAAAGCTATTCAAATTCCCCACTACACAACCCCAGAAACCCTAATATTTCCCCACAAAGACTCTCTTCCTTCCAGGCCCTCAAATGAAGAATCCTCAGAGATCACCCACAAATCCTGGTTCTTTGAGATCTAGGTTCACTCACGTCTTTCTTCAATCCTTGCTCAGGATAAGAAAGCACAACCCCACATCGTCGTCATCCTCCCCTCATAGGGAATTCCTAAAACGATGCGGTCAAGTCAAAGTCGCAGCCTACGTTTCCATGGCTAGAGCAGTTGGGACGAGGAGAGCTTGGAGCCGCGCGACAATCTGGAGGGCCCGAAATGGAGAGCGCCGACGCAATCTTCTTTGCAGGAGATGCTCGAAATCTAATTCTAGAGAAAGATCTCTTGGGAAGAAGAAGAAGAAGAAGAAGAAGAAGAAGAAGAGGGATAATGAAGAGCACGGTTTTGCGCATGAAAAGAAGCTCCAAAAGCTCGTGCCTGGGGGCGAAGCTATGGACTTTTGTTGTCTTCTGGACGAGACTGCTCATTACATCAAGTGTTTGATCACTCAGGTAAAGGTGATGAGAAGTTTTGCAGATTTTTATTCCCTCTGAGTCTTACTCAAACTGTGGAGAGAAAAAAAATACCGGTAAAAAATGACCAAGATATGAATTATGCTACATATTGGGTGGTTACTGATGGTAAGTGAAGAAAAAAAAAGGAAAACTTCCAAGGTGCATGATTACAAAATAGAAGCTGGGAAATAAATAAACTGCTATATTGTAATAAATATATGCTACAAGTGATGACTCATGTTTGTGCAAAGAAAACGGGTTTCTAGCAACTGTCTGTGTATGTAAATAGTTTTTCAACAATGGTCTGTAATTCTCTGTAAGCGTTTCTGCGTTCTCTCTCTCTCTCTCTCTCTCTCTCTCTCTCTCTCTCTCTAACTTTTTGCTGATGGGCTATGGTGGACAATTAATTGCGGTGTCAATTGATCGGAAGATATCCATTTCATGTTTTCTTTCTGACTGTAATTAATGGACTGATTTCTATCCAAGTATTGTATAGGAATTACTGGAATCAGTAAGAGCTCATCAAGGTGAGTCTATGAATAAGGTATGATGTTCTGGGGAACAAGAATCTTCATGCCGTTTAAAATGACTGAAGAAGTTTGCAAGAACAAATGAGAGATCAAATATACTACCAATTCGCTGGTAGAGAGAATCTGGTTATAGGGACAGTGGGGTCCAAGCAGTACATGATTGTGTTCCCTATATCTAAGAAATACACCCTTGCATGTCTCACCAAATTTTCCATGTTTTAGGGTTGTCACCTCTCAAGTCACCTGGGTTCTGCTTGCAAAATGATTCCTTCATAACTCACACCCCAGAAAACAAATATTCCTTGCCGTTAACATTATTGTTCTTGATCCCTCTCTGTGTGATATCTTAATTATGTATAGGAAAGAATACTATGAGGAATTTTAAGACTAGTCTACAAAGTTGGTATTTAAAGTGAAATAATAATTGACTGTAAGTGGTCGTTTCAGCCAAATGGGTCATATTTAAAGTTGGATAATAGTCTGCCACATGATTTATGGAGTATGTTTATATATCTAGTGCTATTTTTCAAGAAATTGCCTGGTTCATAGCATAAAAGGATTTTCTTGATTTTTTTTGCATCTTAAAATTTGGAAAAATGAGAACTTCTGACCCCTAAACAACAGATTGTTGAAAGCCTCTATAGTGAATGGAGACATTAGAGTCTTGCGCCTCCCCACTAGGAATAGCTTAAGAAGAAATTAGATGTTCATAGAGAGTCCAATCTTTCCAAGAAGACATACTACCTTCATAATTATTGTTCTTATAAGATTGCCCCAAGATTTAAAATTATATCCAACCTCTAAGTATTAGCAAAAGCAATAAACCAAATTATGCTCCATCCATAGAAGAAAAGAATACACTAGGTAATTTATAGCTAGTACTCATGGTTCAATGCTAAATGCTGGCGAATTTCACTAACAGCAGCATTGAGTCAAAAAGTTGACCTGATTTTTGGCATAAAAATGCATTTAACAATTCGAGTTATTGCCTATTCCCTAGTGTCAATGAAATAAAATATTCAGAGGCTTATTCATGAGCGACATAATTTTTTTTTTGCTTCAAGACATTGAAGGCTAGAGGTGAAAAAAGCCCTTTTCAATGTTGCTTTTTCAAGGAATTCTACCTTCATGTTACTCCATCACAGATCAAGTCTGTCCATTTCTTCCCTCTCAAATCTCAATCTAGAATGAAATGACAATAAGATTTTCTCCTGTGTTTTGGGCCAAAGAAGATTAGATGTTCTGAAACACACTAATCTGCATTAAAATCCGTTTTCACAATGAACATTCACAGCCAATCTATGTTTTTTTATTTTTTATTTTCATTTTCTTTCTTTTCAGGGCCATTTTATTTTTATAAGGGATTCAGACCAGGAGAATTAGTTGGTGAATCATGTTTTCAAGCCCTTTTGGGTGCATGCTTCAAAGCTTGAAAATGATTTTCTTTTTGTCAATTTTTTTTTTTTTGGATGATATAATGACTCTTCTAATAATCTTAACAAAAAATTTAGTCTTACACTTGGAACCCATTTGTAACCTCGAGTCACAAAGCAAGTGGCAAATGATGCTTTCCTCCTTTTCTATTTTCTGTTTTCTTTCCTACAAGTCGCTTTTCCCTTTTAAATGATCTCAAAACTACATATTTTGCTCCATAGTAATTTCTGTCGAGCCTTTAAAAATGTTGTTTTTTTTTTCAAGGCTTAAATCTTAATTCATTCTACATGTTTCTCTAATCACGATTTCTTCTTGGAGGAAACTAAATGATGTGGATGCGTTTGGAACAGGATTTTACTGTGTGAATTACCAAGTGTAGTTTCTGTGGTAGATGTGGTGATAAATATTGAAATTAATCCACGATCTATGTACAGTTCGGCATTAAACTAGCCCCATGATAGGTCGATTTCACAAAGCATGCACTTTAAAGGTCTTAAAATTCTGTTTACGATTGCCAAAATATTTCAGTACTAAATCAAGCCCATCTCTAGGCTTTTAGAGAATTTTGAATCTTAGAAGAATTGAAAAATGGAACGTAAAATTTTTCTAAGAGATGCAGAGTTTGAAGCTAGAAATACTGTGAGGAACATAATGTCTGATGACCCAATACTTCCGCAGATTACATTTCAGGAACTTAAAAAGAATTTGTTGTTCATGAGAATTCTGAAGATACTAAATATTTAGAACCTGTTAAAGCACGAATGTACAGCAGTCCCAAAGATTATACAACAAATCACCAATAATCTGTTGCAGGAATTAGTAGTTCATTTTCACAAATTTATGTGAATCTGGTCGAAAACTTTGATAAGACATTGGCTATAGTTGAGACATTTCATTTAAAAAGTGTGCGTAAAAGGTTCTTACGAACTATGTATCAAATGCTTTTGGGGGCCATGAACAATGATAAATAGAGAATTCAGACTTAGCAGAAAAAGGCATATGGTATCCTCAGTCCTGGACGATGGATCAGACTAGGATTGAAGTAACAGTTAAGTCCAACATGTTATAAGCCTAGGTGCATATTTGTTGTGAATGTGATAGGTTTCTATACCTGTGAAAAATTGATTAGCTTGGAGTTAGTAGTTATGCAGATGTTTCCATCTGATTTAATCTTTATCGGTGGGGAAGTGAAAGCAAAATAATTTTAAAGTAGATGCCGATTCTCCAAAAAATGACTTTGTTGTAAAAAAGAAAGAGGAAATGAGGAGATAGCAAATAATAATTTCTCAGTAAATCTCTATCTTAAAGATTGCCTCTTTTTTTTTTTTTTGAACCCAAAATGGTTATTTGAATTGTGATATATCATGTAAAATATCTTCTTATGGAAGAACACAGATTAATCAAGTCATGGCGATTTTCCACTGAATGCACAGTTCACTATCCAGCATTGAGAACCTTGTACATTGCAACTCTGGAAAGTTTTTGCAGGTGACAATTTTAACGTGGACCCGCTTTCCCATTGTTGATACTTATAGTCGCAGTTTGGTCTAGAATGATTCAACATTCAAGTCAGTCATAATAGTCATTTACTATAGGTCATTGTGAATATGTTGAGCAATTAAGTCGATGCGCGATGCTCAAACAAAAATTACCAGTAGCTGTAGTAACTACAGCAAGCCTGACAGACTGGATCATGTCACGTGTAGTCTTCTCAGTGAATACTGCAAGCGTGGAGGGACATTACAAATGAACTTATCTAGCATGTGATGGAGGCTACTCCACACTATGCAACTTGGTGTTTGGATTGAACAATGTAATAGACCTTACGATGACCAAGCCCTACAAGCAGCCTATTGCAAGTCACACTTGCAACACAAATTCACCTTGTACCTAAACAGACATTTAGCAAGCTTGATCCGTGTCTGAAACTCGGTGGCTCGAGTTGAGCCAGATGCTTTCATTTCTTTCAGTTGAATCAAAATGTTGGAATCTTAAAGTTTGTCATCGGTTCGCACAACATGCTGAACATATGTGCAGCATGTCGAAGATTCAGTTTGGGACTGTTTCTGAATATGTACACATCTTTTGGCAGCTAAACCATTCTGATAACTATATAACTTTGCCCTTGAACTGACTTGTATGATGAGCAGTTGTGTCTAGTTGTAGATTCAAGCAGCGGTGCCCACAGAAAGAGGCTAGATAAAGACCTGAGATGGCCATGGCGAGGCCTGAGTGGTGCAAGGAACTGTGTTTTGAGGAGCCTTGTGAGAGCCATATTCTGCATTCCTGTGTGCCCATGACATTGTCTTGCTCACTTCTTCTTGCCTGTGAAATGAAAAGGAAAGGAGGCTCAGAGAAAGAGGAGTACAATCGAACAGAACTTGCTCGCTACCAGTATCTAAAATAGGTCCGAATTTAGAATTGGGCTGCTTCGTCTTGTTGTCTATAGGTGCTGCGGTTTCACACACCCCATACAGACTGTTGCATTCATAACTTCCCGGGACCAATAGCACAAAGGGAAATCCACCGCTGGAGAATCAAACAGACCCTCTGCTAAAAAAATTCAGGTTAATTGATCATCAGGGGGACAGGCCACAAGCCATTTTCAACGACCTCCATCAATAGTAACAATTGATCCAATCACGGTGACACTGGTGAGCATTTTGCTCAAGGCAACGTCTCCTTTACTAGCAAAAGTTGCATAACTTAGTAGCTGAGCCCCCAAAAAACATGTATTGTGAAATTTCCTGGCAATTGGCCCCCAAAAGACTACAGCTGGTTTCTGCACGCACTGGGTGATGAACTTGAGACGAGTATTAATGGTCTGGAGTAGAAGGAAATGTGAAGATTTTAAAACCAGCTTCAACATCTTGAAAGCCAGATGGGATAGTGATGTGAAAGTTTCTTATCTTCGTGAAAGAGACAGTACCTTTAAAAAGCAAGGTCACCAATGGAGAGCCTAATACCTCTTGACAGCACAATCCAACCAAGAGCAGGGGCATACAACTCAAACACACTGCTGAAACTCAAAGTTCCCGACGTTATTTCGTCACCGGAGATTGAGAAATGAGCAATTTGCCAAGTCGACGTGGAGCACTTTGATGATACTTTCTGCTCGAGATCAAGGGCAAACGTCGATGCTCGATTTTAATTGAACAATCCATGTCAAACAATACTTTAGAGCTGCAGTGAAGGTAGTACTTACCAAAAGCAGTGGTCATGATTATTCAACCAACCCGGAGATTATGC
This sequence comes from Corymbia maculata, assembly GCA_014182735.1. Lineage (NCBI taxonomy): Eukaryota > Viridiplantae > Streptophyta > Magnoliopsida > Myrtales > Myrtaceae > Corymbia > Corymbia maculata. Next base: position 6,634,476 of record CM024689.1, on the reverse strand, counting down.
AAACATCGCTTTGTTACATAAAGCCCGACACTATCATAAACTAAGTGAGCTGCGCCAAAAAATTTTCAGAACCCGAAAGTTCCTGAAAGTAGAAAAAAGTAAGTCCTTAAGGCTCATTGCCTTCTCTTCTCGCCAATCCCGCTCCTTGGACAAACATAGCAACGACATTGATCATGCGAAATGCGTACCAGCAACGTTTTGTGGTGTCTTTAGACAGTGAAGAAGAAGAGGAAAAAGGAGAAAGAGTATGTAGGCATTAAATTCGTTCGGTGGGGGCTAGTTTTATCAAAGTGGTAGCTTTTGATAGGCAGCGTTTTGGTGAATATGCATGAGAGACTTGTGTTTTTGGTAAACAATTGCCCGGGCCTTGTCACCGTGACCCCCATTGTGAGGAGGCACCCCTTCTCCCAAAGTTACGGGCTATTTTGTAGAGTTCCTTAGAGAGAGTTGTCTCGCGCCTCTAGGTATTCTCTACCTATTTACCTATGTCGGTTTCGGGTACAGGTACCCTTTTGTTGAAGGTCGTTCGAGCTTTTCCTGAGAGTATGGCATGGGTTATAGCAGCACCATAGCATCTGGTACTCGAACATTGGCTCGGGCATTTTCTCTACCCCTTCTTATGCTTAAAAAAGCAAGGGTACCTTGCGTCCTTGAACAGATAACTATCTTTTGCCTAACCTAGCCTCCTTTTCCCTTGGGACCAACAAGGGGTAATACATGGAGAGAGAATGAAGAGAGGCTGTTCCGTTAGGAGGTGGTGCTTTTGTGGCGGCGGCGTGTGGTGGAGGAGGCAATGCTACCAGTTTTAGTGGCGGGTATTGGCGCAGAGTTTGTAATTGGAGTGAAAAGCTGATCATTGAAACTACCGAGAAATTACAGATTGTAACCTTAATTTTAGACCTAATTCCTATTTTCCCCTCCAAATTCGTGTTGCGCATAATTACCATGAGTACTGTTTTCTACGTCGGTCAGCCATGCAAACAATTTCTACAACACTCTAAAATTTGACAGGAATTCGATTCCTATACTTGCATATGATGTGATTGCCAAAGTAAAAACAATTTTGACTGTCTTTTATCCGTAAAATAAATATGTTTAATTCAATTCTATACACGTCATTTGGCGGAAATGAAATTGAAACATGTCGCCAGGAAAATGGCATGTAATAGAGGCGAACAGCCCTAAAGTTTAAATCATCTTCGATTCACGAGATTTACAGAGGTTCTGGAGTAATATGGCGATCCAGACAAAATTTCAGGGGCTTATCCGACGAAATGGGAATTTGAGGGGGTTAAAAGTTAAACCCCGGTCAGAAGTAGAGGGCGATCTCTAAGTTTTGACATATTCTGGACTGCACACTTACAATGGAATCAAATTTATCAAATTTCCACGAAGAAAGATACCCTACATAGATGGTGGAGCTTATGATCAATCGCAAAAATCCAAAGCAGAGGATCTCTCTGTTTCTCACCCTCTTTTGGGTGCTCAATCTCAATGCCAAGTGTGCTCACTCTATAGATTCGGAATTCAGATGCCGATCACAACGGAAGCACTTAATCTCCCTGCTCTAGTTTCCAATAAATCGGCTATAAAGATCAAAGATTGGATCGGTGGCGTTGGATTCCATTGTCCCTATTGCTAGTGGCGCATTACCATCATGATCGCCCCCCCACAATAAGAAGGTCGATTCTTATGACAATTATTGGGCACCGTTTGACTGATTTGGAAAATTCTGTGGCGGCCCACCTCGAAGTTACTGCACATTTTTTACTCTCGTTCTTTCCAGAATGTAGGGTCCGAGGAAATGTCGAAGTTTCTCGATCTGAAGGGATGGCGGAACAAAGGAAATATGGAAAAAAAAGAAAAAAAGAAAAGGGCGTCCGGTGGGGGGACACTGAGGCGAAAGACGAAAGCTTTCCTCTGGATGGTCAGTTTCGGTTGCTAGACATTACTCGAATGGAATCAACAGTGAGGATCGAGTTCGGATGCCTTTGTAAGGACGTGGCAAGTCATTTGGAGTTTTACTACTTTCAGTTGTCATGTAGCATCAAGTTCCTTGTAACAGCTGTGGTTGCTGGTCTAATAACGAGCAGCATTATGCTGGTTCCAAACAAAAAGAAGGTTGCTGTCATGTGGATCGCCTAAGCTCCTGTGATGCTTCAACAAGAAGATGCAAGACTGAGGGCCCGGACAAATCATACATACTGGATCACATGCAGGTTGGCCAACAAGACATTCTTAGCTGCAATAATTCGCAGAGTGACAACAATCCGCTAACCGTTTGTCTCTCTCACATGCATCAGAAGACTGTTGTGCAGATCCCCACTATGACACAATCCACGAACAAGGATATTGAAACAATAACCACCTTAATCTTGCAGCATCTCTCTTATGCGTACTTGATCTTCTCATAGATAATTCTCTTTCCATTGTGAGCACACAACATATATATCCTAGTGAAGAAGAGCTCAATGGATGGTAAGATGATACACTCTTGCGAGGGTCTAAAAATAGTATGAATGGTGGTGAAAGTGAAACGGCCAAGAGAAACATCGTCATGATCAAGTTTGCAAACTCAAATTGTTCTTCATCTTCTGGGATCAGCTCCACAAAATTCTAGCAAATAACTTTTGAAAGTATCAACCGCTGCCTTAGTTTAAATTCTTCTCCTGCTATTCCTTCAGATTACTGATTATAGTTTTTGCATATTACATAACACCAAATAGGAACAACCAGAACTTTCTGAAATATTCCACTAAAGAAAGAAATATTCCATCTTTGCCACTAGTTGATAATATGTTTCACTCTGAGGCATTTTGCCTGCCTTCCTTTCTTTCTTTGTTTTTTTTTTTTTTTTTTTTTTTTTGGTTCTTGTTTTGTTTTGCCATTCTCATTCTTTGCGTGGAGCTGGTCGCAACAATGTCTTCATGCAAGAAATCAAGAGCATTAAGTTTATTGAGAATGCTAAAACTGAAAGAAGATGGCCTAGAAAGCTTGTGACAGATATTGGAATTGGAGCAGCAATAGAATCAATCATCCTATTCACAGAAATAGTTAACATTGTTAATTATGTGCCCAAGGGCGTCCCCTATAGATCACCTGAGACTGATTACTCAAATAATTAGGGAGAATTACACAGGACTTATCAACTATTACAATTGTAAGATCCCTGGAAATCAGTTAGGGAAAGTTGATGCAAAGGTTTTCCAAGTTCCAGAAGGTCTTCCAATAACTGCAGGTGGATCTTTTACCTTTGGAACGAAGAAACACTATATCTACTTGGACATACTAGTCATCCAATTTTATTCAGCACCCATCCAGAATAGAAGTCTTCCATTTGTCGCATCGTCAGTCTGATAAGATTCTCTTATATATATATATATATGTATGTATATTTTTTTTACAAAGAATAACTAAGGAAAAATGTCCTGAAAAGAGAGTGATACAGGAAGCAATTGAAAAAAATGTCCGAATCTGAAGCCCAAAAAAGACTTAGCGGCTACATAATCCAATATGTAGTACCACAACAGAAAGGTAACTCAGCTGGAGAATAATGTTACAAAAAGATCAACTACGCAAATAAGAAGCTGCATCACTGTAAAGAAAAAATATACCAATGGATTGTAGTTTGACTGCTGTTTTCTCGTCCAGTCACAGACCTGAAACCAGTTTTCTTTTAAGAGGAAAGATGGTATGACAAAAATATACACGAAAGTCATACACTCACGATCACTCCTTCAAAAACTTTTGCTCAAAACTCTCCCATATTTGAAACTCAGGTCCGACAAGAGTTTTCACCTGAGCATAAGAATGTGAACACGAGTCACTTAAGAGATCTCTCATGGCATTGGAGAGTTCACCATGATACCCTCTAAAGACCATACAGCAGCGAGAACTCAAGAACACAATTCCACAGATTCATGTATCAATTGAGGAAAATGGGGAACAGGTATTGCAATGGATGAGCTAATTTTGAAAATACTGAGACTGGACAGAGATTCTTATTTTTATTTCTTATGCTAGGAAGGCATGTGTCTTTAATAAAATGCTTATACTATAAGAAGAGACCTCAAGGTATTGATCATGACTATACTGATAACTCAACAAATCGAACAAACAAAATGAACTTTCGCAGAGCCTTTTCACCTGAAATAATCTCACTCGGTGCTCCAGTCTCCCTTTATCTTTTCCTTGGTGGGACACTGGTTATTATGGAGTTGGCACCTGAACTACTTTTCCTCTCAATCGTCCGCCATCATTGTTTAGACTGGAGCTGGGACATGTAACATGCACACTCCGCACTATTCGAAGGAAAAAGCAAGCAGCAAGCACACTGACTGAATTAAAGTGTAGGACCTCCTAGAAACCAAACTCGCCGTATCACATATACAGGGGATTGAGATTCGGGCAATCCTGGAGCTGAGCTATCTCTCACATCTTTGATGATCACATTCTCTTTGAACGCTTACAGAAATTCCCTTGCATAATGCCCCTGATCAAGTTGATATTGCAGCTTCCCCGATTGACCCTGCTGATGACAAGGGAAAAAAAGAAAGACAGTTTCAACAGAAGTGGACAGACAATAACAAAAGCTGCTGCTTTAAACGTGGAAGACACTCCTATAATAAGAACTTCGACCCACGACAAATAATCATAGCTTTGATGGACACAAACATCACCTAGATTAAATCAATTTTCCAGCTTTCATGAAGGCCAAGAAAAATAAAACAAAAAAGCATTCCCCAATACCTGCCGATAATGCCAGAAGGGAAACAAAAGCTAGGAATTCGCAAGCAACAGTTTTGAGATTAGAGAAAAACGCATAATTGAGCTTAGCTGAGCTCGGTGCTGCTCAAACAACACCTGAAAGAAGCCTGGCGGATTCCACACTCGCTAATAACATAAATTTCGGTTCATGCGAGGTTCCCATATAGAAAAAGAAGAAGAAGAAGCGGAAAATAATATTCGGACAAATCACAGAGACACCCCGCATTTCGCGGAAGAATGCAGCTGGTGCGCGAATTCTGAAAACTAGGCAAATGTCGATCACGCAAATCGCTAAAACGAGCAGAGGAAAGCAAAACAGAGACCTCGGAAACGGCCTCGGCGATCAACTTCCCGTCGCGAAAACCGCCCGACTCCTCCGCCCTCACGGCGGTGCAATCGGGCGGGTTCTCGAACAGCGACAGCGAGAACTGCTTGAAGACCACCCCGACGTCGAAGTAGATGAGGCCGGAGCTGGGGATGTCGACCCTGATCCCCTTGACGGGGAACCAGAGGAAGAGCTCCTGCGCGGAGATCCCGGAGAGCGCGCCGATCTGGCCGTAGCTCAGCGTCCCGGAGACGTTCCGGTCGTAGTGCAGCTCGCTCTCGAACTTGGCGTTGCAGGCCCGATCCAGGTAGACCTCGAACTGGCCGTCGGCGTCGATCCTGAAGTCCGTCACCCCCTTGGGGAGCAGGCCCATCGGGAGGCCGTGAGACTTGAGGATTTCGTAGATTGACGAGGCGGCGAGGGACTGGATGAAGGAGAGGAGGAGCGCGAGGAGGACGAGGTGAAGCATGGCGTCTCGCGGGAGCGGGGCGGGGGCGATCGCGGGTCAGGGCATGAGTCGCGCCTCTGCTGATGCGATGGCGGTGCTCGAGGTTTTGCAGGGATTTTTGCAGAGGAGAGAGAAGGGAAGTAGAGAGAGAAAGAGAGAGAGAGAGAGAGAGAGTGGAGTGAAGGAGGAGACAGTGATGACAGCTTGAGTACAGATAGGATCAAGAGAACTTATCAAATTATTGGTGGTGACTGGTGGGCGCGGCCCCCACTTCGGACCCCACAGACAGAGAGAGAGAGAGCGAAGCAAGCATGCTGCGTTGTCCCGCCCCCGGACCAAACGGGGCTGCCGCGTGCGGCGAGGTGGCGGGCGGCGGCGGCGGCTGCGCTGAGCACGCCGCGTCGGACGGGGATGACGTGGACGGCGGGGGAGATAATCGTGAATGCATTTTTTTAAAATTCCACGTCGGAAATTAACGGAGGAGAGAGATGGGGGCGAGGGCGACAAAGCATGTGAGGGGGTGGGGGAGGAAGTCGTGGCGTGATGATGATTATGATTTTGTCTTGACACGAATAATTAAGGAAAGACGCACAATAATTCAGACCCTCCTTGATTTGTCGCGAGCGAGAGATGGGAAGAGGAGGAGGAGGAGGAGGAGGAGGAAGAGGATGCTTCCGTTTCAACGTGGTCCGTACCGCCCCCCGGTTGGAACGCGTGGGATTAGATTACTGAGTTTTTCTTTGGGGCCTCGCCAAACTTGCTCTCGATCGCCATTCATTAACAACGCCCCTGCGAGGAGATCAATGCGAATGTTGCCAAACGTGGGACGATAGTAATGATCTTAATGCGGTTTTGGTTAAGTGCGATTAGGCGACCGAGCATCGCGTGTTTGGGTCAATGCGTGCGAATGCATAGGTGCCTTGAAGAATTTTTTATTTTTTTTGGTTGATCATATTTTATTTTTACTTTTTTGTCATGACTCCTTGTAGAGAGTGGCAATTGAAACTTACACATGAAATTAATCTTTCATCTTAACTTCTTCAGAAAGTTAGGAGTCCAACATCTCAATTTCCTCTTTTTATGTGAAAATGATAGTCATCGGAGTTTGACATGTCAATAGTCCAATAAATATGAGTGTTGCCCACGTCTAAATTAGATTTGAGGAAAAAATTTTTGATAACCATGTGAAAAGGATAGTCATTGGAGTTTGAGATGTTAATGGGAAATGAAAGAGGTGCTATGTGTACAAATATGAGTGTTGCCCACGTCTAGCTCGACTGTAGATTTGAGGAAAAAATGTGGGTAAAATAGCAATCGGCTTAAAATTATGAAATGATAACCATCCTTTGTCATTCAAAATTAATCACTGAAGTTTGCAACCAAGATAATTATATGAAAAATTGAGAGAAGAGTGTGTTATGTGATGTAAATATTTAGTAAACTACTTATGTTCTTGGCAATTCATGTTTTTCAAATAATTGATAGCGATCCTATTAGATCCTACCGAGCATAACATAGTTGATTATTGATAAGGTTACTGAAAAATCGCAAACTTGAGTCTAAAACCTTTTAATTTTGCAAATTTAATCCTAAACCCTTTTAACGATTTGTTAATGGTTGACATAGATGTTGACCATTTTTTGTAATTTTTAAATTTTTCTCATGTTCTTTTCTCTTTTCTTTTTATATGAAGTCTAATGAGGGTAGTAGTGGGGGAGGGTTGCCACCCTTATTGGGCCTAGAAGAAGGGAAAATAATACGAATAATCTCTAAACTTTAGACCAATGCATATTTTGATCCACAAATTTTTAATTTATCAAATGTGATCCTTAAACTTTAGCATGATGTGTAATATGGTCATTGAACTTTTAATTTGTTCAATGTAACCCTTTAAGTTTTGATACATATTTAATATAGTCCCTAAATTGCATTAAAATAATTAATGAAATCTTTGGTTTTCAAATAATAAAAGGACTACATTGAATATTTTTATATAGTTAAGGGATTATATTGAATATGTACCAAAATTTTAGGATTACATTGAACAAATTAAATTTTTAGGGACCATATTATACATTGGGGTGAATTTTAGGGATTACATTAAACAAATTAAAGGTTCATGGACTAAATTGTAAATTAGGCTAAAATTTATGGATTATTTGTGTCATTATTCTAAAAGAAACAAAGGGAAAAGAAAGGAGGAAAAGGAAAAAAAAGGAGAAAGAAAAAATTATAAAAGAATATTAAAATTATTTTAAAAATTATAAAAATTATTTGTATCGATCTTAGCCATTTGCATAGAATGATTGCCATTTATGCCAATGATTTTTGATTAAAATTGACTAAAATGACTAAATTACAAAACGTCCATATATTTATGACTAAATTAGTTAAATTAAAATATCTAAAATGGAATTTCATACAAGTATAATAAGGTGGAAACTTTTTTGGTAATTTCGTCATTGATTATCACACGTGCAATTCAACTTTTATTTCTTTCAAAATCAACTTCATTTTCACAAGTTTATGCAATTCACGTTCCTTTTGGGTGGTCACATCCCTCTTCTCCTCGCAAAATCAGCCTTAATACTTACTAGTTTCGGGTGGATGTTCCCTCGCACGACCGACAAGCCCATCTGCCGCTGGTAGCGAGTCCATCAGATCGAGAACAATAATTCACTGGATTGCAATATTTCAGGAATCAAGGGCCAAGATCCACCCCGGTCGTACGAAGAAGGTCGGTGTCCCGAACTCATCTCCACTGTCCAAGGCTCGACATGATTGACGGTACGAGCGATTCAACCGATGGCTTGTGAACATGCGCGCTAAAGGACGGTCTAGTGCGTGCAATAAAATGAAAAGACGGCTGAACATTGTTTAGCACATCGAAGAGCATCTCGAGGTACCGGTGTCCGATGGGACGTGTTCGGTGACGCTGTGATGGAATACCAAGGGAGCTCATGCTTAAGCGGGACATTAATGTGGTGAGATTGTAAAGACCAAGATGCTTGAGTAGGGCATCTTCGGGGTACCGATGACTAGGGAAAACATAAAGTCTTGATAGGACGCATTTGGCGTTGCTGAAATGGAGTTTCAAGTGTCGGTATGAGTAATGTCAGTTTGTAATCAAATAGGAAGTTAAAATGGTAGAATGTTATTGATGAGTTGGACTAGTCGATCGAATAAGACCCTTTGAGATCTATATTTGCTTAATGTGCCCCCTTTTTTGAGGTTAAAAGGTACCCCTAATCACCGTGATTAGGTTAGCAAGGTATGAAAAGAAGAAAAAATGGAAATGGAGTTTTAGACATGAAGATGTATTCTTAATATGCCTGCTTATTTTTCTTTTTCCTTGAGCTAATGATAAGGTATCTAATATAGGATATTCTTAGCTAGACTCTTGTCCGTGGATCGAATGTAGCCATGACTATTGAATTTTGTGAGAATCATGTGAAGCTTACATTACATGATGTCTATATAATCAACGATTATGATCAATCTGTTTCAAACTTTCTAGATACCGCTTGCTAAAAGGCCCAAAGCTTGCCAAATAATTAGTGGTCGTCTCGACACTAGCTTGGCTTGATCTGAGCCCAAAGGACCTGAGAAACGCTTGAGTGTGGTTGCAGGGTGAAATGGGCCTCATGGGCCAGTCCCTTTTTTGAGGTTAAAAGGTACCCTGATCACTATGATTAGATTTAGCAAGATATCTGAGACGGGATATTCTTATCTAGACTCTTGTATGTGAATCGGATGTGATCATAACCGTTGAATTTTGTGAGAATCATGTGAAATTCACGCCACATGATGCCTATATAATCACATGGTGCGATTGACCCGCTTCAAACTTCCTGGCTACCGCTTGCTAAAAGGCCCAAAATCTCGCCGGACAAATTGGGGTCGTCTCGACACTGGTTGGGCTTGATCTTAGCCCAAAGGACCCGAGAAACGCTCGAGCGCGGTTGCCGCGGCGAAATGGGCCACGTGGGCCGGGCCCTATATCAGGCCCATGTTGCCCGACCTCGTGCTCTCCAGCGCGAGTGCTCGTGGCCTCCCCGGGTGCACACTGTGGAGTGTCCAGGAACAACGTGCGGCGGATCCTCGGTATCTTCTTCGCGAAGTGGGAACGCAAGATCGCTCGTGTGGGGTTCTTCGCCAAACGAAATCGCTCCGGAATCTTTCCCACCGCCATAATTGCTGCGCGTCGGTAACAGTTCCTGCTGCTGCTGCTCACTGTTCGGCTCGACCCCACCATTATCATCGTCTGTGGTTAAGAAAACGAGAGAGTCGTAAAGCCATCGCTGCTTTTCTTCACCCTGCGGGGTCTCTCGTTCCGTCTCTCTCTCTCTGTTTTTCAAATTACATGGAACTGCGAGAAAGGACCGATGGGACCCATCTCGCGGCTGGCCTTTCTGAAAACCCGGTTGTCGCCAATTCTGCCCATCTGCGTTCCTCTCTCTCCATCTGCGAACTCTGCTGTTTCTTGTCTTGTTCTCTGGTATCCCTTGGCTTCCCAGTTCCCCACTCGGGTGAAGGGCTGCCAGTCGATATCCTCCGTCCTTATCCATGCGAAAGAGGGTGTCGCAAATGCCTTCTGGCGAGTCTTGCTCCTCCTCCTTCACCTCCTCCTCGTCCCTGTTGTCGGCAATTCTGGTACTTGGGTCGTTGAGCAGCGGTTTGGCGGGAGACCCTTATGTGTACTTCGACTGGACCGTGTCGTATCTCTCCAGTTCGCCCCTTGGAGTCAAGCAGCAGGTCTCTCTCGCTTCTTGGTTTACTTTGCCTCCGGCTTTTGTTCCGTGCTTTGTTGGTCGAATCTTTGATTTTTCCCGCTCTTTCTCACTGTTGTGGTCGAGAAGGTAGTGCGGTTAATAAGCTGCTTATGGTGATTGCTAGGATGATTTCTCTTTTCATGATGAATGTTGAGTGATTATCTGGCTTTGGGTTTCCTGAATTCCACTCTGTCCCCAAGGAAAAGCCACTGGTATCCTTGTTTACCCCCGAAATTCTCAACTTCTAGAGACTGTTCATAGTGTGGCCAGGCTGAATTCTCAGTTTTGAAGTACATTGATCTATCGAGTGTAGGGTTTTGGAAGTGTGACTATAATAAACAATCTCTTATTATTACAGGAACAACACTTAACACACACCCATGGTGGAGTCCTTTCTGCTCCCCACCTACACATGGAACAAGTTGCTTGTATTTATATGATGCAAAGTGGGTGCGTTTACCGACTTTGCTTGCTTTCTACAATATCCTACTATAAATATCTTCCTCTCTTAATTATTTATCGTGTAGCAACTTGCCATCCTTTAAATAGGAGCAACTTGCTCCTTGTGTAGGTGTGGAGTAGAAAGTGCTCCACCATAGGTGGGTGTTGAGTGTTGCACTAACAACAGAATGTTTATTATAGTCAAGCTTCTGAAACTCTACATTGAGTTTTCATCTTCCCGAGTTACTACTCAATGATGTTATGATTTACCTTAGATAATGGAAAAAGGGACAGAGAGAGGGAAAAAAATATAAGCACAATTTTGTATGTGGTTGGATCTTCAAAATTAGGTGCACCATTGCAACATAAAAACTGTAATGTATACTTTTGGTATAACAGGAGAGGGCCCATCTCTTGTTTTTCCCCACGAATAGTGATAGGAGAGAATTTAGCTTATCTGATCTACTTGTATCCTTTGGGTTTCTCTTCTGGCTTAGTTGGCTGTTTTTGAATAAAGCACTACAGTATATACGCATATGGGTTTCTAGATACTGTCCACGTTCTAACAATCATATAAGTTATATGTAGATCATTCTATCGAATAGGAGGAATGTTCTCATTACGTTTGCAGCTCTTTCATAACTTACTCAGCGAAGTTATTATGTTTCTCCTCTATACTATATCAGTGAATGGATCTTGAATCCAGAAACCTCCCCGGTAGAGGTATCTAGAAAATGGCCCTTTACACTCTTTTATTATCTCATATTAAGATTGTTTTTGGGTATAGCTTTTTAGTTTTTATTTTTGTTGGGTTCTTTCCAGGCTGCTGATTGTTTACATGTCTTTTATCTTGTTGCATTTTGGTATTTCTTGCAATACTTTTGCCTTGTATGTCAAATTTATTCTAATGCTTTAAGAACTATCACTTTGGCCCTGATAGGAGTTCACACATATTATGTCTAGCAATTTTAGGCACGAATATCTTTCGCTTTCTTCATTTCTTGTGATACACTTAACCTAGACAAGCGTGCTTCATCAGAATGCTAAAATACCACCCTCTCATGACCTATGTTTCAGGTGATTGGGATTAATGGGCTGTTCCCAGGGCCCATTCTCAACATCACTACCAATTGGAATGTCATGATCAATGTTAAGAATGAGCTCGATGAGCCGTTGCTTTTGACATGGTAACCTTTAACAGAACTGCATACGAATTATCATCCTTGAATATGGCCTAGGTAATCAGATATCTGAAGTAGTTGACTGCTAATGCTCATAAATCATACTCTCGTCAGGAATGGAATACAACATAGGAAGAACTCTTGGCAAGACGGTGTATTGGGGACAAATTGTCCGATTCCTGCTGGATGGAATTGGACATACCAATTCCAGGTCAAAGATCAAATAGGGAGTTTCTTTTACTTCCCGTCCTTGAACTTCCAGAGAGCGGCAGGTGGATATGGGGGAATCATTGTAAACAACAGAGATGTTATTGCCCTACCTTTTGCAACTCCAGATGGAGATATTACATTTTTTATTACTGACTGGTATACTAAAAGCCATAAGGTTAGTATCAAGTCTCTCTTGGTCTCATACTATCTACTTGGTTCATCATATAATGATCGTGCCTTTTGGAAACAGAAACTTAGGAAAGACATAGAAAAGGGAAAAGACCTTGGAGTTCCTGATGGTATCCTAATTAATGGCTTTGGTCCCTATCAATATGACAAGAAACTTGTTCCAGATGGCATTACTTATCAGATAATCAATGTTGAACCAGGTAAGCTATGGCATACATCTGTGAGCTTATAAGTTTTGGCCATATAGCGAGGGGTTTTAGAGTTATGCTTACGGATAATCACTTGATTTGCAGTACCGTCCTCAACTTTTTAGAGATGAAGAAAGTAACACAACCTTTTGTTTTATGTGAAACAGCAAAAACGTACCGCATTAGGGTGCACAATGTTGGTATTTCCACTAGTTTAAATTTCAGAATACAGAATCATAACTTACTACTGGTGGAGACTGAAGGATCATACACGGTTCAGCAAATTTATACAAATATGGACATTCACGTGGGGCAGTCATACTCATTCTTAGTCACAATGGATCAAACTGCAAGCACTGACTACTTCATAGTTGCCTCTCCAAGCTTCAACTCCTCTGAGTTCAATAAAGCTGCTGGAGTTGCTGTGTTGCACTACTCCAACTCCCAAGGGCCAGCTTTGGGCCCTCTCCCTAATCCTGGTGAGAACGATGCATATGCCTCAATGAGTCAAGCCAGATCCATAAGGTTGTAGCTAATGGTAACTCTCATCTTTTTAATACATCTAGATTTATTATGTGCTGAATGCAATTCAAAACTACTGTTGAAGTTTATACTTTAATTTGGTCTGTATCTATTTCTGTTTTCCTTCGGGCTCATAATTTCCTTCACTATCTTGGGTATAACGACTGGGTGAGATAATATGTTTGGACTCCGGTGTTTTTACTTAGTTATGAGCCTTCTGTTTTCTCCTGCACATTGGCTTACTGATGTAAAATAAATCTGATATTTCAGATGGAATGTCTCTGCTGGTGCTGCTCGTCCCAATCCACAAGGTTCTTTCAGGTATGGTGACATTACTGTTACGGATGTGTATGTCATCCTTAACAGATCTCCAGAGCTTATCAATGGGAAATGGCGTACCACACTGAATGGTATATCCTATATACCGCCTTTAACTCCCGTAAAGCTTGCACAGCAGTTCAACCTTCTCGGTCTTTACAAGCTTGACTTCCCGAATAGACTAATGAACAGACCCGCCAAACTGGATACTTCTTTAATAAATGGAACTTATAAAGGTTTTCTGGAAATCATCTTCCAGAACAATGGCACTAATGTCCAGAGCTACCACTTAGATGGCTATGCGTTCTTTGTCGTTGGGTGAGCCTCTACCCTTGTCTTCTAAAATGTTTAGTGCTCTGCCCCCTTTCTTCCCTAGAATTTGAAAGATAAATGAGTTAGTGATATTGTGGTGCACTGCAGTATGGACTTTGGAGTTTGGACGGAAAGTAGCAGAACCACTTATAACAAATGGGATGGGGTTGCTCGTTGCACTACGCAGGTACCTCTATGCTTTCTCTCATGTGCTTGATCCTGAATACTAAAACATTTTTCGGGACAAAGATCTTGCATTTAAAGTTTTCCGACAGGCAAAGTGTTTATATATTTGTAAGATTACGAACACCTAATTATTGTTCGTCTTTACAAGGGTGTGGAATATCCGTTGGGTGCCTGTTATATCTGTTCTGCATCATCTTTTTAGCACAAACTCCTAGTTGGCGCTATTGGTAGCTTTACTTTATCTGAATCTTTCTGTATTGCTGCTACAGAACTCTGAAGACATACTTTGTTCTTGGAAGGAAATTATTAGTTTATAAATTTGCAGAAGAAGGCTCTGTATGATTTTAAGTTCCCTCTGTATTACAGGTTTTTCCAGGAGCTTGGACAGCCATCTTGGTTTCACTTGACAATGCTGGTATTTGGAATCTCCGCACTGAGAATCTTGACTCATGGTATCTGGGTCAAGAATTGTATATGAGTGTTGTCAATCCAGAGAATGACACAACTGAATTTCAGTTGCCTGATAATACCATATTCTGCGGCGTACTATCTTCATTTCAGAAGTAAGATCTCACAAAGCCAACAGGCAGCAGCTTATTTAATCACTACCTATTTTTTTAAGGAAAATAAGTTGGTAGCAAATATTACCCGTTCCAATAGATGTTTGCCACTGAAATGGACTAGGTTAATATTTTGGCTGAGCATTCTACTTCTCTATCTTTGATGAGTATAAATGCAAAAGCCAATACAAAACATACATGTGCATGCATGTTTACATGCTCACCTGCATGTATCCCTAGTTGACTTAAATGCATCCATCTAGATGCGTGCAATAGAGATACATCCTGAGAGCCTCATGATTTTTTTAACAGCAAGTCTCCTTTGATGAGTAATATATATTGGGAAAAGAGCTGTGGCCTCACCTGTTTTAAACTATACATCTTTCCTTGAAAAACGTTTTTGTTCTTTGTTCTGCAGTGACCAAGCTCAGAGATTCAAGTTTTCCGGCGTCCCATCTACTTTTAACGCCTGTAAAATATTTCTAATAGCATTAGCAGCAGTAGTGTTTGGGTGCTTCGTCCTTTTGCCAAGTTAAATGATTCAGCATCGAGGACTTAATGTTATAGCAAAATGGGAGCATTTTCCATGCTTTGAGGTTGAAGGCAAGCTGTGGCTCATCGATTGTGGAGGTCAAGATGTCAAGAGATCAAGTCACCATACATTTTTGCTGGTCAAGAATGGTATTGAAGAGGTGGAATTTCCTGACAGTGATTAAATTTATCACACTACACAATTGAAAGTGCTATGCATGTAAGAGAGAATTGTATGATACTAATTTTGAAGGTGGGAGTCAGTAGGATATCTATACTTAATATTGCTGTCTCTGTTCATTCGTCTTTTTGTAGGTATTTGTATTGTTTTCTATTAAATTTGAGGAAGGCCTTTTCAAAGGCTCATGTTAATGGACGTGTTTATTCTGTAAGCCAAATCAGATATCACTTTTAAGGTTCCTCTCTGCAGACATTGCCTTCCAGCATGCGAACCTTTTAGGTGTCGCAGGGCATTGTTCTTCTTTAAGTTTGAAAACTTGTGCTTTCTAGTTTCAACTGCGTTGTATACTTGAGCTTGATTCATTCATACGCTATCTTGATATAGGCATTCCGCTTTGAAGTGTTCGGCAGATTTATCAAACAGAATTCAACAGACCTGGAAGGATTCTGCATTCATTTCATTGACTTGTTCCTTGATCTCTCATCCTCCAGGTGGTATACTCCTGATATATCTCCTGCTTTCTGTTATTACAGTGGATGCTCCTCGATCTTTTGTTTGTCGGAATCTCATTGAGATGACGATAGTTTAAATTAAAATGGAGACTTCTTTCGATATTGCTACATTTGCTTCAATACAGTACCAGGTCAATCTCAAGTACTAGCTACTTGGTTTTCCTCACTTAGAATATTTACTCACAGTTGGACACTTGATTTCGTTTTGTTTGTGTACCTCGCTATCATCTGACGTCCAATGCCAGTGTTCTATTAAAAATTAGACCACTTTATCTTTCTTCTGATAAGTCCTTCCTTAGATCAATATTAAAACTTTCCTCCAGCTTAGCATTGGTTTTATATTTTTTCTCCTTGTTAACGAAGTAATTTTGAGATGATTGCTTGGCCAGTTAGCCGTCTTGTGATGTGTTTTCCAAACCATAGACTAATCTCACTGAACTTGGAATTTTTTCTAGTTGGTTTTGATTTGCTGTTGTTTCATTCGAACGGGTCCAAGATGACTTAGCCCCTTCTGACTTTCCTTAAATTTGCTACCATTAGCCAATGAATCTTAAGGAACTTAAGGCATAGCGTCTCTGAGAGGCTGAAGAGATCACCTGGCAACTCTAGAAAACCTTGCCTTTGGTCAGAGGTTGAGCTCCACAGCATATAGATCTTATGTTGCAACATGGGAAATCTTCGGCAGCCAAAGATGTTCATCTTCCTCTCCCTAATCATCCTAGCCAAAGCTTCAGCATCATCCGATTGCATTTCCTTCAACTTCACAAATTTTAACCCCAACGATAATTGCGTGCATGAGGAAGCAGATGCAACTAAGGTGAATGACGCCATCCAGCTGTCTAGGAGCCAGGTCGATGTGAACCTTAACCATAGCACTGGCCGTGCAACATATTACCAACCAAACACCTTTGGGATAAGGACTCGGGCAACATGGCCGATTTCACTTCTCGGTTTACTTTCATCATCCATTCCCGAGGTAACACATCGTATGCTGATGGATTGACTTTCTTTCTTGCTCCCAGTGGATCTCATATGCCAGTCAAATCAGGCGGAGTGTATTTAGCTCTTGTAAATGGCACTAGCCATGACCCGTCCATTGTGTTCGTTTCAGTGGAGTTTGACACGCACCATAACAATATCTCGAATCCATGGGATCCTCCATGCGAACACATCGGTATTGATATAAACATTGTCAACTCTTCCGCCTATGCCTGTGTCAACTGGCGGAAGGACAATACTATCAAAGGTCGAACCTTCATGCTCAAATTAAGTTTGATTTAAGCACGCAGAATTTGAGCGTCCTCTTGATGGATGCTAGTAATCAAGTTCCAGTCCTAATTCTTCCTGTCTTTCGTACCGAGTTTTTTTTGAACCAAACTTTGCCAGAGTGGGTGACTTTCGGTTTTACTGCTAGTAGTGGAAACCTGCAAGAGATGCATAATATTAAGTCATGGCATTTTTTTTCTAGTCTACTACTTTAAAAGAACTCTGAGACATGGCTATGGGTAGTCCTGGGAATAAGTGGCTTTTAGTCCCTTATAGCTTTTCGCATATCCAAAAAAGGTGCAGAGGTAGATAATAATATGTGACCAGCCATTGATGAAGATTTTGACAAGCTAACAGGGCCGAAGAAGTTTTCCTACAAACAGTTGATGCTGGCAACTAACAACTTCGCGAATGAGCGGCTACTTGGGGAAGGGGGGTTTGGACGAGTTTACGAGGGTTATCTTAGTGATCTGAAGTTGAATGTTGCCATCAGGAAGATAATTCCCCAATTTAAACAAGAATCAAGGAATATGCGGTGGAAGTAACGACCATTAGCCAACTAAGGCACAGAAACTTGGTGCAGCTCATTGGTTGGTGCCACGAGAAGAAAGAACAACTCCTGAATTACGAATACATGTTGAATGGTAGTTTGGATTCACATCTGTTCAAAGAGAGAAGCTTGTTGACATGGGAGGCAAGGTATAAGATTGCTCAAGACTTGGGCTCGGGGTTGTTGTACTCCATGAAGAATGGGAAAAATGCGTGGTGCACAGGGATATAAGATGCAGCAACATCATGCTCAATTCGGTGTTTAATGCTAAGTTGGGGGGGGACTTTGGCTTGGCAAGACTAGTCGATCCTGCTAAAGGGTCACGAACAACTATTGGCTGGTACTATTGGCTACATAGACCCTGAATTTGTTTACTCGTTTGGGGTGGTCGTCTTGGAGATAGCGTGGGGAAGACAAATTGTTGAGCTGAGAGCAGTAGAAGACCAAGTCCACCTCGTGGATTGGGTCTGGGATCTGTACGGAACAGAACAGTTGTTGGATGTGGTAGACTCGAGATTAGGTGGTAATGTCGATGAGAAAGAAGCAGAGTGCTTGATCGGTGTGGGGCTCTGGTGTGCCTTGCTAGACCGCACTCGTCGACCATCCATGAGAGCATTTTGAATTTCGACGTCTCGCTTCCGGTCCTTCCATTGAAGTTGCCAGGTTCAACATATCACGCACCAGCACCACCATCCAGGATGTTATCGGTTGCTAAAGCATACGGGATCACATCTAGCAGCAACGGAAGTGGTTACGATACTGGACGGTCGACTGCCGTAGCTTCTTCTGAGAAAACTTCCTCTTCAGCTTCTTCAGCATTACTGTGGAATGCGGCGTAAATTCTCATAGTCCTGTCTACCATCATCTCGATTCCCCCCATTTTTTGCTTGATACGAAATGCAAATTGTACTTTCAAAACGACTGATCTAGTTGATCTTGTCCATGGACACCAAACCTGCACTCTGAAAGTTTCCATACTAACGATTCTCGTCATTCTTACTACTAAATCGTCATGTTTGAACCCAAATCCTGAAGTGGATTGAAGTACTTCTACCAGCCGGAATGCCGTAACTATCCATACTTCTATGACGAGAAAACTCGGCTTAGGTAGATCAATCTTCATCTTAGGACAGTTTAAGTTACTCGTGCCCTGAATTGATCCTTAAGTGAGCGACATGATGCCACCTCTTTCCCTCAGGGGCGGACAACACTCTCTTTGAATCCATGACTAGGAATTGCCTATTTCAACTGGTTGAGGGAGTGAGTCGATTCAACTTGTAATTGGTTTCTGAAAACATCAAGTCATGATGCCCGAGAACAGTTCTACAAAGAAATGCAATCGATCTAATAACATTCTTTTCTTCTGCTATGAATTTTGAGCAAGTGACAGAATCGAAACACATTCGAATGTTCTACTCACATGAAATAAATTAATTGGCTAAAACACAAGTATATTATATTCGTCAGATCATCCAACGTTAATATGATTGGGTTGATCGTCTAACGAGCCATTAAAGTCAAGATGTCTAGAGATCAAGACGACAAGAAAGGTATCAAAGAGGTGTAGTTTCCAAACAATGATTAATTCTATCGTATTATTCAATCGAAAGTATTATGTACGTAACCAAGGATTGAAGGGTATTAATTATATAGGGCGACTCAGTAGGCTCCCTCTACTTAAGAGAAAGCATTTCCGATACGATGAGAAATATGATTGCTGTCTCTGTTCCTGTCTTTTTGTAGATTTTTGTATTTTTTTTTTCTATTAAACCTTAAATAGAGGAAGGCCTTTTCAAAGGCTCATGTTAATTAGAGTGTTTCTTCTGTAAAACAAGTCAGATATCACCTTTAAGGTTCTTCTCAAACATTGCCACCCAGCATGCGAACCTTTTAGGTGTCACTGGGTGTTTTTCATCTTTACGTCCGATGATATTTGCTTCCTAGTTTCAACTACATAGGAAGTTTAAGCTTAACAATCTAAAAATATGATTTACTCAGAAGAACTATATGAATAGTGCATTAGAGAGATTCATGAGGGTGATAAGTTCTAAAATTCCTGGTTTATGCTGCTTTCTTTTACTTCTCAGATCATTTATGCTGTTCATCGTTATTAACTATAGTCTGACGCACGCATATTATAATAATTACTAGCATTCCAAGCATATTCTTGTTCTTTCGTTAAAATTGGGGGCTACCCTAGTGTATGCCGTCTTGATATCGGCAATCCCCTTAGAACTGTTCGCCAGATTTGTCAAACGGAATTCAACAGACCTGGAAGAATTCTTCATTCCTTTCATTGACTTGCTCATTGATCTCTCATCTTCCGAGTAATTACTCAACTGAGTAATCTCCTTCTTTCTGTTGTCATAGTCAACACTCCTCGATGTTTTGTTTGTTGGGTCAATTGTATTTGAAATCTTGTCGAGATGATGGCGGTTCAAATTTGAATGGAGAATCCTCGATCCGATGTTGCTACATCTGTTTCAATACACAACAAGTTAGTCTCTGGTGCGAACTTCTCAGGTAAGAGCTACTAGGTTTAACTAATTTTGAATGAGTACTCAAGGTTTAATACTGGATATTTCTTGTTTACCTCACTTTCATCTAATATCCGATGTTACTAGTCTTCTATTAAGAATTAGACCACTTTATTTTTCTGCTAATAAGTCCGTCCTCCGATCAATATTCGGAAACTTTCATCCCTCTAGTTTAGCATTGGTCTTTTATATTTTCTCTCCTCATTTACCAAGTATTTTTGAGATGATTGCTCGGCCGGTTGGCTGTCTTCTGCGATGTGGTTCCGAAACCATAGGTTCATCTCACCAAACTTGCAAATCCTCTTTTTGGAATGAATTTGCTTTTTCATTCAAACCATTCAAAGAAGACTTAGCCCCCTCTGACTTGCTTAAAATTGTAAGCAGCAGCCATCGGATATAAGTGAACAAGAGGCGGGGAGTCCCTGAAGGACTGGAGATCACTTCTCAGGCAACTTTAGAAAACCTTGCCTTTTGTCAGGGGTCGAGCTTCGCAGCATGTCGATCTTGCGTTGCAACATGGGAAAGCTTCCACGGCTGACGGTGTTCATCTTCTTCTCCCTAGTCATCCTGGCCAAAGCTTCAGCATCATCCGATCGCATTTCCTTCAACTTCACAAATTTTGACCCCAGTGATAATCACGTGCATGTGGAAGCAGATGCAACTAAGGCAAATGGCGCTATCCAGCTCTCTAGGAACCTGGCCGGTGAGAACCTTAACCATAGCAGTGGTCGTGCAACATATTACCAACCAATGCACCTTTGGGATAAGGACTCGGGGAACACGGCAGATTTCACGACTCAGTTTACTTTCACCATCCATTCCCTACATAACACATCGTATGCCGATGGATTGACTTTCTTTCTCGCTCCCAATGGATCTCAGATGCCAGTCAGGTCAGAAGGAGGGTATCTAGCTCTTGTAAATAGCACTAGCCAGGACCCGTCCATTGTGTTCATTGCAGTGGAGTTTGACACGTACCGGAATCCATGGGATCCTCCGTGCGAACATACTGGTATTGATATAAACACTGTCAACTCTTCTCTCAATGTCTGTGTCGATTGGTGGAAGGACAACATTGTCAATGGTCGACCCCTCCATGCTCAGGTTGAGTTCAATTCAAGCACGCAGAATTTGAGCGTCCTCTTGATGGATGCTAGTGATTCAAGTTTCAGTCCTAATTCTTCCCGTCTTTCGTACCGAGTTTATATGAACCAAACTTTGCCAGAATGGGTGACTTTCGGTTTTACTGCTAGTAGTGGACTCTGCCAAGAGATGCATTATATTAATTCATGGCAATTTTTTTCTAGTCTGCAACTTAAGAGAAGAAAGTCTAAGACACGGCTATGGGTAGTCCTGGGAATAAGTGGCTTGTTGTCCCTTATAGCTTTTGCGGGTTTTGCTCGGTTTCTTCGCGTGTCAAAAAAAGGTGCAGAGGTAGATAATGATACGTTACCAGCCATTGATGAAGATTTCGACAAGCTAACAGGGCCGAAGAAGTTTTCCTACAAACGGTTGATGCTGGCGACTAACAACTTCACGAATGAGCGGCTGCTTGGGCAAGGGGGGTTTGGACGAGTTTACAAGGGTTATCTTAGTGATTTGAAGTTGAGCGTTGCCATCAAGCGGATAATTCCCCATTCTAAACAAGGAATCAAGGAATACGTGACGGAAGTGACGACCATTAGCCAACTTAGGCACAAAAACTTGGTGCAGCTCGTTGGTTGGTGCCACGAGAGGAAAGAACTGCTCCTGATTTACGAGTACATGTCGAATGGTAGTCTGGATTTGCATCTGTTCAAAGAGAGAAGCTTGCTGACATGGGAGGCAAGGTATAAGATTGCTCGAGACTTAGCTGCCGCGTTATTGTACCTCCACGAAGAATGGGCAAAATGTGTGGTGCACAGGGATATAAAATGCAGCAACATCATCCTTGATTCGGAGTTTAACGCTAAGCTGGGGGACTTTGGCTTGGCAAGACTAGTTGATCGTGCTAAAGGATCACGAACGACTATATTGGCTGGTACCATTGGCTACATCGACCCTGCATTTGTTTACTCGAGCAGGACAAATAAGGCATCGGATGTCTATAGCTTCGGGGTGGTCCTTTTGGAGATAGCGTGCGGAAGGAAAGTTGTTGAGCCGAGAGCAGTAGAAGATCAAGTCCACCTTGTGGATTGGGTTCGGAATCTGCATGGAACAGAGCAGTTGCTGGATGTGGTCGACTTGAGACTTGGTAGAAATTTCGACGAGAAAGAAGCGGAGTGCTTGATCAGTGTTGGGCTCTGGTGTACTTTGCTGGACCACACTCGTCGACCGTCCATGAGAGAAGTGAGTAGCGTTTTGAATTTCGACGTCTCGCTTCCAGTCCTCCCATTGAAGTTGCCAGGTTCAACGTATCTTTCACCAGCGCCACCATCCAGGATATTATCGATCGCTAAAGCATACGGGGTCACATCTAGCAGCGAAGGAAGTGGTTACGATACTGAGCTGTCAACTGCTGTAGCTTTTTCTGAGAGAACTTCCTTTTCAGCTTCTTCGGCATCACTGTGGAATGTGGCGTAAATTTTCATATTCCTGTCTACCATCATCTCGATTTCCCCCATTTTTTGCTTGTCATGAAATGCAAACTGTACTTTCAAATGATCGATTCTAATTGATTTTGTCTATGAACACCATGTACTCCAAAAATTTCCATACTAACAATTCTCGTTGTTCTTACTGCTAAACCATTCATATTCCTGAAGTGGATTGAAGTGTTTCCTCCAGCTTTATTGCTATAACTATCCATACTTCTATGACGAGAAAAATTGCCTTAGGTAGGCCAATCTCGATCTTAGAACAGCTTAAGTTACCCGTTCCTTGAATTGATCCTTGAGTGACATGATGCACCCTCTTTCTCTGAGGGGCGGGCGACAATGGCTTTGATTCCATGACTAGGAATTGCCTGCTGGCTTCAAGTGGTTGAGGGAGTGAGTTGATTCAACTCGTACTTGGTGTCTGAAAGCAGGATCAGAGTCTTGATCCACTAGAACAGGTCTGATCTACAAAGGAATGCAAAGCGAAAGTATTAATGGCATTCTTTTCTTCTGCTATGAATTTTGAATGAGTGACAGAATCGAAACACATGCGGATGTTATACTTACATGCACTAAGTTAATGGACTAAAGCACAACCATATTTGGTAGATCATCTAAGATCGATATGATTGGCTTGATCATCTAACAAGCCATTAATCTACCATTTTCATAATCTCGAGGGATGTGTATAAAGCTTCTATGCGGAATAAGAAATGTATTGTACTGTCCTGTATATTGCAATGAACACAAAAGAATCTACAAAACTCTTTCGCATTTTGGTTTTGTTTATGAATTACGGATGAAAGCCATGCGGGAGTTCTGCTCTTCCTCTCGTTTAGAGGATTTTCTTGCCTGGACTCAAATCATAAGGATAAGCTCTATATCAACCATTAACCATGTAGACTTCACATGTTGGATCCATGTCGAATCTACATGACCAAAATTTATGACGGACTTGATTGATCAAGTGTTTTGCCTTCCAAATTTTATAGATTGAGAGCTTGTCGATCAATATCATCTGAACCATTAATTAATTATGTGGTCCCACTATAAAATCTGTGTGATCAACACATCATGTGGACACAATTTATATGATCTGAATTATACAATCCTTTCTATGTTATTTCTCTCTTTCAAGAACCCCTTTATTGTACGCTTCTGCCGTCACAGTTCACAGATCAATCCGATCCCAAATGGGAAAAGGGAATTTAGCGCCAAAAATGCACCCAGATGCTCAATACTCTCTTTTTCAGAGCATTTTCTTTTTCTTTTGGAGTCTCTCTTTGGCTTCTAGTAATTCACTCCTCCTCAAGATTCCTTACGCCAGAATCGGATTTGACACAAATCCCGGAAACCTGAAAATCAATGAGGTGTCTTGTCTTGACCTGGACTATATCTCTATAAATAGTCTTCATTCACATATATGAATCACTGTTCCTGGTTTGCGCATGCTCAAAGATCGATTCATCACAGAGACAAGAGGACAGGACTTGTCCATGGCGAAGGGTGGCCTTTCCTTGTGCGGTGCGCAGGTTTTCTGGTGTTCTTGTTTCGTCTGGGCTGAGGGTGCTCCTGAGAGTGCTCTGGCTACTCACCTTCCTGGATTCAACGGCTCTTTCCCTTCCAAACACTATTCTGGGTAATGTCGTTGATAAACTTGTAATTACTTAAATTTGATCTGTGAACAATGCCAAAATGTTTAGTGTATTAGTTGAGAAAGCTGACACAAGTCCCTTAATTATTATGATATGCAATCCACTCTAAACTATTGCGAAATATGCTGCATTTAGCCTGTGAATTTGTTTAGTGGGGTCCCTCAATTTTTCTTTACAAAGTCCAATCGGTCTTCGGACTATTCACAAATTTTCATAATTACACTATTCCACAGATTTTAGAATAATTTTTTTTTAAATTTCAATCAATTTCCTAAATTTAACAACATCTAGGTATATGTTTCCTTAGGAAAAATTCCAAAAAAGGACCCCAAGTGTCCTTAGTTTTTCAAATAGGGGCCTGAACCTTATTTCAAATAAGAGCCCAAAGTGGCCATAATTGTTTCAAATAAAGGCCTAACCTTACCGGTCATCGGCTGGCTAAATTTTCCGATCGGTTAGGGGCATTTTTGTCATTTAATAGTTTTTTTCTTTCCTTTTTTCTTCTATTCATCTTCTTCATCATCGCCAATGGCCGACCAACCATTGGCGATGCCTATAGAGGGCTAAGCAAGGGTGGCCCTCGCCTAATTTGACAAGGGCCACCCTCGCTAGCCACAGGTGAGGGACATGCGAGGTTGTCTCTCACCTTGAGGAGGTCGGCCCTTGTTGGCAAGGCTGACCTCACCTCACCCTGAGGGAGGTCGCCCCTTGCAGCCAACTGCAGGGGAGGCCGACCTTACCAACCATAGGTGAGGGACGGGTGAGGCCGTCTTTTGCCCTGAGGGAGGCTGCCCCTTGTAGCCAACTGCGAGGTAGGCCTTTGTTGGCCATGGGCGAGGTTGTCCCTCGTCGACCATCGATAAGGGTGACCCTCATTGGATCGGGCAAGGGTGCCCTCGCCCAGTCTTTTGTGGGTTTCACCGGTGGCCAACTGGCCACCGGTGATGAAGAAGAAGATGAACCAGAAAAAGAAAAAAGAAAAAAATGACGAAAATGCCCTTTATTGCCGAAAAAGTGAGGCCCTTATTTGAAACAAAATTTACTTCAGGCCCTTATTTGAGAAAGTGATTGCATTTTAGGTCTTTATTCGAAACAAGATCCAGTTCAAACCCTTATTTGAGAAAGTGATGGTATTTTAGGCCCTTCTTTGAAACAAAGTCAATTTTTAGCCCCTATTTGAGAAACTAAGGGCACTTGGGGCCCTTTTTTGGAATTTTCCCGTTTTCTTATGACCTCTATAATAGTAAATGTGTAACCTTATATAAAGTTGTATTGGATTGATATTTATAACATGTCAAGTCTAAGTATACTCATAAGTATATCTAGGAATGATATTAATTTTTATGTAGATACTCGTACTTATATTATTTTAAATCTTTTTTCCTAAATTTAGATAGATAAAGTTTCTAAACTTTTGTGTTTCATGTTTTCCTCATTAAACTTATTGATATCTATGTATATTCAAGCTCCATGGTTAATGATTCAAAAATACTACAAATGTTCTAAACTTTTGTGTTTCGTGTTTTCTTCATTAAACTTATTGATATCTGTGTATATTCAGGCTCCATGGTTAATGATTCAAAAATACTACAAATGACTATGTATGCCACATTGCTGCCTCCGTTGAAAGTTGGAAATCATTAGCTGAGTGAAGGGGCTGACCTGGCCTACCCCCTTCCCTTAGACAACCACGACCTAATGATCCGAAAATAATTTATTTTTACAAAAATAAACACATATATTTAACTAAACTTAACACATAAGACAGAAACACAAAAGCTTGAAAATATGATAAATCTAAAAAATTGAATAGGTTTATTTTAAAATAAGTACGAATATTTATAGATAAATTAATATCCCTACAAGATTTTTTTTATTAAAACAAGCTAAACTTAAATAGCAAGAATATCAACCCTTAAAACTCTACATTAGGTTCTACTTTGACCATGATAGAGATTACAAGTTAAAATATCATTAAATGGAACCGTTGCAATAATTATAGAGACCAAAAAGGTAAAAGTATAATAAAAAGATGGTATAATTTTTGTTGAGAAATATGTTGATATGATGAAATATTCTAAAATCTGGGCAATAGTACAATTTTGAAAACTTGCATGTAGTACAGAATGAATGATTTGACTTTGTTGAGGAAAGTTGTGGGATTAGATTAAATTAAGGGAAAATGCCACGAAAAATTCTGAACTTTACCCCCTGTGATACATTTATCATAAATTTTTTTTTGTGACATAAAAAACCCCAAACTTTGCCATGTATGACACATTTACCCTAAACTTTGCCTCGTGTGACACATTTATCCTAAACTTTTTTTTGTGCCATTAAAAATCCTAAACTATGCCACTTGTGACAATTATACCCTGAATTATATTACTTATGAAAAATTTACCCCAAAGTTTTTTGGGCTGAAGGGCATTTTCGTCATTTTCTTTTTTTTTTAAATGGAGGAAATCGGCGCTGGAGAGGATGGCCTTGCCGGCGCCGGGAGTCGCGAGGGTTGCCCGGGCAGCCCTCGTCGGTGTCGGGTGAGGGCGGCCCGGGCACGGGCGACCCTCGGCGGCGTCGGGCGAGGGCCGCCCGGGCCGGATTCGGCTCGGGTGGCCCTCGCCGATGTGGCCTGGGCGGCCCTCGCCCGACGTCGGCGAGGGTCGCCCAGGTGACCCTCGCTTGACTCCGGTGCCGGCTTCCTCCATTTAATAAAAAAAGAAAAAAAATAGAAAAAAATAGAAAATGACGAAAATGCCCTTCAGCCCAAAAAACTTCGGGGTAAATTTGTCATAAGTAATATAGTTCAGGGTAAAATTGTCACAAGTGGCATAGTTTAGAGTTTTTGATGGCGCAAAAAAAAGTTTAGGGTAAATGTGTCACACGGGACAAAGTTTGGGGTAAATGTGTCACAATGGCAGAGTTTGGGGTTTTTTGTGTCACAAAAAAAAGTTTAGGGTAAATGTGTTACGGGGGTAAAGTTCAGGGTTTTTCGTGGCATTTTCCCTTAAATTAATTGAAAGTAAGGGACTAGATTGCATATTTTGCAATAGCTTAGGAATCTGTGGTGATTTTCTCTCTTGTCTGATTAAACAAAATAATCAAATCGAATATTTATAATGCATTTGTTTAACTGAAAATGAATAATTTAGAAAATATTTTCTTAAAAATACCACTTGTATTGCTTATAAAATGAATGAATTAAAGATATTTTCATCGTCCATGAAAATATTTAGATTGCCAATAATGAAATTTTTTTTATTGATTATGTATATTAACTAAAACAAAAGATCATTTTAAAAAAAAATATTACAAATATTTCATTTTCCATGGAATCAATGGAGTCTTTAGTGAAAACTCAAGTACTACATTGAATCAATTCTGGCGGTTGGTACTCTTATACTGGGTCTACTCATAATTGTCGTCTTGGATTTGGGTTTTGGACGAAGGTACGTGACGATTGATCCGGACCATGGGAAGCGCTTATTCTACTATCTCGTGACATCGGAAGGGGACCCCTCCAGGGATCCAGTGGTTCTGTGGCTAAATGGAGGACCTGGATGTTCGAGCTTTGATGGTTTCGTGTATGAGCATGGTACAGTCATTTTGTAATGCACACTCCTGTCGACTCATTTTATTGACATTCAACTCATCACATCGCCACCAACCATAGAAGAATCATTCTTCCTCCTGGGGTTTCTAGACCATGAACTTCACTGGAATCCGCTTATTGTTTTGATAAGTTAATGGGTTCATGATGGGTAAAAGTTGTGTAACTGGCGGGAGAGAAGATCATCTGATTGCCCAAAATAGTAGTTATATGAAGTTGTCATCTTAAGCAAGATTTTGGAATGTGAAGAATTAATTTTGTAAAGACTTTATCATGACAGCCCGACGTTCTGCAGGACCTTCCATTTTTGAAGCCGCAAAGACGCAGAAAAGCCTACCACGGCTGCATTTGAATCCCTACAGCTGGTCCAAGGTTGAAACCTAATCATAGATTGGTTAAAAGGATTTTCGATAGTACAGAAAAATGATCTGAAGCAGCTGAACATAAGATGATATTCATCATGTTAACTATCACTGACATATTTTAACTAAGATTGCTTCCTCTGATTTCTTGACATCATAGGTCTCCAACATTATTTACTTGGATTCTCCTGCCAGCGTTGGATTTTCATACTCTGAAAATTCGAGCGACTACCATGCTGGTGACATAAAGACTGCTCTTGATTCTCATACATTTCTCCTCAAGGTACAAAAACTTAATCCTGATCATAAGTACGATATTCTCTCTCTCTCTCTCTCTCACCAATTTGTCTCAACAACATGTTGCATTGTGAGACAGTGGTTTGAGCTCTAACAGGAGTTCCTTCCCAACCTATTCTTCGTAGCTGGAGAGTCTTATGCAGGGATCTATGTGCCAACACTTGCGTTAGAAGTAGCGAAGGGTGTACATGGTTGCGCTGTTTAGTTACCTGATTTAGGATCAAAATTTAATGGCAACTATAAATCCTTTGGCAGGTATTGATGCTGGAGTGAAGCCCGTTCCCAATCTCAAGGTACATTCTCTAGGCAATCAGATCGTCAGATTTGATCAAATGCTTCTAACATATTTGGACAAATAATATCATTGTTTGACAGGGTTATCTTGTTGCTAATAGTCACCAATGAGGAATTTGACGGCAACACTCTTGTTCCCTTTGCGTATGGGATGGGCCTGATCTCAGATGACCTGTTTGAGGTAAGTAGAGCCCCTTTTTTTTGGGTAAGGTAAACTTGTATTAATGCCAACCAACAACTGTACAGACTAACGGATGATGGCTCCAGTTTGCACTCGGCTTAGACTACTAAGTGGAAAGAAGCCGAATCCAAAGACAACTAAAAGATGCACAATTAGAACAACTACATAACATCCAGGAGAATATCACATAGGACTTAACCAGTAAAAATGGAGGCACTCAACCCCCACGCTCTCTGAAGATGTCTATTCACCATATTGTCTTGAACCAACGGTCCAGACAGCACTTTGTCCTTGACAGCCTTGCAGATATAATACTTCATTGAATGAATGGAGACCACTTTACTCCGAAATAGGATGTCATTACGAGACTTCCAAATAATATAACAGAGAGCAGCAAATGAGAACCTTGAATTTCCTTCTGGAAGCCTTTACCCAAAAAATTATTATTGGCCAAAACCATGGTATTTGTCCATGATCCTCTTGGCCAAACCAAGTTGTTCCTGCTCGCCCAAAAAACCACAAGAGCATGCATTATATGGCAATCAAAAAATAGGTGATCAATAGTATCTAGACACGAATTACAAAAAGCACAGGTAGCACCAGTAAGCCTTCCAATCGATAGAAGGAACGTTTGGGTAGGTAAACGGTTTCTAGCAATCAACCAAAGTAAAAATTGATGTCTTGTCCCTAAAGATTTGTGCCACACTAAGGAAGACCAATGGATTCGCAAGGCTCGATTCCTAATAGACTCCCAAGCCGAGGCCATCAAGAACTCACCCGATGAGAGAGGCTTCTAGGTGAACACATCCGGGCTATTGTTGAGGAGGGGAATCTGATGAGACCAGCTTCAAAGGTGTTGAAGAACAGTGGTCCCTGCCGGTGAGAAGAGGTCCGCCACCTTTGTATCCCTAGTAAGGTCGGACTGATATATGAATGAGTTAGAGAACATCACATTCAATGGACCTAGAGGATGCCAAAGATCAAACCATAGCGAAACCAAACGTCCATTACCAACCCGCCACCTTACTAAGCTAAGAATATCAGGATGCAGGGCAAGAATTCTCCTCCAAGCCTAGGAGCATGTTGTCGATGTAGACATGGTCTAGAAGTTCTTTTGCTTTAAGTAAGTGGCGTGGATCCACTTACACCAAAGTGATTCCTTATCAGTAAACAATAGCCATATATGTTTCATCATAGCAGCTCTATTGCTCTCTCTTATCTTCCTCACCCCTAGTCCTCCTTCATCCTTAGGAAGACATGCTTCTTCCCAGGCCACTTTCGCACCACCATATCCTAGATTGGGACCCTTCCACAGAAATTGTCGACAGATTTGTTCAATCCTTTTCAAGATTGAGCTTGGCAAGATAAAAATGCTAGCCCAATATACTTGAATGGAATGAAGGGCCGACTTGATAAGTAATAGCCGACCAGCAAAGGATAAGAAACGGTGAGTCCAAAAATGGACTCGGGTAGTAAGAAGACTAACCAGTGCGTTGTAGTTATTTTAGCCATCCTCTTAGTAATGATTGGGACACCAAGATATTTTATTGGGAGTGTCCCCATTTGAAACCCCCACACCTGGCAAATTTGATCCCGAGTGCTTGCAGAGCCTCCAGCTAAGAACACCTCGCTTTTACTCAGATTCGGTCTTAGGCCACTCCAGGAGGAGATGGTTGCAACCCTTCCTTAAGACTTGTACATGCAAGCATAGACGCTTCACAGAAGAGGAAGACATTATCTGCAAAATAGTAAATGTGACAACCATATGGACTTACATCTCCAGAAAAACTTGAAACCGGGAAGACTAGCCTGCTTAGACAAGATACCCGAGAAGACCTCCATAGCAAGAGTGAATAGATAGGGAGACATTGGATCCCCTTGTCTTAATCCCCTCCCACTTGGGAAAAACCCATGCAACTCTCCATTGATATAAATAGAGAATTTAGGAGACAAGTAGAGCCTCTTTTTACTGCTGTTTTAGGCATAAAATTTGAGCCTTTTCTTGTGAAGCTTTTTGTTGATACCCCTTCCACTGCCTCAGTAATTGCTTACTCCATCTTCTTCCTAATGCTTGTGCTGTTGTTTCCTTGTTCATATGATTGTTGGTTTGGAGAGCTAGAGGTAAATCTTGTACCCGGGAGACTACTGACCAATCAACTTACTGTTCTAATTTGGAGGGACAAGTACTGCCTTATGCATCTGTCATGTGATCAAATTCACTGAGCAGCAAAACTTATAATGCTATTTTGCAGGAGGCTAAGAGGGAATGCAAAGGACATTACTATGACCTGCGCAGTCCAACTTGTATGAGCAAACTTGCAATAGTTGATGAGGTGCGTGTGACAACTGCCCCTTTATCACATAGTAACGAAGATATTTTGATAAAATTTTCTCTGAACACTCAAGATTTTGGTCAATCCCAGGATATAAATGATTTAAACATATATGACATCCTGGAGCCATGCTTCCATGGGTCATCAGCATGGACGGTTATGGCTAATAATGATAGGTTGCCTGCTAGCTTTAGGCGATTGGGAGAGACGGAGCGGCCTCTTCCGGTGAGAAAGAGGATGTTTGGCCGTGCCTGGCCTCTTAGAGCCCCCATGAGGGATGGACCTGTTCCAAGATGACCACAGCTTCTCAACAGCATCGGCGTTTCATGTAATGTAAGTCTGCCCACTTTGCATCTCTTTAACTGTTTGTCCACTTTTGCGAACTGTAATTTTGCCTCACCTTAGAGTCCTTGCTTAGAAACTATTTCTGCATAAAACTCTATTGCCTCATGTCGTTTTTGTTATCTCATTGCAATTGCTTTCATTACATCAATCTGCGTCCATGCACATTGCTTGCGTTGTATTTTTGATCTATATGCTGTGGTATTTCCAGAATTATAACATGTTTATTGCTGTTTAGTTCTTTCGGTAATTCATCCCTTTCAGGTACAGTTGATTATTCTTCCATTGATTGGTTTATGTGGCACCCTCATCTAGGGGCTCTCGTTGATTGTTTTGTTTCCTCGAGACCTTCTCCCCAATATTTCATTCAATAACCCGTTAAGAATTCTGAACTGCATACGCATTTCCATCATGATAAAGTTGCGGCTGCATGGCTGACTAATGAAGATGTTAGGACAGCCATACATGCAGAAGCGGTGTGCTTATCAAATATCATTAATTACTTGAGACTTTCCTTTTCTTTTTGATTTATTATTTATATTATCCTTGAACTATAAACAGCTAAGCCTGGCGGGCGCTTGGGAGTTATGCAGAGACATAATCTCGTATAATCATGATGCTGGAAGCATAATTAATTACCACAAAAACCTCACTGCTAGGAGGTATCGGGCACTCATATACAGGTAGAAAGCCAACTTACTGCAATTTTGATATGTTCCTGCAGATGATGTATCAGTGAACTTTCGGTCAATTTCATGTTATTCATTACAGGAAGCGAGGAGATTTCTCTTCTTCAGCTACCGATGGGATTTGCAACTATTTTGCTTGTGGCAGTGGTGATCATGATATGTGCGTTCCCTACACCGGTAGCGAAGCTTGGACAAGGTCCATGGGGTATAAAATTGTGGATGAGCAGCAGCCTTGGACAAATTCAAGCCCGCGGCTTCCTTTTCCACGGCGACCGAATTCCGGGTGAGTTTTCTTTCAGGTTCGATTCACTTTTATCCAAGGATTCGACTCGACGACTTCAACTCGGCCGACCACAGCTAGATTTGCTTCGGGCTCACAAGCTGGTCGTCGTCGCCGAGCCGAGTAGGGAGCCTACGCTCAAGTGGACATCACGCCCTGTCTTGTTCCGCCTCGGGTTCGTCGGATCGGGGCTCATTGTTCTCCGACGAGCCTTTCGTTTCTTTCCCAATCTAGTGCACTTCTCCTTCACCTGTTCGATGAAAAGCCCAAACTAGATTTTGCTCAAGCCCCTCTGGTTTCGGGCATTGATGGGTCCTTAGACTCGCCAGCTTGTAGTTTTGTTTCTTTGATTGCGTTGCTCGATGCATGTTTCTTTGTGCGTATTGTACCCTTTCCGTCGAGTGCGATGGTCGGTCGGAGTGACAACAGTCATCGGAAGTAGATTTGCTTCCGGTGGTGAGCCGAGGTGGATGCCGACTGGAATGAGGGATTTCTGTTTCTGATTTGTGTCGTATGGGTATTAATCAGCTGGTGTAGTGGCGGCCTCGGTGAAGGTTGCAGGAGGGGGCGTGTTTCAGGGGAGAAGGAAGTGCAGAGTTGAAGAAGACATGCAGAAGAAGACAAAAAGAAAAAATTAAAAAAAGAGAAAAAAAAAGGAAAACCACAAAAAGAAAAAAAAAGAAAGGGGGGTGGCCGAGAATAAAATTAAATAGGGGCTGAGCTGGACATTCTTCGAGTGGGCCTAGGCTGGGAGTTGGGCCGAGTTTTTTGTAAAATTGGTGAAATGGGCTGATTTATTATTTTTTTAATGGGCTGATTTAATCGGAAATTGACATGGGCTTTGAGGCCCGCCCAATCGATAGTCCAGCCCGGACCAATAGGGTCCGGGTCGGTTTAGTAGGGCCGGGTTTCCCGACCCGGTCCGAATTACTTTTTTAAATAAATACAAAATTCTTAAAAATATTAAAAATTTTGAAAAAATCCTTAAAAATCAATAAAATGTCTTTAAATTCAGAAAATCATGAAAATATATAAAAAAATTGAAAAAAAAAAAATTGAAAATATAAAAAATCCCAATATTTCAAAATTCCAAAAAAAAAATTAGAAAATTAGAAAATTCCAAAAACATTAATAAATTTAAAAAAAAATTCAGAAAAAAGCCTCAAAATATCAAAGAATCTAGAAAACTCATTTTTTTAATTTCGGAAAATACAAAAAAAATTAAAATATTAAAAAATATAAAAATTTCATAAAAATTCAGAAAAATCAGAAAAAATTGCAAAAATATAGAAAACCCTTAAAAGAATAAATAAAAACCAAAATTGGATAAGCTTTTAGGGCTCTTCAATAGGGTTCTTTGTTTACGTTATTTTTTTTCTTTTTAGGGACAATATTAAGATGCTCTCTTTCTTTATTTTGTGATGTTAATTAATCACGCATTTAAATATTTTGGACATTGCTTTCTCGCTTTAAAATGGTTAGGATAAGCTTTAGATTTCTTGAATAGGTTACCATGGCCTTAACTAATGCATAATTGAGTTAGGTATACAAAGAGCGTTAGTCACACGATTAACATAACCAAGTCCCCAAATTTAGAACTTCTGGTTGCGCAAATGGTAAAGTATTCTCCCGTTACTTACTGGGTTTGAATTTACATGTGCTAAATTGATTAAAATTTTGAATACCCAATATCGCGCGGGATATGGGCTTGGGAGAGCTTGAGTTAATGGAGGACCGTCGGTCCGAAATTAATAATATCTCTAAACCTAATCAAAGGTTCCCCAACCAAACCTTTCTAAAAAGTTAGGTCGTGACAGTCTTGAATAGACACCGCACTTGCATTGTTTTGGCAATGCGTGCAGTGAGCTAAATATGAAGAAGATTCCTACAGTGTGATGTTGAGAATGCATGGAAACAGTTAAGTTGGCAGAGAATGATTCAATTTTCTTTCTTCTCTCTCTCGTAAGATAAGAAAGCTTTGCAATTCAAAGAAAAATAAATTTGATAATCAACTCAAATCAGAGTTGCTAATTAAGTGACTTAATTAAAGAAGAATTGGCAAGTCACCATAATTATGGTTGGTAATTTCGAAAGAAGGTCAGTAAATTCAAAGCATTGCTAAGACTTGCAAATAAAAATTCTTAAACAAAAATAAAAGTTGGAAAATGAAAGAGAATAGCAAGATTAGACGTTGGTAATTAACTCAAATGGGAGTCGTTAACTTAACGCTATGAGGTAATTTGATGAGGTAAAATTCGGTGAGTCATATTGATTTAGTTTGTAATCTCTAAAAAGAGGCAAGTTAACCAAGAAAAATAAAAATTGGTAGCTCAAAAGAAAAGTTGCTCAGTTAAGAAAACAACTGAAGTTAGTAACTAACTACATGGGATTTGGTCACTCATGCTAGCTGGTAATTCAATCTGACAAAGCCAGTAAATCACTGTGATTTAGGTTAGTAACATCATATAAGAGTTATTTTATTGCACGTTGGTAATTTATGCAGATAAAATGTGGTAAGTTAGTGTAAAAATTGCAAATTTACAAATTACAAAAGAGAAAGTTAATAACTTCGTAAGAGTGTTGGTATTTACCAGCAAGTTATTCCAAGAAAATCAGAGGTTATTTTCAGTACCAACAATTTTTTACACTAACCAACACTTATTTAAGGAAAAAACATGGACTATTAAGAACACTTGGCGACACACAGTTCCTATGAGGTTCACAATTCATATAAAAGAACATGATGGATACTTGAAGTCATCCTGTAGAAAACAGTCTCCCAGTAGTTTCGTTTGCATACAGAATGCGTCGATTCTGACTTATTGATTAATTCAGGGAAAGCTATTGTAGTTAATGCAAACCAATCCTGAATACTCATCGAAAACCTCATATACGTACTTGATCATTGTCTTAACTTCGATGTGTCGATTTGACTGAATGCACAATGGACGCAGATTGCATATGCAAGAAAGCTTCTTCTTGCGAGCTCCTCTTATGTTCAGCCAACCAATCATGTGAACTTCCTTCACTTGCTGTATGAAATCTTCTCCTAGTGGCCGCGCAACTGTTAGATACGAGGTCATCAGCCGAACATAAAAGGAAAAATAATGCAAGATTAAGCTGTCTAGCGTATGGAGATTCCTCAGGATCTGTGCTTCTTAAATGAGAAGGCGATGCATTCATGGGGGCGTGCTGTCGATCCTTCGCTTTTATACTTTTGGTAACTTCTAATTAAAGGTCAACTAGTTATTAAAAAGCAAAAAATCCATCAAGACGCGACATTCTAGGTCAATATCAAAATGAATGAAATAACTCATGCTGCTTTTTATACCATGCATATTGGATGTTCCTAGCACAATATTAATCCAAACATCTAGGGCATATAAAAGAAAACAATAGTATACTGCCTTCAAAGTATCCTAGGAAACTAATTGCTAGATCCTTTTCAAACCAACGATGAATCATGTCATCGGAATTATGGACAGACTGCATTTGTTACGGATTGGAGTTTTTCAAGACGCAATGGGCCGAAGAGGAAGGCAAGACGATCGAGCAAGGTCTAGGGTTTCTATAATTACTCTTAGAATATAGCTTAATATGGGAAATTTTTTTGTAATTAAGGGTTGACAGTAGAGATGTAGGTTGGATCTTTACTGTATTAATGGGAGATCTGCGGTAATATATAGAGGGAATCAAGTATATATATAGAAATGTCTTTTCCTCATTTTTATCACCCTACAAAGCCAGCACAATAAGAAGCAATAGCAACATTCTCTCCCTAACACGTCTCTCTCCTTCACTAGTTCAAGGGGGAACGAATCAAATAGGTCCGTGACACATTAGGCATTATTGGTGACTCTTTATTTGTCTACTTTAGTTGACGAGAAATAAAATAATGTATTTGGAATATCAAACGTTTAACAACATTTTGTATTGTTACGAACAAAATGAAATATATTTAATTTTTCTCGTTTCTTTTCTCTCATATTATTAATCTCAATGAGTTTTTTTTTTTTTTTTTTTTTTGGTTGATAATCCAGAGTCTGAATACATTATCTTTTGTGTAATTATTGCATGATCTATAAATCTAAATCTTATAAGATAAGGTTATTTGAATCATTAATTACATGATCAACAGTTCAAATAGACTTGGTCCACTTGTTATCTAATCATGCAATTTTTCTAGTGATATTTGTCTCTTTGACGAGAAATCTCTTAATTTACATGCTCTGTGTTGTCATAGTTCACGGATCACTCAAATACTTCATTCTATCTTTGGTAAGATAAGTCAGTGGTCTTATCTACCCGTTCGAGACATGTGGAAACGGTGCTTAAAAGCTCATTCTTGATAAAGATTTTAACTGGGAATCCATTTGGGCGTAATGAAAATCAAGAAACCCAGCCAGGATCACTGCAAAAGAGATTTTTTTCTTTTCTTACCACTCATCCCCGGGAAAGGAAATGAAATCTTTAAAAGGCAGCTGCAGTTGTCAATTTAAATGGAATTGCCATAAACTCTACAGGGCTTTGTCTTGTCCTCCCCATCATTCCTTACAAGCAACGGGCCTCCAGGGCAAGTTGCCTAAACTCGGGATTTATCTAAGTAAGCAGTCTTTATTAATATAAATCAATCACCGTTCCTGTCTGGCCTGATATCGAAGATCGATTCATCACAGAGCGAACGAGGACAGGACGTTTCCATGGCAAAGGGTGGTCTTGTCTTTTACAGTGCGCTGGTTGTCTTGTGTTCTTGTTTTGAGTTGACTCGGTGTGCTTCTAAAGGCGCTCAGGTTAATCACCTTCCTGGATTCAATGGCTCTTTCCCTTCCAAACACTATTCTGGGTACACCTCTTTATTCTCATTTACACTCAAAGGTCACTGCTTTACGTTGTTTATTAAAGCCTGGTGTCTTTGACTGTTTTTTTTTTTTTTTTTTGGTAATTAAAAAAAAATCCGTATTCATTGGTTTTGGTGTTTGGTACCCTTGTGTTGGGTCTACTCATAATTGTTGTCTTACATTCGGGTTTTGGACGAAGGTATGTGACGATTGATCCGGACCATGAGAAGCGCTTATTCTACTATTTTGTGACCTCGGAAGGGGACCCTTCCAAGGATCCGGTGGTTCTGTGGCTAAATGGAGGACCAGGATGTTCGAGCTTCGATGGTTTCGTGTATGAGCATGGTACAGACATTTTGTTATCCGCAATAGAATTTTACTATTTTATCGAGATTTAACTTTTCATATCGCCACCAACCGTAATAGAATTGTTAGTCTGCCCGGGGATTCTAGATCATGGACTTCACTGGAATTGGTTGTTTTGACAAGTTCAAAAGTTGATGATGGTTTAAAGTTGTCTAACTGGTGTTAAACTCCAACTTGGAGGTGATCATCCGATTACCCTATCTCTCTTCACTTCTGCTTGTCTTTTGCACATGTCATCATAATGTGTAGTTTTGGTTTTGTGTTCGCTACATAACGCAGCATGCAAGCTTTCTATTTGTTGCACCGAAGGTCTCTGGAGTGAAATCTTGAATGAAAGACCCCGAATTTGTAGTTATATGTAGTTCTCATCTTAAGCAAAATTGTAGAATGTAAAACTTCATTTTGTTAAGACTTGAACTTGACCACACAACGTTCTGCAGGACCTTTCAAATTTGAAGCCGCAAAGAACCAGAACGGCCTACCGCAACTGCATTTGAATCCCTACAGCTGGTCCAAGGTTGAAACCTAATAATAGATTGGTGAAAAGGTTTTCTGATAGTACAGAAAAAAGATCTGAAGCAGCTGAACAAAAGATGATATTCATCTTGTCAACTGTCAATGACATGTTTTAATTAAGATTGCTTCCTCTGGTTTCTTGACATCTTAGGTCTCCAACATTATTTACTTGGATTCTCCTGCCGGTGTTGGATTTTCCTATTCCAAAAATTCGAGCGACTACCGAACTGGTGACATAAAGACTGCTCACGATTCTTATACATTTCTCCTCAAGGTACAACGACTAAAGTTGATCATACGTATTATGTTCTCTCTCTCTCTCTCTCTCTCTCATCAGCTTTTCTTGACAACATGTTGCATTGTGAGACAGTGGTTTGAGCTCTACCCAGAGTTCCTTCCCAACCCATTCTTCATAGCTGGAGAGTCATTTGCAGGGATCTATGTGCCAACTCTTGCGTTTCAAGTAGCGAATGGTACGCATGCTTGCAATTTTTAGTACCCGATTTTGGATCAAAATCTAATTGCAAATATAAGTCCTTGGCAGGTATTGTTGCTGGAGTGAAGCCCGTTCTAAATCTTAAGGTATATTCTCTAGGAAATCAGTTTTGACCAAAAGCTTCTAATATAATTATTTTTTTGGACAATTAATATGACTGAGTTGACAGGGTTATATTATTGGTAATGGAGTCACTGATGAGGAATTTGACGGCAACGCTCTCGTTCCATTTGCGCATGGGATGGGCCTGATCTCAAATGACTTATTCGAGGTAGAGTGGGGCCTCTTTTTGCGGCTTTTCTAGGCATAAATATTTTCTTGTGAAGCTTTTTGTTGATAGCCCTTCTAGTGCCTAAGTATTTGCTTACTCAATCTTCTTCCTAATGCTTGTGCTGTTGTTAATTTGTTCACATGATTGTCGGTTCGGAGAGCTAAAGGCTAATCTTGTCCCCTGGATACCACTGACCGACCAACTTACTGTTCCCATTGGGAGGGACAAGAACTGCCTTATGCATCTGTCATGTGATTAGACTAACAGAGCAGCAAAACTGATGATGCTATTTTGCAGGAGGCTGAGAGGGAATGCAAAGGGAATTACTATAAGCCACCCAGTTCAACTTGTAGGAGCAAAATCGTAAAAGTCAATCAGGTGCGTGTGACAAGTGCCCCTTTATCACGTTGTAATGAGGATAGTGGATGATTTTGATTAAATTTCTCCTCACACTTGAGTTTGATCGATCCCAGGTTTTAAGCGGTTTAAACATATATAACATCCTAGAACCATGCTACCATGGGTCATCAACATGGACGGATACAGCTAACAATGATAGGTTACCAGCTAGCTTTAGGCAATTGGGAGCGACTGAGCAACCTCTTCCTGCAAGAAAGAGGATGTTTGGCCGTGCCTGGCCTCTTGGAGCTCCCGTGAGGGATGGACCTGTTCCAACATGGCCACAGCTTCTCAACAGCAACAGCGTTCCGTGTTTTGTAAGTCCCCCACACAGCATCGCTTTATCGTTGATTCTTCTGTCAACTTGCATGAACCGTAAGTTTGCCTTGCTAAACACGCTTACTTAGAAACTATTTCAGCATAAAACTCTATTGCCTCATGTCGTTATAGTTATCTTATTGCAACTGCTTTCATTACATGAATCTGCATCCATGCACATTGCTTGTGTTGTATTGTTTTTTTTTTTTTTTTGGTAAGGTAAGTATATTAAGCTTTCAACCAAGAGATTCTGTACAGAAGAGAGACCCACGGCACCATCAATCACTCTACGGGACAACATGTCACTAGAGTGAGGGGTACCGTAGACACAAGGAAAGAGAAAAATTACAGATTCACAAAGGGGCCTAAGCGGTTCTAGAAAAACCTCACTCAGGACCTGTACTAAAGATACAGTGGTTTATCCCCCAGCTTTGCTATTTTGTTTATATCTGTACTATATTCAATATTTTAGCAGGTTTGTTATTATTTAGTTCTTTCGGTAACTTGTCCCTTCAAGTACAGTTGATTATTGTTCCATTAATTAATTTATGTGGCAACCTCATCTAGGGGTTCTCGTTGATCTTTTTGTTGCCTCCCTAACTTCTTCTCCCCAGTATCTATATCTTATTTCACTCGATAACCAGTTAAGAATTCTGAACTACTAACGCATTTCCAGAATGATGAAGTTGCGACCACGTGGCTGAATGATAAAGAAGTCAGGAAAGCAATACATGCCGAAGCGGTGTGGTTTGGCAAATATCATTAATTACTTGCAATTTTTCTTTTCTTTTTGATTCATTACTTATATGGTCCTTGAACTACAAACAGCAAAGTGTGGCAGGCGATTGGGAGTTATGTACAGGCAGACTCGTGTATAATCATGATGCTGGAAGCATGATTAAGTATCACAAAAACCTCACTGCTAGGGGGTATCGAGCGCTCATATTCAGGTAGAAAGCCAACTTAATGCAATTTTGTATCGGTGCTCCATTAGCATATTAAAAGATGAATACCTATAAGCTTTTTTATTAGAATGGTTGTATTGCGAAAAGTCGTCATATTTATTGTTGTCAGATACTGGAAATATGGTCTGAAATATATTTAGGCAAGAGAGGCACAAATTACTCTGGCAAGATGACTAAATCCCTCCCTACTGACTCGAGTGGTTTATCACGTTTAATATAGCAACCTGCCCCAAATCCACCCAGGGTCAAGCCTCAG
Source organism: Corymbia maculata (assembly GCA_014182735.1). NCBI lineage: Eukaryota > Viridiplantae > Streptophyta > Magnoliopsida > Myrtales > Myrtaceae > Corymbia > Corymbia maculata. Next base: position 6,593,436 of record CM024689.1, on the reverse strand, counting down.
GTAGGAGTATTTGCATTACTTCACAACCTATCTCCAACTTTCGAGTCGTCGCTCCTCCTCCTTGGATGCTTTTCTACACCCATATAGAATGCTGATGTCGAAAGATTTCCTGGCAGGCTACTATATTCTTGTGCCTGTGTATAATAAAGCTAGGTCCAGCAGAAGTAAATGCTAGGTCTAAGCCAAAGCAAATATTCGAAATTCAGACAATTTAATAGTTAGGCATAATAGGAAAAGTCTCAACATCCAATTCAAAGATTAATGGTCAATTCGTTTGCTTGTGACACTGATTCAGAGGAAAGTAAAGAGCAATGCTACTGTATTCAATGCTTCTCTTGTGGTTAAATTCATCCACGTGAAATGCTCTGACTGCACCTGATCGGGAGATTATCGGTGTTGCTGGTGTACATTGATTTTTGGAGATATTTGAAGAAAACTACAGTGGTCTGTGACCTCCATATGGAGGTTTATTGGGAATTTTAATGATAACTGAGACACCAAGTACATTTGGGAGTAACAAGAAAACTACTCTAAATTGCTTTTGGACTACTTTCTTTATACATGTGAGTCTGTCCCTGATTCCTGGTCCTGTTTCCTCTTCTACACCATGGAGATATTATGACATGTAGCTGCTGATGTGTATCTGTGCTTTTGCCCAATTCGAAGTTGTCAATCCCACTAAGGTGATTAAATTTCTCTTCTTCAGCTACTGATAGATTTGCATCTGTTTTGCTTGTGGCAGTGGTGATCATGATATGCGCGTTCCCTACACTGGTGGCGAAGCTTGGACAAGGTCCATGGGGTATAAAATCGTGGATGAGTGGCGGTCTTGGACTTTTAATGAACAAGTTGCAGGGTATTTTACCACAACCCTACACTGTCTGAAAATTTTACTTTTTAAAATATTGAGCCATTATTGTGAACTCAGGGTTGTCATTTTTGTACTAATTTGGTTGCAGGTACATTCAAGGATATGAATACAACCTCACCTTCTTAACCATCAAGGTCTGCAAGAAATGTGCTTTATCGTTCTCCTGCAGTATGTTAATGAGCAGTAACGATAATCAACTTACTCGTATTTCTTCTGGTTTTCATTGGTGCAGGGAGCTGGACACACGGTCCCTGAATACAAACCTCGAGAGGCATTGCATTTCTACAGCCGTTTTCTAAGAGGAAAGCAGATATGATACAAGAAAAGCTTGCTTTCCGATGCCTGTAATTGCAGAACGGAGAGTGGAGAAAGAGGGAGTGAGATTCAGAGAAATTCTTTCTTATTGCGCTTTTCTCCTCCTTTCGCCAAGTATGGAATTTCGAGGACTTTGATAACTTGATGAACATAAAGATGCCACTAGAACTTTAATAATTATGCAGAGGCACAACTGCTTTTCAGTTCCCGACGTCAAAATGCTCGACTGGTGTTGTTGTTATTCCTGTGAAGTACACTGATCTTCGAATCATGAAAGTATTGAACGGACCTGAAACAAAACCGGTCTCGAATAGATTGATGTGCGCCACTCTGATTGCATCGTTTTGGCAGTACATTTAGTGAGCTAAATATGAAGAAGATTCGCAGAATGTGATGTTCAAAATGGAGGGAAACTGTAGGTTTTACGACTTTAAAGTGGAAGGGAAAAAAATGCGAATACTTGATGCAGTCACTAAGCATCCATCTCACTGCCTGAAGTGCAAATGAGATCTTGGTAAATTTGAAGTGCGACTTAAGAAAGGCTATAAAAAATGAGTGAAAGATCAGAAAACTTGGTAATTAAAAGAAAATCAAACTTGTTAAGTAGCACAAATTAGAGTTGCTAATCCAAAATTAGGAGGTGACTCAATTAAAGAAAAGTAGTCAAATCACCATAGTTAGGGTTAGTAATATCTAGAAAAAAATTGGCAATTTAAATCGATGTGAAGGCTTTCAAATAAAAATTCTTGAACAACACTAATAATTGAAAATTAAAAAAATTCATTTTTGGTTACTAACTAAAATGAGTGTCGGTAACTCAATGTAAGGAGTTAAGTCAATGGGGAAAAAGTTGGCGAGTCGTGCTATTTTTGGTTTGGTAATCATTAAAAAAGCAAATAATTAAATGCGGTTAACAAGACATAAAAAAATAGATAACTCATAAGAAAAGTTGGCAAGTTAAGAAAGAAAATTTTTGACCAAAAAAAGAGAAAAAAAGGAGGGATAATACTACTAAAAACCCCAAACTTTACCTATTGTAACTACAGGTGTCAAAATGGGTCATAAACCCATATTATGACTCATTTTTAGTTAAATGGGTCAAATATGAGTCAAGTGAAAGTTGAATATGGGTCAATTAAAAATTAAATATTGGTCAAATATGAGTTAAGTAAAAGTTAAATATATGTCAAATATGAGTTAGGTGAGTTATTTAACATAGAGCTTCGAGTGAGTTTGGGTTTCTCTATAATAATAATGGCTTTTAGTAATACGGGTCGGGTTGGGTATGTGTCGCGTGTGGGTCGAGTCTAGTATAGGTCATTAGATTTACATTACATGAATTTGGGTCAAAACAAGTTAAACGGGTCAATATGGGTCGGACCATTTTTGACCCGACCCACCCATTTGACGGGTCTAATTGTAACATATTTATCATAAACTTTTTTTTGTGACACTAAAAACCCCAAACTTTTACTCTGAATGGCATTTTTATCTTTTATTTTTTCTTCCTTTGTTTTTCCTCCTCCACCGCCCTCGGAGGAGCCGCCGTCATTAGCCCTCAAGCGAGGGCTACCCTCCCCAGATTCGGCAGGGGCCGCCCTCACTTGGGCGGGCGAGCTCGCCCTGGCCTCACCCACCCAGGCGAGGGTGACCCCTGCCAGATCTGGTGAGGGTTGCCCTTGCTTGCTACAGCCAGGCGACGGTGAGGTATGCTAATTCCTCATCCTCAAATCCATCCTTCCTAGGGGTTAGTGTCCCAACGAATAAGTAATTGTAGGAGTGAAATATTGATATAATTTGAAAAAACAAGGAGCAAGCCCTAATCGTAAGAGTGGAGCTCTACCAACTAAGCACAAAACCTTTATCACTTAGTTTTCAACTTTTCGGAAAGGAGGTAGGGTGCAGAGACAACCAGGAGGTTTGCTTAGAAGCAGCCACCCTTGAAAGAGTGCGTAATAGCTCATTAATCGAGCGCTCTTGTGCCGAAGATGAACGGGGCTAAGCGATCTGTTGAAGCTGAGTGGGCAGATTAGTACGAGTGCAGAGAAAAAAAAAAGGGTTGAATTGAAAATCTTTATCTGAATACCGTCTATCAACCAATTTTTTGGAAATTTGGTTTCTGATAATTGAATACTATTATAGGTGCATTTAACGTGCACCTTAACCAACAGCGACGAGGGAGAACCCCGTCGGATCGGGGGAGGGCAACCCTTACCTGAGTGTCGATGTCGGCGGCTCCTCTGGCGGCGGTGGAGGAGGAAAAAAAAGAAAGAAAGAAAAAAGAAAAAAAGGAAAAAGGGAAGAAAAAGTAAAAGACAAAAATGCCATTCAGAATAAAAGTTTGAGATAAACGTGTCACATATGGCAAAATTTGAGGTTTTTTGTGTCACAAAAAAAAGTTTAGGATAAATGTGTCACATGGGACAAAGTTTGGGGTAAATGTGTCACACGGGGTAAAGTTTGGGATTTTTCGTGGTATTCTCCCAAAAAAGAAAGAAAATTGAAATTTATAAAAAATGGTAACTTATTGTAGAGGCACGGTTTGGAAATATCACTGGACAAAGATTAATAAAACTCTCTTCATATTGATCTCAAAAGTGAAACAACCCGAATTAATTGGCAACTTTAGATCAATTAGTTTGTGTAATAGCACTCAAAAAATTCTCACCAAAGTGATCATAACCAGACAGGAAGTGCTTTTACAATTCATCTCGCCAAATCAAATCAAATCAATTTTGTTCCTAGTAGACATATTCGGGACAATGTTATTATTGCATTAGAGGCAATTCGCTTGATGAGCAAAATTCAAAGGAAACAAGGGTATATGATTCTCAAACTTGACCTTGAGAAGGCATATCATCAACTTAAGTGGTTTTTCATTGAGTGGACTCTTCACATGTCAAATGTCCCAATTCTATGGTTCGTTTAATTATGAATTAAGTCAAATCATCATTCTTGCAAGTTTTGTGGAATGGCAAGACTACAGAGAGATTCTTCCAAGTAAAGAATACGTTAAGTAGATGCTTTTTCATCATACATCTTTGTGTCATGCAAGTAAATGTTATTTCACCTTATTAATGATGCAATAAATTCGAAACGATGGAAACCTTTTTGCTTTTGAAAGGATGGACCATGTGTGAATGATCTCCTATTAATGGCAGAGGCTTCGATCATCGAAAACCTCATATAAATACTTGATTATTCTCTTTAACTTCGACACGTCGCTTCGACACAATGCACAATCGATGCAGGTTGCATTTGCAAGAAAGCCTCTTCTTGTGACCTCATCTTTATGTCTGGCGAGCCACTCATATGAACTTTCTTCACTTGCCACATGAAATCTTGGCCTTGTGGCCACGCAACAGTTGGATGCAAATACGGTCATCTTACGAATACAGAAGAAGAAAAATAAATGAAGGATTAAGCTGTCTAGCGTATGGGGGATCTACCAGGATCAGCGGTTCTTAAATGAAGATGCGATTCGATTCGTTCATCGGGGCATGTTTTCTGCCGGAAGCTTCGACTCAGGAACTTGCCTTATCGGGCGTCACAAGGTAAGAAGGAAAGGTAGTTAAAGCTGTTGCATTGCTGGGTGAATCTAACCTTTGTTTACCTTCTGGTCTAAGTTGAGAAGATTAAGGAACACTCTCTTCGGTCAACACACGCCAACTTCGGTTTCCGGACGATCTCAGGGTAATATTTTCTTGAAGGCTTGCGGCGAAGCATAGTTGACGTGCTGTCGATCCTACACTCCAAATTTTGGTGATTTCTAATTCAAGGTCAACTCAATCATAAAAAAGCAAAAGACCCCTCGAGACACGACATTGCAGGTCGATATCGTATTGATCGAAACAACTCATGCCCCAAGTTATACCCTGCATGTTGCATGTTCCTAGCACAATATAAGTCTTAAGTATGTTATTCCAAACGCGTAGTGTGTATGAAAAACCAAAACGAATAGACTGCCTTTGAATTATCTTGGGAAACTAATGGCCAGATCCTTTTCAATCCAACGATGAATTGTGTAATCGGAATTATGGACAGAGTGCATTCGTTTCTAGATTGGGGGTTTTCAAAGACACAATAGGCTGAAGAGGTGGCCAAGACGATCGAGCAAGGTTTAGGGTCTATAGATTCGGTATCATTTGAATAATTAATCGGGGGATCCTATTATAGGATCTACACCATCAACCGTTTAGATGATTTTGGCATATATGATATTTAAAGATGAGTTTGTTTCACCTGAAATTTCAAGATAAAGAAAACTATTTTTATATAAATCATTCTTTCATTTATCTGATGGTTTAAGGAAATGGTTTCATTCTTGCCATAGGGGAAAGTCATTTTTTCCCAACCTTAGCTTGCTAATTTCGGTCATGTGGAAATTTTTTTCTCTAAATCAATTAATTTTTGTCATTCAAGTACCAAAAGTCGAAAAACAATATTCTAGAAATGGTTTTCGTTCAGACTTTGTTTCAAGGAAAAAAAAATTTGGAAAATATGTTCTAAATAATTGTTTATATCACTTAAGACAATTAGTCAATATAAAACTGTTGACAATTAACTTATGTCTAAATATGTTCACAAATGATGGAAATACTTTTCATTAATTCATTTTTGGGAAAATACAATTAAAAATATCAAATTATGTCATTTGGGACAAATTTATCATGTATTTTTTTTGTGATACTAAAAATCTCAAACTATGCTCACTTTGATATATTTACTTTAAACTTTCTTTTGTAACACAAAAACCTTTGAACTTATACTCCCGTGACACATTTATCCCCAAATTCTTTGGTTGAAGGATATTTTCGTCTTTTTACTTTTCCTTTTTCCTTTTCTCCTTGTTTCTCTCCACTAGCCATGGTGGAGGGAAGTTGGCGAGGGCCGCCCTTGCAGGCGTCGAAGTCAAGCAAGGGTCGCCCTCATTAGCTTTTCTTTGCTAGCGGAGGAAAAGAAGAAGAAAATAAAGAAAAATAAAAAAAAAGAAAAAGGAAAAAAAGTTTAAAAAGTAAATTGGTCCCAAAGTGATATAGTTTGGAAATTTTAAGATTTCAAAAATTCATGATAAATTTATCTCAAGTGACATAATTTGAAATTTTTAACGATAGTTTCCATTCATTTTTTTGTAAATAATATAAATAATTATTTCTAAAATAATATTTTTTCGGTCATTCGTTTTTTGTGAAATATACGGATTTATCACGCAACCTTTTCATGATATTTCTCTGTTCCAGGAAACCCGGTTGTTGCACGCTCGCGCCATCGCACTTCGGTCCCCCCAAAAAGAGAGGAATTTGAGGCCTCCGCCATGATTGGCAACCCACAAATGCGCAAAGACACTCAAAACACTCTCTGAAAAAGAGCATTTGTCGTCATCTTTATCTTTGGGAGGAATCAATCTCTGTCCCTCTCTCATTGGCCTCTTTGGCTTCTAGTAATTCACTCCCTCTCCAGAATCCTCACCACCCACATCGGAGTCCGGGGAAACCTGAAATTTTAACACAGCCGCACGAATTGCAAGAATGATAATCTGGTGAAGATTTTTTCTTTAACAGGATTTTTCACTCGGGTCCAATGAGAATTCAAGAAACCCACATCCAATCATTCCAAAAAAGGATGTTTTTTCTAAAAAAAGAAAAACCAGTCGGCCACTGGAAAGAGAATCATGACACGGCATCTGTAGGTTGTGCCAGTTTTTAATGGAAGGACCATGAATTTTTACAGCGCTTCAGCTTTGTCTTCCCGGTCGTAGCTTACAAGCAACGACGCTCCCCAGATCAAAGCTGCGCGCATACCCATTAATGGGGTCTCCTTTCTTGGCTCGGAGTATGTCTATATAAACAGTCTTTATTCATACAAATCAATCCCCATCCCTGTCTTTTGCGGATATTGAGAATCGATCCGTCACAAGGACCGAGGACAGGACAGTTCCATGGCAAAGAGTGGTCTTGTCTTGTACGGTGCGCTGGTTCTGTTGTGTTCCTGTTTTGTGTTGACTCAGTGTGCTCCCGAGAGCGCTCTGATTACTCAACTTCCCGGGTTCAATGGCTCTTTCCCTTCCAAACAGTATTCTGGGTACGCCTCTTCGTTCTGATTTACGCTTAAAGGGTCATTGCTTTACGTCGTTTATCGAAGCCTCGTCTCTTTGACTACTGTATTCGCTGGTTCTGGTGTTTGGTACTGTTGCGTTGGGTCTACTCATAATTGTTGTCTCGTATTCGGGTTTTGGATGAAGGTATGTGACGATTGATCCGGACCACGAGAAGCGCTTATTCTACTATTTCGTGACATCGGAAGGGGACCCTTCCAAGGATCCGGTGGTTCTGTGGTTAAATGGAGGACCGGGATGTTCGAGCTTTGATGGGTTCGTGTATGAGCATGGTACAGACTTTTTGTTATCCACACTCATGTTGACTTGTTTCGTTAAGATTTAACTTTCATATCGCCACCAACCGTAGTGGAATCATGTTCTGTCCGGGGATTTTAGACCATGAACTTTACGGGAACTCCGTTATTGGTTTACTAAGTTCATGAGTTGCTGATGGGAATAAAGTTGTTAAGACTGTTGTGAGAGATGATCATCTGATTACCCTTTCACTCTTCACGTTTCTACTTGTCTTCCGCACATCTCATTATAATAGGCAGTTTCAATTTTGTGTTCACTACATAATGCAACACGCAAGCTTTATTTTTATCATGAACTGAAGCGGCATCTTGAATGAAAGATTCCCTGAGATTGTTATCTAAAGCTCATTTAGAATGTAAGACTTCATTTGTTAACACTTCAACTTGACCACATGACGTTCTGCAGGATGTTTCAATTTTGAAGCTGCAAAGACACAGACAAGCCTACCGCAACTGCATTTGAATCCCTACAGCTGGTCCAAGGTTAAAACCTAATCGTAGAGTTGTTAAAAAGGATTTTCGATAATACAGAAAAAATCTGAAGCAGCTGACATAGGTCTAAAGTAGATGATATTCCTCTTGTCAACTGCGAATGTCGTGCTTTTAATGAGATTGCCTCTTCTGATTTTGACATCATAGGTCTCCAACATTATTTACTTGGATTCTCCTGCTGGTGTTGGATTTTCTTATTCCAAAAATTCGAGTGACTACCAAACTGGCGACATAAAGACTGCTCTGGATTCTCATACATTTCTCCTCAAGGTACAAAAATTAAAGTTATAATAAGTATGATATTCTCTCTCTCTCTCTCTCTCACCAAGTTGTCTTGACAACATGTTGCATTGTGAGTCAGTGGTTTGACCTCTACCCGGAGTTCCTTCCCAACCCATTCTTCATTGCTGGAGAGTCGTATGCAGGGGTCTATGTGCCAACTCTTGCTTTTGAAGTAGCGAACGGTACGCACGTTTGCAATTTTTAGTATCTGATCTAGGATCAACCTTTAATTGCAAATATAAATCCTTTGGCAGGTATTGATACTGGCGTGAAGCCTGTACTCAATTTCAAGGTATATTCTCCAGGCAATCAGATTGTCAAATTTGATCAAATGCTTCTGATATAATTCAGTTTTTTTATTTTTTGGTCAAATAATGTGTTTGAATTGACAGGGTTATATTGTTGGTAATGGAGTCACTGATGAGGAATTTGATGGCAATGCTCTCGTTCCATTTGCGCATGGGATGGGCCTGATCTCAGATGACTTGTTTGAGGTGGAGTGAAGCCTCTTTTTGCTACTGCTTTAGGCATAAATATCGAGCCTTTGTGAAGCTTTTTGTTGATAGCCCTTCTAGGGCCTTGCTTACTCAATCTTCTTCCTAATGCTTGTGCTGTCGTTAATTTGTTCACATAATTGTTGGTTTGGAGAGCTAAAGGCTAATCTTGTCCCCTGGATACTACTGATTGACCAACTTACTGTTCTACTTGGGAGGGACAAGAACTGCCTAATGGATCTGTCATGTGATTAATTGAGCTGATATTGCAATTTTGCAGGAGGTTAACAGGGAATGCAAAGGGAATTACTATCAGCCGCTCAGTTCAACTTGTGAGAGCAAACTCGCAAAAGTTGATCAGGTGCATGCGACGACTGCCCCTTTATCACATGCTAATGAGGAGTGTGGATGATTTTGTTAAAATTTCTCCTAACACTCAAGAGTTTGATTGATCCCAGGATGTAGATGGTTTAAACATATATGACATCCTTGAACCATGCTACCATGGGGCCTCAACGTGGTCGATTATGGCTACTAATGATAGGCTACCTGCTAGCTTTAGGCGGTTGGGAGAAACTGAGCGGCCTCTTCCTGTGAGAACGAGGATGTTTGGCCGTGCCTGGCCTCTTAGAGCTCCTGTGAGGGATGGACGTGTTCCAACATGGCCGGAGCTTCTCAATAGCAACTCTGTTCCATGTACTGTAAGTCTTCCCACACTGCATCTCTTTATCATTGATTCTTTTGTCCACTTTCATGAACCGTAAGTTTGCCTTACCTAAACGCCCTTACCTATTTCTGCATAAAACTCTCTTGCTTCATGTCATTTTTTGCTATCTTATTGGAATTGCTTTCATTACATCAATCTGCGTCCATGCACATTGCTTGCGTTGTACTGTTGATCCATATGCTTTACTATTTTCAGTATATTAACATGCTGGTTATTCTTTAGTTCTTTCAGTAATTTGTCCCTTCAGGTACAGTTGATTATTGAACCATTAATCGGTGTGTGTGGCACCCTCATCTAGGGGTTCTTGTTGATCTTTTTGTTTCCTTCCTACCTTATCCCCACTATGTAGATCTTATTTCACTCAATAAACAGTTGAGGATTCTGAACTACATACGCATTTCCAGGATGATGAAGTTGCGACCACGTGGCTGAATGATAAAGATGTCAGGAAAGCGATACATGCAGAAGAGGTGTGCTATTGCAAATGTCATTAATTACTTGTGATTTTCCATTTCTTGTTGATTTATTACCTATATGTTCCTTGAACTACAAACAGCAAAGCGTGGCGGGTGAGTGGGAGTTATGCACAGGCAGAATCTCGTTTTATCATGATGCTGGAAGCATGATTAAGTACCATAAGAACCTCACTGCAAGGGGTTATCGAGCACTCATATTCAGGTAGAAAGCCGACTTAATGCAATTCAGTATCAGTGCTTTATTAGCTTATTAAAAGATGCATGCCTACAATCTTTTGCATTAAAATGGTTGTCTTGCAAAAACTCATCATACTTGTTACTGTCAGATAGTGGAAATATGGTCGAAATATATTGAGGCAAGAGATATAGAAATTACACTGCAAGATCAGTCAACCCTTTTTATGCTGTTAATATATCCCTCCCTATCAACTTTGGAGTTGTCGCTCCTCCTTGTGCTTGTGTTATGCTTTTCTACACCCAAATGGAATGCTGATGTCTAAAGATTTCCTGGCGGGCCAGTATATTCTGGTGCCTGTGTTTGATGAAAGATGGACACACTGATGAATAAAGATACAAGAATGCTAGGTCCTGAAGGCACGTAAGTTAGGTCTGAGCCAAAACAACTATTGGGAAATTCACGCACCGATAGTAAGGCATAGTAGAAAAAAGTCTCAACTTCAAATTCAAAGATTCAAGGTTGATTCGCATGCTTGTGACAGAGGAACATAAAGAGCAATTCTACCATATTAAATGCCTCTCTTGCATGTAATTCAACCATGTGAAATGCATTGACAGCACTATTCAGCAGATTATCAGGGTCTCTGGTGCACACTGAATTTTTGAGATATTTGAAGGAGACTACCATGATTCTGTAAACTCCACATGGATGCTTTTTGTGAATTTTTTACGATTACTGAGACACTATGTAAAGAAAACTACTTTAAACTGCTTTTAGACTAATTTCTTTATACATGCGAATCCATATATGATTCCTGGTACCGTTTCCTCCTCTACATCATAGAGATATTTGACATGTACCTGCAGATGTATCAGTGAACTTTTGGCCAAATTGACATTATTAATCACACGAATTGATGGAGTTGTTCTTCTTCAGCTACTGATAGGATTTGCAACTGTTTTGCTTGTGGCAGTGGTGATCATGATATGTGCGTTCCCTACACTGGTAGCCAAGCATGGACAAGGTCAATGGGGTATAAAGTCGTGGATGAGTGGAGGCCTTGGACTTCCAATGATCAAATTGCTGGGTATTTCAGCACAACCCTACACAGTCTGAAGAATTTACTTCCTTCTTTGATTTTTGAGCCATTATTGCAAACTTGAGATTGTGATATTAATACTTCATTTGTCTGCAGGTACCTTCAAGGATATGAAAACAACCTCACCTTCTTAACCATCAAGGTCTGTAAGAAATGTTCTTTGCATATGTATTCTCCTGCGGTATCTTAATAAGCTGTGACGATGTTCGACTTACTAGTATTTCTTCTGGTTTTCATTGGTGCAGGGAGCTGGACACACGGTCCCGGAATACAAACCTCAAGAGGCACTGGATTTCTACAGCCGTTTTCTGGCGGGAAAGCTGATATGATATGAAAATCACGTGCTTTTCAATGCCTGTAATTGCAGAATAGAGAGCGGAGGGAGAGAGAGATTCAGAGAAATACTTTCTCCCATCTTGTGCTTTTCTCCTTCCGCTCTGATATGAAATTTCGAGGACTTTGATAATTTAATAGACATAAAGATGTCTATAGAACTCGAATCGTTTATACAGAGGGACAACAAACTTGCATTTCAATTCCCGACTTCAAAATGCTCCAACTCTTGTTCCCCGCGAAGCACACTGATCTCGTGATCATGAAACTATTGACTGGACACGAGACACTAACTGGTCTCGAATAGATTGACGTGCGCCACTCTGGTTGCATTGTTCTAGCAATACATTTAGGGAGCTAAAGATGAAGATTCGTTCGAAATGGAGGGAAACGGTTAAGTTGGCAGAGAGTGATTCGAAACTTCTCTCTTTTTCTTCCTCTGTATTTCTCCCCTAAAGTTCCCATCTCGAACGTGAAAGGAAAAAGGCATGTGCAGGTCCTTATTGGAGTCTCAAACATCCATCCCACTGATCTGTACATGAGAATGTAACCTACGACAAAACCGCACACGCAATTGCAGATACGTTTTTGTTTGTTTGTTTTGTTCTTATTTTCTGGGCTAGTGAAGTCGAAAGATTCCAATGAGCTTGTTAGTAGTAGTAGGGCGAGAGAAATCGGGCGGGCTTCATTGTACCCTGCCTACTCGTCTTTAACGGGCCCATTTGTACACAGCTACAATCTATTCCCTCAGGCCCATGGGCCCCTCGGCCAATGTCACTCGCCAGCTCCGTCCTTGCTTATGCATATGTAGCGTGGGTTTTCCAACTTCTTCAAGTTACTAGTTGACATAGCAATGAGATAGGTGGTTTGTTTAGCGTTAAAAGTGAGTTTGGCTGCCACTCGAGGGGCGGATTCTCTAATTGCATTTCTCACGCTCATATTGCCCTGCCCGTCCTCCTCGATAGCTGCACCTTTTGGCTCGCCCTCGCTCTAAAGGGGCAGCTTGATGGCAGCTACGAGACCCGCCGATCATAGACAGACCGACTCCATTGTCAAAAGTCATGGAATTACGGCGATCAGAGCTGGTGATCAACGGTTCTCATGGATTTGATTCGCGCGGGCTTGGGACGATACGAGTCGGACGGAGCCCATTTGCTGAGCCCAAAACGCGATCGGTATAAAATGCCGAGTCCAGTAAAAGATCGGCCAGCGCTCGAAGCCGATGGCCGGGACGGCGTCGGGGCTCTTCCTCAGGCGCTTTTGCACGAACACCTCCGGCGCGCGAAAATGGAGCGTCGCCCAGGTCTTCAGGTCCAACTTCGCCGACTCCCTCGAGCGGCTGAGGGCCGACGTCTCCGGCTCCGACTTCGTCGCCGTGTCGCTGCGGCGGACCGGCTCGCCCTCCGCCCCGTGGCACCGCATCTCCTGCTTCGACACCCTGGAGACCGCCTACTCCAAGGCCAGGCACGCCGCCGAGAAGTTTCAGGTCCTGCAGTTCGCCGTCTGCCCGTTCGAGGTCGGGGCGTCCAAAGTCGTCGCGCATCCGTGAGTTTTCCGTCTCGTCGCCGAGCTTGTTCCCTTTGAGAAGTGTATTGTTTGTGATCTCTTCTCTTCGACGTCAGATGATTGAACGAATGCATCGCAGTATACAGGAATTATCAAAACTCTACGGGGTCTTAGTTGTTTCTGAAGTTACTATTAGTTTGGTGTATTAGAATGGGACTTGGAAATTGTCTTCCTTTTTATTTGTTCTGTGAGAAGAGAGCTTGATAAGTTAGCCTGCAGAGATTATGCTTATGTTCCTTCTTCACCTCTGCTGGTTTTAATAGCATTGGTCGATATGATCACTCGGGAAAGAGTGTTCCTGCTGTTTGAATTAAATGTGGCAATGTTGGATGGAATTGTTCTGTGAAGTGCAATCTACTGCTGTACAATTATCTTAATGGCAGAGAGGGAGTTTTGATTATTTCTGTCTGTCTGGTTTGATGCAGATATAACTTTCATTTGTTTCCTAGAGATGAACTGGATATTAAGAGGCCATCTTACAGCTTTGTGTGTCAGTCATCGCATTTGGCTTCCATGGTTGACGAAGGTTTTGACTTCAATGCCTGCATTTACGATGGTGAGCCCGGTTCTTATCAGGGGATTCCTGCCTAGAAACTCTTGAGATTTGTATTGCAAACCATATTTCACGTCCATTAGTCACTACTGCATCATCAAAAGAAGAACTTTCTATAACATTTACTGGATACATAGGATTTCATTTTAGAATGGCTGTCCTATTGAGATAATCCTTCATCCTCAATTAATACTCTGAGACTCTGTTGCTTCTCTTTTTTTTATATTACCCTTTGGTAACTGAGATTCACTCAAACTTGTCACTTTTGGAAATTGACATGATGCCACAGAGTGGGTCAGATTTTTATGGATAATTCACATTCTGGTACTTCAGGGACAAGGACAGCCCACATAGGAGGGTTCAGTTTTGTGTGTCTGCATCAATTTCCTTTTTTTAATGACTATTAGCTATTTTAGGTTTTGCAAGAAGTAAATCACTGCAGACTGTTATTGAGAAAAGGCAAAATCTTTGATTTGTGGCAACAAGTGAACAACATTGGATGAATAGAAGATTGATGCTTTATGTTACAGGAATCTCATACTTATCCAGAGAGCAAGAACATCTTGCTAAAGTTTGGAAGGGGATTGCAGTACATGGTAAACATCTGGAGAAATCCTCTCCGAGCCCTTCTGTAGCAGATGCAGTTTTTCTTGAGAGGACCAGATCTCGCATTAAGCAATGGAAAAATGCATTTGAGGATTCAAGCACAAGGAACGATGGTAAACATATTATTGGTGTGGATTCATTCTCTTTCTGATGTTACCTTCTTGTTTTTTTTTTTTTTTTGTGGTCAATTAATTTCTATTGATCATGCACAGAACCTCTTGTAAGATCAATGAGGAAACTTATCTTAGGCAGTGAAGAGTATGGATCAAGACCATCCACAACTATAGATGTTTGTAGCCAACGCCAAGTGCAACTTGCACTTGAGGTACTTTTCTCTGAAATTACTTAATTTACCTGGCTGAAATGAGTTGGCTCTCTTGGTAACTGTTCAGCTTTTTCGGTTCTATATCTTTGATTTCTACTGATTCTCGTAATCTCTTGGCATACTGAAGGTTTTGGCGGAATTCTCTGAAGATGTTGTTCCTTTAGTTATTCCAGCAAAGGGTGCTGGAGCCTGGGTGGTTCGTGCCATATTAACAAGTTCGAAAGAGGACAAGATTCTTCTAGAGGTAGGTCTGTGAGGTCAACAGATTACACATTTGTGTGGTTAGGCATTCTCATCTAAATGATCTTTCTGTCACTTGCAGCAAGAGCTTCAAAATCTTGAACACGAGCAAACAAAGGCATTTCAAGGTTTCCGAGAGGTGATCGAATTGATTTCTGCTGCTCAGAAACCTATTGTTTCCCACAATTCTCTTAATGGTGTAACTCCATACGATGCCATTTCCATCTCTAAATTTTTCATTAGATTACTATTGTCTATCATATCTTCTTATTTTTATACTTAATTTCATCCTAAACAGATTTTACATCTATCTATCCAATGTTCCTTGCTCCATTGCCTTCAAATGTGGATGAATTCCTTTGCTCCTTATGCTTAGTTTTCCCCCAAGTATATGATGTCAATCATATGATGAAGGAAATTGCTCCTTTGGGCAAGACAACCAATATACCCACGGCACTTTCCTTCTTGAACAATCGGTTCTTTGCACCCATTGATGTGGAAGTTTCGCCAGGTCAGTTGGTTGATGCACTATTGCTTGTGAGCATGCACATAAAACATTTATTTCTGGACATTTTCAGTTTTACTGGAGGCACCTACTTTAGGGGGTAGTCTTGTAGAAAGGTACTGCTGTTTGACTGCAATTTCAGGAAACTGACCTTACCTGAAAGGTGCCTGATTACAACATTTAATGTAGCCATTCTGTGTGAGCATTTGTCCTATAGCAGTTGAAAGGTCCACAATGTAATCTATATGGATAGAGATCTGACATTTGAGGATCTGATTGGGGAAGACTTAGGAATTACGCTGGTTAATGCACATACATATATATCTTACTGAAGAACCCACTTAAGTTAATAACATTCTATGTTGCTTGAATTTTATTTGACCTGACCTCTGCTTTCCATATTTGGCTTCATCAGTTACTGGAAGTGAAGGCAAGATTCATGGTCTTAACGTTGTAAGGATATCTCACCTGTTTGTGAAGCTGTGTTCCATCCTGAGATCTGCTCCTGAGAGCAGCCAATCTGATAGTAGTCATCAGGCTGGGACCCTGGAACAGTTTGCCAACATCTTCAGACCATGGCCTTCTGCAGATCCACTTGACGAGTCTATAAGCATTTGGAGAAATGATACTAGAAGAGTAAATTGCAAGGATGTGGTTTTTCTCTGGGGATTTAGAAAAGGGTTGTCAACTAAAATGCTGAAGAGCCAGCTTCAGGGGTCACACAGAGTCTTCTCTGAAAACTTCGATGTTCGCTTGGTAGATAAGAGCTGTGCTATTGTCATATTCTGGCAACCAGGTTTATCTGACACTCTTTTGAGCATAATGAACAGTAGCGACGTTTCTGGACCATTGTGGGACTTGGTGTCGGAAGGCTTAAAAGCTGCAGGTTATGAGACATACACAAAATTATGTAGGCTGGGTTTATTTGAGGCAGATTTAGCTGATGCCTTTGACCACAACTTTGCGAATCACGATGACTACTCTGTAGATCATTCTACAAGAAAGAATTATGAGATACATTCCAGTAGCGAGTCCATGATTTACTTGGAAGACTTGTGATGGTTATCTACTTCACATATAGTATTATGCAAGATGACTCATTCTAGGAATTGCACCCAAGACTGCAGTTCCTTTGGGCCATGGCACAATGTTCTGGCAACCTCTTGTATCTAACAGTTGGAAGTGACGTTTCATACTCTGAATTAATAGATGGTTATTCTGCCAGACAAAAGGTTCTGCACGTGGGGTTCATGAGATCATGTGCCAGCACTATGAGAGGCTGATTTTACTGCTCCCGAGAAACTGTCATGCTCTGGTGTTTCAAGTGGGCCACTCAATAGTAAGTTGTGACTAGTTCTGTATCAACTGCTTCCTTGCAACATCATTCGAAGCCATTTTGGAAGCTCTCAATCTGTGGGGATTTTCTTGGTGATCCTAATTTCTCTGAGCAGCTGGTTTGGCTGGATTTCACCTGGGGTTCTAGCTGATGTAGCATTCTATGATTAATGCATTGATTTGTGTACCCTGTTATGCAGTAATTAAACCTGCATTAGCTTTGTTGTTTTTTCCTTATATTCCAATCAAGTGGCTGCTTTGGTTAGATGGAGATTTGATTTCCAGCCTTGTCGCTTCGGTGTGGGAATGGGAAATGGAGTATTTGCAGAGCCTTTTTTGGGCCAAAATCATGAAATTTTGCTCTGTACTGTCTGATGAAAGAGGTAGTTATTTCTTGAGTTTCTCTGACGTCCTCTCTTCTAGTTTTCTTTCGGTCTGGAAGCTGATGAGACGTGAGAACGGCTATAACGTGTTTTTAACTATCAATAGTCAATCGACTCATTGCACCAAATTGATCATTATGGAACATGGGAGCACTTTTCTTTACATCCAGTGGATATATTAGCTTGCGATCTCAATCTTTTCTTGACATCGGTTGTCTTTGAATGGAATTTTGAAATCCAACATCCAGGTCACGTTCCCCATGTCCGAGGGTAAGAACTCATACAGAAATTATTCAAATTAATCAACAATATAACCTGAGAATGCATAAAAAAATAGTGTGAGATGATGTGTTTATATTGGAACATACTCGATATGATAAGGGATATTGACTTGATATTTGTACCGAAAGAATCAATATCCATGTTTCCACCGCAATAAATTTGCTGCAAGACAATGTCTTCTATTAGAAAGAAAGCAAGCCGTGCCTTCCTTTCGAGGATATATTATGAAGTCAAGGGCTAAAGTGAAAAGCTTTGTACTTTATGGTAGGCATATCGCATTTTTGCTTTAACGAGGGAGTGGATGTGTAATTACCCAAAATAGCTGGAGTCAGTTCGTACTTATCATGGGCAATTCCACGAATAGCTTTCAGACAGCTCCATTTGGTTATTGACAAAGCATCAAACAGTTGACCTGCACTGGCCGAACGAGGACGCAGTTGACCAGAAACACGAAGAACAGTCGCATCGAACAGCTCGAAGATCCTCCTGCAAATGGCCTCCATGTCCACGTATCGTCCCGCTGCTAGACCCCACCTTAAACCCTCGTCCTTCATAGTTTCTCCGAGACCACCTCCATGCACTCTGGCTCTGCGCTCGAGGCTGTTCGGATCCAGGATCCCGTCGATCTATGTGCTACTCGGACTCGCCTGAATGGACCGTCCGGCGCCGGCCAACCGCTCGGGCGCGTTCGTGTCGGCTCGAAGCCGGTAGTCGCGTCCCAACATTCTTTCGACGTCGTGATTGTGGGAGCCGGCATCATCGGGTTGACCATTGTCCGGCAGTTGCTGCTCGAGTCGGACCTGTCCGTCGCCGTCGTCGACAAAGCGGTCCCTTGTTCTGGTGCCACCGGCGCAGGTAGTTTCTTGGGCTTTCTTCGGTTTGGCCACTCTGGATGACTAGGTTTTTGGTTGATTAAATCTGTCTTCATACATAGAGGGAAGAGGGGAAAAAAAACTGGGCATGCTTACAGTGATCAACAAATGAAAGGACCTTAAAGCGTGAAGTGTCGGCAGTAATTTGCAAACATTCGCAGGAGAGACAAACTCTACCTTGGAGCTTTCTTGGATGACAAACTTCAAACGCAAATTGTTGCCAACTTCTGATTGCCGCCTGTGTGATTGATCTGAATCGTGATACTTAGTTTTTGGTGCTGCTGGTTCTCAGTGAGGAACAAATATTTATGGTTTTTATTCAGCTGTTTCTAAGTATCGTTCAGTTTCATATCATATAGAACTAGATCATTTAAAGAATCGGTGCATAGTTGATTAAAATTTGTACTGTTGTTCACTAAGGTGGTCTATCATTTTATTTTGATTTATGTACTTTGGTGGCCATCCTGATATTCTGTCAGCTTCTGTATATTCTTCTAGCTCACACTTGTGAAATGGTGTTGGAATTGCTTTAGCATTTGAATTTTTAAAATTGGGTGCAAATTTCTTTTCCTGAATTCTGATTGGTCGTAGGATGTCTTTGGCTTCTATTCGGCTTTTGAGCTGAATGTAGGGCAGGGCTATATCTGGATGGCTCACAAAACCCCAGGATCAGACATGTGGGAGCTGGCACTGAGAAGTCATCAGCTGTGGGAAAGTTTGGCAGAGAACATACACGATCAAGGCTTGAACCCTCAAGAAGTGCTGGGATGGAAAAAGACTGGTAAACAAATAGTCCTGTCTGTGTATTATAAAGATTCCTGACTGTTCTCTGTGGAACAACTTCATCTCTTTTACAGCATTCATTTACTCTGACAATCACGTCTGCCCAGATTGAATGAAATGAAAGCAGATGGGTTTTGATTTTTTTTTTTTTGCTTTTATTCTATTTAAAAACCATTGTTTCTGTGGCATATAATCATCAGTCTAAATTGATTAGCTCAAATTTCAGAAATTTTGATACTACTTCAGCATATATTTTAGTGCACATGGTTCACAGATGTCACTAACATGGAGTTGGTGGCATTAATTCAATGGATCTGCTTATTGTACAAAGAGTTCAAATGCAAAGCAATAAAAACCCATGATATTGGGAATTGGGGGATGCATATACTTCATTTGCACTAAGCGGTACAAAACAGCATCAGTTCTTTGACGTCTAGTATTATGCAAGAAAGGAACATAAATCCTGTAAGGATTGCTAATTTTTCAACATGGAGGTGTCCACATTAATTTAATGGATCTGCTTGATGTACAAAGAGTTCAAGGGCAAAGCAGTAAAACCCATGATATTGGCAATTGGCAGATGTATATAATTCATTTGCACTAGCAGTGCAAAACAGCAACAGTTGTTTAACATCTAGTATTATGGAAGAAAGAAAAATAAATACTGTAAGGATTGCTAATTTTTCAACCACTTGACTAATCTTGCAGAAAAGAAATAGTTCTGAATCATCTGAGAAATCACTTCTTCCTTTGACTTGGTGATAGAGTAGGTATATGGATATTGCATGGTGTAAAAAACTTGTGGATATCTGATGATTCCAGTAGTTTTTCGCTTTAAAAGGTTATCTGGAGCATGCAACCATATCAGATTTCTGTTTACAGGAAGCTTGCTAGTTGGTAAAACTGTTGAAGAGTCAGCCCTATTAAAGAGGAGAGTGAAGCAACTTTCTGAAGCAGGAGTGGAAGCAGAGTTTTTGTCTAGCCATGAGTTACTCTTGGAGGAACCAGCCCTTTCTGTTGACAAAGAAAGTGGGGCTGCTTTGCTACCCAATGATTGCCAGTTGGATGCTCACCGAACAGTAGCATTTGTTGAAGAGGTTTATATGGATATCCTCTAATATAACTACTAATAGCATTTTCTTTGCTCAATCCTTTATTATTTGCCATTTTTGTGCTGTCTTTCTCAAAGTGTATCATATGTAGGGCAACAGACAATTTGTGTCTCAAGGCAGGTATGCGGAGTTTTATCATGATCCAGTAATATCTTTGTTAAGGTAAATGTTCTCGCCATTCTTTTCCTCTTCATCAGACTTCAATATTTACCAAGAGGTCTCTCTAATAGAAATCCTAGTGGATTCTAGACATGTAACTAATTAGATGTTGAGGGTGACAGTTGGAGTGTAAATCCTGCAGATCTGGCAAAAATGGTGAAGTAGAAGCTGTTTTAACTTCTAAAAGCACCTTGTACTGTAAGAAGGCTGTTGTTATTGCAGCTGGTTGCTGGACTGGATCTTTGATGAGAGACTTGGATATCGGGGTGGATGTTCTTGTAAAACCCCGAAAGGTTTGCCTTGTGCTCTTGAGTTGTGAATGTTGTTTTTTTGCAAGACAAAAGCCTTTTCCAAGTATTTTCATGCACAATAACGAATGTGACGCTAGCAATGCTTACCTTTTACATGAGACTTGGGTATCTTTCTCCTTGTGATTTGAATGTCTTTGCTTGTGGATGAGCTTTAATTTTTTAAATGGTGGCATACCTAGGTGTTAAGTTAATGAGTTTTGATTTTGAAAGCTATGATAACTTCCTGTATCACACAAATAAATCCTGTGATTTTTTTTTCTGAAATGTTGTATATTAGTAAATATCTTACATTTCTATCTTTTGTGAGATTCTCTTTGAACTTGATCTTAATGACAGGGTCATCTGCTTGTGCTGGAGAACTTCGATCTGATTCGACTGAATCACGGCCTTATGGAAGCTGGTTACGTTAGTCATCAACAGATAATGCAGCATTCCAGTGTTTCAGCTGCAGGGCTCAGTAATGATGAGATGTTATCCATTTCAATGACAGCTACGACAGATACTATGGGAAACTTAGTTCTTGGTACATTTAATTTTGTTCTCTGGTTCAGATAGCATACTTTGATCTCCACATGGAAATGAAGGAAATATGTCCGAGCTTTTCAGTGCTGATTGATGGAAGTTGATGGTGTTCTTTTTGCTGTTTTGCTTACTTAGTATGTTGGAGGCAGGGCTTTCAGTGGGATAGGGAGGACAGGAAGCAAAAACACAGATTGGATTTTTATTGAAGGGTTTGTGCTACCACTGGGTCAACTTTTCCCCATTGAAATTTGAGATTGTGCAAAGAAGTCATGAAGGGTCTTAAATAGGCTTTAAATTTGTTTTACATTCCAGCCTCCCTTGGCTGAACTTACAAAATAAAAAATTTAAAACAACTACAAGTGGCACCAACATACAGATGAAAAAAAAAGCCCAGCTTGACTTGCACTTTTCTTTTTTAGTTTATCTTTTCTGTGACTGCATAAAGGCACGTTCATTTAAGCTCAATTCTTTCTTCAAAATTGAAAAGAAGAGTGAAACAATTGATGCAAATGTTCTTGAGATGAAATGAAATAGTTGATTAATGGTGTTAAGATGCCAGTGAGTTGAGAATGAAGCTTGGGGCATGACAGGAAGTTGGTAAAAGAGTTCTTTTATGTTGTCAATCTTTTTCATTTGTTGGTTAAACAAAGTTACATAGTTGAAAAAGAGGATAAATCTAATAATGTTTTCGATGATACCTATTGGGGTGTTACCCTCATTTACCCTTCTTCCAATGTCCTTTAATATTGTCATATTACATTTCAGATTGATAATGAGAAGTCATTAATTTCTCTGAAGATTTGTGACCACAAGGACTTCATTTTGCAATTGAAAGGCTATTTTGATGCATGTAGATGTACTTCTAACCTTTTAGCTGGATGTTTCTGCAATTGTCTTTTATCCAATTCTTCCAACTTCCCTCTTTTCATGCCTCCTCTTGGTTCCATTTGCTTTGCTGTGTTAAGGGCTTAGAGCAGGCCATATTGTTAGTTGCAAAACATTTTTTCCTTTCATAAAGGAGCTGCCTTTACAGGGAGTAGCCGTCAGTTTGTTGGATTCTGCACCGAAGCAAATGCTTCAATCATTGACAGCATCTGGAAGAGGGCACAAGAGTTCTTCCCAAAACTGAGAGAAATGAATTTAGCTGAAATTGGCGAGAACAGAAAAGTGAGAATCGGGTTACGCCCATATAGTAAGTCGTATTGGTTGGATTCTGCAACTTTAGAAGATTTACAACCCATTGCATACATTCAATATTGCCAGAAGTTGATCGGTAGAGCTGATTTTTTTGTCCATTGAATTTCTGGTCTCAGTGCCTGATGGGAAGCCAGTAATTGGATCTGTGCCTGGTCTGTCAAATGTCTTCCTTGCGTCGGGGCATGAAGGAAGTGGACTTTCTTTGGTAATGTCCACTTTCTTTCTGTTGCAGCTATTTTGAGAGTATATGTATTGAACCTTCATTTTCCCCAGTGCTTATAGTTTTATGATCTTTTCATATATTCTACTTCCTGTTTCAAATCCCAGTGATTGATCTACCAATTAACAACATGATACTGTATCAGCAATTTGATGAACTACTATATTAGGGATTACAAGTTTTTAGTTCATTTGGCAGGCTCTGGGGACCGCTGAAATGGTTGCTGACATGGTAATGGGAAACCAGGGAAAAGTTGATTTTGCACCTTTTGCAGTTGATGGTAGATGTTGCCGATAGATGACAGAAATGGGGAGAACAGGAGGACATTTCAACTCCTAGTTTGTCGTCATTAGTCTGCTGGTGTTTCAATGTCATGTCTCGATATTTAGGAAACATAGCAGACCATTAAGATTTCAGGCTGAAGATTGTAATTGTATTATGGTGTTTTGAAAATTTTCTTCATTTGCAAGTCATTCTCAATGTTGGTTTCTTTCAGATCATCAACGTGTACCCTCTTTTTGCTGCATTGACTCCAAAACAAATTCCTGAACATCTATGATTCTTAATGGTAGCTGTGTGTTCTATTTTGACCAATTTGATAATTGTCATCTAAGGGCTGCATTATTCATGTTCTTATGGTGCAATATTACCCAATAGGGACTGAAGTGTTGGAGAATTGGATGTGTCTGAGGAACAGTTGATGTGGAGGTTTGCATATGCAAGCAGGGGATTTTTGTAATAGAGCGATTCTTTGCATGATTCTGATATATCAATCCACTTGGAAAATGTAAGCGGTAGAGCTGATTGAGGGCTGCTGTCCATTGGTATTATTTTGTCTTTCACTTTTCAGACCTGACACGATTGACTCTGGCCAGAAGAAAGAAAAGAAACTGACAAGGTTGACCAATAAATTGAAATACAACACCTACAAGAACAGCAACCACAAACCCAGCCTTTGTTCAACTCAGGCCTTCATTTGACATTCCTGCATGATTTCAGGTTATCTCATGATGGCTTCTAATGTCTTTTGTTCTCCAGGGAAGCATTTCATGCAAAGTATTCATATTGTTTCTGTTAAACATTTGATCAAATGGATATGCTGTTAGGAATCCCCTTCCCAGTTATTCCTGTTGTGGATAGGTCATCCTTTATATCAGGAAGGAGAAGCTTGTAGGGGATTTTGGCAGGTCCACCTCTGTTTCTAAGTTCTGGATTCCTATTCCTTTCTCTTATTCTTTCTTGTATGTCTTTCAGATTCCTTTTGAACTTCATTAATAATTGGTGAACCTCTTCCTTATCAGCCTGTACCATCGACCTCTGGCCCAAGTACTCTTCATCTGAAGTGTGCTGCGACAGAACTTCCATCAATGCTATCCAAAGGGTCATCTCAGACCTTCCAGGTAGCATTTCGATGAAGTATCCGTCAGTGTCTCGAAGGAACTCAGCAAATTCAAAAGTACCTTCTTCTGGAATGAATTTTCTACAGAGTGTGGGACGGTTTGGTGGGTAACTAGCATAGGCATATTGGCCGAATGCTACTGATGCATGAAGGGCAGAAGAAGTCCATATAAGAGTGGTGAGAGCCTCAATGAGGTTGGAGAGATTTTTCATTTCGTACCATTCCTCATTCTTTTTATCACCATGTCCCATGTTTCTGATTTCATACCACCATGCTTGCAACTCATCGTCTGACTGGACATGGCCATCTTCTTTGTAAAACACGAAGCAGAAATCGCTAACCCACGTCTTGATGGCAATCCATATATCAAGCCCATCTTCACCATATGGGTAATCGTGGAAGATTAGCTTAACACCGGTCGGGTTCTCTAGATCTTGTATAGCCATGCCTCTGAAAAATTCTTGGCAGATAATAATCTGTGTTAGAACATGCTAATGTATATTTTAAATTATTTTTTAGTTAGATGCCATGCTATGTGGGGGACAAATGGCGAGCTTGGTTGCTATTAGGATTGTTGTGTTATAAATGGAGCATCCCCAGTGCTCAGTTCACTCCTGTAGTAGATCTTCACGTCATGTCAAAGTACTCTGCTCCCTTCATTCTATTAACCATGAAAACCATATTACTGATTTTCTATTATTCTTGACTATGGCACATTGGAGATAAGAGATCTCCCATTCTCCCTTAACATTTTCCGGTATGGACTATCTCCATCTGGCGACTGATGTAATTAAACAAGAAATGAATAGCAACTAAGAATCATCTATAAGGAAAGAGTACCTTTTCAATAAGTCTGAAGGCAGGCCTTGTTCGTCAAATCTCCACTCTTTGTAGAGCTTGGATGACAACTCCATTGACACTTCTCCTGTGAAAAGTGTCTTCTCCAGGACCCCCCCAGAGTTTATGAGAATACGCCTAAATAGTGCATTTATGTGCATGGTGTCTCTGAAGTGTGGACGTAATAGCTGGTGGACTGGGTGCATTGCGCTTAATTGTCTTCTACTGGCAATTATGAATGGCTCAACTACGGCATGGGTATGCAACCTATCAAATCGATGTTAGCTGTGAGGTCTACTCATATTATAGCCTGATACATATTGCAAATATTTCCTGAGAAGATAATTATGAATCAGTTGCCTTATAGGTATGCAACCACTCACCTTGGGCCTTTGGTCGGGAAAAGAAAATGATACTCATCTGGGAATGCCAAATATAGTGTGGTTATTCGAACTTCAAAGAAGATGATGCTACTTACCAATGACTGATTAGTTGGTGATGAGCAGAATCATTTGCTGCGACTTGGGTCTTAGCAAGCTGCCATAATGCTGCTTCAATGCCTTGGCTTGCTGGGACAAATACCCTCTGGATCTCCTCGTCGCTTGATGAGCCAGGCAAGCTCAGTTCTATTGCCACTGGTTTTAGTGATCCATCTTTACTAGAAAATAATAATGTCCGAGATGCATAAGCACAGATGCCCTCTGTGATTATTCTGTTGAGGAATGGCATAAGATAATCATGATGATCCAAGATGAATATCTTATGTTGACTCATAGCCTGCTCAATAGTCAGGCCATCAAGGTTATGCGCAACATCGGCTGCCTCGATTGAACTTCTTACTCCAATTCTGCTATGTGGTGGGAATTCCTGCAAGTTTTAGCCAGTGATAGGCAGCTAAGTTTTTCTTTTGTTGGATCCTGCTCTGTACTGTATATTAGACCTGTGGCATTTTTATAATTTCAACAAAGATTCTAAGGAAAAAGGTGTGGGTTTCATGTTTGTTTCTATATATGCATGAGTGTATCACGCATTTATGCCTGCATGTATCACTTGGTGAATAGGTTGCTAGCATTTGGGTAATCACATATCTATTAAACCAACGTCAGAGATCCTAGGTTTTTGTTGACAACCTGCAACCTTCGAATTCTTGCTGGGTTTATTCCTGCAATCATTTGCTGGGCAAACTCACGATCATCTTTCCAGGCCCATTTGTTCTCTAAGTATCAAAAGGAACAGATAGGTATGTCACATTTTCTGCATGTTATGTGAAAGACAAAAATTCAAGTTCCAAGCATAGCCCAAGTTACCTGCTATTATCTGAGGTAATGGGAATTTTGCTTGATTTGCTTTTCTGGCTTGAAGCATTTGTTTAAGTTGCTTATTTGGTGCCATCTTCCTAACTTCATCAGGAACTTTCTCTGCCTCTTGTCCTTGGTTGCCAGAAAACACTTCAAGTATCTCATTGAATGAGTCAAAACTGCCTGAA
This sequence comes from Corymbia maculata, assembly GCA_014182735.1. Lineage (NCBI taxonomy): Eukaryota > Viridiplantae > Streptophyta > Magnoliopsida > Myrtales > Myrtaceae > Corymbia > Corymbia maculata. The sequence goes on along the minus strand of CM024689.1, from coordinate 6,567,065 downwards.
TCCTCTTTGATTAAGGATTTCGTCTCTGGTATAATAAAATGTACTGCTGACTGGATTGAATTTGATAGTAGCTCAAGTGACTTCTTTGGGTGCAGTTGCTCATCAGGAGGGACAAATATATTTAAGTCGATCATTTTAGGTTGGCTCTTAGTTTTTGGATCTGTCGGCAAGTGATCAAGTTTTTAAAGCGTGATCGAAACAATTAGCAGGAACAAAAAGCAGACGTGGGTTAACTATGAATGTCAGAGTCAGATAGTAAATGCAAAAGAATGCAATAGCTTAGTTTTTAGGGGGAAATATTTGCTGGATGACTTATAGTTCCAAGAAGTTACTTTTTTCTTATTTTGGCAATTCTTTTATGAAAGAAGTTGCCAGATTCTCAGAGCAATGAAGAGAGACAGACCAGGATCATACCATTATTGCTACAAGTGCATCCTGTTCGAATCCTGCGAGGATATGGATATGCTCGGGTCCCACCTAGGACAGGTCTTGCATATTCGTGACCTTTGTCAGCATTGCCAAGATCATCATAGTAATCATATTCGTATATCCTCTCCCATTCCTTCCTCTCTCCCGTACCATCTCCCCTCAAGCTATGAAGTTCCTCTCTTCTCAGTTCTACCATAGCTGCTGGTGTTTGGTGTGGAAGATAACACTATCATGAAGATGGACTTAAGTGCTTTATTTCCATCTGAGGGCAAAAGAAGCCAACATTTCATATGAATAACTTACAGTGTTGGAGAAGAAAATTCTGTCTGTCTTTGTTCTTCTAATGGGATATACCCATGATTGGCAGTCGAAGTGGATGATCTCAACACTTGAGACCTCGAAGGTGGCAGACTGGAGGAAGAATTTATGCTTATGCTCATTGGTTATGAGGAAAGCTCCTGGAATTCCAAATTCTGCTTCCACTTTGAACTTTACACTGTACATGTTGATGTTGAGCCCTTTGTCTTTTGTAGTCTTTACGTGCCTGAGATTTGCTTTCTTGCTCAACTTCCCTTTGCTGGTATCTGTTAATCAACAAAGTTGAAAAGTATCAGCTGTGAATTCAAACATCTTAGAAGCTGCTACTTCATGGGTTGTTTTGGCTTCGAGAACCAAACAGTTGTTCATCTATGCTTTGTTGCAGATGTAACTTTACCGACTTTAAGCTCAATTTATTATGAGCTGCCAAATCCAGACTCATTTAGTAATTATGAATGATCTAGCTTTGTCTAAAGAATTTTGTCACCTCTTCCCTCATCAAGCTCCTAAATAATAGAGAATTGGCAGTGGTCCAGGAATCACTGATACAAAGCACATCTAATGAAAACTACTTATAAATGACCCCAAAAAGAATGAAGAAATACTCCTTTAAGGACGATGGTTCTATGTTAGTCGAATTTTCAAGATACTTGCTTTGCTCTTCTACTTGTCCCTGTCACAAAGTTTTGGGTGCATTGCTTGGACATACGCAAACTTTGAGGGGATAAATGACGTGTGAATGGTATAGTGTTACAGGAGAAAGGAATGGGGAATGGAAGTAGGTGTTGATTTGCTGAACTCCAAGGTGCATATCGCATAGTATGGCAGACTCCTTTCTCAATCCAAGCTGGATAGAAAGTTTTCCTGGTCGTGTTAAAACTATATGGCAATGTCTATGAAGACATTAACTTCAGACTTGCACGTATTCAAAGACTCGTGAAGATGCTGGTGCACCTTTTCTGATACATATTTGATTTTCTTCAGGAGAAGGATCCAACTTCCGGAATGCAACATTAACAGGCCGTATTTACCAATATCCTCAGGTGATTTTTCTGTGAAAATTATAACAGCTGGAATGGCAAGCTGAAGGTGGCTCTCAGGAGTGAAGATAGAGACTGACTATCGGGTCTCTCATCATGTAACACCTATGTGAAGTGAGAACAAGAATTCTCACGATTGATGCTAAAAACATAGGAGTATTGGCGTGGTACCCAAAACCTGAGAGAACATGAAAAGAAACAATGCTGAGTGTCGACCAATCCTTCTCAGCATTGAGACCATATTGATCTCTCTTTATAAAAGTATACATAACTACATATAGCGAATTGAAGCAGTCTCATGCCTTTGCACATGGATTGCATTCATATGGCAAGTTGATGTGTGCTACTTTACTTACTTGGGTCAACCTCGGTGCTGCTGCAAAGTTGAATGGAAGCTGATTTACCAGGTCCTGAATGCCCCGGATCTGCCACAACGACAATTTCTCCATTGATCATGCGGTGTTCGGAGGGAATAGCAGCTCCCATAATTAAACGGTTGGTCATTCTGCCACGAATGGAGTTCACATACTTCAAGACACGACGAGTTAAGGGAATCGGTTTCTTTTTGGTTGTATACATGGCCTTTCTCTAGATTTGTAATGTACACCGGAATGGCTGCAAAGAAGCATAGAACTACCCTTGCCCAGGAACGGTGGTCAAGACTTAACATAAAGATATTCTGATCTTTACCCCTTTAGCTTTGCCTTGGATCCATTGCTTGTCTCCGAGGTTTCTTCTATGGCACTCAATAGAAAAATTCCTAGCTCAGCAGATCTGCCTTTCTCCATTCTCCTTTAATGTGTTTTTGCCAATCTTGTACCAGAAGGAAAAAGAAAAAGGATGAACAAGACCTGCAGATCAACTGTGCAAAATTAGATGATCATGAAATCACTGGTGAGGCACTGAGGCTCCTTGAATTAGAAGGATCATTCAGCTTTTCTAGTTGGGAAACAGAGGTGACTAATCTCTGCACATGAAAAATCAAACTGGCAGGGCTCTGTTGAAGGCTAGGATGGGATGGGGAGCCTGCCCATCATTGTCATCTGCTTCTCCTGAACTCTTGAACAAAGCCCTGGAAGAAATAAACAAAATGATAAACAAGAATCACTTTGCATTGCTTCTCATGTCAAATACCTTCCTCACCTCTCAAAACCGACAATTGTCGCCCACACCAATTCATGATGAATTCGAAAGACCTACGGATCGCTGCTAGTCGGAACATTAAAGGTAATCATTAAATGAGATTGCTATGGATGGGAGCTTTTCCTTTTTGTCATGGATTTCCATACCAAGATGGGGAAGAATTTGCAGTGGGACTTTTACTCCTTATGATTTTGCCTTTTTTTTTTTTTTTTTTTTTTAATGAATTTCCATACCAAGAACTTGTCTAAACTCAAAGCTCCTTTCATTATGAATTTCTTTACCAATAATTTATCTAAACTTAAAATGCCTGATCGAGAATAAATGTGTCGTTAAACACATATATCATGATTTATTTTACGACACAATTATATTGAAATTATATGGGGCCGCGTAATAATAAACCAGAAAACTTCATTCATATGATTTGCTTTCCTATAATTGAAAATGCCACTCATTTAAAAATAATAATTTTTTTACGGGAAATTCAAAATGGGATTTTCGGTTCGCGCATCAAAACTCCCCAAAACGCAGCGTTTCGCTCCGCCTACTACACAGTGCCAGCCACGGACCCCTCCTCTCCCTCATAAGCAGAACTGCTCATCGAACCTCGGGGCCGTACAGCAATGGCGATTTCGACCCTGCACAGGCTCTCCGCCGCCGCCCACCGCCTCCCGTCCCTCTCCTCCTTCGTGCCCGTCCTCGCCAGGTCCTCTGCCACCTTGTCCCACCCTCCCTCCTCCTCCTCCTCCTCCCCTCCTCGTCGTCCTCCTCCGCGAAGGTCTCCGATCGCATCGTCAAGCTCTCCGCCATCGACATCGACGGCCGCAAGCGCGAGATCGTCGGCCTCGCCGGGCAGACCCTCTTGAAGGCCCTGGCCAACAGCGGCCTCATCGACCCGGCGTCGCACCGGCTGGAGGACATCGACGCCTGCTCCGCGGAGTGCGAGGTCAACATCGCGCAGGAGTGGCTCGAGCGGCTCCCTCCGAGGAGCTATGATGAGGAGTACGTGCTGAAGAGGAACTCGAGAGCTAGGGTCTTGAACAAGCACTCAAGGTTGGGGTGCCAGGTGGTGCTTACGAAGGATCTCCAAGGTATGGTCGTCGCCGTTCCCGAGCCTAAGCCCTGGGATATCCCGTAAGTTAGGGTTTTTCGATTGGGGTTCCTTTGTGATTTGTTGGTGGTCGGTGTTTTGGGCGAATAATGAGAACAATGTTCTGGAAGGAACGGTCTGTTTCGTAATTTTCTTGTCAATTTGGGATCTGCCAAAATCGGAATTGAATTTCGCTATTCAGACATGCTGGTGTTTCGGTATGAGGATAAAGGATTTTGCCTCTCTGGTTTGATTAGAGCTTTGCTTGTTCATTGCGTTATACATAGATGCTTCATTTGGTGATAGAAATGAGAACGGCTTTGCCTATGATCACCTAGTGGCTGGTGATGAAATGAAAGCTACTGGGGGAGCTTGTGTACTCGAAATTCTAGTTGTGTGGTATCACCGTTTATTGTAAGCAAATTCTCTATACGATCAGACATTGTTGTCATTTGATACCTGGGTAACCACAATTCATTGGCTTGGAAAGGCAATTAGCCAAAAGATGTGGTTTTAAGGATGGGAGCGATATATACACCATTTACAGCTTTCGTTCTTGTGTCCTCATAGATATTTGGTATTAAGAGGATATGTGAGCATTGGATTTTTTGGGTGACGGTTGATGATTTTTTATATTTCTGCTTTTGCAAGCTGCTAGCAGAATTTTGATCGTGGATTGCAACAGGTAAAGGTCATTCAATACGAATTGCTTGCCTAGGTTGTAAATTAATACTTCCTTCATTAAGATTTAATTACTCAAATGAAGGATCCCAACTCTTCTAACTTACACAGCAAACATTCTTGCTATGGCTTTCTTTGCTGTAGGCATAGCAAAAGGTAATGTACATCATATCTGATTGAACTGCTGATACCTTGCCCATTCCATATTCCTGGAAAATCATGATGTTCTGTTAATGTTGTCTTTTCTGTTGTGGGTGACTGGATATTCTGTTTTGGATGACAAAGCTAGTTTAAAGATAAAAGTAGATGTGTCCAAATACTTGATCTACTAAAACTTGTCACCTCCAAAACTGGGTCTGAAAGGTTCAGGGTGAAGGATTGTGAACATCAGAGCTGTGAGCTCTTTGCCCTCAATAATGGAGGGAACCATCTATAGGTTCCACATTGCCATTTTTTGCCACGTTTGTGGAGAGATATGTCAATGTTGCCTTGTATATTCCATGGTTTCTTTGTGCCTGTTGTGTAGTTATGGGTAGACACTAATGTCATTTGCAATTCCAGCTACTCTTTTACAAACACATTCCCTGGGACAGATTGTGTTGGAGATCATCAGTTGGCTAGTTCTAGAGGAAAGAAATTGTCTTGGAGTTTATTATAGCATGCCTAAAGGTGGTAGTCGTGGAGAAATACTGAAAAGATGATGTGGTTTTGGCTTGACATTTGTTTATTAAGATTATGACATCTTATATTTCTATGGCAATCATACTTTAGAGTTTATCTTTTTTACCTTTAAAACGGGGTGACATAAGCAAGGTAGATGAGATCATGGTAAGTAAATTCAAGTTCTTTGTTTCATCCAACTGTGATTATTGTTACAAACAGATCTCGTGAGTGAGTGGTGAGACCTGAGAGCCACTTTCAGCAGAGGCACTTGTTGCATGATTGTCCTACATGTGGTTTGCAGTTTGAAATTCTCGAGGGCCTTGAGTTTTTGACAAAGGTTTATACTGTGTAAAAGCTTACAAGAAGAAGCTCTGTTCTGTGTAAAACCTTCGGTGGACACGTTCAATGTGTAGTGGCTTAAGCAAATAGTTTTAGAACTGCTTTGTGGCTCTATCACGTGCATAGAAGTTGATTCCCCTTCTATTTGAATTGTCTCCAGTCTTTTACCTTATTAAAGTAATTGAATTAATATAAACTCCTCCATATCATGTACACCTTAACTTGAAGTCAATCCCCTTGCATGAAAGTAGCACTTTTTTAAGGACAACCGTCTTAGATCTGACATTAATCTGATGATAATTGTGGAAACGTACAGCATTCTTACACTAGGAATTGAGGTGGGATCCATGACCACTGTTGAGTTAGCTGCATTTGTTGAACAGTATGGGTACAGCTGTTACGAATTAAACTTACTAATGCTCCTCATAATACTTGCTGGTGCTTATGGAATTGGCTGATCACAAGAGCGAGTAATGTATGATTGCGTTGGGTGTTTATAGAATTGGTCGGTCATGAGAGTGAGCAATCTCTCTCTCTCTCTCTCTGTGCCCATTTCGAATTTCTCAATCTGAGGAACGAGACAGAATTCTATCCAGAACTGAGCTTGGAACTTCCTACTTGAGAGTTCGGGAAAGGAAAAATGATATACTGAGTTTTGCTATCAACTCCTGGGATTCTGCTCGTCCTAAGCGGCCATGTCACTTTTTTTTTTTTGTTGGTCGCCAAGGTGAGCCAGGTTGAAAAACTCTATTATCTCTCGTCATTCCTTTATTCATCTATTAATTATTTTTGGCTAAAGAGCTTTAGTTTGATTTGTTCTGTCATAGTTATCTGAGTAAAGTTTGATTTAACCCTTCTATTTGTTGGTAATCGGTCATTCTTATTCTCCTCATGAATGAAAAGTGCTTGAAGGAAGATCAAATTGACTAATCTAGAGAAGAAACCGGTCATGACTTTTTTTTTTCCTGCTTTTGCTAATAAAAATCGAACCCTTTGGTACGACATAAAACTACGATGCTACGAAATAGATACGCACCAAGCGAAATGGGTAGAACGTCGTGACTTTTTCAGGTCCATGTATTCTCATCTCATCATCAAAAAGTCAAGCTCAACGTAATTCCCTGAAAAATGATAGGCTGTCTTAACTGATCTTATCGTAACAGGATTAGGCGTTATCAATAGCGTATTGAGTTTGGTCTAAGACATTGAGGGTTCTGATAATGACGGCTCACCGCTTATCTCACCCTCTATCGAAGTTGAAGGACTCGATGTGCGTGGGCCACAGCCGGCTCGGCTCGGACTCTTCGAGAGCATTAAACATTCCCTGTGGCATGACTGGGCATATTATATACATGCTTGCATCGGTCCTGTGTCTTTGATCATGTTTAACGACATACGGCTTACCACGTCAATAACGTCAAAGGCAAACGACGAAGCAAGACCAAATTGACGAACGCAAAAAGAAAACCGGAAATGCACCCAACGCAATCCCAAAAAAGCAACCGGTCGGTTATATTTAGGCAACGACCTTGCGTAACTGATGGGCGTGATATAAACTGCGCAACTCACTTTTGCCAACTCTCGTGGTGACGTTCACCACAAAATCTGCTCAGAATTCACCTCCTCGCCAAACTCGCCTCTTTCTCCTGACGTTTTCCGTTCCATGCACTGTCCTTAAAACGTTGCGTGCACGTCCTTCCGCTTCTTCTTTCTGGCTATCCACATTCTTTTGCCTGGTTTAATAAGCTCCTCGTATCAGGAAACTTTCTGGGGATTCTCCTTTCTGGTTTCGGGCTTTTCCAGGGGGGTTATGTTAATGGATCCAGCTGAGCTTCGTCGGGTTTTCCAGATGTTCGACAGGAACGGGGATGGCCGGATCACGAGAAAGGAACTGAGCGACTCGTTGCAGAACTTGGGCATCCACATCTCGGACAAGGATCTGGCCCAGATGATTGAGAAAATTGACGTGAACGGTGATGGATATGTTGACATCGATGAGTTCGGTGCGTTGTATCAGACGATCATGGATGAGAGGGACGAGGAGGAGGACATGAAGGAGGCGTTCAACGTGTTCGACCAGAATGGGGATGGGTTCATCACGGTGGAGGAGCTGCGGTCGGTCTTGGCGTCGTTGGGGTTGAAGCAAGGGAGGACCTTGGAGGATTGCAAGAAGATGATAAACAAGGTGGATGTGGATGGAGATGGGATGGTCAACTACAAGGAGTTCAAGCAGATGATGAAGGGCGGTGGCTTTGCCGCTTTAGGGTCGAGTTGATACTCGAAAAGCATTGTTTTCTTAGAGACTATATTGTTTTTGCATGTAGAAAGAAATGGAAACGCCGTGTTTCGTATTCAGACACTCTACATCTGCAACACATTTTTAAGGTTGTTCACTGCGAAATTGAGAGTTTCGTCCTTTTGCTTTTTGCACCTTCTTATCGTCTGTCGTGTGATGGCTTTTCGCCGGCTGCATACCCTCTATTTCTTGTCATTTCCTTCCGACGCGCTTGAGTTGTGTTTTGAATTTGGTATCAACTGAGAAAATGCCAAGCTTGCATGGCATATCTGAACCAGCCAGACTAATATTAAAAAATAGAATGGAAATTATGAGGGAAAAGTAACAAAGACTGATCTCTTGCTTTTCTGACCTTTCTGCCTGCTTTTTCCAGGGGAGGTAGATACAAGGATGAGATTCATAATAATGAGACAGTTCTGTGATTCCATCTCATCTGATTAGGCAGATACAAGATTTATCTGTCTTCAGTTTAAACTCTCTCTGTCTCTCTCTCAATCTCGAATGGATCATGACTCTCCCATACAAAATGAGTACACACCCTAAGATGAAACATCTACTGAGCTGGCGTGTGATGGTTCTGCATGGAGCAATGGATAGAAAATGGGGCACAAACCTCAGAAGGAAAGTTGATTGGTCGAATAGTTTGGTGTCCGTTCATTATATATATACTTTCTAGAGTTAAGGAAAGCAACTCGTGTCCCATTTTCTTTCCATTGCTCCGTGCAGAACCATCACACACCAGCTAAACCTTCCAAGCATAACTCCTATGCTTCCTCTCCCCAATATGCTAAACTAAACATGCAGAGCTAGGGATCGTTACACCAAATCTTGTGGCAAACAAGAAGCTTCAATTGAGCTGACCATGAACAATTCACATATTTCATGCACTAATGGTACATCACTATGCAAAATGGATGACGCATTATCTATAGATAGAATGCTTTTGTGTTTCCGATTCAATTTTCCTGAGATTCTCAACAATAGGTTGAATTTTTGAAGATAGTTCTTCATTTTGCTGGTCTACATTATTCATAAAACTAAGCAATTGTTCTCGGTAAGCCACGCATAGTTGCTCCTGACGTTCCAATTCCGAAGTAAGTTCTTCGATCTTCTTCTCCTTGTCACCCTGCAATAACAGGGGCACACAGGATGAAAAAAGAATTAGTAGATTAGCATCCGTAGGACAATCTAGAGCTCCAACAAGCATAACTTCCTCTCATTTTTTACTAGCATTTGGCAGATAGCTCGACAGTACATGCATTTCTTTTAAACAAATTCCTGACCAATCATTCAAGATGCATCAAATATGAAGCATGTACATCCATCTAATAAAGCATCATTTTCTAGTAAAAAGCATATTTATTGTATTTGTTTCCTTCTTTGCTGCCCTCTCTGCATTATTTGAAAAGCTAAAAGCTTCTCCGCAGAAAGGACTCTTGCAGTTGTTGAGACAAGCACAAAGTAATAACTATGATTCGCCCCAGCATAGGTTATTATCTACTAGCATGTCAACCACTACAGCTCAACTACTTAAAACTATGAACAGATTGATCTGAAACCACCATAAATCTTGTCTCCAAAGCTGAATGACATGAAGAAGCAAAAAGACTAACCATGAAATGCTGTTCGACTAGAGAAATGCTATTTGGACAGCTATGAACCAAGGAGTTCAAGATGAACCTGAAATCATGAGTCATTGGCTTTTGGTGATAAAGACGTGCATTTGACGTGGTAGTTTAAGTCATTCTTTACTTTTTTCTTAAATTTGAATTTTAAAGTTACTTTTATAATTTTAAATATGCAAATCTACAAGCCAATATTTGTACACTTTGAATAATTTAAGTGATTCATGTAGAAAAAGATTTACAGGCCAATGGACTGCCCTTCTTACAAAAAATCAATGAACTTTCAGGCATTTTATGACAAGCAGATATATTACAAACAAAAAGTCTGCCACTCCAACAGTCACAAGCAAGAAGACTAAATGGCAAACTCACCATTGAACTGAATCCATTCGCAGTTACAACCAAAGGATGATTATGATCCTTTTCAAATCTTGTAACCACCCATTTTCCAGACTTCTCCATCTTAACTAGAATTGTGGCCTTGCAACCCTCCCGTGCACTGGGCCGTGGCTTCTTGTCTGGTCCATGAGAACCTTTCTGATTTGGTGAGAAACCCTGCTTATTACACCCAAGCCGACGGGCAAGTGTTCTGCCATCAATTCCTGACCGTCGACGCTGCATTATACGTACTACAAATCCAACCCGTCTTGCATAGTTAATATAGAATTTCCGGGCAGCTTCTTCAGAATCAAATTCCATCCCCACATATGGCTCTGTAATTGCATTTTCTTCTTGGTCATCATTCTCCCCTTTAACAGGGTTCTCAATGGCTTCTTCTAAATCCACTGTCAAAATTAATTGCTTATTGTGTTAACTCAAATATCAAAATAGTCCTTCAGTGATATGGCATCCATCATACATATCTTCATTAAGTAATGCAAACCATACAAACAGTGGACTCAACTAGATTTTAGTGGGAGAAAATTGCATGAATCATGGAGGGCATCCAAGGATACATATTAAACCAGAGACATTGTTCAGGAGACTCTTACCACAAAAATTCACTTCCATTGGCTGAGGACTATTTTCAAGTCTCAGGTCAATATGTATTTAGGACTTACAGGTGTCAACTCAAGGATGTTATCTTCAAAACAATCATTAAAAGAAGCCATTTTTTACAGAGGACCCTGATGTGTGAAACTAAGCCTTAAAATCCGCAAAAAGGACCCATGAAAAGGAGTTACCAGATAATATGGAAAACTAAACCCAAGACTTAAAGAAGTGAAAGGGCCAACAGTAACAAATTAACCAAACACTTGTTGGTTTCACCATGTGTTTTCAAAAGTATGCACTACTTCTGGTTTTTCAATTTATCTGGATGATCTGATTCATGCTTTCAGAAAGCATTCAGTCTGGTCAGTGCATATTAAAACTTCTGAAAATATGTAAGACAGGTCCTTGTTTTTCTTCCCCCTGCCTTATTCTTCCAACAGAGACGAGTCATTCATGTTGTCATAAGCCCTTGCATACCTTTGGCCAGAACCTTCAGAGTTGCCACCTCATTGTGGTGAAAATAGACAATTGAAACACATATGAAGTCTATAGACATAAACACAGAGCAAGGTCTATGAAACTGATCTAAGAGTCTAACAAGAGGTATTCCATTTTTTGATAGATGAAAAGGTCAATAATTCATCCCAAATGATTTTGCAATGCTATAGCCAACAAGAAAGGCCATCATCTCCACCATATAAATCCAAGATACAGGCACCAAAAGAATCCCTCGGAATCTGATCGTGACCTTGGAGATCTGGTTGCCTTATTTCTATACAACACCAGTCAGACACAAAATCTCAACTGCCCACCAAGAAAGGAGAGACCTCACAGAATGTTAATGTTGATGCACATGCAACACTAACACCTTAAGAAACTCTGGCAATGACAACAATTGCAATGATGAGCATCAAGAACGATTTATCATCACCAACAAGTAGTCACTACAAAATTCCCAGTAATGGAGTATGTTTGGCAAAAGCAACCAAAACCTAAATAACTTTTCAACAGAACTCTCATTTGTGATGACGCTCTTGATTCTGCGGAAAAATGTTTTCATAGTCCAACCCACTCCACCCACCAGAAAGCACTCAAAAGAGGAACCTTTGGGTGACTTCATGCAACGGACTTAAAGGTGGTTATTACTTACAAAGCATGCGCAAAGACAGAGGATCGAGCAATGCAGATGATTACTAATCACTCGGGGTTACAACACACCATCCCATTTTTTAACTCGACGGATCACTCAGAAAAACAAACTCCAATGTAGTCCCAAACTGATCCCTTTTCAGCTAAAGGGAAAAAGTCACGAACTTCATGCATCAGACAGCAAGGAATGCACTAATCTCGTCATAAAAGTCCCGAGGACTGACAAGAAATGGCGAAAATAGGAACAAGACAGTCACTCCGATTGCACCATACAGAGTACCCAAAACCCAGAAATCTCCAATCTCCAAGAGCTTTCGAGTAGCCCAGCTCAAAAAATCCACTCTTTCCCAACAAACGATCATCGCACGAGCTGAATCTAAAGAATTCTACAACAAGATTTCGGATCTTTAAAGAAAAAATTCAAGAAAGGGTGATCAAACATGGACACTTACTCGGAATCGACCCTTTAAGCACCAAGAAACGATCTTTGCCGCGGGAGACGGAGCCCGAGAACTTGTCCGAGAACGAAAAAGAACACCTTTATCGACAATTTGCCTTCACCGTTTCGTCTGAAGCAGGATTGCCTTCCTGGGTGGAACCGTAAAAGAAGCCGGAGGTCGTGACGTTGACGGGGCCACGACATGGTAAAGCGGTCATGGACCGGGTCTTTCTTGGATCGGGCCGTGTAGCTTGGTGCCCATGCGATCTATCAAATCTGGGTGAGTCTTCGTATCAAATCTGGCCTCCATTTCAATGGTCGAGATAGACTTGATCTACCTTTTGTGCTAAGTTTGGTTAAAGGCAGATTTACGGTGCGTGCATCAACCTATGTGGCAGAAGCTCGAGGAGTTAATAATTTATTTCTTGAAGAGACATGTCATGTTCATGATTTAGCAGGTGAATTGGATGCGTAGGATGACATATGCTTGATTAAGTAGTCGATATTATCGTGCCCCGTTATTTTTTATACTAATATTCTTAAGTTAATACTTTCAATTTAGTCAGTTTTTTTAAACAAGAGTTTCATATTAAGTCGTAAATTAATATTTTCTTAACCCTACTATTATTTCTCATGTGCACGTTTGAATAGTGTGGAAGAAAAAAAGAGAGTCCCGCATTAGATGTTAATATTGATAATACCTGGTTGATTCATACTCCATGATTTAAGTTTTTGAAAGAATGTAAGCCAAACTACACTATTAATGAGCTTAAATTATGAACTATCTCTCGAATTTTCCTGTGAATTTTCCTGTTATAGGTATTGGACTTTTGCAATGCTTTTCCAATGTTATTCTAGCAAGAAGGGCAATGCGAAGTTGACTAGGGTCGATGAGAAGTTGTCTATGAAAATAATTAAACCATTGGCATTTTTCTTTTTTTTTATAGCGCTTAAAAAAGGGAAAGAAAACTGCATTTAATTTCAACATCTTCCGACAGGAAACGATTTAGCTCTTTCTCTGTCGATCACTTCCTCAAAATGTTCAGCTACCTCAACCATGGAAACCATGCAGCTCGCTCAATCTGACATCCGAGAATGGCGTCACTAAGGCACTTGAATTGAAAGCCCTTGACAGACTTCTTGCATGGTGGGTCGACGATGAGGATCGACTCGCAAGCATGCGAGTGCTAGTTTAGCGATCGAGACCACATTCTCTGCGTCTTTGTCCAGAGGAAGCGAGAGACGTCGGTCTAGCACATCTTGCAGTAATGTTCCAAAGTCGATCCGTGAAGACAATGCCGATGATTGACATGAGCTCGAGATGAGATCGCCCGGATGCCTTCCCATAATTACTTCCAATGCTACAACTCCAAAGCTATAAACATCACATTTTTCGGTAACTGCTGCTGATATGCTAACTCTGCAATGTATAAGGGTAGCATTAAGTTGTCACCTGGTAATCTTTAGCAATGCAATCCAATTTATGAAAAAGAAAAGAGCCAAAGTTACAGATAGCGATACATAATAACAAACGTGCAAGCACATACATACCGGGTGCTATATATCCAAGTGTACCGACCAATGAAGTCCAATTAGATGAATCTGGCTTGAGAAGCCTTGCTGTGCCAAAGTCAGAAACATGAGCTTCATAATCACCATCCAGAAGCACATTGTTGCTAGTGATGTCTCTGTGAATCCATGGAGGAGAGCAATCGTGGTGCATGTAACACAATGCATCTGCCACTCCTTTGATCGCGCTCGCCCTCCTAGCCCAATCAAATTCCATTGCCATCTCGTCGTCACTCAAGGCCCTTCTCAAGCTTCCTCTTTCCATGAATTCGTACACCAAGAATGAGTGTCTCGGATGGAAGCAGTACCCATAAAGCTCGACGATGTTTCGGTGTCGTATATTTGCTAAAGCAGTGGCCTCCTGCTCTAGTGACGTTAACCCGGAAATCTCATCATGCGGCACATGAATTTTCTTCACGGCAAAAGCTTGATTAGCAGATAGCTTGGCTTTGTATACGACTCCGTATCCTCCCTCTCCCACACAGTAATTGGAACCGAATCCTTCTGTGGCTTTGATAATGTTTTTGTACACCATTTTTCCATCGTAGCCCCAGATCGCAAAAGCATCTCCTTGCACTTGTGCTTCCACTGAGTCATGTTCTGCTCTTTTGCCCCTTTGGCAAGCCAGAAGAATCATTCCGATGAATAAAGATGTGAGGAGGATGAAGCTGACTAGTAAGAGAATGACTAGAATCATAAACTTGTTTCCTTTCTCACTATAAGTCCTCTCAGAGCATTTCTTCAAACCAGCCACAACACCACACAACCCAGCTTTATTGCTTGCAACTGCGCTGTATGGAGCATCACGGAAGGCTTCGATGTTTGGGATTGGACCCTCCAGGTAGTTGTGGGATATATTCACAGATACCAATCCCAACATATTGTTGAAACTTTGGGGTATGAAGCCAAAGAGGCGGTTTTGGGATAAATTCAACACTTCCAAAATTTTCAACTTTCCGATGCTCTGTGGTACTTTTCCTGCCAAGAAGTTATGAGACAGATCAAGATCACGCAAAAACTGCAAATTGCCAATCTCCAAAGGAATACTGGCTCGAATTTCGTTGTTGCTCAAATTCAAGTTCCACAAGCTTCTGCACTGTCCTAATTGCCACGGGATTGAGCCACTGAACTTGTTGCTCCCTAAGTTGAGCTTCTCCAGTGTAGACAAATGACCAATCTCAGGAGGGATATTACCAGAGATTTTGTTATCATGTAGATCAAGCTCGAGCAGTGAAGTCAATCTTCTCAATTCCCTCGGAAGCCGACCAGTGATATAGTTTGATGAGAGGTCCAATACTCTCAGCTGAGCTATATTTCCAATCATGGGATGTATCCTACCAGAAATGCTGTTATTGGAGATTCTTAGGTATGTTAAGTCATGGGAACAGCCCCATTGCGAAGAAAGCTCGCCGTGGAATTGGTTATAACTCAAGTCAACGTACTTCAATTTAGGATATGCACCCAAAACTTCTGTCAAGTTTCCAGTGAGTTGGTTTCCTTCTAGTCGAATCCTCAATAAGCTACTGCAATTCTTCAGGCTCTTAGGAAGATGACCATTGAAGTGATTATTAGGCGCCGTGAAATTTTCGAGTAACCTTCCAAGGCAAATGTTATCTGGTAGTCGCCCTGTGATCTTATTTTCACCTATGGAGAAATGTCGTAGAGTTCTGAGATTATTCATTTCATCCGGGATGAAACCAGAAAGATGGTTGTAGTGCAGCTTCAGTACACTCAAGTTGACCAATTTTCCAATTGATCTCGGGATTGACCCGTTGAAACTATTTTCTGACAGGCGAAGTTCCTTCAGATGTGTCAAAATTCCGACTGCTTCGGGAATGGAGCTGGACAGATTGTTCGAAGCGAGGTCTAATATAGTCAGGGCAGTCAAGTTTCCAATAGACACAGGAATTGGACCACCAAAATTATTGGAAGACAAAGTGAGCTTTGCCAGAGGTTTCAACCTTCCTATTTCCTGGGGTACTGGACCAGAAAGATAATTGCTTTGGAAGTTAAGGACGTTTATACTACTCAGATTTCCTATAGATGAAGGAATGGAACCGGTTAATTTGTACATTCGGAGAGAAAGGAACGTAAGAGAACTCAAGGTGTAAATTTCTCGAGGAACAGGCCCTTCGAGATTGTTTTGGCCCAAGGCAAGAAATGTTAAGTTGCTCAAGTTTCCCATAGAAGAAGGAATCTGACCTGTGAGATTATTGTCAAACAAGGTGAGGTTCAAAAGAGAGTGCAGCAGTCCTATTTCTTCAGGGATAGTTCCATTGAGACGATTCCCATCAAGGTAAAGAATACTCAGCCTGCTCAACTTGCCTATTTCGAGAGGGATTGTGCCAGAGAGCAAGTTGTTAAAGATAGATAGAGTGGACAATTTAGAGAGGTTACCGATGGATGAAGGAATGGGACCGTAGAGCGAGTTTGCCGAGAGGTTGAAGCTAATTAGATTTGACAGAGCAGAGAAGTTGAGTTTGCTGACTGAACCTTGCAAACCGATGTTTGAGAGATTAAGCTCCGAGGCACTTCCTGAGCTATCGCAACGAATCCCTCTCCATAAGCAAAAGTCATTTCCTCGCCATGAAGATAAAAGAGCTTGACTATAATTGTCTAGGCTAGATTTCCACTCGAGCAGAGCATGCGCTTCTCCTTTCGCAGTTCCATTGCTTGCTTGAGCACTGAAACAAGCTGGAGAAGCAAAAGCTGGAACAAGGGATAAGGCGAAAACGAAGTTCGTGATTGTACTCATGTAGGGAAGTATCTTCAAGGAAGCAACTTTAGATTGAGGTTTATCTGAAACTATTGAAGAGACCATGACTTGGGTTATAAGCGTCTGCACAAAAGTTTGCACGATATTACTTTAACAGCATGATGAAGTATTTATAGCTGGACCTGAACAACATAAGCTTTGACAAGACCATGCATGATATGTTTCTTTTCGGCTTATCTTGGAAACAGTCATGAAAAGATAGGACTTGCCCTGCATTAAATGGTTACAAAAGTCCCAACTACTTCATTGACTTCATTGACTTCATTGTTCTTCTTTCTTTCTCATTCATCCTCTAATATGTATCAGAATGGCTGAAGTAATAAATGACAGATCAAGAAGCTTGGTCATCTATGTAGTTTGAGTCTGCAGATTGGGTCTTGATCACAAGCTGACTCATTCATGAACCATGAGCATTAAGTCCATCCACTTGGAACGTGCATTTGTTTCACTAGTTAGCAAGCCCATGATTCCAAAATTCAAGACAAGGCAAGTCAACCAAAGTCAACCGACGGTAGGTCAAGTTTAAGCTCCCGTCCATTTGCAATTTGAATGTGGAGAATAATAGCATAAGGATTAAATTATATTTCGAGTTTAAGCTCTTAACGGAACTCATCCTGATTGGATAAATATTGAAGGACTCACATTTGCTCGAGGTTGGATGAACGAGAGGAAAGAAGTCTTCTGCCACTACGAGATAAAGGGGATTCACTTTATTCTAATATTATATTTATTGGGGGAGGTTGAAAAGATATTTCGAGTTTGAGCTCTTTACGGAACTCATCCTAATTGGATAAATTATCAGAGGACTCACCTTTGCTCAAGATTGGATGAACGAGAGGAAAGAAGTCTACTCCCACTATGAGATAAAAGGGGATTCACTTTATTCTAATATTATATCTGTTTAGGGGGACGAGGAAATGGAGCAAAAATATAGTTAATATCATGAAAAACTTTAAATTAGTATATATGATAAATTTATTTTAAATTATATTTTTGACTATAAAAAAATCTTAAACTGATGATAAATTTACTCCAAATTGATATACTTATGACAAAATTATCATATGTTAACTTTTATTAAATTTTATAGTTAAATTATTTAGTTGGATGATAAGTGATAATTGATTGGTGTATCAGTTTGGGATTTTACTCTTCGTTTGTCATAGTTGTACTAGTTTATGATTTTTTTGGTATCAATCAAATTTAATGGATTGTGTATTTCTCATAAATATATCAGTTTGTGGTTTTTGACAAGCAAAAAATTAGTTTAGGATAAATTTGTCACATGTGTATTAATTTGAAAATTTTCATGGTATTAATCTTAAAATATGTAGGGTTTTTACTTTGGCCTCTCTTGAGCTAGCAGTTAGTGAGTTTCTCATTGTGTGAATGGCCGCTCACCATTGGCTGCCGGTGGCTTCTTTCTTTGAGAAGTGTGGACTAAGTTCCTTCAGCAATCTGTAGCTGAGCAAAGGAGTTTTTGGTGTGAATGATAATATTTTTTTTAGTAATATTTTTCGGTTTTTTATTTATATTCCTTGAACGAATTTTTGAGAAGAAATACGCATTTCATAACAATACAAAATTTTTGCCATCACTATAGAAATTTGTTTAACAGGCTTTCTTAAACATCTCTCTCACATGCTCTTTTCCATTCATTGTGCCTCACTTTTCCGTGAGCTAAAACATCCTTAATCAATTGAATTAAATTTAGAAATTGTAGTGCTCTTTGCTTGGCCATGAACGGGAGCTACGCACGTGGATTTATTGCGAGGGAACAAAGTAAAAATATAGTTCATATCATGAAAAACCCCAAATTTATATATATATGTGATAAATTTATCCCAAATTATTTTTTTGATCACCAAAAAATCCCAAACTGATGATAAATTTATTGTAAACTAATACACTTATGACAAAATTATCCTATTTTAATTTCTATTAAATTTACTATCAAATTGCTTAGTTAGATAATAAGTGACAATTGACTGGTGTATTGATTTGGAATTTTATTCTTTGTTTGTCATAATTGTACTAGTTTCTGATTTTTTTTTAGTATCAATCCAATTTAATAGATGGTGTATTTGTCAAAAATATATTAGTTTGTGATTTTTAGCAATCAAAAAATTAGTTGAGGATAAATTTGTCACGGATATATTAATTTGAAATTTTTCATGGTATTAATTCTAAAATATGTAAGGTTTTCACTTTGGCCTCTCTTGGCTAGCCGCTAATGAGTTTCTCATTGTGTGAATGGCTGCTCACCATCGGCTGCCGATGGCTTCTTTCTTGGAGAAGTGTGGGACTAAGTTCCTTCAGCAATGTGTAGCTGAGCAAGAAAGTTTTTGGTGTGAATGATAACTATTCTGTTTTTAATAATATTTTTCGGCTTTCTATTTTTATTCCTTAAACAAATTTTTGAGCAGAAATACGAATTTTAAAACAATACAAAATTTCTATCATTGCAATAGAAATTCGTGTTACAGGCTATCTTAAATATCTCTCTCGCGTGCTCTTTTCCATTCATTGTGCCTCACTTTTTCGTGAGCTAAAACATCCTTAATCAATTGAATTGAATTTAGAAATTGTAGTGCTCTTTGCTTGGCCATTAACGGGAGCTACGCACATGGATTTGTGATGTGAGTATTATGTCCATTTAAAGTATTTATTTGCAAAGATTTTGAGTTTGGATTTAATTTAGGTGTGGGAAAATACTTGAGTAAGTAAGTAATTGCAACCGAGATTGGATTATTTGCTATTGGTGTTTTGAAATCGACATTCCGTACTAAATCACGTAGATTAATAAAGTCCTTTATCATTTTTCATTTATTTTTCTCTATAATTTCGCGTTAACGTAAATTGGACGACCGGATAACTTCCCCCAACAATAAGTTCAAAAGGTGACTGGTCCCCCCCCTCACCTCGCATTTAGTGCTTGACATTGACATAGAGCCTCTAATGAGGCAGAAGCATCAGGTGGCAGTACGAGTGTCATAATTTTCCGGTGAGTGAACGTTGTTGTCTGACGAAAGGACGGGTTTATCATCTAGAAAGAAGTTGAATTTTCATCCCCCGTTCAAGGGGGTAAAACATTATGATCCACTCCGCATCCGCATAGGAGTCTACAATGAGACATCAGCTCTTCCTTCAAATTAGTCCTCCCTTGGATCAGAATAAGTCATAAAGTTACTTTGTCTGAATTCTAAGAAGTAAAAAGGAAGTGGGAAAAAAAACTTTCTCCTCGATTAGAGAGGTAAGTTATGTGGGTACTAATACATTAAAATAGAGAATGCATTCAAGCTAGGCACTAAATTATTGGATTACCAATGGAAGCACCTATCAAGAGCATGCTTCCTCTATCTCTAGTTATTGAGATCCACTAATATCTCTATCTTTCTTTTCATAGCTATTGGTGGATTGACGCATGAGAAATTTGAGAATACCTTCACTTGAAAAGATTATCAAGAAAAAATCTAAATTCAAGCTTGTCAATGTGTTTAGTTAGTCAATAAGCTATAAGTTAACTATGATATAATAGCTTCTCCCTTTTACACTATATTCTAACGCGAGACTTCTTTTGGTTAACACCCTTGCACAAGATGATGATAATGGTCATTTGTTCAAGTGTGCATTTCTGTCCCTCGATAAGTAATTGTTTGAGATATTAATGCCCAAATTGAAGATATGGCAAAAGGCGAGACTGCCTAATTTAGTAAGACAAAGATATTTCAAGTGCAAAAACAGTAAACTCTTGATGACTAATCTCATTGCGTAGGTAGGGGGGCAAATTTAAGTTACTTTGAGGGACGAAAAGGGCTTTAAGCTTTCTACATTTAGGATTTAGTGGAAACAATCTTTAGTTTACATTTCACGAACAGCACGATGCATATCCAGACTAGGTTCATTCAAATGGGAAGAACAAAAATTATGGCCAGCTGCTCTAGCTCGAGCTTGAATTTATTGATATTTTGGTCAAGTCAAGTCATGTAGTCTCACTTGATTTTGGGGAAAAAAACAAGTAAGATCAAGCTTGAATGAGCTAAACCCCGTTCTTATAAATAGGGTTTCACCTTCTTGAAGAAGAGATAAGAAAGATGTGAAAGAGACAAAGTTGAAATTTCTACATATTTTGATTTCTAATGAAAAGAACATCAATCAATTTATATGATTCATTAGATGATTATCTAAGGTAACATATTAATCAATGATATGCACAATAAATATATATATATATATATATGTATAATTTTGAAAGAGACAAAGGTCTAATATCCTTAAAAAAAATCCTAATTTTAACTTTGGCCTCAATTTTATCCTCAACTTTTTTTTTGTCTCATAAAATATCTCAACTTTATGTCTAGTTCCAAACCTATCATAAGCTCTTTTAATTTCATAAAAAATCACCAACTTTTACGCAAGTCTCATATATGACTCGTTAACCCTCCATAAAAAAAAATCACCATTAGATTGCATTTGGTCAACCAGATAAAAGCTATGATAGGACATGTTTTATTCTATCTTGTGTCTAGGATATGATAAGGTTAGATATAGAGATGATAACCCGTATAAAAAAAAAAAAAAAAATCCAAGGTGGGGGGATAGACTAGGATTGGATTTCTCTTGTCGATCTATTTTTCAAGTAACCTATGTTCTCCTTTTTATTCTCCTTCTCTCGCACGTACGACTGCGCTCACGAAAACAATAGTTGAAACGTCTTCTTATCAATAGCTCTAATCTGACGAATTCAAGCACCATCTCCAGTTTGGAGCCACAGGCGGTTCTGCTTCCTCGGGAAAAAGATTTTGTCTCTCTTTGTGCATCGATATTTGCACGCTTTAAGAGGTTCGTAGTTCCTTCCTTGGTTTGTATTAGCTTTGATGGGTGCAATCAATTGTGGCTTAGGTCTTGCAACTCTTTTTTCATGAAATCCTGCTATCCAGTCCTATTTTGCTTAGAAATTCAGAAGACTAAACACAACCTTAATATCTTACATTTCCACATCATTAGTCTAGATTTTCGTCAAGTTCTAGATCCAATAATACATCTTTTGGAGATGAGTTCCCACTTTAGCCCAAATGATGTATTATTGGATATGAAATTTAGGTAAAAATTAAAACAATTAGGGTTGGCTTTCTTTGATTGTTCCTAGTTTGAAGAGAATCTTCTTTCCATCTCACTTGGGTATCTTCAAATTTGTGCTCAATCTTTAATCTCTTGTGCTCGAGAGTCTTCCATCTCTTGTGTTCAAAGAGCTCTTGCTTGAGACAGTTGGCTCGGGACATTTGAACAACTTGCATAGGGGAGTTTTTGATCTTTTGGTTGTCAATGAGAAATTTTTGACAAAGGGTTAATGGGTCAAATTTATGACTCAAGTAAAAGTTAATGGTTTTTCATAAGACAAATAAAAATTTATGGTAGAATTGGGATTGAACCTCAAGTTTGGGAACTTTTATAAGATAGAAAAGATTTGACTAGAATTGGGATTGGATAAATTTTTTTTTTAAGTATGTGGCTACGATACGGATGATCAAGAGAAATAATCTAATTATATCTATCCAAGGAAAATATTAGAGAGAAATATCACTAAGTAAATCTCGGACTTCACCCAATAACATCGTCAATCTGATAAAGACATGGGCAATCATCTAAGCGAGGGACCAATCCTGATTCTTGTCGAACTTAATATCATGAAAATTGAACATGTGTCATATGCACTTAAACCACTGCACCAATCGGTGCCATCAGAACCACCCCACCCTATGAGGTTGAGCTCGAATACTGATGCCAGATGGAATCATGGTAGGTTTTTAACCAATACAATGTTTATTATTGGACGCACATCAGTTTTCTTGACAAGATCACCAAAAGGCTTTCTTTTTCAGATGATGTTAGATATAAATGGATGTTCTAAATTATCAGGGAAGATCACTCCGAAGGATAATGAAAAGGGAGGAGATAGGAAGATTCGACTATCGACTTTGCTCATAATTGATAACATTTTATCGGTCCGCTTGTCGACTTGTTCCACAAAATTAGTGTGCCTTATGTGCTGTGAACTAAGATAACTACCGTCTTGGTAGGAACCAAATCAAACATTAGTCTGTCAGAAGAGTTGTCAGCTGAGACGATCAATGACAATCTGAAGTCCTCATACGGACAAAGGAGCTGTTCTGAAGATCCAGAATAGGTTTACCTGGATGTGCATATCCAGACAAGGTTTTGAACGACCTGCTGGGGAGCCCTGCGAAAGGCTCGAATGTTTGGGACAGCCCTTCCAATTCATTACAGTGTATATAGATAGACACCAAACTGATCGAATCATCTAAAGTGCACGGGAGTAAACCAGAGAGGAGATATCAATTCTTCTAGTTATCTTGTGGAGCAAGATGTTCCAATGACGTCAGCCTGACCCAGTTCCCTTGGGACGACTCCGCTTATAGGATATGAAGATAAATCCAGGACCTTGAGGTGGGTACTATTTCCAATCATGGGCGGTGTCTTGCCACTCGCGATTGTCACGGTCTGTGAATCCATTTATGGCATAGTTCCTATTTCCAGAATATATCGCCATAAATGCAGCCGGAACTAAAATCAGCATAGCTCAGATTAGGGTATACACCAAACTCTTCTGCTAAGTTCCCAGTGAAGTGATTCCTTCAAGTCGAAGTCCCCCAAGTGACTGCCGTTCTTTAAGCTCTTTAAAGTGTGACCATCCAGGAAATTGTTGCTTGCTGTCAAACCTTCCAATGACCTCTGAAGAAATATTCTCCCGTAGCTGCCCTATGAGTTCATTGCCACTTAAGTAAAGTGGATGCAAACTTGTGAGATTACTCGTTTTAGGAGTAATGCTTGACTGAGAGATGGTCCTTTGCAAACCAAGTGCACTCAAATCAACCAACTTCCCAAGAAAGTAGGGATTCCTAAAAAGAATGTTTTTAGAGCTTTGAATCCTCCCTCTCCCCAAGAATTGGAAAAGGGAATGGGCCATTGAGATTGATCTTTGACAGAGAAAAGCTCTTTCCAGTGCTCGTTGTTCAGCCAGTTCTTGAGGAATTGCTCCTAAAGATTATTGGGAAGAGTTACAATAGAGTTTAGGTCACTTAAGTTCCCAATTGAAGTAGAAATTGGACGGTAGAAGGTAGAAGTATAGCGCAAGTGCTAGGAGAGACACTTAAGTGCCAAAAAATTTAAAAAATATACTTAGGACCTGTTCGGTAACACTCTCGAGAACAACTGATTTTGTTCTTTTGTTCCTAGGAGTAGATTTGAAACAGAAATGCATTTGGTAAATTTTTTGTTCTCAGGAACAAATTTGTTCCGGGAAATAGATATGAAGTAGAATCAAAAAGCAAAAAAAAGTTACTTCTCACTCCCGTGAACAATTTTAATAATCATTTTTTTCTCTCTTTTCTCTTTCTATTTTTTCCCTTCCCTTTCTTCTTCTTCCTCCTCTTCCTCCTCCCACCCCATCACCACCCCATCGCCTCCCCTGGGCCACCGCCGGCAAGCGGCCGTGCAAGGTCCGGCGAGCTCACTAGAGCCTCGCCGGGCTAGGGTGAGGTCTAACAAGCTTGCTGGAGCCTTGCCCGGCCACCGGCAAGGCTTGGCCTCACAGATCTGGGCAAGGCCGAGCCTCGCCTGGCTGCTTGCTGGCAGCGGCCTAGGGGCAGCGGCCAAGAGGAAGAAGGGGAGAAAAAAAAAAAAAAAAAAAGA
The DNA here is from genome assembly GCA_014182735.1 of Corymbia maculata. Classification (NCBI taxonomy): domain Eukaryota; kingdom Viridiplantae; phylum Streptophyta; class Magnoliopsida; order Myrtales; family Myrtaceae; genus Corymbia; species Corymbia maculata. The sequence goes on along the minus strand of CM024689.1, from coordinate 6,542,802 downwards.
AAATTATAACAAAAAATATTAAAAATTAAAAGAATCAAAAATCAAAATTTTTTACCAAATGCATTTTTATTCCCGGAGTAAAATTTTAAACAATTGATCAAATACCTAAAATACTCGAAATTGTTCTCAGGAGTAGAATAAAAAAAAATCATTTTTGATCAGAAATTGTTTCCGGAGTAGAATCGTTGCCAAACACACCATTAAGTGTCACTTTTTTTGAAAATCGAGACATTTAAATATTAAGTTCGATGAAGGGTGCCGAAATCTGATATGGCTTTTTTTTTTTTTTTTTTGGTTAATTGATGTGGCTTATTTTAATAATATAGGTTGTCTACATGACTTGTCGAAAAGCTTAGTTAGTAAAGAAAAGCCAAAACGACGTTGTTTTGGTGCTGGCGTGGCTTTTAATATAAATATTAATTAAATTATATTAAAAAGCTAAATTTATTTATAAAAAAGGGAAGGGGAGAGGGTTCAAGTTTGGCGAGGGCTGAAAATTGCCATGTGGATAATTTTTTTTTTAAAAGAATTGATATGTCAAAAAAAAAAATTCGCCTGAAAATGTGTAGGTAATTCGGTCGGAATTTCTCACCGTTGGCATCTAAGTGATTTATTTTTGTCTGATTTTGATATTTAAGTGTACATTTCGAAACTTGTAGCACTTTATTCCTGTGCCAAATTTTGGCACTTAGGGTGTCTGGCACTTGGAATTGGACCTCGGAGAAAATTATCTTTTAAAGCTCTCAATTTCCCTCTCTGGAGGAACTGTTCTGGAAAGATTGTTGCCCCACAAGCTAAGAATGGTTGTCTAGTTTCCCTACTGAAGTAGGAATGGGATTGTGAGATTGTTTTCAGCGAAATCAGCTCCAAGACGGAGCCCAACATTGCCATTTAGTATTTCACCAAGCATTGATAGTTGATAAAGGCTTCAGATGTATATGGAGGAATGGGGCCACTGATGGGATTGCGCGACAGGTTGATCCACATTGAAGTAAAAAGAACAAAGAAATTAAATCTGGCAAGCATATCTCTCAAGATCATGTCCGAGAGGTCAAGAAAGGTGACGGTCCCTTGACAGTCACAGGTGATTCGCTCCGATCATCAAAGCAAGCATTCATCCCATGCCAAGTGGACAGCAGAGATTGGCTCTCACCATCGAGACTAGATTTCCAATTTATCAGAGCCTGTGTCGCTTCCTCTGCATTTGCATTTTGATCAGTGGCTGCTGAAGCAAGGCCAGTGAAGAAAGTAAGGACAATTACAGTGGTTTTGACACTGAGGGAGTTTTAAGAAGACGGCTTCTTGAGAAGTCATGACTTCCTATCTCTCTGCTTGAACTTTTTGTGTCATGTAGTGTTGTTTGAGTGTGTTAACTATTTGTGCAGTTTTGGATTTTATAGCCAGAGTTTGCAGAAAGAGGAAGAAAAAAACCTAGAAAATCATCCTCTTTCAAATCTGCTTTAGCAATTCCCTTCTTCTCCACCTTCTGAAGTTTCAAATTACCGTGAACGGATGAGACTTTGGCGTGCTTTATGTGTTACCTTCTTTCTTAACGTGGTACATGAATCATTATCATCAAACCAAACACCTCAAGACAGTCAAAATTTTGTCGTCCACTCACCCACCGACCAATCACTGCAACAGAAAAGAACTAATATTGGACCTTCATTCGCACTCAATGGAGTTTCGTAGTTAAACATCTGTGCCTTCTGCGTCCTCAGTCTCAATTGAAGGCGGCTTGGAAATTCTGCACTCAAGACCTGACTATTTATGGATTCATGGGTTCACTAATGGTGAGCCAGTAATAATGCAACATTATGCACATTATATTTTGGGCAAGTATCTTCGAGTCAAGCAAGCTCTAAAACTCTGACGAAGCATCAAGATTTTTCATCTAGAATTAATTTTTCTTGATCAACATGTTCGAAAGGATCGCGCCGTCTTTCCCAAAATCAAATTTTCTACATTAATTAATACATTACTTACTAAGCTTCCTCAAATTTTCCATTTGTTTTGTGGTGCTTTCATTTTCACAAGTACTTAACAATACTTCTCTTTCATGCACTCAGCTTAGCAGTAGAAGGTTTTAGTTCACCCAATGTGACCTCAGAAAATGGCTTTGCTAGAGTCACTTGAACCGGAAGTAGCTGCGAGACACTTTCCATGCTTGGCCGATTGCGTGGATCCACTTGCAAACATGCAAACGCCAGTTTTGCGATTGACGCCACATCCTCTGCATCTCTACCCGCAGGAGGGGAGAGGCGTCGATCCAACACATCCTGGAGTAGAAAGTCCGAACCAATCTTTACCGGTGACAAAGATGATGGACCTGAAATGTAGATGAGATCTCCCGGGTGTTTTCCCATAACCACTTCCATTGCTAGCACTCCAAAGCCATAAACATCGCATTTTTCTGTGACTGCTGGCGAGTATGCAAGCTCTAGAATTCACAAGTGGCATATCTTAGTAGCTGATTACAAAATATTCGGGCTTTACTAGCTTGGAACATAGAAAAAAAGTGGGAGATCTAAGAAAAAAATTCGGTAACATAACCTCAAAAGCTGTCATCAGTTATAAGTAAACCAATTTCATAGTTAATATCGCAGAATCTGGATTCATGCACCAGTAAAATTATTTTCCTGGCATCCTAATAAATACGCACATCGCTTTTTTTAACACCAACATGTTGATGTTGAATTTGTTGTTATGATTCCAAGCATGGAAAAGAGAAATATGCTCATAGTTTAGTCTAGAGCTCTAAAGAAATTCTAATTATAGATAACATGGATAGGTGATGGACTAGCTGCTTGGGAATGCAGAGATTGTAGAAGAGCAGTAAAAGCTATGTATACGAACGTTGATTAGCATTACTTAAATGTGAATTAGAGGTTAAGATAGGAATTTGTACCTGGAGCAATGTATCCAAGTGTACCTGCCAGAGAAGTCCAATTTGATGAATCTGGTTTGATGAGCCTAGCAATTCCAAAGTCAGAAACGTGAGCCTTGTAATCAACATCCAACAGAACGTTGTTGCTTGTCATATCTCGATGAATCCATGAGGGGAAGCAATCATGGTGCATATAGGACAATGCGTTTGCCACTCCTTTGATAACATTTACCCTCCTGACCCAGTTTAGCTCCATCGCCACTTTGTCGTCATTCAAGATTCTTCTTAAGCTTCCTCTCTCAAGGAACTCATAAACCAAAAATGAATGTCTTGAATGCAGGCAGTATCCATAGAGCTTCACAATGTTGCGGTGGCGTATATTTGCTAGGCAATTTACCTCCCTCTCCAAAGAGGTAATCCCAACCACCTGCCCATCTTCTAATGGAAGAAGCTTTTTCACTGCAAGAACTCGATCCGGAGACAGCTCAGCTTTGTAAACAGCTCCAAATCCTCCCTCTCCAATCAGGTACTTGGGATGGAAAGCTTCCGTTGCCTCGACAATATGTTGATAAACCAATTTGCCATCATAGCTCCACACCACAAAGGGATCTCCAGTACACACCTCTGTCGAATTACATTTTTCATTCTTGCATCTCTGGCCAGCCAAAAGAACAATCCCGACCAAAACAACAATGAGGATTGTGGTGCTCGTAATTGACACAGCTATTCTGACCACAAGCTTCTTCCCCCTCTCTCCGTTGGTTTTCTTGAGCAAGGGAGAAGTGCATGCTCTTAGACCTACCACAACACCGCATACGTTTTTGTTATTCTGAATTGCTGCATATGGAGCCATGCGAAAGGCCTTAATGTCTGGGAGTGGCCCCTCGATGTCATTATACGATATGTCAACAGACACAAGACCTAACATATCGTAGAAACTATTTGGAATGGAACCGAACAAGCTATTATGGGAGAGATTAAAGTCAGCTAATACAGTCAGCTTTCCAAGATCCTGGGGCAGTTCTCCCTCCAAGAAGTTACTGGATAAATCGAGACTCTGCAGAAAATTAATCCTTCCAACCTCCGGAGGAATACTTCCTCGAATCATGTTTCTGCTCAAGTTCAAGTACCATAGTTTTCTACATTGTCCTAATTGTGCAGGAATCGGACCATTCAGACTATTGCTTGCCAAGTTGAGCTTTTCTAGACTTGAGAAAAGCCTAATCTCATGAGGAATGTCACCTGAAATATTGTTACCGTGCAGAGAAAGATCTATCAATGAAACTAGTCTTCCCAATTCATGAGGAATCCCTCCAGTGATGTAATTCAAAGATAAGTCTAGCACTCCCAATTGAGTCATATTCCCAATCGTGGGGGGAATCTCACCAAAAATACCATTGTCAGAGATTTGCAAGCTCTCCAAACTACTACATAGTCCCCAGGTCCAAGAGAGCTTGCCAGAGAGTTGGTTAAGGCTCAAGTCAATGAGTTTCAACTTGGGGTATACACTAAAATCTTCCATTATATTTCCGCTAAGTTGATTTCGCTGAAGCCAAAGCCTAACTAAGCTGCTGCAGTTTCTCAAGCTTTTTGGGATGGGACCATTCAAGTGATTGTCAAATGCTGTAAAGACTTCCAGTGAACCACCAAGGCATACATTTGCTTTGGAAGCCGCCTGTCGCCATTTTCAGCTAGTGTAAACTGGACTAAGCGAGTAAGATTATTCAATGCACGAGGAACAAAACCAGACAGGTAGTTGTAATGCAGAAGCAATACAGTTAGATTAACCAAGTTCCCAACTGATTTAGGGATCGAACCATTGAGACTATTATTGGACAAAGTAAGTAGGGTTAAAGCTCTCAAGTCACCCACTTCCTGGGGAATAAGTCCCGAAAGATCATTAGAGGCGAGAGAGAGTTCTTCTAGGTTGCTCATGTTCCCAATAGATGTAGGGATGAAATCATTGAGATTATTCCCGTACAAATTGAGGCGAATAAGGGATCTCAATTTCCCCACTTCTCGAGGAATTGAACCAGAAAGATAATTTTCATGGAGGCAAAGTCGAGTTAGCTTGGTCAAGTTTACTATGCAAGTGGGAATTGAACCAGTCAACTTGTTGAAACTAAGAGAAACTACAGACAGGGAATTGATTGTACAAATCTCACGAGGAATTGATCCCTGAAGGCTGTTGTATTTCAAGTCGAGAATCGTTAGGTTCCCCAGTAAGCCAATAGAAGTAGGAAGAGCACCTGTGAGATTGTTGAATGACAAAGTAAGCTGCAAAAGGGAGTTCGACGTAAATATTTCCTCCGGGATAGGTCCCCTCAGTTGATTATGAAAAAGGCACAAAAGCCTTAGACCGTTCAATCTTCCAAGAGTAGAAGGAATGCTCTGGGAGAGAGAGTTGACAGAAAGATTAAGCGTTGATAGCTTAGAGAGGTTTCCTATGGATAAAGGAATGGGGCCACGAAATGAGTTGTTCGACAGGTCCAGGCCAATTAGATGAGGAAGAGCGGTGAAATTTAGAGCACCAAGCATACCTCTCAAGCCCATGTTCGAAAGATTTAGACTAGTGATGACTCCTAGTCGGTCACATGTGACTCCTGTCCAATTACTAGAGCAAGCATTCTCCCCCCACCATGAGGACAGGAGAGATTGGCTTTGACTGTCAAGAGCGGATTTCCATTTCAGCAGAGTTTCTGCTGTCCCCTCTGCATTCCCATTTTCAGCTTCAAGAGGGAAACCATGAGTGGCAGTTGAAGCAAAACCAGGGTATAAGGTGAGCACCATTACAATGATGACGACACCGATTTTGAAACCGAAGTGCTTTAGGAAGACAGCTTTATGAGATTGCGGTTTGTGTTTGAGTGAAAAGAGAGCCATGACTTGGGGTCCTTCGGAGTCCTAGCGCCTATCTCTCTGCCTGAACTTGAACTTAAGCTGTGTACGTTTTGCGGTTTTCGATTGTATTGACGACCCCAAGCACTAGGATTTTATAGCGGATGGCCAGTCTAACATGGGAAAAACTTGCGCCCAAAAATGAACCCTCTTTCTATGTTTTCGAGTAGCCATATTGACATTCCATCAATTGTACGAGGATACTGTGTTTTTATTACGAAAACACAAATACAGGGGATGTATTTGATTTATCGGTATTGACTCGGCATATTCCATCGGCATTTTAATTAAAATTGAATTTTGTCCTTAATTTGCCATAAGAGATGAGTTTGGGAACTAAATGTGTCACGAAACATAGTAAAGAGACCAAACCTAAATTCAATTAATAAGATTTGTCAATTGCCTTAATGTTTTCTTTTACCTTTTTCCCTTTTCGTTTGGTTAATCTTACCTTTTTCTCCTCAAAGCTAATATGCTTCAAAATCAGAGTAATAATTACATGGATTATTATTAGCTCCATTACCCTCGTAAAGAAATTTTTACACCTTCACTGTTGAATGGATGGTATGGTTACTTAGTTACGTAATCAAAATTCATTCACATGTCAATCATTCAATAGTGAAAGTAAATATATTTCCTCCACTGGCTGTGGACATAATAAAAATACCAAGCACTTTCTTTTCTGCCGCTAGAAACTCCATCTCCTTCACTTTTGACTTGCAGCTCTCTCTTTGAATTTTGGGAGTTTGAAAAGAAGGGACATTATGTGCTTAACGTGTTAGATGGTTCCAGCTTCATTCTTTGGTGTAACCCATATATGGTGTAATAACTAGGGTACTAGCTTAACAAGTCAATTAATCAAACTTGTGCAAAGCACGAGTGAACCTAGTAGGAATTTGAAAGCTTCGACAAGGGCCTCCAGCAATAGTCTAATAATCTGGTGCGCAGCTTAGATGTATTCCTTATTTTAGTGTATAAGTGCTAGCACATCATGTCATCCCAATTCCCAGTAGATTCTTTCTTTCCTATTGAGTAGGAACACGGGAGGTAACATTAGAAAGTCCCACCCCTTGGGGGGTTATTCCCCCATTTCTTCCCCCTTGAACATTTTAAGGACATGTTTAAGTCCAAACTTGTAAGATGGTTTTGGCTTCATTCTTTGGTATAGCCCCTATTATGGTGTATGATTCATCATCATCAAGTCATTTTCATTTTTCCAATGGTAAATAGGGCAAGGAAGCTTGGTGGAACCTACTGAGGTAGTGAGCGAGTATCACCTAGAGGAGAGTGAGTAGGTGATTCTATAGAATCTTGACAAATTAAAGTGGAATAAAAATAGTCAAGATTTAAATATGAACTTAGAGTGCAAAGTTTAGATTATGAACCAAAGTTCATAAGTAGTTTTGCAATAGAACGAACTTTAGAAGTAGCTTGCTAGTGTGCAATAGACTATACTAATAAATAATAAGAGTTTGGGTATAAGAAAATTTGTGCACAAGACTAATAATGATTCAGCTTAAATTAAGCTTTCGTCTACTTTGCCAAGTCCAAACTTGTTAGATGGTTTCGGCTTCATTCTTTGGTATAGCCCCTATTATGGTGTATGATTCATCATCATAGTCATTTTCATTTTTCCATGGGTAAATAGGGCAAGGAAGCTTGGTGAAACCTATTGAGGTAGTTAGTGAGTATCACCTAGAGGAGGGTGAGTAGGTGATTCTATAGAATCTTGACAAATTAAAGTGGAATAAAAATAGTCAAGATTTAAATATGAACTTAGAGTGCAAAGTTTAGATTATGAACCAAAGTTCATAAGTAGTTTTGCAATAGAACGAACTTTAGAAGTAGCTTGCGAGTGTTCAAAGACTATACTAATAAATAAGAAGAGTTTGGGAATAAGAAAATTTGTGCACAAGACTTATAATTATTCAACTTAAATTAAGCTTTTGTCCACTCTCCCATGCTGACAGCCTATTAACTGAATTCCACTAGATAATCAACAAGAGATTATAATAATAAGTGATCACACATAGTGTATGATAAGCCTCACTATCTTACTCAATAACTCTTTCTGTACTTCTCTTAGGGTCAAAAAATTAAAGTTCATGAAAAACAAGTGTCTATGGTCCAAGTACATCTAGAATTAAAATTCTAGATTTTTGACCTCGTCTCTTACTTGTTCCTTGGCACCTTAGTCTTTTTATATACTCCTCCACTTTCAAACTAACCATTGGACACTCTTCAAATGATCATCTTCCAATCTACTGGTTGAGTAGATACGTATCAAGAAGATTGAGTGATCGTTGAGTGACAAAATATTACTTGATTTTGATCATCCGCACAAGTAGAGTCTTGGTTTCTATAAGTAGAGCTTCTTTGTTTAGAAAGAGCTTATCTAGGGATTAATTTTCAATCGAATAAGATTGAGTCAATCAAATCTTTCTAAGTGTGAAATCCAAGCGAGATCACTAGCCATTATATACATTCCAAACTTGTGTCTTGTTTGGAACTTATGTCATGTTTTGAACTCGCGTCACATTGTGAACTCGGGTCGCTTTCTGAACTTAAATAGTTCTCTAAGTCTAATGATCTTCATCTTTAGTAAAAAGTCTAAACCTCTTTCGCTTGAAGTAGATTTCCTAATCTCGACTTGAATCTAAACAAGATTAAGATTGCTATTGGCTTCTCTTCTAAGAGTATTCCCCTGAATCAAAATACTTCAATATATTTATCAAACTCACAAGACACTCATAAATAGTTTTGTCAACTTCAAAATTCATCAAGAAGTTTTGTCAATACCTAGCAACCCCTTTTGACCTTGCCATAAGAGCCTTATTTCCTATACAAAATATTTGGATTTGTCTATAACTACTTCACGCCAATCGCCAACCCAAAAGCTCATGATTGGTGAGAAGGTCTTGTGTATCATTTTTGGGTCTAATGGAATTCATAGGTATTGAAAGAAGCTCGAGATTCACTTCTCTTTCCCAAGTGCAATTCTATTAGATTTTTCGTATGTGAAAAGAAGTAAAAATATCTTCTTATACTAGACAATCGTTAATGAGTACTGCATCTTCAAAATTGTAACCTTTCCTACCCACTATAATTGTACATCTCATAGTAATAACATATTTTGATTCAAGCATATGTTCATATAACCTCACTAAAGAATGAACCATATTCATTGTTACTATCTCCCCATAACTTTGTAAGGGAAAAAGAATAACCCAAATGCCAAAATTTAGCATAATGAGACATTTAAGTGTCAAAAGTTATGAAATGTATACTTATGTGTCACTTTTTTGAAAATGAAATCGCTTAAGTACCAACTCCAAAGAAAGGCTATCGGAAATCAACGTAATTTATTTTAATAATATAACTCGCTTATGTGACTCACCGGAAGCTAAGTCAACAAAAATTCAACCAAAATGACGTCGTTTTGGTGCTGACATGGAATTTAAAAAATCTATTAATTAAATAATTTTTAAAAATTTTAAATATATATTATTATAAAATTGATTGATTAAAAAAAAAACAAAGAAAGTGGGAGGATTGGGCGAGGGCTCTTCCTTTTTCTTTTTCTTTTTCTTTTTAATAAGATAGATTTTTTAGATTTTTTTTTTGGTATGACTTTTTTTTGCCATGTGGATAATTTTTTTTTAAAAATTCCACATGGATGTTTTTGAAAAAAATTATTCCGTCAGCAAATAAAATTGCCGGAAAATGACAAGTGTGCAGTTTGGTCGGATTTTTTCGTCGTTGGCACTTAACTAATACTTTTTCTCCAATTTTGGCACTTAAATGTACATTTCCAAATTTTTAGCACTTAAATATCCCTCTTGTCAAGTTTTGGCACTCTAGGGATCCGCACATCTTTTGTAAGACTCGCAATAAATGGAACCGTGATTAGATTTTTTTTTCCTTTTTTATCCTGCACTTTAATTTCAAGTTAAAAAATGAGATTGATTTAGGCAACATAGACTTAGCAATGTTCACTTATGCCACTAGATGGCATGTGTGATTAAAGACAGTTATGCATTCACAATTCAATCATCCAACCATGAAAGTGTAATGTATTCCTCCACTGGCAATGGACATAATAAAAATATCAATAAGTTTCTCTTCCACTGCCAGAAATTCCACCTCCTTCACTTGGATTTCCAGCTCTTTCTTATTCTATGTTATTAATAAAGAACCATTTCTTTTGAGTTTTGGGTGTTTGAGAAGAAGGGACATTCTGAGATTTTCTAGTTAGATAGTTCTGGCTTCTTTCTTTGGCAGAACCCATATTATGGTGTATGAGTCATCACCACCAAGTTTAAAAAAATTTCATGGTTGAATAGGGCAGGGAAAGCTAAGTGACCCTAACAACCCCTTTTAACATTATCATTAGAATATCATAATTTATACGAAATGTTCAGACGAGGTTATAATCACTCCACATCAGCCGCCAATTTGAATTCCAAAATTGATGAGCTTTGACAAAAGAGCTATTGGAAGAAAGGAAGAAAACAGTTTTTCTTGTATATTCTGTTTACAAGTACATTGATGAATTTATAATGTAAGGATGAGAAAATAAAAAAGGAAAATGAAATATATGCATCGCTATTTTCCTATTTACTGTACTAATTAGCGATCGACTAAATCAATTACAATCAGAATCTTCGACCATATTTCCAACACTCCCCCTCAAGCTGGTGGCCTATATATGTCGAGGACACCTAGCTTGCTCAGTAGATACTTGTGTTGTCTCTAACATAATGGCTTGGTAAAAATGTCTGCAGGTTGTTCCACTGTTCCGATTCCTTTTGTCACCAAGACTCCTTCTTTGATTTTGTCCCTAGTGAAATGACAATCGACTTCTATGTGCTTTGTTCTTTCATGAAAAACTGGGTTCGCTGCCAACTTTAGTGCAGCATCATTGTCACAAAACAATTCAATTGGTCCATTGACCTATATTCCGAGGTCTGAGAGTAATCCTCGTATCCACACAATTTCATAAGTAGTTTTCGCCATGGCTCGATATTCTGATTCAGCTGATGAGAGTGATACAGTGGATTGCTTCTTCGTCTTCCAAGAAATCAATGAATTTCCCAACTTTATACAGAACCCAGTAACTGACCTTCTAGTCATTGGACAAGTAGCATAATCTGTATCACAAAATGCTGTTATCTTCATATTGCAGTCGCGAGACAGAAATATACCGAGTCCTGGACATCCTTTCAGATACTTCACGACTTTCAAGGCTGCATCCATATGTGACTGTTTTGGCATGTGCATGAACTGACTGAGTATTTGCACCGCATAACTTATGTCAGGTCTTGTCATGGTAAGATATATCAACTTTCCAACAAGTCGCTGATATCCTAACGGATCTCTGAGCAATGCATCCTTGCTAGGTGAAGAGGAATTTACATCATACTCATATGTCGTCAATTTAACGTTCTGTTCGATTGGGATTACTGACGGTTTGCAACCTGATAAACCTGCTTCGGAAATGATTTCCAAGATAAATTTCCTTTGACTGAGGGAGATTCCTTTATCAGATCAAGCAATCTCAATGTCGAGAAAGTATTTGGGAGGTCCCAAATCCTTGATGTGAAAATTGAAATGCAGGTATTCTTTGAATTTTGCTACCTCAGAATCATTATTTCCCATAACCAGTATATCATCGACATATATCAACAAATAAATCGATGAACTCTCTGTGGTTCGTGTGAACAAAGCATAATCGTGCTTTGAATGCTGAAAACCTGCATTGACCAATGCAGTGGTGAATTTAGCATACTATTGTCTTGATGCCTGCTTTAATCCATATAAGGACTTACGAAAACGGCATACCCGATACTCCCCCTGTCTGCGAAGTCCTTGAGGTAGGTCCATGTAAATTTCTTCATCCAGATCACCGTGGAGAAAAGCATTGTTCACATCCATTTGATGCAAAGACCAATTTTGTATAGCAGCGACAGATAAGAAGGAACGTACAGTGACTTCCTTTGCTACTGGAGAAAATGTCTCATGATAATCAAAGCCTTCTTTTTGGGTAAATCCTTTAGCCACTAATCGGGCCTTATATCGCTCAATGGAACCATCTGCCTTAAATTTGATCTTGTAGACCCATTTGCATCCGATCGGTTTGCGATAAGGAGGTAGTGGTACAATATCCCAACTATGATTTGTCGTGAGTGCAGTAAGTTCTGTCTCCATTGCATGTCTCCACCTGGGATCGTGGACTGCCTCAGCAAACGAGGATGGCTCATGTTTTTCTGATATGCGACTAATACAGCACCTATGTTGTGGCGACAATTTGCTAAAGGAAACGTATGAAGAAATAGGATACTAAGTACCTGAGGAACTTGCAGCAGAACATATATAATCCTTTGTCCATGTAGGTGGACGAGTCTGTCGTCCAGAACGTTGAGGTTGTATATCAGGAACTACTGATGATTCAGGATCAATCCCTGACGTATCCATTGAAGGAGAAGATGAAATATTTTCAGATAGAATAGGCGATTCTACCTCGGGATATGAAGCTTCTATCGATGCCGGCATCAAAGTGCCTGATGTCAAAGGTGGCCTGATGTGACAAGAACTCCTCGTGCCTCAGATAAACTTTCATCAGATAAAAAATGATTGTTTGTCGGTGAAGCTTCTTGTGATGAGGACAGCATCTCTTCGAAGGGAAATATATCTTCATGAAATGTGACATCCCTGCTTGTAAAAAAATTCCCTGTAGAAATTTCCATAACTCGATATCCCTTCTGAAGAGAAGGATATCCCATGAAAACACATTTGGTTGCACGAGGACTCATTTTATCCCGAGGACCCACATTTGTTGCATAACACAAACAACCAAATACTCTAAGATGATCATTATCCGGCCGTTTATTGTAGAGCATCTCAAATGGAGATTTCCCATTAAGAATTCGAGTTGGCATGCGATTAATCAAATAAGCTGCTGTGACCACACAATCTTCCCAAAATTCTTTAGGAACAGAAGCTTGGTATTTTAATGCCCGTGCTACCTCTAAGAGATGTCTATGTTTGCGCTCAACAATTCCATTTTGTTGTGGAGTGTAAGTGCAAGAACTCTCATGGAGTATTCCAAGAGTGGATAACAATTTTGTACACTCAGAAGTGAAGAATTCACGACCATTATCTGCACGAATTCATTGTACAGATTTTCCAAATTGATTCTTAATTAAGGAAAGAAAATTTGATATATGAGTGAATGTTTGGCTCTTTGACTGCATAAGATATAGCCAAGTGGCACGAGTATAATCATCAACGATTGTAAGGAAGAAACGAGATCCATCTCAATGTGTGGTATGATAAGGACCCCAGATGTCCATGTGAAGTAAAGAGAAAGGATTTTTTGCTCGAGATGTACTAATGGGAAATGGTGTTCGAGACTGTTTAGCTAAAGGACAAACTGGACATTTTGAGTATGGAAATTGTGCACTATGGCCCAGTCGTTGATGAAGCAAGAGATTTTTATTGGTACTAATTGCATTACATGAAATGCTTTTATTTAATAACTCTAAATCTCCCGGGGAATTGATCCAAAAATAAAGTCCTTGTGCCTCATTACCCAAGCCCATCACTTTTCTAGTCGAATGGTCCTGAAAGACACAGCTTTTAGAATTGAATAAGGCATGACAGGAATTGTCCATACATACTTTTGAGACAGACAGAAGATTAAACTCAAAATCTGGAATATATAAGACATTTTTGAAGATAAGGTTCTGACCAAGACGTACGGTACCGATTTTGGTAACTTGGGTAATGTTCCCATTAGGAAGACATACCGTAACGGGGAATTGTGTGTTTTTATGAACATGAGAGAATAAATAATCATCACATATTATGTGGTCACTAGCACCTGTATCGATAATCCATGCATCAACTAAAGGTGAATTCTTTTCACATAAAATGGTACATGAGAATCCTGCTGCACCCTCATCACTGCTCTTGAGCTGGCTCAGTACTTGAACAATATTTTCATATTGTTCTTTGGTGATTATCTGATGAGGTGTTCCACCCATTTTTTGTGTAGAAACTTGATAAACTGTGGATTCCCTGCCTTTTTTATCATTTGGTCTCCCATGCAATTTCCAGCATGTATCAATTGTATGATGTGAACGTTTGCAATATTCGCAATATTTATTTTTATTTTTGAAATTTTGTCCACTAACCTTCCCTGCTGATGTGGCATTTCGTGGGCCATATGATGCCCTATAAATCGGTGCTGACGTGGCACGATGATGGCCCTCCGATTCGGCCGAAAAAATGGGCATTCGTGGGCCGTCGGATCTGGAACGCAGATCCCAGCCATCCATCTCTGCGGTTTGATCTGGACCGTCTGATCCGGCGCCTCTTCTTCGGCCGTCAGATCCAGAAATTTTATTCCAGTCGTCCGATCCTGCTCTTTGATCCCAGCCATCCATTCGTGAAGACCTAGGGTTGTCTTCGTTTATTCTTCTTGCCGCAGCCACGATTTTCTTCCCTTCCACGGCTCCAGCGGCTCCGACAGCTCCGACGCCTCCGCCAGCTCCGGCCACCGTTTCTGTTGAGCCGAAAATTGAAGGAAACGTCGCGAGGCTCAGCCTTTCACCGGTTCGAGCTTGTTCCGCCGCGGCTACTCTCTGATTTTCTTCTTGCACAGCAAGTTGAAAAATTCTCCCGAGCGGTGGTTGAGGGTCCATCGCCAAGATCTGAGATCGGAACGTCGAGTAGGTCTCATTGAGGGTAAGTAAAAATCTCGTGGCCTTCTCTCTCTCCTTTATAGCTCGGTATTGTCGAAAAGTTGCTTTTGGTCCTTCCAATTTCTCCTCGGCTGCTTCAATTTCGTTCCACAAGGCTGAGAGCTGATTGTAGCATGTAGTGACCGAGAGGTTACCCTGTTTTAGATCCGATAATGTTTGTGTTAGTGTAAACAAACGGGCACGATCTAACCTTCCATACATTTCCCGTATGTTATCCCAGAGAATTTTTGAATCCTCCGTCGGAGGAAGACCGGCCGTGACTTCCGGTGATAGGCAGTTCCCGATCCAGGTGCGAACCAGTTGGTTGCACCGTCGCCAATGTCTCTGCAGCCGCTCGTCTGTCGGAATCGGCACCGTGCCATCGACGAAACCCTCTTTGTCCTTTGTGACAAGAGTTCGCCGGAGGTCTTGCACCCAAGAGGCGTAGTTGTCGGATCCGGTGAGGTACTGGGTGATTAGGCGAATTTCCGGCCCGTCCGCCGGCGAGGTGTAGAGCGGATCTCCAAGTTCGAGACGGCCGCCGCCGGTGATCGGAAAAAATTGCGACGTGAATCCGGGTTGGAGGACCGGGTAGGGATTCGTTCCCTGACCCGGTGTGGATCCGGATCTGTGACCCGGATTTGTCTGGGCCGAATCATCATTCGGGTCAGCCTCTCTGTAATTGGGCTGATCTGAAGATGTATACGAGGCCCATGGTTGTCCTGGCCCAGTCATCCACGGGCCTTGGATTGGGTACCACTGGATTGGTGGAGCTATTGAAGCCCATGGAATAGTTGGGCCTGGAATCTGGCCCGAAGCAGGGGGCTGGCCCAAAGCAGGATGCTGGCCTGAAGCAGAAGCCTGGACAGAGGGTTGTTCCTATTCGGGTGAAACGCCTGCTGGTTGGTTATTCCCACTTTCTTCCATGATGAGATCTCAGAATTCCTAAACGATTTACTGACTTGTTTTGCAGGATGAAGATTTGCGAAGGAAAAAGAAGTCAGAGAAAAAACGAAGGCAATTCTGAGGATTGCGGAAGCTATTTCAGGAACGCTGCTCTGATACCATGACAAAAGAGCTATTGGAAGAAAGGAAGAAAACAGTTTTTCTTGTATATTTTGTTTACAAGTACATTGATGAATTTATAATGTAAGGATGAGAAAATAAAAAAGGAAAATGAAATAAATGCATCGATATTTTCCTATTTACTGTACTAATTAGCGATCGACTAAATCAATTACAATCAGAATCTTCGACCATATTTCCAACAAGCTTGTCACTATACTCCTACTAAGTTGTCGCTCTACACAAGATATGTGATAGTAACTAGTCAGGCAACACAAAACAAATAACGGATTTTGTTCATAACATGAATTGAACTCGTAATCTTGTGAAAAGATATGTGACTCATTTACCATTAAATCAACCACCTTAATGGTCACCATATGTAAACATTTAGTTGATTAGACACCAAAACTTCAATTTCCACAATAAGCTTAAAATAAATTAACCAAAGTTCTTGCATTTCCAACTTTAGACATAAAAGTAAAAAGAATATAGGGAAAATGCCATCAAAAAAGTTAAACTATATCACTTGTGATAAATTTACCTTAAACTTTTTTTTCGTGATACTAAAATCCTCAAATTATGCAACTTGTGATAGATTTATTTTGAATTTTTTTTTATGATATTAAAAATCTAAAACTATGTCCATGGTGACATGTTTACTCTAAACTTTCTTTTATGGCATAAAAAATCATAAATTTGTACTCATGTGACATATTTACCCCTCAAAAACTTTGATTGAAGAGGGCATTTTCATCTTTTCTTTTTCTTTTTCTTTTTCTTTTTTTTCCTTTCTTCTCTCTTCCCTCCACCATGATCGGCGAAAGGAAGCCACAAGGGCCATTCTTGCCTACGTCAAGTGAGGCTTGCCCTCACTTGGGCTAGCGAGAGCAGAGGCGAAGGCAGCTCTCACCCAACTCAAGCAAGGGTTGCCCTTGCCAAATCTAGCGAGGGCCACCCTTGCCTAAGTCAGGCAAGGGCAACCATCGCCCTCGCTCTCACCCGACTTAGGCAAGGGATGCCTTCAAATGCCCTTGCCTAACTCAGGCGAGGGTTGCCCTTGGACAAGGGTGGCCCTCACCCAGGCAAGCGAAGATAGCCCTCACTCGACTTTGACACAAGTGAGGGTGGCCCTCACTAACTTCCTTCCACTGGCCATGGTAGAGGAAAGAAAGGAAAAAATAAAAATGAAAAAATGAAAAGAAAAAAGACGAAAATGCCCTTCAGCAAAAAAGTGTAGGGTTAAATATGTCACATGAGTACAAATTCAAAGTTTTTTGTCACAAAAAAGGGTTTATGGTAAATTTGTCAAAAGTGGAATAATTTGGAGTTTTTTTGGTGACATTTTCCTTAAAACATAATCAAATAAAGAGCTAGAAGGTTTGCCGATGGACATCATGCTGTCTATTGATCGGACGTGACTATAAACCAAACAATCATCCTATAAACTTTGATCAAAGAAAAACCGCACGATAATTTCCAGTGGCGACACAAGTGTGCTGAGGACAATGCATTTGGAAACCTTTTTGCCTTTAGATTGCCACGTAAGCCTAAAAAATAAGAGAAATGATTTGGTGATAGCATTTAATCTACTCTAAGAATAATAGTATGTTCTAGACTACAAACAAATAAATAACAAATAAATATAAATTGTTATGGAATTCACTTTTTGATGAATTTATGACTCACAATAAGTTGTTATTTTCATAGTAGCACAAATACTATTATGCTAGCAAAACCCAAAAGATAATGCATTGCCCTCATAACGTGTATCATTGCAATATGAACACCTTCGTAATGTTTTCCTTTCAACCCTTTATTCTACTTAAATTGTTTCGTGTAGACTTAAATTGTTTCGTGTAGAATATTTAAATATTAAACACATTAACAATAGTTGATAATGATGCTACAAAATCTTATTTGGCATGAGAGAAAAATGTGATGAGTTCAAATCTTCTAAGGCCCTTATTTGCTTGCTTATTATATATTTCTCAAAGTTCAACCAACGGTTGAAGGAAATTATTAGAATTTTTAAGGATTAATATTACAAAAAAGTCCAAATTGGTACACCTATGACAAATTTATCTAAAATTAACTTTTGTGTCATAAAAAATCCCAAACTAATATACTTGTGATATATTTACTCTTCGTTAGCTTCTTTCAAATTTTACCGTGAAATTGTTGAGCTAGATGATATATTGCAATAATTCAATTGACATGGAAAGTTGGGGTTTCTGTTAACTCAAAAATTATTTTGGGTAAATCTATTGCATGTATACTAATTTGGGGTTTTTCGTAATATTAACCAAATATTTAAATACTAAACCACGCATTTATCTAAAATTTTCGGGTTGCGTGTTGTTGTTAGGTCCTTGGCACTTGTCTTTGGAGTCCTTATTCCTCACAACGTTATGTGTTTCAAATCCTTCGAAAAAGTGATTGCACCAACCGACTCAATTTGAGTGCTCGCTCATTTCACTACTAAGAAAGTCACCTAAGGGCCTATTTAGTAATGTGTCAAACAATGCTTATTTCTATTATTTTATTTCCCGGAACCAAAAAAAGAACAAAAATCTATTTGGTAACATTTTTGTTCCTTGGAACATTGTTCTTGAAAATAGATTTGGAATAGAATCAAGAACTAAAAAAAAAAAAAATTACTTCTTTGCTCCCAAAATAATTCTAGAATCAAGTTTTTTCCTTTCTTCTTTTCCTTTTCTTCTTCTTCTTCCTCTAGCCAATCACTGGCATGTCCGAGGTTGACGACTGGCTAGAGGAAGAAGAAGAACAAGAAAAAGAAAAAAGAAAAGAAGAGAAAAATGTAATAAAATTATTAAGAAATTAAAAGAAATTTTAAGTTAAAATAAAGTTTAAGAGCCATATCAAATGCATTTTTATTCCAAAATAAAAATTATGATTTCGAATGTTTAGAAACTCATCTATGGAACAGAATCAAAAAAATCTATTTTTAACCAGAAATTGTTCTTGAGAACAAAATTGTTATCAAACGTACCTTAAATCTCTACTAGCCAGTCATCACTTTGCCGAAATTTCACTAATTCAAACAATCTAGCTTAAATTTTTCTTTCTCACTCAGAAAGTGAAAAATCATAAAAGGATTTAATTTGGATTTTCGTGAAAAACAAGTTCTTTGTTAATCTTGACGAGAAAGTAAATGGCTTGAATTTAAATGAATCAAAAGTGTGAATGATGGAATTTAATGCGCAAGAATGGTAAAGTTGCAATAAATAAAGCAAAAAAGGTAAATTGCAAATATCAGGGTTTTATCATTGATTATAGGGAAAAAGCTACCAAAAATCTTAAACTATACCTATTGTGACATATTTATCCTAAATTTTTTTCTATAAAACCAAAAATCATAAACTTATGCCTATGTGACACATTTAACATATATCAATGTTTTGTCAATGAATACTTAAAAATCTATCTATGTGGAAGTCGGAAAATAAACAGTGTTGACATGACACCCACATGATTTAACTGAAATAAAAACGATATTATTTTGATTGAAAAATCATCTAACGGAACTTTGACGGGAAATACATGTGTTATGGGATTTTTTATGTCACAAAAAGGGCTTAGGTAAATGTGTTACAGCAAGTATAGTTTGGGGTTTTATATATCACAAAAAATAAATTCAAGTAAATATTTTACAATGGACAAAATTTAGAATTTTTAGTGACTTTTTCTTTTGACTATAGGCAGATCATTTGCAAATAGTACACCATGCGTATTTATATCCCACTAACAGTAGTTACAAACAAAAAGTTGTCACTGACAATTCCCTAATTACAGTTATTGATACATGTTCCCCGAGAATCTAGGCACGCTTCTTGGGCGTTGATAAACATTATCCAAAAAGAGTTCCAACTTCCCAGATTATCGGGGCTACCAACCATCAATCTTGTATTGATATCGATATGCCTTCTTTATCTTCGAACTCCAATGCTTAGAAAAATCTGTAGTAACAAGACCGTCAATGAACTTTGTCGACTGGCGACGCCTTCGTGGATGACTTCTATCACATCCATGGTTGATGATTTTGTTAATGAGTTATGAATTCTCCTCAATTGGACCGCCTCATTCATTGATGACCTCTTTGACCAAACCTAACATAGTCGATCGAGCTCACTATTTGTCGATAATAAAAAGCTAGTCATTTTTTTGTGTGAACAATTTCAACACCCTTCTTTCTAAACAACTTCTTTTGACCAATTTAGAGAACGACCAAAAATTTTTTTTTTGTCTCTCGTCCTTGGGAGGTTTATAGACTTTGGCGTAGTGGAAATTTTGGGGATGCATCTTTATTATGTTTCATGACCTTATAATTTTTTTCTTTTTGCTAGAACATGACCGTTATAGTTGATCTGTACATCTCCTATATTTAAACTTGTGTGAAGAGGACAATTCATGGACACAAATTCATATAAGTTGAAAGTTTTTTGTATTATCTCCATGTATATTGATATTGACGTAAATATGTAAAGGGAATGTTTTCTCTACATAGACTAGTCATGAACCCGCACGTTCTGCAGACATACATATTTACTATTGTAACCATAAGATTACATGTATTTTCTAAGATTATTCTTCATATTACATGTATTTTCTAAGATTATTCTTCATAGGAACATATATATAGAAATTGAATGCTCGTAGAAACTTTACATACACTTAATTTTGGATTAATCCCTTGAAATTGGGTGGAGAAAATTTTATCAGTAGACAACCACAAAATCTTTCAGCTCCGGACTGTTGGAACTAGATTTCCATTCCAGCAGAGGCTGTGCGGCTTCCTCCGCGTTTGCATTTGGATCAGAGGCTGCTGAAGCACCGCCGGTGAAGAAAGTGACGAGGACATTTACAATGGTCACAACACTGAAAATGAAGAGTTTTAATAAGACGGATTCGCGAGAAGTCACGACTTCCTATCTCTCTGCTTGAACTTTTTGTGAGATACGGTGTTGTTTGAGCGTGCTAACTAGTGTGCGGTGTCGGATTTTATTGCTGGAGTCTGCACGAAGAGGGACAAAACACCAGAAAAATCATCATCTTTCAATTCTGCTTTAGGAATCCCCTTCTTCTCCACTTTCTGAAGTTTCAATTTGCCATGAACAGATGAGACTTCAGCGTGCTTCATGTGTTACCTTTTTTTCTTAACGCGGTACATGAATCATCATCATCAAACCAAACACTCAAGACAGACAAAAACTGTCATCCACTCGCCCACTGACTAATCACTACAGCAGAAATGAACTAATATTGGACCTTCATTCGTGCTCAATGGAGTTTCATAGTTAGATATCTGTGCCTCCTGCGTCCTCAGTCTCAGTTGAAGTTGGCATGGAAATTCTTCACTCAAGACCTGACTATTTATGGATTCATGGGTTCACTCATGGTGAGCCAGTAATAATTTAGCAATATGCACCTTATGTTTTGGGGAAGTATCTTCAAGTCAAGCAAGCACTAAAACTCTGACGAAGCATCCAGATTTGTTCATCTAGAATTTATTTCTCTCAATGAACATAATTGAAAGGATCTTTCCCAAAATCAAATCTTCAAGATTGATTAATACATCACTCACTGAGCTTCCTTAAATTTTCCATTTGTTTTATGGTGCTTTCACTTTTGCAACTACTAAACAACACATCTCTTTCATGCCCTCAGCTCAACAGCAGAAGCTTTTCAGTTCACCCAATGTGACCTCAGAAAATGGCTTTACCAAGGGCACTTGTACATGAAGTAATAGCGAGACTCTTTTCATGCTTGGCCAAATGCAAGGATCCACTTGCAAACATGCAAACGCCAGTTTTGTGATCAACACCACGTCCTCTGCATCTCTGCCCACGGAAGGGGAGAGGTGTCAATCCAACACATCCTAGAGTAGAAAGTCCAAACCAACCTTTACCAGTGATGAAGATGATGGACCTGAAATGGAGATGAGATCTCCCCGGTGTTATCCCAAAACCACTTCCGTTGCTAGCACTCCAAAGCCATAAATGTTGCATTTTTCTGTGACTGCTGGCGAGTGTGCAAGCTCTAGAATTCACAAAAGGCATATCTTAGTAGCTGATTACAAAAAATGTAGGCTTTACTAGCTTGGAGCATAGAAAGAAGGGGGATATCTAAGAGGAAAATTTGGTAACATAACCTCAAAAGCCGTCATTAGTTATAAGTAAACCAATTTCATGGTTAAAATCTCATAATCTAGATTCATGCACCAGTAAAATTATTTTCCTCGTATCCTAATAAATATGCACACAGCTTTTTTTAACACCAACATATTCATGTTGAATTTGTTGTTATGATTCCAAGGATGGGATAGAGAAATATGCTCATAGTTAAGTCTAGAGCTCTGAAGAAATGTTAATAATAGATAACATGGACAGGTGACAGACTAGCTGCCTGGCAATGCAGAGATTGTAGAAGAGCATTAAAAGCTATGTATACGAATGTTGATTAGTGTTGCTTAAATGTGAATTAGAGGTTAAGATAGGACCCTGGAGCAATGTATCCAAGTGTACCTGCCAAAGAAGTCCAATTTGATGAATCTGGTTTGAGGAGCCTAGCTATACCAAAGTCAGAA
Source organism: Corymbia maculata (assembly GCA_014182735.1). NCBI lineage: Eukaryota > Viridiplantae > Streptophyta > Magnoliopsida > Myrtales > Myrtaceae > Corymbia > Corymbia maculata. Next base: position 6,520,601 of record CM024689.1, on the reverse strand, counting down.
ATGCGAGCCTCATAATCAGCATCCAACAGAACATTGTTGTTTGTCATATCTCAATGAATCCATGAGGGGAAGCGATCATGGTGCGTATAGGACAATGCACTCGCCACTCCTATGACAATATTTACCCTCCTGACCCAGTTTAGCTCCATCAGCACTTTGTCATCGTTTAAGATTCTTCTTATGCTTCCTCTCTTAAGGAACTCATAAACCAAAAATGAGTGTCTTGAATGCAGGCAGTATCCATAGAGCTTCACAATGTTGCGGTGGCATATATTTGCCAGGCAACTTACCTCCCTCTCCAAAGAGGTAATCCCAACCACTCACCATCTTCGAACAGATGAAGCTTCTTCACTGCAAGAATTCGATCTGGAGACAGCTCAGCTTTGTAAACAGCTCCAAATCCTACCTCTCTAACCAACACAGCTATTCTGACCACAAGCTTCTTCCCCCTCTCTCTGTTGGTTTTCTTGAGCAAGGAAGAAGTGCATGCTCTTAGACCAGCCACGACAACACATACGCCTTTGTTATTCTAAATTGCTGCATATGGAGCCATGCGAAAGGCCTTAATGTCTGGGAGTGGCCCCTCCAAGTCATTATACGATATGTCAACAGACACAAGACCTAACTTATTGTAGAAACTATTTGGAACCGAACCAAACAAGCCATTATGGGAGAGATTTAAGTCAGCTAATGCAGTCAGCTTTCCAAGATCCTGAGGTACTTCTCCCTCCAAGAAGTTACTGGATAAATTGAGAATTTGCAGAAATTCAATCCTTCCAACCTCTGAAGGAATACTTCCTCAAATCACATTTCCACTCAAGTTCAAGTACCATAATTTTCTACAATGTCCTAATCGTGCAGGAATCAGACCACTCAGACTGTTGCTTGCCAAGTAGAGCTTTTCTAGACTTGAGAAAAGCCCAATCTCATGAGGAATGTCACCTGAAATATTGTTACCATGCAGAGAAAGATCTATCAATGAAACTAATCTTCCCAATTCATGAGGAATCCTTCCAGTGATGTAATTCAAAGATAAGTCCAACACTCTCAATTGAGTCATATTCCCAATCGGGGGGGGGGACTAACCAAAAATTTCATTGTCAGAGATTCGCAAGCTCTCCAAACTACTACATAGTCCCCAGGTCCAAGAGAGCTGGCCAGAGAGTTGGTTAAGGCTCAAGTCAATGGTTTTAACTTGGGGTATACAACAAAATCTTCCGTTATATTTCCGCTAAGTTGATTTCCCTGAAGGCAAAGCCTAACTAAGCTGTTGCAATTCCTCACGCTTTTTGGGATGGGACCATTCAAGTGATTGTCAAATGCTGTAAAGACTTCCAGTGACCCACCGAGGCATAAATTTTCTGGAAGCAGCCCCGTCAGTTCATTTTCAGCCAGAGTAAACTGAACTAAGCAAGAAAGATTATTCAATTCATGAGGAATGAAACTAGTTAAAATGCAGAAGCAATATGGCTAGATTAACCAAGTTCCCAACTGATTTTGGGATCGAACCATTGAGACTCTTATAAGTGGGGTTAAAGCTCGCAAATCACCCACTTCCTGGGGAATAGGTCCGGAAAGATCATTGAGGTGAGAGAGAGTTCTACTAGGTTGCTCATGCTCCCAATAGATGTAGGGATGAAACCATGGAGATTATTCCCAAACAAAGTGAGGCGAATAAGGGATCTCAATTTCCTCACTTCTCGAGGAACTGAACCAGAAAGATAATTTTCCTGGAGGCAAAATAGAGTTAGCTTGGTCATGTTTACTATGCAAGTGGGAATTGAACCAGTCAACTTGTTCCAACTAAGATAAAGTACAGACAGGGAATTGATTGCACAAATTTCAGGAGGAATCGATCCTGAGAGGTATTGTTCGCCAAGCGGAGAAGTGTTGGGTTCCCCAGTAAGTCAATAGAAGTAGGAAGAGCACCTGTGAGATTGTTGCCTGAGAAACTGAGCTCAAAAAGGGAGTTCAACGTAAATATTTCCTCCGGGATAGGCCCCCTCAGTTGATTCTGACAAAGGTTAAAAAAGCCTTAGACTGGTCAATCTACCAAGAGTAGAAGGAATGATCTGGGAGAGAGAGTTGAAAGAGAGATTAAGAGTTGATAGTTTAGAGAGGTTTCCTATGGATAAAGGAATGGGGCCACGAAATGAGTTGTTCGATAGATCCAGGCCAATTAGATGAGGAACAGCGGTGAAATTTAGAGCACCAAGCATACCTCCCGAGCCCATAATCGAAAGATTTAGACTTGCGACGATTCCTGGACCGTCACAGGTGATTCCCGTCCAATTGCCAGAGCATGCACTCTCCCACCGTCATGAGGACAGGAGAGACTGGCTTTGACTGTCAAGAGTGGATTTCCATTTCAGCAGAGTTTCTGCTGCCTCCTCTGCGTTCCCATATTCGTCTTCAAGAGGGAAACCGGGAGTGGTAGTTGAAGCAAAGCCAGGGAATAAGGTGAGCACTATTCCAATGATCACGACACCCAGACTGAAGTCGAAGAGCTTTAGGAAGACAGCTTTGTGACATTGCGGTTCGTCTTTAAGCGAAGAGAGAACCATGGTTCAGCGTCTTTCGGAATCACAGCGCCTATCTTCCTCTGCTTGAACTAGAACTGTGTGCGTTGCGGTTTGTATCAATGAGCCTATGGATTAGCATTTAATAGCAGGTGGCCAATCTAACATGGTAATATATTTCTGGCCTTTGGAAATTATCTCTTGTTATCTTTCCATGGGAGAATACTAGTCGATGCATATGACTTGTCATCATCATAGACAGGAACAACGTACACAAGGGATGACATTTAACCCAAAGACCTTGGCAAAAAAAAGAGCTCACGTACCAAAACTTGACACTAAAGATACTTAAATGCTAAAAGTTATGAAACGTATATTTAAATGTCACTTATTTTGAAAATTAGATCATTTCAATGCCAAATTAGGCAAACTTCGCTAGAAATTCTATATGTCATTTTTTTAATAATTTTATTTGTTTACTAGCTCGCTGGAGATCCACCTTAGCTTACCCTAACCCAAAACCACGTCGTTTTGGCCAAGTTCAATTTTTAATATAAATATTAACTAAATAATATTAAAAACTTAAATTTATTATATATATATATAAAAAAAAAAAAACAACAACAACAACAACAAAGCACATGCTCACCTACCTATGGCCGTTGCTCCATCACTGGTTGGGTGGCGATGATGGTCGGTGAAGGCCAACAATGTGAGAGGGCGCACCCTCTCCTAGATCTAGATGAGAGTGGGCGACCTCCCCAAGATTTGGAAGAGGATTGCACCCTCTCCCGCCATCGGTCATCATTGCAACCCCACCCAAATTTCGGAGAGGGTCGCACCCTCTCCTGTCATCGGCCGTCGCCACTACTCTACCAACATTGGGGTAGCGACCACAGGCAAGGGAGTCTCCTTCTGCTCTTGGCTTCTTCTTTTTTTTTTTGAATTTAATTAATTTTCATATTAAATATTGAACCGGGCAAAATGACATCGTTTTGGGCTCTAATATAGATATATTTAGCCACGTATGCATTTTGTCCTGATTTTCTCGCCATTGATACTTAACTAATCATTTTTATTTTTATTTTAGCATTTAAGTGTATCTTCCTAAACTTTTAACAATTAAGTATTCCCCGGTGTTAAGTTTGACACTCTACGGTCTGCATCCAAAGACCTCAAGATGGAAAATCCTGTACTCTTTGAAAAATCTTGCCGATAGAGAGTAAAAGTCTTTCCTCAACTTGTCTACCCATGACTCGGTCAGCCACGAAAACAAAAGGGGACATCTACCGCTTTTCCTGCTCTTCGATCCCTCAAGTGGGTTTCTCTCGGAGTGTTCTTGCCTCTAAATCTTTTCCAGTAGCGGATAATTCGACACCGTAACACTCGATCCACCATGTCTACAATGTGAATCGGTTGCCCCTCCCAGCTAAGCTTTCCCTTCAGCGTTAAAGGTGTGTAATCGGATTCATTTTCCAAATTTTAGGAATATATTTTGGCAACAAGGATCCATGAAATATGTTATGGACCCGGGATAAGTATTGTGGAAAATAATTAATGCATTAGCACTACCCTTTTTTCTACAGCACTTAAAAAAGAAAAACTGCATTTAAATTGAACATCTACAGACAGGAAACGATGCAGCTCTTTCCCTGTCAACCGCTTCCTCAAAATGTTCAGCTACCTCAACCATGGACACCATCCAGCTCACCCAATCTGACATCCGAGAATGGCTTCACTAAAGGCAATCGAATCGAAAGTCCTTGACAAACATTTTGCATGGTGGGTCGATGATGAGGATCGACTCGCAAACATGCCAGAGCTAGTTCAGTGATCGAGACCACATTCTCCGCATCTTTGCCTAGAGGAAGCGAGAGACGTCAGTCTAGTACATCTTGCAGTAACATTCCGGCGGAGTCGATTTGTATTGACAATGTCAAAGACTGGCATGAGCTCGAGATGAGATCACCTGGATGTCTTCCCATAATTACTTCTAATGCTACTATTCCGAAACTATAAACGTCACATTTTTCTGTTACTGCTGCTGAATATGCTAGCTCTGCAACGTATAAGAGTCGCATTAAGTTGTCATCCGGTAAACATTATGCACTCCAGTTGATGAAAAGGAATTGAGCCAAAGGTACAGATAGCAATACATAATGCCAAAAAAAGTGCAAGCGCGTACATACCTGGTGCTATATATCCACGTGTACCAACCAATGAAGTCCAATTAGATGAATCTGGCTTGAGAAGCCTTGCTGTGCCAAAATCAGAAACACGAGCTCCATAATCACCATCCAGAAGCACGTTGTTGCTAGTGATGTCTCTATGAATCCATGGAGGAGAGCAATCGTGGTGCATGTAACACAATGCATCCGCCATGCCTTTGATCGCACTCGCCCTCCTGGCCCAATCAAACTCCATCGCCATCTCGTCGTCACTCAAGGCCCTTCTCAAGCTTCCTCTTTCCATGAATTCGTACACCAAGAATGAGTGTCTAGGATGGAAGCAGTATCCATAGAGCTTGACGATGTTACGGTGTCGTATATTTGCCAAGGCAGTGGCCTCCCGCTTTAGTGACATTAACCCAAAAATTTCATCGTGGGCGCATGCATTTTCTTCACTGCAAAAGCTTGATTATCAGATAGCTTGGCTTTGTATACGACTCCGTATCCTCCCTCTCCCACGTAGTACTTGGAATCAAATCCTTCTGTGGCTTTAATAATGTTTTCGTACACCATTTTTCCGTCATAGCTCCATATTGCAAAAGCATCTCCTGGGACTTGCGCTTCCAATGAGTCTGGGTCTCTTCTTTTACCCCTTTGGCAAGTCAGAAATATCACTCCAATGAATAAGGATGTGAGGATGATGAAGCTGATTAGTGAGAGAATGATTAGAATCATAAACTTGTTTCCTTTCTCACTGCCAGTCCTCTCGGGGCATTCTTCAAACCAGCCACAACACCACACAACCCAGCTTTGTTGCCTGCAACTGCGCTGTATGGAGCATCACGAAAGGCTTTGATGTTTGGGACTGCACCCTCTAGGTCGTTGTGGGATATATTCACAGATACCAATCCCAACAGATTGTTGAAACTTTGGGGTACGAAGCCAGAGATGCTGTTGTAGGATAAATTCAATGATTCCAAAGTGGTCAACTTCCCAATGCTTTCTGGTATATTTCCTGCCAAGAAGTTAAAAGAAAGATCAAGATGACGCAAAAACTGCAAATTGCCTATCTCCGAGGGAATACTGGCTCGAATTTCATTGTTGCTCAAATTCAAGTTCCACAAGCTTCTGCACTGTCCTAACTGTTGTGGAATCGAGCCGCCAAACTTATTGCTTCCTAAGTTGAGCTTCTCCAGTGTAGACAAATAACCAATCTCGGGAGGGATATTACCAGAGATTTTGTTATCATGTAGATCAAGATTGAGCAGTGAAGTCAATCTTCTCAATTCCATCGGAAGGCTGCCGGTAATATAGTTCGATGAGAGGTCCAACACCTTCAGCTGAGTCACATTCCCAATCATGGGATGTATCCCACCAGAAATGTTATTACTGGAGATTCTTAAGCTTGTCAAGTTGAGGGAACATCCCCATTTTGAAGAAAGCTCACCATAGAATTGGTTATAACTCAAGTCAATGTACTTCAAGTTGGGACATGCACCAAAATCTTCTGTCAGGTTTCCTGTGAGCTGGTTTCCATCGAGTCGAATCCTCAATAAGCTACTGCAATTCTTCAGGCTCTTAGGAAGACGACCATTGAAGCGATTATTAGATGCTGTGAAATTTTCAAGTAACCCTCCGAGGCATATGTTATCTGGTAGTCGCCCTACAAGCTTATTTTCACCTATGGAGAATTCTAAGATTATTCATTTCATCTGGAATAAAACCAGAAAGATGGTTATAGTGCAACCTCAGTACACTCAAGGTGACTAATTTTCCAATTGATCTTGGAATTGACCCGTTGAAACTATTTTCTGACAGGCGAAGTTCCTTCAGATGTCTCAAGCTTCCAACTTCTTCAGGAATGGAGCCGGAAAGAATGTTTGAAGTGAGGACTAATAAAGTTAGGACAGTCAAGTTTCCGATAGACATAGGAATCGGGCCACTAAAATCATTATCAGAAAATGTAAGCTTTTCTAGAGATCTCAACCTTCCTATTTCCTGGGGAATTGGGCCAGAAAAATAATTGTTTTGGAAGTTAAGGACGTTTAGACTACTCAGATTTCCTATAGACGAAGAAAGAGAACCGGTTAATTTGTTCGTTTGGAAAGAAAGGAAGGTAAGAGAACTTAGCGTGTAAATTTCTTGAGGAACCAGCCCCACGAGATTGTTGTGCCCCAAGGCAAGAAAGGTTAAGTTGCTCAATTTTCCCATAGAACTAGGAATATGACCGGTGAGATTGTTGTCATACAAGGTGAGGCTTGATAGAGAGTGCAGCATTCCTATTTCTTTGGGGATAGTTCCCTGGAGACAATTCCCATCAAGGTAGAGAATGCTTAGACTGCTCAACTTGCCTATTTCGAGAGGGATTGTGCCAGAGAGCAAGTTTTTAAAGATAGACAGAGTGGACAACTTAGAGAAGTTACCAATGGACGAAGGAATGGGACCGTAGAGTGAGTTTGCCGAGAGATTCAGGCTAATTAGATTTGACAGAGCAGTGAAGTTAAGTTTGCTGAGCGGACCTTGCAAACCCATATTAGTGAGATTAAGCTCCGAGACACTTCCTGAGCCATCACACCTGATCCCTCTCCATATGCAAGGGTCATCCCCTCGCCATGAAGATAAAAGAGCTTGACTATAATTGTCCACACCAGATTTCCACTCCAGCAGAGCATGTGCTTCCTCTCCTTTCGCAGTTCCATTGCTCGCTTGAGCACTGAAATGAGCTGGAGAAGCAAAAGCCAGAACAAGAGATGAGGCGAAAACTGCAATAGTGATTGTACTGATGTAGGGCAGTAACTTCATGGAAACAAAATTGGATTGAGATTTATCTGTAAATATGGAAGAGACCGTGACTTGGGTCATAAGTCTCTGCACTAAAAATTTGTATGATATTACTTCAACTACATGCTGAAGCATTTATAGCTAGACCTGAACTTCATGAGCCTTATCGAACACGTGCATAATAGCTTTCAGCCCGTCTTTCAAACAGTCACAAAGAGAAAGGACTTTGTTCTGATTAATTGGTTGAAAGTGTCCATCTTCTTCAAGTTATGGAGGATAGATCAAGAGTAAAATTAAATGGGCGGGGGCGTCACCCTCAAGCTTGGTCATCCAATTTGTTCTAACATGCAGATGGGTTCTTGATCAAAGGCGGACTCGTGACCCATAAGCATCAGGTCAACCACCAGAAGAAGTGCATTTGTTTCACCAGTTAGAAAAAGCCACAATTCCTAGACTCTGTAAAGACAAAGCAAGTTGACCCAAGTCATGCGACACTCGCGTCCAGCTTAAGCTCCGGTCAATTTGCTTCCTGAACATGGATTGAAAATAGCTGTATATCAGTTCGAAAGTTTGAGGGGTCCTCCAATCTGGTGCACGACATTGACCTGGAGCAACGAGGCAAAAGCATTTGTAGCTCGGGCGTCATGAATTTCCTTGATGAAAAGGACAGGTTTAATATCAAGACAACTTAAATTTCATGCCCCATTTTAGGGGATAAGAACATTATGATCCACTCAATAGAAGAATCTTTGATGAGATATCTACTCTTCCTTTGAAGTAGTCTTCTTCTGGAGAGTCAAGGTTATTGTATGATGAAAAGGATAGGTCTATTATGTAAACAGAAGTTGAATTTTCGTCTCCCGATTTAGTGGGTAGAAAATCATGATCCCCTCAGCAGAAGACTCTTTGATGAGATGTCAAAGTCTTCCCCTTTGATAAGACTCTTGGCACTCAGCTCCCCACACTACTATAGATGGGCTGTTCTTTGTAGGGATGATGATAACGATCAGCCGTTCAAAGGTCTATTTCTGTCCCCATTGAATTAGTCTCCTTGCACTCAGCTCACGGCACTGAATATAACTTCTATTCTGTCTATTGAATTAGTCTCCTTGCACTTAGCTCACGGCACTATGATTATAACATCAAGAGATCATAGACAAGTCCAAGTTCGTCAACATATCTAATCGTATTCACTTTCACTCGAAACTAGGAATCAGCGAATTATAGGCCAACTAAATTATTATTTTTTGTTTGAAATTAGGTTATATTCACCACACCAAACTAAACCAAATTTTCGATGCGGGACTTTTTACCTAGCACCCTCACACAAACATCTTGAGTCTATAGATGGGCCGTTCTTTGTAGGGATGATGATAAGGTCCGGCCCCTCAAAGGTCTATTTCTGTCCTTATAGAAGTAATTTTTGAGATATTAATCCCCGAAATTGAAGATATTACGAAATGTGAGACTACCTAGTTTAACAAGGCACCATGCTTTGCAGGGATGATGATAACGACCAGCCGTTCAAAGGTCTATATCTGTCCCTATAGAAGTAACTATTGAGATGGTAATCCCCAAAATTGAAGGTATTACAAAAGCTGAGACTACCTTATTTAATAAGGCAAAGATATTTCTAGCAATGGACAAATAGTTTCAGTTCCCCGATAGCATCAACATCGCCAAATATAAAAGTTCAAGTATTGCACACCTCAAATGTCAAAACTTAACATGGGAACACTTAAATAACAAAAGTTTTGAAATATACACTTAGTGTTAAAATCGAAGAAAAATGGATCACTTAAATACCCACGGCAAAAATTTTGATCAAAGTGCCAACATGGCATTTTTCCAACGAGATAAGAGCATAAAAACATCTTTTTGGCACTAAAGTCTCTAGATAAGTATAAAATAATGTCGTTTTGTCTCGTATTTGAATTTTAATATAAATGTTAATTAAAATCAAAAAGAAAAAAGAAGAAGATTGCAAAAAGCTTTGGCGAGAACTTGCACAGCCCTTGTCGCCTCCACCCCACTGTGCTAGGAATGGCTGACAACAATGGGAGAGGATCAACCGGGGTTACCAGATCCTGGCCAGTGGCTGACAACCCTAGCTCACTAACGCTGAGAACCTATAAGCCCTTGCCCTGGCCCTCCCCCAAATTCTGTGAAGGTCATCAGCCTCAACTAGTTGGGCCTAGGGCTGCCACCATCACTAGGACAGATTTAAAATGAAAATGTATTGATTCAAGCCTTCATGTATCATGTTGAGTTCACAAATCACAATAAATCTTGCTCTGGAATATGTTTACTAAATCGTGTATTAACTGTTTGAGGAAATGCCTAAATGAAGTGCTGCCAAAACCCTTATAGTTGGATCGTTCCTTTTAAACCTAGTTTAATGCATTGATTATTCTTGCATTTTGTGTTTTTTCTGCGATTTCATGGCATATCCACCATTTTTTTTCCAGTCGCTGGAGAAGAAATACCCCCACCGGAGTTACATTCCCCTCATCAATGAATTCTGTCATTCAAGGCCAACCTAGTCGGTTCTTTCTCCGCATTATAGTATTTTGGTGATTGTTTGTCCGTTGAAGATGTTCGATTTGAGGAATTTAGCTTTGGCACAGATATTTTCTAATGTTGTTGCAGTCGCTAGAGCGAGCCATCGGAGTTGGTGGCCAGAACAAGTGACCGCCAATTGATGGTGGATTGGCAGCAACGTTATGCCGGCAACAATGCGTATGGATGATGGCTTGTTGCCGGTAGCTGGGTTCGATTAAATTGCAGAATGAAAGAAGTTGCAGGGGCTGCCTTGCCGAAGCCTGCTGCAATCTTCTTCTTCTTCTTTTTTAATTTAATTTAATTAATATTTATATTAAAATAAAATAACTTTATTTTGGCTAACTCTTTGCTAACTCATTTTTCTAGTGAGCCACGTAGGCGACTTATATTATTAAATATAAGTAATATCAGATTTCCAGCAACTTTCGCTGGACTTTACACTTAAATGTCCCATTTAAATATACCTTTCAGAATTTTTGACACTTTATCTTCCCATACTAAGTTTTCGTACTTACATTGTACTTCCACCAGAAAAGTTCAGATGTCAAATTCTTGATATCTAATCTCATCAGTTAGGGTAATAAATATAACTTGCTTTGAGGAATGTACAGGGGTTCAAGCTTTATTTAATTGAAATTTAATGAGAAATAACCCTTTAGCTTAGATTTCACGTAGAGGAAAATGCATATTCAGACGGGGTATATTCAAACCGGTAGGACCGCAAATAAGTTTAATTGCATCTGTCAAGGAAAGTTGCCATGAAGAACTAGAGTTGTCTTGAGAGTTGCAAATTACCAAACAATGAAGATTGATGCAATCCCATCCTTGGAAGATGGTGTAAATAATTTGCCATCTTGCAGGAGATAGATACACCACTAGATCTGCCAATAGAATTTCATAAATCATCTCTTACATGTGTCAGCACCAGTTCCTGATATTATGCTTGCAGCCATGTTGATTTTAATCCAATTCAATTCGCATGCGTTTGGCAACTTTAAATTAACCAAGCTAATTTCAATGGCAAAGCGGAGTTCACGAAATCCATACCAATATTTGTGACTGGTAGCCGACCTTCTAATTTTAAGTAACAAGACTGAACCTCATCTGATTAGTGAGAAACACACCAGTACATAATATGCACTGTAATGGTAGTTTCCACGTTCACCACTACTTCTATCACATACGTGCTTTATTGGAGCTATCAGTAAGCTGTAACAGGGAAAAAAATGGATAGGCCAAGCTTAAAAGCGCTTCTTCTTTTTTTTTTTAAATATGTCTCTATGCTACTGATTCAACCATGGAAACAATTCAGTTCACCTAAGGTGACCTTGGAGATTGGCTCTAGCGGCATGTGAACTGACATTACTACCAAGATTTTCTTCATGTTTGGTCGGTGCCGAGGATCTCCTGCAAGCATGCAAATGCCATTTTTGCAATTGTCATCAGGTCCTCTGCATCCCTTCCTGTCGGAGGTGAGAGATGTCCATCCAACACATCATGGACTCCAATCCCATTTGAGGATGATTAATATGATGCAGATGAATTTGAAGTATATCTTCCGGATGCTTTCTCATAATGACTTCCTTAGCTACAGCTCCAAAGCTATAGCAGTCACATTGTTCTGTGACTATTGGTGAATATGCAAACTTTGGAATGTACAAGCAGGCAGACCTTAAGTTACGAAGTCGATTGCATACCATTTTATTACTACTAGCTTTGGAACAACGAAAATGAAGAGGAAGCTCTGCCCAACGATCAGTATAGGCCTTTCATATCATTAGAGATCTAGTATAACAGTTGACAACATTTACCTACGGACATACGCCCGTGCATGCCTTAGCTTATAAACACGTGTGCACATATGTAATTTTGCAAACAAGAACTACATTATTAGTTTGATGTTATTCAACATATGCAAGAAATCACGTGGCCCTGAAAATTAGCAGTTCTCATGAACTAAAATTAGATGTTAGGTAATGCAGAGATAAATTGAGGAAATCTCCTGTGAAGGTAGTCCCATGTCCAGGCATAATGAGATTACGGTTTTTCCTGGGACAGAGGATAGGAAGCAAGAACACACCTGGAGCCATGTAGCCAAAGGCATCAGCCATTGCAGTCCAATTTAAAGAATCTGGTTTCGAAAGCCTCACCAAACCAAAGTCGGAAACATGAGCATCGCCACCAGCATCCAGAACAACATTGTTGCTGATCAAGTCTCAATGAATCCGCAGAGGAAAACAATCATGGTGCATATAAGACAGTACAAATGCCCCCCGTTTTATGACATTGACCCTCCTGGTCCAATCAAACTCCATCACCTTCACCACCTTCACTTCTTGCTGATGAATTCTCTTCGCAGCGAAAACTCGACCCTGAGACAACTTGGTTTTGTATGCAACTATGAATCCTCCCTCTGCCACATAATGTTTAATATTTATAGAAAAATCCATCTGCAGACTCGAGAATACTTTCACATTCTGCCGTTGTAGCTCCATATTGCAAAGTGATCCGCGATTTAGGCCTCCTTTGAGCCATTTGTTCTAATTCTTCCTTCTTTTGAGAGTTCGAGGAACAAGTCCAGAAAAGATAAAGAATGAGAAGTAAAATTCTTACAGGTGAAAGAACTGTTGGAACTGCAAACTCATTCCTTTTACCAGAATCTCGCATGCCTTCAATTCAACTACCGGAGTTCATTCTTTGCCATATTGACTGTGCTTAGCCCAGATAATGCCCTATCTCGGGAGAAATATCTCCGGAGATTCAGTTATCTTGTGGAGCACGAAGTTCTAATGAGGTCAGTCTGACTCAATTCCATGAAATGACTCTGCTCGTACGATTTGAATATACAGCCAAGACCTGGAGGTGAGTTCTCTGTCCAATCATAGGGGCTATCTTGCCATATCTGTTGTTATGGGATCAATTCAACTTCGACAAATTATGCATAGTTCCCATTTCCAGGATAGCTCCCCATAAAAGTGGCTGGAATAAAATCAACATAGCTCAGATTAGGGTAGACATCAAACTCTTCTGCTATATTCCCAATTAAGTGATTTCCTTCAAATCGAAGCTTCCATAAGTGACAATTCTTTAAGCTCTTCAAAGTGCGACCATCCAGATGGTTGTTGCTTGCTGTAAAACATTCCAACAACCCTCGATGACATGTTTTCTGTGGTAGCTGCCCTGTGATTTCATTACCACTTAAGTAAGGTTGATTCAAAAGTGTAAGATTCCTTATCTCATGAAGAATGATGCCTGAGAGATGGTTCGTGTGCAAATTAGGTGCACTCAAATTAACCAACTTCCCAATAGAAGCCGAGATTGGACCAGTGAGATTATTTTCTGCCAAAACAAGTACTTTTAGAGCTCTCCATTCTCCCACGTCCCCAGGAATTGGAGAAGGGATTGGGCCATCGAGATTAATCTGTGACAAAGAAAGCTCTTAAGAGTGCTCATAGTTCTCCTACTTCTCAAGGAGTCAGTCCAAAAGATTATTGCAGGAAGAGGTACAATAGAGTTAGGTCACTATACTTCTCATAAACTTGGAATTGGACCTTCAAGATGATTATTTTTTGAAGCTCTCAATTTTCCTATCTCTGGAGGAACTGTTCCGGAAAGAGTGTCGCCTCACAAGCTAAGAATGGTTACTTGTCTAGTTTCCCTACTGAAGTTGGAATGGGACCTATGAAACTGTTTTGAGTGAAATTGAGCTCCAAGACGGAGCCCAACATCCCCATTTAGTATTTCATCAAGCACTGATAGTTGATGGAGATTTCAGATATATGGAGGAATGGGGCCACTTATGGAATTGTGTGAGGTTGAGGCCAAATTGGAGTGGAAAGAGGAGAAGTCAAATTTGGCAATAGTACCTCTCAAGCCCATGTCTGGAAGGTTAAGAAAGGTGACAGTGCCTGGTCGGTCACAGGCGGTTCCTGTCCGATCATCAGAGCAATCATTCATACCCTGCCAAGTAGACAGGAGAGATTGGGTCCAACCGTCGAGACTAGATTTCCATTTCAGTAGAGCCTGTTGTGCTTCCTCCGCATTTGCATTCTGATCAGTGGTTAATGAAGCAAGGCCGGTGGAGAGTGAGGAGGACAATTACAATGGTCATGGCACTGAGGAAGAAGAGTTTTAGATTAACCAAGTTGCCATGTTCCCAACTGACAGGGATGGAACCTTTGAGCCTATTTAGGCTAAAGTTCTCAAGTCACCCGCTTCCTGGGGAACAGGTCCTGAAAGATCATCAGAGGCGAGAGGGAGTTCTTCTAGGTTGCTCAAGTTCCCAATAGACGTAATTGAACCATTAAGATTATTCCCGTACAAAACAAGGACAATAAGGGATCTCAATTTCCCCACTTCTCGAGGAATCGAACCAGAAAGATAATTTCCCCAGAGGTGAAGTACAGTGAGCTTGATCTTGTTTCCTATGCAAGTGGAAGTTGAACAGTGAGCTCGTTTAAGCTAAGATAAAGTAAAGACAGAATTGATTGCATAAATTTCAGGAGGGATCGAGGTCTCCATCAAGCCGAGAAGTGTTAGGTTGCCCAGTAACCCAATACAAATGGGAATAGCACCTGTGAGATTGTTGAATGACAAAGTAAGCTCTGAGAGAGTTCAGCTTAAATATTTTCTTGGGGATATGCCCCCACAGATGATTGTAAGGAAGGTACAAAAAGCCTTACACTGGTCAATCTACCAAGAGCAGAAGGAATGCTCTGGGAGAGAGAGTTGACCGAGAGATAAAGCATTGACAGCTTAGATGAGGTCCAGGCTAATTAGATGAGGAAGAGCGATGAAATTTAGAGCACCAAGCATACCTCTTAAGCTCATGTTTGAAAGATTTAGACTAGTGATGACTCCTTGTCCATCAAGCGTGATTCCTGTCCAATCACTAGAGCAAGCATTCTTGCCCCACCATGAGGACAGGAGAGATTGGCCTTGACTGTCAAGAGTGGATTTCCATTTCAGCAGAGTTTCTGCGGCCTACTCACATTCCCATTTTCGGCTTCAAGAGGGAAACCAGGAGCGGCAGTTGAAGCAAAGCCAGGGAATGAGGTGAGCACTATTCCAATGATCACCACACCAAGACAGGAGTTGAAGATCTTTAGGAAGACAGCTTTGTGATACTGCGGTTTGTCTTTAGCGAAGAGAGAACCATGACTCGATGTCCTTCGCGATTATCTCTCTGCCCGAATTGAACTCTGTACGTGTTGCGGTTTTTGATTGTATGAACGAGCCTATGGATTAGCATTTACAGGAGGAGGCCAATCTAATATGGGAAAATACTTGTGGCCTTTGGAAATCATCTCTCATTATCTTCCTGTGGGAAAACACTAGTGGATTAATACGACTTATCATCATCTTAGACATGAATAATGCACACAAGTGATGACATTCAATCCAAAGACCTCAACATGGAAAATAATGTACTCTTTGAAAAATCTTGTCGACACAGAACAAAAATCTTTCCTCAACTTGTCTACCCATGACTCGGTCACTAGACTACCCCCTTGAAAAAATCCTTCCTGGGGTACAGACCTTAATTTTCACAAAGAGGAGCATATTTAACGCTTTGCCTGCTCTTCGATCCCTTTGGTAGGTTCCTTTCAGTGTACTTTTGCCATTGAATTTTTCCAGTAGCAAATAGTCCGTCACCTTAACAGTTAAGATTCACCATGCCTACAATGCGAATCGGTTGCCCCTCACAGGTAAGGTTCCCCTTCAGCATTAAAGGTGTCTACTGCGGTACATTTTCCAAATTTAGCAATATACTTTCGCAACAAAAATACATGAAATATGTTATCTACACAAAATAGGTTCCCCGTCAAGCTTGGTTGACAGAAGACAAGAAAAATAGGAGAAAGTTGTATTGTATTCATCTAATCCGTATACAAGTACAATGCTCTATTTGTATTGTGAGAATGAGAAGAAAAAAAGGAAATAATATATATGCTGATTACAATTTTCCTATTCACTAATCTAATCACGGATTGATTGAATCAATCAAAATCGTAATCAAAATCGATGCCACAATAGAATATTTAATAATATCCAATCATATTTCCAACATTGGTCATCTGTATTTTTTGAATATGTAGATGGGGTCTTGTTCAGAAGATGATTCGTGAACCATCAGCGTCAAGTCCAACCACCAGAAACGTGCCTTTATTTCCTAGAGCAAGCCACAGTTCCTGGGCACCGTCCAGACAAGGAAAGCCAACCAAAGTCAAGCGACACTAGCGTCACGTTTAATCTCCGGGCATTTCGCAACTTGAACAGCTAAGTAGGCAAAAGTATTTGTGGTTCGATTGTCATAAATCTTCAATCCGTTAGGTTTTGGCATGGTTTCGTCATTGTATATTTCACATAAGAAATAGTTCGACACATTAACACTTAATCCTTTCCCTCTACAATGCAAATCGATTGCCACTCATAAAGTAAGGTTTCCCTCCAGCGTTAAAGGTGTGAAATCAGACGTGTTCCAAATTTTAGGGATTTATTTTCAGAAGGATACATGAAATATGTCATAAGTAACATCATCAATTCTGTCCAATATTTGAAAGGGTGACACAAAAAACTCAACTTGCATATTTTTTGAGCAAGTAAAATTTGGATCAACAGGGCCTCTTTGTTTTTTTTTTTTTTTTTGGTAAAGTAAGTATATTAAGCTTTCAACCAAGAGATCATGTACAGAAAATAGACCTACGGCACCGGCAATCACTCTACGGGACAACATGTCACCAGAGTGAGGGGGTACCGTAGTCGCACGGAAGAAGAGAAGATTACAACTTCACAAAGGAGCCTAGGCGGCCCTATAAAAGTCTCACTCGGGACCTGTACTAAATATACATTGGTCTATTCCCCAACTCCGCTGCATTCTTCTATTACTGGGGTTATCCTCCACCCGCTTAGAAGCATCGCTTTATCCTTGACCGCCCTATAGAGGTATTGTTTTAAGGCCAGGAGATGAAGAGTGTGCGCTCGGAAGAGGATATCATTTCTAGTCTTCCATATTATATAGCATAGTGCACCAAAAGAGAACCGAGCAATCTCCTTGGAGAACCCACTTCCTAACAGTGAATTGATGGCCCAAAGAATATTGTTTCACCGTGAAGAGTTATACCAAGGAATATTGCATTTGGAAGCCCAAAACATGGCTAAGGAGTTGGAAGTACCACAGGCAAAAAATAAATGTTCTACCGAGTCGGGTTAAATATTACAAAAGGCACATACTGCATTAGGAATCCTTCCAAAGGACATAAGGAATACCTGGGTTGGAAGACGGTTTTTGACTATCAGCCAAAGGCAAAATTGGTAACAAGGGACTATGGCCTTGTTCCGGACAAAGGATGCCCACTGCACCAAGGGTGTCCTGCAAATAGCAGCCCATGCCGATGCCACCGTAAATTTACCTGAGGGATCCTCATTCCAGGTGAAGGAGTCCAGGCCTTGGGATAGGGGGGAAACCATAATTTGCTAAGCTATAAGCTCTTGGTGAATCGTTTGACCAAAGGGAGTGTATAGGTCTGCCACTTTAGTTTGCCTATTGAGATCCGATTGGTATATAAAAGAGTCTGAGAAGAGAGTAGAGAGCAGACCAATATCAAGCCAAGGATCAAACCAAAGCGAAGTGGACAGGCCATCCCCTATCTTCCACTTAAAAAGGGGGAGGGATTCACCTCTAAGGGCAAGGATTTTCCTCCAAGCCCAAGAACACTTTGTAGGAGGATTAGAAGTCCAGAAATCCTTGTGTTTGAGATGTATGGTATGAATCCATTTGCACCAAAGAAATTCTTTGTCAGTAAAGAGGTTCCATATGTGTTTCATCATGGTAGCTTTATTACTGTCACGAATCCTGCGAATACCTAAGCCCCCTTCCTGTTTGGAGAGGCAAACATTCTCCCACGACACTTTTGAACCTCCTGGACCCATGGTCGGCCCCTTCCATAAGAACTGTCTGCAGATTTGCTCTATTTTGTGCACTACTGATGAAGGCAGCCAGAAGATGGATGCCCAATATATATGGATTGCATGCAGGACAGATTTAATTAATTGCAATCTTCCCGTAAAAGAGAGAAAGCGATGTGTCCATGATTGAACTCTAGCAGTTAGAAGACTTACCAGGGCGTGGCAATCCACTTTATTTAGCCTCAATGTAATGATGGGTACACCCAGATAGCGAACCGAAAATGAACCCAATCTAAAGCCAAAAATTTGTAAAATTTGATCTCTAACCTCCAGTGAGCCCCCAGAGATGAAAACTTCACTTTTGTTGACATTTGGAGTCAATCCACTCCAAGCAGAGAACATGTCAAGCCCATTCTTAATGCATGAGATAGAGTCTAGACTCGCTTTACTGAACAAGAAGACATCATCAGCAAAGAAGAGATGAGATAGGCGAGACGCCCTACATCTCCAATAGTAGCGGTATTCTGGACACTGAGTATGGGAGTTTATCATAACTGTGAATAACTCCATGGCCAAGGTAAAGAGATATGGGGATATGGGATCGCCTTGCCTCAAGCCCCGCCCACTAGCAAAAAAACCATGAAGTTCGTCATTCATGGCAATGGAGAACTTTGGAGTGCAAACACATGTCATTATTAGATGTATGAAGTGGTTTGGAAAACCAAAGGCCTGAAGAGTTGTTTCTAGGAAGTCCCAGTTTAGAGTATCATAGTCTTTCTGAAGTCAACTTTGACGGCACATTTCAAGATATACGACTCAGTATGAAACCCACAGAAAAGCTCTTGAGCAAGGAGAATATTGTCAATAATTCTCCTCCATTTTATAAACGCAGTTTGAACTGGACTAATGAGGTCCGGAAGGACTGCAGTCATATGTTTCGAAAGGAGCTTAGTGATGCACTTATAAATGGTATTACAATATGCAATAGGCCGGTAATCTAACACCTATGTGGTGTTGGGGGTTTTAGGAACCAAAGCAATGATAGTATTATTGATCTCCTTTAGCATGCATCCAGAAACAATGAAATCCAAGACAGCTTCCGATACTGAGGGACCCACTATGTCCCAATTCTTTTTTAAAAAGTCCGCATTACACCCATCAGGGTCTGGAGCTTTATTTCCAGCAATGGAGAACATGGCATCACGGACCTCTGATGGTAGGAAGGGTTGGGATAAGAATGTAACCTGGTCCTCATTGAGCGGAGTCTGGATGACCTCTGTGATCTCCTAAATGAATGGTCTCATAGGCACCTCAACCAGAGCAATGATCTCCTGAAAGTATGAAACAAATACCCATTGGACTTCCCCCATGTTAGTAATCAAAAGACAAGAATTATCTCGGACCAAGATGATCCTATTGCGTAAGTGCCGATGGGTGACTGATTGGTGAAAAAATTTGGTGTTCTGGTCCCCCTCCTTGAGCCACCTAATTCTTGACTTTTGCCTGAATAGCGATTCCTCCTGAGATCTGAGATTATAGTAGTTCTTGATATGTAGATGTTCTAAGTCCACCAGTTCCCTATTAAAAGAGTCTTGGAGCAAAGCTTCTTGAGAGGTAGTAAGGGCCTGCTTAGTTTCAGATGCTCTCATGGTGACGAGCCTCTTTGTTTATGTATTCTCAAAAGCAAAAAGCAACTTACTTTCCCACCAAAATGTATAATATTATTCGAATTTAAAAAAAATTATGAAAAATTTGCATATGATTTACTTGCAAATTTTTTTATATTATGAATTTTTTTAATGTGTGTCAAATTAAGGAAAAGTCAAAATGTGTCGGCTGCAAAATTGTGATAAAGCAAAATTATATCCAGACATCGAAAGATAACTTCTAAAAATGCAATTACTTAAATTATAATAAGATGAATTTTTACGGGACCAACATAAATATTAACCATATTTAAATATTAAAAGGAGGTATGGAAGTTTAAGTACACACTTATATCGAATTATGTCATAATATAAGTTGTGTAAATTAATGTGAAAATATCATTATTACATAGTGTGATAATAAGACTATTTCTTTTCATTTTTCTTAGTAATTAATGCAATTGTTAGCAGAATCATGCACTCCGCAATTAGTTTTCGTTTCTAATATAACATAATGAGTTAATAATAAAATTCATGATGTCAGTAGGATGGAGAAATTGAATGAGAGAAGAATTGTAAATTTCCTCATATAAAGCATAAGTAAAGTTGGTTATTACAGGACAATTAAAAAGATTAAAACCAATTAAAAACAAGAGTTACTACCACAAAAAATTTCAAACTAGTACATGTGTGATAAATTTACCTTAAATTAATTTTTGGACCATTAATAATTCCAAACCGGTACACTTATAACATAGTTATTCGTAACTAATTTTTTGACCGCCAAAAATCTAAATCGATAGATTTGTGATAATTTTATCCTTTGTTAAATTATATTAATACCGCAAAAAAAAAACACACACACAAAAGTAATGCATTGTGTTAAATGAAGGGTAAAAACTTCAAATCGGCACACTCATTATCTACCATGTGTCATCTAATGGTAAAATTTAACGGAAACTAGTGGAGGACAAATTTGTCATCGATGTAATAGTTTGAGAATTTTCATAGTCAAAAAATTTATTTTTGATAAATTTATCATTGGTGTATTAGTTTGGGATTTTTTTCGTGGTATTAACCCTAAAAACAATCATTGGATGAGGCAAGCATGAAGAAAAATGAGAAATCCTAATTTAAAGCAAGATAAACAGAAAGGTAAGAAAAATACTTGTTACAAAAAGATAATAATCTGGGCACTCTAGGCTAATATAAATCATCTATTTTATACAATGGATTAATACCACAAAAAATTCTCAACTAGTACATATTTAACAAATTTACTCCAAATTAATTTTTTTATGACAAAATACCCTAAACTAGTATAATTGTAACAAATTTACTCTAAATTAATTTTTTAACTGCCAAAAAATCTCAAACGGTATATTTATGACAAATATTTTATATGTTATATTTGTGTGATACCACAAGAGAAAAGTAAAATCTCAAAATGGTACATCAATCAATTGCCATATGCCATCCAACTCCGTAAGTTGACAGTAAAACATAATAGAAACTAGCATATAATAAAT
The DNA here is from genome assembly GCA_014182735.1 of Corymbia maculata. Lineage (NCBI taxonomy): Eukaryota > Viridiplantae > Streptophyta > Magnoliopsida > Myrtales > Myrtaceae > Corymbia > Corymbia maculata. Next base: position 6,499,488 of record CM024689.1, on the reverse strand, counting down.
ATATTATAGATGTATCAATTTTAAATAAATTTATTAAAAATTTATTAATTTAAAATTTTTAATAATAAATTATTTTATTTTTAATAAATTTATTATAAATATATCAATTTGAAATTTTGGGAAAATTTTAAATAAGGATCCAAAGTGAAAGCGTTTTTTTTTCAAAAGATGATCCAAAGTGGATAATATCTCAAATAAGGGCCTGAAGTGACCAACTTTGTTTCAAATAAATACCTAATTTTTCAGTCAACCAAATATTCACTAGCCAGTAAGCATGTGCATCTCACATGCCATTTTTAAAGTCATCTTTAGGGGCATTTTCGTCCAAAATTTCTTTTATTTTTCTTTCTTCTTCTCTATTAATCTTCTTCATTCTTCATCTGAGCCACTTCAATTCATCTTCTTCTTTTTGGAATGCAAACAACCCTTCACCAATGGCACAAACTTGGCAGCGATCAATAACGACGGCTAGAGGACATGAGCACACTGGCAACCCCAAAAACAAATCCTAAGCCTTGATTTTAGGGTGATTGAAAACTAGGCGGCAACAAGCCGTCCAACGGTGATGGTGAGGATCGGTGACCAGCAATTATGGCCCAAGTGGTTTCCATGATGACAAAGTTGGCTATTCTTGACTTTGTGCGGCTCAAATCATGTCCTTGGGCTTGATTTTGGCAGTGATTTTGTCATGGTATCTTGGCGAAATCTAATGAGCACGACTCGTTGATAAGTATATTACTTATGTGTGGTGATTTTGGGCAATTTTCGGCTTAGGTGCGTGAATTGTGAGATTTTGATTTTGATTTTGATATTTGCTATTTGGGACTTGGTGGGACTGAGATGATGATGGCCACAACATGGAGTCCTGATGTTTGCTTCGATTAATGGTGCAAGTGGTCTGAACTACAGCAAGTCAATGATTAGGATGGCTTTGTTTTGGCGTGCAAATGATGCAATTCGAGTATGTTTCAAGCAATTGAAGCCGGAGGACATATTCTAGTGAATTAGTCGTTGATGAAACATCAACCATCAGAAAACTCTTTGTGTTGTGAGCCCCGTCTATTGTTGGGGTGAGTGCGTGGAGAGAGAAATGGTTTTTAGAAGCATGGAGATGCAGCGGCGTGGAGGATAGTGGTTGGCTGGCTGGATTGTGCTCGGTTAAATTATTCTAAAGTTATTGGATCGAACTCTGGATTAATAAATGAAATAATATGTAAGTGATTTAACTATGTTAATGAAGAGGATTCACCTTGAATGAATATTTGTTCACTATTGTCAGCTTCATTGTCAATACCCTCTATTTGTAAAGCAAACTTTTGAAGAAAAAGATAAACAATGAAATGAAAGAAAAATAAAAAGTCTTTTTGACAAAAATCGCCCCTTAAGATGACTTAAAAAATAGCATGTGAGATGTATGTGCTCACCGGCTGATGAACATTTGGCTAACCAAAAAGCTAGGTCTTCACTTAAAATCAAATTAGTCACTTTAAGTTCTTATTTGAGACATAATTTACTCTAGGTCCTTTTTTAAAAAAATACATTCACTTTTGGTCATTATTTGACATTTTCCTTGAAATTTTTTATAATCTTAAGAAGAAGGAGATAGCAAATAAAACTGATAAGGGATCTCATCAACAAGGGTCATGATTATTACCGCGAACGGACCCCCACAGAATGTCCACCTACGCAATCTCTCCTTGACTTGGAACAGTCCCGTGACACGATCGATCGCCCAACAAGGACGAAGTTGAAATTAGGAATTGGGTACATTGCAGTACAATGAACCGATCGAGTTTGTCTGTACCTTCCGGTCTAATACCCATCTATGCGAAATGCAGATCCACCCTCAAGAAGCTCCGTCAAGCGTGAGATTACTGTGTACGTGGACAAATCACCATCATTTGATCGTCCACCATGTACCCCTGTCTGGACCCACTAGTCAGCTACAGAGAGAGACAGAGAGATGTGAAAATCGTGCCCAGAATTTCCAAAGGCGCGTTTTAATGGTGGGGATCAACATCAACATCAACGTCAACGTCATGATCAAGTACAGGCAAGCGAAGGACTGTTGATTTTCCTCCGTTAAAACCCGCTAATTGGCGACGAAATAGATTCTCAATTATCATCTTATCTTTCGGAGTTTTTTCTGAGATTGGGTCTTGAGCTTTGCTTAAAAAAGCTGTAGAACGGAGGGACTGCTGAGATTCCCAAAAGGGTTCGACTCTTTCTGGGTTTTCAAGGTCTGCATATTCTCTAGAATGCCTGGTTCTTTCTCAGGTCTCTCTTTGTAGCTGTGAGTAGTCTAAAGTTCGTTTCTTTTTCTTTTTCTCTGTGCGCGTGTGTGTGTGTGTGTCATCTTTTTGTGTGTTCGCGTGCTTTAGTGTGTAGAATCTTGGGTTCTGGTTTTTTCACTGGTCTTCTACGGTTCCTTGGAAGTAATGCTTGAATAAATCGATGGCCTATGCAAGTTTTGGTAAATATTGAGTCATGTTAGGCAGAAGATGGGTAACACTTTTAAGCCCGGTTTGTGTTGTTACCTTCATTTCTTCCTTTGCTTCTTGATCTGGTGCGAAGGTTGCTTGCATTTTGTGAGAAACTATCGCTTGTTGACATGTAAACTGTCTTTTGGAATTCCTTTCTTCATTTGCTAGCTTTCCCGGGATTTTTGTCCCAACTATGTTTTCACTTGGGCCTTACTTTCTAGCGCTGATCCCGTGTAATATGCAGCGGTATCTCCATTTTGAGCCAAGTTCTTCATTGATTTCTCGAGCTTCGTGGATGGAATGATTCCTTTTACCGTGAGGCTCAGCTGATTTGGCCAAAAATAGCGAGAAACAAATCCTAAGTGGAAATGATATTCCTTACATGAATTTTCGGTTCTTATCTGAACTTGAATATCTGGAAGGCTTCGCCTCCATCCCCAATCATGACATAAGCATTCGTTTTTATTTTGGTTTGTCTTTCGTTTCCTGCTAATTCAGAATTAGGTCATGGTATGGGTTGGAGCTTTTTTTTCTATGTTGCATAAAAATCTGAAGGTTACCAAGGGTGTATTTCAAGTTGCAGTGTTTCTTATGGCTTTGACATTAACTTAAAAAATGGCCAATTATCTACTTTCCATAGCAACAGGGATCATAGTAGAATTTGTTTAAGTACTTACATGTATCTAAACTCTCATAAATAAAAGCTGACTACTGTGCCAATGATTACCAAAATAAGAGAGAGGACAAGATTTTCGCTTTAATTAGTTTATCTAGTCATTGAAGGGTAAACCCAGCATAAAATCAGATATGTCTTTCTTGAAATTATTTCTGCTCATAAGTGTTTTTTTTTCTTGATTTTGGCGGCCATGTTTCTACTTGTGTATCACTTGCGAGACCAAGGGATTCTGTCTTTGCGCTCTTCATAAATGAGTGGGGAAGACATGAAGCATAGCATAACTTTCGCTGAGTCTACTGATTGCTGTTGGCATACAATATCTGTTTCCTCTCAGGTGCTAATCGTTGTATTTCAAAGTCCCATGGAGCTTTTAGATGGCTTCTTCCCCTTATGTGTCAATGATTTGGTACCTCTGTGAGTGTGTCTCCTACTACTGAAGGTTTCAGCTGTACTACTATAAGATGTAACTGCTATTTGAGGACTTGACTTTGGACCAGCACATATTTTTATTTGTTGCAGGATGCAGATTGTCTTCAATCTTTGGGAAACCATTACTTGACAACGAGAGAGAGCACGCTTGTCTGCGTTCATGATAGTGCCATGACTGTGTACATGCGTGCTCTCTACCGTTGTCATACGATGGATGCCCTAAGACAAACTCTTCTCTGGAGCATTTGCTGTAAAAGGGTTATTCTGATGATGTTTAAAGGGGATCTTCAGTCTCAACATGTAATTTGAAAGTAATTCCTGATCTGTTTGGATGATCTCCATTAATCCTCCTCGCATTATGGAAACCTAGTTCACAACCTTTCATACTATATTGGCAATTACAAAGGTTTTAGTTCAAAGTTCTACATTAGTACATTTAGAAGGTTGATACAGCTTAGGTTATTAGCATTTACTGGCAATTAAGCCCTTATTATGGCTCTTTCGACCCTCTGGTATGCGAGTTTCTCTTGCTTACATCTAGGCAATGCTTTTTTAATGCATTTAGATGAATGCCAAGCTTTACACATTTTAAATCAAGGGGAAAAAATTTGAGTAATTACCTCGGATCTTAGTTTGAAGTTATATTATAATAATTGTTATACCTTCAGCTTCTGAATTGCGTAATCCTTTTGTTTGTAGTGGATCTGAGACATAAATTAGTTCCCAAGGTTTTGAAAGGACATCCATTACTAGATTTAAGCAAATAGCATAGGTCTATACCACCTGTAAGAAGGGTGTTTCAGTGGTGTCTAGTGGACTTAATGTGAAGTTACTACCTAAGCTACAGCCACTTCATTAGTAAAATCTGTGGATTTGGTAGGAAGATGTTGGAAGTTGATGCCACACCCATTAAGCCTGAGGTTTTCTAGTCTCACATTTCACCACCGGGGCATCTTGACTGTGATTTATCCCTAAATGTTGTATTGTTCATTTTAGGTGGGTTGAATTTCTATTGGTCATTAGAGGTGGCTTGAAGCATGTTGAGATTTTAGGAATGCAACAGAGAGAGAGAATAGAAGAGGGATATATTCTTACTTGAAATGAATAGAGCTCTTTTATAGAGCATAGTGGCACTCATAAAACCCTAACTATCTTATGTATTATTTACCTACCTACTGACTCTTAATACTACCATTGGACTTAATACATATAGTGCCTGGCTGGTTAAATGCTATGAGTAAAGTATCGAGAAACTACCTAAGAACCATCTTGTGTTGTTGATTCCTCCATCACAATGCACCTGTTGCCTTTTAGTTTCCATTGTCTTTGGTTGCCATAAAGAAAGTTATTAAAATTGATTTTAGTTTATATAAATTCATACAAGAGGACTTAAACATGATACCTGAGAAGATGTCTTAAGCAATACTTGAGGACTTTAAACCCAATAGAAGGCACTTGCTTTTGAAATAGGTGTACGGGTTGTTTTGAGCATTAGTTGTTATACAGTACCTTATTCTTCTTAAAGTTGAGTTGCCGCACACATAAGTATTAGATTGCAATTTTCATGTTAATCACTATGTATAAGGTCTCATTTCTTATTAATAGTGGACGAAGTTATGAGTTAGTCAAGAGGAACTCTTTTTGATGTTATGTGTCTATTAGTCCTGTGGGAATTTTCCCTTGTAACACCATGTTCATTGTTGGAAATTGTGATCCATTTTCCACATTCTCTAAAATTATCAAAAGTGTTCACTTAAGTTAATCATGAAGAGAACAAGAAGTGTCCAAGTTGAAGAGGATGACTTGAAGTCGAATGTGAAGGGTGCTTAGCCATGAAGAAAGAATAATCAAGAATAATGGACAACTAGAACCAAGCAATGTACAGCTTGCAAACTAGAAGAATCCTCAATGGCGGTGGCTAGCTGAACCTTGAAGACTTATGTGGGAATGCAAACAAGCACCAGTAAAAGAAACAGTAAGCAGAATGTCTAAGTCGGTGATGGAAAGCTGCAGAAGACTAACCTACGTCCAAATTGAATAAGAAAAGCTTAGCTTAGTCAAATAAGTGGTTAATAAAAAGTCAAAAAATTACAGCTGTGTTTGAGCTATCTTCCAAGGCGGTTGTAATGCTGAGTCAGTGGAGATTGCCTATGAAAGGCTTGCATCCATTCATGTTGTGAGGGTGGGGATATGAGCTTAAAACTCCATATTTAGGATGCTCCTCCACCAACACCTCCATCAATATATTGTTCAGCTAATGAAACTATTTTTCCTTTATCCCATGACCTATATTGTTGAACTATCCTACCCCGTCCCTTGTCCATCCTCTACCAAATACATACTGCACACACACTTGCACAAATTTAAACCACTATCATGACCTTAAATTGTTGATTTTGCACATTTCTCATTGCAAAGATTGACTGTTTTAGCTTTTATGTTCTTGCTTGTTACATCAAACATCTGGTCTCTATTGCTGACAAACATAGAGACTGTCTTTCCTTTGGTGATTTCTGGTAGAGCCCTAGTATTTACAACAGTCCAAATCAATTAGGATTGTTTTAACATTCTAAATGATATACATGTTGCTGTTTGCTGTGCTTGACTTCAGGCCTATTTATTGTATTTGCTATTATTTGCTGTCTTTCAGGTTTAACAGCATAAATAGTGAATTAAGTCCAAAGTGCTAGGTTTGCACTTTTACTGGTTGAGATGTGACGTTAGTGAATCTTCACGAGGATCACATATTCTCAATTCATTCTAGTCAACATCAGTAGCATGGCTAGAATTGTGTCTTTTTTTTTTTTTTTTTTTGGTAAGGTAAGCTTGTATATATACAGAACAACCACTGTACAACTTAGAGGATAATGGCACCTATTTACACTCGAATAACAAAGGCTACTGAGTGGAAAGGTGCCAGAATCCGAGCAAATCTACATTAGAAGCTACAAAAAGAAGCCACAAAAGATATTAATCATAAAAAACAGAGGCTTCAAATCCCCAAGTTCTTTGTAGCCTTCTATTAACCATATTGTCTTGAACCTTCGGCCTTGCAGCCACTTTGTCCCTGACAGATTTGATAATATGGTGCTTCATAGAAGGAAGGGACACCATTTTGCCCCGAAATAAGACGTCATTATGAGAACTCCATATAATATAACAAAGTGCTCCAAAAGAAAACCTAAGTATCTCTTTCTGGAAACCTTTGCCACTTTGCTAGAATTGTGTCTTCATACCTAGTGTTACAACATGTGATAAAAAAAAAGTTTAAGCTGTTAAGTGGAAAGGCTACATATGTGAAGAGTATTGAATCCCCATATTTAAGCGATATGTGATGTTAAACATGCTAGTGCAAACCTGATTGAGAACAACACTTGGTAATGAATACGGAACCATTCACTGCAAAGAAATTTTGAATGGAACATGCTCTAATTCCTTATTAGAGAGTCTAACCTAAAAGTTGAAGCCGGTTGGCGGAGGGAGACTAATATATATAAGGCTTGCTGAAACTCTGTATTCCCGTGATGTGAGATACCTAGTATTTTGCTGAGAAATGATGACATTGCTGAATTAGTTTTATACTTTAGAGATAATCAGCGTAATCATGCTATATTGATGGGTAATGTTCTTTAGTTGATCTGTTTGATGATTACAACTATTTGCTCATAATTTAATTTTCCTCTTAGATGCATCTCTTCTACCTTCCTTTGTTCTTTCTTTGTCACCACTTAATTCTACTAGATTTAAGGTCTTAGCTTCTTCTTAATGACGTCAGTGTCATAATCAGGATTATCATGGTTTGTTTTAGTCCCTAATCCTAAATGAAACAAAGGAAATTTATTTTTGTTCTATCTTTTGTTTCAGCTTCATTCTATCCAGATTCCATTAAATGGAAGTTTGACATGATTTTGATAGTTTTAAGGTTATTGATGAAGGTTTTGTATCTTCAACTATGAGTGCTCTGTAGGTTTAGTTTATATTCACATCTGTACACGGTGTTTTCTGGGCAATGCCAGTATGGAACTATGTGCATATGCCACAGCAGTTTCTAATATCAACTGCATGGTGCTGAGATATGATGTGGGGCAAGGCTCGTGTGTGCTTCAATTTGTTCTGTCTCAATCAATTTCATAGTCTGATGTTGGCAGTTGTTGCTTGTTCACCCTCTTGATTCATCAGATTACTTTTTGCCATGTGCCTTGGTTGCTAATCTTGCTGTCTAATAATCCAGGGCCCTTGGTTCATGTGGATCATATGCCACCTCTTATGCGAGCTTTACACTATATGCATTTGTACTCTTTTTAATCATGCCAGTTGATTCATCTGATGTCAAACCCTTGCAATGTATGATGTTTGGTTATTGTCTCTAACCACTGACAAACGACTCAACTGTGTTTGCAATGTCGCATCGATGTTTTTCTGTTCAATCTTTAGTTTAGCAATTGCTTTTTGTTGAGGGAAGTGTTCGAAAGGGTCTCAGAAAGCACCTACAGGCAGGTCAATTACGGGGTTAATGCACTTCTGAGGGGGGCACACTTCACTAACTTATGCAGGTCTTTCTTCATTCCACACAGTCGACACCAGATGACCATCATTTACACCTTGCAGTGCTTAAATCTTTGGAAAGCACTAGCTCATGCAGGGTATTTGCACTTGACAATTTCGTCGGGTGCGACCGTGTCTTCTTAATGCTTTCTCTTTCCTCACTTGTATCAATCGCACCCATTTATTGCAGAGATTCTGTTTTGCTAGCAGCAGGATAACCCATTCTCTGCCAGCTTCCTATTTTGATTAAGTACATGTTATGTGAGATTGTCATGGTCTCCATTCTTGATGGAGAAACTGTTTCCAGTAAACGGTGGCTCTTGTTGACGGCTGACTGCTTTCACATTCCAAGATGCACGCTCGTGCTCCGGTGAGATATTGGCCCCGGTAATGGCCGAGATGATGATAATCTAATTGCAGACTACTGTTCAGGATTGCCTCTGGTGTTTGATGAAACACCGCCGGCATTGGTTGATGAAATCTTTGATATGTATTCACCGCACCGGGAATGCAATATCTACTACATGAGCCAGGGATACAACTCGGTGCTTTATTCTTGACCCACGTCGGAGTCTTTCGGAACGCAAATGCTTGAATCAGTTTTATCTAGTGACTCTTCTACTATTCAACTGACGCGCTACTAGCGAGCTTCTCCACAAACTCATCGATGTTCCGATCGGAGCTACCACCTTCGCTGATTGTTGCCTTCGCCGCAGCCATCCATGCCCTCGCGCTCTCCGCCATCTCCCTCCCTCTCTTGCCTCCTCCCACCACCTCCCTCACGCGCCTCTCCACCTCCTCCCTCCTAACAAGCCCTGCCTCATCGGCCCTAGCCCTGACCCCTACCCTCCACACATCCTCCACGAACTTGGCGTTCGTCCCCTGGTCTGTCCACTGCGGCATCGCCAGCATCGGGATCCCCAAGCAGATTGCCTCAATCACTGAGTTGAGCCCGCAATGCGTGACGAAGCATCCGATGGAACCGCTCGCGAGTATCTCCAATTGATTGCACCACGGGAGGACGAGGGCTTCCTTGGAGGGGATCGAGTCCATGAGATCACGAGGGAGCTTGTGCTGCTCGGAGGATCGAACGACCCAGAGGAAGGGGTGGCCGGCCAGGGCAAGGCCATGGGCGAGCTCGGAGAACTGGGAGGGTTCGAGGTCGGCCATGCTGCCGAAGGAGACATAGACCACAGAGCGGGGCGGGTGGTGGCTGAGCCAGGCAGAGACGGTGGAGGCAGTGGTCGGGGTGAATAGGTTGATGCCGTAGCCGGTGTCGTCGGGGAGGCGCTTGTCCAGGTAGAGGGAGGGGAGGGTGGGGCCGATGGTCTTCAGTGGCCACAAGTTGGCGGACATCCAGTCAACCACCTTATCTCATTGCAGAGAAAGAAACAAGTGAGAGAGATGGAGAGAGCGGGAACATTTTTCACGTTGAAATTAATAATTAATTTCCCAAATTAAATTAATCGTCCAAGGGGTATACAGAATTCTTTCGGGAAAAAAAAATGAATGATTAACTGTACTTAGGGGTGGTCCATTCCAGCTTGGAACCGAACCACCGAGAGTACCATTCCTAAATTGTGGAATTGGCAACTGACCCTATTAATTCTAATTGAATTGGCTTCAAGCTCAACTTGGGATTCGCTTTGGATCTGTTTTAAAGATTCAAGAGTACTATGCTCATTATTGGCAATTTCTCAAAGAAAGGATACTATACAGTAACTAGCAGCACACCGGCAGTACTGACGACAGATACTATTATCCACCAAATGCAACTGCAACCGTGTGCAATGGCTATCTCTGTTATTTTTCCACAAGGTACCAAGGAATGAATAGCAAAAATTTTCCAGCAGAGACACGGAGCAGGCTGATGGAGTGAACTCTGAAGCAGCTACTGCGGCAGCCATTGTTGCAGAGCTGATCAAGAAGATCAACAGAAAGAAGATACAGAAATGGTTGGCAAGTGCCCTGAACTTTCGCCCACCACCAGCCATTCACAAGCAGCCAAAGAGAGTGGTAGGCAGGGTAATAGGGCTTCACTTGCTAAGAAAAAGAATGAAATGACGTCCAATGTCTATTCTCTTATAGAAAATAGAAAAAAAGTCAAAAACTCACTAACAATCACTCATCATTTCGCATTCCAGGTTTTCCTCGGTTAGGTCGAGTTAGGATAAAATTGACCTTTTAGAACTTGGAATCGGGACATAACTAGAACTGGTCGAATAGGGTCGGTCGGTCCAGTTCCTCAATTGACGTCGGGACTGATGCACACCCCTAACAGTGGATGCACCATTAATATAAGGATTCGATAAGGATAGTTCTCTACGGCTTGCAATGAACCATTTTTCCTCACATGAAGCCATAATTCACCCGAGGTGACGTATGTGCATACGCATGTGCGTCGAATCAGATCGATGATGTACACTCAACACGCCTTCAAGAGTCAACATGACATCTTTTTTTCTCGTCCGTCAACATTGCCTTTTGCGCCAACTATTAATAAAATATTACGAAATGAACTGTCCTAAATAATTATGACACAGTAAACTGGTCTTTGTTCTGCTGTTAGACAGTGAGGAAACTGCAAGAAAAAGTTGCAGGTTCAACACGAATGCTTGACGAGAATTTCTAACTGCACTAGCATATGATGAGAAGGCAGCAGCATAAAGAACATACGTATCTACCTCTTTCTCCAGCTCGTAGAAGGTGTCGCAGAGCACATAATCAGCTTCATCCACGTTCATGAATTGGTTGATCACCATGTCGTAAAAGGCAGGGTAGGTCCCCAGCTTGCATATGTACGACGGCGTCTCCGATGGCTCGAGGGGTGGTAGCCCCGGGACCTCGACGCTGCTCCCCGAGAGCGGGAGCGGGAGCAAGCCGCGCTGCACGTGGTAATATATGTTATTGACAGCGCATGTCTGTGTGAAGAAAACCACTCCGAGCTTATCACACTGCTTGGCCACATCGAGCGCCCACGGGAGGAACCCGTCGTAGATGACTGCGTCGAGCGGTGTTCCCGAGCGGTCGAGCTTACGGATCAGCTCAGCCAGGCCCCTTGACCCAACGGTCTGGAAGCACGTCAGGTAGGCCTGGATGGACTCAGCCTCGGCCAGGCCACCAAGGTCATGGCCGTCGGAGATGGTCTCGAGGTTGATGGACGAGGAGGGGCCGGCGTGCATGGATTTGGCGATGTGGACGGTGAGGGCGAGGGTGGCTTTGAGGCCTTTGGAGACGAGGCGCTTGGAGAATTGGAGCATAGGGTTTATGTGGCCTTGGGCGGGGAAAGGGAGGACTAGTACGTGCGCTCGGTGGGGGTTGCTTGAAGGCTCCATTGGCTCACTTCCCTCACTCTCTTCGGAGTTGTCTTGAAGAGGGGTCATATATGGACACTCCTAAGGAGCTATATATATACATATAACTCTTTTAAAGAGTTCATGGGGCAATTGGACTAGAGTGTGCAACCAAACCAGTTTTACCTGGAACCAAACTGGATCACCTCAAAGGTCAAAAACCGATTCCAATTGGAACCAGTCTAGGAACAAGTTCCAAATTTTTAGAACTGGTTGTAACCGGTTGGAAACAAGTTCCAAGTGAATACTCATTCGGGATCTTGATCAGATCACCCTGTTTTGGAATCAATTTCAAAACTAGTTTTACAAGTAAAAAGCCAAAATACTTATCTCTTTTTCCCTTAAATTCTAACCCTAGCACTCATATGTCCTTTGTCCTATCTTGAAACTTCTTCGTTAGTCTTTTCTCTTCCCTAAATTTTTATGGATGAATGAGGAATGGAGTTTTATAATTTATATTTTATGTTACATGTTTAAACTTTTTATCGTTTATAATTATACATAACTAGGTATTCATCTTATGGATTATTGTTTTTAGCATAATAGGATTTTTTTTTGTTCATTTTTTATTTTGAATCGTTTTGTTACTCATAGTCTCATATGATTTTACTGTAAAAAATGAATCAAAAAAAGGAACAAAAAAATAAAATAGGTTCTTCAGACCAAAAAAACAAAGTAGGTTCCAGAATCGATTTTAGGCAAATAAGATAGGTTCCAAGGTTCAAAAATTGGGAACTGATTATAACATAATAGGATTTAGGTTTCAGCTCTAAAACCTACTCATCTTGAAACAGATCAGTCCTAGATTGGACACACGTTCTTGGTTCTCTCCCCGATTGTGCACTCAAAACCTAGCAAGGACGATAGCCAGCCGGATTGCCCTCGCTAAATTTGGGTCAAGGTACCTGCTAACATCTAAATTATTGTTCAAAGGTTGTTTTTACACGTTCTCCAAAAATACGCAACTTGTCTTCTGCGAAAAAGAGTAAAGAGAGGGAGAAGCATGGCAAGCTGAACGTTAGATAGGTTCGACCAAAAAAAGAACCGTAAGAGAGGAGAAAAGCGAATAGAAATGGTGGACACCTCGGAGGGTAGAGATGCGGCCACATATTTAGTCAACATTCGCGGCTGAAGTGAGAAGAAGAAACGGCGGCACGCTCTACGAAGGCAAGAGATCACGTGCAGCCAAGCATATTATAGGCAGAACGGGGACAGGAGAGACGGCGATTTCAAGACACTCGGCGGCGATAGTATAAGACAACTTGGTTTTGGATAAATTCTTAAATCATTTTTGTCTGAATCACGAGGATATTATTATATTATCAAAATATATATATATATATATATTTTTTTTTTTTAAAATAAAGAACGCAATCCAGACTAAACATCTTCGTTGGAAGGACTGCTGCCGGTGGCCAAAAAGACTCATCCTAGAGCCGATGAACAGATGTTTCCCAATACCATGATCTTCCGTTTTACAGCGTTCTGGATGGCCATGAAATCTAGGACTTACATACATGAACTCATCCGCACGTGGACACAACTACCATCTCTTCATCGCACAAAGATCGCAATGCACATCCGGCAGGCTTGGTCGCTAGAAATCATATAGTCGGTCCACACCACCAACGTATCGTCGATGAGTTTCCGCTATTCAGTCAATTAGAACCTTGCTTCATTATCCCTAAGTTCTTAAGTTTGCGTGGTTATCTCTAACCATGTGCGATTTTCCATCGGATCACTTCATACAATCAGGTCCCTTTTATTCGATAATTAAGTCAGAGTCGATTACGTATTCCGATTTCCTTCACACTGCTTTGCCTTTCTTTTCATGTTCAGGTTCTGCAGGATCATAGCTAGAGTTGAGCTCAAAACTGTGTTTCAACTCTTCGACTTAAAGTTAAAAGAAACTGGACAATTACAGCATAAGTATACAGGGCTCACTTAAGTGCAATAACTATTTTTCGAATATTTAAGTGTCAAAAATTAGAAAAATCGATTGCTTGAGTGACATCAACGATTCACCTCACCGAAAAATCCAACGTGGATACTAATCGTCTTACGTAGCATCTACGTAGCATCGCCAACACCAACCTAAATAATTTTTATAATTTTTTTGTTCACTCAAATATCACAAATTTACAAAATCAATCACTCAAATGCTATCGACAATTTACCTCACTGGAAAATCCACCATCGGCCTCCAGCAAGGCAGCTTGGATTTGGGTGAGGGACTTCACCCATGGCTGGCAATGCCACCATGGCCCTGGGCTAGGCCATCGTGGCCTCGCCAACCACAAGCTAGGGCATAATAGCCCTAGGCGAGGCCATTGCAACCTTGTCACAAAGGCCCTCACCCATAGTTGGTGATGGCCTTGCCTAGGGCATTGGCAGCCTTGCCAGTTGAGGGCATGGCCCTTGTGGCTAACGAAAAAAAAAAAAAAAAAAGCAAGAAATGTGGCGTAAGATATTAGTGACAGGTGGTTGGCAAGGAAATGAGAAATAAGTCTCATAATTTATTATCGACTAACCAAGGTTGAAGTGATATTATGAGGATGCCATCTCTTGATAAAAAAATTTGGCTAGGAACTTAGGAAATGTGGCAACTTATATGAGTGAAAAGTGGCTATAAGAGAGGCAAGAGAAAGAGATGTCAATAATTATGCAAGAGCATAGGAGCCTTATGCATAGATTAATTAATGCTTGTGTAATCTAAAGGTATTTTTGAGCATTCTCAATGTAAAGTAATCATGCCACAACTTGCCACTAATCCTAATATTCATTAATTTGGTGGCACTTTTATAATTATAGCAAAACTCTCATTAAATTTATGTAATTTGAGGAATGCTCAATCTAATGCCAATTGAAATGCTAAGCATACGTTGTGCATTGTACAAGATAAGACTCATCTCCAACAACTTAATGGTATTTCATTTTAATTTTAGTACGGAATTTCATTTCCATGTAATAAAGTAATTGTCCACAGAATAAATAGAAAGAAAATTTAGGACGGCACACTTCTATTACTCTATCGATGCATGAATCACGAGCTTCACCATGAACTCATGGATGTTCTGATCCGAGCTACCACCTTCCCCAACCGCTGCCTTCGCTGCTGCCATCCACCTCCTTGCGCTCTCCACCGTCTCCCTCCCTCTCTCTCCTCCTCCCACACCTCCCTCACGCGCCTCTCCACCTCCTCCCTCCTAACGATCCCCGCCTCATCGGCCGTAGCCCTGACCCCAACCCTCCACACATCCTCCGCGAACTTAGCATTCATCCTCTGGTCTGTCCATCGCGGCATCGCCACCATCGGGACCCCTAGGCAGATCGCCTCGATCGCTGAGTTGAGCCCGCAGTGCATGACAAAGCATCTCTTTGCATCACTCGCGAGGACCTCCAACTGATTGCACCACGGGAGGATTAGGGCTTCCTCGGAAGGGATCGAGTCCAAGAGATCGCGAGGGAGCTTGTGTTGCTTGGTAGATTGGACGATCCAGAGGAAGGGGCAGCCGACGAGGGCAAGGCCGTGGACGAGCACAAAGAACTGGGAGGGGTTGAGGTCAGCCATGCTGCCAAAGGAGACGTAAACCACGGAGCGGGGTGGGTGGCGGTGGAGCCAGGCCGAGACGGTGGAGGTGGTGGTCGAGGTGAAGAGGTTGATGCCGTAGACGTTGCCGTCGGGGTGGCGCTTGTCCAGGAAGAGGAGGGGAGGGTGGGGCCGACGGTCTTAAGCGGCCACAAGTTGGCGGACATCCAGTCAACCACCTAATTTCACTGGAAGAGAGAGGAACAATTTTCATGTTGAGATGAATAACTAATTTCCTAAGGATAAAACGTGTATATAATTTATTTTTTTAATAAAGTGAAAAATTGGCTATGTCCATGAATATAAGGATTCGGTAAAAAGTAAAAAGGGTTAATTGTTTAAGTTGTCTTATGTACCATTTTTTCTAGCGTGAAAGAAAAGTGGCATAAGGTGACGTATTTGCATGCGCATGCGTGGCATTGATGTTACACAGCCAACACCTTCGCAATTTACCATATTTCCTCGTAAAATATGGTACGATCACATTGCCTTTTATGTCAATCATAGAGTAAAATATTATGACACAAACTTGGACATGTAAAACATTCTGGCATCACCATTTTTTTAATGCACTTTCATCGGAAGCGGCCAAAGCAAAATGAACACGCCATCACAGCATATGATTCGGCCACAAGACTCCTAATGCAGAAAAACCAAAGAAGAATGGTATATTTTTGCTTTCCGAGACTATGGTAAAAGGACATGGACGAATCCAAGCCAAGCGCTCGTGTATCTTGACATAGTCTCATCTTCACTTAAACTTCATTTATTTCCTAAAAATAATTACTTATATCACTTATAAAAATCAAATTAAAAAAATCAAAAAATATTTTATTATTTATGAAAATATTTAGACATAAATCATTGTCAATAATAAAAATATTTTTCATTGACTGATTATTTTAATCGATACAATCGATTATTTTTAGAAAAATATTTTCCAAATAATTCATTTTCCAAGAAAAAACGAAACCTAAGTCGTGATTGAACTGAACAAATGATCGTTTCTATCACTTAATTTCATTAGAGAGAAAGAAACAAGAGAGATTGAGAGAGACAGTGAACATTGGATATATTGCACGTTGAAATGAAAACTTATCTCCCATATAAAATCCAGAAAAAATGAGCGTGCAGTTTACAGAATTACATTACTGACCATATTTTCAATATAAAGTTTTGCTTATGTTATATGCCTATAATATAGTATGTACCATGGAAGACTAGTTCTTCATAAGGTGCCAGCAATAGATGATTGTCCGTATATACCTCTTTCTCTAGCTCATAGAAGGTGTCAAAGAGAACAAAAAATCAGCATCATCCACGTTCATAAATTGGTTCGCCAACATATCATAAAAGGCAGGGTACGATCCTCGCTTACATACGAATGACCACGTCTCCGACGGCTCGAGAGGTGGCAACCTCGGGACCTCCCTTGGCCCGAAAAGCGGAAGAGGAAGCAAGCCATGCTGCCCATGGTAATTGTTAAAATTATATCTCGAGTTTGAGTCTCGTTAAATAAAATTGGACTGACTAGAATATGTGAATTCGATCACGTGCGGAGATCAGATCAAGAATTAATTGTACGTGATGCCTTTTTGCATGGGTGTGATGTGAAATAATTTAAGAATGTGGTCAGGAGGAAGCGTGCGGTCAGAAGAAAGCGTGTAACCTAGAGGAGAAAGTCTAAAAAGGTGCTGCAGAAACGTGAACGTGCATGAAGAAAGATGGGCAAAATTTTATTACCCATTTTTGACAACAATCATTAAAAAGAAAAAGAAAAAAAAGAGAGGAGCTGCAGGAAGAATGGCCAGATGGAAGCGTGAGGGAAAGACCAAAATTTGCTGCTTTCATTTAATGCAGGTGGACTTGTTCTCATGGGAACCATCAGAGGAACGAAAGTCGAAGAAAGAAGAAAAACATGACCCCTACGTTCAACTTCTCTCTTTACCTTATTAAATGCATGCACACGGGCCATGTGCATGCATGATCATGGAAATTGATAGGCTTCTGCAGAAGCCTATTTTGTAGGCGCCAATGCCCTCTCCTCCTCTTGTCATATTAAATAAAGAAAAGAGGGAAGACAGAAGCTTGTTCCTTCGGTGGATGATGGCCATGCACACCCACCGTCATTAAAAGGAGGATTTCAGTGGCCATGAAGTACAGAGAGCTCCATAAAGAGAGAGCAAGAGGAACTCAAGAAGTGATTTACTGAACGCGTTGGAGCTCTCAGCAAAAAAGAGATTTTTTCATTGTAATTACACTTGAGTGTTTTAATCAGTTAAATTTTTATTAGTAAAATTTGTGAAAATTTCACTGGAAATTGTGATGAGCTAAACACTGTATAAATTATTAGGTGTAATTTCCTTTCTTTTCTTCCGATTAATTTTATCCGATTCGCTCGATCCATATCCACATATAAAAATTTCAACAGTAATATATGTTGTTCACCGCGCAAGTCTGCGTGAAGAAAAGGACTCCGAGCTTAGCACACTGCTTGGCCACGTCAAGCGCCCATGGGAGGAAGCCAAGCATACGACAGCACCGAGGGGTCGGCCATGGGATACTTTAGAAATCTCATGGCCTTGAGTTTACACACAAAGGGTCGGATCTAGATAGGTGGCCTTGAGTTTTCGAATCGGAAATCCCTGATATCACAACCAATTGAACCAATTCCCGTGATGATGGAGACCTCATGGCTAAATGTTAAATGATACGCCACGACATTAATTGCCAAAGACGTAAACTTAGGCGGGTGATCTTAGCAAGATATTAGCCGAATGTCGTTTTTACAAGAAACATGTGGCGTGTCGTCCATGCCCCTGAAAGAACTAGTGCCAGTTGAAGAAGGCTTACATAGAATTCGCAGAAAAATATTGCGTCACCAATGACAGTTCGTGAACGTGCATCCGCTGAGTATAACGAAAAGGCTTTCGAACATAGTCAATTAGGGTATTGGTGAGTGGTCCCACGGCCCTTATTTAATATAGCATGTATCAGGACAAAGATAATAAGGAGTGATGAAGCAACTAGACTGAAAATTGTTGACACTTAAATTTTGATGTCATATTTAGTAATTCAGTGCATAAAAATTAAAGATCGATCCTGACCCCTCGTAAAAATAATAATTAAATAGAACATAGGAAATGCGGCAACTTGCATGAGTTATAAGTGGCTATAAGAGAGGGGAAGAAAGAGATGTCCATAATTATGCGAAAGCATATGAGCCTTTTTGTATAGATTATGTAATGTTTGTGTGATCTAAAGGCATTTTTGGGCATTCTCGATGTGTAGTAATCATGCCGCAATATGGCACTATCCTAGCATTCATTAATTTAGTGGCACTTTTATAATTATAACAAAAGTCTCATTATATTTATGTAATCCAAGGAACGCTCAATCTGATGCGAAATAAAATGCTAATTATATTCTTTATACATTGTTCAAGATAAGACCCATCTTTGACAACTTGAAGTTGTTTTATTTTATTTTTAGTATGAAATTACATTTCCACGTAATATAGTAATTGCCCACGTAATAAATAGAAGGAAAATTTAAGATGTCACACTTCCACTACTCTGTCGACGCATGGCTCATGAGATTTTCCACGAACTCATCGATGTTCTGATCCGAGCTCCCGCCTTCTGCAATCGCCGCCTTCGCTGTCTCCATCCACCTCCTCGCACTCTCCGCCACCTCTCTCCCTCTCTCTCCTCCTCCCACCACCTCCCTCACGCACCTCTCCACCTCCTCCCTCCTGACGAGCCCCGCCTCATCGGCCCCAGCCCTGACCCCAACCCTCCACACATCCTCCACGAACTTGGCATTCGTCCCCTGGTCCGTCCACTGCGGCATCGCCACCATTGGGACCCCTAGGCAGATCGCCTCGATCACTGAGTTGAGGCCGCAGTGCGTGACAAAGCATCCGATCGCATCGCTCGCGAGGATCTCTAGTTGATTGCACCACGGGAGGATGAGGGCTTCCTCCGAGGGGATCGAGTCCATGAGATCCCGAGGGAGCTTGTGCTGCTCGGTAGATCGGACGATCCAGAGCAAGGGGCTGCTGGTGAGGGCAAGGCCGTGGGCGAGCTCAGAAAACTGAGAGGGGTCGAGGTCGGCCATGCTGCCAAAGGAAACGTAGACCACCGAGCGGGGCGGGTGGCGATGGAGCCAGGCGGAGACGGCGGAGGTGGTGGTCGGGGTGAAGAGGTTGACGCCATAAGCAGTGTCGTTGGGGAGGCGCTTGTCCAGGTAGAGGGAGGGAAGGGTGGGGCCGACGGTCTTCAGCGGCCACAGATTGGCGGACATCCAGTCGATAACCTAAACTCATTAGAGAGAGAGAGAGAGAGGGGAGGGAGGGACAGAGCAATGTTCATGTTGAGATGAATAACTAATTTCCAAACTAAATTCAGGATAAAACACGTTTATAAATTATTTTTTTAAATAAAGTGAACAATTGATTGACTATGTCTATAAATATAAGGGTTCGGTAAAAAGGTGTAAAAAGAACTGTTGATTGACTGTGGCTGCTTATGGGCCCTTTTTACTAGTGCGAAAGAAAATTTGCACAAGGTGACGTATTTGCACACGCATGCGAGGCATATCAAATCAATGATATACAACCAACACCTTCGCAATTCACCATATTTCCTCGTAAAATATGGTGCCATCACATCGCCTTTTTATGTCAATCATAGAGTAAAATATTATGACACAAACTTGGACACGTAAAACATTTAGGCGTCACAATTTTTTCAATGCATCTTCATCGGAAGTTTGACTTAGCTTTATCGACCAAAGCAAAATGAACACGCCGTCCCAGCATACGATTCGGCCATAAGACTCCAAATACAGAAAAGCCAAAGAAGAAAAGAATAGTATTTTTGTTCTCCAAGACTTTGGTAAAAGGAAGTGGACGAATATTATGCCAAGCGTGAGTATCTTGACATAATCTCATCTTTCACTTACTTATATTGCTTATAAAAATAAAAATAAAAAATATTTCATTATTCATGAAAATATTTAGACAGACATTGTAATCTATTAATTAATTATTTTAAACACCACAAATGTAAGTCGTGATCGAATTGAATGAATGCAATGACCCAATAAAGAAATCGTAAGTATGATTGAGAAAAAGTAGAGGGTTCATCACGAATGACTTCTGAGAATTATTGGCTACGTCGATCTATGATGAGAAAGCAGCAGCATAAGATTGTTCGTACACACCTCTTTCTCTAGCTCGTAGAAGGTGTCGAAGAGCACGAAATCAGCATCGTCCACGTTCGTGAACTGGTTTATCACCATATCGTAGAAGGCAGGGTACAACCCCAGCTTATACACGTACGAAGGCGTCTCCGATGGCTTCAGAGGCGGCAGGCCCGGCACCCTGACGGTTCCTTCTGAGACCGGAAGCGGAAGCGGCAGCAAGCCGCGCTGCACGTGGTAGTATATGTTGTTGACGGCGCACGTCTGCGTGAAGAAAACCACTCCCATCTTACGGCACTGCTCGGCCACGTCGAGCACCCACGGGAGGAACCCGTCGTAGATGACTGCGTCGAGGGGGTGGCCGGAGCGGTCGAGCCTATGGATCAGCTCAGCCAGTGTCCGTGACCCAGCGACTCGGAGGCTCGTCTGGTAGGCTCATAGGACTCGGCCTGGGCGGCCCCGCCGAGGTCGTAGCCATCGGAGATGGTCTCGAGGCCGATGGACGAGGAGGGGTCGGCGTGCATGGATCCGGCGAGGTAGACGGTGAGGGCGAGGGTGGCTCTGAGGCCTCTGGCGACGAGGCGCTTGGAGAATTGGAGCATGGGGTTGATGTGGCCTTGAGCTGGGTAAGGGAGGACCAGCACATGAGCTCGGTGGCGTGGCTTGCCTGAAGGATCCATTACCTCACTTCCCTCACTTTCTCCAGAGTTGGAGCTATACACTCTTTTGAGTCCTAAAGAGGTGTACAGAGATTCAGTTTGCATATAAAAAGGAGTTCGATTTGAATGGATGATCTCAAGTTCTCGAACTAAAAATCTCTTGATATCACATCGGATTGAGTCAATTCTAGGAAACGCTTTCTTGTGTTTAATATAGGAATGTCATCATCTTGACGACGGAGACTTGGAGGAAAAGGTTGAATACTAAATACGCTCATTCGGTGGCGTTAGCGGGTATGTTGTGACAATAACATTACTCCAAAAAGGACTAAACTTGATCCATTTATTTTGTAAAAAATGAATTATTTAAAAAATATTTTTATAAAATAGTCACATATTCTCGCTTACAGAAATAAATAAACAAAAAATATTTTTATAATTCATGAAAATGTTCTTCATAAAATAATTATATTAAATTATATAAATGATTATTTTTATGAAAATATTTTTTAAATAATTTATTTTTTGTAAAATAAATGCATCAGCATTAATAATTTACGAAGACATGACGGGTCATTCGTGCCACAAAAGGATCGATAGTTATTTGTTGATAGAGGCCGGCATAGGATTCACATGTGGCGTGTCTTCCAGCCCTAATTTTATATGGGAAATTCAATAGTCAAACGAGGCTGCGCAATCCCTTATTTTCCACTAAGAACATACGCGAGATGAAACGCTCCCCAAGAAAAATGATCCGTTTTGAAGATTTTGCGCTCACTTTTCTCTACTCATAATCTTTTTTATGGTTATTCTGGTCGATTACTAATTGACATCCATACAATAATTAAAATTATTAATAAACTCGACTTGATATTATTGAGAATTTAGAGCATTATGTCCTACTCGATCGCCGTATGGTACAAGTACTTCAATCTACATACCCAATTTTAAGGAAACTAGTTCTCCTCCATCTCCCCCTTGAAACCCTAAACCATGTCTACTCATCTTCTTCTCCTCATCGGCGCAACATGGCTAGAGAAAAAGTCCCACTTTGACGGGTCAATTCCACGCCAATTCCATGCTTATTTTTAAAAACCATTTTGTCGATTGTGTGATTTGGATTTGGGCCTTCGGTGGCCATATTGTCGGTCAAAGTTGGACATTTGGTAGTGGACAACGTGCAGCTGCTGAGCAGTGACTAGTGATGAAATACTGAGCACATGCTCGGTCCTATCCAATGTGGGAGATATGGTAAGACATATCTGGCGATCTTCGTCTGATCACAAGGTGCAGGGCTACAATTTGCAGCCTTGTTTTCATGGGGGATTATCTATCAAATAAAGAAATTGTCGAGAAAAACAGGATCATGACCCAAAAGTCGAGAGCAAATCGCTGTTTATCGGATTGCGATTCTCGTACGACAACGTTAATGTCACCGAACCGAGCGCAACGCACGTGAAACGTACACAGTAGACCCGAGTAGAGGCCGACGAGAAGGTATTGCACAGTGAATGATTTTCATTTCCATTTCCTTCGTGGGAATGGAGGGAAGAAGTGATAAAAACCTTCGAAAAGGAACTTGAGTTCGAAGCCATCAATATATATTAATAGGAGTCTTTCTGGTACTCAAATTTCAATTTTAACCAAGTCTCAAATACCTGTCTTTTTCTTATGGAAATACTCGAATCAATCTTATGTATTGATTCTTCTACTACTGTATCGACGCACGACTCGTGAGCTCCTCCACAAACTCATCGATGTTCCGGTCGGAGCTCCCGCCTTCCCCGATCGCCGCCTTCGCTGCTGCCATCCACCTCCTCGCGCTCTCCGCCATCTCCCTCCCTCTCTCTCCTCCTCCCACCACCTCCCTCACCCGCCTGTTCACCTCCTCCCTCCCAACGACCCCTGACTCGTCGGCCCTTGCCCTGACCCCGACCCTCCACACATCCTCCACGAACTTGGCGTTCGTCGTCTGGTCCGTCCACTGCGGCATCGCCACTATCGGGACTCCCAGGCAGATCGCCTCGATCACTGAGTTGAGCCCGCAGTGCGTGACAAAGCATCCGATCGCATCGCTCGCGAGGACCTCCAACTGATTGCACCACGGGAGGATTAGGGCTTCCTCGGAAGGGATCGAGTCCATGAGATCGCGAGGGAGCTTGTGCTGCTCGGACGATCGGACGACCCAGAGGAATGGGTGGCCGGCAAGGGCAAGGCCGTGGGCGAGCTCGGAGAACTGGGAGGGGTCAAGGTCGGCCATGCTGCCGAAAGAGACGTAGACCACGGAGCGGGGCGGGTGGTGGCTGAGCCAGGCGGAGACGGCGGAGGAGGTTGTCGGGGTGAAGAGGTCGATGCCGTAGGCGGTGTCGTCGGGGAGGCGCTTGTCCAGATAGAGGGAGGGGAGGGTGGGGCCGATGGTCTTCAGTGGCCACAAGTTGGCGGACATCCACTCAACCACCTTATCTCATTGGAAAGTATTTCAAGAAAGAAACCAGTGAGTGAGAGAGAGTGAACATTTAATATATTGCACGTCGAAATTGAAACTTAATCTCCCATATAAAATCCATAAGTAATGAGTGTGTAGTTTACAATTTACTGACTATATTTTCAAAATAAAGTTTTGCTAATGTTATATATCTATAAGAGAACATGTATTATGGAAGACTAGTTCTTCATATGGTGCCATCAATAGACGATTGTCTGCATGTACCTCTTTCTCTAGCTCATAGAAGGTTTCGAACAGAACAAAATCAGCATCATCCACGTTCGTAAATTGGTTCACCAACAGGTCACGAAAGGCAGGGTATGACCCCACCTTATATACGAACGACGGCATCTCCGACGGCTCGAGTGGTGGCAACCCCGGGACCTCGACGCTTGGCCCCGAAAGCGGAAGAGGGAGCAGGCCCCGGTGCACATGGTAGTATACATTGTTCACCGCGCAAGTCTGCGTGAAGAAGACGACTCCAAGCTTAGAGCACTGCCTGGCCACGTCGAGCGCCCACGGGAGGAACCCGTCGTAGATGACCGCGTCGAGGGGCCGACCCGAGCGGTCGAGCTTCCGGATCAGCTCGGCCAGGGTCCTCGACCCGACGATCCGTAGATCCGTCTGGTAGGCCTCGATGGAGTCGGCCTCCATGAAGCCGCCGACGTCGTGGCCGTCGGAGATGGTCTCGAGGCCGACGGGCGAGGAGGGGTCGGCGTGCATGGATGCGGCGAGGTGGACGGTGACGGCGAGGGTGGCTTTGACGCCTCGGGAGACGAGGCGCTTGGAGAATTGGAGCATGGGGTTGATGTGGCCTTGGGCGGGGGTAGGGAGGACCAGCACATGGGGTTGGCGGCGGGGCACGTTTGATGGCTCCATTGGCTCTCTCTCTCTCTCTCTCTCTCTCTCTCTCTCTCTCTCCGATGAATTTTGAGTT
The DNA here is from genome assembly GCA_014182735.1 of Corymbia maculata. Classification (NCBI taxonomy): domain Eukaryota; kingdom Viridiplantae; phylum Streptophyta; class Magnoliopsida; order Myrtales; family Myrtaceae; genus Corymbia; species Corymbia maculata. Next base: position 6,475,127 of record CM024689.1, on the reverse strand, counting down.
AGGTGATATGATCGAGTCGGAATGATTTCTGTGAAGTTGCATATAAAAGGTTGAAATGCTAAGGAGGCTGATTCTTCATCGTCTTCGGCCGTATGTGTTGACCATAGTATTTGTATATAGACTAAAGTTTGAACCGGTGATCCTGTCCCTTTGTGAAAATATCTGTGAAAGGAAACTAACTAATAAGCAGGGTCTTAGCAGATTGATTTTTTTTTTCATTTTTTATGGGGAATATGTGGCGTGCCATTCCTGCTACTAAAGGGAAGTATTGCTTACCTCTTTTGAGCTTGCGCCCAAGGTTTGCGCCCAAGGTTTAAGGCAAGTATCTCATGTACATGAAGAGACTTGAGTAAAAAGCAATGAAAAATTGCCCAATCGGTCTTAATCTTATTGTACGGATATCAATTTAGTCTTAAATTTTTCAATTTTACTGATTTAGTCCTAAACCTTTTGTACAATATTCCAATATAGTCATTCCGATTAATTTTCATTGAAAATCACTAATATTAAAAGTTTAGGAAAATGGGTTTAGGACTGATTGGGTAATTCACCTTTTAAAGCAATTATATCTTAATTTGGCTATAGCTTATTTGCTTAAACTGTTGAGTGAATGTATGTTCAACTAGATATATTGATAAATTCGCACTTCAGCTCATTGGTAATCTCATTAAGTCGAGATATTATACTTTTATTGTGTCTTCCATATAATAGATATCAAAGTTGATGGTTAAATGGGTGGGTGGGATGTGGATCGCATTAATGAATCTCTCAAGAAAACAATCTCGAATTTGACTCTCAAATTAAGAGGGAGATTTGCTAGTGTGCGTGTTGGTGTTAGGATGTTAGGCGGCAGTTCCACAACAGGGAATTGGTATGCTATGGAGAAATTAACATATATCTTAGATACATCATATCTCATTAATTTATACTTTCGAGTGAAAATATAAATCAAACTTAATATATTAACAGGCTCGAACTCGAACTTTATCTTGGTGATTCCTCAAGTAAATATACCAAATTTCTACTGCGCCTATCCGACACTACTTTTAAAGGGCATGCATACACTTCAAAGACAGAAATTGCATCATTCTTGACATTCATGGATGCGCGTCTAACCTTATTGTCAAATCAAAACAATATAAGAAACTTGGGAAAAGTGTCAAAAAAATCCTAAACATTTTGTATTAATGCCAATTTAGTCTTCCTTTTAACATGATGTCATTTTAATCCTAAATTTCAATTGGTGCCAATTTAGTTGTAAAACTTTTAACCTAGTGCAAATTCGGTCATTTCGACTAATTTTGGCCAAATTTTGCTGACGTGGACATTGATCGGTTGCCATGGTACAGTCGGTGTTGATGTGGATCACTTTAAATAATATTTTAATATTTTTCAAATTATATTTATTTATTTTCTTTCATTTTTCCTTTTCTTTTTTGTTTTCTTTTTCTTTTTTTTCCCCTATTCTCCTCCTTCCCAGCCAACGACCGGCCAAAGGTGAGGCTTGACCCTCGCCCGATCTGGTGAGGGCAAGCCTTTGCTTGCCCGACACGAGACCACCCTAGGCACATCAAGGGTCAATGAGTTCAACCTCATCGACCCCGGCCTTTGGCCAGTTGCCCAACCAAAGTGACCAATTGGAGGAAGAAGGAGAACAGTGAAAAAAATAAAAGAAAAAAGGAAAGAAAAATAATTCAAAAAAATATTAAAATATTATTAAAAGTTATCAACATCAATGTTGATCGTGCCACGTTAGCCGATCAGCATCCAAGTCAGTAAAATTGGGCCAAAATTAGTTGGAAGAACCGAATTGCCACTAGGTTAAAATTTTTATAACTAAATTAACACCAAGTCAAAAAATTCATAACTAAATTGGTACAGATTAAAGGTTTATGACTAAATTGACACAAATACAAACGAGTTTAAGACTTTTCTGACACTTTTTCCCAAGAAACTCCTATCATGCTAGAATTTACTTATAGGTTGATCACCTTCTATTATTATTATAAACAACTTAGTTAATCAATCTACAATGCTAAAAAATGAAAAAGAAGATTTATGGAAATGAAGTAATATCCAATCAAAAAGAGAAAAATGAATCAAATGAGAGACTAATGTAGGAGCAATAATGAAATTTTAGATATCTTAAATTCACGTGTAATTTAATTTGTATTCACGAAGGATTAAACCTAGTTTCAGTAATTAAGGGAGAATGGAAGAATAAAGAGAGATGTTAAATATCAAGTTTAGCAGGTATAATCTTTACGATTTATAATAGGAAAGTTTCATGTTCTTAAATAAACTTTATGGCATATGATATTTCAGCGTTGCATTGACATAGAAACCTGAACTTATTAGATATATTAATGTTTTTGTTCATACAAACTACGGAGAAGAATAGTTGATATTGTCGACATATTAACTGAAGGAGAAGAATAGTCACGTGAAGTGCTGAGCTTGAATCCCCAACTCCCAACTTTCAACAAACGCTGAAAGTCACGGTTCATGTAGAAAGTAGAGAGAAATTGAATCCTACAAGATTGAATGATCGGGATGCATCCGGGTGCATGCAATTGTCATGGTCCGTGATTCTCTCATGCTCATAAACCTTTATGAGTAGAGTTCAGAGTTATCAAGGGAAAAGTAAGTGATGCGGAAGGGATGAACACAATTGATCCATGAGAGTGACGGTTGGTGCTAAGAGTTCTAGAATAAAAAAACTATACTACTTTGGAGCTATGAAGGTGGAATTAACCTCCCGTGTACAAACTGATCGGAAGCTAATGCCACTACACCAATTATTGAGAAAAATTATTTGTTGTCTCGCTCAATAAATTAAACACCCAAACTAAGTTGAACGTGGATGATCTAATACACAAAAGCTATTTGTTGAAATGTTATCTGGAACAACTATAGAAGGAAGGTTGGTCTAGTGTTGTTGCTTACCAGGCATCACACGAGCTATTCCGCGGTTAAGGAACTACCGGCCCGTGACACAATAATACGTCGTTTTATACCTTGTGTATTCGTAATGATCGTGTATATGCAGATCTCAAACAACATGAGACAACGTACGTGGAAGAAAAACTAGTAGATTCAGCAAGAACTGGGTGATGAGATCTCTACTAGACCTGTATCCATCTAATGATACGATGCGGAGACTCGAAAGATTCATTCTTGCATATATAAGGGGAGCAGCAGGCAAATGTAAATTTGTGTGTAGGTTACCTCTTTTTCCAGCTCGTAGAAGGTGTTGAAGAGCACGAGGTCCGCATCGCCCACGTTCGAGAACTGCTGCATCACCATGTCGTAGGAGCCAGGGTAAGAACCCAGCTTGTATAGGAACGATGGCATCTCCAACGGCTTGAGAGGCGGCAATCCCGGGACCTCGACTCTCCCCCCTCCTGGGAGAGGAAGCTCGAGCAGCCCGCACTGGACGTGGTAGTATATGTTGTTCACAGCACAGGTCTGCGTGAAGAAAGCGACACCGAGCTTCTCGCATCGCTTGGCCACATCGAGCGCCCACGGCATGAAGCAGTCGTAAATGACCGCAACAACCGGGTGCGCCGACTGCTCAAGTTTCCGGATCAGTTCGGCTAGGGTTGTCGATCTGCCCGTCTGGCAGGCCTCGGAGGACTCGCCCTGGGGCAGGCCTTCTCCGCCGTGACAATCGGAAATGGTCTCGATGTCAACGGAGAAGGCAGCGGCGGAGGGGTCGACGCACATGGATTTGGAGAGGTGGAGGGTGGTGACGAGGGTGGCCTTGAGACCTTTAGAGACGAGGCGCTTGGCGAATTGGATCATGGGGCTAATATGGCCTTGCACGGGGAGTGGGAGGAGCAGGGCGTGAGCTTGCGGAGACTCCATGTTCGGCTTGCTTTGCTTTCTCTCTATGTAGTTTAGGAGGCTTCTTCTTTGTTTTTAGGAGGAGATTGCGTTGGTCGTATGGACAGGAAGCAAATGCTTGATAGGTTGATATAGGGCAAAACACTTTCTTTTCCTTCCTTTTTGATTGGCTGCCAAAGCATTTTTATGGGTAAAGCCACCTTGATGATGACAATAGTGATAGGAAGCTTCTGGTCAGGGAGAGAGAGAGAGGGAGAGAGTGGGGGATGAGGAGCTGGTTAAAAAGGGCACTTTCTGCTGCACTTAAGCCGATTGATTGAGATGGATTAGCATTCATTTTAGCACACATAACAAATTATATATCTGTTAATCTATTCGTTCTTAGTATGACATTAAACTATTACGCCTAAACTCTAGAACGTAAAATTCGAAGTACTATGGGTAGGAGGAAGAGAAACAACCTCCCTAATTGGAGAGTTGGGGCGTGCGAACACCGACACATAAAAATAAAAAATGCAGTCTTGTCAGCCCATCAAAGTTACCCGACAAGCGAAGTGGCCCCTAATAGAGCTTTTAAGCTCCTGGATTGTGATGAGTTATAATCTTAACCACTACCAATTGATTTTGCTGCACTTAAAACATATTGATTATGATGAACTAGCAGTCATTCCGGCACACATAACAAGCTCTGTATATGTAAAATGGTCATCTCTCCTTAAGATTCAAATGAATTTCCACCCCTCAGTGGTGTGCATGACAAGTGATTTACTATCGAGATGGTTGGAGTTAGAAGTTATTCTCATGCTATTTAAATTCTTTTTTATCACGAGTTTGGATCGCCCGGTTACTCCTCCGTTTTGTGAATTGTCGGTCTATCAGTAGTGTTGGTTCGGCTCATGCTCGGTGTAGGAATTACTGCGTTTTATGTAAAGAGGCCTTGATTATAAGGACTAAGGAGCAGGTTGCGAAGGACCATGGCTAAAACTTGAGCCTTTGACAATGTTGGCTGACAATGTTGGCTTAGCATGGCATCCTCACGCAAGCAACAAATCTTTATTGGTATAAAATTCGCCAATCCACTGTATCATAGAAACCCAAAATATATTTCATGATTCCACTGTCGATTTCTTAATCAATAGGTCATAACTTAATTTGTCCTTGGTCTAATCTTCTATATGATCAAGTGAAATTCATCTAAATCTCTTACGAGGCAAGAGGTTGAAGGGATGCCTATGATTCTATCACTATTCACAGGTATCCTGCCATTTGATGAGGCATATTTGTCTATTCATGGCAAGCAAGATTCATATGCATGCTCTGCGGTGTATATCATACGTATCCTGTGACATTGCACCGATTCCCTCTTTTTTTCTTCACGAATGTGAGAGCCAATCCTAGTTTTTCTTTTCCATAAATACAAGAAGCTTAAGGGAAAAAAAGAGCTTTTTTTTTTTCAACTTTCAAACCAATAGACGCATTGACAGAGCCAACTTCGTTCTAGTGAGGGAAAATTAAAAGAGGTGAGAAAGACTTCGACTCGAGGACAATTGAATGTATGATAGTGTAATTATATACTCTCTTTTTTAGCAATTTAGCCCTCGATATTTTGTAACATTTTTAGTTTTAGTCTTTGATATTTTACTTTACATGCAACTTCGATCGGATCATGATCCTCACTTTTGTTGAATAAGTCAATATTCTCATATGTTGCTGAGTGTGAGTCATAACCTGATTATTGTGGAAAGGGTAGACCTGTCAAACAGGTGGATTGAGTCGAGTTTAGATCAAGTCATAAATGATCCAACCCAAATCAACCAATTTAATCTATCTATAACCTATTTATCATAGTGCAAAATTTTTGACTTATACTCGACCAGATCATTATCAACCCATACCTAACCTATTTAACTAAATCTAAGAAAACTTATTTCTTATGATTTTTTTAAATGGTATTTGCTAAGACACTTTTATGCAATACAAACTTAGTGGACAATTTTTATAATTTTTAAAAAAAAAAAAAAAAAAAAGCCTTCGTTTGTTTATTGGAAAATATTATCCAAGAAGTATTTTCTCAAGACAATTATAATATTTTTTTCCTAAAATCTGAAAATAAATTAGAAAATATTTCTCATCGTTTGGTATGAAAAATATGATTAAATTTTCCTCCGTGACTCCTTTTAATTTTTTATTTTATTTTTTATTTTTTCAAAAATCAAATTTTTAATTATTTTTTTATTTTATTTTATTTTATTTTATTTTATTTTATTTTATTTTTAAAGTACAATTGTTGGCGACCAGTCACAAGCTGAGCTCAAGCTCACCTTATTCTAGGTGAGCTTGAGCCTTGCCAAACGTAAGTGAGGCCTCCACCTCACTAGATCAATGAGGCTTGAGGCTCACTCGAGGCTAGGCAAGATGGCAAGATTAAGCCTTGCCTAGCCAGTCGTCAGCCATGATGGAAGAAGAAAGAGGAAAAAAAAAGGAAATATAACAATTTAGTGTAATTTTAATTTTTATAAAAAGACAATTTATAAGGCTAAAGAGGAAAAGAGAGAGCGGGTTGTAAAATGGGTTGTAATTGGGTTTAAACTAGACCCATATATTTTAGTCCCTTTATCTTGAAACCCATTATGAGTGATTTAGGGAATAAAGCATGACTCATTTATGACCTGTTTAATGTCTAAATGGGTCATAAATAGGTTATGGACCAAAAACAATTATAAAACTTTTAACCATACCATTTACTAAAAAAAAAAAAACATACCATTTGAATTTTGAATATTTTTCACGTTTTATTGATTGAGTCTATCTAATTAATTTCGGTCAAAATCCCTAACTTGGGTGTTTGCTGCTTTTCATGATATGACCAGCGCTTATATAAAAAAATTATTAATATATTCACTTATTTTATTTTTTATTTATAATTTTTAATAATATATTTCCAAAAAAAATTTCTTTTTTTTTCCTTTCTTTTTTTTTTTTTTTTCCTTTTTTTTAACTCTACTTGGTGATCATCGGCCCGACAAGGGCCATGACACCCTTGCCCAAACCAAGCAAGGGCATCACGACCTTCACCCTAGCCGTTGCATAGATCTAGGTGAGGGCCTAACGCCCTCACCTACGAAAGAGAGGGCCACAACGCCCTCACCTAGCTCAAGTGAGGGTTGCTCTTGCTTGCTAGGGTTGTAAAAAAAATTTTAAAAAAGGAAAATGAAAAATATTAAAATATTATTAAAGCAATTTTCAACAAAAATTTGCCAAGTAAACTCAAATGACAAAATATAAAAAAATTTAAGACTTGATTTAGGACTTTTTGGATAATTTTTCCATTAAACAAATATGGTGGTATGATATTAACCCAATATATTAGAAGATTAGTTGGTGGAAATTTCCTCCAACAAGAGATGAAAAATCTAATCCCTATGCCAATGATTTCTAGGAAATTAAAATCACATAAAAGTTTGGGAAAATTCCAAATAAAGACTTGAAATGTTCTTGTTTTCTCAAATAAGTATATGAGGTGAACCTTGGTTCAAATAAGAACCTAAAGTGCTCTCGTTTTCTCAAATAAAAAGCTTAAAATGAACCTTATTTCAATTAAAAGCCTAAACTGTTATATTAGTCTCAAAGAATGACTTAATTTCACCAACTAATCAAAGGTATTTTTTGTCATTTACTTTTAAAAAGTTTTCTTTTTTCTTTCTCTTATCCTTTTTCTATTTTTTCTCTTTCCAAAAAAGACACATTGAGAAAGGAAAAATAAAGGCTAAAATTTCAAAAAAGATACAGGTGAAGGGATGGCAACCCTCAACAGCTGATGGCCGCCCTCCATTGCCAGCGACCCCACTTGCCATGGTCGCAGTCCTTCCGCCTTTTTTAATTATTATTTGTCATTTTTTTTAAGTTTTCACTTTTTTCTTTTATGAGTTTTTATGGAAAAAATATAAAAAGGAAAAGAGAAAACAAGGAAAGAAATTTTTTTTAAAAAAGTAAAAGATAGAAATGACATCGATCAACTGGTGAGGTCATATGCCATTTTTTAAAATTAACATGACACTCCAAGCCCTTAGTTAAAATGATATCTATTTTAGACCCTTATTTGAGAAAATGATGGCACATCAAACCTTTATCTGAAACAACATTCACTTGAATCCAATATTAAAGAAAACGATGGCACTTTCAGCCTTTATTTAAAATTTTCCCTAAAAGTTTGACCCATAACTTGCAAATGACTAACAATCGCCATGTTATTGCATAGTCAATATAGGCAAGCCAATACATATTCAAATAGGCTAAGTTTTTGACAAACTCTGCACAATTATACTCACTTAAAGCTTTAGATTTTTCTTTCAAAAAAAGTTATAAAAAATCCCAAACTATATTCACTATAATACATTTATTTTGAATTTTTTATGATATCGAAAAGCCAAAATAATGCCCATTGTGATGTATTTACCGTGCATTTTTTCTTGTGCCATAAAAAATTCCAAAACTTGATATGTATTTACTATCCATCAAGGTTCTGTTAGATAATTTTTCAACCAAAACAATATCATTTTTATTTCACTTAAGCCACATAGGCACCATGTTAAACATTTTAATGGTTCTTATTGACAAAACTTTGATAGAAAGTAAATGTGTCACATAAGTACAAATTTAGAATTTTTGATGTCACAAACAAAAATTGAGGATAAATATGTCACAATTGGAATAGTTTAAAATTTTTAATGGTTTTTGTCCTTTTTTAATATAAGGATACGGATGTGGAGGCTTGATTACTTGGACTCTCATGAAACACTCTATAAGTTCTATAAATCGATTAAGTTATTTAAAGACCCTAATTCAAAGTAATTTGCATGCATTTGGTGGGAGTAAAATAGATAGCCTCCTTCTATTCAACCGGAAATTCTTAACATATCTAACAATTGCATCTAATGCAGGAGATTAAAGAGACTTAAAAAGTAAGGATTCCATATATTGCAATTTTAAGGAAGATGTCTCACGAAGTTTGAGATGGTGCAACCTTAAATACATACCGTCGAATTCATAAAAGCACAAGTTCAAATCTCTCTCTTTCTCCGACAATTTTAAAATTACCATATATACTTAAGGTGCTCCTTCTCTCTCACACACACGTGCATGCTCCCACTCACAACTCGTGATCAATATTTGGTAAAATTGTCTTAACATTATCCTTGTACTGCCCCATAAAAAGAAATATTATTTTGAATATTCAGCAGGAGGACATCAGAAATATCAGAGTCAATTTAGTGAATTTCGCTCCAATCTACATCCTATAATTCCAAAAAAAGAAAATTCGGCATGCTATTTCATTGTAATAAGCTTCTCCACATAATCTTGGAAAAATCAACAGCATGTCATCATCCTACTCCACTCCTGATTCCAATGAATTCTATTTCATCATTCAAATATGCCCTTTGGAGCGCACCTTAACATCATAACCAATCTTAATCATTGAACAATATTTTATTTATAGATGTGAAGGATTGAGATTGATTGAGACACTCAAGGAACCTCAAAATGCAAATGTATGGATCAGGATCATTTGATCATCCAATCTTGCGGTCCTGACAATATGTGACTATTTGCTGTTCATAGACTCGAGTTTAGGCAAGGGGTTCTCTGCTTCCTTGGGGTCATTAGAACATTCTTTACAGTAGAGAGAGAGAGAGGTGCAGAACCCACAGGATTAAAAGAGAGAGCAAACATTGTCATGCGAGTCATGTCATGCATCTCCAACAATTTAGACCACACATGCGATTCATACCATACCATGGAATGGCCGGCTGAGACAACGTGGAATTATGGGTTCCGGTCATCTTGGGATGGCGTACTAGACTTGCTAGGGGCGAAGTGGCTTCAGAGAGCCGCTGCGTTTCTTCTCTCTCAAGCGAAGGACTTCCATTGCATTAATGGAGTTAAACTAACCACTCCCTCCTCACTTTGTGGAAGCCCCTCCCTAATCCCTATCTACCCTTCTCCTTGTTACGGCTCAAAAGCCATCGAAGGAATCAGATACCTGTCCAGATTCTAGTTTCTCGTTCTACCACGAAGAAAGTTTCCTTCTAGATCGAAACCCAGAAAAACCCATTTGCTGTTTCATCACCTGAAGTTCATTCTCTCTCTCTCTTTCTGATCATCAAAGAAAGGAGAGAGAGAGAAGCACCCAATTCGCCATGGAACCCGGCTCGCCCCACACGATCCCTGTCTTCTCGACCCTCGCTTCGCCGTTCGACGGCGCGGCTCAAATCAACGGCTCCCGGAAGCCGATCAGCCTGTGGCCGGGGATGTACCACTCGCCGGTGACGGCCGCCCTGTGGGAGACGAGGTCGAGGACCTTCGAGAGGCTCCTCGACCCCCCCAAGGACGCGCCTCCGCAGAGTGAGCTGCTGCTCAAGACGCCGTCGCAGAGCAGGACCAGCATCTTGTACAGCTTCTCGTCGGATTACATTCTGAGGGAGCAGTACAGGGACCCGTGGAACGAGGTCAGGATTGGGAAGTTGCTCGAAGACCTCGATGCTTTGGCCGGTACCATCTCGGTCAAGGTAATTTTCTGTTGAAGTTTTGTGGTTGTGATCATTTTTGGGCATTTCTTGTCATCCAAGGGTTGTTCATATTTGGTGGTTCTTGTAATTCGATTATTTGAGTTGGGTTTTTGTGCTCGGCCGTGAGGATGTGACCACACCACCGAATAGTGCTGAAAAGGTCTAGCCGCTTTAGGAATATTTAAATTGAAATGAAAGCTTCCTTGCTGGCTGGTTTTGATGCATCGATGGTTTGGTTGGATTGGGAATGTACATTTGCTTCTGTGCTAATGAGAGGCCTGTGATTGTGGTTCATTGCTGATGCTTGTAGTGTCATGAATATTCGATGTTTACTGTGTTGTTGAGCAAGAGATGGGCCCTGTAAAACACCATGACTGTTGTTCACAGCTTCCTCTCAAGGAAATGTGGAATCTCCAGCCTAGACATGGTTGTGTCACTGTGACTTCTCAAGATATTATTCAATCCTGCTTTGGCTCCTTATGAGAAAATGGGCACTCGTTTCAATTGGCAGATTGGGAAATCAATAGCACTGTTTGATTATTGGGTGACCATGCTTTATTAGAGGCGTTCAAAGCTGAGTGTATAAGTTATATCATGAGCCAATAGCATGATGAAACATGTTGTAGTCTCAAGGTTGTCTTTTGTTTCAGTTTTGCCTTCTTCTTTCATTTGGATAAGTTGGTTTTGCATGTTCTAAGTAAAAGACAGTCTGATTAACTTTCCCTGACAATGACTTGTTTCAGAAGATGTAGCCTTAACATTAAGTGGGACTGCTGAATTCATGTAAATGTATTTAAACTTAAAATCCAATAATTTCTGTGACCTTAATGATGTTTTCAATTCATTAGTGCATATGACATGATAATGTGCCAAAGTCAGTGTTACAATCCCTTTCCCAGTAACTAAATGTTCTCTCATTTACTAATCAAACCATCGTTTTGATTTTAGCACTGTTCTGATGAGGATAGCACAACAAGACCACTTCTTCTAGTTACTGCATCAGTTGACAAGATTGTCTTGAAGAAGCCAATCAGTGTTGACATCGATCTGAAAATCGTGGGTTCTGTCATATGGGTTGGGCGCTCATCCATGGAAATTCAACTTGACGTGATTCAATTTTCTGGAGGTACTTTAGTTGCAAATGGCCATAATTCGGTGATATTATAATTTACATATGAGGTAGTTTACAACCGTCAGTCATTTCATGAGCTTAACATTTACTACTGGATGAAAAGCTTTATTGTACCATACGAGGAGCCAGAAAAAAAGTCATAAATGTTTGCTATGTATATATGTTGAGAAAATAAAAGGGATGCTTCAAGTACTTATTTTGAACCCAATTGTTATGTCGTGACAATACATGTTCAGAATTTTAGAAAAGTGATTTGTTTTCCATGTATACTGGGCAGTTGCTCAAGAATATGCAGAAGATATTATGCAGTTGGTGAGATAATATTTGCTTTTGCAGAGAAGTCTAATGCCACAAACTCAGTAGCATTGACGGCCAACTTCATATTTGTTGCTCGTGACTCTAAGACCCATAAAGCTGCTCTGGTGAACCGGCTCTTCCCTGAGACTGACCAAGAGAAATTACTTTTCGAAGAGGCGGAAGCTAGAAATAAGCTGAGGAAAAGAAAGAGTGTTGGAGAGAGAAAGGAAACTGATGACGGAATTGCGAAGAGACTAAACGAGTTGTTGGCCGAGGGAAGGATTTTCTCTGATATGCCTGCCTTAGCAGATAGAAACAGCATTCTTCTAAGGGATACCCATCTCGAGAATTCTTTGATTTGCCAGCCACAGCAGAGGAATATCCATGGTCGTATATTTGGAGGGTTTCTAATGCACCGAGCATTTGAGTTGGCTTTCTCCACAGCTTATGCCTTCGCCGGCTTGGTGCCTTGCTTCCTAGAGGTTGATCATGTTGATTTTTTGAGACCCGTGAGTGCCTGGGCCACTTCTTTGTTTTGAGTCTTCTAATTGTTTGTACTATCATATCAGTCTCTTTTAGTAACTCCTATGAGCAGTACTTTTATCTTCAATGCTAAGCCTAACTGATTCTTCATTTCTTCCCTGGATAGCTCTTACAAATTTTTCGGTTTTTTTAGGGATCGGAACTTTTTACATATCGATTGCTTTTATTGCTGTTTCGTGCTATTTGATAGCCCAATTTATTCCTTTCTTTCTCTCTCTTTTTTTTTTTTCCTTATGGTGGATTCACAATCTTTAGCTAAGGTTTCCTTTTGAGCAGGTGGATGTTGGAGACTTTCTGAGGTTCAAATCATGCGTGTTGTACACTGAACCGGAGAAACCAGATGGGCCTCTGATCAACGTTGAAGTCGTTGCCCATGTCACAAGGCCCGAGCTCAGGTCTAGCGAGGTATGTCCTCGTACAGTCCTGACTTTTGCTGTACTCATTCAGCACTACATTCTTTAAACGATCTCTAAAAATTATGTATGGCTCAAAATGACTTAAAAATTCTCATTTTTGCTGGTTTGTACCCTTACCTAATGTCTCACAATGTTCATGCCGTTCCTCGACTTATCCATCTCTTTGTCGGTTCAGGTATCGAACACCTTCTATTTCACTTTCACGGTGCGGCCCGAGGCAAAAGCTCTGGAAGATGCATTCAGAATCAGGAATGTGGTCCCAGCAACAGAGGAGGAAGCGCGGCGTATTTTGGAGCGCATGGATGCCGAGACCTTGCAGCTGTAATGCACAGATGGCTGTGCTTATAATTTTAGGCTGAGGGTATCGTTCATTTGTCATCTGCAGCATCGTACAACAGACTGGAGTGCCCACATGGCTAGTGCAGGACATTATAGGGAGCTAATTGACATGTTGAATCTGATATAGCGGTAGCCCTACATTGGTCGCTTCCTGCTTTTTATCGAGCATAAAGAAAACGTTGGTAATGCCATTGCAGTTATATAGCATGTAAGAATGGCTTTACCTTGATAGGTATAATAATACCAATTTGAAATGGATTCGATGCATATAATGATCATATTTTCGGTAGACAAATGATTCCCAGATTGCAGTACCATTAAATTGAAAATGTGATGCTTATTATATCTAGCGACTTCAGGCTGAGATGGGCATTTTCGGCTTTTTGGCAATTGTACTTATGCCTGAATTAATTGCCTAGGACATGAACTTTCTTCGATATAGCGAGATTACTGCATTGAGCCAGTTTTGATTGCAGGTTTTCCTCTGCTTTCGTCTCAAAATGGCTACTTTTTTTAAGTCCAAATCGCCAGAAATGAAACGTTTACTATCGGGCCAAGGGGTCTCCTTATCCATCCCAATTCACCTCTCTACATAAGGTCCGGTACATCAGATCTTGATCATATTCCCATATACTTATCACGCTATAAATAGTACATCTGGTCTGTATAGTCTTTTCATATTGCAAGTGGTAGAAAAGAACTAAAAGATCAAAGAATCAAGCGAGGAGATTCGATAAGACATGCAAATTTTCGACCCGACTCCAATGAAGTTTTATCTCACATGGATTGCACCGGACACTGCTCTTTCACGCAAGGACCAGGAAAACAAGTAGTCGCCCTTCTTCATTTTGAAAATGCGTCCAAGAATACGCAGGGAGGCATCTAAATGACAGAAAGATACAATACATCTCACGGACGATAGTCAAAAACACACCTGCCAACTAGACGCCGCTAAGAAACTTGTCCTTTTCCACGATTCAAGCTGGATCTTTGTCGTCTTATTTTCAAAAGTATAGCTATTAAAGTCATACTTGCCTAGACATTAAACTAATAGACCTTGAAAAATGCAGCGCCTACTACCTATTCCTTGTCTTCTGGTTCCGCAACTCCAAATTTTCAAATTCGAGTCACCTTTCACCACCAAAATACATAAACGGGGTTGCCTTTGCCCAACCAATGCGTGCGTTTAAGTTCACATTTGAAATTAGATCTGTTACTGGGAAAGAGAGACCCCTTGCAAGAAGTCCGCACCCATAGCTTTCGACTTAAAACGATCGCCTTAGAAGCTACAGGGTAAAGAGTTCGAGCAAACAGAATTCCAAACTGTTTTCTGGCATACACATGACCATTTTCTACAAGACAGATATATAGACATGAGCTTTGGATGCTTTACCATCTGAGCCTCTGAACAAAACTTTTGACCACCTACGAAAACATTCGGCTAACTTGGCAACTACCTTATTTTCCCCAACGAAAACCTCCTCCTTTGTATATTATATCTATAGGCCAAAACCATTTAAATCTATTACATGGACTTTATACAGGTACAATGGAATGCTACAAGAGGAAAATAAATTACACATACCGGGTAGCTTAAGCCTGTCCCAGCTCCACCCTTCCAAAATTTAAGGTTTATCTGCATTAGCTTGATGCCTGGAAGAGTGATGAGTCTTGCATATCAAGAGAGCCTAAGGAGATGCGTTGTCATCATCTGAGAAACTGTGCTGCCGCTGGCCGTTAAATGCTGGAAAAACTTGTGGAATAGTCGGATTAATGGGAATTGGTAGCATCGGGTTAATTGGCACAGGAAGTCTATGGGCAGAACTCACTATCGTGCGCTCATTTATGGAACCAACTTCTCTGCATACCCGGTCAAGGACAGCAAGAAAGTCTCTCACCACCATAAAGATTCTAAATGGGTGAGCTTCTTCCTTAGCTGAGTCTCCATGGAAGTACTCTGTGATCTCTTTTACTAGAGACATGGCAACGCTTTCCTGGGCCTGAATTCGGATGATCTCTTCCTCAGCCATTTTAGTGAACTTGTTCATAGTCTCCGAAAACCTCTTGCTGTTTTCCCCTGATCCTGATGTTTCTATTAATCGCACAATTTCTCTAATGTTCCCGATACCCCTAAAAAGTTTGTTGACATCACTGCTCAGTACATCGGAGTCCATGGCAGCAGATTTCTTCACATTGCCAAGTTCTGAACTGAGACCAGAAACAACTTGAAGGCCAAGCTTGCGACACTTGGCATCTTCATTCAAAGTGGGATTCGAACCTTGGTGGGCTCCTGAAAGACGAGCACCTTCAGTTCTAATGATTTCCTGTACAACAAAGTGCAGGAGCGTAGTTTTTCCATCAGCGCCCTTGACATCAGCTAGCTTCAGAAGCGTGTCAAGCTTGAAAGCATGGGCATCCCCACGATTGGTTCCCACATTCATGCGGTTCCCAGTTTTGAGCACTGCTTCCAATAACTTCATGAACATTCTGCTGTTTCTCAGCTCCTCACATGCAGTCTGTTACACGAAATGCATAGTTAGATCAAAGACATTAATGAGGTATGACATCAGAGAGGAGCACGAAAACTTGAATTATACAAGGAGTTCCAACAGCACATACACAGTAGAGAGAGAGAGAGAGAGAGAGAGGCCACATGTGAAATCTACCTCCAGAGTTTGAAAAGATCGTTTAAGGTATTCAACTTCAGACTCAAAATTGGCAACATAAAGCATTGCATCAACTCTTTTAAATGCAAGCGGTACATCAAGCACAGCCTTAAGAAACTTCTCAGCAGGACCAAGCTTGACAGGTGAATCATCTTTATATTCCTTCAGTTTGCGTTCTTCTTCTTTGGTGGGAGCCATCTTTAATAAACTTTCAAGAAGTTCAGCTCCAAGTGTGTCCACGTTACCTGCAAGCATGAGGAAAAAAAATTAAGCTACATCTTCAGATTGTTAATGATAAAAGAATCGGCACTCTTCTTCCGTAAAAAGAATTTAGTCATTCATGCTATCTTTCAAATGATAGTCTGACGTGGAAATTTATTAGTAGATACGCCCCATGCTATACCCAATCTACAATAATTTGATAATACATCATGGACCTCACATGAATATTCGAAAGAGAATAACTTTGTCAAAATCTACATGGAATAACTATCTTTCATGAGCCGGTTTTGTTCGTGTCACCTTTCACCAGTAAAGATAGAAATTAATAGAGTCAAAAATTAGTAACTCTCTTCTCAGCAAAGATCAAGAACCATCAATAACTCTACAGTTTTCATTTACTTCGACCAGAGAGGAGCAAGTAGGTGCAATCCAGAAACTATTGTGCAAATGACCGACAACTTTACCAGGCGAAAAAGAAGAGAAAGCAAAAGGGAACCTAAAAGCAGACCTGCGGATGCTCAAATCTTGCCGTGCTTAAACATAGTAGTAAAGAAAGGGGTTTTATCACAGGTACAAACCATGATTGAGCATTTACATGATTCGGTCCATCCATTAACCAAAAAAGATGATTCTGTATTACCTTACTTCAAATTGGAAAAATCACCACTCGAGGTCAAATGGTAATAGTTTCCGTGAAGTCCTTCTATTCATCAAGATTCATACAGAACATTCAGACTCTTTTTGCCAAACATAATTAACAATTACCTTCAAGAAGGCCCTCGCTGACCTCCTCTATGGTGACGTTGAGTGCCCTTAGCAAGATCGCAATGTTTTGCGACTTTTTAGGATCGAGAACTCTGTTCTCCGGGTGCGGAGAAGGAAGAACCGAGCGCGGAGTTGTCTCTTTTGCTTTCGAACTTGAGGCATTTACAACAAACAAGGTCTCAATCATCTCCTCGTTCAACCTGCACCAGACCCAATTCTTCAGAGTTAAAACACAAGCAGAACATCCAAACAGTGACCTATGAAATGCAAACTGGTAAAATTGAGTAAAGAAACACTTTGAAAAGAGAAAGGATGATCTTACTTGAAAGAGCTTGATCTCAACTGATCCCATACCATCTCCCGATCCGAGCTCGCTCTCACTTTATCCCAATGCAGGGGCTTGAGCTTCGGTTTCGGAGTATCGTCCATCTTCTCCGCCTTCTCTGCAGTTTCGATAGTCGGTGGCAACTGAACTGGCGAAATTTCTGTCGGTTTCTGGAGCACAAAAGGCCTCGATGGTGGAATTAGGCGAGGGGGCTCGGAAATGAGTTGACCGGTCGGTGTCAAAGGAAGCGGAACGTCCTTGACCTTTTGTTGCATTGGCGGAAGCGGTGGTGGTGGTGGCGGAGGAGGTGGTGGTGGCGGCGGCACCACTGCCGGAACTGGAGGCTGCAGCTGCTGCGAGCTAGTGCTAACTCTCGCAGGAGACTGCACAAACTGATCATTAGCACTCGAATCTCTCTTCGGAGATGAAGCTATGGGAGAAGCCGATTCAGAATGCAGAGTGCCGACCGAAGCATTAGACGATCTCGGCAACGATCTATGCTCGATTCTCTCAGAATTTCTACTAGGCGAGCTGGAGCTCGAGTGAAGAGAAAACCGCGAGCTTCCTGCCGAAACATCAGATTTCCTCGGGGATGCGTCTAGATTTTCCTCAGATTCTCTGGCCGGCGACTGCGACAGAGGAGATGACAGCCGAGAACGTCCGATGCGGTGCAACGCCTCAGACAACCTCGGCGAGGCGACCGGACTTCTCTCCAAGCTTCTGCTCAGTGGGGAAGAATGCAAGGATGGCGACGGTGAGCGTCCGACAGAGTCCGTGACGGTCCACATTCTCAGCGATAAATCCGGCGTTCTCTCCAACGCTCCTCGCTCCGGCGACCACGACATAGGAGACAGCGACGGAGACTGGACTTTCCCGTCGGATTTCCTCAAATCTCTCTCGGGCGACGAACCTTCCGAAGACAGCAGAGGAGTCTTGCTCTCGTCGGCGTACGGAATGGCGTAATGCGTCGACGGCGATGAGGGTCCCTGAAATTCCTCTTCGACGGCAACGTGTTCTGGGGATTTCGGCTGCGATCTCCGAGGGCTCAAGCTCACCGGCGGCGAGAGACTGATCGAGTGCGACCGAGCAGGAGAGCCCGAGCTCGAAGACGAGTACGAGGACGAGCTGGAGTCGCTCCTTCTGCCACTGTCGCCGAGGGTTTCAGTCGCTACGGCGGCGAACGCCCTCCTCGACCCCGATCCGGCGCCGATCGAGCTCTCCCTACCTCCCAACGAGCCTCGCGGCGAGTAGAACTCCTCCTCCGTCTCGTCCGCCGTCGAGCTCACGTCTCCATTCCCATTCCCGTAGTTCTGCCTCAAGTTCTGCCGCGCCAGCGGCGGCAGCAGCCGGACGTCTACATTCCCATTCCCGTAGTTCTGCACCAAGCTCTGCCGCGCCAGCGGCGGCAGCGGCTGGAGTTCCGGCGAGTCCATCTTCCTCGGGTCCAGACCTCCGCCTCCGCCGCCGCGGCGAGCCGCTTCGTCTCCTCCATTGCCGCGCGGCTCCTCGATCCCACGAGAGTTCACCATGGTCCCCAAGTAAAGGAACTCGGAGCTGGCCCCGGAGGAGGTCGTCCTCTGCTTGCGGGAGCGGGAGTTGGGCTCAGCATTGCCCGGCAACCCCCCGTTCGCGGCGTCGGATCTCTGGGTCTTGGCATCGTCGGCGAGGTCCCGGCCACGGCGGCGGCGGCGGCGGAGGAGGACGAAGAGGGCGGCGGCCAAGAGAACGAGGGCGGAGAGGGTGACGGCGATGGCGACGGGGAGGAGCTTGCGGGAGGAGGAGGACTTGGGCTTGGAGGAGCCGGGGAGGATGAGGGAGGAGATGTTGGCGGGGAAGGAGGCGTAGGAGGCGGGGGAGGGGGAGGGGGAGGGGAAGGGTAGGTGGGGAAGAAGGGGGAGTGGTCGGGGGCGGGGGCGGTGGTGGAGGAGAAAGGGTACTTTGGGGTGGAGGGAGGGGAGGGAGGGGAAGGGGCGGGAGGGGCGGAGGGAGGGGCGGAGCCTTCCGGGTCGAAGGGCTCGTGGAGGATGCGGCGGCCAGGGAGGGCGGAGGAGCAGATGGGTGCGCAGGTCAAGAGGAAGAGGAAGGAGGAGAAGATGGAGAAGGAGGAGGTGGAGGTGGAGGTGGGCATTGTGCACTGGAGAGTGAGCTCTCACTTCTCAGTGCAGTAATGGCGATGGTCGTGCTCTGTGGGGACTGTAGAGAGAGAAAGAGAGAGAGAGGGGGGGAGAGGACCTAGAGAGAGAAGGTGGGTGAGATCAGATCAGAGAGGAGGAGGGGAAGGGAGATGAATAATGAAGGGGGGGAGGGGAGGAGGGGAAGGTGGATCCAGCTAAGATTCGGACATGCTACATAAGCTTTGGTCTGATGTTTTGCAATTTGCTGCTGCAGAGTGATGATGGAGGATCGACTGTTGTTGCACGTTTTCACCTTTTCACTTCCTCACCACCACTCTCTCTCTCTCTCTCTCTCTTACTGGTTGGCTAAGGTTAATCAAAGGAACAGTCTGCGCGACGTTTCCGTTTTCTTGGTCGTCCAGACGATCATCATCATGGCCGTGATTGCCAATTCGCATTGCCCCCCCCGTCGGCACGAGCTGGCCAGGCCATCCCTCGGACTCCATGATTAACATTATAGTTCTTGGCAATGATGGAGCGTCCTGTTGCATGATGACAATACGCTTGGATTTGTTAATTTTGGGTTAATCCCACCGAAAATTCTAATCCAATAAACTTACCTTAAATCACCTCAAACTAATTATTGAGTTACCCAAAATTAAATCATTATTATATATCGTTCAATTCAATAATTTCACGGTAAAATTTAATAAAAACTAACAAAGCATAAATACGTGACAAATGTGCTAATTTGAGATTTTTTATGACTGGAAAATTAGTTTCACATAAATTTTGTTACACATATACCGATTTGGTATTTTTGATAACCCATACATTAGTTTTAGATAAATTTACTATGGATGCATTTGAAGTTTTTCATAGTATTAACCCTATTCATTTTAACTATTGATCATTAATAATTCTCTACTAAGTACATAAAGATGATAAATATATTTACATATATGTATGCATACTATGTCAAAAATTTCTACTTCATGCAGACATGCTTACTATCTTTAGCGAAAAATGCTTATGTTTGAATAATTTTTCAATACTCTTTACGTAAGTCCAAGACAACATTTATTTTTTTAGGGTAAAAGCCATAAAAATAACCCTAAATTATTTTCACCATGATACATTTACCCAAAAAGTTTTTCTATAACACAAGAAATTCAAATTTGTACCTTTATGACACATTCAAACTTTTTCTTGTAAAACCAAAAACCCAAACTACATATGTGTGATATGTTGTCGACAAAAAAAAATTGGGACAAATGTTTCACAAGTGTATAACTTTGGGTTATGTTACAGAAAAATGTTCGAGATAAATGTATCATACAACTACAAGTTTTGTTAATTGGAGTCACAAAAAAATAGTGTTGGGTAAATGTGTCATAGTAAACAAAATTTGAAGTTTTTTTGCAACATTTTTCCTTATTTTATTAGTAACCAATGAAAGTGTGCGCCCATTATATATATATATATACATACATAGAGTAATTAATGTTTAAATTCTATAAAATTATTTTACAGAGAAATATTTGAATTTTTAACGGATGAAAAGAATTTATCAATAATTTTTGAAAAAGTTTTACACATCTTTGTAACAAAAGATTAAGTAATGAAATGGAGCAAGACTATTTATATATATAAAGAGCACATAAATCCTGTTATCAAGTGACTCGGGATATTTTGTCAGGGTTTTTATGAAATAGATAAATTTAAAAATTAAAATTAAAATAAATTAGAGACAGAAATAGGATCATTAATTTGCACATTTGGCCATCGTTAGAATTATTATAAAATAAATAAATAGAGGATACTTTCTGGGAGAGAAAAGATTATCGTGATTCTTTGAAAATAGGAGATTCTCTTTATTTTATCCAATAGGTATACGATTGCATGATGGATTTAGCTATTGAGTTGCTAGATTCACATATGCTTCTTCTTCTTTGTCAAGTTTGGTGCAGTGTGGTTAATTATCATTTCGTGAAAAACATTTTCGTTATAATCGGTGTTTAGTTCGTTTAGAAAAATGAATCAATAGAAAACTATACTTAAATTTGAAAAAACGATTTTCCATTTTAAAAAGTCAAAAAAATTTCTAAAATATGACTAGGTGTAGACACTTGGATCTAAAACTTCATGTTTGAACATAAGTACCCCAATGTTGGTTTCTCGAGCGTCTAATGCCTTGGCCGAGTCCAAGTCTCTGAGGCTCCGACACGAGTCCATTAATACCCAATCTAGGACTATTGAGGCTAGGCTCGAGATTTGATTCTCAAGTTTCGAGCTGTTGATGCATATCAAACATCAAAAGTGAGTTACCTTACACACTCCTAAACAAATATCTCGGCATCATTTGCATTTTCTTCTTCGAATTGATTTCTTAAGAACCATACAAGTCAACCGATTCGACAACTCCATGAACTTGCTCTTTTATTTCAATCATATAATTAAAGGCTATAAAAGAGCTGCATGTACCAATTATACCTAGCATTTCAACCCGATATTCTATATGTAACTTCTTAAATTTGGAATATATTTATTTCACTGAAAACTCCATATAAGAAAGTGATTCCACTCTCCTTTAATTTAAGCTTGTTGTTTTTAGTCCATGGAAAACATTTGTCATACATCGATTAGTTTTCCGCCGTCCAAATATCAAATGGTCGGAAAACACTTTCCTCTAAACAAATGGACCCTTAGACGAATCGACATTTAATCAAAACTCAGTTCTAATGCTAATGCTTGCAACTCGACTTGCTCGAGATAAACGATCAGAGCATCTCATCGAGCGGTTCGACCGATCGAACTGCATGCCGATGGCTCGATCCATTCGAGGCTTGATTAGTAGTCAATGAAAAAGGGCTAAAACGCAGTGGAGAGAGAGAGAGGGAGAGAGGGGACCGAAAGGCGTTTCCTTTTGTTCTTTTGCGTTAAGAAAATGGGGGTGGATGATGGTGTGGAATTTGGTCATTTTCGGTCGCAAAGCTCGATGGCGAAAGCCTCTTCCTTTTCTTCCCTCCCTTCTCCCTTCTCCCTTCCCTTCCCCTTCCCCTTCCCCTTCTTTGGCCCGAGCGGACTTTTGCTGCCAGAAGGGGGGAGGATACGAGGGAGAAAAGAGCTCCTTTTCCGTCCCCGAAATCAACGCCCTCCCCGGATCCCTCTCTCTCTCTCTCTCTCAAAGGTCAACATATTCGGCCCTTTGGAAATGGGTGCATATGCTATATTTAAAACAAAATAGAAAACCGACTTTGAAAAAATAATTATAAAAAGGAAAAAATTGATAATCAGGGTGCGATGTGACGTGACATGAAGTAATTAATATGTTCCGATAGGCTATGGTTTTAAGTTCTTGATTTGAATGCGGGTCAATCTAAAATGTCTCGATAGGATCTATCTTAGTACTTGAATTGAGATGTGGAGTCTTGCTTCTACATTGACCTGAGATTGGTGGCTCAAATATGCCGTCCATGACGGGGCAAGGAAAGTGTATTAGAAATTTCAAATCTTTTGTACGATACTCAATTTAATACCTTAACTTTTCAATTACTAATTTACCCTTTGGGCTTAGTAATTTTAAGTTTCTCTGGCAACTTGGATCAACGGAATTAGTGACGTGGTACTTTCTTATTGATTAAATCACCCCTTATGTGGCTTTTTAAAATCATACGGCGTCAAATTGTTCGTGGGTTAGTGAGTGACCGTGAAACTTAACAAAATTCGAGAGTTTACGAACTTAATCTAGCGATAAAAAGAGTCATTAGCACGTCGTAGATTTCACACCATCTAGTACACTTTTTTTCTGACAGATATAGTGGAAACTCTAGCTCAACGCATGTGGACAAAACAAGTAGGTGGAGCAATGCATTTGCAAAGTTTGAACAACAACCATATAGACATGCCCCCCCAGTCAGCTCTCTCTCCAGAGAAACAGGCCGGCGTGTTGAGCATTCACAAAGATGTCTTCTTCCCAACTCTAGACATAGCAGCCCCACCCCCACAACCACCGCCATGAGTCATCATCGTGAGCCTTGCCGACGAATTTTCATCGACCGCTATTAGGGGTATGCTAAAGAGCTAGGAATTGCTTAGAACTAGACTAGACAATTTGGCACTGGCTGTTTTTATGAGGATTGATTTGGTTCTCGATTCCAATATACTAGAATCGATGAGTACAAGTCTAATTCCTAATTTTACTTATGGAACTGCCCACCTGAGCCAAACCAATACATACATACATACATACATACATAACTTGTTTAATTTTAAAGTTTTAATTTATATATAGTCAGTCTCCCTCTCTTGCCTCGCTCGTCTTGTGGTCTCACCTCCCTCTCATGCCTCGCTTGTCTCGCGATCTCACCTCCTTCTCTCACCCTTGCTCTAGACCGCCTCACCTCCGACCCGGTCACTTGTTCTCGAGTCTCATACCTCTTCCGAAGAGGAGTCTAGCACCTATGTAAGTCCATCAAACCAACGGCCGATTCTCGATTCTATATTATAAGGTGTGAACCACCCACCTAAGAACTGATCACCCCTATGTTATTATGAGATTTTGTAGGACCACAGTCAATTGTTCTAAAAGGTTTAAATTTTTAAAATAGTCAGTTGTAGTCTCATAAAATCTTACATGATATCAAAATTAGAGATCATGAGTTCAAATTTTTCCAAGCTCTATTTATCTCCCTAATTAAATTTTCACACTTAGTACTAGGTAAAAGACTAATTAAGCATAAATGGGAGTGTTAGAATATTTAAATAATAAAAAATGTATTCATTTAACAGCTTATATTTTTAGTGCGATCGATTATGGTCCCATAAAATCTTGCAGCTATCATCACCAACTCGTCACCTCTAATTGGACCCCTTTTTGTATCGAGAGAGAGAGGAAACCGATCCGGGTTCAAATAGTGCAATGCTAAGTAGGCCTCGATGGTGGCTGTCGCAAAGAGCGGCGACTTATTTCGATAGCCACAGCATTGGTGAGCGAAAGATGATGGGGGCATGACAGTTCCGACTCTCTCAATTCGCCTCGCGAATGCGTGGAATATTAAAACAATTAAAATGTGAAAAATGCAAATCTAAAAAATCTATAAAAGAGAGGGAAAGGATCCAATGCTGTGTTTTGTCAAATGTTATTTTCGGTCATTCAATGGAGGGCGAAGGGAAAGGAGGGGGGGGCACCATGTGAATGTGACGTGGGAATCTGATGGAGGGCTACTGCCTGCTTCTGGTACGGAAAAAGTCATTTCCGTCCGACTGATCCTGTCGCTTCGCTCGGTGCCATTCACACGTCGAGAGAGAAAGAGAGAGAGAGAGAGAGAGAGAGACAGGCAGGGCCTAACGACCGCATTTCAGCAGCAGCAGCAGTAGCACCGACAACTTTTTGCGTTCGCAATTTCCTACGGTTTCCGAGGATTTTTCACCCTTTGGCCCTGCTTAATTTTCACCGCGTGAAAATGCGATAGGACATGCCGTGCCGATCACGACGTGCCGTTGTTTGCAAATCACAGAAGTTAAAAAAAAACAATCGACAAACCAACGGTAATAGCAATGATACCCAAGCTGATTTTAATACAACGGCAAGGACGATAGGCGACGTTGAGGAATTTTCTTTCGAAAAATGATGAATTGTTTTCCGAAATAGGGGATGTGAATTTTGGTTTTGGATCGGTGCTTGAAAATGTGATGGAAGTTGTTTTCACATGTGAATGATCGGAAAATTCTATAACATACTTATAAGAAAAGACCCGATTGAAATCGAATCGTACTTTTTGGCTGTTCGAAAGAGACTCGATTTTCATGTCGTGGCTTGAGAACGCGAATGTGAAAGGTCTTGGGTTCGACCATCAAAGTCTTAATTTCGACCCTTAGGGATGCAAGTCCGTGCGCCGATGATTTAAGACTTTTACCTTTCGAGTCCCCAATTAAAATTGGAATATTTCGTTATAATTGACTCCATCTACGAAATCATTATTGACCTAGCAAGAATTTCCCTAAAGTAAATAATTTCCCTCCACAATTACCATTCATTAAATGCCCACATTGAAATTGGAATATCGGGGGACACGAAAATGCAGGGGCCGTACACCCTTTTTTTCTCTCGTCACTAATTCAATGGTCAGTGTATAATTTCATGGATCTTTCCCACCATATAATATGGATCCAGTCTCTTTTGTCCTACTCCCAACTCGCTTCAACAAAATTATCATGTCACGCGCACCAGACATTTCCAAAAAAGAAGAAGAAATCATTGGAAAGAAAAGCATGATCATAATGCCAATAATTCACGTTATGCATAATACCCATAATTATATTATATCTATCTTATTAAACTATTCATGGGTGGCGATACTATTACCATATGGTTTCGGGGGCGGGATCAACCAACCGAGGATGTTTACGTCCGGATGGCATCGGTGGAGATCCGTCGAGCCGACACAATAAACAAAAATATTAGGGCATGTGCCGCGTACTAATAGATTAATGTGACGGCCCGGGGTCCGATGTGACGACGCACCAGTCGAGCCTAATGTTGACTAGTGAGGAAACGCGGGAGCCTAGGAAGGATTGCAGTTTTGAATGGCGCGGTGCACGATGTTGGGGTTTTCGAATTTATGATGAATTTTACTTTGTGTGTGTGTTTGTTTGCTGTGAGATTCGGTGTTTGGAGGCCTCAAGATGTTGGAGGGAGAAAAAGTTTTTGGAACAGTGGGTTTTGGCAGTGATGTTTATGCCCTAATAATTGGCACATTCGCCTCGGCCGGCTTTGATTCGGTTTCTTGCTCTACTTTAGAAAGGATATTTAAATATCAAATTGTGCCTACCTCTAGGTGATTTAAACTTTCAGATTAGTTGACAATGACCCCAAATCTTACATAGTATCTAAGCAGGAAAATTAAAGTTTGAATCTTTTTCGGATTTCATATTTACTAAGATCCTCCCTTTTGAAGTATTGGGTCAAAATTCATGTTACGATATTTAACTGGATCAAAATTCAACCTATATGTAAATGAAAGTATTAAAATATTTAAATATTAAATCATGTATCCATGTAATATTTTAAATTTTTAGAACAAAGTAAGAAAGCTTACAACTTTGATTACTTTGTGTTTCGCTGGAATGAATTCGATGATAAGATATCTTTTTATATATCCAAAAAGATATTCTATTGAAATTGAATCAACGATGAAATATCTTTTGAATATATATATGGATTGATGAGCGAGTCGATAATGGATTTTGATGATTTTAAACAAGAAAGTAAATGACAAAAAATTAAAATAAAAAAGCATTCACGACCAATCGTTTAAATTGCATGAAAGAAAAGATAAAAGATATATTTATGAGAGCATTATGTTCTTTTATTGCTTGGATTTTACAAATACAATGTGGCTATTTAAAGCCTACAATCGATAACTACAAAATTTAAAAAAAAATTCTTAATTCTACCTATAGCTAGAAGAAATTCCAACGACATTTATCTACAAAAAGTTAAAAAATTCTAAAATACCGGTGACAAGCATAATCACCTAGCAATGACAAATTCCCTCTGATTGAGTAACACTAATCTAAAAGAAGTTACACATTCGAAAATATCATAATCCCTAGTTACATGTCGATGTTGATGACTTTGTCCTTAGTAAGGATTCTCATCAACTACTGATGTATGCTATAATTAACTTTCTTGGTGAGTTGTCAATGCTCTTCAAATTGCCACTATTCTTTTCATCAATGACTTATTTGCCAAATATTGCTATTATTGACTAAATCTATCATTTGTCGAGTATAGTCAAAAGTTGGTCATTTTTAAATGTCAACGTCTTCAAATGTCATTTTTGGGTTTAGTTGGCCTTTCAAGGTAGATGATCATGTCATTGGCCAATCCTTTGGGATTGAAACTAGATCATAGAAATAAGAAGTCTAGAGAGAAGCTCTGGGAGAGAATAATTTGTATTGCTGAAATAATTTAGAGAGAAGCCACTAGGAGAAAATAATTTGTATTGCTGAAATATTTTTATGAATACAAATAAGAAGAGAGCTCCCTATTTCTACAATAAGTTCTATCATTAAAACCATCCGATAGCTTTTTGATTTAGTGCATGAGATTGCATCCCCATCTAATAATTACCAGCATTTATATCATGAATGTTTAAAAAATCAATACAATTACCGTATCATCTATCCCTAGAATATTTTGGAACCCTTGGCACTCTAGTCAGTCTTCTTGGATCGAACATGGTCCTATAGTCACAATAGGGAACATTGAGACCATGACAATAAGATGAATCTAACTTATCCACAAACAAAATATGTTCTTGTAACTTTCTATGACTACAAATGATGATGGATGCACTAAGTAGAGATATTTTTCCATCGAGAAAGTTCATGAACGGCAAATCTTGTCCATTTAACTCATAAAGTTGAGGGTGGTGTTTCCCTCCCTCTTTAATGTAGGAATATTCTTCATCACCCGACTTTTGATTGATCAGTTCCATCCATCTAGGTAAGCCTCGACTCGGTTTTAGGATAAACACACACCACCATAGCCTCTCTCCCTCCCTCTTCTTCTCTCACTTCCAATATTTAAAAAAAAAAAAAAAATCTCCCAATAGGTCTTGGAAAATGACCTTCGGCTTTCCTTATAACATCTACGTGGATTCATGTTTTAAAATTGAATTGAACAAAAGCGGACCCCAGAATAAAAACACATAAAAAAAATCTTTCTCGTTCATAATAATTTTATATCAATCGAGTTAAGTTCTAGCAGTGGAATGGCTTCCCCATACCGGATTTTTATATAAATCACCAAACGATTCGGATTCTGAAAAAATGGAGGGACAAAAAGATGGATCGTTGCTTTTTGGTCTTTTAATAAAATCTGCTTTTAGGTAATTTGGTCCGACGTGGACCCCACTCACTTTTTGACATTTTTTTGCGCATTTGGCGCTTTATTTAAGCAGGATAATATAATATACGAGAGATTAATGTTTAAATAATAAATCCCCATCTCTCTCCTTTTTTTCCTACTATTAGAGATATGCATGGATGTTATCACTCGCAACATTCATAGCTTTTTGCTGCAGATCTTGGCGAAGAAGATGTTGATTTTCTCATCCATCATCAATGGAGAATCGATTGCAGAATCCATCGAGGATTGATGAATGAATACTTTCATCATTGTCATTCACATGACCCTTCGATCTTGAAAAAATCAATTCCAAACAGTGTATTAGTGTTGTGCTCAATATACCGGCAAATCTTCACACGGTCCTTCTCCACAATACATAGTTAAGCATGTTTGTATCGAGCTTAATCGTGTTCCTATTCTAAATAGACGACTCCTTTATGCATAAATAATTAATGAGTGGTTTACGAATTGAATCTTTTAGTTCATTCATACCATACTAGAGCATGTCATTAAACATGTCATTTGAACTCGTTAATATATGTACACATATTTTTACATGTTCATGTAAGAAATTTTGTAGCTTATCAGATATATTTGTCGAAAATTGCACCGAACACCAAGCAATGTGAATCTATATTTGCTTATGCACAGTACATTATACAGGCCCGCTCGGCAGAACGAGAATAAAAAGCTTGAGAAAGTGCCTAGAATGCCAGTGAAATCTGGCATGAAACTCAGAGTCCTCTTCTATAACCTAGAGAGAAGCTTGTTCATTCAATGTGCCATAGCTTAAGACAAAAACATATGTAGACATGCAAAGCAAGAAAAGCAAAAAAGCTCCTGCAAAAGTGAGGGAAATCTAATGGAATGTCATCAAGTATCTTCCAGCCTTTTGGTGTGCGCTTTGGAGTGGAATCTATGAGCAACCCCTCCGCACCTTTCTCGATTAGATTGAATGCGGGGGAAATTCTTCACTTTCTTTCTCTTTCTAATTCCACCATGCCATAGAAAAAGAAGAAGATGCTTTTTGGAATGGCGAATAAAAACTTGCTAGGATACCAACGAAAGGTCGAGATAAAAAGGAATTGCAATGAGCAAGAAAGGGAAAAAGGACAAAAGGAGATTGAAATTCTTGCCCACTGATTTATGTCGCAATGGTGTTTCATCTAATAGAGAAGAATAGTGTGAGGAATGAGCGGATCCGATGATAACACTTGATTGATTTCATATAAGTACTTTTGAGTGCCAGTAATAAAGACTTGTTTAGTTGGAATCTCAACGCGTTCAATTAAGCGGATTACATCATTGATATTATTGAGGGGTTTTAATATTCGGCTCAAAATATCAATTTTGTGTGATTTCTACTACGTAATGTCGATATCAAAGTAAAATAAATGAAAGTTTTTTCCTCAAGCAATTTTATGCCATCATACCAATAACAACATATTTATTTCCAAGTTTTTTCCTCCACTCGAGTTAAATTGCAAGTTCACATATCTTCTTTTAGACATGATTGATTTAATCCGGTAGGATTGAATTACAAGAGAAAACTTACCTGTTGAAGGAGGGACCATGTCCCTCTCGAGACAATAAGCATTACACATGCACATTCCGTGATGTATCCTAATTAGTTCGCTAGCAAGTTTCGCCATAGGTCACACAATCAGTTCATGAACCGCGCTATCCTCGTGGCCCTGAAGGACTTTGCAACTTTCAAGTGAAGGTGGATCGACCAATGACCAATAGAACCAACCACTTCCAAGGAAAGAGCATACGTCCATGGACCACGCCAATAAACAAGACCAAGAATCTATCTATCATGCTACAAAGGCATGATGGGGATAGGGAAATGATTTCCCCCGGCGGGTACCGGTTGTCTTGTTTTCTTGCGCGACTGCGGGTGTGACAATCAATAATATCAAGAGCATGTATCCCTTCAGCCAAAACTCCCATCTTCACGTGGGAACAACTAGGACTCCGTTTGCTTTCCTTGTCATTGCACGCTTCCAGCCGAGTACAATCGATTTCTTTAAATTGATAGAAGGCGTCGGATGAAGCGAAACAGTGTAGAAAGATGCCGATGAGAGAGTCAATGTCGTGGGGTTCTCAAGTGGTGAGCTTCTAGGAATTTACTGTACCAATATATAGTACACTACCTAACTTTGGCATATTAGCTTACTTGGATGTGCGAACAGTTACCCGTAGGCACTTGGCCATTGGCCCCAATTAACCTAGAGGAAACTCTTACCCACAAAGAGATCTATGGATGAGGAGCGATCTGTTCTGGGTGCGAATTAGCCTCGAGTACCCTCCTGTCCTCCTGTGAGGTTGAGAGAGGCACGGGCATAAGAGCTGGACCTAACGAGTCGGGATAGATAGACGGGATCAATTGTCCACCTTAGTATCACTAGCAGTAGCAGGGCTAGCAAAGAAATATTTGAAAGCAAAGAAAGTGAGGGCAAGTTCATAGATAGAGCATTTCGATGACAACAATTCCAGGAAAAGCCAAAAGGCAATCAAATTAGTATATCCCGCACTATCTTTTTTTAACAATTATGGACAATGATCAGATCACTTGACATTACATATATACTATGCATTCCCCTCACTATTGTTAAAAGTAGATTCCCCACAACAACAGCCTCCCCCACTCCTTCCTTTTCTTTTCTTATTTAAATCTTCTTCAGTGGCAGTTACTAAAGGTAGAGTATGTACCTGTGGGGAACTGAGTCTGTTTCGCTAATAATAGAGTAAGCCCAAATCATTTCAAAGAGTAGCGAATAATGGATGACAAAAATTGACCACGTCCCAAACTACCGGCCCTGTACATAATCCAGAAAGACACAAGCCCTTCACTCATAACAACACTCGGAAGCAGCTAAGCCCATCGAAATTTGCTTTGCAACTGGAGTTAATAGAGAACCAGGAGGTGTCAAGGACAGCCAAGATAACCCAAAACCGACTCAGCTGACCAGAACAGAAAAAATTGGATTACTTATGAAACCCGACACTGCCCATTGACATCCCTGACAGCACCAAATGTCAGCAGACTAAGTGCAACCACGATAAGAAACTAAGCTAATCAATAAAGCAAGCTATGGAGTTCTTGGCAGAAGAAAAATCATTCTTTTCGTGGTGTACCTCAAACAAGAACATAAATTTCAGCTCCCCAGTCACTCGACAAAATCCTCAACTTTAAAGAGTCTGTCATTCAATACATATCACTAGCTTTGTATCTCAGAGTCCAGTAAAGCAAAATGAATCAGCAACTAATTATTTTACTACTATTCGATCACTGCTCAAGCTATTTAGGTCCTGCAAAATCCCCATGGCTCCAACTTAACCGAGGAAATTCATAATCACCAAGTGAAGCACCAAATTGCAGAGGACAAAATCTGCAAAGGCACGCTCAGGTGGTAAATCCTGCATATCATGAGATAAGCAACATTAATCAGGTTAGAACCAAATATTAAGCTGTTGCTGTGTTGAGTATTGTTCCAAAGTTAGCAACAGTGAGGCGGGAATAATGAAAAAGAAGTTTCACAGATGGAAGGTTACCTTGAACTCCTTGTTCTCCTTGTTCACTTGGATACGGAGACAAACTGTAGCCAATTAACCAAAGCAATTCAGATATGAAATATCCAAAAAGGTTACAATTGACATCCTCAATTTTAGCGAGTCTGTCCTACTCACCAGCCAGGACGGCTGTCCCAATACAAGAAAGGACCCCAGACAGGAACGAATTGAAAGGGAAAGAGCCAACCAGAGCCATATAAACAACCTGTTCAAGACAAGAGTTACTATCAGAAAATTTTTAAAGAGAGGACTTTTGAGTTGTGCAAGCCAAAACTCTAGAAAATACAATTCTATCTCAAAAAAATCACTAGAAGTTGCAAGCCAGGCAGATTTTTGAGTGTGAGGCAGATATTGAACAAGTTTCTTCATATATGCAGAATATTACAAGCACCCACCAAAATTTCTCAAGATTTAACTCACTCCACCAATTTTTTACTTATTCCAAATCATTGACGAGACAGAATCAATAGAAAATGAAAAATGAAAGGGCAAGTTAGCAAAGAGTTAAGACCCGCGACAGCACTCATTATCAATGCCCTAGCTGCAGGCAATGAAAATGCACGATAGCTCACGTTTACATTGATGCTTGTCCATAAAATTTCCTCATTTTTCATCACCAAAGGTACCCCTGATTCTTCTCATTCAACGTCCTCATCTAAAAATAAGGACGGAAGTTCCCATGCTCTTCCATGGAGTAAGAGGGGCCGAGTTTTTTTTCAAGATCACGACCAAAAAGGGAAAAGAACAAGGAAAAACAGTTTCCCAATTGCCAATGAACTTTCACAAGCGAAATCAATTCTAATCTGCTTCCGACAATTGCAATTGCTTCACACCAGATATCCATCCGTTTCTCTCCTACTCTCAAAGCTACTTTGCCTCAGAATACATACTACTAAAGCAGATAATTAACTGAAACCAAGTCTAATTCCCAGAGCACCCAGTCAAGCATAGCATCAAGAAATTAAGCAAAAAATTAGACAAAACTCGAAATCGAGCCATCCCCTCTCATCGCTTTCCCACAACAAGCAAACAAAGCCCCGACCGCCATCTCAACCGAAAAAGCCCACAACGAGCGGCTCCCCACGATAGAAATCGTGAACCGGACGCACTCCTCCGCCCGACCGACCGCGGATCCAACGAACCGAGTTCGGAAAAAAACTCAAACCGACGCGCACGCAAAAACGTCATAGCTCAAGCGGGCGGATCGATCACGGCGTACCTGGATCAGGGCTGTGAAGAAAGCGAAGGCCGCATACAGATCGATGATCTGGAGCGCAAAAGAGCAGAAAAACGCAGTCAGGTCAGCCGATTCCTCTTCACAGACAGACAGACAGACAGAGAGCGAGAGAGAGATGGACCTTCAGGTTCTTGGGAGTGGCGGCGTAAGCGGATCGGAGCGAGTGGAACAGAGCTTGAGCGTCGTCGCCGGTGGATCTCGCCATTCCTTAACTACTGCAACCTTCCGTCGTCTTCCTCCTCCTCGGCCGCGCTTCTCGGGGGAGTGCTGCAGGTTTTGCTGCGATATCTACTATCGACTATCGAGTCAAGACGACGGGTTGACCCGACGCGGGCCGCGGGCCCACTTTCAGGCCCGAAGAGCGATCGAACGGGCCTGGACAATGATAAGAGGTCTCGTGGACCCAAAGCAGATCCACATGTGCCGGCTCATCGACAAAAGTTCTTCATGGTCCGCCCCTCCCCAAAAACGACATCGGATAACCGCATCTTGAATTGTAATCGGGCCAAAAGAAATTGTAATCGGGCCCATCCATTACCCGGCTTTGTCCTTGTGCGCGCGAACGTTTAACGAATGCAACAGGATTGGGAATCCTCTTAAAAATGAATAATCACGCAAATAAACCATAAAATTAATTTAATTTGTAATATAATTCTTAAAATTTAATTTATTAATATGATCCATAAAATTTACTATAATATCTAACTTGACTTTTTAACTTTTATTTTATTCAACACAATTTTTGAACTTTTGATAAATTTTCAATTTACTCCATAAATTAAGTCTATGAATCAGTACATCCCTACATTCAATATAGCCCATTGATTATCTGTTCAAGGACTAAATTGAATATCTATCGAAAATTTGAAAACCACAATGAACAAATAAAAATTTTAATTACCACATTATATATTGAATCAAAGTTTAATAACTATTCATGACATTTTCACTTTCAAAGCTAAAAATGTTGACATGCACATCCGTTCACATTTCTATAATTTTCTAAATTTTCAATATTGACATTATCCAACCAAAACCGTACATGGATTTATGAGTCCTTTAACAAACACGATCGAGCAAATGGTATTTTAGGAATATAACCCTCGCACGATAAAAAACCAGGCGACCATTAGCATTAGGCAAAAGTTCCGTTGTTCGCTCAAACGATTTTCGTATTTAAAATAAACATGATACAGGCAGGGCACTTTATTTCATTTGAATTGAGTTTACGACATTGTACGACCACCTGAACAAGCACAATTTTAAACACCATGCAGCTAATAATCTTACAAAAATGATTTAGATCATTTGATGACATGCCACCAGCCATCGACCTCACATTTACAAGTTGCCAACAATTGAAGAGGAGAGAGTCATTTACATCGACACAAGGGGAAAGTTTAAAACAATTCACATCATCCCCCTATCCCCAAATCCTATTCATCAGTCCAAAAAGTTGATGATCCTCTGAGACTATTCACAACACTAAGCATCTCCTAAACCGATGATTAAATGTTAAAAATTTTGAGTCTTGAATGTCAAATTAGCCACACAGAGTGAGGACAAGACGCGACATTTACAAAGCCCTCCTTTGAAAACAGAGTTCACTTTCTGCGATCTCTGTCATCTGCAGGCTGTACTCCTACCCGCTGACATTTCTGCACGAGGAGGCCAATACCTGTGAGTATTTCCCTTCTGCACAGGAAGAGCCCAAAACAACAATGGAGTTTTGCCAACAGTCGAAATTCATGATAACTGCCACCTTGTTTGTCATAATGAAAAGTAGTTTGAAAGCTATGTGTCCCATTATGAATAAGCAACTAAATTACTGGCATAAATGTAGGACGCACAAAAAGCTCAGGTGGTGAGGTAAATAAAACTACAGCAACCAATTTCTACCATGTCTTAAAGAATAGCAATCAGATCAGGTCAGTAAGAGGAGAAGCTACTGCAGGCCCCCAAACTTGAGCTAGTATTTCATGGGCTGCCAAAGATAACAAGCATCCTCGAGCAACATACTCCGAAGACAAAACACATGCAATCTATTTTCATAGCCGGAGACATCACGCAGAGGAAATCCAACTACTAAATCCAAAACCTTTGCTGTCTGCACATCTATCAATCAACTCTCCATCTGAATTAACATCCAAGCCAACTGCAAAAGGGCACACAAGTATGGATACAGAGGCCCCCCATAGGGGTCATGGCCCTGCAATAATTATGAAAAGCCTTCTACTCATACATAGGTTTATATAACTGATGGTTCAACTATGTGAAGCATTGAGCTCACGCCCCAAACCCCAGCCCACTTCGAGTTTTAGGCTCTATATCTGCATGGTCCACCTCTTTTTTCTCAGCAAGCTCTCTACCAAATCCTTCCAAGACTATTGTCAACGCAATTTTAGAAAAAAATCTAAAATTTCACATAGTTATTTAATTGCTTTCTCTATTTGGTAAGTTATCCTCACTAGGTGCTTATATTATGTAATGAGCTATATTAAAAATCAAATGAAGTGTCATATTTATGATTAAAATGTACATTTTAATTATAACCTTCTCTTTGTTGTCGTATAATTAAAATGATTATCAAATAAAAAGCCAAAGTAATGAGAAAAAAAATTAAATAAGTAAATAAAGAGATAAAATGTGAAGATCAGACAAATTAAAGCAGATTTTGTAAATCTGAAAAACATTTCAAGTTAGGATAAATGAAAGATTTTAGGAATTACTTTTTGATTATCTCATAAGATATTAGATTTAAAAATTAAAAATTAAATTTTATCCATGGTCGGAAGATAAAAGTTCATCTCAACAATTTGTATGGGCTTTCACGAAATTCTTTAGGAAAATTTGAGGTTGAATCCTCCTTTGACCTTGCATTATATATCAATTATAGATTCTTCTTCTTAGTGCTATTCCTAATAGCCAGAATGGCCATCAAATAAAATTACCATAAACGATTTGTAATTCAACAATTTATCATGTCCAAATTGAGCATCTAAATACAAATACAATAATTAAAGAAAAAAGGCATAACTTCCACTTTTAATTTATTTAAGTATTTTATATACATCTTCAAAAATATGAAATCTATTTTTCCTGTGTTTTTGCAGCCCCCACCCCCAGTTTTCTTAATTCTGGATCCATCCCTGAGTGCATATGACATGAACAACAATTGAGCTACATCAGCATGTAGTAACTACTGTCAGCTTCTCATAACAGATTATCCCAATTGCCATGGTTTAAGAAAATCAGGAAATATATCATCAAACCATGAGGAGGTCCTTTCATATATTAATTCCCTTTTGAAACAAAGATTCCTCTCAATTAAAATCCAGATTAAAATAATTTATGTGAATCAGCCCACGAAAAATACTATTTTGTCCAATCAGTCCAAACCAAAATTTAAAGCACATCAAAGCAACATTGAGTACAAGGCACTTTATCTATGCATACCTCAAGTAATTTGATAAGACAAAATCCCTCCAAGCTGCTGTTAACATCTAAAGACTAACACTTGAGCAACTGCACGCCACATTCTCAGCCAGCTACCTTTATCACACCAACCTCATCGAGTTTTGAACTCTTATGCTGCAAATATAAGCAAAAGGATGATTCATTCAAAAGTGCAAAGAAAGAACTATCTATATCAATAATGGGTTTTGTTTCACTTTTAGCTTTCCAAAATCAGCCTTGCATTGAAGAATGAAACACAGTTAGCAAATCTCCATTAACTTCCCACATCAGTCACTTCCTTGGATAAGTACTCATTTTCTTTCCCTAACTCAATAACTTAACTGCATACAGGCTTAGCGTGTGCCAGAACACTAGTAATACATCAAAGAAAGGACGACAAGATCCAAAAACCATCCTGAAGCCAAAGTAAAATGTGTTGAGCATTTGTAATTACCTTGCTTTTCTTATGCTTCTGGATGTCATTAAGATTTTCGTCTTCATCATGCTTCCTTTTCTGTCATGATGCAATGATAGGTTAGATACAATTATGTACAAGTGGTAGCATGTTATTCTATTATGATTATAAAGCAGCATAATGCACCATTCCAAGTCTTATAAATCATCCCTTAGGTTGCCCAAAAGTTTATTAAGAAAAAAATTTCTAACACATAACCAAGTATTTTTTAGTAGATACCTCAGTTCACTCTTATGACTAGGATCATAATCCACCAAGATCCAGAAATGAAAGGTAAGAAAAGACTGAATTCATGACTTCAGCTGAATGCCTTTGCAAATACTATTTTAACCTCAGGTGAGGCTAGGATATGATTTATTTAGCTGTCAGCCCTTTACTTCTTTCAAGTAAGTCAGATTTCTCACCTTTTCACTCTGCTTCTTTAAAGGATCAACTCCAGAATCTTGCTGTCCACTCCCATCCTTCTTCTTTTCCTTATCTTTACTTCGATCTCTATGACGGTGCTTGTGCTTCTTATGTTCTCTATCCTTCTCCTTATCTCTGTCTTTGTGCTTCTTATGCTTTCTATCTCTGTCTTTTGATTCACTTTTTGATTTCCCTGCAATTGTCGGTATACCTTTTTCCTCCTAAAAAGGAAAAAAGGTGAATCAGCTTTCCAGCATAAACATGTTAAACCACAGTGCTTTA
This sequence comes from Corymbia maculata, assembly GCA_014182735.1. Taxonomy (NCBI): domain Eukaryota; kingdom Viridiplantae; phylum Streptophyta; class Magnoliopsida; order Myrtales; family Myrtaceae; genus Corymbia; species Corymbia maculata. The sequence goes on along the minus strand of CM024689.1, from coordinate 6,437,548 downwards.
GGCACCATAAGGTTCAAGGAACTAAGGTTCCACAACTGGAGAAAAATTTGTTTCGTGGAATTGAAAAGAAAGAAGTTTGCACATCATAATACATACTGGAGGAAGCTCAACAGGTGCAGTTTCCTTCAATTGAAAAGCATCACTGAGAATCTCAAGGTCAAAAGGCCGTATGTGCACATTGGATCCTTGAGAATAAGATGTATTCTGAATAAGTTGGTCTAGTTGCATCCCCTCTCCTTTTCTAATTGTCTTATCACCCACAACATTGCGAAGGTAGGGGGTATCAGACAATGACAAAGGTAGTGTCCGCTTGCAGAAATAATCATAGTGGGGCAACAACTTGAAGTGACTGATAAGATCTACGGCACCGGTGAGTTCCTTAAGCCCTGAAGGTCAAACAATTTAATATGCTGTTGCTAAATAACCAAAACAGAGAAGGCAAAAAGAAGATAGTATCAACGAGCAAACAAACCAAAATAAGGAGACAAGAGAGAAAGATGACAAAGAGAAGAACAAATAATGCAACACCCTAGATTTAGGTCACAGAAAGTAAGACTTGCCCACGAAAACAAGAAAAGAGACATTAAAACAAACATTTCAGAATTCTATAGCAAAGAGAAGAGTTTCAAAAACAACAAATGTGTTCAATTTTCCATGGCCCCTCTCTCCACATTTAGAGTCAAAGCCATGAAATGAAGATAATTCAATATACCAATGATGATGGGCTACTAAACTTTCCTCTATCAGAGACCTAAGTCAACAGAACAAGTAACTTTAAAAAGTCAAAAGCAACAAAAGAAAAGGTAGACTATTGCAGACTTAATCGTTTGTATGGAGTGAACAATCCCTAAGGCTTGTTCCATATGGAGTGATCCCTGGTTCCTCGAGTGCCAGTTCCTCCCTCAACTCACTAACAATATGAACTTAATTGTTTGTGCACATTTATTGATATATAATAATCATATGGTCATTCACATTATCTTCCACACCATGACTGGCACTTGAAACTTTTTGGGAAAAGAGAGAGAGAGAGAGAGAGAGAGAGAGAGAGAGGTAATAATTTATTACCACTTCCAAACTTCTTGCCTTCAGGATCCATGATTAATCTGAAATAGAGTGATGAAGAATTAACAATGCATTTTGGAGAATGAATGAAGAAATCTAAGGATTGCAAGCATATAAAAAAGAGATCAACAAAACTAAATGAATATTAAGCTAAGAAAAAAAGATCCAGCAGAATAATCCAACCCAAGAAGTCCCATTTTTCTCTCTTTACTTCTCTCCTAAGGTTTCTTTCGATTTTTTAGTGACAGCAGCAATGGTGTTCTGCTCAAGTATTACTTTCAAAAAGAGAGAGGAGGGAAGGAAGGAAATTTCATAAATTCCATCAAACACTGGAAAGGAAGAACTGCAATTATATTGTTTATACATATTTGTCTAGACTAAAATACCAGGAAACCTACTCAGAGTACAAATAGGAAGATGAACTTATTGAATAAGAAACTACCCACATTAGAAATAATATAGAAAAGATAAATCTTAACCAGTAAGATTTCTCGATTTAGTCTATTCCACCAAATCTTGGAAATAATATCAAATTCTTGAGCGACATCAGCAAATTTGATATTGTGGGCTGCATTGATGACTTACTCCATGAATATCTTTAACTAACTAACGATAATCTGCTTCCCTTAGGACACATCTCCGCACAATTATCTGAAGCCTGATCTGTGTGAAACTATAAAGTTATTTAATACCAATGCAATATCTAATTGTGTATGAAACTATAAAGTTATTTAATACCAATGCAATATCTAATTGTGTATGAAACTATAAAGTTATTTAAAACCAATGCAATATCTAATTGTGCGATTGCTTTCTCAAGTACGTCTAGGAGATTTTTTTGAAGCGTGCAAGGACTATCATCTACTAACACTTTAGTCTTTAGTCTTGTGCTTAGAGGCATGTATTCACTCAGAAGGTACCGTTTCGAGCAAAATCTCCAGAAAAATCCCCGCTCCAAATTATCACTTGATCTAATAGAGACCAAGAACTTATCATCGCATACAAAGCTTCCCATGTAGCCAACATTCAACTTTACATTCACATACCAGAAAAAAGTACAACAAAGGAGGCAAGCGACACCATCTGATGCATCACAAACGGGAAGCAACTCTCCCATCACTCACCCAGCAGGAAACTTCAAGTAATTCAAAAGGCACGTCAAGAAGACACGTAGAGCAAGACCCAATTCAAGAAGAAGCGCCACCAATCTCGGACCGGCTAGAAAACCGAACCTTTGGCATGGATCCTGGGCGCCCGAGCTCCCCACTCCGTCCACTCGCTCTTCCGCTACCTCAGCACGCAGTCCCAAATTCCCGAACCACGTCGAACGGCTTCCACAAGCTCCCCCAACCTGTAGTCGCGCGCAATCGAATTACACGGGCATCCCGCCGAATGCCAGCTTCGAAAAGTTCCGACCGTCAGCTGAACAAGAGAGAGAGAGAGAAGAAGAAGAAGAAGGACAAGAACTCACGGGGGTTGCTCGGAGCTTGTAGTTCTACAGATGCCGGACGAAATTCAGAAGGAATCCGGCGAGCACGACGAAGGAATCGAAGCGGATTGCCGGAGCGAAGCGAAAGCGATGGGCGGAATCTCCCGCTCGAATTTCTTTTCCGGATTTAGGGTTTCGCTTCGGGTCGCTTTTGGGGGGAGGGATTGGGTTTTCCCAACGAGCGAGTGGTTATTTCTGTTGGGGGGGCGTGCCCTCGCGATCGAGGAGTTTCGTTACGCGGGCGAAATGACGGAAACGCCCTCCGCAGCAGCCCTTGGCGCTCCAATTTTCTCTGTCCTTTTAGGTCATGTCGCTCGCGGTGGCCCTTTCCCTCGGGTCAGCGATTTGACTGCCGACGTTAGAAAGTCCTCCAATGTGTATTCGAAGCTTCTAGACTGCGGTCGATGACGTCGGATTGGGAAAGTTTGGATACAGTGATGATTACAGCCACGATTGGGTCTTCTGTAACCGGGGAACCAACCCCATTGGCTCCGGATCCGGCCGGGCCTTCTTTTTTATTTATTTATTAATATTTATGTGCCAAAATGTGAATACAATTTTTGTGGCTTTGGGATAATACTGCGAATGATGTCTATATTATAAATGAATAAAAAGAACTTATGTGAGGTTGGAGGGGTAGAGCTTCAAAACCGATTCTATTTCGAAATCTATAATTTTAGGTTTTTTTTGGATAAAACAAGCCAATTCTCAATAAAAAGCTAAGAACCACACTAGTTAAAGCTGATCCCTCATTTTCAAAATTGAGAATTAAACGAGTTCATTTATAAATTGGTGGAGTAAGGTCGGCTCAGGCCAATTTCCCAATCAAATCGGTTCGATTGCTCATCCATATGAAAATGAAGTAGAAAATATTTTTGGTGGAAAATCTAATTATTTTTTAGTATTCGGGTGAAACATGAAAATGAAGTGAAAAATATATATTATTATTTTATTTTTAAATATAAAATTTTAAAATTTAAAATTTTTAAAATATCAATTTCTAATTTTTTTATTTTTAAAAATGGATTATTAAATTATTTTTTTCTTTTTTTCTCTATTTCATTTTCTTCCTTGGTGGGTCACCAACCATGGCAATGGCTAGTGACTAGCCACAAGCAAGCTTCAACTTGCTAGAGGTGAGCGAGCTCAAGCTTGTGACCGTTGCTCACCAAATTGACGAGTGCGAGCAATTAGCGAGCGTGAGCCTTGAGCATGAGGTTGGCGAGGCCCGATGCCGATGAGCTCTAGTCTACGAGCTCATCGGCCTTGGGCCTCACCAAATTGATGAGCTGGAGACTTTGGCTCACCAATTAGGCAAGCTCAAGGTTGGCACTTGCCAATCGAGCGAGTATATAAGCTCACGCACCTTTAATGAGTTGAGGCTCCCCTGTGGGTGGTTGCTAGTGTTGCTAGATTAGTGAGCGCGAGCCTCGAGCTCGAGTCTATGAGCTTGTCGGCTTTGGGCCTCATTAAATCAATGAGCCAAAGGTTTTGGCTTGCTAATTGGGGGAGCTTGACGCTAGCACTCGCTAATCAAGTGAGCTTGAGCTCGCTCACCTCTAGCAAGCTAAGACTCCCTTGTGGCTAGTCACCAGCCATCGTTGTGGCCGGCGACCGGTCAAGAAGAAGATGAAACAAAGAAAAAAAAATCAAATTTGTTAGAAAAGAAAAAAATAATAAAAAAGAAATAACGAAGTGGGACTAGTAAGGGTGTGAGATGAATGAGCAAGCATGAAAAATGTTTTCCCCAACTTGAAAATTGGAAAACATTTTTCTCCATTTTAACTATTTAGAAGACTTTTTTCTTTCATAGAAAATGTTTTTCCTAATGAATTTATTTTCCGTGAAACGAACATCAGAAAATCTAAATAATGTTTTTTCTGTAAATTACTTTATGTGAAACGAATGGAGCCTTAGACTTCTTCTTCTTTTTTTGTGAGAAAACATTTTCATCAATTTATGGCATTTGGTTTGTTTAAGAAAACGAGTTAATGAAAAACCTATACTTAAATTCAAGAAAATCATTTTCTATTTAAAAAATTGAAATTAATTTTCTAAAATATAATTAGGCATTAATGTTTGGACATGAAACTTCAACACTAGTTCCTTAGCATCTAAGACTAAGTCTCTAATGCCTGAGTCTAGGTTTATCAAGACCAGGTCCATGGCCTTGGTACCTATGCTTAGGACCTTGACGTCCATGCCCTTGGCACTCATGCCCAAGTTTTTGACACTTGAGCTTTGGTCCTTGGCGCCTAAGCCCAAGTTTACACAGGACATGCTTGGGTCCTCGATGTTAAGCTCTGGCCCCTAGTGTTTGAGTCAAGGTCTAATAAGGTTGAGGCTCAGGATCTTAGTGCTCATGCTAAGATCCATTGAAGTAGCAGCCTTGGTCCTAGCACTAAGGTTTACGAAAGTAAGGTCCGTTATCCTAGTGTTTGTGCCTCTTTCCATCAAGGTTGAACTTGAGACATAGATGTATTTCCCCTAAACCCAATGCCCAAGAAAAGGTCCATTGAGATATCGGTGCCCATATCTAGTTCCTTGGTTGCCCATATGCAAGTTTCCATTGCCCAAATAATGCATGTCTATTTAAGAAAATCAAATCAGAATTTCAATACCAAATGATAAAAAATATTTTTTAGTTCATTTTTAGGTTTTAACCAAATACCATAAAATAATCATTTAATAAAAACATAATTTCCTATAAAAACATTTTCCATAAAATATTACATTCTATACAAAACAAATAGAGCAAGTATTTGTTTGTTTCATAGAAAACTCATGTTTTGAAAATATTTTCTAAAAAATAATTACTCATTTCACTCACATAGAAGTATCAATGAAATTTTTTTATATTGTTCACAAAAATATTTAGGCATAAATTGTTATTGATAGTAAAAATATTTTTGTTGCATAATTATCCCAAGTGGTATAAGAGATTATTTTTAGGAAAATAATTTTTAAATTATGCATTTTCCTTCTAGGAAAATATCGAAAGTTTGATTCAGCATTTGGTTATTGGCCAAATACTTACATTTGGAATGCTGAAAGCCCAAAGTAGGTGAGAACCTACTTTGTGCTTTCAACATTTGGGAGATGCAAGTGAAACCATCTTCGACTTTTATTTTTTCTTTTTAGTTTTGAAAATCTCCAACGTTGGTTAGGTGACCTATGGTGACGCTGTCTAGAGGTTGCACGCTGTTAGAGGTTGTGTAAACCCAGGCGGCGTTGCTGGAGATTGTGACCTCAAGGCACGATGCTTGGGTTCACGCCCCAGGTTTCGTGGTCTAAGGTCTCCAAGTGTCATGGCTTGAGATCGCAACCTCTGCTGTGAAGCTGAGGTTCATGCGACCCAACGTTGCTGCCTTAGGCCACAACCTTTGGCGTGACGCTTGGTTCGCACACACCCAGGCCATAGCACTTGAGTTCGCACCTCAAATAACGTTGGTGACTAAATCTAGTCGCTGGATAGTGACGTTGGCACCTAGATCCGATCACTAGATTTGGGTGCTGGCCAGTGTCACGGGTGGGGGCTGGCAAATGTAAGTTTAACTTTAATTAAAAAAAAATCAACAAAAGCCCATTCCAGATGTATCTTTATCAAACAATATTTAGGTTAAAGTCATTTCGGAAAATCCTTTTAGATTGTAATTTGCCAAATACTTTAGTTTTCACCAAATGCCCCTTGAACCAAACATTATTGAGTTGGCGCCCATCATGAGACGAATCGGCCTGGCCCGGAACGGTTCAACTCGTTCTGACGGGCCGGCTCGAGCCCATCTTCACGATGGCCAGCATATGTTGGACTGCGACCGCGAAAGTGGAGGACGTCCCCGAGACTCCAGTCCACGACACGCGAAGGCTAAAAAGCAGTCGTTCCACTCACTTTTCAAGCCACGTGTCGATCCGCCACTGGTGCCTTCCAGCTCGGGCTTTTGTCCATTACCGTCAATCGCAAGCGAATTGACATCTCTGCCCTTCCCAATCCCAGCTGCTTTCTGTATTCCTATCCCGTGCATTATGCGAATCTGTCGCGTCCCCGATTCTCTCTCTCCATCGATGGCTTCTCCTTCGTCTCTCCTTCGCCTGACGGTACTCGCCGCCGTGATCGCGGCGGTGGCGATCGCCAGGAGAGGCCGACGACGGAGGCAACCAGAGAGAGTTCGATTACTTCAAGCTGACGGTGCAATGGCCCGGCACTTTCTGCCGGCGGACTCGCCATTGCTGCTCCTCCAACGCCTGTTGCCGCGGGTAATCTCACAGTCGCCATCTGTTTCCTTAGTTCTGGATGCTCGGCCTTTGATCGCCGGCTCATGTGTCGTGCCCCGTGTATTTGACGTTCGATTGATTTCTTTATTTTGCTTTTGATTGTGGTTTCGTCTGTGCAGTCTGCGACTTGTGTTATCTGCGTGTTTGATTATTATGCTGGTGCGGTGATCGAATTTGAAATTTTGGGTGAAATTTCAGCTACGGCTTCATGTTGACAGCCTACGAACTCATTAGAACACTATTGTATCAATGCCTTAAATGCTGAACAAGTGGTGGCAAACCTGCCTTAAATACATGCGCGAAATGTAAATTTTCTGATCAATTAATTGTGCAGCGTATTATACGTGTTTCTGTTGATGTGCTACTAGTGCTGCTAATGACGATTGTGTTGTTTTCAGCGCATTTGTGCTGTAGGGTGGTAAGTTAATAATTGAGAAAACAGTGTTATAACTTCACTGACATGTCCTTGCTCTATGGTATTGTATGTCATCTGGTATAGCGTGGTTGGACTTGATTAACTCATGGCCAAGTATCTGTTGACGTCAAGAATATATCAAGTATACAAGTCAAATTATTTGTTTAGTGTCAAGGTTGATATTATCCGGCAAATAACATTGAGAAATTAGAGGTGATTTTAAGCATGCTTCTCATTGCATCCAATTTATTTATTTCCTTACTTTCTTTAGTACCATCTGTCATATAGTTCCTGATATGTGGAATGTCCTTCTTAAAGTGGTGTGTGTTTTCACTGGCTCACGCATATTAGGCTGGAAAACCTCACTTCTTCTATTCTCTTGTTGCAGCTCAAATGCTCCAGCTGAATTTACTATACGTGAGTATGACCAATGATTTCAAAAATGCTTATGTTGCCTGGATGACACAGAGGATTTTTTCCTCTCTCTGAACTTAACTGTGTTTATAATTTTTGTTGTGAGTCTGTAACATGACTTCCTCATACATGGTATTAAATGGCATGAAGTTTACATAGAGAGACTAAATTTTTCTTGGTACCTGGAAGGCAGATGGACTATGGCCCGATTACAATGATGGAACTTGGCCTGCCTGTTGCAGTCGATCTCGTTTCAATGAAAAAGAGGTGCATTCCCTTTTTGTTGGTTAGTCATTTTTAAGTTGTGTGAAAAATTCATGCATGTGGTGCTGCATTCTTGCATTGACTTTGAAAAGTGTACTGGGAGAGAGCTCTTGCCGGGTAACTTGGGAAAAGATATGTTTTCTGGTGTGGAAATTGGGACAATTGACGTTGGTGATGGACCATACTTAACAATGAATGTCTGCTTGAATATTTTCATCAAAGGAATCTTGTGAGGTGCCTATTGATTTGTTATGATGACTAACATCTCTGATACTTTAATATCTAACCAAACTGTATTAATAGTTTTCTGAAAATGCAATGTTGCTTCATTATTTCTATTTGTCTACTGGGGTTTTTTTTAAGCTTTGTCTAAAAAACATGAGCAGCTCTCTTGACATTTTCCCCCTACGATTTTTGAATTTGCAGATCTCTACATTGGTTGGTGCACTTGAAAAATACTGGCCATCTTTAAGTTGTGGTTCATCTTCGACTTGTCATGGCGGAAAAGGATCATTCTGGGCTCATGAGGTTGCTGCTAATTGTGGAATTATTTACTTTCTTTTCTTTTGTTTCTTGACCGCTATGTCGCACTGACAATTTTCTGTTGCTGCTGATGCCTATTGGCAGTGGGGTAAGTGTCTTCTCCTTACAATGGATCTTTGAGTACACTTAATAAATATTTGCATTTTTCCTTGGAATTAATACTAACGCAAGTGCATAATAGCATGGAATAGCTACGGCATTAATCTTATTTGGGTGAAGGTTAGAGACGAGTAACTGTTGTTGAGCTGTTTTCTTTCCGAACTCTAAAGAACTCTCAAGTCCACTGAGGTCCTCACGTGTCTGGTCAAAAGAAAAGAAAAAATGATGAAGTTTCCTTGTTTGCATGCATAAAAGAAATTATTGTTCAAGCAAAAATAAAAAAGAATTCATTGGAGGAAGAGTATTCTTTCTTTTTGATGTACTTCTAGACCAAATTGCTTACTGATGTGTTCTCTGTTGTTTTAACCACCTAAAATGCTGTGGAACCTGGGTCTGCCTAGTGAATGTTAGGCTGTTTGTTACGTGGATATGTAAATCTGAGTCATGCATGTAAGATTTCTTATGAGATCACTATTTATTATATTAGTCAAAAAAAGAGACATCCAATAAACTTGAAGATGCTGCTGGTTTTGTGAAGATTTTTTGGTCAATCGGATGTTTGGGAAACTGTATTGTTTTGCCATTTTGATCTCTAATGCTCAGATGCTAGGTTGAGCAGGTCCAAAGCATGCATTCGGTTTACGATAACTACCTTTCTTAATGGCAGATTTACTAGCTTTTATTCATTTGTTTGTGTTTCCATGACAGAGAAGCATGGAACTTGCTCCTTTCCTGTAGTGCGAGATGAGTACAACTACTTTTTAACAGCTCTGAATGTCTACTTCAAATATAACGTGACTGTAAGTTATGGAAGTTTGAATCTGTGCACCTATTATAAGCCTTAATTTTTTTAAATCGGTTGTGTCATGTAGAGGATCTTGAATTGAGCGTGGCAGTGGAAACCCATAAATTTGTAATGGGCAAAAGATAGAGACATGCATGAAGTTAATTTGCATGGGATGTTGAGGTGTTAGTGAGATGCAACTAAGAGGGCTTCTTGACGTTTCTTGTGCTAGGTGGAGGAAATCTACAATGTAGAAGAGGCTCTTTTGTGACTATTTATATATGCAGAATATTAATTAGCACGTTCATATAGGGGCATAAACTTTTACAATACTTGACAGAAGCTCCACTTCCTTAACACGGTGATAGAGCGGAAGGTTTTGAGTTCAAATCCTTTTAGGCTGCTTTATTTGTCTCCCTATATATGTTGCCACAAATTAGCAAAATCTAGCCTAAACGTGAGAGGCATGAGAATATTTAAAACACCTAACCATGCTTTGATGTATCGGCTTAAATTTTTTGGAATAGTTGGGGTGGTTCCACATTTTTTGCACTGTCAAATAAGAGAGACTTTTGGTGATATATTTAGTATAGATATTTGTGTGGTAGAAGCTGAAAAGAAGCCACGAAAACTGTGAGAATTAAGGGTGCGTTTGTTTCGCGAAAATCGTATCATTTTTGGAAAATGTTTTCCAGGATATTTGTTTTCTTGTGTTTGATGATATGTGATTGAAAATGTTTTCAGGCGTTTGGATTGCATTTGGAAAATGATTGAATAACATTTGAACTAACAAAAAGGGAATGACCTAAAGACCTCATAAAGAGGGAAAGTGTTTTCCCCTTCTTTTGCATAGGAATTCATTTTCCTAAACTAATACATAATATTTATGTTGACTGAAAAGTATTTTCCATTGACCAAATCGTTTTTGGAAAAACAAACAGCGGAAAATCCGGAAAATACTTTCTAGAAAATTACTTTCATTGAAACAAACGCATCCTAAGACTCTCATGGCTTTCAACTTCTTGGCCTTTCACAAAATAATAAACCCTGTCCCTATTTTTTTTCTAGATTTGCTGCCAAGATCCTTGCTAAATATTTGACCGATGGAGGGCTTCCCGACCTTGTAGATTTTGGTTTCATTTAGCACCCACTTGTCAAATAGCCTTCTACTTTGCCATGCAAGCACAACTTAGCATATTTATGTACATGTGCCCTGATTCACATATGCATACACTGAACACATCACCATAGCATGCATTAGTCATTCCCATTGCTTTCAAAACTAGCAGGGATCGCTTCCGTGAAATTATCAGTGACTTTGTAGTCAATTAAATCTGGGGCATTGGCTTCAAATTAACATGGTTTCTGTTTTACTGTGATGCCAGAAAGTACTAAATGATGCTGGATATCTGCCTTCTAACACTGAAAAATATCCTCTTGGGGGCATCGTTTCTGCAATTCAGAATGCTTTCCATGTGACACCAGAAATAGCTTGCTCCAATGGAGCTTTGCAGGAGGTCCGCTTATGCTTCTATAAGGACTTTCAGGTTAGTCCTTTCACTCCACTTGAAGTTTGCTGTATCTTTCTAGGAGAATCTTCATACACTAAAGCACAGAAGTTCCTTTCTATGAGAAACTTCTGCTTTGTTAGAAGTCGTATTGTTTTAGTAGCAGCTGTATTATATGTTTTATTGACTTGCTTAATGGAGATGGTTCTTTTGTTATCACATTATCTTTTTGTTCCGAGTGTTGATACTTTGCTAGAAATACCATCTTGTCTTCTTCATTCCATTTATTATACAATTGTGCCTACAAGTTGAGCTGGATAACCCATCTCAGGTTCTTTAGGACCTTCATTGGCTGTTTTTTATTATAGTCATTTCTAAATTGCTTCTTAACAGTATGTGGTATTCTTTTATTCCTTTTTATGCCAATTCTTTAAGTCTAATTATTTCTTGACCCAAGCTTTGCCTGAATTTCCACTGTAATTACAGCCTCGAGAGTGTGCGGTCGGATCTATCCTCCTGCCAGACATGAGTTTATTAAAAAGCTCATGTCCCAAGTACGTCAGCTTGCCAGCATATGTGTCACCTGGTAAGTTTTCACTATATCCTCGCGATTGATTGAAGTTGCATCTGCTACTGTCATACACGCCTTGTAACTAATATTTGGCAATTGTGTCAATAGTTGGATGTGCGGGAAAACCCTTTTCTTCTGTTTTCATTATATTAATGACTTGGTGAGGGATGCATTGGTCTTGACGATCAGATTGTCATCTTGCCTGGCTAAAGTATTCCCTCCATAGTTAGTCGACATGTATGGTTAAGAAACACTAGATTACCATCCAGGTTTTCAAGAATGTGCTTCTAGGTCTATGCATCGACATTCCCAGATTCAGTTATGTCTGTAACTTTCTGCTAAATCCATTGTGCTTCTTCCACATTTGTAGGGCAAGCAAAGACTGAATGGACATCATCATCGGTCCTCCAAGTCGAAGATCTATAGCAGTCAATTGGCATTAGGCCATGATTGGGATGGTGCATGTCGTGATGTATTTGTGTAGTATGATTAATCATGTTGTATTCATAATCACGAAGAGCGAACTACTGCAATATGTGCATAGTTGCTTGGAACTTCCCCACTTCGAGGGTCGGGATATTGCAAATACGCTTTCTTAGAAACTACTGCTTGCTGAAACTATAGACCTTCCATGCTGGCGAACTGTATCTCTTCCTATTCGATCCCTGACCCGGTGCATGCGACATCTTCCTTGGGTAAAGGCAGTGTTGGTCATTACCTTTCCTGGGCAACAATGATGATCTCCACATGGGAATGGTTCCCAAAATATCATTGAGATGCGTTCAGTTTATTGGCTGGCTGTACTATAATCGATTATCAATCACTACGTGTCAAGAGCTACACGGTTTTTATAGGGAATTGAAGGAGAAGGTAGTAGTTGTGAGGTTTTGTACGATACTTTCGCCTTCTTCCGCAATTCCAAAAGGAGACAGCCAAGAGAAAGAGTCATCTCGCACACATACAGCAACTAAAGTAAAGGCTAGAATTGCTTTTTCAGCTGAGTTAAACTCAATCGAGAGAGAGCCTTCATTGCCGTATCGAATTTGGCCAATGAGCAAGTTTCCTTACCCTCGCTTTAATTTTGACAATTTCGAAATTTTGAGAAGTTGGCAAAACAGCATCTTTACTATATAGTAAGTGAAGAGGGACATCTTTCTTTGAAGGTATCAAAGTCCTTTTGTTTCTTCCGAAAGCATCCTCAATTAACAATTTTTATGCTTGTTCTATGAAATTAATAACTTTATTTTATCTCTCATCTACTTCAATTATCAAATTTGAATCTAATTCATCTTATAAACAACCTTATCATCAAAATTCGAACCCTAAAGTATTTTCTCTTTGTATATGTGTACAATTTCTTCTCATTGTAATGATAGTTTTTTTAACCGATTGATGATTTAAACTTTCCAATGACGTTTAATAACTTTGCAAAATATTTTAAACGTTAACTAATGGCTTGTGGGCAATTCATGTGCACCTTTGCTAGAAAAAACATGCAAACTAATCAGAATGATCAGTAAATTAAAAACTGAGTAAAGGAATCCATCACTATCGATTAAGAAATATAACATTGTTCCTCGAAATGTAGTAGTAATTCTTTTATCCTTGTCCCTAAGAAATAGAGCATGTACTAAAATGGAATAAATTAATATCTATGAATTTAATACCAGCATTTGTCTCATTAGCCATCTTTTTCACAAGGGAACGGAGAGGATTCTGAGAGCTATTTCTGAGAGCTAGAGTTAGAATAGGAGAAAAATTTACTTGAAAAAAATAAAAATAATTTAAAACAATTTAAAAATGACATCAAATTAATAAAAAAATTAATATCCTTTATTTTTGGGCCATATATTCATCTCGTTTGTTAGTTAGGGACCACCTGTTTGCTCTTTCTTCGAACCTGTCCCCACTTTCCCCTGCAACTCTGTTCTCTAAAACCCTTGCGAGAGAGATTCCACAGATTAGGGCTTTCCAGAGCAAAGCAACCTCCCTCAGCTCCTCTCTTCACCACCGGTATTCTCTCTCTCTCTCTCTCTCTCTCTACTGTGTTGCTATTGATGTTTCGTTTTCGTTTCTAGAATCATAGTCGGATGATCGAGCACTGTTAGGATCGTTCGGTGTTTCGCGAGTTTTTCTCGGCACGATTCTCGGCCGATTCTAGTTTCCGGCGTCCGTTGCATTCGGTCGAGCCGATACGAGTGAGCATGTTTGGTGTTCGATCATCTCGTGTTCGCGCTTCCCTCTTCCGGTAGAGCGTCAGGGCATTTGATTAGTTACTGCGCGACACCATCGTCGTCGTCCTCCCGTAATCAGTTCCCGGTGGTTATCAGGCTGGAAAAATTGGTCGAGGAGGAGGGATTAACTGGCTGCGTGAAACGTTTGTAGGGTTACGGTTCTCTGCGGCGACCTTGCGGCTCGAAACTTGAAGTGTCTGGCGTAGTTTTGTCACTAAGGGTTTTGTCGTTTGTGGTCTTTTCTTTTTGCCCTGTCTAAGCTTCAATGGATCAACCAATGGGGGTGTGCCTCAGTGGCCACCCTTCCCATCCCACATGAGAAGGGGGAGGGGGGTTCGAATCTCCATCTTCTCGGGAGTTGGGGTGGAGATGATTTAGCTTTAGGTGTAGGTTTGACTGTCATATCCTGCAAGGAGACAGGTAAAAGTCTGAGATCGAGAGTTAGAATAGGAGTAGAGTAGGATTGATAAAAAATAAAAAATAAAAAAACTTGATTGGATCCTATTTTGTTGATGGAGATGTTTCTAAGGGAGCTCTCATGTTTGTTTTTCTGAATGGGCAATGCAGGTTTTTGAGATGATCTGTGTACCTGGTGCCGTTTATTATGTCTTATTCTGACTTGCTGAACTTGCTGTTTGCCGTGGGCGTTTGGTGTACTGCGTATATTGCGGCTGCCATTCTCGAGTCGCTTCGGGTCTTCAATACCCTTTGTTCATTTTGATTTCAGTAGCTGCTTTTGAAGGCTGCGATGGGCTATGCACAGCTGGTCATTGGCCCTGCTGGCAGTGGCAAGGTGATTTCTTTCTTGAGCTCTGGATGATTCTGAATGTTGATCTTTCTTCTGATTGGTTTGTTCTGTCATTGGCATAATCCTGGACTGATTTGCTTCCCTTTTTTCTTCAGTCAACTTATTGCTCGAGTTTGTATCAACATTGTCAAACTATTGGGCGGACAATACACATTGTTAACCTAGATCCTGCAGCAGAGAATTTTGACTATCCTGTGGCCATGGGTAACTGGAAGCTGCTTTCCTTTTTAGCGGTTGCTTTATTCTTCTCTTGAGTTCTTCGTAATAATGTGTAATTTCCTTGCAGATATCAGAGAACTCATTTCACTGGATGATGTTATGGAGGAACTTGGATTAGGCCCAAATGGCGGCCTTATGTACTGCATGGAGTATCCATGTCATGTGATTTGTCTTTTTCCTTTTCCCTTATGATTGCGCTTTGATGTCCTCACTCAATGCTTCTCTAAATGACATCAGATGCACCTTATTAAAGACTTCATTATTTCATTACTTTGATAGGCTTGATTAGTATCAGTGAATGGAAGTATCTCTTGTCTTCTTCTGTTCTCTATGTTCCTTGTTTTTCTACTGGTCACAGTGGACAACCTTAATGTTCTCCATAGACATCTCGAAGAAAACCTGGATGATTGGCTCACCGAGGAGCTGGATAACTATTTGGATGATGATTATTTAGTATTCGACTGTCCAGGTAACAGCACAATAACTGATTTCAACGATTGTGAACATACATGCAATGCTACAATTGACATGGTAGAAATGTGCTTGTAGGATTAGGAAATAGCTATTTTTACTCTTCATCTTTGCTAGATATTGTTTTTGTATTCCTTGAGCAGCTTGATATTATTAAACCAATTTAGCCCTCCTGTTAATGGTGTACAACATGCAATGCAAACAGTTGTGATTTCAACGATCATGAACAAACAATGCTGCAATCGACATCTGATACTTGTTATGACAGAAATGTGCTGTAGGGCTAGGAAATAGCTATTTCTACTCTGTCTTTGCTAGATAATGTTTTTACATTCCTCAAGCAGCTTAATGTGATTAAACTCAACTTAGCCTGCCCCTTAATGGCTTATTCTTTGACATGTTGAATTGGTGTCTGTTTAAGGGTGGTCGTCTAAGGGTGGTTGTCTGTACTTTTCTTGTAGTCTACTTTCCCTTGACAAACGCCTAAGTATTTAATCTGCATAAGCAATTCTCTGGCTAGTCTTTTAGATATCCTGAATATTGTCTTGTTTAGAAAATATTCTTGATCCTTTTTTCACTGATTATCAATATTTCACGGTGAAGTAGCTTGTTGGCATGGTCGTATGATGTCTTGTGCAAGTCTTTATCTTGACTTGATTTTTACCTTGTTTTTTTTCCTCATTTAAATGTCATCATTTTAAACAGATTCCATTTGCATGCATAATTATCGTAGAATGCACGGGCATTTATGTGGCTTGTGTACTTTTTGCAATTTCTGCACATTAATCTGAACAACTATAACTGCAAAGCACTTTGCAGGCCAGATAGAGCTTTTCTCACACGTGCCAGTGCTTCGGAATTTTGTGGAGCATTTACAGCGTAAGGATTTCAATGTCTGTGGGGTATACTTGCTTGATTCACAGGTTTGTGTGACACTGCCTTATTTTCTTTTTTATCTTTAGTTACTTTGTTGCCTCTTGATACATTTTAGGGCAATTGATTTGTTATCTAGATTCTAAAAGTTTCAAGTTGTTTGTAACAGTTCATCACAGATGTGACCAAATTTATCAGTGGATGCATGGCATCTCTCTCTGCCATGGTTCAACTCGAATTGCCCCATGTAAATATCCTGTCAAAAATGGACCTTGTGAAAAACAAGAGAGATATTGATGAGTGAGTTCCTTATCCTTTTAGGGCAGCTTCTTTCATATATTTGACATGGCTGACGAGCGATGACTTTGTTTTTCTTAATCTAGTTACTTGAATCCGGAGCCTCGTGTGTTGTTGTCGGAGTTGAACCAAACGATGGCTCCTAAGTTTGAGAAGCTCAACAAAGCTTTGGCGGAACTGGTATGTGATGTATCTGCTTTATGTACACTGGCTTAACGTAGTAGTGATTGCACTTTGAGGTTATTTGGGAGATAATATTGGATGATTAGTGCATGCATGGCCTGTAAATGGAAATATGTGCAGATTTGCCTTTGAACTGCTCAATCCTAAGTTTGAGAAGCTCAATGAATCTTTGGCAGAGCTGGCTTGTGAGATATCTGCTTTATATGTATACAGGCAAAACTTAATGATCGCAATTTGTGGTTATCTGCAAATTAATATTGGATGCTAAGTTGACACTTGGCGTAGAAATGGAAATTTGTACAGGTTCTCTTTTGAACTGCTCTTTGGTTGCTTTCAAAAATTCCTTCAGTTCTAATTTGTAACTGGTGAATAAACTCAATATGTTTGTGGTGCTTTGTACTTTATACTGGCATTATGTTTGTATGTGCTGTTGCAGCATTCTGGCTTCTTTCTATCATAGCTTATAAGTACCTGGGAGCTTATTCTCCTTTGATTTGGCTTGTTGTTATTCATGATTTTCGGAAAATTAATTTTGTATTAGTTAACTAGTAATCTAATCTTGCTAAAACATTTGTCATTGCTTTAACTCCAATTTTTTTGATTTAGGTGGATGAATATAGCATGGTGAGCTTTGTGCCTCTTGATTTGCGGAAAGAGCGCAGGTTCTCTCTCTCTCAGAGCGTGTATTTGTGTGAGTGCGTGCGCATGTTGATATGTATATGTAAGACTGTAGGAATGCCACTCTGAGTGCATATGCTGTTCATCTTTACTTCTTTTGCTGCATCTCTGCTGTCACACAAATGAGCAAGTGTGTGCTTGTGCTCAGTTCGAAATATTGTTTGCTTTAATGGTTGTTTGTTCGTGAACACCTATCAGGCTCAGTTGTGTGGATGAAATTTCGGAGTACAGTTGTTAATTGTTTTTATATAATTAGAGAAGTTCAACGGGAATCTTTCTGTGTCTTTAGTTCGTGGCATTTCGAGAGAGGCTGTGAAATTATCTGACTCAGTGGTGACTTGTTTTATTCTAAAACATGTTTCTGCTTATTCTTTTTTAACAGCGGCATGTGGCTTGCCATGGTATTTTAAGGACATGATTGGATGATTTTGGTTTGTTTTCAGTGGAAAAATGACCTTTTACTTCATGGAATGAATCAGCTAAATATTTGGATTGCGGTGCTTGAAATTCTGACAAAACTATGGGATTGTAGGTTATGGATATTTAGTTTGTTGAAGAGTTGTTGCTTCTCCTTTTTTTGATGATTATCCCTGCTTGTGGTTTGTTTTATCAGACTACTCCTTCGTTGTTCTGTAAATTTTTGTGCTATTGTAAGTCTGCTGTGCTAAAGTTTTGTATAGGAACTCCCCTCCTTTGGTATTTGCTATATCACCTTTCTATATGAAAACTCTAGTCGTGCCCAATTAAATGATTTGGACTACTGGCAGTATAAAACGATAAACTTTTAGGAAGCTACTAGAACCTCAGATATTATATGGTGTCTCTTGGCCTTTTCTATCCAGTGATTAAGGCTTAAATAGACTTGAGGAATGAAATGATGTGATTCTCTAAACATTTGTCTATCAATTTAATAGAAAATTTGATGTATTTTGCAGCATACAATATGTATTGTCCCAAATTGACAATTGCATCCAGTATGGGGAAGACACGGACGTGAAGGTCAAGGATTTTGACGAGCCAGAGGATGACTTAACTCCCTAGATGTATTTTCGATGTACTAGGAGGTTATATTGTCTTGTGAATCATTGAAGTGTTGTGCAGCGATGGCGATCCTTCCATCCACAACATGTCATTGGGTTGAAACTTGTGTGATATTTCTGGCGAAGTGGAGTTGAAGTGTAGATATAGGCCTTCTGTTCAGAGTCCATGTCCTGGAGACTCAGTGTTTACAAACTTTTACTCCAATGTGAGTTAATCCCAATGTTTTGCTTTATAGTATCCTGGTTTCCCTCATTTGTGCCTGGGATCTTTTTTTTTTTTTTTTGTTTGCACTTGATTAAAAATCTAGTCTATTTGCTCATACCACTCGAATTTAAAGTGGGAGCTCGAGAGCCAACCATCGGCATGGGCTGTATAGTATCTAGGGACAAATTTTATAGGGACATAAATGAGCAAAATGCGAGATGATCTATACATGTTCCATTCAATGGCGTACCATCACAATTATTGATTGTTTGTATACTGGGTTCATTGCTCTATATCACTTTACAGGGTATAGTATAGCTAAGCAAAGTTTGCAGTTTTTTCGTCACTATACCAAAATTTAATGTCAACTTTTCAAACATAACATATATGGAAGCGTTAAGGTTAGCCCATGGTAGCTTACAAATATGAAAATCGCCACTTTTTTGTCATCATATTAATGTTGCCAGTTTTTGCACTTGAGCTGCCAAAGCCCGAAATGTAAATATCCATCCGGATGTTAATCAATCTCTCGCAAAAGGAAATAGCGACTTGGGAGTAAAAAGTACCGAGACTTTAAGTTTTGGTCCTTCTCGTCGATGAACATGCTAGTGTTTCTTTCATGGGACGCTAGCACTCTTTCGCGAGTCGCAACTTCGAATCACGTCATTGATCGGCGGGGGATACGGTCCTCCGATGTGGCCAATTATGAGACAAGACCTGCGGGAAAACGTAAACCGAGGATAAAGTGGAGAGATCTCTCTCTTCCTTCTCATTTGCTTTATCATCTTCACCGTTCTGCTCCTCTGGGGTGTCTCGCGAGTCAGAGCGGAAAACGAAGGCACGTCCCCCGACCACGCCCCACATGTACGTTCCTCTAATTCTCTTTCGTTTCTCTGCGAAAAAGCCTGCTGAGAATCGTGTCTGCGGCGGACGATCGTTTTCGCATCGCCTGATTTTGCTGCAATTTGGTTTTTCTGGTGAATTCGTGTTGGATGGTTGGAGAAAAATTCCGGCTTTGCATTTCTTGTTGGACTTTCGATTGAAGACTCGTTCTGGGTTGATTGTGGTAGTGTTGAACTCTAGTTGTAGAGGTGGTGGTAGCAAAAAAAATCTGTGCTTTCGTCAATCTGATGATGGTTTGAGATAGGGAAGCGCTTCGTTCGAGTTCACGTACTTGGCTTGGGGGATTGGTTATGATGGTATTTGAACCTCGTTTTTTCTTTGAGAGGTAGACTGGAAGTTTGTGTGTATACGGCATTGGCCTGAAAATGCCCTGATCCGGTTCGGGTCGGAATTCTGCTAATTTATCGGTAAAAATGGTTACTTGTTCTGTACATTTTAGGGGGATGATTTCGGAAGACTGATTGAAGTTTCGAAGATGAGCGGTAATACCAAGTCAGACATTGATAAGCTATGTTAAGATGCAATAGTTGTCAATTTCCGACCAAGTGTCGATGTAGATTGCTCCTCTAAAGGAATATTTGCCTAGTCTTTCTTTTTTTCCTTTTGTTGGATTAAAGAAAAAAATGATTATGTTTTTTATTCATTAGGTAATTTCCTTGTCACGATACAGAATATGTATTACTTTTCAACTAGTAGATTGAAAATTCAAAGTCCTTTTCTTTTTGTTCGCAGCTGTGGATCTCTAGTATAATAACTTCAGAGGTAGGCTCTGAATGTTGGAAAAGAATGAAGAAGGGTTCTATCTCCTTCCTCTCTGTTGATCTACATAGTTTCATACAGTTCGATGAAGTTTGGATGTGCTGCTCTCTTTCCATCCTGTGCCTATCTTGAATGAGGATGACGGGAAGGTGTCTTATACCTTTCTCATCACTTGGGTGTTGGGAGTGACTGGAGACAAAATGCTTCTGCCATAATTGTGGGGTCCATATCGGATATCACTGTGGAGACTGATCGCCTCTTGATGGCCTCCCAACTCATCTACATCTTCTTATAAAAGGTTACTGATGAAATCTGAGCTCTTTATCCATCAGAAGATTGTTGAATCAACATGGAAGATCTTTCTGGAAATCATCCTGCCTCCATCACGCACCTGCCTGACGATTGCCTCATCTTTATTTTTCAAAGGCTAAAGAGTAGCACTGATCGTGCATCATTTGGCTTAACGTGTCGTCGCTTGCTTCACGTGCAGAATGTTTGCCGTAGGTCATTACAATTTGATTGTTCATTCACCCTCTTGGAGCTTTCCCTGTCGAAGCCCAATCTTAACGTCAAGGCTTTCCATCTTAATAGACTACTTGCTCGTTTTCAGCATCTACACTCTCTGTCTCTTTCAGGCTGCACAGAATTACCTGATTCAGGCTTGACCCCATTGCGATCCTATGGTTCAAATATTCGAAGTCTTTATCTTGACTGCTGTTCTGAAATTACTGACCATGGAGTGTCTGCAATTGCTGCTGGCTGTCGATCTTTAATTGTAATCAGTCTTTACCGCTGCAATATTACTGATGTTGGCTTAGAAACTTTGGTTAGTGGTTGCTCTGATCTACAGGATGTGAATCTCACATACTGTGCGCTTGTTAGTGACTGTGGTTTAAGAGCTCTATCACAAGGATGCCGCAATCTCAGGGCCATCAAGATTTCCCATTGTAGGGATGTAACTGGCGTTGGAATTAGAGGTTGTTCGCCAACATTGATACATGTAGATGCCGAGTCCTGTAAGCTTGACGAAGAGGGAATATCAGGAATTGTGAGCGGTGGTGGGCTTGAATATCTGAACATTGGCAGCGTTGGCTGGGGGCTTGGTCCTGATTGTTTTGTCACAATCGGCTCAGGGTTTGCTCAAAGGCTGAAAATTCTTAACCTCCGATTGTGCAGATCTATTGGCGATGCATCTGCCGCAGCAATCGCAAGGGGTTGTCCGTTACTACAGGAGTGGAACTTGGCATTGTGCCATGGGGTCAAGACATCGGGGTGGCAAGCTGTTGGGTTGCACTGTAATAACCTTGAGAAGCTTCATGTGAACCGATGTCGGAATCTATGTGACCCAGGGCTTGAGGCACTGAGAAGGGGGTGCAAGAAGCTCACTGTTCTTTATATTGGCCGGGGTGCTCGCATCTCAGGTCTTGCAATAGAACTGTTCAAAATGCACAGAAGCAGTGTTGAGATCAAGGACGAAGAGGTAATGTGCCTAGCGCCTAAGCGGGCAGCTTCATGGTAATGCACACATGATTTGTTCTCCAGGGACTTTTGACATTAAGATGCATCGAATCAAAACATGGGGATGTGTTGTTTGGTGCTCGTTTTCTTTGGTAATTGAGATCATTTCTGTACATTCAAATTTTGGTGCAATGAGAAGCTTCCTTTCGTCCAAGCGTAACTTTGGAAGTGGCTATTCATGCTTTGTTTGTTGCACATCTGAACTTGCTGGTGTCCCGCCGAACTGAATCAAGAACTTTCTGAATAAGCCACTATCATTCAAGGAATTGCTTTCTCTAATCAGTGAACATCAAGGACACTCAAAAACTGATGCTCTGCCATATCAGATTTTCCAACCAATCAACCTGGTTTATAGCCAACCTGACCAATCTGCTTCAATGTTCATTGGCTGCTCGACCTTTAGTGGTTTTGTACTGGTCATTGTATCTTGCACATCATACATATCAAAGTTACATTTAGATGAGTTCATATTAGTACTGTTAGCATTTACTTTAGCTTTTGATGAACAAAGTTTGATAGAAAAACAAACAATGAAGCTGCTTTCTGTGATGTTAGCTCTGGGTATACTGCCTTATCCAGCTGTTTCTTATCTGTTGACTGCTCGGTTGAGAATATAACTCATACAGTTACCCAAATGTGGAATTGCAAGGTGACATTCATGTCTTCTCTTTTCCATTTGATTATTTGAGCTTTTCGGTTGGATTAACAATCCTTAAATTCACTGCAAATCAAAAGGCAGCTATGTTGAGATTACTTAGCTTAAAGATAGCATTACTCATTAATTAATTATCGCACTGTTAGCTTTATGAGAGTTTAATGGGTGAAAATGAATATCCCTATTAAGAAGATATTCACGATTAATGTTTAGTGAAATTGTAGAAACGTGTGTTATGTACAAATGTATATGACAAAATAACACAAATAGTTCCTCAGTTTTGGTCAAATGTGCAATATTATCCCTAAATTTTTAGTTTGTTTAATGCGATACCTAAACTTTAATCAATATTCAACGTGGTCAATGAATTATTAATTTCTTAAACTTTTAAATATTTTCATATAATTGAAAGACTACATTGAATATTTATGAATAGTTCAAAGATAATATTGAACAAATTAAAATTCTAAAAATTTTGCACATTGGACTAAAATTTAAGAATTGCATTGTACAAATTAAAAGTTCAATAACAATGTTACACATTAATTAAGGCTTAGTGACCATTATGGTTATTACTCCAATATATATTGTATGTGAATAAGACACCGCACAAATCCGATTCCCTTGTCACGATGTTTGCATAATCTTATGTTTAGGATGCACGCCTGGCATTTTAGTTCCCGTTTTCCCTCTAGTGAATGACCATCGAGCATGATTGCCATTTTATATCACGGCAGAAAAAAGAAAATTATCGGAGGCCGTGGCTTATCGAAACAAATTCCAATTCTGACACGGGCACAAGCAAATTAAATTCGAAAGCCGACCCGACACGACTCCGCACGTTCTAATCAGCTGATGCTAGAACATTAGGTACCGTCGTGCCAAGTCGAGTCTATTTTATGTCGATATCGACACTGGCCGGCGCGAAAATATAATATAATACGACGTGTTGGCGTTTTCGGGTCGTTTACTTGTGAAACTTAAAATAGGAAAGCAAAACTTTTTTTTAATTTTCCGTGGAAATTTGGGAGAGGGGGGGGACAACTGAGAAGTCAGAGGATCGCCGCCCGTGCATTCCAAGAGACAGCGAAATCTCCCAAAACAAAAAAAGAATAAAAGAAAAAAAAAAAGCCACCAAAAAAGAAAAAGAAAAAATGAAACTTGAAAGGAAAGAAAATCTATTCCTTCCTTCCCATTGGATGATTCCACGCCTTCGAGAATGATGCCGTTCCATGTGATTTCTCTAACTTTCCTGCTCTTTTGTGAGTCCCTCGAAATTCACAGGGAGGGCGGCGAGATGTCCCTCCACCCCGTTGACGTCTCCTACAGGTCACCCCCTCTTTCTCCCTCTGTGCCTTTCGATTCTTCTGCTGACCGTTTCCCCCGTTTGGTGTGCTGTTTTGCGCTTGAATTGTGGAAAAGTCTCGATCTTTTGCGTTCTTGTCGCCGCTTCTGTGGATTTCTGCATTTGGGTCACGTTCGTTTGACGCAGTTCTCTGTTGTATTCGAAGAATTCTGTAGTTTGATCAGGTTTGGCAGTTCTCTCGTGCGGCAACGTTGTTGTCTTCTTTGAGGGTAGTAATTGTTCTTGAAGGGCGGCGGTGTATTGTTGATCATAGATGTTTTTGCTTGATGGGTTTGGACTCACTCAGGATCAAGTTACTAAAAAACGATTTGGTTCTTCTTCTTCTTCTTTTTAATTTGTTGCCTGTGGCAGTCCATCTTCTCCCCGGGGATCATTAGCAGAGGGCCCAAAGAGAACGCACGCTTAAGCAACGATGTTCTTGCTACTTAAGCAATCTTGGTTTGTATCAGGGGAATTATGGAGGAGCATTTAGGAAGCTTGTGGATGGGAATTCTGAGATTTATGCAGTTTATGTTCTTGCTTTGCCAAAGGAAAAACCATGACTGATTGTTTTCCATGAAATCGAGGACTTTACTCTCTTGCGTTAGCTTGTTGCTTTGCCCTTTGGATAGTGTATGCGATGGTTATGATCTTACATTTAGCATGACATCATTGAATAAGCTTCTTCGTCTTTTCATTTGCAGTTGTGGATCTTGTGGTTATCCCTTGAACTTGACATCTTCCAATAGGATTACCTCAGGGATAGGCTCTGAGTATCGCAAGTCTATAAAGAAAGGTTTTATCTCCTTCCTTTCTGTTGACCTCAGTCGCTTCACACAGATCGACCAAGTAAACTGCTTCCCTGTTGCTTGGGGTCGTAGGCGCCTGAAGACAAAGCTCCTGTGCCGTAAATGTGGGGTTCATATCGGATACGGCTATGGAGACTTACCGGCTCTTTGCGGCCTTGACTCTCCGAACTTGTCCCCATCGTCTTATAAAAAGTTCACTGTAAAGATTCGTGCTCTGCAACCATCTGAAGATTGCTGAAGTCAACATAGAAGATCTGGCTGGAGATCATCTTTACCTTTCTGATAATTGACTCGCTCTTATTGTTCAAAAGCTGGGCTGCTGCAACTGTTCCAAGATTGCTAATGTCGACACAGAACATCTGGCTGGAGATCATCTTACCTCCATCATGCACCTGTCTGATGATTGCCTTGCTCTTATTTTTCAAAAGCTAGGCTGTAGTTCTTGTCGTGCATCATTTGGTCTAACATGTCATCACTGGCACATTCGAGATATCTGCTGCAGATCATTACGAGTCGAACCTTTCTGCATCCTACTACAATCTTCGTGTCAAGTATTTCCATCTCAATAATTTGCTTGCCCGTCAGGCACCTCAAGTCCTTATCTCTTTATGGCTGGACTGTGTTATCTGATTCAGGTTTGACCTGATCGTGGTTGAATGGTTCACCCGTTCAATGTCTTCATCTTGACTACTGTTCCGCAATTACTGACCATGGAATGTTTGCCATTACTGCTGGCTGTCCATCAATGACCGTCATTAGTCAAATGCTGTTGTATTACTGATGTCCGGGTAGGAGCTCTCGCTGGGGTTGCTCGGATCTGGAGGATGTCAATCTTGTGTACTGTTTTTCTATAAGCAACTGTGGTTTAAGAGCTCTATAGCAACATTGTCGCAAGCTGCGTGCCATCGATATTTTCTACTGTATGGATGTAAGAGGCATGGGGCTAACAAGCTGTTCACCAACTCTAGCTCATATCAATGCCAAGTCCTGTAAGATCGACACGGAGGGCATAATGGCAATTGCCAGTGGCGGTGGGCTTGAATTTTGCTTAGGTAAGTTGGTGCGTTCCTACAAAGAAGTCGGCCATAACTGGGGCAGGAATTGCTGGAAGGCTTGAAGTTCCTAAGCTTTGGGCATGTGGATCTACTGGCGTGATGAACCCATCTTGGAAATTGCGGGGGGCTGTCCGTTCCTTGAAGTATGGGACTTGGAACTCTGCCATCAGGTCAAGCTTCCAGGGTGGTGATCCATTAAGACATACTGCAATAACCTGGAAATTACTTCACGTGAGCTGTTATCGGAACTTTGGCGACCACGGGTTGGAGGCATTCAGAAATGGGTGCAAGATGCTTACCATTCTTTACCTGAGCAGGGATTCACATTTTGCGACTGTTTCATAAAACGCAATCAAATTGTTTGAAACGGAAGTCAGATCCAATGATGAAGACTGAACTGCTCGATGATATCATGCAAAATGGTCATCAAGCAAATTTAGCTGACTTGAACATCGAGCTCTGTCGGCCAGCCCATTTGATTTGCAATCAAGATCAGTTGAGCGTAATTTCAGTGCACAAAAACTGGCTTTCTTTGAGTTAATTGCGATTCCTGCTTCGATGCGTTCACGCCTGTACTTGTTTATGCGATTGTTAAAAGCTGAAAGCAACTCTCAGAAATGCAGTCGGCGGCATGATCAATAAGTTTAGCTTTGACCATTATGAATCATCTTTATTTTCTTAGAATGGAAGATGATTAATTGATTGGGTTGAAGGAGTGTGATGCAGCGGTCCGAGTATTGCCCTGAGAAATTTGGCAACGTTCGCCATGGCGTCAATTATTCTCTAGATACACTGCCTCCTTTTTCTTGTGTTAAAGGACCTATCAAATTCCTCTGAAGACCAGCACATAGCCACAAAGCAGACGAGAAAAGAGGTCTAACTTGTTCTGACTTCCGTTATCTAAAACGCAAACCTCGTCTTTAAAGTGACAAATGTATAATCCAGGATAGATTTCTACATAATGCTCCTGCTTGAGTGCCTAACACAGTCCATGATCCAGGTTAATCGAAGTAACTGCAAAGGTCGCACTTTTAACAAAATACTTAAAAACCAAAGTAATCAAGAAGACGACTTGAAATGATGGCATCAGAGAATGAGAGAGATACTATAGCAAGGCTGCGTGATTTCGCACTGCAAATTTATCGAGTACAGACACCCTTCTCCATCGTCGTGCAATTGGTGATCTTGCTTAGCTGGGTGAACCAACGCGAAAAGTTGCAACACGGAACCTCCTGGGTCCCAACAAATCTCATCACATACTCAATTCCAAATATACATGCCACGAAATTCTTTACTTAGAAGTACAGTAACAGTAACCTACGGTGTACTTTGACATCGCAAGCATCTCATGGAGGATAGGTTACCCCATGCAGCCTTCACAGGAGGAGTAGCCCTTCGGCGAACCAAAACTGAGAGACTGAGCAGATGCGGCCATAGTATTTTGCCCCCAATTATTGAGCGGGTCTGTTTCATCACCCTTGGTAGTTTTGAGTATCCAATCTCTTGTGGTAACGTCTTTAACTGCTGGGTTTGTCCCCCCATACACTATCCCATGCGCCACTTTGAGCTGCTTTCGGTCCCTCAATAGCATTATGAGGGGGAGCATTGGGGAGCCCAGGCATACCGTTGTGTCCCGGTGGATGAACCTTTTGAGGCTTTGTTTTGATTCCCAGGATTCTTAATACAAATCTAGCTAACTCGCCATACAATAATCCCGACCGGTCAAAAAGCTGCATAAATGCGACTTAGTTAATGATCAATTTTGCACAACGCTCCTGTCTACTAACTTAAAAGATAACTACTGATGCCACGGGAATCCAGTGGCACAATTCCAGTGATATCTTATCTGGAAGAAATTACAGTAAGTGGAGAAAGCAGCACCTGAAGAAGTGCAGACATAAACATGTGGAATGCTTGGGTATTCTGGTCTATCAGAATTGAAATGCGGCCAAAAAATGTAACAACTCCTTGCATCTGCCATCAGACAAAAAAACAAATCAGCAACACTAGTCACTTGATTGTACTCTATCTTTGATATAATAAGTTAACAAAATTATTCACAGATTCAGCAAGGTCACTTACTCTTCCATGGTTTTTGCACGGGCACAAAAGTTGATATAATTACACAGCCAACATAATATTCATAGTAAAGGACCAATGGCTCGCTCAAGGTAGAACTCGAGTTACTTATAAGGACATTCACGATCAAAAGGTGCTATGGGACCTTTCTACTCAGCAGTAAAAGAGAATCACGTCAGAAATAGGTAGTTTTTAAGAAGGTTCTGCATAATATTTAAGTAAGAGTCAACCTTCCCACAGCTAAGCTTCTGAGGTGCACCGACATATAAGGTTTCACTAGTTAATATGAACAAAATTCTTGTTCCAGGATTTTTACAAGGTATACAGTCTGTGCAAACGGTTTCTTACATAAACAATGTCTATCACATTGATTTAGATAACTAGTTAAGTAAACATGCATCAGTCATAAGGAAGTTACTAATGTAAAAGAAGTTTATAGACTGCATGACTAATGCTGGTTTTCCCAATTATGATGCCAGATAATTAAACTTCACAAAACCAGTGGATGCTTGCTCACCACTTGGAGAAAGGAAATCCAAAATCCTGGTGGAGAAGGGGGAGCACCATAAGGGTTATTCGGATCTTGATCGCCATAGGGACCCATGCCACCACCGTAACCACCTCCATAACCACCCATTGGACCCCCCAACCCACTATTGTACATGCCCCCGCCATAAGCACCGCCCAAGCTAGAACCACCATAAGCACCGCCCAAGCTAGAACCACCATACAGCCCACCATAACCTCCTCGGTACATTCCATTTCCATATAATCCACCCCCATAAGATCCTCCATATCCTCCCACTGAAGAACCAAACATCCCCGAATTATACCCTGAGTTATAATTCAGATTAGAACCATATCCTGCAATGGTTATCAAATGATTAACCAAGAACCATCTTATGTTATATTGTCCTTTCAAGAAATAGCTGAGATACACAACAATCAAAACGTAATGTAAGCACATGCAACTATGGACATAAAATAAGCCGTAAATATGCACCTCCATAACTGTTTCCATAGGATTGTTGCTCCCATGGCCTGGTGGGAACCGGCCTGGCCATTGAATTTGCATTAACAGGAACAGTCCTGTCAGTAGTCGAAACGATTTCACCGGGTCTTGCTGTTCTGGACGCTTCCACTACATCACTAGTGCTTCCGGGCGATGGCGGCTTAAATGGTGCAGGACCCGAGGAACCCCCGGCTCTTTCCCATGGCTTGGGAGGTGGACCATTACCTGCAGAGACAGGGAACGAATGTCACAAACTACTGCGAACAATCGAGAAGGACGGATGGTCAGGATCGATTTTACATAGTGGCCCGCCTTTGCACCAGCCGCCTCAAGACTAATCACTCTAAGGGCAACACCCAATATGAGAATCCCTGTTCAATTATCACTAGAAAACACGGATCATTCAAGCAGATAAAGAGTTAAAAGACACCGACCCACGATTGCCCCAAAAGATACATAAATGGCGAGATCCAGTAGACGGAAAAAGCAGTTAAGCTCGTGAGGAAAAAAACCCAGAACGCAGAGACTACAAATAACTAAACCGAAGCAAAAAAGATCGAAACTTCAATCACAGACTCCCACCGAATTCGGCTACAAGAACAAAGCCCCCCTTTTCATTACGTGACCGCAAAATTTAAAGCGTAAAGGAACCCATATCGGAGAAGACAAAGAGCACACGCCGCACAACGAAGGCGGATACTCGATTCAGCCGGACGTCACCCATAATTGCATCAAGAAGGGAAACGAACGAGAAAGAAAGCAAGAAAGAAAGAAGCGAACCCGATGCGTTGTTGTTGCTGGAGTCCATGGTAGGATAGGAGAGGAGAGAGCTTCCGAACCCAGATGAATCACCGCGTTATATCTGGTTCTCGCGCGAACCCTCCCTTCCCTTGGACCTCGGGCGGAGAGAGAGAGAGGGAGAGAGAGAGAGAGAGACAGGCCGACGAGCGACAAAGGGAATGGCTTTTCTCCTTCTTCGCATTTGGCATCGGGATCTGATAACATTCAGTCATCATCTCGATAAAGAAAGAAAGGAAGACAGCGAAGATAATGCGGCCAAGGAAAAGATAAAAAGTTCAACACGTGCATCGCTCGTTGGGCTCGGTGGTATTATTAAGCAATGATCTTTTCGGGCTTTGTTCACAAGATATTTCATCGCGCATCTCGAGGATGTGCTTCCTCGTATCCACAGAGACACTCGGGAGTCGAGGTATCCCCAAGAATCTGAGGATGTCACGAAGGTTGATTGATTTCAGGGCTTAGAAGTTACCGAGCCTGACCTTGTAAGTACCGATCAATTGGAATTGGGGACCGAACAATAGGTTAGGAATCAATTTGGAACTAAATTAGCTGATTCCCTGTTCTATTCGGATTTGGATTTGTTTGGCTTTTTAATGGTTAAAAGATTGTTAAAAGATTATTAGTTTTGATGAAGAGCAATAAAGTGAACTGATTTTGAACCGGCCTAAATTGGTTCTTGGATAAAATAGCCAACTCAAAGCCTAAAACCAGCACCCTACCTTATTTGAATTGATTCTTCCCAGAATT
Organism: Corymbia maculata; assembly: GCA_014182735.1. NCBI lineage: Eukaryota > Viridiplantae > Streptophyta > Magnoliopsida > Myrtales > Myrtaceae > Corymbia > Corymbia maculata. Next base: position 6,407,433 of record CM024689.1, on the reverse strand, counting down.
TCCAACCTCTTCCCAGAATGAATTGGACTCGATGCTCATCCCTATTTGTCATTTTGTTGATTACATGAGGCCTTTATATGATCCACATGATCAACAATTGTAATGGTTCATGGATTCTTTCCGTGCAAGTACTTTCCCTTTTCTCTCCCTTGAAAACAATTGTTGAAATATTTTCACTTGGTGAACAATTACACTAAGTAAAGTTAGACATAGCTCAACAAGTTCGATCGAATCAACTCGAATTTTCAAGATTCGAGCCTTGACACCCAAATAGGTCTTGATTGAGCTTGACTTTTCAATATCAATATCAGCTAAAACAAGTTTGCAAATCATTCAATTATTATGAAACAAACACATAATTTATAAAACGAAAATATTCCACTTTGAGATATTCAATGTTATTTTACCTTTAATTATGACATGCAATTCTTATTTTTCTTTGGAATTCATGACACGCAGCTGACTATTTCATCTTCACATCCATCATCATAAGAAGTCCAATTCAATTATTTTCAAAAATAAAAATAAAAATAAAGGAAACTTGCAAACTCATACTTTTGCATAGAATGAATGAACTGCGTCAACTTATGCAATCGCAAGTCTTATACTTTAGGATAGGGCAAGTGATTGATCTTTCTCTCTATAGGTGAAGTCGTCAATAATTTAGGGGATGTCAAAGTCCGCAAGCTTAGTTGATGATGTGCCATTTCTTTAAAGCAATCATCTAGTCCATTCATGGAAAATTATTTTCGAAAAATTATTTTTGGACTTTTCTATATTTATGAATATAAAACATTTTTGGAAAATTATTTTTCGACTCTTCGGTGGTTTGGAGAAAATAATTTCCCCTTAATGCAAAAAGAAAATCACATCCTCTAAATTAATGAATAAATGAAAATTTTCATAGAAAATAATTTTCTTTATCATGAAGTTTTTGGCGAAACAAGAGCACTCTAAAAATGATTTCGCGGCAAATACTAGAAATAATCACAAGAAATCTTTTGATAAGTAGTTCGGCCATCCTAAATCTAATCTCACAATATTGTTCTAAATTAGAAATTTAGCTCGAACCCGAATCAAGATAATAATAATAATAATAAAATACCTTTCCTCCCTAAAAACTAATTCCGTGTTGAATATATGACGAAACAAACAACATCTCTATTATAAAATCAAAATACATATCACGACCAAATCCAGAAAAAAAAAAAATCTTCCATTTTTCTATTTTTTTTTTTTCTCCCATATGGCAAAAGCACAATGCTGAGGGAAGCAAAGGCATGATGATGGGGCGGCGAAAAAGTCGGGACGACTTTCAAATAAAGCAAGAGAGAAGGAGAATTCACAAGGCTGAAGCTTTGCAATCGTCACCCCTCGCCACCTTCTCCCAATTTCTCCTCTGCCATTGTCACCACTTTGAAAATGATTTCTTCAAAAAGATCATCTAGTGCTTCGTGGACAATTATTTTTGAAAATTTATTTTTGGTCTTTCCTACATTTGGATAATAAAAATTTAATTAATCTACGAAAGACATTTTTCATGGACGTAAAATATTTTTGAAAAATTACTTTTCGACTCTTTGGTGATCGAGAGAAAATCAAATCCTTTAACTCACTGAATAAATGAAAATTTTTCATGAAAAATATTTTATCTTATTGTGAAATTTTCGATGAAACAAGCGTACCCCGAGATGGTTATGGGATGAATATTAGAAATAATCGTGGAAATCTTTTGATAAGTAGTTTGACCATCCAAAATCTAAGGTCGCGTAATTGTTCTAAATCAAAAGTCCGGCTCGAACCCGAATTAAAATAATAAAATACATCAATTCTTGACAGAAACTAGAGAGTATTTGGATGGGAAAATCGTAATCTGTATATTCTGTCATACCATTGTACAAATACACTGATCTATATATATATTACAAGAGAAAGATGAGAAAGGAAATATACACGATTATATCACGATTACATTCCCACTTTACCAAGCTAATCACATTGACTGAATTAATTAATAGAATCAAAATCTCCGATTATATTTCCAACACTCCCCCTCAAGCCGGTGGCCTATATATGTCAAGGATACCTAGCTTGCTCGAAGGTATGTATGTTGTCTTTGACATAATGGCTTGGTAAAGATGTCTGCAGTCGCTCTACGGTTCCAATTCCCCTTGCTGTGATAATTCCTTCTCGAATCTTGTCTCGAGTAAAATGACAATCAACCTCTATATGCTTGGTTCTTTCATGAAATACTTTGGATTTGCCGTTAGCTTGAGTGCAAAGCATCATTGTCACAAAATAGTTCGGTGGGTCCATCGATTTGTACTCCAAGGTCTGAAAGCAATCCACGTATCCAGACTATTTCACAAACAGTCTTAGCCATGGCCCGATATTCTGATTCAGCCGATGATAGTGATATAGTTGACTGCTTCTTTGTCTTCCATGAAATGAGTGATTTCCCTAGTTTGATACAGAAACCAGTAACCGATCTTCTTGTCATTGGACAAGTAGCATAATCCGTATCACAATAGGCTGTCATCTTCATATTGCAGTCACGAGACAAAAAATACCGAGTCCTGGACATCCTTTCAAGTATTTCACAACTTTCAATGCTGCATTCATATGAGATCGCTTCGGCTTGTGCATGAATTGACCGAGTATTTGTACTTTGCATAACATATATCGCCTTGTCATAGTGAGATAGATTAACTTTCCAACAAGACGTTGATATCCCGATGGATCCTTAAGCAATGGATCATCAATGGATGAAGGCAAACCCATATCATATTCATGCGTCGTTAATTTCGCATTCTGTTCAATCGGTATAGCAGCTGGTTTACATCCTGATAGTCCTGCTTCTAAAACTATCTCCAAAATAAACTTTCGTTGGCTAAGGCAAATTCCTTTATCAGATTGAGCTATTTTAATACCGAGAAAATATTTGGGAGGTCCCAAATCCTTAATATGAAAGGCTGAATGCAAATATTTTTTGAATTTTGTGATAGCCAACTCACTATTCCCCATGATGAGGATGTCATCAACATATATCAATAAATAAATTGATGACGTACCCTTAATCCAGCTAAATAAAGCATAGTCATGCTTGGAGTGCTGGAATCCGGCGTTGATTAGTGCAGCAAAGTGAACTTTGCATACCATTGTCTGGAGGCTTGTTTAAGTCCATAAAGGGATTTACGGAGACGACACACATGAGACTCCCTCTGTCTACGTAAACCCTGTGGAAGTTCCATATAAATTTCTTCATCCAAGTCTCCATGTAAGAATGCATTATGAACATCCATCTGATGTAATTGCCAATTACGAAGAGCAGCAATGGATAAAAAAGAACGAACAATAACTTCCTTAGCTACAGGGGAGAAGGTTTCATGATAATCAAAACCTTCCCTTTGCGTGAAACCCTTTGCAACTAACCGAGCCTTGTATCTTTCAATGGAACCATCCGCCTTGAATTTAATCTTGTAAACCCATTTGCAGCCAATGGGCTTTCTATGTGGAGGCAAAGGGACAATGTCCCACGTATCGTTTTCTATTAGTGCCTTAAGTTCAGCCTCCATAGCATTTTGCCATTTGGGGTCCCGTGCCGCCTCATAATAAGAAGATGGTTCATGTTCTTCGAAATTCTACTAATACAAAGCATATATGTTCTCGGTGACAAATTTACTAAATGAAACGTATGAAGATACGGGATATTGTGTACCTGGAGAATTTAGTTTAGGACATATGTAATCCTTTGTCCAAGTGGGCGGTCGAGAATGTCTACCAGAACGTCGAGGTTGCTCAACTCTTACTTCTTCAGGAATGACAAGTGAGGGTTCATGGGAAGAAACTTGTGACTCTTGTTGTGAAGAAGTAACTGGAGATCCAAATGGGCGATTTTCTTCATCCTGATGTGGGGAATCTGTTATAATATGTGCAGGCTGCTCTGGCGCAATAATTACATATTGAGGCTCCATAGATAGATCTTCTTCTAATAGAAATGGACGATGATTGGAAGTTGAGATAGATGATGATGAAGGGGCATTTTCTTGAAACAGGAATGTGTCTTCATGAAATACTACATCTCTGCTTACAAAGAAATGCCCTGTAGAGATCTCCATGACTCTATAACCTTTCTGCAGAGGAGGATATCCCATAAAGACGCATGGAATGGCACGAGGATCCATTTTATGCCTAGGACCCACAGTTGTTGCATAGCATAAGCAGCCAAACACTTTGAGATGATCAATTCTCGGTTGTTTTCCATAAAGCAATTGAAAGGGGGTGCGCCCACCAAGGATTCGAGTTGGCATACGATTAATCAAATAAGCCGCCGTGACCACACGCTCTCCCAAAAATTTTCTGGAATTGAGGCCTGATATTTAAGAGCTCGAGCGACCTCTAAGAGATGCCGATGTTTCCGCTCAACAATCCCATTTTGCTGGGGAGTATAGGTGCAAGAGCTTTCATGTATTATTCCCTTAGTTGATAGAAAAGACACACACTCTGTGGTGAAGAACTCACGTCCATTATCCGTACGAATTCGTTGGACAGATTTGTCGAATTGATTTTCAATGAGAGTAAGAAATCTCGACAAATTTGAAAAAGTCGACCTTTGGATTGCATAAGAAAAACCCAAGTGGCACGAGTATAATCATCGACAATGGTGAGAAAAAAACGTGACCCATCACGATGTGGTGTGTGATAGGGTCCCCAAATATCAATGTGAAGTAAAGAGAAAGCACTGGTGGTTCGAGATGTGCTAGTTGGAAAGGGTGTCCGAGATTGTTTAGCTAGAGGGCAAATAGGACATTTTGGATAAGGGAAACGCGCACTATGACCCAGGCGCTGATGAGAAATAATATTTTATTATTGATAATAGCATTACAAAAAGTGCTTTTATCAAAAATTTGGAAAAACGATCCAAAAATAAAGTCCTTGTGCAACACTACCCAAGCCCATCGGTTTGCTACCGAAAGGTTCTCGAAAGAAACAATTGTCGGAATTGAATATGGCACGACAGAATTATCTTTGCAAGCTTTTGAGACAGATAATAGATTGAACTCAAATTCGGAATATGAAGGACATTTTTTAGCACAATATTGGGACTAAGGTGAACTGTTCCAACCTTAGTGACATGAGTGACATTGCCATTTGGAAGACGTACGGAATATGAGTGTGAACTTTTCGAATATGTGAAAATAATTTCTCATTGCGAGATTATGTGGTCATTGGCACCTGAATCAATTATCCATGCATTTGGCGCTATTGAATTTGTCTTGCAAAGGAAAATACCTGAGAAATTTGCAGCTTTGTCATTTGTGGTCAATCGATCCAAAGCCTTCATGATATTCTGGTACTGATCTTGAGTAATTGGTTGATGTACCCCATCGATCTTGATCTTGAAAACCCGATAAACAAAATTCTTTTTCCTTTTTTTCTTTATCACCCGGCTTACCATGTAATTTCCAACATGTTTCTATTGTATGATGGGGGCGTTTGCAATATTCACAATATTTTCCTTTATTTTTCGAATTTTGCCCACCTGATTTGTGTGATGACGTGGCATTTCGTGAGCCGTTGGATCCCCTATGGATAAGCGATGGCGTGGCCAAATTATAGGTATCAGATTCAGGCATGCTAAAAGAAAAATATCCACCGTCAGATCTCCCTTTATATCCACCGTTGGATTCAGACCAATTAATGGGCAATTTTGAGCCATCGGATGGCTTCTTATGATCATGGCCATCCATCCATGGGTTCTTAGGTTCCCATTTTCTTTCTTTATAGCCGCCAAGTATCCCACGTTCCTAAAGCTCCCCACGTTCCCCACGCTGCCCACGCTCCCAATCCTGCCATGGCCGCCGAACAGCAAGTCCGCCGAACTGGAACCATCTGCAGGGGCAGCAAGGGCGATGCCGTCCGTGTTTCTCGCGTGCTCAGTTGTCACCATTCTTTGGCTCTCCTCCTGAACAGCAAGTTGATAAATTCGACCAAGCGACGGCATCGGCTCCATCGTCAAGATTTGGGACCTAAAAGATGCATACGTCTCGTTCAAACTCAGCAAAAAACGTGTCACTTTCTCCCTTTCCTTCATGGCCCGATACTGACGAAGTGTTGCTTCGGGTCCCTCGAGTTGTTCTTCGGCTGCCTCGAGCTCGTTCCAAAGGGCCGAGAGCCGATTGAAGCAAGTAGCAATCGTTAGGTTCCCTTGTTTCAATTCGGAGATAGCTTGCGTTATGCTGAACAACCTTACCCGATCAAGTCGTCCGTACATCTCTCGGATGCTTTCCCAAATGGTTTTTGAGTCCTCCGTTGGTGGAAGCCCTGCAGCAACGTCCGGCGCGAGGCAATTTCCTATCCAGGTACGTACCAATTGATTGCATTTCCTCCAGTGTCGCTGAAGACGTTCATCTATCGGATAAGGTACGGATCCGTCGAGAAAACCTTCTTTGTCCTTGGTGATGAGGGCGCGGCGGAAATCACGTGCCCAGGTGCTGTAGTTGTCGGGGCCGGTGAGTTGGAGTTGAATGAGCTTCAGATCTGGACCATCCGCCGGCGATGTGAAGAGAGGGTCGCCGAGTTCGAGGCGGCTGCCGTTGCCGACGGGAAGCAAGTACGGCGTGTAGCCGGGTCCAAGAATCGGGTAAGGATTCATCCCTTGACTCGGGATGGACCCGATTCCTTGGTTCGGATCCCTCAGATCCGCTTCTTGGTTTGGGTCAGCTCCAAGCCCATGAGGATTCGAACCTCCGCTAGGCTGAGGTCCGAAAAAGGAAGATCTCTCTTCTCCATATGGGCCATATTGAGCCCACGCCTGTCCACCTTGGATGGGATACCATGGAAATGGAGGCCAGTGCATTGGTCCAGAAGCTTGAACGATTGTGGGCATCGAAACCGAAGGATGTTGCTGGGAATCTTGAGTCTGGTCAATCTGATCTAAGACCTGATTTCCAGGAGAGTTGTCGAATGATCCCTCCATGGAAGGTGGGATCGTCTCTTGGTTGTTGTTGCTGTTGCTTGTGTTGTCGTTCTGATTCTTAGGCATGGTGCTTTGAAGTTTGAATTCCTTATCAGTGTTTCAATTTGTTTTGCAGGAAGAAAGTGCAACAACAATTGAAAAAAAAAAAACTGAAGGCAATTCAAAATTTCCGCGGAAGCGAAGTCAGAATCCTAATGCTCTGATACCATGACAGAAACTAGAGAGTATTTGGATGGGAAAATCGTAATCTGTATATTCTGTCATACCATTGTACAAATACACTGATCTATATATATATTACAAGAGAAAGATGAGAAAGGAAATATACACGATTATATCACGATTACATTCCCACTTTACCAAGCTAATTACAGATTGACTGAATCAATTAATAGAATCAAAATCTCCGATTATATTTCCAACAATTCTCTTCGAAAACTAATTCCGGGTTGAATACGATGGAACAAACAACATCTCTATTATAAAATCAAGATACACATCATGACCTAACCAGTCTCTCAGATCAAGTCTAATCCAAAGAAAAAAAAAAAAATTTCCATTTTTGTTCTATTTTTTAAGTCCCCCATATGGCAAAAGCACGATGCCGAAGGAGCTAAGGCATGACGATAAGAGGGCGACAAAGTCGGGACGGCTTTCAAACGAAGAGGAGAAGGTGAATTCACGAGGCAGAAGCTTTGCGATCATCATCCATCGCCGCCCGCTTTCAATTTCTCGTTGCCATTCGTCACCACTTTGGAAGTGAATCGAAGGAATAAACTCGACGGCTGGGCGACCCGGCCTACCATTTGCCATTATGGCCAGATGGCATTGTCCTGGCCGCCGTCGGATTGACCCAAATATACCATCCCCAAATAAGGAAAAAATAAATAAATAAAGAATCACTATCTAGGGGAAAAATTGGAATTTTACTTTTCGTCTCTGAAATTGCGTGCTTTTCTCAATCCACCTTCGAATTTTTGATTTATTCAATCGAATCATTGACCTTATTGAAAATTTTGTAATCGAGTCCTTCTATTGGCCATCTTGTGTGCCTTCATAGACAAGCCATCGTCAGAAAATGGCAGCACCCTTTGCCTCAGAAAGCAAGACACCGTGAAATTTCTCTCTTTGTGGACAAGTCATTATGGAAAAACATTCTCCACCTCATCTAAGGCATGGTATGATGGCCAGATTAGCCCGAACCTAATAATATATTCAGTCATCATCTCGATAAAGAAAGAAAGAAAGAAAGACAGTGAAGATAATGTGGCAAAAGAAAAGATAAAGTTATGTGTATCGCTCATTGGACTTGGTTAGAATCATTACATGATGATCTTTGGGCTTGCAAGGTTTTCGGGTTTGTTTACAAGATATAACATCACGCATCTTGAGGATATGCTTCCTTAGATCCACACCTTGGGTCAACCTATGGATTTGATGATGTCACTAAGGTTGATCGGTTCTAGGGCTTAGTAATTATCGAACCCGACCTTGTGAGTCCCAATTAATCGGAATTGGAGATTGAATAGCCAGATTAAGAACCAGCCTGGAATTGAATCAGCCGATTCTCGGTCCTATCAAGAATTGGATTTGTTTGGCTTTTTTTAATAGTTAAAAGATAACCACTTTCTACCAAGAACAATAAAGTGAACTGATTTTGAATTGGCCTAAACCAATTCTCGAGTGGAATTGCCGACTCAAGGCCTAGAACCAGCACCCTACCCCGTGGAAACCGATTTTCCCAACAACTTTTGACTTGTTCCTAAAATGAACCGGACTTGATGCTTGTCCCTATTTATCGTTTTTGTTGCTTGCGTGAGGCTATGATTCACATGATCAATAGTTGTAATTATCCATGGATTCTGTTGAAGCAAGTATTTCCCCTTTTCTCTCCTTGAAAACAATTATCGAAATATTTTCACTAGGTGGTGAATGATCAAACCGAGTCAAGTTGACATAGCTCAACATGTGTGCTCGAATCAACTCGAATAGATCTTGATTGAGCTTGACTTTTCGAGATCAATCTCAACTCAAATAAATTTGCAAATCATTCAATTTTTGTGAAACAAAAATTTCACCTTATAGAACAAAAAGCATTCCATTTTGAGATATTTAATGTTAATTTTACCTTTAATCATGACATGCGATTCTTCTTTTTCTTTGGAATTCATGACATGCAGTTGACTATTTCATCTTCACATCCATCATAAGAAGTCCAATTCAATGATTTCCAAAAGATAAAAGAAAATTTAAAAAAGGAAACTTGCAAACTCATACTTTCCCATAGAATGAATGGATTGCATCAACTTATGCAAATCACAAGTCTTATACTTCAGGATAGGACAAGTAATTGATCTTTCTCTACAGGTGAAGTCGTCAATAATATAGGGGATGTCAAAGTCCGCAAGCATAGTTGGAAAAACACGGTGTACGATTTCTTCGAAGCAATCATCTCGTCCGCAATCCAAACTTCGCCATAATATCCTTAATTTGGCTTCACATGAAGCTTATTGATACCCGTTTCCATACGTCGATGATACAAATTATATTCGAAAAATTATATTCCAACTTCTTGGTATTTGAAATAACAGAAAATTAATAGATTTATGGAAAATATTTTCTATGATTGTAAAGAATAATCTTAAATTGAGAGAAAATAACTTCCCTTTTAGGTAAAAAGGAAAAGATTATCCATAAACCACAAGACAAGTGAAAACTAGCCATTCCTTGAAAATAATTTGCATGGAAAATATTTTCCTTTATTATAAAATTTTCGGTGAAACAAAGGCATCCTAAGGATTGTTTTCATGATGAATTTTGGCTTCGTTTGTTTTGTTGAAAATATTACATTCTAGAAAAAATATTTTTCAAAAAATCATTTTTAAGGGAATGTCAACATGTTCAAGCATTTAGTTGAAATCTAAAAAATAACCAAATAATATTTTTGGTCATTTGGAAAGGAAAGGAAAATCTTATTTGATTTTCTTAAATAGATATATAATATTTGAGTGCCAATGACTTGTGCACGGGAAGCTAGGAACCAAGCACGAGTAATGGAGTCTTGGGTTTGTCTTCAATGGACTTAGGCTTGAGCAATGATGACCTGGGCTTGGGTACCAGGGAAATAATCTTGAGATTGGGGACTTGGACACAAGCATTTGGTTCTTGGGCCTGACCTCGATGGACCTAGGCTCGAGCATAGGCACTAAAGTCTCAAGCTTCGGTGTTAAGGACTTGGCCACAAGTACTAGAGTCTTGGGCCTAGTCTTGACATGCATGGGCACTAGGCTCTCCAACTTGGGTATAGGGGATAGGGCACGGGCATTGGCGCCTAGGTCTATGTCCATTGAGATTGAGCCTAGGCGCCAGGGACTTAGGCATTGCCATTAGGATCTTGGACTTAGGCTTTGGTGTGGGAGATTCAAGCATGGGCACTACTGTCCCAAGCCTAACCTTGATGGACTTACCCTATTTGGTTTAGCTTTCCTAAGGGGCTTTCAGCCCCCAAAGCCCCTTAGCCAAATTCAAACCCATTTGGTTCGATTTTTTGGAGGATTTTGGCCAAATACAATTGCATCTCCAAAGGATTCTAAAGGCCTTTAGTCCAAGGGAGGTCCCGAGCCACTTTAGGAAGTTGCATCTTTCAAATGCAAATGGCACTGTTCACGAAATTACTATTCATCTTCTTTGATGAGTTGACGAGACTGATGATCACCGACCAAGGGGTCCTCGACGCCGGTGAACGCTGGTGAGGGGCCACCCAACCTGACCGACCGCCACCCAAGGTCATGCAACCCAAGCTGTTGTCGCCTGCGTGACCTAGGTTGTGACGGCCTGGGCGACGGTGCGCGGAGAGAAGGAATGGCGGTGTGTTCACGCCTTAGTTCTCGGACGTGCGCAAGGGAGGAGGGTCACATGTCTCTTGTCCCACTTCGCCCAGGGGGGAAGTCCTGGGCTAGTATATAAGGCTGGAATCCCTCTCCCCTAAGTAACGCATTTTAAAGCTGTGCGGGCCTCAGTTCAAAGCGGACAATATTATTCAGCGAGCCTTGCGTCCTTACAAATGATATCAGAGCCAACTCCCGACTGTGTGTGGGGCCACAACAAGGACACTGTGCCTGAAGGGGGGGAGAACGTGACAGTCTAGGTGACGGTGCGCAACAGTTCTCGGACGTGTGCAAGGGAGGAGGGTCACATGTCCCTTGTCCCACATTACCTAGAGGGGAGTTTTGGGTTAGTATATAAGGTTGGGATCCCTCTCCCCTGAGTAATGCATTTTAAAGACATGCGGGTTTCAGCCCAAAACGGATAATATTACTTAGCGAGCCCTAGGTCCTTACATAGGTGATGGAGGCGATTGTCACCTGGGTTGCACGATGGAGGCGCCGTTGCTTGGGTTGCGTGACCCAAGTGGATGCCTCCATCGCTTGGGTTCGTGCGGCCCTAGCAATGTTCGCCTGGGTCACATGCCCAAGCGATGGAGGTGCTGTTGCCTGGGTTTGGCGACCTAGGTGACCATTCGTCGGGGTCGCACGAACCCAGGCGACAGCCAGATTTGACCACCGCTTGAGGTCGCGTGACCTCAGGTGAGGCTGTTGGGCGGCTAAATTTGGCCGTCGGTGAATAGATTAACAAAAAAATTCACAAATGTTTTTAATAAAATGTTTAGTAAAAGTGTTTTATAAAATGTAATATTTACCAAATGTCATTTAGGCTAAAGTTGCTTCACACTACAATGAAATATTTCATTTTATCAAACAGTATTTGCATTTAAAAAAAATCCCTTTGGTCTAAAGATATTTATATTTTCCCAAGGGCATTTGCCCAGTTGAACCAAACGGGCCCTTAGACTTTAACTCAAGTGTTAGGGTTCTTAGCTTGGGTTTTAAGGCTTGAGCCTCACTTCTGTGGACTCAGCCCAACTTCTATGGATTGAAAGTAGGTGTCGGGAACTTTAGGCATGGGCATGCGGTCTCGAGCTTGGCCTCTATGGACTCAAGTCATGTGACAAGCGATGGTATATCCAAGTGCTAGGCTAGAATTTTGTGGACTTAGTAATGGGTGCCAAGGTCAAGGCATGGGCACCAGTGTCTTGAGCCGCACCTTTGTTGAACCAAGGCATTGCAATTGTAGGTTTGACCTCTTTGGATTTGAGCTTAATCTCAATAGATCCTAGTGGACTTGGCCCCAACCTCTAAACTTGGGTCTTGTCTGTGAAAGGTTTGAGAATGAGTGTTGCATTCTCATGTCTAAGTTTAGAATTCTAGATTTAAGCATTGTTATCTAATCATATTTTAAAATAATTTCTAATTTTTTTAAAAATAAATTATTTTCCTAAATTCAATCATAAATTTTCCATTAATTAGAAAAATATTTTATGTTAACTCATTTTCCTAAGTGATCCAAACTTCGACCACCCTAAATTTAAGTCACAAGATTGTTTTAAATTAGAAGTCCAAACAACTCTCCCCAAAAACTAATTACGTGTTTTAATACGATGGAGCAGACATCTCTATTATAAAGTCAAAATACATATCATGACCAAATCAATCTCTCAGATCAAGTCAAATCCAGAAAAAAAAAACTCCTTCCATTCTTTCTTTTTTGTCCCCCACGTGGCAACAGTACAATAGGAAGAAGCGTGAAGGTGGCCGTGCCGAAGTCGGGACGACTTTCAAACAAAGCGAGAGAAGGTGAATTCACGAGGCCGAAGCTTCGTAATCATCACCTACCCTATCATCACCCATCGCCGCCTGCTCCCAGTTGCTCCTTTGCCATTTGTCGACACTTCGGAACGAATCAATGGAATGAACACGACGGCTGGGCGAACCGGCCAATGGACTCATCCTCACCGTTGCCAATAAGCCTCGACAGTACCGTCTTGGCCCTCGGATTGACCCGATACACCATCCCTCAGTTAAAAGAATAATAATAATAATAATAACCCCTATTTAAAGAAAAAAAAAATTTACTTTTTGTCTATGGAGTTGCGCGCTTTTTCCAATCGACCCAACCGACCTGTTGAACTTCCGATTTATTCGATCGAGTCACTGAACTTTGAGTTCTTCTATTGCCTCTCTTGATCAACTTGAGTTGACCTAGCTGCCGGGTTAGGACACGACATGAAAAATTGTGCCTTCATAGACAAGCTGCCGTGGAAAAATGGCAGCACCCTTTGCCTCGGAAGGCAAGTCACCGTGAAATTTTTATCTGTAGACAAGTCATCGTGGAAAAATGTTCTCCACCTCGTCTTCCGATATGGTCTGATGGCCGAATTAGCCCGAACCAGATTGGGGTTGGTGTTGAAAGGACTTGATTGGTAAGTTTACACAGGTTTGATAAGATAAATTCCACGTTTAATCATTTGATTGGGAGAAGTGGGTAGGTTCAAGGACTAAACTAAAAGTAAGATTTAATGAAAACAAAAAATCCCCAATGTAAGATCGTGTGAACGCAAGAAAACGCGGTTCTTAACTTGGGAAAGGAGAACAATAAAAAAAAGTAAAGAGCAATGGCGACATCGCAAATGGACAAGGGGCATGACAACATGTTAGTTACAATCATTCTCCTTAAAATAATGGAGCAACATCGTCACCTTCCTCAGGCAAGTTCATATATATTAATGTCCCACTTTCTCTATTGCTTTCCTCCCTCCAGAGAGAGATAATAGAGAGAAAGCGAGAGAGAAAGAGAGCGATGAAGGCGTCTTCGTGGTTGGTCCTCGTTCTCGTCTCTCTCTGCGGCCTGGTGGCGACCGTGAGGTCGCAGTCGTCGGACTCGTGCAGCTCCAACCTGAACGTCGGTGGCATCGCCTTCGACACGACTTCTCTCACCTGCGTCTCTGCTTGGAACGCTCAGAGCTTCATCCTCAGAGTAGGACTCTAACTCTCTTTCTTCAATCTGATTGAATGTCTGTACTTCGGTGTGTGTCTCGTTTCTTCGATCTCTAGTCTATGGCGATTTTCGAAAATGGAAACTATTATGAGAACAGATTCCGGATCTTAGTAACCCTGAATCGAAGTAATGATTCATGGGTCGATCTCTGTATCGTAGTTGAATTCATTGCAGGTGCTGTAAAATTCTAAAACTTTGGGTGTGATGCGATCGATTCAGCATTAGTGAATTTACACTGTAATTGCAGTACAAGCAAGCATCCGCAAACATATGGAGCTTCGTCCTCTCCACGCCCACCAACCCCTACATAGCCTTGGGCTTCTCGATCGACGGGCAGATGGTTGGGTCGAGCGCGGTGGTCGGGTGGGTCTCGTCGGGCAGCAGCGTGATTAAGCAGTACTACCTGGAGGGCCAGACTCCAAACCAGGTCATACCCGACCAGGGTAACCTGACCCTCGTGGCGAACTCGTCCATGATCGCATCGCAGTCGAACCGTCTCTACATGGCATTCCAGCTGGAGACAGCCCAGCCTCGGTCGAAGCTGATTTATGCAGTTGGGCCATCGACATTCACGCCGCAGTCGGATTATAAGCTGGTTCAGCACCAGGACATGACAGCAACCACCGTGAACTATGTCTCAGGTCAGCGCAACTGCTCTCTCGCTATTCTCAGCTCTTTCTCGTTCCTTTTTCAATGAGAAGCTAGGAATTCGTGATTTGCTTAGGACAATGGATTACATCTTGAATTAAAGACTTCTGCTAGTCTCTTAGACATAGATCAAATGCTGTTTATTTTTGCAAAAACCTAATTTGACCTCGGCAAAGATAGGATTACGGGATTGTCTTTAGGAGGATTTTTACCTTTCTTCGTCCCCACTTTTCAATCATTAACTTTTCACTCAGTTTCGCAATATCGCAAGCAAAGAGCAAACCAAAAGCCATTTTACAAAATCAGAATGGAAGTGATTGAGTTTGCAAAATAATCGGACATGGTGTCATAGAGAATTTTATAGGACAGAACCATTTCGAAAGATTACAACCTTATCGAAATGTCAAAGGTCAGATTCCAAACCCAACAAAAAAATAATAGATTTAATATTTGTCTGATGGGTTCCATGTGGTAGGTGGGCTAGTGCGCTTCCAGGCGTTTTGGGTAGACATCAGATGGCCGCTCCACTTGCTTTTCTAGGTTGAACAAGATAGATCCAGAGACGTAACCATTTTGGTAGACAAAGAAAATGAAAGAGAGAGAGTAAGAGAGAGAGAGAGAGAGAGAGAGAGAGAGAGAGAGAGAAGAATATAGTTTTATAATGTGTACAGCCTGCATAAAAGTTGAGTTTTTTCACATAGAATATTGTAATGCATGCAGGTACTTGTTTGAATTAAGAATAGTGTCTTCCCTTTTCAAACACAAAACAAAGAGAGGAAGAGAGGCTACAGCGTGGTTAGATTATAGACATGAAATTCTTTGATTAAATTGCTTAAATCCTTTATTATTAAATTTTGAATGAGTCATAACACAAGATTAAATTATTCATTATAATTCATCATTCAACTAAAACATTGATAGGTTGATGTTCGAACTGCTCCAAGATTGTTGCTTACTCTTTTTCTCAATATTTTTTTCTTTTTTCTTTTTATTATCTTTTATGGAAATGGGAGCTAGCACCAACTATAACCAACTGATTAAATCAATATATGTGTCGAAGTGTACGTTTCACGCACACACTGAGTATTGATGGGTCCATTGCCTTTTCTGGCTTGAGCATCATCATAGCGTGCGGGATGCCAACCCTTTTTTGCTGGACTGCAATTGGGAAAAATTGAAAAGGATGTGACTTAATTTACATAAAACCACTATATATATTCACCCACATACAGAAAATTAATCCCACTGAAAATAATGAGCTGAAAGGTGGTTCTATGGAGTCTAATTCAGGGAAAAAATTCTGGATTCTTGAGCACGCATCCTCTCATCTTTTCACACAATCAATCATCGAGCACAAAAGATTGAGTGGACAACGACAACATAACTTCTGTATGCACAACGAAGGAAGTGGTCATACTAAAATACCGAAATATCTCCGTTGATGTAGATCTTACGTCATGCAATTTTCTTTTTGTTAGAATAAAGTTAGGACGGAAATGCCTCGATCCTTCACAAGCACTTAAGTACCTCTCAATGTCAAGGGGGCAGGTAAGCGTCGCATTGGTGTGGAGAAGTTGAAGTGTGCCATTCCTTTTCAAACATACTGATCTTTGCTAGTTGGACGGAAAGAAATAGGATATGGAAAATTGCCCTAAGTTGACCCAATGTGGATGCTGACATAGTTCTTATAGTTATCAAGAAGCAATCTCAGGACTCTCCAGTTAATCCCAAATTCGAAGAGGGACTTTTCTTCAGCTTTTTTTAATTTTATTTTGAATGAGAGTTTGAAAAAGTCTTCCAGGCAAAGTGATTTGAGAGAGTCGCCATCATTGTTACCTCAATTAGGTCCAGGTACATGCACATCTGAAATAATAGTAATAAGAGTTGAAGTCATTGTTTCGAATTTCTTTTCTCCGATCTAGACGTTAAATTTGCTAGATCAAGCTCTTTCTGATATGGGGTTATTCGGCATGCAAATTACGGAACAGGCCAAACCACGACTCAGGGCACGCCCTATACCAGGCTGAGGAGGAGCCATGGGATCCTGAACATCTTGGGATGGAGCGTCTTGACGATCATTGGGATAATCGTGGCTCGCCACTGCAAGCAGTACGACCCGATGTGGTTCTACGGGCACGCCGCTGTTCAATCCGCGGCCTTCGTCCTGGGTTTGCTGGGAATCATCCTTGGGTTCGTGTTGGAAAACAAGATCAGCGCCAGCAATGTCTCCACCCATAAAGGCTTGGGAATCTTCATTCTCGTTCTTGGCTGCCTCCAGGTAATCTCTCTCTCTCTCTCTCTCAATTCAGTTTCTTTATAAAGTTCAAGGCATGCACATTCAACATCAGACTATTATATGTAACTATGAATTTCTTTGGACATATGAATAAGGGAAAAGGATGGGAGAGAGATATACCTTCACTTGCAATGCTTCTTCTACACATTATTATGTATTGGAAGAATGATTTACCTAACATTATCTACACTTTTTCCCCTCTCGATCTCATTTTCAGTTGTATATATTTGAGGTATTTCTTAGTTAATAAATACTTATGTCTTTTTCTTTTCCTTTTTCTTTTTATATGAAATTTGGCAGGTGATGGCAATTTTGGCTCGACCAGGGAAGGGATCGAAATTGCGAGGATATTGGAATTTGTATCACCAAAACGTTGGTCGGGTTTTGATCATTTTCGCAATCGCAAATGTTTTCTACGGAATTCATTTAGGCGAAAAGGGGAACAAATGGAATGTTGGTTATGGAATTACTATCGCTCTTCTATTTGTAATTCTCATTGTTTTGGAGATACAAAAGTTTAGGAAGTGATGACACTTTTTTTGCCCCTTTTGCATGTATTTGTTTCCACAGAGAATAGGTTAAAGGGTCGTGGAGTTTGGACTTTCTCCTTGTAATTTAAATTTGTTTGGTTATGTTTATTTTTATTTTCATTTATAAATAGTAAAGTCATTTAAATTTTTTTATAGTTTATTTAAGAGTTTCATGATAGAAAAATATAATGTTTAGTTATGATAAATATAAATGTTTATCTAATATCATTTTCACTTAACAATATTTGTCCCGTCTAAATACCAATTATTCTTTTCATTTATTCTATCAGTCCATGACGTCTTTCATTCATAAGCTATGATAAATATTTGTCATGACTAACTAGAGTAGCACGTTTATCAGACGTAAGAAAATCTTAATTATTATAAGACAAACCAGAATTTCAGAAAAGTTAATAGCTCTTAAGACTTGATATGAGAGGAGTCACTGTTTATGATGAAGACATGCAACTGCCATTGAGTTAGTAATTTCACCCCTCACGAAAATTTCAGAAGCGCAAAAAGCTCCCCTCATAGTTTTGGGGGTAAAGAAAAAGGTTTAAGTTCTTACATAAAAGAGATCCCAAATCATTTTCCGCCATTAATCCAAAATTATAGATATAAATAACAATAATCACTTTTCCAAAATGAAGAATGATTTTTTTTTTTTTGCTTCAAGATAACTGATCATATTAGTTTCTGTTTTCATATAAATCATAATATCGATAACTATGCAAATGGCGTTTTCATGTTAAAAGACCATTTTTTATAAAAAAATGAGTCTTGTAATCACAATTGGAACAAAGTATCATAAAAGTTCTAAATTTATTATATTGGTGCCAATTTAGACTTAAACCTTTTAATTTAATGTCAATTTAGCCAATTCAATTCTTCTAGCTAATTTTGGCTGGATATTACTAATGTGGATGTTGGTTAGATAAATCAGCACTAGCGTGGACAATTTGATAATTTTATTTTATATTTTTTCTTTCTTTCTTTTTTTCTCTCCTTTCTTCTTCCTTTTGCCAATGACTGACCATTGATGGCCATGGCGAGGCCAACCCTCGGTTACTCGAGGGTGAGTCCTAGCAAGGGTCGTCCTAGCAAGGGTCGGCCTTGCTAGGCTAGATTTGGTGAGGGGTTCTCTCGCTGGGGCTTGTCCGGGCCAAATCTAGTGAGGCCGACCATCACCGGGGCTTAGCCTAGCCATGGTTGGTGGTTGGTCATTGGCAAAAGGAAGAAGAAAGGAGAAACAAAAAAGAAAAGAATTAGAAAAGAATTGAAAAATTATTAAAATAATATTAAAATTTGCCCACGTCAATGTTGAAGGTGCCACATAAGCCAGCTAATGTCCATGTTAGTAATATTCGGTTAAAATTAATCGAAAAGATTGAATTGACATCATGTCAAAATGTTCACGACTAAACTGGTAACATTAAAAGATTCTGTACTAAATTAGCACAAATGTAAAATATTTAGGATTTTGTTGACACTTTTCCCAAAGGTAGCCAAACGACTGCCAAGTTACTTCGCAATTCAATGACAGATGATTGGCATATAGTGGATCGGAACTACATTTTTTTTAAAGGACATCCTTTTCTAAGTAATTATAGCATCGTGAAAATCTAGAAAATAAATGAGTTGCTGAAAATGCAAGTCGAACGTATCCGGGCAAAAAGGTAAGTTGTCAAATTTGTTTCATGTCGTAAGCTCAGATGTTTAAATACCTAATTGGATATATTTCTATATTGGCTCAAAATGGGGTTTACATAATGGGTGTGTAGATTGTTTATATATAAATTAAACTAATTACTTAATGAGACTCGCACATTCAAGATATATTACCTAAAATGTAAATAGGAGGCAAATGTCTATATAGATTTGTTTGTTGATATGTTGCTCACTTCTCTTGAAAGCTGTGCCTAAGTAGACTCGTGGATATGATTGCAACAAGCAATCTAGTAATTAAGTGATTTATATTTACATTCGCTAAATAAGGTCCCTGCTGGCTGCATTTATTTTTGTTTTCATTTATAAATAGTGAAATCGTTTAACTTGCCTTTTAGTTTATTTAACCATTTCTTCATAAAAAAATATTATTCTTTGGTTGCCAAATAATAAATGGTTATCTTTTTTTTTTCTTTTTTTTTCACTAGACAATGTTTGTCATGTCTTAATGCCAATTATACTTTTCGTTTCTTTGATTACTCCCTGACAACTTTCATTCATGAGCTATATGTAGTTAAACTAAACATCAATTAGTTGGAACTAACAAAAAAAGCCCGTTCATTTCCTTATAACATTAAAAGAAATACTTTCAATTCAAACTAAAATCGTAATTGTTTATCGACCATGAGAAAATCTTAATTACTAAAAGACAAGCAAAAATTTCAAAAAAGTTAATGACTTTTCAGACATGATATTAGAGGGGTCGCTATTTATGATAAAAATATGCAGTAGTTATAGAATTAGTAATTTGACTCCTCACAAAAACTTTAAGGCAACAAAGAAGAAGATGAAACTTCTTACCTATAAAGATCTACAATCGTTTTCTATAATTGTTCCAATATTAGAGATGGAGAAATCAGAATCAATTTTCCATTGCGAAGGATGATTTTTTCTTTCTTTCTTTCAAGATGATAGAATATGTAGCTTTTGTCTTTAAAGAATTTAAAATATCAATAACCATGCAACCCGCAGTTTAGTGTTAAAATCTATCTTTTCGATAGGAAAATGGGTCTTGTAAAAATAACCAAACGGCATCCAAGTTATTTTGCAATTCGAATGAGAGACGGTTGGCATTGAATTGGCTATGCATTATACCATCCAAAGAGGACATCCTTTTCTGTGTAACTTCAAGATTGTGAAAATTAATAAAATGAATGAGTTACTGAAAATGCTAGATGAACATATCTAGACAAAAATGGAATATTGTCAAGTTTGGTTTATTGTTGCAAGCTCAGATATCAAGCACCTGATAGGATATATTTCTATATTGGCTCAATAATGGGGTTTACGTAATGGACAGGCAGATTGTCATACATGGCCTAAAGATTTAATACCTAAAAAGGAAATAGGCAGGAAATTGTCTGTATGAAAACAAATTTAGCAAATTACCCAATAAGATATCCTTAAAAAAATCTTGTTTTCCTTTTCTGGCGTTCTTTTTTGGGTCAAATTCCTTTTCCGGTTGAAGATATATCTTTTTCTTCCCCCTCCTTTTGAGTTGAATATGTCCCTCCTAGATTGTTGCACGAGGTAAGGACTTGTTGAAAAGAAAAGAAAAATATGAGATTCACGCATCTTAATCATGATAATTGTTTTATTTAAATACCCGTTAGCGTAATTATTGATTTCCACAAATGTCGATGTGACCGTTAACGCAATACCGAAGTACAGTTTTAAATCTTTCACACGAAAAATAGAAACCCACAAAATTATAAATTTCGCGCGTTACAACTTGATACGTTCGTTTGGTGATAAAAGAAAAGGACGATGATTCTCACTAGCCCTCTAAGTATAGAATGGCAAATTATCCTTTCTCAAATTCAAGCTTTTCACTTCCTGCACTCTCAAGAACTAAATCTTCAATGATGAACGAAAAGAAGAGCCTCTTTACTCCTTATTTTTTTTTTTGATCTGACACATGCATAATTGACAAAGAACATGTGAGTGCAGTGGGTTATTGACAAATAGCAATATATATCACCAAAAGAAAAATTCATTCACACCTCTATTTTGAGGATAGGAACAATCTGTCATATTTGTCAAATTAAATGTAAAGCCAAATCTGCTTATTTAAATTAGCCTTGTTTATAAACCGAAGCAAGGATTTCATTTGCTTGTTCTAGTATGTTCTTGACTTTCATTTTTTTAGGACCCCTTCACTCTCTTACCCAAAAATATAATACTTGACCTCTCTGATTTCGCACTTGTTTTGAAATTCTCACTTTCCAGAGCTAATCATCAGGTGATGACTTTTGCCTTTTCATTTATTCAAATAGCACATTTTTGTACATGCTTTACGATCTGGATGTAGGAAAATCACCTGTTGTTTTTGTGCTATGTATGTTCGATAGTTTGGTGGAGATGGATGAAAACAAAAATCATGTCGAGGAAGAAGGCGATCTACACTTTGATGGATTCAATGATCTAGAAGGAGACAAAATTTTCCCCGAGTTCATGAGCCAAAGTCCTGTTGACTTTGCGGAACTCGAACAATACACAGATGATGAAATGTCACAAATTCTTAAGCAAGAAAGGGACGATTCAGTTGTCAAGCATGTCCCGCCCCCATCATTGACGCCGAACACGACAGAGTTACCTGCTGATTCCAAGAAGTCACGGAAGACACAATTGAAATCTGATCCCGAAGAATCAGACACCCTTAATCCAAGGCGTTCAAAGAGGTACGTGCCAATACTTCAGTTTAATCCCAGATAATATTTGAAAAACAAGGAATTACTTGCAAAACCTAGTATGCTCTAATACATGATCAGTACACATTATAGGCTCCTTCAATTACTTACTGGCACCGTTAGAGGTCCAAAAAATTTTGGGCAAAAAAAAAATTGTACTCCTGAATAGGAAGTCAAATTCAGACCAAGAAAAAAAAGTCATAAAACGATTTGATGGAGGAGAAGAAAGGTGAGAGAGGGAAATTATAATTTTACCTGAAAGTATCTTGTATCCAATTGAAAAACATTTTAAGCTTTTTGAACGAAAGGAACAGCCGGATAACACTATTGAATTAAATGACTAGTTTAAATTTTTCATTACAATGTACACATTTTGTACGTAAAACCATGAAGTCTCTGCTTATTTTTGTTCTGTCTTCCGGAGTCTTGCTATCAAACTCAAGATATCTTAGATCTCGCAATTCTAAGCTTTTGGGAATAGAAGCTAATGAATTGTCAAATTCGTAGACTAACATCTGGGTGGTAATATGCCTTTTGCATTTCAATTTATATGACCTTATTTGTACTATATGCTCCATATTTTTTAACTATTCCTCTGAGAATTCGTATTTACAATTTGCCTCCTTTTCTTTTTCCTTGTGTATAACAAAAAATGTGATTGGATTTTCTTGAATTCATGTTGAAGTGTGTCCAAATCTTTGTCTCCTCCTTTTATTTTCGAAATTTTCATATATAGCTAAGGAAATTATATTCATTCAATTTTTGCTCCTAGAATTATGTTGAAGCGTGCATCTAACACCAAATCGGAGAACATGAGAAGGGTGGAGGAATATCTGATGGAGTATAAGGTGAAATCTCAACCAATCCAAACGAGGGCACGAGCTGCTGCTGAGTTAGCAATGTTGGAGGTGATACTACTTTCTCCAAGTTTAGGGAATTTGATCCCAACCTTAGTTTCAGTACATGATCTTATTTGAAGTCTCTATACTTGGGATGAACTGACGGGCATTTCAACTTGTTTGTCGATAATTAAGCAGATGGAAACTCAGGATTTGAGCAATGAAAACACTGATTTGGAGGAATTTCACAAGACTATGGTGAATCAAATTTACCTGCAGGATGGTAAGACTTTCTTTACTAGATTATTCATAACTCACTTTTTTAAAATGGAAAGGTTCTTTCGAACAATTTTCTCGGTGTAAAAGGCTTGATGGTGGCAGTTGTCGTCCTTGTCTCCATCATTGAGAAAAACTGTTCTCGTTTTGCATGTAGCAATGACATGCACATGGTAAAAAGTTAGAAATATTGGAAATATATCTCTAGGATCTAGTGATCTATGCTTTTTGTGACAGTTAGGAAAGAGGACATCAAGTTCGAAATCCAATGGCCGAAGATGAGGGCCTCAACTCCACCCACGGCAAGCATGCCCTCCCCATTCAATCCAGGAAAATATGCAGATTTGCTTCCCAATCTTCAGGTCTGCATATACCCCGTACTTTCCACATCCTCCCTTCCCCATTTAAACCTCCAACCTTGTATTTGAAAATGATATGTATGTATGTACTAATTTATTCGTTGCTCCAAATGAATAGGGTCATGAGCATTCCATTGAAGCGCTTCAGGGGTTTGCTGAGGCGTCATCAGGTGCTGCAGGAGACGATGACGTGCCGCCTTGGTGCATGGCTGATGACAATCCTTCGTTGAACAACTCATCAGGGAACAATGGCCTTGCTGAGGGCTGGGGCAAACCTGCTAATTTGGCATCAACCGATTGAGCACAAAACTTGGGCATAAATTTGATTTGGCGGTCATGTTACTGTCTCAATTTCATTTCATGGATTTTTAGAACCTTTATGCGCCGGATTATTGTTTTTGTGTCTCCTTGTGGTTTGGAATAAGTGCAGACCTTGAATTAAACTATTTGGGGTTTTATGTGATTCATATATCTGCTAAACATGATCTGTGCTGGAGACTTGTTGATTGTGACTTGAAACTGTTGTTGTTGATTTGATTTGGAACCAAACTTTATCACTTTCACGGCGGTTGATTGAGAACTTTTATAGTGGAGGACTCTTAAGAATGAGGTGTGCTTTTAGTCAATTTTTACATATAATGACTTGTGAGAACCATTCTAAATTGTTAGAAGTGAGGTATTTGATTAAAATATATTGAAACACCAAGCTAAATTTTTACGAAAACTCACTCCATTTCAATCATTAGATTTTGTGGGTTCTACGTGAAGTGACAACATTTGATGGTGGAGATAATAATGAACTCACATGCTCCATACGCATACATGGATTTTTCGGCGTAAAAGTACTGTGCAGGACAGGGGATCGCTTGTACAGACCAAAGTTGAGGGAACAAAAAGGTAAAACAAAAAACAAAAAAAAGGGCCAATTTGGGTCATGTGACATGGGCCCGGCACAAGCCCGTTCTCAGCCCGATGATGGGAAAGTCCAGCATAACTCGGCCCGCTGCTTCTTGCCCGTTCCATTGTCAAGTTCAAGGCATACGCGTATAATAGTTAGATTACTCTATATAGATATAAATCTCTTTGGACATATGAAAATGGGAAAAAGATGGGATATCGATATATCTCCATCGACAATGCTTCTTCAACACATTTTTATGATATGGAAAGAATGATTTACCTTAGTATCATAAGCGTCAGACTGCAAAAATCTACATTATTTTCCCTCTTGATCTCATTTATGTATGTATATATTTTTCTTGGTTCTTAAACTGTTATGTCTAAACTCTAGGATGTAAAATTCAAGGGTTTTCCCCTAGGGAGGGGAAGAAAAATATCTCCCTAATTAGGAGCCGAGGCATGCGGACACTAATACATTAAAATAAAGAATGCAATCCTATTAACCCACCATAGTTACCTAATAAGTGAGGTAGCCTTCAGCAGACCTCTTGGGCTCTTGGGTTAAGTATACATTACTCCTCTCTTTTTATACATTAAATTTGGCAAGTGATGGCAATTTTGGCTCCACTGGGAAAGAGAAGTGTGAGAATATTGGAATTGGTATCATTATAATGTGGGGTGGATTTTGATTATTTTTGCGATTGCAAATATTTTCCGTGGAATTCATTTTGGAGAAAAGTTTGAAAGGGATGGAATGTTGGTTATGGATTTTTTTGTTGATATTCTGTTTGTAATTCTCATTGTTTGAAGATGCAAAAATTTAGGAAGCGATGCCTTTTCATGTAATATTTTCCACTTGTTTCCGCAGAGAAAGGTCATTTAGGGGTTGTGTAGTTTGAACTTCCTTCCTCTAATTTATATTTGTTTGATTTATGTGTTGCTCAGTTGTATTGAAAGCCATTTTAAAGTATACTCAAGGATATGATTGAAGCTAGCAATTTAGTAATTAGGGTGATTTATCTTTACATTTGTTCATTAAATGAGGTCCCGTTTGGTTGTTTTTTTTTTTTTTTTTTTTTTTTGTATTCATTTATAAGAAGTGAAATCATTTAACTTATTTTTAATTTATTTAAGCATCTCTTGATAAAAAATTACATATTTGGTTATGCTAAATAATAAATTTTATTTAATATTATTATCTAAACAATGGTTGTCATGCCTTGATGCCAATTATACTTTTAATTTGTTTTATTACACTGAACCTTTCATTTGTAAGTTATATATGGTTAATATAAAACCAATTAGTTAGAATTAACAAAAACAGCACGTTTATCTCCTCATGACATTAAAATAACTACTTTCAATTCAAACTAAAATAATCATTGTTTATCAAACGTAATAAAATCTTAATCCTTAAAAAATGAACAAAAATTTCAAAAACGCTAATAGCTCGTAAGACATACATGAGAGGGGTCACTATTGTAATAAACATATTAGGCTATCTTTGTATTAATAATCTCATCTCTCATAAATACTTTAAAGGCACTAAAAGCTCTCATCAAAATTTTGTGGCAAGAAAGAAGATATAAGTTCTTACACAAGATATTAGCAACTATTTTTAACTATTAATACAAAGTTAGATATACAGATAATCAAAATCACTTTTCCATAATTAGTTAATTTTATTTTACTATCAAGATGATAGATTATCTTAATTTTTTTAATAATAAATAATATCAAAGGCGAGGAAAATTTTTTAAAAAAGTTTTAAAGTTATTGTACCTGGGTCAATTCAATCTTAAACCTTTTAGTTATGCCAATTTAGTCTTGAAAAATTAATGAGTTTATGAAAATGCTAGATGTATACTTCCTAACGAAAAAGGAATCTTGGTAAGTTTTGTTTCATGTAGCAAGTTTAGATGTATAAGTACCTAATGGGGGAAATTGCCATATTGGCTCGATGATAGGATTAATGCGTGGACATATAGATTGTCTATGTATTTACTTGATAATGTTGGCACATCTAAGATATATTACCTAAAATGTCAATATTTCAAAATGGTGAAAATCTAGAAAATAAACAAATAAGAAAATAAATGAGTTTACGAAAATGTTAGATGAGTCTATTCAGGAGAAAAAGGTAGGTTGTTTACTTTTGTTTCATGTAGCAAGTTCAGTTATATAAGTACCTAACGGGGGAAATTGCCATATTGGCCTGATGATAGGATTAATGCGTGGACATATAGATTGTCTATGTAGTTACTTGATAACATAGGCACATCTAAGATATATTACCTAAAATGTAAATAGGAGGGAAATTGTCTATATATTACGCAATTAAATATCCTTGAAAAGATATTGTTTTCCTGGTTATATCCCAAAATGACATCTTTTTCAGTATTTCTAAGCAAATAAATGAGTATATCCAGGCGAAAAAGGTATGTTGATAAGTTTTGTATCTTGAAGCAAGTTCAGATTTTTAAGTACGTAATAGGAAAATTACTATATTGGCCCAATAATAGGGATTGTTTATTTATAAACCAAATTAATTACTTGATAACATTGGCACGTCTGAGATATATTACCTAAAATGTAAATAGGAGGGAAATTTACAATATATTATCTAATTAAATGTCTTGGGAAAAATCTCGTTATCCTGGCTATGAACTGTACCATCCTAAAATGACATCTTTTTTCGGTATTTCAAGATTGTGAACTTCATGAACTCGAACAATGCGCAAATGCTGAAGAAATGAACGATTCAGTTGTTGTGCACATCCCTTGACCATTGCTTATGCCGAGCACAATAGATGCCAAGCACAATAGAGTTATTTGCTGATCACAGGAAGCCTGAAATAAACAATCTAGCAGTCCTTAGTACAATGCGTGCAACGTACCTGCTAATACTTTGGTCTCAACTCATAATTTCATTTACTTACCAACACGAAAAAATAAGAATCATTTGCAATACCTACTTTGCTCTAATGCATGATAAGTGTGCATTATTGGCTCCGACACTTAATTATAAGCACCAAAGAAGTCAAAAAAGAATTTGCGTGAAGAAAACTATTCTACTTGAGTACAATGTTATATAAAACAATTTAATAAGGTGAAAGAGGGAAAATTATAACTTTATTTGATTCATTGGCTTCAATCCTAATAAAAAAATTTAGAAAAGAAATGAGTTATCCATTTCAATTAGGCAAAGCAACTTGGAGAAACTACGTCAATGAAAGTTTTAGGATTTGACTAGTTTATTGAAGAAAAACAAAGTCAATTCAAATTTTGCATTTCGACTGTTATCTAAAATGTTCCATGAGAACTCTGCCTTTATATATGTGGTCTAGTGTCTATGTCATTTATCTCGAGAAATCACATGACCTTATCTATTAGGTTAATTCTTTTAGCTTCATCCATATACTACATGACCAATATTTATAGACGGTCCAACTTTTATCGGATTAAAGAAAATTCCCTTCTAATTATTTTGAGTATGAAGACCATGTGGATTCCAAATATTTGGTTTGAATTAAAGGATATTTTAAGTTTTTTTCCAATGAAGGGAACAATCATAAAATATTATTGATTTAGACGACTATTTTAGATTTTTGTCACAATACACAAATATTGTATGTATAATAATGGAATCTATTTTTCATATATATTGTGTGTGTTCTATGTTCCAGTATCTTGCTTTGAGCTGAGAAAAGAGGATTTAAATCTTGCAATTCTACTTTTTGGATTAGAAGCATTGCAAATTTCAAATTCATGGACTGTACGATCTGCGTGGTATTATGTACTCATACATTTCATTTTTATGTAAGCTGAAAAATATTAAGTGCTTATCAAAGTTTTGAATAGAAATCCACTCCAAACAAATGTAAATAAAATTAATCAAAATCCACTTACTCATTTGCCATTTTTACAACTCTCTGAACGTATCTTGAACTTCATGAACCTAAACTAAGCATAATTAACTTGTTTATCTTGAAATGAGAAGCACCATCTTGTGACTTGATGACCGACCGACCACTTAAGAAATTTTTATTGATCTTTTTTAGAAAGTTCGACTTAAAAATTAAAGTTGATAGGTAAACGGAGACTAGATGAATATAAGGGTCACTGAAATTCTTGCAAAGTGAGGTGGAGTACTTCTACACCCCTTTTCACGAACAAATCGGACCAAGCATGTCGTGGAATTGACCAATGGGAAGCCTCACATGTGAAATAAACTTGGAGCAAAAACTGGCTTTATACCAAGATAGAAAATCCATTCCAAGAGTTTAAACTAGTAGATGGATAAAGATCACATAAATATAAAGCCCGTTAAAGCGATATAAGGTACTTTAACAAGAGAAAATATGGATAGAAATCTAGCGGCTGACGAAGCAAGAGAAAACATCAACTTGTGATGCGCGATTTCTATGTTATTTGTGGTAATTTTCATAATATCAATAGCTTAAATCTTTTTCATCTTAAATCTTTTTCCATTGAAGTTAATGTCCATGTTCCATATTCCATTATATTTAATTACCTTTCCTAGTAAGCATTTCATAATAATCCTATTTATATGGCCCTTTTCTTCCGTTTGCTCCATTAGCTTTTGACAATTCCTCTAGGAATTCATATTCAACTGGGTATGTTTCAGAATATGCTTCCTGTTCTATTCCTGTTTGCAATAAAAAAAAAATGTGATTGGCTCTTGTTGAATTTGCGTTGAGGTATTTCTCTTTCCATGTGGTCCAATAATTATTTGAAATCTCTATCTCCCCCTTTTACTTATCGAGGTCTTCAAATGAAGCAGTCGAAATGATTCTTATTCAATTTTTGCTCCTAGATGGAACCGTTCATCTGCCAAAAACTCGAGGATCCAAAAAAGGATGGAGGAACATATGTTGGAGCATAAGGCTAGATCTTTGCAAGCTCAAGCGAGTGCATTAGCTGCTGAGTTAGCAACGTTGGAGGTGATATACTTTTCTGAGTTTAATGAATTTCGATCGCAAGCTTTAGTTTCTGTATATGGTTTGGTTATCGATTTGAAGTCTCGATATTTGTGAGGATCTAACGAGCGTTCCGAGTTATTCGTCGATAATTAAGCAAATGAAACCAAGAATCTGAGTGATGGAGATCTCGAGTTGAAGGAACTTCACAAGACTAAGGTGAATCGAATTCACCTACAGGATGATAAGGCTTTCTTTTTCAGATTATTTACTTTATTACTTACTTTGAATGCTGATTCTACTTTCTATACTATTGAAGCCCTTTCGAACAATTTTATTGGTATAAAAGGCTTGATGGTGGTGGCCGTCGTCATTGTCGCCATTATCGAGAAAAACTGGTTTCATTTTGCATGTAGCAATGACATTAACATGGTTAAATGGTAGAAACATGACATATTTGTGACATTTTTGAATTAACTCACTCGAGATATTATCCGCTTTGACCCATTTCATTTCGAGCCTCACGGTTTTATCCTTTAGCGTATAAGCATGCACTTTCCCAGGAGATTACTCATCTTGTTAGTGCTCTAGCTTGGGATCACTTAATTTTGGAGTTCCAAAGTAAAACTTGCTATTACATTAAAATGTGCTTTTGTAAGTTAATTCCAATTTTTACATATATATCCCAGAATTGTTCTCTCCTTATTTTGTGCATAGTTCGGTTCATCCCTACCCCCTTGACCGTCCTAGAAGTCTATTAGGAGCCGTTCCTTATCCAGACCCTCTGGCCCCGACAACCACTCTCCACTCTCATTAGACTGGGTTGTTACAATATTTCTCAAGGAACTTATGATCTATGCTTTTTGTGACAGCTAGGAACGAGGATATCAAGTTTATCAAGTTAAAAATCCAATGGCTGAAGATTATGGCCTTAAATCCAACCATGGCAAGCATGCCCTTCCCATTCAATCGAGCATATTTTGCAGATTTGCTTCCCTATCTTCAGGTCTACATATACTCCATATTTTCCACACCCTCTCATTCTCATTTAAACCTCCAATCTTGTATTCGAAATAATATGTCTACATGCATTCATTCATGTATCGCTCAAAATGAGCAGGGTCAGGAGCATTCGGCTAAAGCGTCTCCTGGGTTCGTTATGGCGTCATTGGTTGCTGCAAGAGGTGATGACGCGCATGGCCAACAGCGATCATTAGCCGGATGACTCATCCATGAACAACGGCTTCGCCAAGGGCTCCGGCAAACTTATTGATTTGGCACCAACTGATTGAGCACAAAAGTAATGTGTTTGTTGGATTTAGTAATCTCCTTGTTGTCTCCATTTCATTTCATGGATTTTTGTAACATTTTATGTTCCAGGTTATTGTTTATGTGCTTCTTTGTGGTTTGGATTATTTGCAGACATTAATTTTACTATTTAGAGTTTTGTGTGGTTTGTTTATTTAGTAAGAGGAGACTTGTTGACCATGACTTAGAAACTTTTATGCCTTGATACTATATGTGACCAAACTCGGTCGATTTTATGGGGGCCGAACCAGAACTTTTCAGAAGGACATAGTGGAGGACTCTCATAAAAATGTGGTGTGTTTGTTTAATCCAGAATTATAGATAGAGATAACTAAAATCACTTTTTCATAATGGAGAAAATTGTTTTTTGTTTCGTTTTCATGATAATAGATTTTCCCGGGTCAGATTTTAGGATAATAGACTAGTTAGTCAGTTTTGTTTTCAGGTGGTTAATATTAGATAACCATGCAAATAGGTTTTCATGTTGCAACTAATTTTTTTAAAAATAGGAAAATAATTTTTATAGGCGTAACCAAATAGGTGTATCTATTTGAGTGAAATAATTTTGTATTAGTTTTCAGACTATCTCGTGTTTATATGCTGAAAATGATTAGTGAAAAAGAAAATATTCATGATTATATAAGGAAAATAAATTCTCCAATTTGAAAAAGGGAAAACATTTTCATTGAAAATGATTTCCATAAAAAATATTTTCCTTCATTGTGAAGTATTTCCCAAAACAAACATACCCAAATTACTTTATAATTCAAATGAAAGATGGTTGGCTATATACTAGACTACCCAAAAAGGATATCCTTTTTTGAGTAATTTCAGGATTGTGCAAATCCATAAAATAAATGAATTACTGAAAATACTAGATTAACGTATCTGGCGAAAAAGGTATGTTGGTAAGTTTTTGTTCCATGTTGCAAGCTCAGATGTTAAAAGTACCTAACTGGGTATTTCTATATTGGCTCAATAATGGGATTTACATAATGGACATGCAGATTGTTACTTGCATCTAAGATTTATTACCTAAAGAGTAAATAGGAGGGAAATTGTCTATATATATACCAAACTAGCAAATTTCCCAATAAGGTATCCTTGAAAATATCTTGTTTTCCTTTCCTGGTTGAAGAAATATCTTTTCCCTCCTTCTTTTGAGTTGAATATGCAACTAAGATTGTCCCACGCGGTAAGGACGAGCCGAAGAGAAAAGAATAATATAAGATTTGCACATTTTAATCATTATATAATTGTTTAATTTAAATGCCCGTTAGTGTAATCATTGATTTCCACAAATGTTGATGTGTACGAGACGTACCGTTAAAGCAAGATCGAAGTATGAATATAAACTCTTCATGCGAAAAATAGAAACACGCAAAATAATGATTTTCCTGCGTCACACCGATACGTTGGTTTGGTGATAAAAGAAAGGGATGATGATTCTCCCTAGCTCTCTAACTATAGAATGGCAAATGATATTTTCTCAAATTCAAGTTTTTCACTTTCTGCATTCTCAAGAGCTATATTTCAACGATGAACAAAAAGAAAAGGCTCTTTTCTCGTCTTTTTTTTTACCAGACACATGCATAATTGACAAAGAACATGTGAGTTGAGAGTGGCTTAATGACAAAAAATAATATATATATATATATATATATATATATATATATATATATCATTAAAAGAAAAAATCATGCTGATCTGTTTTTAGGATAGGAACAACTTATCAGGATAGTCAAATTTAATAACAAATTAAATATAAAGCCAGATCTGCTTATTTAAATTAGTCCTGTTTATAAACTCAAGCAAGGGTTTCATTTTCTTGTACTACCATTTTCTTAACTTTCAGTTTTTTGGGCTTCCTTTCTCTCTGACACCCAAATGCATAAAATTTGGTCTATCTGACTTTGCACTTGTTTTGAAAACTTCATTTGTCAGAGCTAATCATCAGGTGATGACATTTGGCTTTTCATTTATTCAACTAGCCCATTTTCATACACGCTTTAAGGTTTGGATCTAAGAAATCAACTGTTGTTTGTGTTACGTATGTGTGAATAGTTTGGTGAAGATGGACAAAAACGAAAATCATGTCGAGGAAGAAGATGATCTGTCATTTTTTGATGAACTCGGTGATTTAAATGAAGATGAAATGACCCTAAGCCCTTTTGACATTTTGGAATTGGAACGATCTATAGATGGTGAAATTTCACAGATCCTTGCGCAAGAAATGGATGATTCAGCTGTCACGCATGTCCCAAACACATCGTCAATGCCGAGCACAATGGAACTGCCAGCTGATTCCAAGAAGCCACAAAAAAAACGATCGAAATCTTCTCTCGAAGAATCAGCCGACCTTAATCCAAGGCGGTCAAAGAGGTACATGCTCATACTTTAGTTTAATTCCATAATTTCATTTAATTTCTTACCAACACGACTATATCCGGAAAAACAAGGATTACTTGCAACACTAGTTTGCTCCGATACATGATTAGTACTCCTTCACTTGCACATAAGCACCGTTAGAAATCAAAAAAAATTTGTGCAAAAATAAAATAAAATTGTACCCTTGACTAAGAAGTCGTATAAAACAATTTGATGGAGAAGAGGAAAGGTGGGAGAAGGAATTATCATTTTAACTGAAAGTATCTTGTTTTCAATTGAAAGACAATTTAAGATTTTTGACCGATAGGAACAATTGGAAAACATTATCGAATTAGCTTACTAGTTTAGATTTTTAATTACAATATACACATTTCATGCGTAAAATCATGGAGTCTCTGCTTATTTTTGTTTTGTCTTCCAGTGTCTTACTATCAAGCACACAAAGATCTTGAGTCTTGCAATTCTATGCTTTTGAGAATACAAACTAATCAATTTATAAATTGATAGGCTATTATATGGGTGGTAATATGTACTTTTGCATTTCATTTTATATGGCCTTCTTTGTACTATATGCTCCATCACTTTTACCAATTCCTCTGAGAATTTGTATTCAACTAGGTAATGTTTTCCAATTTGCATCCTTATCTTTTTCCAGTTTATAATAAAAAAATGTGAATGGATTTTCTTGAATTCATATTGAAGAGTGTCTCTTCCATGAAGTCCTATATTTTCATCCAAATCCTTGTCTCCTTTTATTTTCGAAATTTTCATATATAGCCGTGGAAATAATTTTCATTCATTTGCTCCAAGGATTGAGTTGAAGCGTGCATCTAACAACAAATCAGAGAACATGAGAAGGGTGGAGGAATATCTGATGGAGTATAAGATGAAATCTCAGCGAGTCCAAGCAAAGACACGAGCTGCAGAGTTAGCAACGTCGGAGGTGAGACTACTTTCTCCGAGCTTAAGGAATTTGATCATAACCTTAAGTTTTTATGCATGGTTTTATTTCAAGTCTCTATATTTGGGATGAATTGATGGCCATTTGAAGTTGTTTGTCGATAATTAAGCAGATGGAACCTAAGAATCCGAGCGATGAAAACACTGATCTAGAGGAATTGAAGACTCTAGTGAATCAGATTCCCTCGCAGGATGGTAAGGCTTTCTATTCCAGATTATTTAGAACTCACTTTAAAGTTTGATTCTACTTTCTACATTGTTGAAGCCCTTTTGAAAATTTTCAGTAAAAAAGGCTTGACGGCGGCGTGGGTCGTCGTCGTCGCCATAAGTGAAAAAAGCTGTTTTCGCTTTGCACGTAGAAATGACGTAACATGGTAAAACGGTAGATATACACGACATATATCTCTAGGAACTAATGATCTGTGCTTTTTACGACAGCTAGGAAAGAGGATATCAAGTTGGGAATCCAATGGCTGAAGATGATGGCCTCAAACCCAACTATGGAAAGCATGCCCTTCCCATTCAATCCAGGAACATGTGCAGATTTGCTTCCCAATCTTCAGGTCTACACGTGCCCCATATTTTTCCTCATCCTCTCATCCTCCCATCCTCCTTTAAACCTCCAACCTTGCATGTGAAATGATAAGTATGTATCTACTCACTTATGTATCGCTCAAAATGACCAGGGTTACGAGCATTCAATGGAAGCGCTTGTGGGCTTTCCTGGGGCATCATCGAGTGCTGCAGGAGGGCAGGACGCTGTGCCTCGGTGCGTGGCTGACAACGATCATTCGTTGAATGACTCATCAGGGAAGAACGGCCTTGCTGAGGGCTCGGGCAAGCCTGCTGATTTGGCACCAACTAATTGAGCATAAAAGTTGGGTGTGCATTTGATTTGGCAGTCGGGATGCTGTCTCGATTTCACTTCATGGATTTTTAGAACTTTTATGCACCCAATTATCATTTTTGTGTTTCCTTGAGGTTTAGGTTAAGTACGGGCCTTAATTAAACCATTTCGGCTTTTATGTGGTTTATATATCTCTAATAAGCATATTCCATACAAGAGACTTGTGGATTGTGACTTAAAACTTTTTATGTGATTATCTATGACCAAACTTGATCGCTTTCATGGCGACTGGTTGGGAACTTTTGACAAGGTTTGTGGTGGAGAACTATTTTAAGATTGATGTGTGCTTTTAGTCAATTTTTACATATTGAGACTCGTGAGAATTGCTACAAGAACTTGACCCACTACTTCTGGCCCATTCCATTATCAAGTTCAATGTATCCACATACAATATTTAGATTACTCTATATAGATATAAATTTCTTTGGACATATGAATAAGGGGAAAAGATGGGAGATATAGCTTCATCGGCAATCCTCCTTCGACACATTTTCATAATATTGGAAGAATGATTTACCTATTATCATAGCAATTGGACCCCGAAGATCGGTATTATTTCCCATCTCGATCTCATTTTTGTATGTATACATTTTTTCTTATTTAATTAATATGTATACATTTCTCTTCTTTCTTTTTTATATATAATTCGGCAGGTAATAGCAATTTTGGCTCAACGGGGAAAGGTAAGTGCAAGAATATTAGAATTGGTGTCATCATAACATGGGGTGAATTTTGATTATTTTTGCGATCGTAAATATTTCCCGCAGAATTTATTTAGGAGAAAAGTTTGAGAGGGACGGAATGTCTTGTAATTGTCATTTTCTTGGAGATACAAAAGTTTAGGAAGTGCTGACCTCTTTTTAAACCATTTTCGTGCTCATACTGAGGTTGTGTTGTTCGAACTTCCTTCCTCTAATTAGGGTGATTTATATTTATATTTTATCGTTAAATGAGATCCCGTTTAGTTTTTTTTTTTTTTTGGGTGCTCATTTAAAATCATTTGACTTATTCTTAATTTATTTAAGCATTTCTTGGTTAAAAAAAAAGTGTGCATTTGGTTATGTGCAGAAAAATAAATTTTCTTTAAAATCATTTACACTAAACAATGGTCGTCATGTCTTAATGCCAATTATATTTTTCTTTTATTTTATTACACTGGTACCTTTCATTTGTAAGTTATATATGGTTAATATCCAACCAATTAGTTAGAATGATCGAAAGTAGCACGTTTATCTCCTTGTAACATTGAAACAAATACTTTCAATTCAAACTAAAATAATCATTGGCTGTTAAACGTAAGAAAATCTTAATCATTAAAGGATGAACAACAATTTCGAAACCGCTAATAGCTTTTAAGACATATATGAGAGGGGTCACTATTCTGATAAATATATTAGGCTATCTTTGATTTAATAATCTCATCCCTGACGAGTATTTTAAAGGCACTAAAAGCTCTTATGAAAATTTTGAGGCAAAAAAAGAAGATATAAGTTCTTATACAAGATATTAGCAATTGTTTTTAACTATTAATTCAAAATTAGAGATACAGATAATCAAAATCACTTTTCCATAATATAATTTATTTATTTATTTTCAAGATAATAGATTATGTTAAGTCTTTTAACAATCTATAATATCAAAAATCAGAGAAAATTCTTCAAAAAATTCTAAATCTACTGTAGAGGACCTATCCTATAGTACAAGTTTGGGTGGATTAGTGTGGTATGTGGCTGGCATTGACCACAAGCGAGGGCCTCCCTCACCTAGATTTGGCAAGGGCAACGGCTGCCCAAGCGAGGGCACAGGGCAAGGAAAAGAAATAAAAAGAAAAGAAAAGAAAAGAAAAGAAAAGATAAGGAAAGAAAAATTCAAAAAAAAATTATAAAAGTTGTCAATGTTGACCTATCAATACCACATCAACGACCTGGCCAAAATTGACCGAAAGTATTACATTAATAAATCGTCAAAAGATTGACACCAATTAAATGCTTAAATTGAATTAATCGCCCCATAATAGGTTTAGGACTTTTTAGATAATAATCCCTCGAATACCATGCAAACGGTGTTTTCATATTAAAACTATTATTTTGCCTTCAACAATAAAAATATGATTTTTGTAATCGTAACTAAACACATCTAAGTTGCTTCATAATTTTGAATGAGACGGTCGGCGTTCAATGGCTATGAACTATACCATCCCAAAAGGACATCTTTTTAGGTATTTCAAGATTGTGAAAATCTAGAAAATAAACAAATAAGAAAATAAATGATTTTCTAAAATTGCTAGATAAATATATCCAAACGAAAAATGTATGTTGCCGAGTTTTTTTTCATGTGGCAAGTTCAGATATCTAGGTATGTAACAGGGACATCGCCATATTGGGCCAATAACAAGGTTAACACGTGGACATGGAGATTGTCTATGTATAAACTAAATTACTTACTTGATAATATTGGCACATCTAAGATATATTACCTAAAATGTAAATAGGAGGGAAATTTTCAATATATTACGTAATTAAATACCTTGGAAAAGATCTTGTTATTCTGGCTATGAACTGTACCATCCAAAATAACATCTTTTTTCAGTTCTTCAAAGATCGTAGAAATGTAGAAAATAAACAAAAAAAGAAAATAAACGAGCTTCCGAAAATGATAGATGAGTATATCGAGGCGAAAAAGGCATGTTGGTAAGTTTTGTTTCATGTAGCAAGTTCCGATGTTTAGGTATGTAACAGAGAAATTGCCATATTGGCCCGATGATAGGGTGAACACGGGGACATGCAAATTGTCTATGTACAAACTAAATAAATTACTTGATAAAAAATTGGCACATCTGAGATATACTACCTAAAATGTAAGTATTACCCAATTAAATATCCTTGAAAAGATCTTGTTTTCCTTTTCTGGTTGAAGGAATACCTTTTTTTTTCCATTTTAGATTAATATGCAACTAGATCCGATAAGTACGTGCCAAAGAGAAAAGAATAATATAGGATTTGCGCATTATTTTATCATCGTCGTCATGTTATTTAAATATCCATTAGCATGATGATTGATTTTTGCAAATGTCAATGGGGGCAAGTAATACTGTTAAAGCTAGATTAAAGTACAAAGATAAACGCTTCGCGTAAATATAAAAATGTGCGATGTAATTTTTTCTGACGTGACAGCCCATAACATTCATTCAGTGAAAAATAAAAAGACCATAATTGTCACCAGCCCTCTGAGTATTGTTCGAAATTTTTATAGTGTATTCACAGGTATTACTGTAACTAGCAATATAGTAATTAGGGTGATTGTTATAAACTTCTTCTTCTTTTTTCATATAATACGGTCCCGTTTGGTTACTTTGATTCTGTTATCATTTGTAAATAGAAAATTCATTTAGCTTGTTTTTAGTTTATTTAAATATTTCTTGATAAAAACGCGGTAAATTTGGTTATTTTGAATGATGAATGTTTATCTAATATAACTTTCACTAAATTATTTTTTTCATGTTTGAATGCCAATTATACTTTTCATTTATATTAGTACTTCAAACTAAATGTAGGCGAAATTAATATTAATTAGTTAAAATCTAACAAAAGTAACACATTTGTTTCTATATAACATCAATGATTCGTTTGTTTCGTGGAAAATGTGACATATTTTGAAAATATTTTTTGAGAAACCATTTTCTAGGAAAGTGACAATAATTTCCGACATTTGATTGAAATCTGAAAATAAACTAAAAAATATTTTCTGTCATTAGGTATGAAAAATCTGATTTGATTTTTATTTGAGAAAATTAGCAAACTAGTTGAATATTTAATTTTTATTTTTATTTTTCCTTCTTCCTTAGCTAGCCATGGCAATCGTCGAAGATCGGCCACAGGCGACAAGCTCACCGAAGGCCAACAAGCTTCTATCTCATCAAATTCTAGTGAGTCGAGCTGGATTTGGCAAGGTGAGCCTCACCGGCCTTGGGTGAGCTCATCTCTCACCTATGGTTGATCAAAGGCTGGTGATGACCGAAGAAGAAGGAAGAATGAAAAAAAAAATTGATTTTAAAAAAAATATTTTTATAAGAATGAACATTTCATGAACTAAGGCCCAAGACCAAGTGTTGAGGACTTGCACATGGCCCTTGAGGACTTGGGCCTTAAGGCCAGGTACTAAAGCTCGAGCATTGGGGACCCAAGCACTACATTTATTAACTTGAGCTCAGGTGCCGACTCATTAGGCACAGGCACTAGGGCTTTGGGCTCAACCTTGATGGATCTAGCCTGGGTATCAAGGACTTAGCTTCAACAAACTTGAGCTTAAGCGTTGGAGACCTAGTTTTGAACGTCGGGAACTAGGGAACCAATGTTAGGATTCCCATATCTAAGTGTAGAATTTTAGGTCCAAGTGTCAATATTTAGTTATATTTTGAAAATTATTTTCTAATTTTTCAAAAAAGAAATCAATTTTCAATTTTTTTCAGAATTTTTTTTCCTAAATTTGAGTATAAGTTTTTTGTTGACTCTTTTCCTATGTGAACCAACCTTCGGAAAATAAGGATGTTTTCCACAAAACAAATGAAGCCCAATCACTTTCAACTCAATATAAAATCATCATTGTTTATCATACATAAGAAAATCTTAATTATTAAGACATGATATGAGAGGGGTCACTATCTATGATAAACATATGCTGCTACCATTGAACTAATAAATTCATCCCGTAAAAATTTTAAAGACGCTAACAGCTCTCATCAATACTTTGTGGCAAAGAAGATATAAGTTCTTATACAAGATATCAACAATCATCTTCTGTATTAATCCAAAATTAGAGATAGAGGTAACCATAATTACTTTTTCTTTATGATTTTTTTCTTTCAAGATAATAGATTACGTTAATTTTTTTAAATAATTGATAATATTGAAAACCATGCAAGTGGTGTTTTCATGTCAAAACTATTCTTTTGCTTTTAAAAAAAATGAATATACGATTTTTGTAAACGTAATCAAACGGCGTCTCCGTTATTTCACAATTTTGAATGATAGATGGTGGGCATTAAATGGCTATGAACTATTCTATCCAAAAGGACATTTTCTTCTGTATTTTCAGGATGATGAAAATCCATAAAATCCATAAAATAAAATCAATAATAAACAAGTTTCTGAAAATGCTAGATGAACATATCTAGGCAAAAAATTGTATGTTTTGTTTCAGGTTCCAAGCTCAAAATTTAACTACCTTGGCTTAATAATGGGGTTTATATAATGGACAAGCAAATTGTCTATAAATAAACTAAACTATTTATTTAATGAGATTTGCTCATCTAAGATATTTGACCTAAAACTAAAAAGGGGGAAAATTGTCTATATATAAACTTAACCTGCAAATTAGTTTACCTAAAAGCTCGAACCTGGCAAGGCCATCCTTGCCCAGAGGGGATGCCTAGCCTCGCCAAATCTAGTAAGGGTGGCTTCATCGGTGTTTGGCCTCGCCAGTCGAGTCAACCCTCATTGGTCATTGGAAAGAGGAGGGAAAGAAAGAGAGAAAAAAAAAAAATCAAAAGTTTTTAAAATAATTCACGTTAGTGACAGCGTACCACATAGGTAATCCGATATCCACTTCAGCAATATTTGGCCAAAATTAGTTAAAAGGACCGAATTGGCTCTAGGCAAAAAAGTTTAGAACTAAATTAACATAACTAAATTGGGATTAAATTCATAAATTGATACAAATGCAATAAGTTTATAACTTTTTTGACATTTTTCTCATTTTTCCATATTGACCAAAAGAAAACTATTTTTACCCGCACATGCATGATTGAGAGTGGATTTACCCGTAATCACAGTATGCATCATCAAAAGAAAATTTCATGAACGTCTTTGGGAGGAGGGACGATCTGTCACCTTTATCAACTTCATGCCAAATCGAATGCAAAGCCGAATCTATTTATTTAAAGGAGTCCCGTTCGAGAGGTCAAACAAGGATTACGTCGACTTTCACTTTCTTTAAGGTCTCTCCTCTCTCTCTCTCTCTCTCCCCAAATGTTTGATATTTAATTTCTCTAACTTGGGGCTTGTTTTGAAAATTTCACTTGTCAGAGCTAATAATCATATAGTAACTTTTGGAATCTCATTTATTCAAATATCATATTTTTTGTACATGTTTGAGGGTTTGGATTTAAGAAGATTGGCCATTGATTTTTGTGCTATGTAATCAAAAAGTGTAAATAGCTTAGTGGAAATAGACAAAAACAAAAATCTTGAATCTTTCTCCTAGCCTGTGAGCCTAAGCTTTATTGACTTCTCTGAGCTCGAACAATACGAAAATGATAAAATGTCTCTGAATCTCACATAAAACAATGGACGATTCTGTCATTGTGCACATCTCTCAAGCATCGTTGATGCAAAGCACAGTGGAGTTATTTGTTGATAGTAGGAAGCCATGAAAGAAACTATTGAAAATTGCACTCGAAGAACTAGTAGTCCTTGATCCAATGCGTTCAAAGAGGTACGTGCTAATACTTCAGTCTAATCTCATAATTTCATTTAATTACTTAGAAACACGAAAAATTAGGAATTACTTGCAACACCGACTTTGCTCTAATGCATGATAAGTACACATTACAGGCTCCTACACTTATTTATAAGCACCAAAGAAATAAATAAATAAAATCTTGTGCGAATTTCTTGAATAAGACGTCATATAAAAACAATTTAATGGTGAAACAGGGAAAATTATGATTTTATCTGAGTATTAGCTTCAATCCTAGTAAAAAATTACTGTTATCTAAGATGTAAGTCCATCTATGATAACTCTACCTCTTTTATATATGTGGTCTACCGTCTATCTTAATGATGTCGAGAGACCATAAGACCTTATCGTTGATTAATTCTTTTAGCTTCATCCATATACCATACGATCAATATTTTAAAAGACGGTCCTACTTTTATCGGTTTAGAAAAAATTCCCTTCTAACCTTCACATTATTTGAGTACGAAGGCCCAGTGAACTCCGAGTATTTTGTTTGGAATTATAGGACATTTTGAGCTTTCGAACAGAAGGAACAATCATAAAACATTATTGGTTTAGATGACTAGTTTAGATTTTAATTACGATACTCAATTAAGTATTGTACATGCAATCATGGAGTCCATGCTTGTCGCAATTGACTAATTTTGTCGGTTCTGTCTTCCAGTATCTTTGCTATCAAACTCACAGAAGAGGGTTTAAATCTTGCAATACTATACTTTTCGGAATAGAAGTATTTCAATTTTCAAATTCTGACTAATCTTAAGTGCTTACTAAAGTTTTAAGTAAAAATCCACTCTAAACAGATATGGATAGAATTAATCAAAATCACATTTCCTTATTGGCATTTTTACAGCTCTGAACATACCTTGGATTTCACGAACCTAAACTATGCATAAGTTTCTCTATCACAAAATGAGAAACACCACCTCGTTACTCAATGACCGACCACTTAAGAAAATTCTACATATTTTCTGGAAATAAGTGCACTAAAAGTCTTAAAATTTATTATTAATCGTGTCCATGATCTCTCTTGCACATCATTGTCCTTGTCACCATCATCTTGCTGAGGAGAGGGAGCTTCGAAAGTATCAGTGCAATGAACATCTTAAAGAAAACAACATCAAAATCCCAAATATCATATAATAATAATCCC
The DNA here is from genome assembly GCA_014182735.1 of Corymbia maculata. Classification (NCBI taxonomy): domain Eukaryota; kingdom Viridiplantae; phylum Streptophyta; class Magnoliopsida; order Myrtales; family Myrtaceae; genus Corymbia; species Corymbia maculata. The sequence continues at coordinate 6,365,125 of CM024689.1, read as the reverse complement.
CGGTTTGAACACCGAATTGGAAAAATCAGCATAAAAGGGTTTTCCTTACACTTAATCACCATAAGAATGCAATCAAAAGCATCACTCGAACATAAATCTATCGGAATCAAGCATCATTCACAAATTTGTATATCTATAATGTGGAAGCACTTTCAAACAATTTTCTCGGTATAAAAGGCTTGATGCCGGGGCCATTGCCGTCGTTGTCGTCATTGAGAAAAAACTGGTTTCGTTTCGCATGAAGCAATGGCAGGGACATAATAAAATGGTCGAAACGTGACATGTTTCTCTAGGAATATATGATGTATGCTTTTTGCGACAGCTTGGAACGAGCAAATCAAGTGGCAAATCCAGGGGCTGAAGTTGATGACCTCGAATCCAGGGAATTCTGCAGATCTGCTTCCCAATCTCCAGGTCTATAGATACTCCAACTTTTCCACACCTCTCACTCCTTTGAACCTCCAGCCTTGAATCTGAAATGATCTGAATGCGTGTATTTATTTATGCGTTGCTCAAAATGAGCAGAGCCAGGAGAATTCAGCCGAAGCGCCTCCCGAGCTCGCCGGGGCATCATCGAGTGCTGCAGGAGGCGATGATTCGCCGCCTCGGTGCACAGGCGATGACGATCATTCGCTGGACGACCCATCTGGGAACAACGGCCTCGTCGAGGGCTTGGGCAGACCTGTTGATCCGATACCAACTGATTGAGCACAATGTCGTTGTGTTCGTTTGATTTGGTAGTCGTGCTGTTGTCTTGGTTCAATTGCATGGATTTATGAACTCTATGCTCCGGATTATCGTCTATGCGTTTCCTTGGAGCTTGGATTAATTAGCGGACCTTAATTTTAAACTATGTTGGACTTCATGTGGTTTGTTTTTATCTGGTATGCAAGATTTGCGTAGGAGACTTGCTGATTACAACTTGATATTCGTACCTGTTGATTCAATTTGTGAGCAAATTCGATCGATTTCACAGTGGCCGATTGAGAATTTCTCACAATGGTCTATGATGGAGGACTTCTACAAGGATGAGGTATGTCTTTAGTCAATTCTCATAAGTACAAAGGCTCATGAGGACAATTTTATAGCATGTCCGAAATATGTCAAGACATTGAGCAAATTTTGTATAACGCGATTATGTGAGTTATCTCCATCTTCGTCATTAAATTATGTGGATCTCATGTGGAACTCACGTAATATCTAACAATAGAGATGAAGTAGGTTCACATGCTCCGAATATATAGGGAAAAGATTTCCCTTAAAAGTACTGTGCGGGAAAAGTTTGGGGAGGAAAAAAATATTTTAAAAAAATAAAGAAAAAATGGGGACAATTTGGGTAATTCGACTTGGGCCTGGTGCAAGCCCCTTCTAAGCCCGAAAATGGCGGGCTCCGACCCGGCCCGCTCCGCCTTGCCCGCTCCATGACTCGTCTTGGACAACGAACAGCTCTCTCTCTCTCTCTGTACAGCAAGGAATCGCCTTTCTGCTGACTCCGTCGTCTGTCTGCAACGCATCGAATTGGGTCGAAGGCAATGTTGAGGACGAGGCTGCTGTGGTTCGGATTCGGGTTTACAGCGACGGGCGCTGCGATTTCCCAATTGGTGTGGAGGGACCTCTGGGTCGATCGCTACGCCCTTTCCGCGGAGGTACGTGTGGCTTCGATGACCTTCTCCAAGTCCTTTTTCGCTTCGCCTTGTGATCGTGAATTTGGATGCGTGTGTGTGTTTTGGCTTGTCTCGATTGATGCAGATGAAGGAGAAGTTCGACGCGTTGGAAGCGAGGATTTCGAACCTCGAGTCGGTCCCTTTGTCAGACTCCAAACCTCCCCAGGTACTTCGCGTTCATCCGGTAGCTTATCTGTGTTTTTGCAAATTCGTCACTTGATGTGGCGTCGTTCGATGTGAAAATGCAACGCATTGGAGTGGTCGTCATTCAATTGGATTTTGTCTGCGATATGTAGCCACTCGTGTTCGTTGGGAGTTGAACATATTTTTCTGGGTTGACCCACAAGTTGCCCGAATCGCGGTTGCTAGATTTCTTTTTTCGGTTCTGGCGTTTAGCATACTTGTGAAACTGAACTGAGGGATGAGTCCCTGCAATGTCACAATTTGATCTGGGCATTGGAAATGATGTGTACTTCTGTTTGGCTTGTGGATTTGATGACATTCGGTGGTTGCTGCTTCATTTGATCCCCAGCGATTTATAATTTGTGTGGCAATTGGAGATTTTCCAAGTATGTTTTTGGTATCCTTTGCAGGACTGTTGCGTTTCTGTAGTGTACTGAACTGCATAACCATGGAAAAGATGGGCTTGCTATGGATTTGTATGCTGTTGTCATTGGGACTTAAGGATTTTAGATTTCCAGTACTTACATCTGTGACTGGGTTTTGACTCTTTCTTACATGTATAAAGTTTCTGATCAAGGCATGACAAGATCCATAATTGAGATTTTGGGAAATAGCTAAATGGAAACTGTTAAAACAATGTAATGTGCTGTTTGGGATGACTCTCTCATTGCAAACTATTCTCCTAATTGCAGGTTGAAGGCTGAATTTTCACATTGCAGCTATTAGATGGCTTAATGACTCGGCGAAGCTTCACTCTTTTGCCTTCGAGTATGATTTTGGTTTTTTTTTAACACCTAGAGTAATGTACTTGTACTGATGACTGCAATTTAAGCACATTAATTGATCAAAAGAAGGATGTCTCCTTTTGCTCATGTCTTGTGGTTGATATCGTTTAGTACAGTGTTATTGACCTTTCGTGCCTCTCTTGAATGGTGTAGCTGACAACTAACTTGACATACATCTTTTTGCTATGCCCTGTGTATAGCAACTGAACATGTTTTCACTGTTAAACTCATTCGCAAAAGCATGAGACGGAGGGACTTTTCTTCTATACACAGATGGGAGTAAATAATGTTTATGCTTACTTTTAAACTGTCTGCAAACACATCAAAACCGACTCACTGTATCACCCAGGGTTTAGAATCTCATGTTAGCGCGCACCAGAAACGCGTGATGCGTCTCTTTTCTATGAACAATGGTGATGATAGATTGTTCACTTCTTGCCAACCCTCAACATTTGAATGCAACAAGGGAAAGAGCCATGCGGAACTGTAACCACCTTAGGTCGAATGCCGAAAAGAAAGTAAAAACCAGCTTAAAATCTTGCAGGAACTTTTCTGGCAAGTAATGGTCGTGTTTGGTGGTGGTTCAGCATCCATTTGTTCCTTTGGTTTCTCCATTGCGAAATTCAACTTACTTTCTTGAAAAATTGCGGCTTGTCACGATTTGGGTTTTCTCTTTAATCTTGACCAAATTCAAGAATTCTGATTTTTGGGTAGGCACCTTCTAAACTTCTGCACTTTCAGAATCATATATTACAGGCTTTTACCGAATCTTACTCCGATCAAGATAATGGTCTCTAGTTTCTCAAAGTAAGAAAATTTGTCTTGATGGTAGAAAACCAGCTTAAAATCTTGCAGGAACTTTTCTGGCGAGTAATGGTCGTGTTTGGTGGTGGTTCAGCATCCATTTGTTCCTTTGGTTTCTCAATTGCGAAATTCAACTTACTTTCTTGAAAAATTACGGCTTGTCACGATTTGGATTTTCTTTCTTTTTTTTTTTTTTAGTAAATGTAAGTATTATAGATAATTTTCAACTATACAAATGTACAGGGAGTGAGACAAGGCTCTAACCCACACTCAACGGGATGACACATCATTGGAGTGGAGGGGGACCAAGTTCACACAAAAGAAAATACAACAAGTAGGAGCGGCTTAATACAACCCTCCATAACAAGCTACCCAAAAATAATAGGATCTGTGCCCCAACTATTCTCTTTAATCTTGACCAAATTCAAGAATTCTGATTTTTGGGTAGCACCTTCTAAACTTCTGCACTTTCAGAATCATATATTACAGGCTTTTACCGAATCTTACTCCGATCAAGATAATGGTCTCTAGTTTCTCAAAGTAAGAAAATTTGTCTTGATGGTAGAAAACTCCAACCTTTAACCAAAAAGTACAACAAGGGAACCAAAAAAGGTAAAAGAGAAGGAGATCAGATTGAGCCGAACCTCCTCTCACTTTGGGCGGGTCGATGGTTGTTCCTTTCGCCCGTCTCTGGTCGAGCGTGGAACCGAGTGAGACCGGGAGAGTGAGTGAGTGACTGAACAGCGAACGCACAAGCATGTTGTCCGCTGCGTTGCGCCCCCATCATCCTCGGTTAGAATCGAAATTCATCACCCACAACCAAAAAGCTGCCTCCCCGGCTGATAAAGTTAAGTTCAAGACCATCCCTTCTTTCTTGATCCGTGGAGCGAACGCCCATCATCCTCAGATGCCGAAGCAGCGAGGCATGTACCATGTTTCTTTGCCCTCAAGTTCGAACCTTTCCGCCAAGTGCTCCGTCAATGAGGGAGCTGCAGGGGAAAATCTCTCGGATGGAGATCAGCAGTTGCCGGTAATTACGTCTTTCTGTAGTACAACACTGACGGTTTTGTAGACCCTTTTGCCTTTATCTGTTTTGTTTCGGTATAGTGAACCTGAACTGTTGACAATTTCAATTGGCGAAAATTGCAGAGCCAGCAGGGCACAGGGTTTTGGAGCAAATGGAAGGTAATCGTCTCTTTCTCTGAGTACTCTATTCATTGATTACGTCTGTTTTCGATGTCGAGTTGATTGGGAACTTTTAGGTTGGACACGACTATGCATTGTCGTAGGATACGGATTTGAAAAAGTTCTCCCGTGAAAGGGATGTCAGAATACTTGATAGAATCCTTAGAAATGTTAATTCTTGATGGCCTTCATGCAATTTTCGGATTTGGTTGCCGCCAAGGTACTTTCCCTGTTTGTTGTTATCGTTCTCACTTGACCTTGCATCAGGCCAACTCAGCTGAAATGAGTTCCAAATTGGCAAAGCTCGGTCTGGCGGCAGTACTTGCGTATGGATTGTTTGATGGTGTTACATACACCACTTTCTTCATTCTTGCATTCCTTGGCTATGAGAAGAGCACAGGAAAGAATCCTGCAGCTAATCTTCAGGCACTGTTAGGGGTAAGCAAAGTCTGATGCTACAAATGTGTTTCTTGTATAGGGCATTACCTAAGTTCCATTGGCTTGACAAGGGCTCTATCAGGCTTTAGTGTCCATGTAATCTGCCCAATGGTTTACTTAGTTATATGTCTTGATTTGGTTAGGAGACAGAGTTAACAACTTCAAAGCAAAACTTCTATATGAAGGTCATGTCTTGACAGACGTCTGTTTAATGGTGTTGATTATTCAATTCTGAACCTGAAGTTATCGGACTTAGAATGAAAATCCCTGAGCATGTATGGCAATGTGGAAGAAGCTGATTTTTTTTTTGTTGTCAATTTAAGGCTTCCTTGCCTTGAGCTTGCTCATTTTCTTGACAATGTTGATCCGGTTCTCCATGTTGGATGTAGAGGTGGACTATTGCTTTTCTCATGCAACTAGTGCATGGCCCTGGTTTTATGCAATTACCGACATTCATTCAAGTGCTTTAGATTGGATATGGAACTGGACTATGCTTTTCGGGTGAAGTTCATGCGTTTATCTCTTTGTATACACTACTGATGATGGCTATGTTGAGCCGAGATACAGGTGGCAAAAAAAAAAAAAGATGGCTTAAAGCTAGATTGATTAATGATATTTATTGAAAGCTCATGAACCCAAAATGAGTTGACTAGCAAACCAATTAGTTGCAATTAGTAACAGGCTTAAGCAGCTTGGTTACAGTCATCAAGTTCTTGCTTAGTGGTTTCTTTATAGGACGTTGAAGAAACAGTGTGGAATCCTGATTGCCTCAATTGAAGATTGATAAAAGTGAGAATAATGTTTAACTTGTATCCATGGTATCCTTTCATTATGGGAGAACCATAATTCTAAATTTCTGCCTTTCTGATCTTGACTTGCTGGCTACTGGCTTTAGATTAATGTCACGCTGTTTTTTTTCCCCAAATGCAGAGGAAGGACATTCGTCTTGACAATGTGCTTGTTCCTTTGTGGTTTTGACATTTTCTTTTGCTTTTGCTTAGTTTCTGGCCTAGTTGTTATTGACACGTTATACTTCGAACTGAAGGGAGTCTTTTGGATGTCTTACTTGAATTCACTCGACTGCTCTCCAGATTGTTATATTGATGTGGACTGGTAACAACGTGACGAGGCCATTTCGAGTTGCTGGGGCAGCCGCACTGGCACCTGTAATCAACAAAGGACTGAAAAAAATCCAGAAATATTTCAATTTTCTGAGCCCCGTGTACGCCTTTGCACTGGTTGCGTCAATAGTGGCTTCGACATGTTTGACTATAGTGGGCTTGCTCATCCTATCGAGATGGGGAAAGTAAGTCACCTTGTACCAAACGTTGTTTATTGAGTCACTTTACTATATGCACATTGTTTTGGGAGAGTTCATCCGGAGAGTTTCTGGGAGGTTGCTCATTTCAGTACTTGCTTTGTCTGGTGTTTACTGAGCTTTTTGTTTTCCCCTCATATGGCGTTTACTGAGCTTGGAGACTGACTCTCTCTCTCTCTCTCTCTCATTTGCTTTGTGTGCTATTTCGCCTTCTGTTATGTTTTCATTTCCTTCCCCCAATCAAGTAACATTATAGCAATGGTTTAGCATACTTTCTGCAGAAGATGACTGCTGTCATATATTCACCCTCCAGCTAAAAAAAGACGAAGGAAAAAACCAAAAAATGGCAAACTCTTTGACATTAATTCATCAGGACTCAGCTGATAGAGGTCAACTATTCAGTTAAATGATTTGAGCCCATAATTTCGGGAGAAGTGGTGTCACCTCGTTAGAGGTGTCAATATAGGTCATAAACCCATATTATAACTTACTTTTAATTAAATGGGTTAAATATGAGTAAAGTGAAAGTTAAATATGAGTCAAATATGGGTTGAGTGAGTTATTAGGTAGATTTATCATCTCTCATTCCATCCCCCTCCTCTATACGTTCTTGACATTTGTTGATGATCCTGCCATCGCAACTAGGGGTGATCGGTTCCCGGTTCGGTCCGGTTCCAAGGTGGAACCGAGAACCGGACCGGGAGGACCGGTTCCCATTTTTTGGGACCGTGGACCGGACCGGGGACCGGAACGGACCGGTGGTCCGGTCCCGGTCTAGTCCAATAGGACCGACCACTTAGCCAAAACAAATAAAAAAAATACTATAAATATTATTATTTTAGGGTTTATTACATTTTTTAAGAAATTTAAGAAATTTATTTTAAATAGAAAATTTTTGGTCTACTCCGGTTCCATTTTTGTGGAACCGGGAATGGGACGATATTTTCGAGAACCCACCAAACCCGCCTGGTCCGATCCGATTTCGGCGATTCTCGGTTTGGGCGGTCCAATGTGCTCACCCCTAGCTTGTAGGAATAGGAAGTTAGGAATTTGAGATGAGAATTGAAGGGGTGGTCGGTCCGGCGGTCCCTGGTCGGCCGGCCCTGGCTTGGTCGGTCCTGGTCGGTCGGTCCTGGGCGGTCGGTTTGGTCGGCCCGTCGGTCTTGTCCTGGTTCCCACTTTAGAACCGGAACCGGACCGACCGATCACCGGCTCCGAGAATGGGAACCGGAACTGGACCGCGCCTATGGGAACCACCCAAACCGACCAGGCCCTCAGGCCCGGTTGGGCGGTTCCCATTGCACACCCCTAATCGCAACGCCGTCACCATCACTAATAATCCCAAGCTTGCTGTTGCCGACTGGAGCTCAGCTTAGATTTGGGTAGGTGAGTCGTGACAGAGCTTGGGCTGGTGAGCCCTAAGCTTGCTGGCCGGAGCTCGGTTTAGATCTGGACAGGTGAGCCACAGCAACGCCGGCCTTAGCCGAGCTAAGGCTTGCCCAGATCTAGGTAGGCGAGCCTCAAAACTCATTGGCCGCAATAGAGTTCATGGCTCGCCAAATTCGGGCGAGCCCGAGCTTGACTACTACTAGCGACCTCGACGGAGCCTAGATTGGTCGGGCCTTGAGTTCGTCGGCCTTAGTTGAGTTTAGGCTCGTTGGTTTGCGTCTTGGCCGCCGCCGTCGGGCAAAGCAGCCAGTAGAGGAAAAGGGGAGGAAGAAAAAGAAGGAGAAAGAAAAGAGAAAAGAAAGAAAAAATAAAATAAAAAATAATTAAAAATTTAATTTTTTAAATCATTAAAAAATCGATTTTTAAATAATTAAAAAATCGATTTTTTTATTATTATTTTCCAAAAGCTATTTCAACTTAGAGATATCCACTTTTTTTTATTTACTAATTTTTTATTTAATTTACTTTATAAATTTGATGTGAAATTTTTATTTAAATAATTTATATATGAAAAATTTAAAGTGGACTAGATAAGTGGGAGTAGCTTTTCTTAAATTAAGTTAAATATTAATATGTGTTGGTAATATGGATCGAGTATAGGTCGGGTATGGATCATTAAATTTACATTGTATGAAAATGAGTTAATGTGGGTCGGACCATTTTTAACTTGATCTAAACCCACCGACCCACCTATTTAACATCCTTACACCTCGTAAAGGGGATCGCAGTGATCAAGTCCAAATGACTACGAGGATGATTATCTTTAATAAATGACAATGACAATAAGCCTTAGATCCTATGTGCTCTATAAAAAAGCTTGTTGTGTGACAACTTGAATTGAGAAAGTTAGTATAGACACCTTAGAGAGTGGAATAAGTGTAAATAAAATTTTATACCAATCAATCAACACAAAGTTTGGATAATATAAAGATGCGAAATATAAAGTTAAAGTCCGTTTGGATGAAGTAGACTTCTCGTATATGCAATAAAAAATAAAAGAATAAGGGATGAGAAGATTACAAATAGAATTATAATGATTCGGTTTTGGTCAAGCTTATGTCTACTCTCTTATGTTATCAATCAATAGGCTAAATTTCACTATATGATCATCTTTTGAGTGCAAATACTTAATTGTAGACTAATTCACTCTTGATCATTCGATTTTTGCACTTAATTAGACAATTAGATATGAGAACATAATTAGATTTTGGAATTTAAATTCATGCTCTTTCTTCTACAAACCATGTATTCTCCTTAAATACTCATTTAAGCCAAAACTAGTTGTTGGCTATCCAAATGAATGATTATTTTTCAACTTTTCTTCTTGGACATATTTAATTAAGAAAAATTTTCCAGTTGTTAAAGAAAGATTGAATCATTTTAGATTTTAATCGTCCATATAAGTAAAATCTTGGTTTCCATAAATATTCTATCATCGTTTGAAAATTGTTTGGAGGATTGATTTTGTCAATTTGTTGATTATTAAAATCAATATGAATATGGTAAGTGAAATACATAGTCGTTATGGATCCCTTATTCATTTCGGTCCTTGAAATAAGTTATAGATTTCTGACAGAATAAAATGCTATGTCTACTGCTTCTGGTTTAATATAAAATCTTCTATAAATGATAGATTTTGCTGAATACAAAATTCTCTTTTCATAATCTATTCAAAATTAGGAGTTTTCGAACTATAAAAAATGTGTTTTTTTCTCATTGAATCTGGCACCTTAAACTCGAAAGTGTACGGACAACAAACGTACAAGGACAGTGGATGTTCAAATTGAACTCCTGGACAGCAAAGCAAAAGCCCTCGTCCCTCTCTCTCTCCTTCCACAAAAATAAAAAAATAAAAAAAAGATTCGATCTTTACTGGCGAGGCTCCAGCGGAACGGGGCGCACGTTTCGGAGCCGAAGAAGCTCCGGTGAATGAAAAGTCACTTCCTTTCTGATCCAAGAATCCTGTTCCAATCCCAGTTCGACAATCGCACCCCCATGAAGAAGAACCGACCTTCGCAGCCCAAGAAGAACAGGAGTGTTCGCATGAAAGTGAATGCGAACGACAACGGCAGTCCCGCGAAGAAGAGACCCCGACGAGAGAGAAACCCACCGAAGGCATTGACACTAAGTCAAGAATCAGAAGCACCGGACATCGAAGACTTCTCGTTCTCCAGAGAAGAGGTAAGCGGCGTCAGAGCATCGCTTTTGGAGTGGTACGACCTCAACCGGAGGGACCTTCCATGGAGGATGAGCGGTAGCGAGGGCAATACTGGAAATGCACAGGAAGATGAAGATGAAGATGAAGAAATAGATAGGAGGGCTTATGGGGTGTGGGTGTCTGAGGTGATGCTGCAGCAGACGAGGGTTCAGACTGTGATCGACTACTACAACCGATGGATGCTCAAGTGGCCTACTCTTCACCACCTCGCCTCTGCTTCGCTAGAGGTGGTTCATTTATTCCTTAGGTTCTTTTGTATTTTTAAATTTGCCTGGTCTCTGATCGAGGTTGTACATATCCTTCGTGATGGATACGGTAGTGGTTGGGTAACTTTTTTGCCTATGAAAATTTGAGGACTATGTATCCCATCCAAAATTAACCAAACGTTAGCTTTTTCTCCTTGAACGTGGCCTGGAGCGTTGTGACTACTTAATTTGAAGCAAAATGTGAACTATGGTTCTTCGTTTTCATAAGCGCAGACTGCATAGTTCTGTAATCATTGGTGGAAAAGCCAGAGAAGGATCCTTTAGGGAAAGTAGAAACTATCAAGCAGTCATATATTTACTGCAAGTTAGCTGGTTTTCAGTTTAACCATCTAATTCTTGTGTCTTGATACTTCTTTTTCCATCAAACGAAAAAGTGAGTGCTTGAGGGGCTTTTGGACCCCTGATTAGTGCCATCTAATACATATTTCTTTAGCTATTTTGGGGACACATGGTGTTATACCCGAAGAGCAATCAATACCTTTTGTAGATATTCCTTTTTTTCTCCTTCTGTTTTTGCTTATTTGAGATTTTGTGTCTCTCGAGATATGCTTGAGCTAAGTCCTAGATTATGCCTCTCTAGTTTCTTGGTTAATGATTATGCCATTGGAACGGGCTTTTAGTGCAGTTCTCTCCCTTCCAGTCCCAGAGGGATTATATTGAGAGCTGCAGTCTAAAATCCGCTATCCATCTTGATGCCATGTATATAAGCTTTTGAATAAATCATATAGGCGAAGTCATTTGCTTTAGGAATGATGATGTCCTCGAATGTTCGTGTAACCAAATGTGCTTCCCTAACTGAGTTATTCAAACTTTATTTGTTGAAAGGACATTTTTTGTTGAGTTTTAGATGAATGTTGTCATTCTTATGCAGGAGGTGAATGAGATGTGGGCTGGTCTGGGTTATTACAGGCGGGCACGTTTTCTCTTAGAGGTAAGCTCAGCTCTGGTCGTAAATATTTGTTGCACATCTTTGTTCACTCTTAGAACATAATATCTTGACATACATGATGGGACCTTTTATTTCACTTCGCACAGAATCCCACATTTTTAAATTTTCGTGCTCACTTGATTTTTTGGATAGCCAGTGATATTAAGATATATTAATTCAATATGTTAGTATGATCCTTTCCTTGAGTCACATTTATTATCCTTGGTACTTTCTGTTTTTAGTTTGTTAATTGTGCTTGGTCTGTTTCAATTTGTGATGATGACCAGATATGCATCTCTGAAACTGGAAAATGAAAAGGCTAAAATAAGAATAATTACATGGATTGCACACATAAAATTACTTTACCTCTATGCCAGGCATGTGTTTGCGACTTACTCCTCATTTATCTTGTTAGGGGGCAAAGATGATTGTTGCTGGGGGAGTAGGATTTCCCAGGACAGTTGCTGCACTACGAAAGATTCCTGGAATCGGTGATTACACAGCAGGTGCAATTGCCTCTATAGCGTTTAATGAGGTGTGCAACTTTTCCAGTTATTCATTGTTACCTTGTGAGGAACAATTTTAAACTTTGATCCATCAGGTTGTGCCGGTCGTTGATGGGAATGTAGTTAGAGTGCTTGCTAGGTTGAGGGCTGTCTCTGCAAATCCAAAAGACTCAGCTACTGTAAAAAACTTTTGGTGAGCAGTGGGTTATTTTGATTCTTATCTCTCATAACATAATTTACTTTACTTCCAAATGCTCTTGCCAATATTGACCTTTTCGCAATTTTTTTATGCTTAAGCTGCAGCACCTGACTTTCTGTTCATTAAAATCTCTATCATCTGGTAGTCTGTCCTTCAATGCATAATAATTGTTAGTTCACTATGAAAATCTAGGCAAGGGGAGTTGGTGAATTATCTGTACCATTGACCCGGCAACTGTGCCTCTAACTTCACACTTGATACTTTCCAGGATGTGGACTCATCCTGCTGAAATTTGAAATTTTAAGTTTCTCATTCAAACAGATTTCTCATTTATTTGTGGATTTTAAAATTGTTACGACAGTCCTTAGCCTCATCAATCCCTCTTCACTTTACATCGTCAGCAACAAATTCATATACACAACTCTATGCATCATGAGATCTAAGGCTCCAAAAAGTGCTATTGTGTCTATAAATGTTACATTGCTATTCTTGTCCTAGTATGTCCTGACAATGCAGGGGCAATTGCTGTAGCCTGTAACTATTTTTCTCACTGTTTATATAGTTGTGTCATTTAAATTTGCTCTGGATCAGGAAGCTAGCAGCTCAACTAGTTGATCCAGATCGACCTGGGGATTTTAACCAGTCTCTCATGGAACTTGGTGCGACCGTTTGCACTCCATTGAATCCAAACTGTTCTTCATGCCCTATCTCCATCCAATGTCAGGCACTTTCAATTTCCAGAAAGGATGAATCTGTGACAGTCACAGATTATCCTTCTAAAGGAGTCAAGACAAAACAAAGAGAGGAATTTTCCGCAGTTTGCGTTGTGGAGATATTAAGAGGCGAAGATTCATTCAACGGTAACAGTTCTGAAAGTGGATACCTTCTTGTGAAAAGGCCAGATGAGGGTTTGCTTGCTGGTCTGTGGGAGTTCCCATCAGTAATGCTGAAGGATGAAGCTAACTCAGATACAAGGAGGAAAGCAATTGATCATTTTCTGGAACAATCTTTTGGACTCAACTCCACAATCTGCATCCCAGTAACAAGGGAAGATGTTGGAGATTTTGTACATATTTTTTCACATATTCGTCTCAGGATATTTGTGGAGCTGTTGGTGTTACGTCTCACAGGTAAGGCATCTCTACCACACATTCCATAGTCAGTAAACTTAAAGTAGATCACTTCCTCTCCACAATTGAAATGTCAAAGAGAAGATCCATCAATTGTACTTGCTCAAATATGAATGGTCTAGTTTGTAGTTCTGTACTTTTTGTAAACTGTAGATAATATGGTTCTGAGAAGATAGCTGGCAAGCCTCAGTTCTTGAAGGAAAGATAGGGTATCAATTTACAAGCAATTTAACATGTTTACTTGTCTGATTTTTCAATCATCTAAGTGCATCTTTATATGAATGTCTATGTAAAATTATGTGGCTACTAACTCTGCTTTTTGTTGGTTTGAAGATGAGACGAGTTTCTTTAAGAAGCACAGCAAGAAAACGTTGACATGGAAATATGTGGACAGTGAGGCTCTTTCTAGCTTGGGATTGACGACTGGAGTCAGGAAGGCAAGTGATTAAATTCACATACATGTATATGATGATTTTGAGATAAGCCGCTATTTCCTTGATTTCCTTCTAAGGTACCTGATTAATTGGTGAAAAGACAGTATTGCCAGAGTGTTTGATCATGCTTAAAAATCTCTAGAACTTTATGTACAAAACTGAACTGAAGAATGACTTGAAGAAGTAAATGCAACCATTCTTGGTTCTATGCTCATTCATTTTCTGATTTCCATTTCATGCTGTAAGAAGAATTGGAAAAACATGTGTTGATTTATCGCACCCTGTGCAAGCAATCTGATAATAAATGCACATGCAGTCAGCGAAGCTGGACAGAAATATGGATCACCAGATCTGAGCACAAAGTTGATGCCTGAGACAGTATTCAGCTTCAACATGCGAGTTTAACTGCTAATTCATTGATGCTTTGCTATGACTTTGGCCTTTTCATTGAAACTGGTGTCGAAGCTCTAATTCCTGTTTCATGGGGGTTCTTATGTTCCCATTTAACCTGAATTCATCTGCTCATTATAGGTGTATGCTATGGTTCAGAAGTTCAAGAAAAACAGTTTGCCCAGATGTTCCCAACCAAGGAGGAGAAGCAGATTAAAACAATAAGATTACCTCAATCAAGACTCCCGCTATGAAATTCATTGAGGTCTTTGCTTGGTCTGAGTTTAAACGGGGCATTTCAATTTATTGGACTGAAGGGACCTCTCTATATGCAACTTTCGCCGATAGGGCTAGTTCTTGATCATTTATTTGTGGGATTATCTGCGATTCATTGTGGAATTCATCTGCCGTGAAGGAATGATTTATGGTCCCCCCACGATCAATCTCTTGATTCCATTTTATGAAGTCTTCCGCATCTTGTTTTGGCACTTTTTCCAAAATCCCTGCCATTCTTTTTTGAAGAACAAAATGAAACTAGTTCACAATCAATGGGATCATGTTGCCGACCTTTCGTGTCTGTGGATATCATATTTGCATTTCAAGAACAGAGTTGCAATTCTTATTATACTATACATGTTTGAGAGTAATGCTGACAAATTCATGAATGCTTGGCAGTAATTTGACATCAACATCCGCCTAACGGACATAAGATTTGATTACTGGTTCTTTCATTGGAATTTTATAATACTGGTAATGTGTGAACTCGAAAACAACAATAAGAAATCCTAGCCAAAACCAGAAAAATTCGACATGGGAAAGATGGGTCAATTTTTTTTTTTGATCCTTTTCTTGCGTCAGTCAGTGAGAGGACTCGTTGAGTGCGGGTAAAATTTGCTTGATCAACTTAAATGGTAGTCTCAGGTTAGTATAATTAAAGTTTACTAATCAGGAGATTGGATCCTAATTTTCAAACAATATCACGTAATCCACGTAATTTCTGCAATTTGGGGCCAATGCTAATTCCCCTTTTCCCCCAGAGACCAGACAAATCTCTCTCTCTCTCTCTCTTGTGGGTGGTGTTGTATTTTCTTTAATTTGCAAATGTGTACATGGGCTGAAAACGTTTCGGAATTCAGTGGCATATATTTCACGAGACACCGTGTGGATGAGAGAGAATTCCCTCCTCTTGCCTGTATCTTCACTCCTTCCTCCGGACTAGCTGTTAGCTAATTTCTCCACCGTCTTCACATTAGCGCCAAAAGATAAATAATCGTAAACAGAAAAAGCAAAAAACTAGTCCAACGAGGCTTTAATCTTCAAGATTCTGATGGGGCTGCTCGTTCTTCAATCGTAGCGGCTCTGTACAATTCTTGAAAATTCTGTTTCATTTGGTGGATGCTGCTCTGTTCTTGAGATGCAAATGGCCGCAACACTAGGCGGACAAGCAGTCGGAGTCTCCAGCTTCGTCTCTTCATCGTCTTCTTCGTATTTCACTCACAATGCAAAATCTCGAAACCCCTCCACGGTATGTGAAGAACTGGCCGTTTAAGTGTTTTGATCACGTGTGCTTGCTTGTTCAAGTTCGGATTGCGAGTTCATCAGAACGCAGAAAGAATGCTTTTTTGCCCGAAAGAGTTCGATGGGTCCTGCTAATTCATTGTGATGCGAGGAGGATGGTCATCTATATGCAGCTGCAGAAGCTAGCAACGTGTGAATTTGATACTGTGGCTTAGTTCTAGGTTGATGTGAAGTTGCTGCGAGAAATCTGTGTCAGCTATGCAAAAGATAGCAAAGCTTGAGCTCCCTGTAAAAATGAAAACTTTAGAACAAGCTTCCATTTGAAATAGAAATGGAGTTCAGAGGCCCTTGATGAACAGTCAGCCAATGCCAATTCTACTATTTTGGCACTTCGGGCAGGGAAAAAAGATGGGGAATGAAAGCTGGTGTTTTGATGAAGGTTTTGAGCAAAGTGACTGCTTGTGTAAACTTGCAACTGACAATGATCTTCATGGTTTAACAGCTGGTCTGCAGATTAGCAGTTGCTTCTCCGAGAATTGTTGCCTGCTCTGCTGTCCAAGAATCGACTTCTACCGGTATATCCTCTGCATTCTTGCCTTCGAGCCTTGATTGAGTTTGTCCCAGTTCTCAACCCTCTAACCGTATTCTTTAAAATAGAAAATGAAATGCTTTTGGTTTTCCCCCTGTAATACCAGCCACTTCGGAGACTAAGGAAGCAAAAGCAGCTCCAGAAGCAGCGGCAGCACCAGTAAAGCCTAAAGCTCCAGGGAAAGCGCCACCAAGCCACTTCCGCAGCTCATGGAGGAGGAAGTGATCCCTCCCCTGCTGGAAATCCTCCAATCACAAGATGAACTCTCCGAAATTGAACTCTCTTACCAGGATAACAGGGTCGGTGTTGGAACATTTCTTTACTCATGTGCTTCTTCCGTACCTCACAGAACAATTTTCGAACGGCTTTAGCTCACATCACAACCTCACACTGTTCCATTTGATTGCTCTTCGTGAATGTGCAGTTGGAGGGCTCCTTCCTGAAAGAGGGGAATCGTTACTCATTCTGGGCCTTCTTTCCTACGGGTGACCTCACTGGTATTGCTCATTCTCTCTCTCTCTCTCTCTCTCTCTTTCTCTGCTTCTTCATATTCTGATTCCATGTCCTCTGCTTTCGTAAGGCCCAAAAGGGTTCTCCTTGTCGTCCTATGGCTCGGAAGCAAGTACCGTTGAGCCATTTCTTGTGGATGAGAAAAGAGTCACGGGGAAGCAGGTCGTCTTTTGGGTTGAAAAGCGTCTGGCGGCACAAGGCATCATCCCCGTGTGGAAGGAATGACTGATTTGTGAGTTCTTCATATCGTTCCAGATTATGTAATATCAGTTCCTAATTGGATCGCCCTTTTCTTTCTTTTTATTTGTTCAGTAAGACATCTGTGACAGAGTCTTCCTGTTCTGTAAGTAAGGAGTTCAGTTTTTTATCCTGAGACTCATGACACAAAGTGATGCATTTTCTCAGAAGACGTAAACATAAACGAAGAGGTCCACAGCTATTCCTGTTCTGACATTCCCACTTGGCAGTGACATTCGACCCCCCCAAAAGTGGAAAAAGCTGACATGCGTAAATCTAGTGAACTTGAGAGAGAAAGAGAGAGAGAGAGAGATTTGCAAAATCTATAGGTAATTGATTTCTTCCCAGGCCCCATAACCGATTCCATAATGATATTACAAATTACAGGTACCAATATGATAGCAAGTTAAGTGTATTGTCATTCTGAGAAAGATATTCCAAGCAGCAACAGTTTCAAACTTGTCTGTTCAACATCCCTGACGAGATTGCTTCTGTGATGTTGTGATCTGAATAAACAATTGTCCATTGACTGTCAAAACCTTCTTGCTCCTTTTTTTTTTTTCACGTTCTCCCAGTTGCAGCTGCTTGACTGGCCACGTAAGTCCTCAAAGAAGGAGATTGGGTGAGGCCATTTGGGGCGATTGACGAGTTGTTGTTTCCGGTCTGCTTCTGCATCCTTCTCCTTGCTAGATAACCTCTGACCCAAGGAGTCACATCTTCATTGATCTTGATCAGAATAAGGAAGAGGATGCGGTAAATGATTATCATGCTTAATAAGACACTCAGATCCACCCATTTTGACCGGTTCACGTCAATCTGGAAGACGTTTTTGAGAATATACTCTCCTGGAATTTTGGGAAGATCTGGCGATTGGTTTTCAAACACCATACCTTTGAGATCATTCTGGTATTGACCCTGCAATTGATGTCCCAGTGGTTGTATAAAGTTTTCAACGGAGAAATCTCTTGATATCGAAAATGAAAATTGCGTGCAGCTTTACCTGAAGTGCCCAGAAGTGGAAGCTGATATATGACATTGGGTAGCGCCACACAGGCTTAGGAATATCCTTAGGAAGCCTGAAGTATCCAGAGACCAGCATGAAAATGCCCTGAAGCATAAAAGCAAACAAGAAAATGACTGAGATGCAACAACTGAGAAGGCTGACAGAAATTGTTAATGCTATTAGCAGAAGCATAGCCTCTGCTGCAAGTCGTAGAAAAAAAGTCAGAAACTCAACTATAGAAAAAGCAGTCCTCAAATAGAAATCAGTGGCATAGCCCTGTCCTAAGTTCTTGCAACCATCGGCTTACTAATTTACTTAAAACTGCATACAATCAGTCTAAAGTTTTATGAACATAAAAAGAAGCATTGCTTCATTCATAATATCGTTAACTCTCCTCTCACTTGTGCACTAGCATACTTGCTTAAGCAGAAACAATAGATATTGAGTTTAATAGGGATGCAAACAAGGGCCTACCAATAGTCAGGTGTCTCGCCCGAAACCATATTAAATGAGATTGGACCATTTATAGACCACAAAGGCCTACCATTATAGATGGAGCTATGACTCAATATTTAAGTTCTCTCAGTTGTTAGATAAAGGATTTTATTGCCATGCTTTTGTGGTCCATTTTTAAATATAAAACTTCGTCTGCTTTAATGTAATACTTCAACAACATGGTGAAAAATTTACTGACCTGAATTCCAGCCCCTATGATGATTCCCATCAGGAAGTTGGGGACGATACTAGCTATTGCCATCATCAAGCTCTCGACGACTGTGACACTACCATAGAGGCACAAAACAAAGAAGAGATAGTGTTCGAAGCCCGGGTGAAGGCGGACCATATAATAACAAATAGTTCCCGCAATAAAGGTGATTAGTATTAAGAAAGGCGTTGCAGAGAGCGTGTTGCTGACGACAAATGCAGTGACACCATAATGACCATTTAACCTCTCCCTTTGGAAGACCTGCAAAAGTTAAGACATGAGTTATGGGGGGGAAAATTGGTAGTCACCATTGAAGGATGTCCCATTGTGGATTTGCTGAACAGGTTATTTAACGCCTCACCTTCATATCTTCAACAAACGAAGGAAACCCACCAATCGACATAAACGTTACAAATCCAAAGACAAAAGATGCACATGAGCCCCTGGCCTGTTACAGAGAAAAAGAGCTTTTAAGAAAATTTGTTTACTTTAATTGGAGTTTGTTTCGTCTGTTAATGGTGCAAGTTTTGTGTACTTTGATTTGATTAACAGTGCAGGTAGTCATAGTATGCGGGTCATCAATTGTCTCAAATTATAAATTAAATGGAGAATCAATACCAGAATCGAATTGTATCCTGTCCCAATGTTCAAATAGATCGTGCCTATGCAGACGGTAACGACAATGTAAATCACGAGCCTTAGCCAGTAATACCCAAAGTCCCTGGACATGTTTATGAATGACCGCTTGGTTAAGGTAAAGGCTTGCATAGGAAAACTAGCTTGGCTGCCTCCTGAATCTAGCACGGTCCCTTTCTGCAAAATGATGAGCCATTCATTAAGTTTTTTATTCACAGCAACACAAGGACAATTACAGAAGTTGGCTAAAAAGATTATCAAGGTTAATCTGTAGTGAAGGGAGAACTTACAACTTTTGACATCTCCTCAACTTTTTGTCTAGCAGCGTAGGAGAACTGAGAAGTGCGATAGAAGTCAATGAGAATTCGGATAGCTTCAGCTGTAGTCATCTTCTCCAAGGGATCATCATTTGCTTCGAACTGAGGGAAAACCAACTTAATTAGCAGTCTTAAACCCAAGAAACCCAAAGATATCATTCTTTTCGGATCAAGTCTGACTCAGATAAATGATTAATGAAGCACTAGAAATTTTTATGTCCACTATCCAGCGTAGCTCGCTTATAGGGAAGGCCAAAAGAAATTTTCATACCCGAATTTTCATGGACCCCTTTAGAGTGGCCTTAACTTTGTCAAAGTCGGAGTTAACGCATCGAAGGAAATGATCAGATGGATTCCTTAAAGCAGGGCATGGAAATCCAGCTTGAGCAAAGAACTGCATCAACCAAACATATGTAAATTGGTGTTTCTGTTTAGATCGAAAGCGAGTTGAGGTACACAACTTCTTACCTCGTATGCTTCTGATGCCTCACCAAAGTAAACCGTCTTGCCACTGGAAAGCAAATACAGTCTATCAAACAGCTCAAAAACTTCACTGCTGGGCTGGTGAATGGAGGCAATCACAGTTCTGCCGTCTCTGGATAGGCCTCGAAGCGTCTGGGTCACAAAGAAAGCCGAAGCACTGCAAAAATGAAGTAATGAGATTTCGGAGGAAACCAGAGTGAACCAAGCATGAAATCATTACCGAACGAAAATTGCATGACACGGCAAGTTATACCGGATTGAATGTGGGATGCGAATGTGATATCCTCGTCGGCAAGTGATATATGGACAGAGAACTATTACACTGAATACTGGATAGGATGTATGTAGGCATAAACGTGAATGTGAATATAGACGCAAATAAAGTAAGGGAATTAGAAGATATACCTATCGAGTCCACTAGTCGGCTCATCAAGAAAGAGCAACCGTGGCCTCATCAAGATTTCCAGGGCGATGCTGACCCTCCTCTTCTCTCCTCCGCTGATCCCTCGCAAATGCCAGTTCCCGATAACTGTGTCGGCGCAATCTTGGAGACCCATCTCTATAATGGTGCTCTCCACCAACGCGTGCTTCTCCGAGCGGGGCATGTGATCGGGAAGTCGCAGTCGAGCTGAATACGAGATCGTTTCGCGCACGGTGAGGGTGCCGATCAAGTTGTCATCTTGCGTGACGTAGGCCTGGGATCAAGTGGTAAACACCGATCAATGCGATTCCTTGCGCATGGACATGTGCTATAGAAACTGGTAAGCACGGTCTTGGACTGTGATTGCCTTGATCCATCATGTCGCTAAATGAAAGAAATATTTTGGAGTCCATAGCACGTTTATAAACCTCGTAAACTCGAGCTAACCTCTAAGGACGACAAGGACAAATGTACATCCAACGAATGTTTCGGCGACTAATGTTACTAAAACGGAAAGTACAGATTAGAGTGAGTGAAACTCACAGCAGTTCCGAAAGAGAGCTTGGTCTTGCGACCGTTGAGCAAGATCGTCCCGGAGAGGAAGGCGTTGGTGGCGAGGCGGCTCGAGAGGGCGTCGAGCAGCGTGGATTTGCCAGACCCGGAGGGACCCATCAGGGCCGTGAGCGTCCCCGGCTCGGCGTAGCCGGTCAGGCCCTCCAGCACCCTCTGCGTCTCGCCCTTCCCGAGCGTCACCGTCACCGTGAGGTCCTGCCACGTCAGCCTGGCCGAGACGTCGCCGACGAACTCCACGTCCATCGACGCCGACCTGCTCTCCCGCCACAGCGTCTCGCTGAGCGGGCTCAGCCCCGCAACGGCGAGCCCGCTCGCGGCCGCCGCCGGCTTCACCACCTCTATCTCCTTCATCACTTCGTTTAACGAGCTCCTCCTCGTCATGGGTTTCCCCGGGTTTTGCTGGGGAGAACGCCTTCAAAAAGAACTCGCGGGTTTCTCAGGTGGATGTTATGAGGAAGATCTCGAGGAGAAAACGGCTAATGCATGAGAGGGGTCGGTTCGGTTTGACCGCTCGAGGGTGCCGTGATCGAAAGAGCTAGAGAGGCTCATGCAAAGCGCGAGGAGAAAGCGAGAATCTCGAACCTCCTCTTTGGCTTCGGCTTTTAGGTGGGAGAAGTGACCAAAAGCAACTCCTCTCCTCCTCTTCCCTACTTGCACGCTCTAAAACTCGAACAAGCGATGATTAACTCCGTTTCCTTTTCCATTGTAACTTTGGAGAAACAACAAACAAATATGAGGATAGAAGAGAGAGAGATAGAGAGAGAGAGACTGAGACAGGAGACGATGGATCCATCCTCATATTCAATTGTGCATTAATGGGTACCGGTGGATGTTGGCGAGGGGTCATTTAATGTGAGAACCAATCCTAATAAAGCTCTCTCTCTCTCTCTACCAGCGCCAGCAGACAGTCAAGCACTCTCTGTGGGTTTATTGATGCACGTAAACTGAAGGACAGAGCAATGCAGTTACGCAGTTGCAGTTGGCGCATTATATGCGTACTTACTGTGGACTGATAAGTGCTTTGGGAAGTGTTAGCGCCCAACAAGCACGAGAGCGAGAGAGAGAGAGAGAGAGAGAGAGAGAGAGAGAGAGAGAATGGTCGAATTAATGCAGGCAGGCAGGCAGGCATGGTTAGAGGGATGATGGTTGGTCATTGGTTCGTCCGACCGGCCTGTGCGGACCAAGCTACTTGCCAGTTGCCACAACGAGTTTTACTTTCGTCCTCTTTTCATCGAAATGGTGTCCTTACGGGAATAGGTTTAGATTTCGAGGTCCCGGCTTCAGACTTAGCTTCCTGGTTACGAAATAGCGAAACCGACAGCTTCGAAACCGACTTGGAATTGAACCGACCGGTTTTTATGAGAGTCGCATAATTGATGTGATGGAAAATTCTTATTATTAGTTGCGTGGTCTTGTGAGCTCATTTCAAGTTCGACATCTTCGAGTTCTGTACTCCCAACTACATCTCATCAGGTTGAATCAATGGTTCCAACATAATAGTCAATAACTGAATTGGTTTCAGAGTGTAAAATTGAGAATCGGACAGGTTCCTCTTGAAATGAGTCGAGTGAGATCGGCTCGTCCAATTCTTAAATGGAGTTGGCCGAGATTACCTCCCCCCCATAATTATTGAAACAAACATGGGATACATTCTCTTGAGTCGTCCTTAAAGATGTAAATTTATGTTGCAAAAAAGAAAGCAAAACACTAGTCAAGAACCAACTTTTAGAATATTAGAGAAAATAACACGAACGATCTCTAAACTTTGACCCGATTTGCAATATGATCACTAAACTTTTAATTTGTATGACATGATTCTTGAAAATGTGTAATATAGGCCTGAATGTTTAATTTATTCAATTTGACTCTTGAATTTTTTGTACTTATTTAACTTGGTCCTTGAACTATGAGAAAATGTTCAATTGAAATTTAAAGATTGAACCATTCGAGAATGAACAGGGAAATATGAAAAATTAAGAATCCTATGAGTGATGCTATGTGACACATCGATGTGAAAATAAAGATTGTGCAAAATATTGTTAATTTCTTATGTAAGTATCAAGATATTAACATATCTAGTTTTATTTATTTATGTTGATAAATGTCATCAAGATCATAATATCTTCGATAGGTCTATGGCAACTTATATTTGAAGTTGATTTTCTTAGGTGAATTTAAACTATCTATAAATAAAGACAAAATTATAAAATGGTACGAGCTTAAATTAAAGTCTTAATATTTTCAAATCATAAATGTCAAAATTCATGGTCACATTATGCATCGTATAATTTAATGCCCTTCTATTGGCCAAGCAAAACCCGTCACATATTATAATTACTTTTTTATATGTAATTAGAAAAAATGATAACCTTTATTTTGCCACGTAAAAGCACACCTTCAGAGGAGAAACTAAAGCTACACCCTCATTTCATTTCCAAGCTTCAACCTCCATTGTTTCATAAAAAAATAAAATATTTTAAAAATATATTTTAAAAAATGATGGCTCATAAAAAAGAATGAATAGAAAAAAAAATCTGTTGTCCACCGTAATATTTAGATATAAATTATTGTCGATAATGAAATATTTTTCATTAACTAATTCTTCCAAATGATACAAAAGATTATTTTTAGGAAAAAAATTTTTTAAATCAATCACTTTTTGTGAAACAAATGCACTTAAAATAATATATTGTGGCCATCATCTTAAGATATAAGTTCACGAACTATACTTTTATTTGGATGTGCTATGAGGTGATATCTTGGGTAAGCTTTCGCACGATAAATTAAGTCCATCTCTTCCGGTAAAAAATAAATAAATAAGGGTGAGTAATTGCACCGCAACTATCAACAACTATCAAATTTGCAATAAATTTACCTAATCCTATGTAGGCATGCGGAAACTTTCTTTTTGTCATTTTCGGCGAGACCAAAAACATCATTTTTCATGTGTCCGCTCTTACTGAGATTATTCAACCTTTGGAAACAATAATTGTGGCCGGAATTTTTCCCAATCGGGTGCACCTTGTAGTGTATTGGACCCCTGGACGCTACATATACAGACCCAAAAGTGGGTGGTCATATACCAAGCTTTAGGAATTGTTATTTATGGGCAATCCCGGGCATGTGCTCCCCTCGACCAGCATTGATTGACTCTCCCTTTTTAGAAGTTTGGTCTTGGATCAAAGCTAATCTGTAAGCTGTACACGATCAATGGGGACCGTAGAAATCTCGTTCTTGTACATCTGTATTCGGGGTAGCCCGTGAGGCAACGTGGGCGGTCCAACGTTAGGTGTTGACAACGATGTTCAACCGCAAATTTTATAGAGAATAAATGGAAAGGAGCAGAGAGAGAGAGAGAGGGGGTTTACCCTATTTAGGGGGAACAGTATCTAATCTATGTATCTTTGTTGAAATTGAAAATGATTCCACTATATTTTAGGGAAAATTATAAAATGGTGGACGATCAGAAGGGAGGGGCCAAAAAAAGGAAAGAAACGAGCCGTTCCCTTCACACCAGAGAACTCCCTCCAAGACGTCGCCCGCCCCGAGAGAAACGAAAGACAGGTTCAGCTCACGAAGTCCGGCAAATGAAGGAGCTCGCCGCCGCGAGGGAAGAAGCAGAACAGGAGATGAGGCTAAAGCTGAAAACCCCCTCGCCTCCAGCCGCTGAGGTCACTGGCCCTCGCCCAGGCACCGGTGACCCTGCTGGCCAACGCTGCCACCCCATTGGCGATGGGGTAACATCCATAAGCGGGAGGGCTTCCCACCTCTGTTTTCCTTTTTTTTTTTTTCCTTTTTTTTAATATAATTCAATTGATATTTAAATTTAAATTGTATTTTTACGAAAATATCCATGGTCGGTCATAAAATTAGACATTTATTTGAAATAGACATAATTATTTCAGATCTTTATTTAAGCTGATATGACTATTTTAGACTTTTATTTGAGAAAATGATAGTATTTTGAATTATTTATTGAAATTTTCCTTACATTTTATATGGTTAATTAATTCCTAGATACATTTTTTTTGTTTTACATTCATTGTTATTCTTTGTGAGTAATGTATAACTGGGATGTCAAAATGTTGGGTTATTAACCTAAAAATTTGTATAACGTTACAGGCACAAGAGCAGGAGACAGAGAGACTCTATCGGTATAGCTATGTTGCCAACCTGATTAGAGTAGGCCACGGCGGTGGTGGTTTAGTGGTCACTATTGGCAATGACTATTGTGGATGGTGATGGAGGTAGAGGCGGGCCGTTATGTTGCAGTGCTCTTGAAAAAAAAAATGAAGAGAGAGAGAAAATGCACAAAATTAGTGGCGTTTTTCAAAGAAATTAGCTAAATCACTTGATGATGGTAATCACCCAATGATCAATCGAAAGGTGACGAAGGAAGAAACACTTGCATGGGACCTAGCGACGACAATGACGGTTAACATACTACTACTTGACGAGAAGTCACCTGCAATTACCTGCAATTCATGCATAACTCATCAAATCTAATTTAATTCAGGTCGGCCCCAATTCATAACAACTAACTACGGCATATCCCATCAAATTTATGATTGAGATTAGCTTGATCCATAACGAATTGGATCTTAGACAATAGGTAGTAGGAGTGTGCAACGGGAATCGCCCGAACCAAGACTAGATCGGACTTGACTAGACCGGTCGGTTTTGGGTAGTCTTAGGAGTCTTGATCCAGTCCTCGGCTCCCATTTTTGAAACTAGTGGCCAGTTGGTCTGATTCCTGGTTCTTAGGTGAGAACCGGACCAACCAAACCGATAGGATTGAACCAATCATTTTTATATATTTTTTTAAAATTTTGAACAACTTTCTAAATTTACTAGACAAAAAAAAAAAAAGAATAGCCCCCTAAATTCTATTATTACTTTACTTTTTCAATTCTTTTTCTCTTCCTCTTGCTAAATAACCCGAGAAAAACCAAGGCAGTAGTGTGAATTGAAATTTTGTTGATTTGGGGTTCTTCTTTTTTATCTTTTATAATAATAAGTGTTTGAATTAAGGAATGTATATTTTTGGAAGTCCACATTGACGTATAAATATTTTTTTCAATATGATGATAATAAATGATATGATTTATTGGAACCGGACCAAACCAGTCAATCCTCAGTTCTAGAACCAGTTGATCCGGTTCAAGGTCCCAAAAAATGAGAATCGATCATCTTGATTCCATTCCCGATTCTTGGACCGGACGGGACCGGATCAAGAACCAATCAACCCCTAGTAGGGAGGAGTTTGTTTATCAATTGGTCCTCTTGTTCGCGTGGCGAACAATTCCCTTCAACAAGAAATAACCCGAACCCACCACCATGTACCCAACCCACCACACTTCCTCCTCTCTCTCCCTCTCTCTCTCTCTCTCTCTCTCTCTCTCTATGTGAGAGTCCGACCTTACCTTCTTGATTTCAAAACACTCCCTCTTTTGTAGCCCATGTTGGCCCTCACAAACCCATGTACCATGTACGCCCTCTCCTCCGCCGCTAGCGTCACCAACCTCATAAAACCTACCAACGTCAAGGGCAACTTCGTCGTACACTGCCGCCTCTCCCCAGCCATCCTCACTCTTTAGTAACCACATCTTGTGCATTGACACCGCCACTATGGCATCGTCGATACGGACGGCCACATCGTTGGTGAATGTCAAGTCTGCACTCAACGAGATTGCCATTGCCGAGCTGTCCACATCGACCCTATATTAGAAATTTTCTATAATGGGCTTATATTAATTAATTAATTTTTTATTTTATATAATCGAATTAATGGATATTCCAATATATTTTAAACCCTCAAGTGATCTTATTGAATTGTGTTTTAGCATATATTAATAACGGGCCTAGTTTAGCAGCAAAGTGTAGACAATTGTGTTTAACTGAAACCCATAATGGGAGGGGCCTAGTTGACACGCTGTTGATTAGGATCCCCTCTTTAGCCTATAAAAAGGGTATTGTCAGTCGTTTAATTCCATTAAAGCTGCTAAACTGAAATAGGTTATAGGGAGAAAGATCCGGCATACCGATAGATCACTGATTATATCAGCTTGATCTGTTTTCAATCAAGTGAGGCCATTGCTCAAACAGGTATGTTTTCATTCCACTAGACATATATGGATTCTTGGTGTTTTACAATCATGTATGAATCGAATTTATTATTAATTTATTGATTGTTTATATTAAGAAATTCTTCACCCTATACATCTTCCCCATGTTGGTCTTAGACAAAAAGCAGGTAGTTCCCGCCGCCATTGTGCACAATGTTGTTGAGACCGTAGTAGCTGTAGGAAGGGGTGGTTGCTGGTCGGTAGGAAGAAAGCGAATGCTGGGGAGTGGAAGAAGATTGAGGCCTTCCTGTTGGGGCCGACCTTCCAGATGAGGTTCGCGACGGAGTTGGTGATATAGGCATTGCCACAGGGTCGACAGCGATGTGGTTCACGCCATCAACGGAGAAGGAGGAGGAAAAGGGAGGTAGGGAGGGAGCAGGGAGAGGAAGAGGTGCTGCCGGACCTCAATGGAGGAGGAGGAAGAGGGAGGGAGTGGGGAGAGGAAGAGGCACCACCGGATGCAGAGGTCATAGGCGGCATAGGTATTAAATTGGGGGAGTGAGGCAAGGGCATGGACCCTTGCGAGGAGGTGGTGGCAGGTGGGTCAATGGCGAGGCCAAAGAATGCAGAGTTGGGAGGGAGGGAGTCATCGCGGATCTCTCAACAGACCTAGAGGATAAGATGGCATGGACGTACGTGAAGGGAGCACGTTAGGGCCCGTTTGGTTTAACTTTCGGGGAATGCATTTGCATTTCTCCAAGTATCTTTAGCTCAATGGGTATTTGGTGAAAGCAAAAGTGTTTGGCAAATTAAGTTTTCAGAAATGACTTTGGTGTAAATATCGTTTGGTAAACTTGCATCTACAAATAGTTTTTCTTATTTTATTATTATTTTTTAAACAAGCAGGTGGCTAGTGGTCGGCCGAGATCTGGCCACCGGCGTTGCTGTCCGGCGGCCAGATCTAGCCGGCGGCATCACTTGAGGTTGACCTCCGACGGCGACGCTTGGGTCACGTGAACCCGGGCGTCGCGCCTGAGGTCGGGACCTCTGGCAGCGACCCCTGGGTTCGCGCGACCTAGGTGTGTCATCGTCGAAGGTCGCGACGCCTGGGTTTGCGCAACCCAGGTGCGTCGTCGTCGGAGGTCGCGACGTCGGATTTGCGCGACCCGAGCATCGCGCTGCGACCTCCGACCTCCGACGGTGACGCTTGGGTTCACGCGACCTAGGCATTGCGGCGCGACCTCCGACCTTCGGCGGCGATGCTTTGGGTTCACACGACCCAGGTGCGTTGTTGCCGGAGGTCGCAACGCCCGGGTTTGCGCGGCCTAGGCGTTGCGCCACGACCTTCAACCTTTGACGGCGTCGCCTGGGTTCGCGCAACCCAGGCGCGTCACTACCGGAGGTCGCGATGCTTGGGTCACGGGAACCCAGGCATCGCACGACCCGGGCGACAATTGCTGGGGGTCACGCGACCTCCGAAATCAAGGTTGCGCCCACCACCTCAAAATTTCTAAAAAAAAAAAAAAAAAAAGTCAAAATGGTCTTGGAATCAGGCCTTGTTTTTGAGAACCGATCTAGTTCTTTGTTCCTAGTGAAGACCCATTCAAGAAGTTGGGTTTACCTAAATCAAACCACCCAAAAAATAGGTCTTGGAATCAGGCCTTGTTTTTGGGAACCGATCTAGTTCTTTGTTCCTAGTGAAGACCCATTCGAGAATCGGATCAGTTTCGGAATCAGACCAAGTTTAGAGGATGGTTCAAAGAATAGCTATCAACAGTGGAGGAGCCAGTCGTAGGTGTTACAAAAGGCTAGGTGGCTTTAAACACACTTTGTTGTTGTTTTGGAATCGGTTTTTATGCATTGTTAAAAAAAAATAAAAACCCTAACCACTAGTTGTCTCTCTCCCTCTCTGTCTTCGAGTTTGTGCGACCTTGTCCCTCTATCTCTCTCAATCACAGGAACCCCCTCTCTCTTAATCGCAACAACCCCACATCCACCGCACCCTTGCCAGTCGCCAGCCGGTTTGCCTCTCATTTTCGCCACCATTGGAGTCGCAGGAACGAAAACCAGTTCGTTCCTCTCTTTTGCAGCTCGCGACTTTGACGCAGTTGTCCATAGTGAGCGAGCGAGCGAAGTGAGACTTTGGCATCAATGTTGCTGATGGATGGCACTTTGACGCGCCAATGTTGTGTTGACAAGGAGTGCCATGGAGGGGGTCAAAGTGCTTGAGCTTGCTCGCCTTCGCTTCGCGCATGTCCTCACAGAACTCGGGCCGCTGGCTTCTTTGGGCTCCCCACTCACGAAGGGGATGCAGGAAGAGCAGGTTTGCCATTTTGGTCCACGCACTTTTGCAACAAAGACTTGTTAACCGCTTTAAATAAATGAACAACTTCAAATAGTAGTTGTGGGAACGAGACTAACATTGGATTTATATTTGTCACTAATGTTTATGCAATATTAAAATTTTTGCTTTGTCTTATAATATTTATTTATGATAATTAACCTTGTGGGTCTTTAGTTTTTTATTTAGTCAGAAATTTTATGTAAATATTGATTACATGTGCTTAATGTTTCAATTCAAATTAGGAGGATAACGTTATTTTCTTGTGTATTAATGTAAAATCGAAGTCGTATAGTATATCGAGTATGTTGCAAAATAGGTTCTAGTGGAAACATAATATATCTTGGAATTGAACCAAAAAAACATTGTAGGTTTCAAAATAGATTTCGGTGCAAAGAGAGTAGAATATATGATCCAAAAAAAGAAAATCGATTATAAGAAGTTGTGTACAAGGTCCAGGTTTAAAACCTGCCCACCTTCAATCCAATCACCCCTAGAGTGCATGCCCCCGACAATTGAAAGCCAATAAAGTGGCACTTCTCGATGAGTGTGTGTTGGAATTTTGGGTGATCTTGGGCCTCTTTCATCCTAAAAGCTAGGATGATACTTTCTCCTTTGCTAAAAAATCGACCATCAGTCCCTTCTATGATTGATGTGGGATGATCTCAACAACCTTCCCTTCCCCCGACACATCAAGCTTGGTTCGGAGACACAACAATCTGTTACTTTCTCATGTGACTATTAGGTTCCAGACTTATTAGCAACCCAAGTTATGATATTGGTATTGGGTAATCTCGGGCCTCTCTCATCTCAAGAACTAGCTTAAAGGATAAAGTTTTCATTCACACTTTTAAATCGACCAACAATCTATCCTCAACATGGAGTTGGAAATTTAGGCAGAGACAAGATAATGGAGAAGATGAAGAGGAAGAAGAAAAGGGACACGGTGCTTTAGGTTGCCATTTTTCGTTTTTAAGTTTCGTTTCAATTTATCATCAACTGCTTAAAAAAGGATTAAACCACAAATTAAAATTATTCTAGGCGAGCTGATTAGATTTGGGAAAAAGAATGTGAAGTCGATAATGGCGGGCTCTGATCTTGTTTTTAGTGCCATGTTTGAGAAAAAGGGGGGCGAAGAAAATCGGGAAGGAAAAATACCAAGAAAATTCACCCTCAACTCTAATCTCACCGGACATCTGAACTAGGGGTGTCAAAAACCGAACCGAACCAAACCGAAACTTCATATATTTTCGGTTTGGTTTCGGTTCGGTTTGGTTAACCGAACAATAACCGTTAATATTTTCGGTTCGGTTCGGTTTCGGTTCGGTTAACCGAACCGAATTAGAATTCTTAATAAAAATTAAATAATCTCTCCTTTTTATCATCACTTTTTTACTTAAATTCCAATAAACAAAGTAAAAATAGGAAAACCGAAAAATCGTCCTGAACCGAATACGAACCGAACCGAAAACCGAACCGCATTTTCGGTTCGGTTCGGGACGGTCTCTTATCGGCCGAACCGAACCGAACCGAACCGAACCGAACCGATTACACCCCTAATATGAACTTCTACCAATTTTCTATCCAAATATATATATATATATATATATTTTAAAGTAAGTCAAGGATTGATTCTTTAAAGTCATTAGAAGAATATGGAGGAGGAAAAAGTTTGTATTGACTGCCTTCGAGGAATGGCAGGTCGAGGCAACCCCAGAAAAGCCAAACCATACAGCAGGAAATGCGATCCTTAATTTTCTCATAAATCCTTCAACTTTATACACTCATAAATTTTTATAAAAAAATCTCAAATCTGTCGATTAATCCTCCATGTAGAATCACCATTATTCGGTTCGATGTGGATAATCCTCATGATTTACCAATTGTTTCTAGCCACTTCCCCACATCAACGCCTTTCTCCACCAAATCTAGAGCGGTGCCACCATCACACGGCCCTTTTGCTCAGCCTCCGCCGGCGGTGGCACCACATGACTACCTGCCCGCAACCTTTGGGTTGCTTTCCAGAACCAATTTGGAAGTCTTGACCTTAGATTTGGTCTTTTATGAATCATTGGTCAGTTGCAACCCTTCCCAAAGATTCGTGAAAGGTCACATGGTCATGGCTGTCATTAATTTTATGATTTGAAAGACTAGCGAAAACTCTAACGACTCTGATTGCTCCAAACTCTCGATCACCACTTCCTGAATGCATCATGTTTTTCTTCTTCTTCATCAGTCTTACCTTCTTTGCAGCAACATCTTGGCCACCTTCAAGTTGTTATCTGACGGAGATCATGGCCGTGAGTCAAGGTTGCATGGCCTCCTCATGATGCCAATATTAGAGAGATTGCCTTGAGAGATCAAAGAGAAAAGGAGATATGATGAAAACAACAATTGAAGAATTTCATTGAAAACCTAAGAGGAGATTTTAGTGAAGAAGGGCTCCGAACGAGATTTCTCCTCTACTCTAATGGAGTCAAGATTGGTGAAGAAGAACGCATGAGGAAGAAGAAGATCACGATGAGATAAAGATAGAAGAGCGGCTTAATCCATGTCAATTTAATTCTGATATAGAAATGCTAGGTCAGACTGATTAAATTTGGACAAGGAGTTAACGGGACAGATTTGAGACTTTAATATAAGTGAATCTTTGTTTAGGAAAAAAAGAAGTTCTGGATAGAATTGAAACTGGATTTAAGATTGATTTTTTTTTCTCTAATAATTCCTTAAAAAGATCAGCCCACTTTCATCTATGAGTATGAGCACCACATCCATAATTCTCTCTCTAATAGTGAGAGTCTGGGGACTCACATAAACATATCAAGAGGATAGCAGGTTGGCCCTAATTTGAGATTCATCCTAGTGATTGGTGACAGAATTATACATATAAGAATCGAGAGCCTCTTGTTAAACTTGGAATTACCGACCAAAAGAACCTTGGAATCGCTTGGAGGGTCATCGATTAGTATAGGATCGAAACTTGAACGGAAACCCAACGTGCTTTGCATTCATTCACCAATCACTGCTTACGAAACCAAACCTAATCAGCCAGCCGAATCCAGGCTTACAAAATCACAAGACCCAAAACCTCAAAAATAAGAAAAAGAAAATTAAAAATAGAAATTAGAAATTAGAAATAAAAGTAAGAAGAAGAAAGGTAGGGGCGGCTAATTGGTCTTTTTATTCAAGTTGGTGACGAGCTGCTTCATCTGGAACCTCCAGAAGGTTAAGTAAGCCAGGCCCAGGCCCAACAGCACGTATATTCACACCTTCTCTTCCTTGCTTTCCTTCTCCGATCTCACCTCCTCGATCCCGAACCATTCCCTCCTTCCCCCCGCCGATATGCCCTCCTGCACGTGCCCATACAGCACGTACGCCCTCTCCTCCGCCCCCACCGCCACCGACGTCGGGAACCTCTCCACGTCCAGCTCCACCTCGTCGTACACCACTCCCTCCCCCACCCGTCGTCGCTCTTCAGGAACCACAGCTTGTTCATTGAGACCACCAGCACCACCCCGTCCCTCCGGACCGCCACGTCGTCCGCCAGTGGCAGGTCCTTGTTCAGCAGGACGGCCCTCGCCGTGCCGTCCTCCGTGTCCACCTTGTACATCTTCCCCGTGTTGGACTGGACCACCAGGAGGCACCCCCTGCTGACGTGGGCGATGCCGTTGAGGCCGCAGTAGCTGTACGGCGCGTCGCGGTCAACGGGGAACGAGGTGAAGGCCGGGGAGCTGGAGAAGATCGAGGCGGCCCCGTCGGGGCTGACCTTCCAAATGAGGTCGGCCAAGGGGTTGGTGACGTATGCGTTGCCATCGAAGTCGACGGCCACGTCGTTCGCGCCGTCACGACCGGAGGGGGAGGAGGGAAGGAGGGAGAGGAAGAGGCGGCCACGGGAGCGGAGGTCGTAGGCGGCGAGGGCGTCGAAGGGGGGAAGGGGGGCGATGGAGTGGACGACGGCGAGGAGGCGGTTGCGGGGGCCGTCCACTGCGACGCCGAGGATGGTGGAGTTGGGGGCAGGGAGTCGTCGCAGATGAGATCCTCGACGACGCCGGCGTCGGAGACGGCGTGGATGGAGCGGCTGCGGAGGGAGCCGACGAGGAAGTGCTGGGCGGAGGGGTCCCAGGCCATGGCTTCCGGGTAGAGCCCCGGAGACCGGAAGGCGATGGCGTGGGGCTTCTTGGCATGCGCCAGCTGAACATGCGGAGGAAGCAGCAGGAACAGCAAGAACACGACGAAGACAGAGAGAATGGAGATTGGGGAGGAGGTTCGGTTTCGCTTGGGATCGGCGACGACCATGGTGGTGGGTCCGAATCGGAAATGGGTATATGATTCGATCGGAGAAATTGGGGTCGGTTCGCGTCGAGGATGATCGATGGATCAGTTGAGATTGGAACTGGAGCGACGGAGGGCTTTCTATAAGCGCATTTTTTAGCAGATGCAGCTTGATCCACAAGGCAAGCAAGGCTTTTCTTGTTTCCCAATTTTGACCGAGAATGGTCTTAAAGCTTCAATATAAAACATGCATGAATAGTTTCAAGATTCATGCTTTCGAACGGATTAGTTTTGATGGAATGTTTGTCCGGACATACCGAAGGGAAGAAATCAATGGCTATGGGTCTTGACAAATCCTTCTTCAAACGAGAAGTAATGAAAATGAAACAAGAATCGAACTCAGAACTTCCTGGATATCAATATGTCCAAAATGAGGACTTAATAGCTTTCTTTGCCACGGTTTATCAAATGCATCTCGAGCCAGCAGTTTCTTAACCATAGGAGAGGCCAACTTGCCTTCAAAGCTCATAAGTAATATATTCCTTTTGTCCTGGAATTCTTAGCACTAATCGTCCTAACATTATTCCCATTGACCATTTGTATTCCTACCCTCTGCATCATTCACTCTCCAATCGATAATTCCAAGCTCTACTCACAAGGATTCACGAATTCAAGGGGATCACAGACCGTGACATTCTCCACCACTCAATTCCGCAACCAATTCTACAACACTCTTCTTGTGGATTGTTCTAGCACTTCCCTGCATTTCCTTAACCATTAATGGATCACTTTGGATCATACATTGAATGGCAATGCTTACCCTATAAAATAAGCCGCTCCATTGGTAGCTTCTTTTGACCATAGCTATTTGGGCCCCTTTGGTCACTTGTGCTTTCTCCAACAAGTGTGCCATTTTTCGCTTGGTAGCACCCTATTTTGCTTACTAAGATTTTGTTGATCCCAACAAACCAATGAAGATTTTCTTTCTTGGTTAAAAATGTGGCAGCACCTTTTCTTAAAATTCACCAATTGGTTCAAGAGCATTTTCCCCACTTAGGGAGGAATCACATCGTTCCTATGCCCAATTGCCATCTTAGACGTTGGTCAAGGACCGTGCTTTATCTGAGCACCTTTTGCCCTAACAATTCACTCTCCAACTTCATAGGATCGAGTTGACAATAGGTTTTCTCCAACTCAACTTACTTACTTAAGGGATCCAATTTTGATACCATCTATCACAGCCTAACAATTCCTTAGCTAGCATTTGGTGAGCAAATAATACCAAGCTAGTTTTTTTCTATAGTTGTTCTAGAAAATAATATAGCAAATATTTTCCTCGCATCGGATTGTATTGCGCTAAGTTTAGCTCAAGCATCTAATCTATCAAGATTATTTTAGGCTTAATAATTGGTTTCAACTTGCCATGACCTTATTAGGAGAGCACCATTAGCTTCCAACGAGTTTGTGCATAAGAAGCCAACCTTGACTTCATAGTTTCTAAGTTATATAATCTTTCTATCTTAGAACTCCAAACACCAATTGTCCCAATCCCACAAATCAATTGTATTCATCTTCTTTGCATCGCTTACTCTTCATTTGATAACTTTAAACTCTATTCATAAGGATTCACAAGTATAGGAGAATCATA
The DNA here is from genome assembly GCA_014182735.1 of Corymbia maculata. NCBI lineage: Eukaryota > Viridiplantae > Streptophyta > Magnoliopsida > Myrtales > Myrtaceae > Corymbia > Corymbia maculata. The sequence continues at coordinate 6,329,909 of CM024689.1, read as the reverse complement.
AATCGTGACACATGAATGATGGATTAGATACATGACAAATACAATTAGTTATTTTCATGCGACAACAATATTGTCAAGATAAATCCTATGATGCGGAATATCATGCCAAAAATTTCGCCAACATCATGGCTAATATTGCAAAATGAAATGAAGTGTGTGTTTCATTGAAAGCATCGACAAAGAACCTTTCAAATTATGGGTCGGTGAGCAAATCAACAAAAGGGTTTGAATGAGTATAAAGAGTGAATGGTCCTGGAGTCAATCCAAATTCTATTTGGATTCTAAATATCAAAATTGGTTCTCAAATTTTTGCAACCTAAAACCTATCCTGCATGCTCTAGAACCTGAAATTTACCCTATCACAAGTTCGATAATATATTCATGTTCCACTTGTATTCTTAATTGAATGATTACAATTGATCATAACCGCAATTACAAATGTTTGTTGCTACAATCCACTATCACAACTTATATTTAGAACACAAAAATATAAAAATATTAACAAAGTAAAAGTCTTAGTTATGCATATTGCCAAAATGGAAAGTCAGATTAGTGGTTCCAAATTACACTAATTATTAGATGGCATTGAATACCATACAATTGCATCAAAACATAGCACAAGAAAAATACAAAAACTTCATTTGGGTTCCAAGTTCTAAAACCTACCTATTATAATCAATTTTCCAATTTTTTGAACTTGGAACCCACCTAGTTCTATTCTAAAACACTTCTCATCCCTATTTTTTTTTATTGATTAATGACAAGAAACTTAATCAACAAGAAAATTAAAGGTTATAAGATTGAAGAAATTGGGGCGGGTAATGTGAAATGTACTAAAATATAAAGATAAATAGGAAGTAAAATTGAATTGATAATATTCATTGATTGATTGGCTATCCTTACTACGAACTTGTATTTATACTAATACCAATAGTGAAGAATGATTACAAAGAAAGCAACTACTCCATCATGATTGGGTCAGCTCTATTTCTTCATATACGTACCAGTTTACCTGCCACCCAACTCGGCATAATTTGTGTTAGCTATGCCCCATTGTCAATCAAACTGTACTTCATTCATCAATGCCCATGTATCTAGATTTAGGTTCAATTTGTTTTACAAAAAATATGGCGTTTTTGAAAAATATTTTCCAAAAACATATAATGATTTTTCGATATTTAGATAAAACGTGAAAATAAAGTGAAAAATATATTTCAATATCGAGTGTGGAAAATATTTTACTCTATACACTCTTTTTCAATAATTTTATTATTATTTTATTTTTAAAATCGATTTTTATTTATTTCATTTTAAAAAAATCAAATTTTAATTATTTTATTTTGTAAATTCAAGTATTATATTTTTTTTTTTTTTTTTATTTTTTTCATTGTTTCCTCTTCTTCTTTGAACGGTCATGTGATCACGACAATGGCTAGCGATTGGCAATAGGTGAGCTAGAGGCTTGCCCACCTCTGGCAAGTGACGAGCTTAGGCTCGCCTATGGCCGGTCGTCGGTCATCGCCATGGCCGGTAACTGGCCAAGGAAGGAAAGGAAACAAAGAAAAGAAAGAGAAAAAAATAAAAATAAAAACAAAAATAACTCAATTATTTTAGAAAGGAAAAAAATGAAAAAAGAAAGAAGTGAGCCCATTTGATTAAGCTTTCCTAAGAGGTTTTGAGGCCCCAAAGCCCCTTGGCAAAAATACAAGGTGTTTGGTTTAGCATTTTAGGACTTCATTAGCCAAATTTTTGCATTTAAAATGCTGATTTTGGGCTTTCAACATTTGGGAAATGCAAGTCAAACCAACTTTGACTTCTTCCTTTTTTTCTTTATTTCTTTTTTGTTTTGAGACTTCATTGTGTTAGCCATGCGACCTTTGGTGACCATCACATGGGGTCACGTGACCTTTAGTGACAATGCTTAGGTTCACACTGGAGGTCATGACTTGAGGCCATGATGTCTTGGTTTGCAACCTTAAACAACGCAAGTGTCGTGCCGGAGGTTGCAACCTCAAGCCGTGATGCCTGGGTTGTGCAAACCCAGGCATTAGTGCATGAGGTCGCTTGAACTTAGGTGATGTTGATGGCTAGATCCGACTGCCAAATAGCAACAATGGCTACCGAACAACGTTGCTGGCCAACCACCTGCTAATGTAAGTTTAATTTTAATTTTAAAAAAAATTAGTAAAAGCCTATTGAAAATGCAAGTTTACCAAATAATATTTATGTTAAAGTCATTTCGAAAAACCCCTTTAGATTATAATTTGCCAAACACTAAATGCTAAATGCTATTGAACCAAAGATACTTAAGGAAAGGCAAAATCATTTCCCCAAAATTGAACCAAACAGGAGGAATGTGAGATAAGAGAAAGTGATTGTGAAAAATGTTTTTCCCAATTTGAAAAGTGGTAAATATTGTCCCTCATTTTAAAAGATTTTTTTCACTTCATTAAAATGTTTTCCCAATTTGAAAAGTGGCAAACATTTTCCCCTACTTTAAAAGATTTTTTTTAAAATGGAAATTGTTTTCCTCAATGAATATATTTTCCGTAAAACGAATGCTAAAAAATTTGAAAAATATTTTTCGAAATTTATTTGCTGTGAGACGAATAGTGTATTAGTAATTTTCCATCATTTTCGTCATCGACCAATAGCAATCGACCATCTAAACTTGCCGATTAAGAACTCCCACCACTCGGCGAATGTGTCTCCACCGCGTCTTGCTCGGCCCCTCCTAAGCCAAGCCGATGGCCGGGAACTCAGGCATTTCTTTTTTAGCCTGCAAATTATGTATCACATCAGCGGAGTGGTGGACCATCGGGGAGTCGAACCTCTCGTTTGGACAAATTCCAATCAGTTAGTCCGAGAAAAAAGGAAGTTTCGGTCCGTCGTGATAATTCGGTTGTTCCCGCACTTTACCATGATTTTGCCAACTTGTTCCAACGCGACCTCAAGGAAATGAAGAGCGCTTTAATCCATGTCAGCAAGCAACGTGGATTTAATTCAAACGTGGGAATATCAGCTTGGACCGATTAAATTTGGACGGAGGATTAACGGGACAGATTTGGAACTTGAATATAAGTAGACATTTGTTTAGGAAAAAATTCAAGATAGAATTGAAATCTGACCTAAAACCGATTTAAAAAAAAAGAAAGAAAAGAATCAGGCCCCGAAAGCCCATTTTCATCTACGGGTATGAACACCACATCCATAATTCTCTGTCCCATAGTGAGAGTTTGGGGTCTCGCATAAACACGTCAGGGGAATCGCAGCTTAGCCCTAATTTGATGTTAATCCTAATGATCCATGCGTCAACAAATTATACACACAAGAACCGAGAGCGGCTTGTTTAATTTGGAATCGCTTGGAGGGTCATCGGTTAACATAGGATTGAAACTTGAACGGAAATCCAACGTGCTTTGCATTCATTCACCAATCACTACTTACAAAACCAAACCTAACCAGCCAGCCGAATCCAGGCTTACAAAATCACAAGACCCAAAACCTCAAAAATAAGAAAAAAGAAAATAAAAATTAGAAATAAAAATAAAAAGAAGAAGAAAGGTGGGGGACTAATTGGTCTTTTTGTTCAAGTTGGTAACGAGCTGCTTCATCTGGAACCTCCAGAAGGTGAAGTAAGCCAGGCCCAGGCCCACCAGCACGTATATCCACACCTTCTCTTCCTTGCTTTCCTTCTCCGATCTCACCTCCTCGATCCCGAACCACTCCCTCCCTCCCCCCGCCGATATGCCCTCCAGCACGTGCCCGTAGAGAACGTACGCCCTCTCCTCCGCCCCCACCGCCACCGACGTCGGGAACCTCTCCACGTCCAGCTCCGCCTCGTCGTACACCACTCCCTCCCCCACCCGTCGTCGCTCTTCAGGAACCACAGCTTGTTCATTGAGACCACCAGCACCACCCCATCCCTCCGGACCGCGACGTCGTCGGCCATCGGCAAGTCCTTGTTCAGCAGCACGGCCCTCGCCGTGCCGTCCTCGGCGTCCACCTTGTACATCTTCCCCGTGTTGGACTGGACAACCAGGAGGTATCCCCTGTTGACGTGGGCGATGCCGTTGAGGCCGCAGTAGCTGTGCGGCGCGTCGCGGTCAACGGGGAACGAGGTGAAGGCCGGGGATCTGGAAAAAATCGAGGCGGCCCCGTCGGGGCTGACCTTCCAGATGAGGTCGGCGAAGGAGTTGGTGACGTAGGCGTTGCCGTCGAAGTCAACGGCCACGTCGTTGGCGCGGTCGTCGCCGGAGGGGGAGGAGGGGAGGAGGGAGAGGAAGAGGCGGCCGCGGGAGCGGAGGTCATAGGCGGCGAGGGCGTTGAAGGGGGGGAGTGGGGCGACGGAGTGGACAACCGCAAGGAGGCGGTTGCGGGGGCCGTCGACGGCAACGCCGAGGATGGTGGAGTTGGGGGGCAGGGAGTCGTCGCGGATGAGGTCCTCGACGACGCCGGCGTCGGAGACGGCGTGGATGGAGCGGCTGCGGAGGGAGCCGACGAGGAAGTGCTGGGCCGAGGGGTCCCAGGCCATGGCTTCCGGGTAGAGCCCCGGCGATCGGAAGGCGATGGCGTGGGGCTTCTTGGCGTGCGCGAGCTGAAGATGCGAAGGAATCAGCAGGAACAGCAAGAACAAGAACGACAGGGACAGAGTGGGATCGGCGGCGGACATGGTGGCCGGAGTCGATTCGGTCCGAATCGGAGATGGGTACGCTTCGATCGGAGAATTTCGGGTTCTGGGTTCGCGTCGGAGACGGTCGATCGATGGAATCGATCAGTGGAGATTGAAGAAAGCAGGGATCTTTGCTTTGGGGGTGACGATAGCGACGAAGGGCTTTTTTCTATAAAGGGCAATTTTTTCAGCAGGTGCGGCTTGATCCACAAGGCAAGCCAGGTCCGGCCCGGTCCAATGAAGACGGCGGGCTCCTCCTCCATAATTTCAAAGCGAAGACACTTCTTGTTTCCTAGTTTGACCGAGCGCACACGGTCCTAAAACTTCGACGACAGCATGCGTATGAACGGTTTCTAGATTCATTGCTTTTCGACGGATGGGGCGGGTGAGGATGTTTAGTTTAGCAGTAGGGTTCGACTTCCGTTCTTTAGTTAAAGTCTGAGATAGAGATAAAATAGGACATGACCTAAACTAAAAAAGTAATGAGTTGATTAACCAATCGACTAAGGATGTAAATGATTCTTTGCGAAAATTACATATACTAAAATTTGACGCAATTGTGGTCAGCCATGTAAAAGATAGTGAAATGTAAATATAAACACCACGTAAAATTACCACCCACTTGAATGGCGTTGTTGGTTTGCGCTCTCTTCCTCTCGCAAAAGGTCGAGAGTTCGAATCCCGGTTTGTCGTGACTTAACCTGGTTTCAACACGTGTGTGGTGGTGTGGGTGGGGTGCGAGGTTCCTTGGGTCAAAAAAAAAAAATCATCATGTAAAATTGAGCAATTGTTATTCACTGATTAATTGGCGGTCATTACTACAAAACTTAACATCAAGTAATTATGCTATTACTTCCGAAACTCGCGCCTTCACTCTCTAACGATTATAACAATCTATATTTCTCGGCCTATGTGGTTAGTAGTAAAATTCCTTGGCTTGGCCAATACTAATCATTTTGCCGACTAAGAATGCCCACCGTGGTTAGTAGTAAAATTCCTTGGCTTGACCAATACTAATCATCTTGCCGACTAAGAACGCCCACCACTAGGCGAGTTTTATCTCCGCCGCTGTCTTGCTCGGCCCCTCCCAATCCGAGTCGACGGCCCGGAAGTCGGGCATTTTTTTTTTTTTTTTTTTTTTGGTGGGGGGCGTGCGAATATTCATCACATCACTGTGGTGGCGGGACCATTCAGGAGTGGAACCTCCGTCCTCCGGACAAAATTCCAATCAAGTCGGTCGCGACGAAAGGGAAGTTTCGGTCCGTCGCTATCTTACAGTTGTTCCCGCACGTTAAAATTCGAGTTGCGAATTTGTTCTAACGCAACCTCGAAATCCCCCGCCTTTCTCGGTTCTTTTCTTTCCTCCTCTCCTAGCCAAAAAGAGAGAGTAAAAAGAACAATAAGAAAATGATAATTATTTTGACCGAGCGAGCACGGTCTTAAAGCTTCGACGACAGCATGCATACGAATGGTTTCTAGGTTCATTGCTTTTCAATGGATTAGATGTCGACGGAATGTTTATCCATGTCGGAGTTTTAATAAAAAATCATAATATCAAAGGAAATTTACTTTAAATGAATTGATTTATATGTTGTTCAGTTTAAGCCCTATAAATGTCGGACCTCTAATTCAGATACATCACCAACGCACATTAAACAAAGGAAAGAATTCATGGATAATTGTCACTATCCACTATGATTGTACTAGTAATCTCGTGGAGACAATTCTCCACACACTTGAGGTTTCAGCCACGGCTCAAATGAGAGAAGAACCTTTTTTCTCTTTTCACGGACATTTTTTTTTTTTTATCTATCTTAACTGCAACAATTGCCGATCACCCTTATTATTTGTGTGCGATCAGCAACAACTGCTGATCCCATGAGGTGCACGTTCAGCAGTTAGCAACCGTTGACGATCGTGCGAGTATTTGGTCAACAACGGTTGCTGACTATGGACACTTAATTTTTTTGTAAACAGCAAAATGCACATGATTGTGCGCTGACCATGTGCACCTTTTAATTAATTAATTGATTTCTTTTTTTAATCCTATAATTAAAAATAAAAAGGGCATGATCACTATATGTGCATTTTGGCACATTAATATGTGTTCACATTGGGCATGCGGGTGCATCATATGATGCACGCTCATGACTAAAATAAAAGTTAAATTAAATCTCATTTAATTTAATTTCAGCTCGGTTATTGCAAACATATTTGCAATATTATTTCTCTTGTTCAACATTATCCTGAATTGGTCATGGTGTGTGATATCCCTAAATTCATTATTGAGCTGGTAATAAGACTTGTAGTAACACATTACTATTCCCAAGAGAATTGATTGTTCCAATCAATCTTTAAATCCTACAAGTTATGATTAACATCTAACAATATGTCATGACTATCCAAATAGTGCGAATGCTTTAAAAACATAATGAACCTATTAAGTTTGGTGATAGTGTAATTTAATCCCTCTGTTTTACTATGTTCCGATTGAAAACCTAATTGACATGCATTGCTGATTGCCTATCGCCAGTCGTCGGTCTCTTATCGCAAGTTATTGGTTGCTGGTCATTAGGTCGACCATCCATCGGTTGCCGCCACCATTGAAAAAAAAAGGAATAAAATATTTTTAATTGGTACCAAACACATTCTTCTCTTTTTATTTCGAAAATAGGAAATTTGTACAGTCATCAAACGCGTTGTTTTACTCATAAATTGTTCAATGAAGTAGAAATAGAAAAAGAACTATTTTTAAAAAAATATTATTCCCAATAATAGAAATGTCATCAAATGCACATTTAATTTCTCTATGGGAGTTTCCCTTTGTATACACTGCCATAACCTCCCTGACCTAGCTTATCTCTAAAGGAGCTGGTCATCTTCTTGACATCTTTGTAATTGTACCATTTCGGGACGAAGCCTCTACATTTCTCTCAAAATGCCTCCACTCTGTCGGTGCTCGATGATGAAGAAGAGTCAAGAGGTAAGAATTCAATTTCTTTAAAATCTAACGTCAATTCTAATGACATAAATTCAGAAGATGGCATGGACGATGAGTTCATCCTAGTCTACCCAAGTGAATTGCATCCGGAACTATCGATCCCATTACTTATGCACTCGTTACCCAACACCCAGCTTGTCATAGTTCATGCTAGCTGTGGCCCTGTCGTCAATCAAACCGAGCTTCATTCGCCGGCGCCCATGTCTCGAGACTTGGTGAAATTCCTTCTCATGGCCAATACTAATCATCTCGCCGACTAACAATACCCAATGAACACCCAGCACTCGGCAAGTTTTTATCTCCGCCGCTGCCCCGCGTGCGAATCATTCGTGACATCACCAGAATGGTGGCGGGACCATTCGGGAGTCGAACCTCTGTCCTCCGGACGAAATTCCTTATCCAGTCAGTCGCCACGCAAAGGAAGTGTCGGTCCGTCGCTATCTTCAGCCGTTCCCGCACGTTAAAATTCGAGTTGCGAACTCTCGTCCTGACGCGTACTCAGAATTTCCCCCGCTTTCTCAGTTCTTTTCTTTCTTCCTCTCCTAGCAAAAAAAAAAAAAAAGAAAAAAAAAGAATAAAAAAGAATTTTAAAAAGTGACTCTTATTTCGCGTCCAGAAGAAGAAGGCGGAAGGAGACGAGGCGGGGCCCGCCGTGTGATGTGGCGGGCTCCAGACTCCCAAGCTTACTACCCCCAAGTCGCCGTCAACATCACCACCCGTACATATCTTACGCGCCTTTGAATCCTCCCTCTCTCACCCTCTCTCTCTCTCTCTCTCTACTTTTCTTCCTCTTCCGAGATTGATCCCATTCTCACTCCACTGCAAAGCTCTCTCCCGGGAGCCCCCCCGCCGGCATCGGATTCCTCCGCCGCCACTCCCATTCCCCACTGCTGCTCCTCCGCAACCGTGACCGCCGTATAACATGCTGTTTCGGCTTCTGTGATCGGGAGCGAGCGAGCGAGCGAATCGGCCTCTCGCCGGAATCGGAGTCGGGGGAACTCGGGTGCGTCAGAGTCCCGCGGCGGCCGGCATGGGGCTGGGGCTCGCGTTATTCCTGGCCGGGCTCGTCTTCGGGGCACTCGCGACGGTCGCCGCCGAGTTCGTGGCGGTTTGGCTCCTGGTCAATCGGTTGAGCCGGAAGGTCGGGAAGTCGGACGCGTCTCGGCCGGAGGCGCGGGACGTCGATCACGAGCAATCGCTTGATTCCGCTCGCCGCAAGCAGGTACCCGGCGTGTCCTTGGGGTTCCGGCGTCCGCGCGTGCGGCTGCTCTGGACCCTGCGGATTTCGTTCGCGGAGTTCGTGAATTGTGCTGTCTCTCGTTTCTCTTTCGTTTCTGTGTTATGCTTTGTTCGATTGGGTGATGCATGTAAAATTAGGAGCTCGAGGAGCTCAGTGCACGGGCACGGGTTCGAAAAATCACTCGTGCTGAATTCACCTCTGTTTGCATATGTCGTATTGGCTCGATTTTTATGTCCTTAAAATGAATGGAGAGAAAAGTCTCGGGAGCCTGGCTGTGCGGAATATGACGGCAATACGTCTTAATGCGATTGTTGGTTTCCCCATGGTTATGACAATACATGACAATTTTTGAAAGTAGATACTCGAAATGTTACCCATTCCTGCAACGTCTGTAGGTGAAGGAGAAGAAGTAGGGGTATGCTTTTGGAGAGAGGTTTAATCCTACTAACTTTGTTGGTTTGCCGGTGGATTATATAATTATATGTGCACACTATAATATGATTGGCAGCTGTGCCATATTGTGTATCTCATAACACGACCTATAGAGCTTGGGTGCTATGCCCCATATCGTTTTTTGTTGTATCCAAGCTTGTCTAAGATTCATGTCTCTTTGTTTTGAGCTAGAGGGACATGGACTAGATTAGATAATGATCATGTCTTGCTTGAGTTTTTCCTCTTGGAGATGATGCGTCAACTCAACCCGTTTGATTGTTTTAGCAGCTAATTGATCTTTCTTCAATTTATGCTTGACATTTTGAGAGATAGACAACTCTTGTGATGGTATAGTAGAAGGGGGACACATTTTTTCCAGGTTGAAGTCTCTGCTAGCTTGTATATTTACCTTGTTAACTCACTATCTGTGCTGCAGGGGGATGTTTGGGTTCTTGAGCCAGAGAGAGTTCCAAAAATTCGGGTAGAGAAAGTACAGCGTGAGCAAAAGAAGAAAAAGGAGTTTTTTGAGGTTTCACCTGCTCGGAAGCATGCCATAATCAAGGACCATTCGCTCATTTTGACAGAAGCAGACAGTTCTCCCATCGCTATTCTGTTGAAAGGGTGTGCGATTGAGGCCGTTTCAGCAACAGATCTACCTTCTAGAAAATGGTATCTTTCCTTCTCTTGGCTCCTGGATGGAATTAACACATACACATCTCTCCGAAAGCTGATAGATGCTCCCCAGCTTGTCGTATCTGGCCTTTGTGTTTTTCATGATTCTGGTGAACATTATTTTTCAATGATTAGCACGTCAATACTTGTGTATTTCCCACCACTTATTTTCCGCTTCTGATGAGTGCTGTCTTTGACACTTATAAACAGTGAGCCTTAAGTTTTTCTCCACTTCTTTTATCCTAAGATAGCAATTGGTTCTTATTCATTGCATGTTTTCTACTTAGTCCAGCTGGAATAGGGAGCTCTATTGAGTTTTCAATTTTGCATTAAAGTGGTTCTTATTTACCGGCTTTTAACAATTATATTGATGTATCTACCTGGGAAATGTGCCCCGGGAGAGCCATCACTTACAATGTCAAATAACAAGGTTACTTGCACATATGTTATATTTAATAAAGAAGGGATAAGTGTCTTAGAAGTCCTAAAACTTATCAACAAAGTACAATTCATTCATAAAACTTTCAAAAAATGTAATTAAATCCTAAGACTTGTCACGGAATTGCAATCAAGTCCTAAAACTTATCAAATTGGTTAAATCAAGTCCTTTTGTTAATAGCACTTTTTGAAAGTTTGCTTTTTCGTGACAAATTTTAGGACTTGATTGCACTTTTTCGAAGTTTTAGGACTTGATTATACATTTGTGACAGGTTTTGGGAGTTAATTGCACTTTTTAAAAGATTTAGGACTCAATTGCACTTTTGTGATAAGTTTTAGGACTTCTAGTGCATTTATCCCTAAAGAGAAAACATCGCTCCTGTGGTTGGTGTGGCTCTTTTGCCACCAATTGATGAGCTTCTTTTGCCAGATTATTTAAGCACGGTGTGGGTGTATAAACCACTGCATAGTAATTAAAATGGATTTGTAATACTTTTGATTACTGGTGACATTGCCTATCCCATTCAACTATGATATGCAAGTTCTGTTATTGCTTTGCCACTCGAAAGTTCCTTTGATCATGGAAGTCTCATGTCATTCCTCTGTGTTTGTGTGGATCTGAAATGTGATGAAGACTTTTCTTCAGTTTTGTAGCATTACCAGTTTAACAAACACAAAGATCTCATGATTTAGATGTATCCGCAGGGCCAAAAGGTACCCTATCAAACTGGAAAGTAAGAGCTCAGCAATCTATAAAGGCAGCAAGGTCTTTTACATTTATCTTGAGACTTCTTGGGAGAAGGAATCGTGGTGCAAAGCACTTCGTCTTGCCTCATGTGATGACAGAAAAAGACTTACCTGGTTATCCATGTTGGATGGCAAATTTAAGAGCTACTTGGTGTCTTTACGCGAAGAATATCCATCATTTATGAAAACTCCTGCACCAGTCTATGCTGAGTCGATTGATAGGGAAAATAGGGCTGATGGTGCATCCTCAAGGGTTCGTCTATTCTGGAAAAAAGTTACAAAGAAGGTGTCTAAGGGTGGCATAGAGAATAAGTCATCTTGGGTCCCATCATCTAGCCGTGAAGAAAGAAAGATGATTGAGAGACTTCTTGGTCACCAAGATTCTGCTTCAGGTCCTAGTTCATTAAGGGGAACTTCTTCTCAACATTCATTATATTCACCCCATTCAGGAAGTCAGAGTCATATCTCTGTGGCCTCTGATGTTGATTCCAATGACAAATTCGGAGTGGATGAGGGAACTCTTTGTTGGAACTTGCTTATTTCGCGGCTCTTCTTTGATGCCAAAAGTAATGAAGAGATTAAAAGATCCTTGCAATCTAGAATTCAGGTAATCTTTGTGGAGTTTGATACGTTTATTGTTGAGTGTTTCTTTGCTTTTTCATCCAGACCTCTCAACAGTCATTTGTAAATGTAGGAAATGCTTTTATGGCCTCTCTTCTGAAGCTATATCTATTACTCTTTTTCTGTCAAGGAAGGCACCTGGACTAATACATGATTTTTATTCTAGGCTGGGAAAGTTGACCAGTGTCCTTGTCTTCTAAATCAGAATATGAACGGACCCAATTTCTGAATATTTTCAGTAATCATCTTGAAAGGCTAATAGCTAGACAACCACTGATCATGCTAGAAGACTCTCGACCTATTTTGCATGGATGTACCCCAATCCAAATTCTATATAAATGCCTAAGTTATAAGAAAAATGAAAAGAAAGTACTTCTAGGTTTGGTTGGATCCCTGTCAATTTCCTTTCCTGGACTGTTTGGTCCCTCATCCTATCTTAACCCCTTCCACAAATATGAAATTAAATTATGGGGAAGTAGTTTTACATTGGTATGGGTAAGTATGAATAAATGTGGTTATCATTGAAAGCTAGCATCATCTTTGACTCCATTCCCTTTCTTGGTTTGGGTTTCATGGATCTGTTGAGCTTATCATGGATGCTTGTATCACCTTTATCACCATATCTCCATGAGTTTTGCCTAGCAAAGTATGAGAAGCAATCATGGCAGAAAAGGCTAGGGCTGGAGTTAATCTAACGAAGTCAAAATGTTATGTTGGGGATCTCGTCTTCCCAGAAAGGGTGATGACTTCATTCTTTTTCTTTCCTTCATTGAACTGAAGATCTATGGATTCTAGTCTCTCTCTCTGTCCTGTATTATATAGGCGCAGGTGCAAATATTGATTATTCTTTTCCTTCAACAATTTGTGTGGCAGAGGTCTCTGTCCAATATGAGGACTCCCAGTTATATTGGAGAAGTCTTATGCACTGATATTGAAACCGGAGATCTCCCTCCTTATATCCATGGTATGAGGATTGTTCCCCAGGACATGAGTGAGATCTGGGCTTTTGAAGTAGACATTGAATATTCTGGTGGTGTCATATTGGACATTGAAACAAGAATAGAAGTTCATGAATTAGATCTTCAGAATGATATGTCAAACTCTGAAGAAGTCTCACCAGATCTTCTTGAAGATTTTGAGCGTTTGGGAAAGCAGCTGAATCTTTCTGAAGGGGCAAATGATGCACCGGAGGGGAAGGGTGAATCAGATCCTAAAGTAGGTCAGTATAAAAAATCTTCTCTTGGGGTTTCAAGTTGTCTGTATGCTTTGGAATTCAGGAATATCAATTTCTTTCTCTTTCCCTCAAGAGAATATTATGCTGGGCAGTCTGGTAATAATGCTTTGAAGAAGTTAGAAGGCAGCTTTTTAATGGGCCAACAACTGGTCCTCCCTCCTCATAAACATGCATGTCAAGCCGAATCATAATCCCATCTATTGCTGGTGCTGATATGCAAGAAATTATTTTGAGGGTGAAGGATTTCTAGAGGGTAAGGTTAAGAATTAGAAGTAATTGAGGACAAATACAAAAGCTCTTAGTCCACTAAAAGAGATAAATTGTGTCTCTTGATGTATATGAAGGCAATGTTTTAACTGGGTTTATTAAGAAGGGAATATATTTCAGTGGACCTATTTACTAAACTAGGTAGCTTTCTATCCCTTGAAGACTGATTGATCTCTTGAATCAGTCCTTTTCTGCTTCTTGTATTCTTTTATCATTTTCCTTTTAAGGTCTGGGAACTTATGTTTATATCTGTCCATTATAGACAGTGTATCTTCTCACGTCATCAGATTTTGGAAAGGTACTCTGTTTTTGTGGATGATATTTTGAACTTTTTGCTTAGATGATCTAATAAGTGATATCCTCAGTGTTATTTTGCCACAATGGATTTGGGACTAACGGAGCTTAATATATCTAGTTTCAGAAGGAATGAAGAGCTCTAAGAGCAATATGTCAGCAACTCACAAGTATAGGTGGAAGTCTATGCTAAATACGATTGCCAAACAGTTCTCACAGGTTGGTACTGTTGGTTGAGCTGGCACTTGTTGATTGTCTTAATGAGTCAACGATGTTTGCCAAAACTAAAAGACAAGATAATGCAACATAAAGTGCTCTCCTTGCTCCTTTTAAGAGTTATTGCTCCCATTTATACAGGTATTGACTTCAAACTGACTGATAATTTCCAATCTAAGGTGCCATTAGCTTTGCGGATTAAGGTAGCTTCTCTTCGAGGAACTCTGCGGGTGCAGATAAAGCCACCCCCTTCGGATCAACTGTGGTTTGGTTTTACATCAATGCCTGAAATAGATTTTAAACTGGAGTCATCTGTTGGTGATCACAAAGTCACTAGTGGACACATTGCTTCATACCTAATAAACCGTTTCAAGGTATTGAATTTCTCAGCAGCAGTTCTTTCTTGTTTACTACAGTATTGAATTGTTGTTGTGTTGGTCAATCTTTCTAAAATGCAGTAGAATAGGGATGCATACTCTGTGGCTTTGTTTTGCATTAAAACTTCAGTTTAACTTTCAAGAGTTGTATGAGGCAGGTTGACAAACTTTTGATTTGGTTTTCGGTCTGAAGTTTGTTTCATATTTTCTTCATTCTTCATGTTAGAATTTTTAAATTTGAGGTCATTTTATGGTTGCGCTGTAGGTCAAACCCATTTCCCTGGCGCGGTGATAATTTCATTTTGGCATTGTTGCTCTCCCTATTATATGCTTAGGCTGCATATGCATTCTGAGCACAAAAGGAGAGAAAGCACATTTGGACATGGAATATGTCATAACTCTTTTGCGCTGCATCTTTTTCTAATATTGGCATCAAGAGTTATTCAAGTGCTCTCTTTCTAGTCGTTCTGCCCCGTTAAGTGCATACACAGCAAAGTTCATGAGCATTCCTGACTTGTTTGCTCTCCTGTTGTATAGACCTCGATACGTGACACCATGGTGCTTCCTAACTGCGAGAGTTTAAACATTCCATGGATGCTAGCAGAAAAGAATGACTGGGTTTCACGAAAAGCTGCTCCTTTCATCTGGCTTGGTCAAGAAGGCACCAAAGATCCGATGCCCATGATTGAGAAGCCCTGTTCTCAACCAGTTGAGGCGAAACCGCAGACTGACTTAAGTAGGCAACCATCAAGTGGTCATTCTGAAAGCAAGCAACCATCGAGTGGTCATTCTGAAACCAAGCAACCATCGAGTGGTCATTCCGAAAGCAAGCAGCAAAAGCTAAACAATGCAGAGCCTGAGCAGACATCAACCAGCAAACTGACAGGGTCACCGGGACCTACAAATTCAAGCAACCTTCAAAAGCGGAGCATATCTTCACAAGATTTGACAACCCCATTATTACTGAATGATGAGCCCCATGATGACTCCCGACGGAACGGAGAGACTCCAGTGGCCGGTTTGCCGTCGAGGTCTGTAATTATAACAGAGAATCGTGATCAGACAATGGAACATGATGATGTGAGGCCAAAGAGGACGGGAACGAGGTCTGTAATTATAACAGAGAATCGTGATCAGACAATGGAACATGATGATGCGAGGCCAAAGAGGACGGGAACGAGAGCGAAGATGTTTGAACTGGGTAAAAAGATGGGTGAGAAACTCGAACGTCAAATTGAAGAAAAAAAAAAGCACTTCGTCGAGAAGATGCGTGGACCAACGTAGAGAGATAAATCCAGAATTTAGGCTGCAGGTAAAGTGGGATTATGAAATCAAATACAGAAAGCAACATTGTCCAGCCGAGAGGAGCCCAAGTCATATAGCTTTTTAGCTGCAATAGTCACCCCATCTATTCTTCACTCTTGACATTGTAGGAGTATATATAATTAGGAGTTTCTTCATTTACTTGGTGAAATCTATCTAGTCACCCAGTGCGGCCGGAACGGGAGACCGCCGCTCAGTTGGTGATAAATACAAGCCGGGGACTGGCCCGGGATTGATTTAACACAGAACTGTAGGACATCTGGTGCTCCAATTTGAAATGCTCAAAGATAATTCTGATTTATAGTCAGCTTATGCATAGTGAGATTCATGCTCCGAAGGCACCGATTTGAAGATTCGTGGCGGTATTTCTTTGTCTTTTTGCTGTTACTCGTTTACGATGAGAAAGATTATTGCCAACGCTTGTGTGATTCAAGATAGGAAAAGGAAAATTGGGAATTTCATGGAAAGAACGTCTAGTCGTGAGCTTTGAACGCCACCGATGTGAGGAATAAGATGCGGGAACTCTTCCCACCTCTTGGGCGAGACAAGTTACCTTTAGCTAGGAGCCTCTTTTCCTTCTGCCAAGCTCGACTTGCATGTGATCTGGAGCGATGGGCAATCAAACAACTATCCCTTATACCTCTTGGAGTATCCGGTGACATATCCACTAAGGTAAGGGTCCTGCTGGGCGTTTCAGCAATTCAACTTCCAAACCCAAGTTGGTCTCAAAATTACCACATTAAGTTTGAGGTTTTTTGGGGGTCAGGCCTATCCCTTGCAAACTTGACGTCATCCCCACCTTCCTCTAGTATATCATTGGCAATCTCTTGTGAGTGCGGCAATATCACAAAAATTCTAAATTGATACATTTTTAACAAATTTATCTGAAATTAATATTTTGACTATCAAAAATCCTAAGTCGGTATACTATCGACAAATTTACCTTATACTAGTCCTATGTCAATTTCCTTTAAATTTTAATATCATATTATTGAATTGAATAACACATGATAATCGACTAGTGTACTAGTTTGGGATTATACTTTCTATTTATTACAGCTGTACCTATTTTGTGGTTTTTTTTTTATGTTATTAATCTAATCTAATTGAAGGTAAATTTGTTATAAATATACAAGTTCGGGGTTTTTGATCAAAAAATTAATTTGGATAAATTTATTACAATTGTACTAACTTAAGTTTTTTTATGGTCATTTGTGGTAAATTTTTTATCAATGTACCAATTTGGATTTTTTCATGGTATTGACTCAAAAATATATAATTCAAAAAATATTTTTCAAAAAAAATATTATTTGAAATAATTATAAAACGAAAAAGGCTTTGATTATGAATAATTTTTATAACCTAATGATAATTTAAAGAAATGTTTTTCGGACTATTCTTTTTTTTTTTACGACACTAGATGCTAACGGCCCCGCTTAGATCAATCTGTCTATAAACCCTGAACCTCTCTCTCTCTCTCCGGGGGGTCAAGGTTTCAAACAGGGGAGGACGCAGGGATGTCGAAGTCTTGCAAGGGCCTGGCTATGGAGCTCGTCAAGTGCCTCAGCGAATCCGATTGCGTCAAGGTTTGATCTCGCCTCTTGATTTGACCGTGCTCTCTCGGTGGGGCTTCTGATGGCTTTTCATTGTGGGGTGGTGAGTTTTGCAGTTAGAGAAGCGATCGTACAGGGAATGCGCTGGGGAGAAGAGCCCGTCCATTTCCAGCGAGTGCGTGGGGTTGAGGGAGACTTACTTCAATTGCAAGAGAGGCCAGGTCTCTCTCTCTCTCTCTCTAATTTCAGCTTTCCGGGCTCTGTTGAATCGTAATTAAGTGGAGAGGTCGCACGTCATGATGCATTCTTGATTATGAAATCGGAAGATGCGGGTTCGCGTCCTTTGGGCGTGATTGAGGTCGGGAATTTGTTCCTGGATGTTTCTGCCGTTCCTTAGCTGAATATAGCGGCACTGCAGCAAGAATTGAGTTTGCAGGAACAATTCTTTAAAGATTCCTCGAGTTTTTTGATGCTGAAGTAGTTGCCCTTTGTGGGTATGGATTCAATTAGGAGTTTTCGTTTGAATAGGTGGTTTTCTTGTACAGCAAAATGCGAAGTGTTTGGTGGGGACTGAGCTGTTTGGAGAGGTACAGGGAAACGTAGCTTGGGAAATGAGTCTCTTTGAGGATGGATGCTATTCCATGCCATCACTTTGCTGTTATGTCCGTTGGTCAATGAAGTCATGTTAAGATCGCACGTTGGCCCTGAGAAGTTTGATTGATTACTGGAAGTTCCCAGCATGGTATGGTTTGTTTTTGTTGGCCATGCAGACTAAATATCTCGAGTGGTTCCAGCCCTTGAGCTGACTTTCCCTCCCATTTTTCGGTACTCACAATAGCAAAGCAAGTTGGGGACTGTTCTTGGATGAGGGGCGTCATTATCTTAAGGCCACTTGTGAAACATCGTTAAGTATAGATCTTCTCCTAGTGTGCTTGCTACATGGTTTGATTCGTGGCAACTATTCCCATTTCTCTGACTATTCACAGACATGCTCAGTCAATTTTCTAGTTAATTTTTGAAACTTGTGTGATGTTGTTGTTCTTAGTTTTGTAACGGGGTCAACAAGTTAAGTTTGGAAGGGTTAAATGACTGATGGATGTCAGACGGTGGCAGAGAGAAATAGAGACACCCATGTGGATTTGGGGTGTCCATTCTATTTTCAGAGAGAGAAATCGTGAAGGACTAGAACTGGTTAATTTTAGTTCTTAGTGAGCTTTAGTCACACAAACACTTGTAAGTCAGTTCATTCTTGTTGGAACCTTCCTTGGTGGCCAAGATAAATGGATTTACCTAAGTGTTTCTTTCTTTTGTTTGTATATTTGTATGTGTGTATCTTTGGGGGTTGGGGGGGTGTTTAATGTGGCGACTTGTTGAAAATTCATTATGCTGATAGGTACAGCCTACAAGGGCAAAAAGAGTATGATATGATTTCCATGAGAGGAGCTGAACATGGTGGTTCTTATGTCAGTGAAATATTTGTAAGCAATGTTCCTCTCTAACTCCTCGTTTAATTTTTTGCCCAGGTTGACATGAGAGCAAGGATTCGAGGAAACAAGGGCTACTGACTGCTGTTCTTGCAGTTGTTTTGCCAACTTATGGAATATTTGATGTAAGAGTACCTCAATTCATGATGTCTGATTGGAGCTTGGTTGAATCTGAAGACTGTTAATATCATCAAATTCCTTTTTAATTTCCATGTGTTCTTTTCTTCATTGTCTTGATAATTGTAAGTCACTAGCTTTATATTATATATATATATATGTATTTTTTTTTTTTTTTGTGGGGGGACCAGGGGGGGGGGGGTTGCGAGGCTTTGCTTTGTAGGAGGAGCCATAGGAAGACTGCTGAACTTGGTGATCATATCTTATTAACGATTCTGTGGTTTATTTCTTACATTGATGATGAAACAGGATCGAATCAGCACAGATTTAACTCTGCACAACCTTATCTTCAACCCAGTTTCCTTTCTCCTGATGTTTCCGTGTTATTGCGGAGTCAAAACATACATTTTACAAGCGTGGGAATCGATATCAGCTGAGATTTGTCCCTTGATTGAACCTTGGGTGGAATGCTGCACCAAAAATGAGTAATTTTTTGTGAGCACAGTTCATCAAATAAACAAGTAGGTTTGGTTCTGAAGTCTCACCATCCACAAGTCTCTTGCATTGACTACTGTCGTAGATTTGAGACCAATGTCGGACCAAGAGGCAGTGACTGTAGCTCTGGATGAACCTCTGTTCCATAAAACCACTGCTACCTTGTTCCCACTGAGGGGACCTGCCCAAACCTACATTGTTTCAGAATGCACAATTGTTAACTTTGTAAGATTCTGCTACGAATGATAGGATGAACAACATTTTTCGAAAGATAACTTCATGTAATCTATTAGTGACCCTGGTATTCACTCTGTATGACTATTTTGGATTGTCATAATATGTGTGATTGCATGCTGGGAATATCCTTTTAGGTCGTGAACAAAAAGTTAAAAAACTGAAGCCAGAATATTAGGTTGGTTAACTGGATAATCAACCTTGTTGTTGATGCCATCGCTTTGATGGATACAATACTTACATAACTTTTGTAACTTCTAATGATTTAATTGAATTTGCATAAGTATAGGATCTATCACCCATTTTCTGGTGGTCTTGGCTGCTGCTATAAATTTTTTGGCGTATTAACTTGAACAAATGAGGAGGCATTGACGCATTAGCACTCCTAAGTATAGACAACTTGCAAATTATTACAATTGATTTGCTTTCAAATGTCTGCAAAGGGCCTATGCATTGCAAACCATCACATTTTGATATTGATAATTGATGTAGAGAATATGCAATGTTGCTTTTAGCTGTACTATGATAGATTTACTAGTTTCCGGGTACTGCTATTAATGCAAGGAAGGATGATCATACTGAAGAAAGTTTACCTCAAGATTGCCATCTGACTTAACCTTTTTCCCCTGAACGCCAAGGCTATCTGAAAAGAGTAAAAATGCTTTCAGCATTTTCTGGGGAATAATTCGTCGTGGCTATTCTATGAAACAAAATTTGTTAGTACCTTGATTAACAGCAATGACTTCTTTGTTGCTCAGCAGCATCAGGGTCGTGCTGTCCATTGATCGCACATCACAACCAATCAACAACGGAGCCTGTTCAGAAGGCCAAAAAAGAAAAAAAACTCAGCGAAAACGTGTCTTAGGTGCCTTTTTATTTCAATATATGTCTTGTTCATACCTTGACCAATGCCCATATGCTGAAATGCGAACGGTATTCTTCCGTGGTCATTCCACCATTTCCAACTTCAAGCATGTCAGGATCTGAACACATTTCAATTCCAAAGTAACTTGTTGATTGTTCATCTTCAAAGTTCCTTTCTTTCAATCTCTCTGTTCGATTTTCAAAACTATAAAAAAAAAAAAAATGATGAACTTCCTTACCATTCCATCCTCCAGGTCCAGCATAAGATGCCCATTTATCATTCTGATCAGCCCGAGATGTCATGCTGATGCAAAGAGAAAATTCCCGTAGCTTATTCATCAAATCAAAAGTGAAGTTGCAAGAACACGAGCTGAAAAGATCGGAGAGTTGATCATTTCATTGGTTTATGTAGACAGAAACTAATTCCCGGCTAGTGAAACTTAATCATAGGCTTCAAGATTGTTCCATTCCATTATGCAGAGAGATTTGAAAATCAGACCCCTTTTCTTTTCTGATTACATGCAGCAATTAGGACACGAAGCAGATATTATGCTCATATTCAGTCACCTGTCCCAGTTGTCGGAAATATCTCCAGTCGTTCTCCAGCTATTCCCTATGGACGAAGCCCAAGTTGCAGGGTCTTCTTGTCCCCTGAAATTGTGGTGCAAAAAAGTGAATTCTCTCTTGCTTATGTCGATAAACGCAAATAATGGATGAGATAATTTATCCTGCAAAAATCTCAACTCACCATTCACAGAGAGAGAAGAAGATTTTTCTTCCAGAGTTCAACAGGGCTTTGCTCATGACTGGGTACCTATAGCAAAGTAGTTCAGTCGGGAAAAGACAAGCTCAGCATTGACTAGTAGCGGCAAAACCACTTTCAAAATTCTGCTAAATAGATTTGGTATATTATGTTATGTCGTAAATGAGGATATTCAGCAGCCACAGCGTGAAAAAATCAGAAAAAAACTGGGTACCTTTCCTTGGGACTCGTACCAGGATTGTTACAATTATCATACTTCAAGTAATCAACCCCCTACAGATAGAAAACATCGGGGCAAGCGAGTGCGTGAGTGAGTGGGACAATGCAGACTAATAATGGCTCAATTCTTCAGATACTATTGAATTCTACCCAGGAAGCAAAAGTTTTCGCATCTTGCTCTTCATGACCGAGCGATCCGGGCATCGTTTGACTGCATGTTTGAGATCTACAGAAGGAGGCCAGATTGAAATTTATATGGTAATGAAAAGATGGTGTTTTCTTTTCCTGTTCTCTTTCGCCCAATGTAATGAACTTAAAAGGACTTGCTTTAGTTAATGTTATGGCCATACCCTGCATCTGAGTAAATCCCAAGCTTGAGCCCTTTGCTGTGAACATAATCAGCTAGTGCCTTGATCCCAGATGGAAATGCTGAAGCCTTGGCAACCAAATTACCCTGCCACAATCATTGAATTTCCCTCTTTTTTATAACTATGACCAATTTAATACTCTTATCATACGGGCAGCAAGACAAGATATAGGAGTGTACCTGAGAGTCTCTGTTAAGTTCACCCCAGCAATCATCTTTAAAAGGAAAAAAAGTAGAAACAATAAAAATTCAGACAATGCTTTATACAGGTAATGATTCTAAATGGGCAGAAACATGTCAACCCACCTAAGTTTACATACTGGTATCCTCGTGCAGCAAGTCCTGATGAGACCATCGCATCCGCTGTGACATTCAAAGAAAGTGGTATTAAGTAACTGAGCAGGACTAAATCGTGCTATGTTTTCGATCGATTCCACTGGCGCAGTTTAATCTAGTTACCTGTTTGCTTTATCAAATTTTCGTTGATATTACAGTGAAAGTGGTTCCAGCTATTCCATCTGTCAGAATAAAATTGCCCAAATCAGATAGAACATCAGCTAAAAAATTAGTATCCCATTTCATCTGGTGTAAAACGCCTCTTGGAATTCCATAGAAGCAATTATATGCGTTGAACGCAACATTATGTGCTAACGCAAGAAACAGCATTTCTTCTTGTTTGCAAGAAAATGGCGAAAAAGACGTCACACCATGATTAGATTCTCTAAAAACAATGCAATAATAATATAGTACACTCCAAAGTCCAAATAAAGTGTACAAAACTATATAATAAAGGCCACGGGAGGTTTATGCACGCAAAGGTCATGGATCGCGTGAAACTTTTTGTCTCATTTGATGCCCCAAAGTTCAAATCCAAATGTAATGTGTCGGCTAAAATAAACCATATGGAAACAACAGCTTGCAAGATCTGTTTTCTTTTTTTGTATTTAGAGCTCTCAACTGCTCCCTGACATTAGTGACTTAATCATCTGTTAGATGATCATCATGGGATGCCAATAAACTGCAATTCCAGTAATCATTTAGTGTGCAGATCTAATTATCAGCTCTCTAATGTCTTCTTCTACTTCTCGTTGCAAATGAAATCCTACTTGACTGAATGAAAAATCACATGACTGTCCACAAATAAGCAAAGATTCATTCATGGATCCATTTCATGTTGGAAAAAGCATGACTAAAAAGTTAAGTGAAAAATTGAGAAAAGTGGCATGTCTAGTCTCGTGCGAGTCTCGCATAATTGATGGAAAACGAGAACATTATGACTATACTAATCCAGGCCAAAGAACAGAAAGGTTAGTATCTTCTTTCTTCATATTCCAATCATGATTAGTTCTGTCCATTGGATCAATCAGTTCCATCGCAAGAAGGTTAACGAGAGAGAAATGAGTAGTTAATCTCATACCCCATTTGAGGAGTCAAACCGAGCCCGTTCTTGAGAAGCTTTCTTCTGATTCCATCTCTCGCATGGAGCAGGTCCATGCCAACGCCCGTTGTTGGCCGTCCGGCAGAGACCACACCAGCATACAGAACGCACGCAGCTATCACCAACACAACTCCAACAGCGGACCGCCCTCTCGCATTAAATGAAGTAGCCATCACCCGAAGTCGCTTCCCTCCCAAAGCAAACAAAAGTATGCAGTTAGATACTGAAGAAGCCAGAAGGAGAAATCGGTCCTATTTATATGGATTAAAAGGTGGAATACCGTCAAGATAACAGCTCAGCTTTCAACTAAAAACCGACAACAACTAAAAAAATCCAAAAGAAATTGAATGTGAGGAGCTTGCCATTCTTCATCTCGTTTTCATCGTAGTTTCTAATATATTAATGGGATGATTGAACGTCGGACATCTGTGCATATACAGACTTTTCTTTTCCCTCCATTCACATGAACCAAAACACTACCGTGGTCGTGACGCTCGAATTGTTCAAAGTCATCTGTTTCTTTTATCTTTCTTAGGTTTTGTGAGGGAGATCAAATGGACGTGAAGCTGATGCTTACTTTATTCTGATAATCTGAGAGATTAGGTCAGAAGGTTTTGTCAAGTCTTCACGTTCGGCTTCCTTGTCGACAACAACTAAAAAAAATCCAAAAGAAATTGAATGCAAGGAGCTTGATATTCTTCATCTCGTTCTCATCGTAGTTTCTAATATATTAATGGGATGATTGAACGTCGGATATCTGTGCATATACAGACTTCTCTTTTCCCTCCATTCACATGAACCAAAACACTACCGTGATCGTGACGCTCGAATTGTCCAAAGTCATCTGTTTCTTTTATTTTTATTAGGTTTTGTGAGGGAGATCAAATGGACGTGAAGCCGACACTTGCTTTATGCTGATAATTTGAGAGATTAGGTTAGAAGTTTTTGTCAAGTCTTCACGTTCGACTTCCTTGTCGGCACACCGAACCTTGCTCATCAGGGAACCTCGAGATCTTGTCTGACTAAATCTTTTTCTTAGTCCAATGATGCAGCCACTCGTTAAAGAACGAAACCAATCAAAGGATTGTCAAGAACAGGAGATGGGGTCATCTACTTTTTCTATCTGGGTGCCCAGTTTCCATCGTTTTGACGATTAACTAAGCTTTAACAAGTTGCCATGAAGCTTCCCTCGACCCCCAAAGCGACTGCAACTTCATCTTTCTAGCGACTGTAGAAGCTTCGCATAACTTCTGTAACGGGTTAGTCGAACGATCAACTCGACATAGTCCTCTTTGGCACGAGAGCCCGCGCCTTTTGTGACTATATCTTTCCCTACAGATTAGCCGGTAAAAGACGACAAAGCATTGCGAACGTCGGCTCCGTTGCCATGCATGTTTATGAGCAGAAACACGCGTCTTATCAATTTCAGGCCACAGCTTGCGTCTGATGTCATCGCGAACGTCGTCTCCCAACACATTACGCGTTCGATCGAGACTGTAAATGGCGGAATATGTTTTTGTTTGGTTTATGTGATTTGTCTGACCCTTTCTTCCTGTGCATTCTATCGTTTGCATGCGACAGATTGCGTTTGATGTCATGCGGATGGTCGGACTCGGGACTTTGTCATCGAATTCCATCGACCTTTTCGACGGGGAAACGCTATATAGAGGCGAACCGAGAAGCGAACAAAAACGCGATGTCGTCGTCATCTTTGTTTGACTCCGAACTCGTATGCGTTTTGAATGGATTCATCTTACGCCATTTTGATAAGGATCTCCAGAGATGAGTAGACCTTCAAGTCAAGCGAGCAAGGGTCGTCTTCGCTTCGAAAGACGTGGAGCTCATTGAAGCAGGGCCTCTGTCGATTCAGATGGTTATGGATCATGGTGGATGAGATGACACGTCAATCGCGAAAGTTAAATATTCGATAGTATTAAAAAAATGAGGTCCGTGCATTAATACAATATAGAGTTAATATCATGAAAAACTATAAATCAATACATTAATATCAAAATTTATCCCAAACTAAATTTTTTAAATGTAAAAAAACCTCAAAATCGGTAGACTTGTGATAAATTTACTTTTCGTTTAATAAATTGTACTATCAAATGCTGAGTTGGATGACACATCACAATTGACGAATGTATCAATTTTGGGTTTTATCCTATGTTTGTCACAAGTGTCTAAATTTGTGGTTTTGATAGTATTAATTATATATATTATCATAAATGTACCATTTTAGAACTTTTGGTGATCAAAAAGTTAGTTTGGAATAAATTAGTTACATGTGTACCGGTTTGAAGTTGTTTGTGACTAACCCTACTATAGATTACCAATGAAGTGAATATATAAAAATCATTAAGCAAGGGACATGAGTTCAGTAACTCCTTCTCAAGTTGCAGCTAATTGAACACCGCATCATCCTTTGTTTTATTTGGTTATTAAAGTAATGATAATGCATTGTTTGACAAGATGCTCATTATTTGAAACAACCTTTTGAGATTATACTCATCCGAGTCATAACCCACTTTGAGAACCATATCTCGTTTGGAAGGAAAAGGAAAATAGGTAATCTGCATTTCATTCATTAATTGAATATTTTTGTCACACCCCAAATCCTGTAAGGACAAGGGAGTGACACGGCTGTCCTTCTTGCTCAAAGAATGTAGCCTTAAACTATATCCACATATCTAGCTCCCAAAAGTCCCCGCAATGACGCTCTCACTCTAACAGCCACTACCTGAAGGATCTGAAAATATCATAAGAGGAAAAGAATGAGTTATCACGGCTCAGTGAGTAACACATTTCTTCCAAGCGGAACGGGAAAATACTATGCACATTTACAATACCACATAATCCACTTTAACATAATATATATATACTAAAAATATCTCAAGAATTAACAAAATAGATACCAATGGTCAAATCCATTGGTCAATCTCATCAAACACATGCCGATAGTTTATTCCATTGGCTAAACTCATCAAAACACAGGTCAATGGTTCATTCCATCGACTAAACTCAAATCAAGTATCAATGGTCCATTCCATTGACCAAACTCGGGCTCAAATATCCAACCATGATCACGCTTAACGCCCGTGACAAGATGATCAAGATTCCCCCTTTGGTTAGGTCTCCACTTATTATAAGCCGGTGGCTCGGCCCACAAAGGTATCTTAAACTAGTATGTGCATATCTACACACCCTTCAGGGTTCACAGAGACATTGAGCATCAACCAATAATCTACAATATAATCAATATCATCTTACAATTCAAGCATTTAATAAATATGGAAATGCTTTGTATAAACCATAAACTTTCCAAGATCCTTTGATAAAGATTTCGCAAACCACTTTCAGGCAAATATTCCAACTAAAATCAAATTACAGTTTCCTCATTTAAATAACAAATGGTAGTAAAAGCCCAATTCTGTTTTTTTATGCGTCAAAGAATGCTCATTTTCAATTAATAATATATATTACTCATAATATCTTTCAAATATGAGTTTAAAATACAAAGAAGAAATAGTATCATTCACTTGGGAAAAATCAAAAACCAACTATGGCAATTTCCCGAGCCATTGCACTCAAATTCCTAATAATTAACCCAAGAATAATATCAAAAGACCGAGTAAATGGACACTCTAAAGAATGACTTGGCTATACTACGCCTATTTATCGATAACACGACACCTACGCACCAACGGAAAGTTCACCTCAAATGGAAACCTATTGTTATCCGCGAGACACAGTCATGCACTCAAGCCAACTTATAGTCATTAGAAAACCCTTTTGATGCACTACAACAACCCCAACTCAGTCGCCTCAAAATCTTGCCGAAAACAGCAGAAAATCAGTCCCGAATCTACTATTCGGAATAGTGGCAGAATGCGCGCCAAACTTAAAAATTCCGTTCTAGACAAACCGCAAGCTCAAATTGAGATTCGCAAAATGCTATAGCTTCATAAAATCTTAAATTATCATTCCCATAAAATTTTTTTTTTTTTTTTTTTTGTGACCCAGGGAACCCTGCACCCTGCACCCCGCCGACAGCCGGGGGAGTAAACCCTGGGGGCCACACGTGCTAGCCACCACACACGTGAAACCAGTTAAGTCACTCTATGACGAAGTTGAGATTCGAACTCTCGACCTTTTACGAGAGGAAGAGAGCTCGAACTAGCAGCGCCACCCAAGTGGGTGATGTCATTCCCATAAAAATTCGTAGCTCAACAACTCAAAAATCGGACTTCGCCACACAAACTCTCACTAATTGCGAATTTCAAGCCCTAATTAGGATTATTCCTTTCCAAGGATGATTAGATGACTTAATCACTTACCGGCACCATGGAATGGTGTTAAGATGAGATGTCGAGGCGTTCGTGGTGAGAACGTGGGAGTTTCGCCTTGTTTTCCCTTTTTCCTTCTTCTCTTTTCTTCCCTTCTCTTCCTCTCTTTTCTCGTTATTTCTGTTCTATTTCTATTATGTCTTTTGCAGCTCACTTGAATGCAACAAGAAAAAGGAATAAAAGATGGGTTGGGTTGACTTTAAAGAGAAAAAGAGATAGGCTGAATTGGCCTATATATTACAATTTTAGTCCATAATCAAAAGGAGACCCGATTCACCTATGTAGCATAGTCATTTTCGCAACTTAGATAAGAGGGGATTGGAGTCTTTTCTTTCGAAAGTCCAACAAAATGCTATTAATCTTAGGAAGACCCTAAAGTAAATTGCCCAATGTTTTCAAATCAGTCCAAATCCGTACCCTGGGGGCCACACGTGCTAGCCACCACACACGTGAAACCAGTTAAGTCACTCTATGACGAAGTTGAGATTCGAACTCTCGACCTTTTACGAGAGGAAGAGAGCTCGAACTAGCAGCGCCACCCAAGTGGGTGATGTCATTCCCATAAAAATTCGTAGCTCAACAACTCAAAAATCGGACTTCGCCACACAAACTCTCACTAATTGCGAATTTCAAGCCCTAATTAGGATTATTCCTTTCCAAGGATGATTAGATGACTTAATCACTTACCGGCACCATGGAATGGTGTTAAGATGAGATGTCGAGGCGTTCGTGGTGAGAACGTGGGAGTTTCGCCTTGTTTTCCCTTTTTCCTTCTTCTCTTTTCTTCCCTTCTCTTCCTCTCTTTTCTCGTTATTTCTGTTCTATTTCTATTATGTCTTTTGCAGCTCACTTGAATGCAACAAGAAAAAGGAATAAAAGATGGGTTGGGTTGACTTTAAAGAGAAAAAGAGATAGGCTGAATTGGCCTATATATTACAATTTTAGTCCATAATCAAAAGGAGACCCGATTCACCTATGTAGCATAGTCATTTTCGCAACTTAGATAAGAGGGGATTGGAGTCTTTTCTTTCGAAAGTCCAACAAAATGCTATTAATCTTAGGAAGACCCTAAAGTAAATTGCCCAATGTTTTCAAATCAGTCCAAATCCGTACCAGGTCCGGCAAAGACTCCCATCGAACCATCGCAGCCACCTCCTTCATCGACAATTTTTCATCTCTTGCACGCTATTTTTACTCTCGAACGTGGATGACTCCACTTAGAAACCAGTGGGGGAAAATAAGATTAATATCATTTCGATTGCCTCAAACTCTCTGTTCTCTTCATCTTCCTAGGGTGAATTTCACTGTGGAGATCTGACTTAGGATGGAGCGATTTGGGATTTACATCATGTTTTAGCATTCAATTCCGTGTTCAGTGCTCCAACTCCCCACTCGGATTCAACGTGCAGACAATCGTAATTAATGACTCACTTATAAAATAGTTTATTCCCCATGACGGTGGGAGATAGGGATAATTTTAGGGGCATATGCTAATATTAGAAGTAGAAACTGATGTCGAAATGCCAAAAAACTGCACTCATGGCCAGTCACCTTGGAGATGCTTTTGGAGATCTGTGAGTGTGTTTAAGCTTTAATTTGTCAAATGATAGAAAGAAAATCCAAGTTTTCTTCTTATCGCCCGGGGCATGACCATAATTAGGGGAGCTAGCACAATAGTCCATAGCCATAGCCACCCACTTAACTCTGAGTTTCTCAAGGTAGAAATCAAACTCCAGCTATCGATTTCCAAGCCGAAAGCAATGATACAAATAATCCTCGAACTTTGACTTAATATATAATTTTGTCCTTAAATTTTTAATTTGTTTAATTTGATCCATGAACTGTAGTTCAATGTGTAATATAGTCTTTGAACTTTTAGTTTATATAATGTAGTCCCTAAACTTTTGGTACATGTTCAATATAGTCCATCAACTGTATGAAAATATTCAATATAGTCCATTTTCATAAATTCAAGATCAAGGACTACATTAAATATTTTCATAAAGTTTAGAGATTATATTAAAAATTCGGGGACTACATTAAATAAATTAAAAGTTCAAAGACAACATTGAATAAATTGAAAGTTTATGGACAAAATTGCACATTGAGTCAAAATTTAAAGACTGTTTGTTAACATTATCCCTTGTCAAAAAAACAAGTTGCAACTTCCTCTCTAAAAAGAGAAAGCAATTGCTTTTTATAAATCTCTTCAATTTGTATCCAATGACTACTGCATGAAATCGTTCATGTTTCTCTCCTTTTTGTCAAGTTGTTGATTTTCCGCAGTCATTCTCCGTAAGAAATTTGCGATAAACATATTTGGGAAGTACCTCAAGGAATCCACTCGGTCTAGAAAAATTAAAACAAGTTGCACACACAAAACATGCCACTACAATATAAATTGATCTTTCAACTCTTAACCAAATCAATCACAGACTCATAAAATGTTCGACTACCTCGTAAATTAAGTAAGACAGGAGCCAAAGTCAAATATAGGGTTATTTATGTTGGTGAAGTAACGATGCGAACTTATGTTGTTTGTGTGATTCACATACGTCCGCATGTCCCAGTTGCCCACTAAAGTCACCTCATGGAATCAAATCAATCTCGTATTGTTCTGCTTTGGATTATGGTTGGCTGAGCTTATCATGTCGGCTGAAAAAATTGAGTTCAACTTACAAATTTCAAGAAAGATAATTAAGCAACCAAATAGCGGGCGCGGGAAACGAAGAGGGCACTAGATATTGCCTTCTCGACAAAAAGTAAGAGGAACTGGTGCTGTCCTAAACCCGAACCGCAGAATACAAGGTTGAGACCGAGAAGCTCAACCCCTTTTTGGTCCATCCTTTACGTTGATTCTACGTACGATGAGCCAATCAGTCTAGCTTCTCTAGCTTCACAAATCATGCATGTTTGATCAAGACCCCCCTTCATGTAGCATTGACCCATGTATTCTGCATCATGTCTGTATGCACGTTCAGATTCACTGAGATGAAATGAATCACAAGGTTGATAGCATATGATGAGAGAGAATTCCGTCATCCACATGATCGGTTTTCGATCCGGTCCGATTTCAAGATAAAGCTAGGAACCGGTCCAGAAGGACCGGTATCCAAATTCTAAGACCATGACCAGACTGACCGGTTCTGGAGCTGGATTGACCGACCGGTCCGATCCGGTGGAACTAGTAACTTTGCTTTTTGACCAAAGATTAGTTGATATTGCAAAACATTTTCAAAGGCAACCCACTTCTTTCATGCATTAATTTATCCGTATGAAAGAGCAAGAGTTTCTTAAAACTCTTAAGAATTTTCTTGTATTTTTTTTTTCTAATTCTTAAGAAATTTAAAATATATTTATTTTTGTATATATGAAAAAGTACCGATCCAATTGGTTCGGTTCCCAACTTGGAATCGGGAATTGGACTGATTGGCCGCCGGTTGCAAGAATGGGAACTGGGAACCGCCCAAGACCAATCTAGTCCAGTCTGGGTGGTTCCTAGATTGGACGGTTTTCGTTGCATACCCTTACTCAAATCGTCTTTCTCATCTCTAGACTTAATATTTTATCCTTAAAATTGTGTTTTTGTTGAGAGTAGCTATGACGAAAGACCTTTCACCAAAAGTTAGATCTTTGGATTTTAAAAATGGATAGAATTATGTAGCGTTTCAGAAAGAAAATAATAGATGTGATTGTACTATGAACTAAGGATAATAAAAAAATCCAAATAAAAAATCCATAAAGTAAATTGTCTTTTTATCAAATACTAAATGTAAACATATTTAATCGAGAAGCAATTGAAAGCTAAAAATATTTAAAATTAAGACCTCCTTCTATGATATCATTCTAAAGGTAATGATATCATTCTAAAAGATAAAAGGCGCTATTAGATGAAGATATGTTTTATTATTTAAACAATCGAAATATTGATTATTTTGGCCTTTTATAACTTCATACAAGAAATTAACCGTTCAGAACAGTTATTATTCGATTTCTAAATGCTATCCTGCGATTCCAGGCTTCTACTTGATCTGCGGTGCTTATAACCGCACGTTCCTACCCGTAAACCTATGTAGATTGCTGGTTTGCAATAGTGATGCAAGAATAGTTTGCCGATTTGTAGTAGTGACCCACAACTGTCACGTCGACGACGACGCACCGTGAACTTTCACCGATTTGTAGAAGTGCTGTGTGGAATCATTGCTGATTGCTGGTGCACTGGCTGTGATGTTCTTGCCAATTTTTTCAAGTGGTGTTTGCTCATTTGCTTAGCAGCTCCCCTAGAAATGGTATTTTGTCACACATACGAATTAGCCATTGCAGTTGCATTGCGCTTTCCTCGCGGATTCTGTTTAATAGAAGAGCAAGAACCTTCAAAACTAAGCAACAGCCCAGCAAAAACCCTAAAGCACAAGTCCCACATCCAACTTTACAGAAAAGAACAAGACAAGTAGTCCTCTCTTACATTTCATGTCCTAAAGAGAAATCCAAATCATAAACAGAGACCAAGACTCTCAAGAACCCCTAGTAATCCTCAGGAGCCAACGGCTGGTGAAGAGGATGGTGCGGTGCCTCGGTTGGTATCACCATGAACTCGTAGATCAGCCCGGCGAGCCCGCCTCCAATGAACGGCCCCAGCCAGTAGATCCAGTGGTGCCTCCACCTCCACCCCACGAGTGCCGGCCCGAAGGCCCTCGCCGGGTTCATGGACGCCCCATCGAACGGCCCGCCCACCAGGATGTTCGCCCCGAAGATGAACCCAATTGCCAGGGGCCCGATGATCCCGAGGCTCCCTCGTTTCGGGTCGATCGCAGTCGCGTAGAAAGTGTACACAAGTGTGAACGTCAACAACGCCTCCAAGAGGAGCCCCCTCAATTCGCCTTCTCCAGAGGCCAAGATGAGCCCGAGCGGTCTCTGCAAGAGGAGCATTGCGATTTTCGAATTAATCGTTAAATCAGTGCACAAAAGAAAATTGTCATAAAATCGTCTATCAATAGCTTATATGGGTAATTAGTACCTCTAGGAGAGTTGCCAATAAACATCATCAACATTACTAATTCAAACAACATAGTCGACATCTATCGGTAAAAGTTTTCCTATGGAAAGGCACATAAAATATCGTACCATTCCTGCAGTGATTAGCCTCAACAGCAGCGTGGCGACTATAGCACCGAGGAGCTGAGCGATCCAATAATATATGGCCCTGACCAGCGAGATCCGGCCTCCTACCAGCGCCCCGAAGGTGACGGCTGGGTTGACATGGCCGCCGGAGACATGGATGCTGGATGCAACAGCGGCAGAGAGCGATAGAGCGGACGCAAGTGCAATCACTATCAAACTGGTAGCTGTTGTGCCGGTGTCCGTGTACATCTTATCTGAAAAAGAAAAAATTGAGAAGGGGAAGAAAATCGCAATCCTCAGACATTCATTCCCCGGATGAAAGAACCACATATCAAATCTTGGCCTCACTAGTTAACGTTCCTAGTGAACGTTATGAGCACCTGGATCCTCCTCAAATCTAAAATTAAGTGTCACGATCAAGTCTGCCGACGGTCCAGAATTTATTCAAACGGCGCATGACCCTTGAATTGTTGGTGAGAATCCTAACCATTTGAGACATTTCCCACATCAACGAACCGTGCAGATCAGGCCGTGTGCACATAAAAACCTCATGGACTAGACAAACCGCGAAAATGAGCCGGTCAAGTTTTGAAATCTCATGCTGATCATATCCATGAATAGCAAGTGGCACAAGAATCGCATCATATAATCTACTTGACGTACAAAATAGGATGAAAATATACCAAGAGCGAAGATGGAGCCTTCGGCCGCGAAGATGAAGATGAAGGTGGAGAAGAACTCGGCTAAGGCCGCCCGGATGGAGTCCGGGTGCGTGGCCTCGTCCTCCCTCCGCAGCACATAGCTCCGAACCGGTGGTGGCATGGCGTCTGAATTTTCCTTTCGTTCCGCTCGTTCTCGGACGGTTTCGTTTCTTCCCTTCTCTTACGTGAGTATAATAATAAGACGATGGATGACGATGGAAGTGGCGGTTCCCTGCGGCTGCTCTTTGCTTCTCTGCATGGCCGAGAGGTGGAGGCGTCGTGTTGCGCGGGTCTTGGACTCGTGCGGGACACCTGTGATGCGGTGCGCAAGAATCGCGACACGTATCGATGTGGTCTCCTTGTTTTCTTCACGTATCGATGTGGTCTCCTTGTTTTCTTTCTCTTTTCGCTCCGGGCACGAAACGGTCCGTCGTCTCTATCGTTTCGTTGTCGTCGCTTGTTCTTTTCTTTCGTTTCTCTCCTGTTTGCTCGTGATATGTATATAGCACGTTCTGGTCTTATCATCTTGGGTGCATTCAATTCCATTCGATTGTGTATCTCCTGGACTCCATGCGATTTCCATATCGAGAGAGTATATGCCGAAGATTTCGACCTATCTATTGCTCGTAAATTTTCAACATCGATCGGACCACTTTCACAACTAGGATTTTTCAATATTGCTGTAACTTTTATTGAAGAAAGCAAACGAATTCTATGCTTAGTAACTTGACTTGTGAATGATATCTCTATGCGATAACAACTTTCCATCCACCGAAATGACTGTCAATGAATTTTTATGCCAGTAATTTTTACTATGTAATTAGTTTTCTGGTAGTCCAAATAAAAAATGAGCACTCTCTATAAAAATGTCTTCAAATCCATTCAGATGGTCACAACATATTAGAATTGTCATGTCATTGGTGTAAAAATCTGTCTCCAGTTTTAGCTGTGAAAAAAATCCATACTAAATTGAAGTGGTGGAAAGTGAATAACATCAACATCTTTTCGGACTTCTTGATTGCAAATTTGAAAGAGAAAAAAAGAGGGCACGCAGCATTGTTTTCGTACAGTAAAAAAGAAAAGGAAAGTCGAACGATGGACATGGTGGACTTGAATTAATCACCACGGTAATTGGATACAAAAACAGATTGGAAAAGTAAAGAGTGCTCGAGGGACTCGAGTATAGATGGAAGTAGTGCTTAATCTCCAGTAAAATCCTATGCTTTTCTTCTCGTGAACCTTGTAAATTCGGTGTCAGATTTGTTTCCTTGCTTCGTTTATTATTGTGTTCGATTATTTTTCGCAGCATTTTGCATTCCCAATCAGGTTTGACTCCTGAGACTGATGCTTTTCTTTGGCATGCTTGTTCTCCAGGATTCATTCCTTTTGTCTCCTGAATACGTCTTCCTTCAGACATCAAAAGGACCACCTAAAGGAATAATCCTTCAGGCCTCCAACAAACATCATGCAATCTAATACATAAAGAATGGTAGGATCAATGTCTAAACTGTCCATCTGTTCAACAACAGAGCTCTTCCCATGCCAGAACCAGAGGTTTGAATTACAGGCTTTATTGCTGCTCATTACATAAAAAATGGTAGGATCAATGTCTAAACTGTTCAGACAAAGATGGCTATTGCCATATCCTACAAGAATGTGAATTTCATCGATGTAGCTAGGCTGTGCCGTAACCAAAATTTTCATCCTCCATCACCAGAACCATCAAAATTGATGATCAGCACTACGTACAATGAGTGTTAAGTCAAAAGACGCACTGTGGGGTCAAAGTGCTTTCATGTGGTATCTGCAATCAAATATCATATAGATGCCTGTTAAGCAAAACCGAATGCGCAGAATCTGCATTGACAGAATCACTTAAGAGTTAGTTCCATCTGTAGCTGGAGCAGCAAAACGTGAAGTCCTTTCCTTGAAAAAGTCATGGGTTCTTCAGTTGTTGTCTTGGTTCCCTATCTCGATTTCTTCTATTCTTCTAAGTAGCTCACTCGCCTCGGGTCTTCTCTCTGGTACTAAATCTGTACACTCCAGAGCTATCTCTGTGAGTTTGAGCATGTCGTCATGCCCTTCATTGGCAACAAATATTTCCACATCCAATATATCGGTGGACCACTCGCCCTGCACTGTCTTTTTCACCCACTCAGAAAGATCGCTGGCTATTCCCTCATCATCATCCATGGTCTCCCCTGGGTTTCTACCGGTAATGAGCTCTAGTATTATTATTCCAAGACAGTAGATGTCAGATTTGTGCGTAAGCTTCTTTCCCTGGGAAAGTTCCGGTGTCCTTCCAATTGCTAGATGTTCTAATGACTTCCGTGGTGAAATTAATGGAAAGAAACCAAAATCTGCTAACTTAGCACAAAAGTTCTGGTTGCTACGAGAGATAAGAACATTGGATGACTTGAGATTTGCATGTGGAACTTTCTGAGACGATAAAGACTGGTGCAGGAAACTCAGGCCCCTGGCTATGTCCTTAATGATGGATAGTCTTGTGTCCCAAGCCAGAGGTACTCTTCGAGGTCCTCTGTTCTCTGTCACCCACAGACTAGAATTTAGGGCCTAATGGTAAAAGTCTAGCACATATCGTAATTAGATGACACGACAAAAACGATCACAGTAAATCCTTTTGTCGGTGTTTGACAGAGGAAAACATTTTTGAGTGATTTTGGGAAGTATCCAATTGAAAGGGTAAAGAATCCGATCTAACCATGTAAAAGCTCGAACAAATTGCCATCAGAGACAAATTCATAGACAACGAGCTTCTCCTCCTTGAAATAGCAAAAGGAGACAACCCCAACGAGGTTTTCATGCCTCAGGTTTCCTAGCATATGCATGTGCTGTTTGAATTCTTTCTTTCCCAGCCCGTTCATATAGTTGAGTCTCTTAACGGCGAAGACTGAACCGGAGTCCAATATTGTCTTATAAGTAGTACCTAGTTTCCCTCTTCTGAGTACTTCAGCTGACGCTCTTAGTAGATCATCCAAGTCGAAAGCTTGAATCTCCCTGTTGAAAATATCAAGTTCCACTGACCTTTCTGGATCCTCCCTGCTCTTTAAATGACGTCCACTCCTCTCCATCATCTCAACCAAACCTCTGCCTGAGAAAGACAACCTCAGAGCCTTAGTAAGACCTTTTAAAAGCTGTTTGCATCTATTACCTGTCAAAGCATAAGACGAATGAATGAAATACTTGGAAAATTCCCGTAAATTTTCACAGATAATGCATAGTTGATAATGCTGCTAGTTTCTAGGATGAATTGGCGAGATTTAGTGTCATATCCATTCTTACCTCCTTGGTCTTCTCTTGCTTGCTCTTTTCTACCAGACCCCAATTTACAGTACAACATGAAAACGACCACAGTAATCAAGGGAACCAGAACTGCCGCTGCAGCAATAAGAGCAATAATCCATGCTCGGAGACCTTTCTTTGGCGGGGCCGGTGGTGGAATAAATGGAATGGGTGCAGGAGTTGGTGTTGGTGGAATATATGGAGGAGGTGTCACCGCACATGGAGTCTCCAGGGGTCTTCCACAAAGACCGGGGTTATGATCATAGGAACTTCTTGGAAACTTTTGAAGAGTAGGAGTCTGTGGAATAGGGCCCTCGAGATGATTATATGAGATGTTGAAATCTACCAGAGTCAATTGACCGAAAGGTGGGATCCACCCGCTCAAATTGTTCTTGTGCAGCTCTAAATTCTCCAATCTCGGCATGTCGACATAGGCTAGAGGGATCGGACCTGAGAACCGGTTACCAGAGAGCAACGCGTCTCGCAGGTAAGCGAGATTTGTAAGGTTAGGCAGGGGACCGGAGATGGAATTGTCTCTGAAGCTAAGTCTACTCAGGAAAGTCACATTTTCAAGGAATCCAGGAGGGAGAGACCCTGCGAGGTGCAATTCATCGAGCACAAGGTGGACAACGTGTGAGTCCAAGCAAGAAACACCAACCCATCTGCTACTGTTGCAAATACAAGGTGGTCCTGACCAATTCGCTCTCAGGCTAAACGTAGGAGACGTCAGATAATCTCTTAGCCTCACCAAATCATCCCTTTCGTAAGCATAATAAACACCATACACACACAGAGTAATGCTTGAAAACTGAGCTACAAGAATCAAAGTGGCAAGGCCAAGCACTGCATAATAAGCCAAGATCATGATCAACGGGGGAAATGAAGATGAAACCAACACATGGGTTTTTTTTTCTTTTTTTGTTGATATCGAGAAAACGGAAAATCAAACGGGTCGTGTGTATTTTGCAGAAATTCATACCTTCTAATTGCTACCCTTTGACGAACTGTGCAAGGAAAAGATTCTGCTCAGGAGCGGGGGGAACAAGGAGTGGTCTAAAAATTTAATGACAAGGGTGACAGCTTTGAGGAATATTTGGCAAGGAAATCTTCTTTGTCAAATTGACAGCTATGTCGTTGGTCGGGCTCTCTCTCTTTCTTCGATTCAGGATGAGAAGCGTAGTTCGTGGGAAGCAAAGATGACATAAATGGAATCCTGCTCGAGGGAAGGACAGAGTCATGCTCGAGCACGAACTTTGGTCGTCGCTCGCCGAAGGCATGCATTGCCATATCCGATCTGTTTCAAGAATAAAAAAGATTATACAAATGCATGGTGGGTCCATGTAGTTTCCACCTATTATCATGTCGTTAGGGATGTGCAAAAAAATTGAAAAATGTCCAAAACCGATAATTCCTAAAGGAATCGAATCAATATTCACCATTTCAGATACTGATTCTAGATATGAAACCACCTGCCTGCTTATTTAGACTATATCTATTATATTGTGCATTTGCATTTTTTGTATTTCGTCACCAAGAGCATATCATTTTGCATCAAATTTGATGGTGATACTATCCAATATGGAAATTGAGATGGGTATAAGATTATGATTGACTGAGGATCAATAGAAATTCAAGCAATCAACGAACTTGGACAAGCAATGGGTAGCTAGAGATTTGATTGCATATTGTCTATTGAAGTTGGAAAAAAAAAAGTGCAATAAATATGTTCAAAAAGATATTTGAATGGAGAGAATTTTTAGGAAAGAATCATGAATGAGATACTTGAATGGGGAGAATTTCAAGGGTTGGTTATGGGAACAACTTAGACAGGGAAGATTGGTGGCAAGCCTTAGTTAATCGGTCAACACCAAGAACGGGAAAGAAATTTTTTTCTTTCCAACTTGCACGAACAATATCGCAATTGATGCGGCAATGGAAAGGGGGATTTTGATGGACGAAAACCAAGATGGAAAGTTTGTATCAAATGGCACAGCCCGAGTGATCTTCTCACCCTCAATCCTGGTTCCAACAATTCCCCTCCGAACCGTTGGTAAGGGGAAGGTAGCGAACGCCGGTATTGTGGACTTGCCTCGTCGAGATAAGGAACTACGGAAAGAATTGGCTTATGCCGCCAGAGCCACAATAATCTTGAAAAGCTTCCAGGGCGTTGGCCAATAATAACAAGTCTAATACCACTATAAGAACTGTCACGGTTTAGCACAAAAAGTAATTGGGTTTTCTGCAATAGACTCGGCTAGGAAGCTTGGTGGAACTAGGCATGTGCAATAGGAACCGCTCAAATCATGACTGGACTAGTTGGTTTTGGGTAGTCTTATGGGGTGCCAGTCCAGTCTCTGGTTTCTATTTTTGGAACCAGTGGCCACTCGGTTCAATTCCTAGTTCTAATGTGGAAACTAGACTGATTGAACCAAACTCACAATTCATGTATATTTTTTAATTTTTTATAAATTTTTGAACAACCATTTGCCATTAGACCCATTACTTTCTCATCCCTTTCCC
Source organism: Corymbia maculata (assembly GCA_014182735.1). Classification (NCBI taxonomy): domain Eukaryota; kingdom Viridiplantae; phylum Streptophyta; class Magnoliopsida; order Myrtales; family Myrtaceae; genus Corymbia; species Corymbia maculata. Next base: position 6,290,850 of record CM024689.1, on the reverse strand, counting down.
ATTATGCCCTTACTTTCATAATTTGGAAGCCCACATGGGATGTATATATTTTTTTCATATAACGACAACAAGTGATTTGATCCATTGAAACCAGACCAAACTGGTTAGTCCAATTTGATGCCCGGTTCAAGGACTAGTAGTTTAGTCCACGATCCCAAAAAAATGGGAATCGGTCCTCTTAGTGCAATTCCTAGTTCTTGGGTGGGATTGAATCAGACCGGGAACCAATCACTCTTAGGTGGGACTAGTTTTATGAACCCACCCAAAAACGGGTGGATTTGTAGAACTAACAGGCAATTTTTTTATTTCGATTTTTCAGAAGATCCTTAGTAGGCCGTTCTAGTTCAAGAGTGGAATTGCCTATCAGACCTAACGGGCCATAAAGAGGCTAGCAAGTAAATTTGGGCCTCGTCCAATTGAAATTGTCAGTGGCGTCGTAGCCCTCTCCCTCCCTCCCTCACCAAGCTCCGATAGGCAGCGTCGAGCGGAGGTGAGCGCTCTCTCTCTCTCTCTCTCTCTCTCTCTCTCTCTCTCTCTCTCATAACAGCCTTATGAAGCGACATTTTACTTGCTTTAAAATCATTTACTGTGTCAATGACAAAAAATTTGGGGTATCATCACTCACGGGACTTATGAACCATTAAAAAGTAGAAAAATAGGACCTTCATATGGAATAGTGGTTTCTGTGGATTTCAGTCTCATATGTTTGTTCAACTAAGTTAATTTTCTATTTATTCTGCTTTTGAATCCTTCAAAATGTAGTATAGGATGTCTTGCATGTTTCACTACTACGTTGCTTACAAGCCCCACTGTGTTTCCTTGAAGCAGTTAGTGGATAGGTTTTCAGCACTTGGCTGCTTATTTCTTTGCAATTCATTTTGTATAGACAATGTTATTTAGACCAGACCTACAGACAATCTTGTCAACTGGCCTGGACTTGATTCTCTTGTAGATCATATGTCTCTTGACTATCCTCTTTAGTTTCTTGCTTGATTTTCTTTAAGATGTCAAATGGGAGGAGAAGAAACCTAAAGTGATGCACGCTGAAGTGTAAACCAGGCCATTGAGGTAGGCTTAGGATGACGATCCACAAGCGTGGTCTTGCTTCACCATTGAGGAAATGAAAGGAGGCTTCCATTCCTTCGGCTCTCATATGCTAGATGACCATTTTGCTAAACATTTAACATTGCTTTGGACGTGTATATGCTATGCAAGAAAAGTAAAAACAATATGCTTGTTGAAGATTAACTGGCTACTATATTAAAATCAATGGGCATACATGGCACTTTTTGTTTATCTCCATCTGTGGACTTGCATTGTTCATAGTAGTCTGGCTTGTGTTTCAAGCCTGTCCTTTCTTGTCACTTTACCTCATAGCATGTTAATTTTTGCTCTGCTCTGCCTATGCATTTTCCACTCAATTTCTCGAGGCATGAATATTTCTCTGTTTTGCTCTTATGACAGTTCTTTCCTGTACGCAGAAACAATATCAATCATTACAAATGATGGACGTAACATTGTGGTACGTTTCACCATTAATATTTCTACTTCTATTATTCTAGAGTTGATGGTAGTTACAATGTTTAAATCTCTTTAGGAGGTCTTAAAAGAGGCAACAAATGTTACTCTTGATGACTATCTGAGCGTGCTTACTCCACAAAGGTTTGTCTATAATCCATGTTTCCTGTGTCGCACTTTTGATAATCTGTTCTCCTAAGGCTTTCAATAAACTGAGCCTTAACCTGTATAACACTCTGGCTCATTGCAGGAAGGTGTGCAAAAACTTGTTCTTGGTCTTTACATAATAAGGGGCAATAACATGTGATGACATACTCCATCTCAGTTCAAGCCCTTTTCTGTTTTTCTTATCCATTTGTTTATATGATAAATACAACAGAAAGCAGAAGAAAAGAAATTGCCACATTTCAATGTTTTTTTCATCTCCGTTTTGCTTTTTACTTTACTTTAGCTCTGTGGCTGCCTCAAAGTAAATATTGTTCATGAAAACATTGTTATCGGAATATTCCATGTTCTGTTTTCGCAGAAGCGTTGTCGGAGAACTAGATGAGGAGCTTGATTCCGATTTGGACTTGTCCAAGCTGAGAGCTCATAGCCTTAAGCCTGTAATTCAGTGATCATGCGCCAATGCTGTCAGATACGCAAGCCAGTCAAGGGACTGTGTGCCAGGCTTTGCAATGTACCGTTTCTATGACATAATACATGTGCTCCATCAGAGTTTCGTGCATTTTATAATTCCGAATCCTTTATAGGTTGGTCAATGACCTTTCTAGAGAAAACTTAGTACTGTTTGTGATTCTTGCTGACGCGGAAATGCGGTTGATGACCTGTCTAATGTGCAGTCCCCAGTTGTATCATCAGGAAACCGCAAGGTTACTGTGGTCTATCTTATGCTTGGTGTGTTACAAACTGAACGTTGATTTCAAATATTTGGGTCATCATTCATTACGCCCCATGTGTACTTGGTTAGCAATCTGGTTCTAGACCTCCCCAGTGTGAGGTCGCGCCCCATGATCATGAAACTTCACGAACTTTTGAGACCTTGGAGTGGAGAAATTCCTCATGACTGGCCACAGCATTGAGAATGGCAGATTGGTTCCACCTGTTTACACTTAGCTATCATCAATTTGGAACAAGGTCTACTCCTCTGTCCCGGAATTTGATTGATTTGTTGTTCATACTTCAGACACGGTGTCATTCACCCTTTTGCTCGATGGAGATGAGATGGGGCCTGTATCGCATAAACCTGCTGTATTAGCTATATGAATCTTACCTGTTAGATCCGGTAGAACCTATGGAGAACCCACTTTTCAAAATGATTTTCATTCAACTTCAGTGCAAATACTGGTTTCTTCTATCGAGACACCACCAAAGAGAACTCTCGTACTTTACAGTATTACTACACCCATATTTGACTGTCGAATTCAAAAGCTCCAATGCCATTACCAGGATTACAAGATCAGGTGAATTTATTCGGCATTTCCCATGGTCGGCAGACAATCGAAACCCCAGATGGCTAATCCCCACCTGTAATCTAATGGCATTTCACTAAGAAGAAACAATTTGAATCTTATGACTTCTTTCTTTTGCTGGGTTTGAACCGACCGAGCTCAGATCGCAGATAAAACTTCCTTCTCTTGCACGCCATTTTACTCTTGAACGTGGGGACTCCACTTAGAAACCAGTGGGGGAAAATAAAGATTTATATCATCTCGATTGCCTCAAACTCTGTCCTCTTCATCTTTTTAGGGTGAATTTCACTGTAGAGATCTGACTTAGGATGGAGCAACTTGGGATTTACAATATGTTTTAGCATTCAATTCCGTGTTCAGTGCTCCAACTCCTACTCGGATTCAACGTGCAGACAAACGTAATTAATGACTCCCTCCTTAAATAATAGTTTCTTCCACGTGACATGACGGTGGGATGTAACCTTACGGGGGCACTTGCAATATTAGAAGCAATACATGATTACTCTCTCGTCTTCATCGACACTGATGTCAAAATGTAAACTACACTAGTTACTTTGGAGACGCCATTAGAGAAATATGAGTGGTTAGGTAAATCCCTTCATTATTCTTTTAACTTCGATTTGTTGGATGACAAGTTTTCTTTTGCCACCTAGGGAGCACGACCGTAACCGTAACTAGCAAGCTGCATGGAGGGGAACTAGCACCATAGTCCACTGCCGTAGCCATTGACTTAGCTCCGAGATTCTCAAGGTAGAAATAGAACTCCGACTATCGGTTTCCGAGTCGAAAGCCTTTAGTCAAAACACAAACCTGAAAGAGAAAAGCCAAATGCTATTGTAGATCTCTTTAGTTTGCAGTCCGGTAGTCATAGGTAAACCGTTCGTGTTTCTCTCCCCGTTGTCAAATTATTGATTTTCCACTCGGTTGTTCTCGGCTAGGAATTTGCCATGGACATTATTAGGAAGTATCTTAGGAAAATCGCTCAAAACTATATCACATTACACACGCAACATGTCATTGCTTTATAAATTGATCTTTCACCACTTAAGTAAATCAATAGCAAACCCACAAAATATTCAAAAATGGGGTTATTTACATTGGTAGAGTAGCCAGGTGAGCCTGTGTCGTGTGTATTTGATTCACACACGTCCGCATGTCCCGTTACCCACTAAAGTCACATTGTGGAAATAAGTTAATCTCGCATTTTTCTTACTTTGGATTGTGGTTGGCTAAGCCCATCACGTCGGCTGAAAAAATTGAGTTCAGCTTAACAAACTTCAAGAAAGATCATGAAGCAACCAAATAGCGTGTACCGCAAATGAAGACAGCACTAGATACTGCCTTCTCGACACAAAAGTATGGATCCGATGCTATTCCACACCCAAACCGTAGAATACAAGTTATGGAACGAGAACCTCAGCCCCTTTTTGGTCGATCCTTACGTTGATTCTACGTACGATGATGAGCCAATCGGTTTAGTTTCCCTAGCTTCACAGATCACAGCCCACGTCTTGATCCATGCATGTTTTATGAAGACCCTCCTTCACGTAGCAGTTGACCCATGTATTCTGCACAACTCGGCTCATGTATGTATACATGTACGTGTGTTTAGACTTACTGAAGCGAAATGAATCACGGGGTTGACAGCACACGATGAGAAAGAGCACCGTCCTCGGCCCGTCTTCTCATCTCCGGATTTAATATTATCTTTAAAGTTGACTGTAGCTGAGCACGCTCTTCTTGATCTTCTGGTTCGTCCTGTGCAGTTAATAAGCAAATTACACTTGCAAAATCCTCATGACTGCACATGGGGGGTTGTACTGCTCGAGAATGAAGCATGCAATAAGACATTGTATACCGATTTCCCTCCACTAGAGTCAATGCAGATGGAATTTCGAACCCCAGTTCGTACTTCCTATTCAATTCAATTCAACAGATCCAAGATTTTCCAGCTTACTTCATTTATTACAAATTTTTTTTCTCCTTCTGATACGTCAAACCCTAACTTCTATCTCTCTTTCCCCTCTCTATAAATAAGTAGCATGGCCAAGCAAGTTTATTCAGGCCTTCCACTAACCCGCTAGTGTTGCCAAGTAACACAGTTTAGGTTAGACATGGAAGCCCGTAGTACTCCAATGTTCATGACCCTTCTCTTGTTGTTGAGCTCCATTGCCCTCAGCAGCGCTGACCTCTATGGCAACCCCTCACCACCCCCGCCGCCAGCCGGGGCTGGGCCAGCCCCACCTCCGCCCTCAGCCGTGGCTGGGAAGGTGTTCCCACCCCAGTCGGTCCAATGCAATGACCCGCTCACCAAGTGCTTTGCCCAGGACATCACCTGCCCACAGCAGTGCCCATCCTTCAAGCCTGCTGACCCAACTGCCAAGGCCTGCGTCATTGACTGCAACACCCCCAAATGTGAAGCCACTTGCAAGAGTATGTATCTCAAAACTCTCTCTCTCTCTCTCTCTCTCTCTCTCTCTCTCTCTCTCTCTCTCTCATTCTTGCATTTCCGTGCACAGATGCTGTATAGACTTCTCCTTTGGAGGCCCATTCATAGCATTGAATAATTCATGCAGATATATTATATATTCATTTGAAGATCAAGTTTCTTGTAAGAATCTCAAAAAGTCTAGGGTACTGGATGGTAATGCAACATGATTAAACCATTTCAAACTTTGCTGGTGTTTTAATTGCAGACCGCACAGCCAACTGCAATGGAGTAGGCTCTGCCTGTGGCGACCCCAGATTCGTTGGAGGCGATGGTATAGTCTTCTACTTCCATGGAGAGACCAACCGCCACTTTGCTCTCGTCTCTGAACAGAACCTCCAAATCAATGCCCGATTCATTGGTCGCCGCCCTGAGGGAAGGAAGCGCGACAACACGTGGATCCAAGCCCTAGGCCTGAGGTTCAACCGCCACACCTTCACTCTTGCCGCCAAAAAGGTCGCCCACTGGGACAACAAAGTTGACCAGCTCGCTTTCACCTACGACGACCAGCTGGTCCACATTGCTGACGGTCACCTCTCGAGCTGGTCGGCTCCAGATAGCCCTCTTTCCGTGGAGCGGACCGCTAACTATAATGCCATCACTGTGACTCTTCCTGGTGTCCTGGAAATTTCCGCTAGCATAGTGCCAATCACCAAGGAAGACGACAGGATCCACAACTATCAAATTCCCGCAGACGACTGCTTCGCGCACTTGGAGGTGCAGTTCAGGTTCTTTGACCTCTCGGAACGGGTGGAGGGCGTGTTGGGGCAGACCTACAGGCCCGATTTCCAGAACCCAGTGAAGAGAGGAGTCGCAATGCCGATCATGGGAGGTGAGAACAAGTACAAGACGTCCTCTCTTGCGTCCGCAGACTGTCAGTACTGTATCTTCGACCCAGAGGCACCTTTATCTGTGGAGGCGAAGCCATTGGCATTGGAGTCGGCAAATGCAATGGAGTGCACCAGCAGGTTCAGCAATGGACGTGGAGTAGTCTGCCGCCGGTAGAGATCAAGTCATGAATAGGGAATATATGTACGGTTGCTGGAAGGACAAATTCTAGTAATTTGTTCTAATCCTAGACAAATAATGTTGAGAGGTTTAGGGTTCTCTGATAAGGAAAAAGAAGAAGAAAGAGGACATACCGAGTTAGATTGCAGTGATATTGTGTACCAGTTAATGCATGTGTTGAATTGGAATAAGTGACTTTTTGCTTCAACTTCAAGCCTTGTATTCTTGCATTGACACGCACATTTTTCTTTGAGCCAAGATTTGAATTCATGAAGTTAAAGCAGAGATTCATGCCTGGGATCCTGTTTTGTTAACTAACCAAGTCCCAGAAATAATCCTAGCTTCTTGAAAGGACATCGTCTCATTCTCGTGAAAAATTTTGACTTGGGTCCGCATATGTAAGAATTTGTTGTTGAAAAGTAAAGTAAGTTGAACTTAAACCAAATCCTGGTCAACTCATCTTGAAGAGAAATGCTGTCGCAATGCGCCTCTGACTGGCAATTTCAAGTTCTCAACAATGAATCATCACAAAAAGTCTTGCGATTCTCTTTTTGAGACATTTGCACCAGGTGGAAGAGGGAGGAAATTTGTTAAGCTTTCAAGCCACGTGATATATTAATGCCAAAAGATACACTCGAGTCGACTTCGATGTCTTGTATTACATTTCCTACAAGTGAACATCAAAGCTGAGAATGATACAATTGAGCCAAATTCGATGTCTTGTACTACATTTCCTACTTCAAGTGAACATCAAAACTGAGCACGCAGAACCGCACGTATGCATCCACTCTTCATTCTTAGATCATTCCTCGTCGTCAGAACTTTCATATGCTATGCCCAGCAAGCTTTTTACAGGATTTTCCGGTTCAGTTTTATCCTCTGCTTTTGTTGGCATGGGCTGTTTCTTCACCTGATCAACCTTCGATTCAGAAGTTACATGATTGTTGGATATGGTGGTTTCCCAATTCGTATTTGGTGGGCTAGAAGCTTTTTGCCGCTTGGGCTTGATTTCCACAACTTTCTTGAGGAGATCTTGCTGCCTGCGTTAGATGGACAATTAAAACTGTTAGGAGGAGGAAGAAACCTAAAAATTGCAACCCTGCACATGCACTAAAAAGAAACAATACCTGATCCCACTCTTTGGCTTTGGTTCAACGCGAAGAGGCAAAGGCACAGATGCAGGAGATGAATCTACTAAACTTGCGGCTCTGTATCATTCGATTAAGGAAAAGACTCAATGAAAGCACTGTGATAGGGCTTCCATTTTACCTCTTTTAATGACCTCTACATCTATATGCTATCAGAACAATCACAGAGAAACATTACTTTTGAGCCAAAAATTTGTGCATCAATGTGAAAAAATCATCCCAATCAAGGTTTATAACATCAACAAAGCTGACCATCAGTTCTCTCTTCTCCCAATCAAAGGGACTTAGGCTGCCACTTGATCATAATGATGCAATAAAGAGATCCTTATAAAAAATTTCAATCTGCATGCCATAAGAAACAACTAATCCAATACATATACTTTGTTCCAGCAGATACAATTCTGTAATAATAACAAGAAACTGAGATCATGCTGCTAGATTGCCTTGATATTAAACGAAAATGAGCTGCAGGCAAAGAAGAGCCAAAACACAAAAACCCCAGAATATACAGGCAAAAGCATGCACAATATCCCACGAAAGCCTCATACAAAGTCCAATCCCAAAGGGCGCAAGTAACAAAATTTGTATTGTACAATTACCCTATTTGTATAAAACCTAGACTAATCTTGTTAGCCAATATCAACAGTAAAGTGCACTCCTTCAAATGCAATGAAAACTTAAAAATAAGCATCATCTTCACATTATTAACCTCAGCCATCTCAATGCGCCTACATAAATGCATTGAAATTTCCACCAAAAGAAAAAAAATAGAACCCAAACATTGAAGGATATTTTAAACGCAGCAAATGCTCGTTTTTCAGTGCGCCGTAGGAGACGTTCTGCATCCTCCTCAGCTTCCATTTGTTCCTTGAGATATAGCAGATCATCACTGTCCAGGGCTGCACAATGAAGCCCAAACAAAGTTCTAGGAACTAAAGGCAGAATGAAAAGGGAAAGAGATAAAACTGTAAAAAACCCAGGAGAAAGCTTTCCCATCACTTCGCTGTATGCACCGCAGGGAAAGTCTGTCTATGACTATGCCTACCTCCTCGTCCATGAAGATAACCTCCACGTTCTCCAGCAACCTCTTGCATCTGCTTGCATCAGCCACCCGGTAAAGGCCAAGATCCCTGCCCGGGCATGTTATCAGAAAACCATCCTCACGCAAATGCTTAATGGAGATGAGGGCTGAAGTACAGTTAGTATGGTGATACAGACTCCTGGCCTCCACAAACTAACTAAAAAACAGTCTTTATAATCTATCGAATCAGTGCACAAGCCGTAAATCACACTAACTAGTATATTTCTACTTTTTATAACAAAGTTAAACCAAGAGCTGATGCCCATATTCTCACATCAATACCACAGGCATGATCACTGTAAAGCGATAACCAAGTAAAATTTCTGCAGACCCGTCTTAATTGCGTAGTTCCTAGCCTAGGACACAACCTCAATGTGTCGTTCCTCAGGCACAGCACACTTCAGTCTGCCGGAGCTTCTATTTCACTTAATCCCATCATCTTCTATATTTTCAGTAACATCCTGAGGACGACTCGATAATTGCCCCTCTCAACATTATCCCACCGGGCAAGCTAACCAAAACTGAACCATTGCTATTATCTACCTGTTCCAAGCACCATGGAGGCCAGGAGCTAGTATGCAATACACACCAAGACTGAGCTCGATCAGTTTCAGAAGAGATAAGAGACAGGTGGGTGGGAGATGGATGGGGCTAACCTTGGCGACCATGCGCTGGAACGTGATGTCCTCATCGTCTATCTTGTCCTTCCCCTTTCCCCATTTCTTATCTGTTTAGCATTTCACACGACAACCCAGAATCCCATTTCAATCCACAAATCAAAATAAAACAACATCCGCGCAGAGGAGCCGCAGGAAAATCGACACGACTTCCAAGATCCTGACCTTTAGGATCGCTGAGATTGGTGTACTCGCGAACTTCCCTTCCGGCCATCGATTTTCGTGGCAAAAACGCGAGCACCTGCGGGACCACCGCCAAACCCTAGTTGCTCCACCGACGACGACGGCGCCCGAGCGATCGAAATCAAGGCGAAATCTGCAGAGGAGAGGGAGCTGAGCAAGGAAGGAACCTACAGCTACGAACGAATCTTCTAGATTGGAGGGACCGGTGGCGAGCCGTTGATACGACGAGTTATAAAAGAGCAGGCCCGTCGAAGCCCGAACTGTCCGAACCGCCTTTACTCGGGCCTCTTCTTTTGGGCTTGGCCCGGCCCGGCCCGTGAGTAGCTCGCCGTGGTGGGGTCGTTTTTTGTCCAAACAAATTGTTAGGGAGAAAAGTCATCTGTAAATTTGCTGGAAGGTAATGCAATATACTAGTTTATTATTTAAAAATCATAAAAAAATTATTTTTTTGGTTATATGAACTTGATGTGTGAAAGGTCTAATTTGAACTTGAAACAACAAAAGTTAAAAAGTAAGAATTTACAATAAATGTCTAAATTTTATCTCTTCAAGATGTGCATTTTCATTTCTCATATTACAATTCACGTTGGACACCATCTACAAGAAATAAAATAAAATAAAATAAATGCCATTTCTGTTTGCCATTCCTCTTTTTTCACAAAAAAATATTTATTTATCTTATTGAGGTAAACATAAGAAAACCATCATTTTTATTTGTTGAGATTTATTTATTGGGATTTAAGTCTAACTACCAATCAAAGACTGCTTTGCTAGCACTCGAACTTTATCCAATATCAAAAATTGACATTTATTTGATAAGTTAATATCACAAAAAACTCTCAAAATAATATATATATATATATATATATGATACATTTATCACAAACAAATTATTGAGTCACTAAAAACGTAAATTAATATACCTATAACAAATTTATTAAAACTAATTTTTTGATCATAAAAAATCGGTCACATTTACCCTTCATCAACTTTTGTTAAATTTTATCATTGAATCGTCAAGTTGACATCGGACAATAAATTAGTTACATTTTTTTATGATGAATTTGCCACATATGTATCAATTTTAGGAATTTTTCATGATATTAACTTATTTTTTGTTTACCTTGGCTTTTGTTAGATTTTTTTAAATAAATTAAAAAGCAATATCTCTTCATGCTTTGGAAGAGAAAAAAGAAATTATAATATCATGAAAATCACAAAAAAAAGGGCATGAAATGTTCATGTTTTCTCCAATAAGAGTCCAAAATAAATTTTATTTCAAATAAAGACTTGAAGTGCCATCATTTTCTCAAATAAATGTTTAAAATGAATCTTGTATCAAATAAATGCTTGATTTTCTGGCGATCAAGAGCATTTTTGTAATTTATTATTTTCTCTATTTCATTTTTCTTTTTTTTTTTTCTTCTAGTTCATCTTCTTCTTCATTGCCAGTGGTTAGTCAGCCATCGACATAGCCCATAGAGGGTTGGCCAAGGGTCGCCCACGCCTTGGCTAAGGTCGCCCTTTACAGCCACACGTGAGGCTAGCCCTCACTAGCCATGGGTGACACTAGCCTTGCTAGATCTGGCAAGGGTTGGCCTCACCTAAGGTCGACGAGGCCCAGCCTCCCTCAAGACGAGAGTCATCTCACTTAGGTGAGGTTGTTCCTCGCCTATGGCCAATGAGGGTGGCCCTCATTGAATCGGGCAAGGGCAACCCCTCGCCTAGCCCTCTATGGGCTTCGCCAGTGGTTGACCAACCACCGGCAACAAAGAAGATGAATCGAAAAAAAAAAAAAAAACTAGCAAATGAAGAAAATGCCTTTAGCTAATTAAAAAATTTAGCCAACTGGTGACCGATGAGATCATGTCTTTATTTATTATCAATTCAAATTTTTATTTAAAATAATCATAATTACTCCGAGTCTTTATTTAAAATGAAATTCATTTCGAGCTCTTATTTGAAAAATTGAGGACAATTAGACCTTTGTGGAATTTTTCCAAAAAACAAAGAATGGCCCGTCTTTAAGTAAGAAATCAAATAAGCCCACGAAATTCTATCAACTTAAGCAGGCTCGAGCCCGAGCCCGACAGCGACACGTATCTTCTTCTCCGGCGAACTCCAGCGACCACTCCGGATTCTCAGTCCGTCCTTCTTCGCCACGACCGTCGAATCGAGGAGCAGCTCCGACGTCTCAGCGCCCTCGAACATGTCTCTCCTCTTCAACACTCCTACGTTTGCACCGGTTGGTCATCCCTCTCTCTCTCTCTCTCCCCCCCCGGCACAATTCGTGGCTCTCGTGCGCGCTGTCCTTTCTAATTGACTGTTAGATTCAGCAGCAGAAGTTGAGGAAACCCGATTTGGGCGACCGTACGAGACTCCACCCGCCGTCGCAGTCTCCATTTTTCAGTACAGAAAGGAGGGGCATCGGCGGAAGGCGCGATGACTACCGTAGGAACGGAGTCCGTGCGTTTTTCTTCAATCCTACTGAAGAACGCATCATTAGAGAAGCTCTCAAGGTACTGCTTTTCAGGACCCGATAAGTCACTAGCTTTGCTAGTTCAGTTTACGACGAGGATCGTGATGAACTTGATTCTTGCGCTGTTGCCTAATGCTCCGTGGTTGCTATTGGGTCCTGGGATGGACAATTAGAGAGCTTTAGCGTGGTTAACACTTTGTCGGCATGGGATAAGCAGCAGTTGTTTATGTTGAGCTAACTGAACGATGTGCCAACCTTGAAGCTGCATTTATGAGATTAGAAATGGTCAAGAGGAATCATGGGGCTCTAACTTAAAAGGATCAGAAAATTGGGTGTTTAATTTTTCTTGAGAGCCTTCTCTGCGGACGCAAAACTTTTGATGATTTCTTTAGGGGTTGCCTATTAGTATGCCAAACATCTAGCCTCTTTAAAGATTTTTTTTTTTTCCCTTTTTTTCCCCCAAACAAGTTTGAAAGATTGATCTGCTACTGCCAGATTGAGGTGCATCATTGGGCATTGCCAAAACTTTAACCTGACTTAAACTGAATTGCTGCATATGCAAGAGCTTAAAGAAAGACTAAAAATTACCACTTGCTGGAATGGGACTTGTTGATGTGTATGTGTTGCGGAAACACATTAATAACTAATTATTCAAGGCTTCAGAATCAGTGATGGAAGGGGTTCCTCTGGGATGGGCCTTTTCTACGTGAGGTGTTCAGATCGTTTCAATCATTTGTATATTGAGTAGCCTTGAGATAGGAGGAGGCAGACTTACTGCTCCTACTTCATCATCCTGATATGCAAGCAAATAAATGCAAAGAATTAAAGCACAGATAGAGGGCTGTCATAGTTAAATTTCCATGGTCAGACCATCTATCATGGGCTTAGGTTGATAAGCATTTCTTTAGGCAATGATTTGTGTATAATTTTCCAACACCTGCTTTTGCAAGGCCAGGGGCAGAAGAAAGTTTTTAAGCAACAGCTGAGTGTGGGATAAAGTCTCTCTCTCTGTGACTATCACTTTGCTTGGTAGCAGAAACTATCAGGGGCGAATCCTGGATGGGTGTTTTAGAATCAGGTTTGATGCTTGTGACTGCAGTTTGTCCTCCTGATGGGAATTTGGATTGCATAAGGGAAGGGATCTAACGAGCTCTTTTATAATGGTTAGAGACAGTCCTAGATAGGTGTTCCCTAGTGAGGTTTTACTGTTTGTAGCTGTCAGCTCCAAGAAAGAAGTAAGAAGGAAAAAGGGGTTGTAAGATCTGTCATGTCTTATGGGTTCTACTAGTTATAGGTTTTAGCTAGTAAATTCTATTTGTGAACTTAATGAGTCTAATAGTTAAAGTAGATTTGTCATTATTAAAATCAAGAGGAAAAAGGGGAAACTTGATTAGATCATGGAATTAATGAAGCGTGTGTAGAAGGGCCTTGGGCTGGTTCGTCTTAAGGTAGATCATGGAGAATGCCATTCTTTGGAGAGTTTCAAACTCCTAAAAGTATCATCCCTAGGACTCTATGGCCCTGGCGGTTCTCCTCTCTGCTGAATAAGAATGAGAATCCAGGACAAGAACCATATGTGATAGGCTTGATTTCTGTATCAATCCAAGTAATCCTTGACTCTGTAATTTCACCAGATGCTTATGAGCAACGAAACAAGTTTCCTATTTGTCTATCTTACAATGTGCCAAAAAGATCTCAATTTTCATAGGGCACGAATTCGAAGGGAAAATTATATTGTAATTTGTCCCTGTTGCAGCATTAGTGCTCACAACATTTGACTCTTAAGTCAGCAACAATGCTCGATGCTCCTCTGTAAAGATTCAAATTCAACTGCCACCATCTATTTGTAATCTATTTCTTTTTAGGAACCCGTTGCTTTTATGGGTGGGATGTTTGCGGGTATTCTGAGGCTCGATCTGAATGAAGATCCGCTGAGAGAGTGGGTTACCAGAACAGTGGAAGCTTCAGGGATTTCTCCGGAGGAGCTTGACGCAGAAGGATCCAAAGAAACAAAAGAAGATGCCCCTCAACAGATTGAGATTGAATGAAGGTCGGGTCAATTATCGCATGATGCCTTCACTGCATAGTGTAAACGTAGGCTGAACTAGCATGGAAATCAAGTAAATTATCCATGGACGTTATGTATCTGTCATAAACAATCGGTGGCATTGGTTAATTTCTTTAAAAAAAATAAGCTGTTCTTTTGCTAGTATTTGTGGAATTTCTAGCGAATGTGAGACTTGTCCGTGGTCATGGCCCCTTATATCGATCTAACTGATAAATGATAAACCGGCCAGGGTAATGAAGTGGCCATGGTTTTACGCCGAGTTGCATCCGTGTACTGGCAATTGTGTAGCTTGGTGGTGACGGCAGTTGATGCTGCTGCTCCTTCTGCCACATTATGGCTGAATTAGGAGTAGGGGGCGTAACTCATGGCACGCTGCTCTAATCTCAATAGAACCAGCTGCCATTTATTATTGTTAAGAACATCTCTCTGATTGTGAGTTAAATATTGCTCTTGAGACACATTTTGTTACGTATCTTAATTATAATCGTTTGATGTTTTGGCCGACCATCATTCGGAGTTATACTGCTTCCCAAGAAATTTTGCAACACCAAACCCACGTTATCACGTGGGTAGCTCACCTGTTTACGTTTGATAAGCACATGGGATATATGCAGTTGAATTCGCTCCTTTTCAATTGACCAGTGAGATCAACACAATTGGCATTGTCTTGTGAAACAAGGATATTCCTAAGAACTTAAAGTCTATTCAATCACAAGTTAGACAAAAGAAATGTATGATAAATTCTTGCCAAGACTCGTTCCTCCTGGTGATCTGAGTCATCAGATGGGAAGAGGCCGGCAAAATCCGACGGTTCAGGTCAGTCTGGGTAACTCTGCTGGCAACATTGTTTTCCTAGAGTATTCAGTGTGGTCCTCCGTTATTGGCCACATCAAGATCATACACATAAATTTCACTGGCTTACGGTGATTAAGAGTGCCATGATTGGCTGGGATTTAAGGACCAAAACCGGCATTGATTCCTACTTGTCACTTGTGCACACAGTTCAAACAGATGAGAAGCTCAACTACCTCCCGAACAGCCTGGTTTTAGTATGTGAATTTATTAGGTACAATACAGTTGAGGATTGACTGGAGCTCTCCTATTGGATTCCAACTTCTCCACTAGAGGGAAAACCATTTCAGACAAGTCCCAATGAGCAAAAAGAACTTGACAGTATATATACTAGCCCGCTTAGAAGCAGACAGAGAATGGTCCAAAACTTGCATGACCTCAGAGAAGCAGCGGCCGGCCATGGCAGACCAACCGAAGATTCACCCGGCTGCAGATTTGGAGCTGCCACCCACCGTGCCTCTCGTGCCTCCTGGTGCCCTGGCTTCCGACAAGGCCACTAGCCCTCTTCGTCATCAGGGTCCTCCCGTCATCATCCCCTCCCGGTCACCGAGAAACTGCTGCTGCAGGTGCCTGTGCTGGACAATTTGCCTCCTGGTGGTCCTATTACTTGTGGTCGGGGCTGCAGCAGCAATCCTCTATGCTGTATTCCAGCCAAAACTCCCAGAGTATTCGGTACAGAAGTTGAGGATAACCGACCTGAGGCTCAACATTGACTTGACCCTTTACGCGAAGTTTGAAGTCCAGATCACGGCCAACAATCCGAACAAAAGGATTGGGATATACTACGAGAAGGGGCGGGTGGCTAGCCGTTTGGTATGAGAGCGACAAGTTATGCCAAGGTTCCTTGCCTATATTCTACCAGGGTCACAAGAACGTTACTGAGCTCAACGTCAGGTTGAGTGGCCAGACAAGATCCGGGAGGACACTGATGAACGCGCTTCAGGAGCAGCAACAGACGGGGCAGATACCCCTGACTCTGAATGTCAATGCTCCGGTCGCGGTCAAGGTCGGGAGGTTGAAGCTGAGGAAGGTGAGGATTCTGGGGAAGTGCCTGTTGGTGGTGAATAGTCTGAGTACTAGTAATCCGGTCAGCATCAGGGCTAGTGACTGTAGTTACAGGTTGAAACTCTAGGAGACTATTATCTTCCTCTATATGATTGTCATTGATTGTTTGTTTCCGGGTGCTTAGAGCGAAAAGCAAAAGGCGACACATTCGTGCGCACGCATTGTACGCATATTGAGAGATATAATTCTTTCATCGATATTGAAATTATTGCAGTCCGATTTCCATCCCGTCGTCATCCCGATATCTCCAGATCGAATCTTCATTGAGTTGTATTTTTGTTTTGGATTCGGGATGAATACTAGAGATTGTGAAGGAAAAGCCGTCATGACTCGAGCTTCTTCTTCTTGGACTTGAAAGGAAAGAACTCGGCCGTTTTGAAGAAAATGAGCTGATTTATGACGACCTCCTATAATTTCGTATATATCAGGAGATAAAAATCATTTTATTTATTTTTATTTTTTTCATGAAACCTTTTTCTTTTTTTTATTTGTAACTAATACAAGCTAGCATTCTTCACTAGCAAATCTAGAGTATTAAATTGAAACAACTTGTTATCTATTCACTACTAGCACTGGCATAAGTTGGAGGCTCATTGGCCCACAACGAGATTAAGTTAATTATAACTTGCCAACCTCACCTCACCTCACCTCCTTCTTGGTTGTGTGAGGGTCACCGGGGGTAATCCCCTAATGGAATGCATAGCCAAGCTGCATTTCTTACTTTAACATTTCGGTACCCGGACACCTCACACTTCTTATTGACTGGTGGATATTTTTCTTCTCTACCATTAAGGGAATATGAGAGGCGATATTGTATATTCTCTCATTCCAAGACAGATTTTCGGTCTGTTTCTTTTCTCTTGAATCTTTTAAAGACTTTCTCAAGTTCAAAAAAGATATAAAAATTGGAGAAGTGGTAACTAGTTTCGAAATCAAAACTAGCTATTTCTAAAGTACTAATTGGGAAAAAAATAAAAAAAGAGACCAACAAGAGAGAGGTGGCGCGGAGGCGGAAGCAATTTATTACTAATTTTTTCATGTATGATGAAATATTTCCGTTCATTCGTTTTTATAAGTAATATAAATAATTATTTCTAACAAGATATATTTTTTAAAAAGTTCATTTTATTAAACAAATGCACCATATGTTTCTATGTACTTAGATTAGAGGGAAAAAATGTACCTTTTTTACTAGTGAAAAGTAAAATGAATCTTTATATACTTTTTCTAAATAATTTAAAATTTCGTTTGAATTTGAGATATACACAAAAAAACCATATATAAATCAACACATAAACTTAGCCGACATAAAATTTGGGCTTTTGTACTTTATGAAAGTTTCAAATGCTTTGCATTTAAAAAAAAAAGAGAGAAGAAGTCAAAATGCAAGGTTTACCTTTGTTTATCATTACTCTGCATAAATGTGGCAAGGTGAACCCAGTTTTTTTTTTTTTGGTAAAAAAAAAACATTTTGAGTATTTTTTCGACCAAGAAAAACCAGTTTGGTTTTTATTTTATTTTTTAAAAAACAAGTCTGGCATTTTCTTTAAATTTAATTTTTTAGGTAATGACCAGGGCTGCTCGAGACGCTGTCGAGAGGGGAAGCTCCGGGAGAGAAGAAGACTGGTGTAAAGATACCTTCCGCCTGCTCGGACTCGACGGAACCTCCATACAACACCAACCCCCCATCCTGGGAAAAAGCATCCGCCGTCGCCAAGCATCGGAACCTTCCCCTCTGTTTCTGAAAACCTAAGGTCAGTCTAGTCTCGCCAACCCCTTAAACTTTCAGTCGCCAAGCTTCGTTCTTTAAGCTTGTAATCGTCGGGACACTCGTTTTCCCCTCCAACTCGCTGAACACGGGCAACCCTTTTCCCCGAGCTGTGGCCTCGATTCGAAACCGGCTTCAAGTGGGTTTTTTGGTGGCCGGTTTGTCGACGCGCGAGGCTGGTCACCCATGAGCGCCTGTGTTTCTGGTGTCGTGGGTTTTTTGTGTGATTCGGGGAGTGGAGGTTGTGAATTTGGTATCGTTTCAAGTTTCCAGCGAAGTTGGCGTGGCGTCGGCTGCGGAAATGTTCTTGAATAGTCGGCTGCTTGTGTTTATGGTCCCTTTTTGATTTGTGTAGGTGACGGAGATGGGTGAGGAAGATGACTCGATCGAGCAAGCGGTTGCCGCGAGGAGGGAGAGGCTGAGAGCTCTCAGAGCTGCACAGGAGCTGCTTAATGCTCCCAGTGAGGATTCTGCTGATCAAGCTAATGACAAGTCGGATGGCGAGAATGATAATGATGAGGATGACGCCCAAGAGGAGTGAGTGCTTCTTGTGCCCCTTCTTTCTTTTCTTTTCGCGGATGGTTCTGGCGATATTCCCGAAATTCTTTGCTTTAGGGTTTTCCTTGTGATATCTTTCAATGTTCTTCATGTTTGGAAGTTTACTTCACAGTTAGTAGCCAGAGCCAGATGACCATATCCTTCTTACCTATCTGGATGGAGAAAGAGAGAGAGAAAATAAAGGATTTCCATTGATCGGACTTGTGTGACCAATATTATTGCGTTTGCATTAGAATGGGAGTCTGTTGCGCTGCACTCCAATGTTTAGTTTTCGTTTGGTATTTGTTACAGGCTGTTCACAAACTTATCTTGCATTCTTTGTTCTCATTGTTCTCTAGTAACCTTATTGGGGCTTATTGTTGTTTTATGGAAACATCAGTGCTTAGCCTTCGACAACCCTATGTACGAACTTTCTTCCACTTTGGAAGTATTAGGAATTAGCAGAAAGATCTGTGTATAATAATAAAAATCCCATTGAACTTTGACACCTGATTGTTTCCTGTCCAGTGTACTGACTCGATAGATTTCTCATGAAGAAATAATTTAAAGAGGAGACAAGCTGTTGGGGGTGCATTGTCTGTTTTCTGTTATCACTCTTCTACTGATACTGGCATGTGTGCTTAGTTTGGCTCTTGCTTTAATTAGGATGCTTGAATTTGGTGCAGAAATCCCAGCATGAAATTCCGAAACTATGTTCCTCATGATAAGCAACTTCAGGAGGGAAAGGTTGCACCACCTGTTCTACCAAAATTTGAAGACCCTGTTGCGACAGAACCTCCTCCAGCTGAAAAGAAGGTGGGTTTTGATTTGATTGAGTATGGTGCTTGTGCTTCAGCTTTCCCATGGTGCCTGTAAATAATAATTCTCATTTTGGATATTCTGTAGGATCCATTTATAAACATTGCTCCAAAAAAACCTAACTGGGACTTAAGGAGAGATGTCCAGAAGAAGCTTGATAAGCTTGAAAGACGCACACAGAAGGCAATGTATAAGATTGTTCGTAAGTATTTTTAGATCTTCTTTTCTGGTGGATGAAACATCTTTTATTTGTCTCCGCAGAAGGTGTAGAAGTTGAATGGCAGTCATGGTGCTAAGCACTGCCTAGAGAGTGGAAAAAAAATTCTATAATATCATCGTTTGTGCCTCCTACCAAATAGAAGAACAGACCAAGTTAAGCCTACCAGTTGCCACACCTTGTAATAACTAGGCTTAGTTCTAATTACATCCATCTTTTCGTCTTCCCGGTTATTCCTGCCACACTAGGTTTGCCAGTTCAGTGTTGTCGTTTGTTTATGATGTGTTTGAAGGAGAAAAGACTGGAAAATTTGGTATTATTGCTGAAGAAAAATTGCAATGTGGTTGTGTTGTCCTACAATGGGAAAGTTATTTCCGTCCACAACCTGTTAAGAGTGCAGAAACAATTTGATTTACTTCTCTTTATAGAAACTAGAAGTAATTGCATGAGAGCTTCCTGTCATGGGGGTAAAAGCATCTTTCCTTCCAAATATGCTGGCTGTTTTATTCTTCTGTCACATGATGGTTGGTGAATCTGTCGACAAATACTTATATTCCACAAGGAGAGAAGGTAGCCTCCGCAGAGTATCATCGTCGAATTCTGCATTAATTTTCTAGCAAAAAAGTGCAAATTGATAGGCATGCTATTCTAAAATTATGTGGGATAAGCTATTCATCTTCAGTCATTAGAGCGCCTCAATGATATGAACTCATGATTGATGATCTCAATGGGTATAAAGATGGAATCTTGCGTATGTTGGAATTATCTACAACTGATTATGTATGCTTCTCTAAGAATCTCAATCGTTGCCTATTGGTTTAATAATGCATCAACGTGCATATCTGTACAGCAAATGAAGTCAGAGACCTTCTCTTTGAACCAGCATAGCTCCTTTTCTCAGTTTCTGCTTTCTAGATATTACTGGGAGAGTAATCTTAGGTATATAGGCGTAAATTGTGAACTGATGAATGTTAACATAGTGCAATCATTTTTCTCCCCTTTTTTCTTCGGCTGTTCATGAATGACTTACCTGGTTTACAATCATATTTATTTACTTGAACTTGGGCTTTCTTGGTGCAGAGGAACAGGAGAAACAAAAGGAAAAGGCCGAAGAGGATGTTGAAAATGGAGCTAGCGAGTAGAGTTCAATTTTTGATGCTTTTGTGCTAAAATGAAATCAAAACGTACATCCAGAAAAATGCTTAGAGAAGGCGAAACCTTTTTGGCTATGTGACCTACGAATCAGATGGGGGGAGCTGATACTTCTTACCACCCTCTGTTACATGGGTAGGCAGCTTTCCATGAATCATCTACTTGCGGGGCGCCTTCACAGAATAGAACAGGGAACCAAAAACGAAGGGAAACTTTCCTTGCGTTCTGTCTTTTTAATTGATATTTGATTTTTTGTTGCTAGATGATTCTGCATGAGACTTCGATTGTGAATGACTTGGGATTTGTTGTAACGCCTATTGTCCCCTGCACCTAAAGCTGATAGACTAAGGGATGCCAAGTTTTGGTCTTTGATACTCTTCATCATTTAACAAATGTTGCCGGGAAAACAGAAAAGAAACAACATTCACATGAACAGGCAAAGAACCAGAAAAAGGAGGAAGGAAAGAAGGTGATGGCAAGATAGCTTTAGCTTCCTCCTGCTGAAAAGGTAATTGAGTATATATCTACACAACGAATGGAAATCTATTTTATCCTGGCGTAGAAAGTAAATCTAAGAAGTCAAGTGGTTGGTCCCGTGTGAAAGATCCTGCATTCAAATCATATGTTTCCTGCTGAAAATAACTTTACTAGTCATCTCTTAAGGATATCACCCTGTATGTATCATCACATATCATGTCCTGTATAAGGTCGTTTTTCATAGATTTTGCATTAATTTATGGGGAAAAATTCAGAAGAGAGGTTTGTACGTTCCACGCAATCAGAAAGAAAAAGCAGCGGCTATGCGTAGCAAAATGGAGGCACAAGAGTGTGACAAGCATAACATAGTAAGATTTTTTTATTGAAAGCCGTCAAAGGAAAACCATTTCTTTTCAACAAGGGAGGAATTACACACGATAGTTCCTTGTACAAAGAGCCCCATCACGAGAGTAGATCGCAGCGATACAGAGAAACAAATAGGCACCGAGGGGAAACTGGGGAGACCAGCATCGACTTTCTCGTGAAGGGCCTTTCCATGAATGCATGCCCTGTGTATCTATGTATTTTCCAAGATTTAAATACATCATCTTGCGTCGCTCTTGAGTTGGACAGGGCCTAAGTGCCCCCCGTTGACGTTATTCTCGTTCCAGCAGTTATCCATAGGAGGGAGTTGATAGTCGTCGGGTTTCAATGCCAAGACGAAGTCAGGCAACGTAGGTGCGGTCTCGATGACCCTGTCGTGAATGACAACAAGAAAGTCAGTAGTGAAATCATTCACCTGCTGCTTTCATTAAAAATGAATAGCAATGCAAACTCAGATTTAGTCTTAAGTCAGTAGTGAAATCATTAACCTGCTGCTTTCATAAGTGTAGAGATCGCGGTTTATCCGACTCTTGCTCGAAGTATCTTTTGGAACTTTTTCACAGAGAAACTTCATGGTTCCCCAAAGTGGCGGGTTCCTGCAAGCAAGGGAACGTCAGCATGACAGGAGTATGGGTTCTCAGTTCTAAACGAAGATAATACTTTTTCAGGAGAATCTCCTTTCTGTAGGGAGATAATAACCAAGAAGCAAGTTGAAGACTATCTACAACTAGCAGATACACGGTCTACCTCTCTACCAAGGGAAATCCAAATTCCCTACAGCGCACTAACTCAGATCTGATTGCCGGAAAAGTAGAAAAAGAACCAACTCGCCTGAAACACATCTTTCCTGTACTACTGAAGCATATACAGGAGATATACAGGTTTAAGGACATCTGTACGGTCATACCATATCAATTTAGTTGGTTTGAGGCAAAAAGGAAAAGGACTAGAAGTTTGTAGAAAATTATATCCATAAGAAAATTAAGATACGGGCAAGCCAATCAATCAATACTAGCTAATGCATTGAAAGGAAAAGGGAAAATGCTTAACCAGATTACCTTGAAAGAGGAGGAGTCGCATTAAATGCCTCTGAGATCTTCTTGCTTTCTTTCAGATATTCATCTGCCGCTTGTAAAGCAGCTACTGCCATTTGATGGGACTTCTCTGTGTTTCCCTCATCCAGAATCAGGCCGTGGTAATAATATGCTGCAACCTGATTAAAAAGATTTTAGGAGTAGTGTTGCTCTATTGCTGATGCACAAATGTCATATGAGCAATCAATTTACCAACTAGACTAAAAATCAGTACATGCTGTTAGGGGAATTTAGCCCTGCTACTCCTCAATTTAGTGATGACCAGCAAGTCTTCAGAGGCAAGCCCAATATCTTACTTTTCCCATTCAATAATTTTTAGTGCTGCCATATTATTAATAAAACACACTCATCCAGCCTGTCCATTCATATAATAGGTATGGTATGATTACATTTTCCATTCTGCATCGATGGTTTTTCATAAGAAGAATTGAATAGGAGTTAAGATTTCTCCATGAGAAGCGTGAGTAGTTCAACGGGCCAAGGACAAAATATTGGAAACGGAATTTAAGCTTTTTCCTATGTTCGAATTTAAATATATGTGTATGATTATTAGAACATTAATTCTCTTCAAAGAGTAATCACTAGCCAAATCATTCTTTGGATCCAACTTCTACCATTGCTATTATAAGTTGGTTAACCTGTGTAAAACGCCATGAATACAAAACTGGAATTCCCACTTCTCCATGCTGTCAAAAGGATTCCCTTTTACTTGCATAGTAAATCAAGTAGGACGTCTCTATTATCTTAAGAAACTCACTCAAACCGTGATAATCAGATGGTGATCAGTATAATGTGAAAAATTGCAATTTAGAAATTGATTTTCGTGTTAGCTTATCATTCCCAACCCCAAAGAAAACTTTCTATCTAGGACTTCGGTTTCTCTCTGGATAAATTCTTCAGTGTACAGATTATACGTTGCCAATCACCATGCAGAGTTAATCAGATATGCAAACCTAAATGTCATGTTGTCTTTCAAGAACAATAGAAGAGACCACAAATGGGGTAATTACATTTAGAAGTTTGGCAAACGTATCCTGAGCTAGAGAGAAGTAATCAGGGAATGAAACATCATATCATACCTTAGATTCATTATATTTCCACTTCACGTAAAGACGATGCTTTTCTGCCCAACCATTTGTCAAAGGAAGGTTCATTAGGTTATCTTGAGCCTATAATGGAAGATGTGCAGATCAATCAATTTCCATTAAAGACTAATGACAAAGAAGTTAATTAACAGGACATAGGCGACACGGCATGAGCGTCAAGGAAAAACTTGTAAGGGTATGAACTATGTTTTTAAGGAAACCTGCATATAAATTAAAAAATCAAGGTCCCTCAAGGTGCATCAACAGTTTGCCAATAGGATTATAGATACAGGTGTTTGCCATGGTTGTTGTTACGTGGTCACACATGCTGATAAATACATGGACAAACAACCTATCTAAAAAGATGACCAATGAAAGGCTGAATGCATTAGATGATATACCAATGCAGACCCATCTTCCCTGTTTTCTTGTTACTCAGTAACAGAATAAGGATGTAAAAACCTATTTACATATTATTTTGGACTATACAAATTAATATATACACTACTAATATGTACAAATGCATATGACGCATATGGAATTGATATTCTTGTACATGAATGACATACTCCATAGGTATGCAGAATTAGAAATGACAGTATTTTTTATATAGGATGTCAATAACATATTACACGATTCATTGATGTTGAAATGCTTAAATAACTAATTGCGTTTCCATTATTCAAGTCCAGACTTTGAAAAAGAAATGCTAGGGGAGTCTTTGCTGTTCCATCTCACTTTTACCACAATACCAGGATGCTTTGGACACATTTCAGCACGCAAGGAGATGCTAAAGTGATTCACCACAGAACTACTGAAGAGAAGATGCATAAAAGTACTCCAAGCAAGAGCTACCCAATTACAATGCAATAAACTAGAGTGATTGTTCCTGAACATATTTATATTTACAGCTATAGCAAGTCATGTTCATGTTAACTGCACTAAAAGAGGAGTTCCAACATGCAAAGAAGACACCTTATCCAGGCCAATAAAAGTCAAACGAAGTGCAGAAACATTTTTGCCATCTATTCTAAATCTGAGTCTTGAATCAGATCATGGGTGACATGTGGTCTAATTTTATAAGAGATTTGATATATACCTGCTGCCAGTACTTAACCATCTCACAAGCAAGCCTACGTTTGACTGCCAGGGTGGCTTTCGTGCTATCAATTGCCATTCCAAGTTGGACATCCGCACCCTGTATCAAACATCAGAGAGAGAATTCCCATGTATCATTAGTGTGGGAGAAACTATTAAATGAACTTCAAAAGAAATGATGTTTCCAAAATGATTCCAAATTGCTTCAATTAATATAATAAAAAATAAAAATATAGAGCTTCAGCAGGAATAAAGATATGTGATTACACCAACTCTCAAACATCAAAAAGATTACTACCTCACTGAATCCTCCAAAAAATTAATTAATAATTTGGAACCTCAAAGGAAAATCTTGAAAAAATAAAAAATATAGAGAGTGATTCTTTTTTGGTTTTTTCAAATTAAGCATGATTTAACACCTCCATCTTCCTGCAATATACGACAGAAGTTTAAAGAAAATCGCGCAGAAGACATAGGTAAATTTAGAAGAAAGTTAAAAAAATGTATCTCCTAAAATTTGTTTGGGCCTAAAGGTGATATTATACCTATCGAGTATCAACTTGATTATCTTTGTAGAAGCACTGACTAATAAATGGGTTTGGAAGAGACACAATTAACCCAGTGGTTCATCAATTGCTATATCCACTATAATAAGAGTACCTGCCCCAGTGCTTGAAGGCAAAGTGCTCGCAGAACCCCTTCTGCAAGGTCTACTGGTAATTCTCTCCTGTAAATATGAGACAAAAGAAAATTACAAGATGAATTGTACTTCCAGCATAAACATGTCATAACAATATTACAGATATCACAAACCTGAGTTCAGTTGATAACTGTGGTAGAACATGCCGAACAGCACAATCCAGATACCCCGCTGCCTTCAAGAATATGTCCACAGAAGCTCGCCTGTTTTCTATTTTGAGAGAGAGAGAGAGAGAGAGAGTTGATAAAACCAAATACAAGACCAGAGCTACTGAATGAACATATGTTGTGTACAGAGCAGCAGTCACATTAGGAAGGAAAAAGAAACATCAAAGGATTTCATTATATCTTTCACTCTAGTACCAATCTGTTAATCCAAGTTCTAAGAGGTAATATTGAATTGCATTATAGGACATCGATTTCCTTCTTTTACCTTCTCCTTCGATATAATGGGCTCTGCATCTGTGAAGAATTTGATTTTTTACTGCCCACCTTCCACATTCCATTACATAACTATACTCTTTCTTCTCTAGTAACCTCATGCATTGTGCACTCGTTTCAATCATCTAGCTTCTCATTGAATCAAACATGCGAATTGTGCTCCAAAATTCATATCTGATACTATCAGTCATCTAGTGGAACATTTAATGCACCTAATATGAACTTTTACTAGTTCCACAGTATCAGCTACAACAATCTCAGCTCAAAGTTGATTAGATTGACAGCTATGAGGAATACTACTACTTCCAATAAGATGTCATTAAATCTGTATATCGATTACTATCCTTCTTTTCATACAAAAGCAGGGACTGTCAAGAATCCTAGCAAATGAACAGCTTGAAGGTTGGAAATTTGCCAGATCTCTTTGCAAATGCACTTCCGATTTCATAAGTGCCTTTAACGCGAATATTAGGCCATGACTGTCTTATGCCATTCCAAAAGATGGGAAAAGAATATGGATACCATCCTCCAACAAATATCACCATCCAAAACCCACACATCAATTCACAATTTTCTGGAGCACCAACTATCTTAGGAATGCACCAGAAATTAGTAAATGGTCAGCTTATCTAGATCAGTTTGCAAACTTAACCTATGTCCTCATCTTGATTAGCTGATCCTTTCCTAAACTTCCTATATATAGTGCCCTATTATTTAACTCCTCTAGAGGCTGTGATGCATGATGTAAGAGGAAGGCCTCTTAAAAGACCTACCTTCTGAAACTTTGGCATGGTGACCATCAGCAGATGTTCTTGGAAGGAGCAGTAAGTTGGCCTGAGATAAAGCTAGCATCGCCATCAAGTGTAGCACCGACAGAACCTCGTACCAGGCATTAGATATGGCTGTTTCCTGAAAAAGAAATAAAAATTTTATAAGCTATAACCAACACAAAGAAAAAACCAGTAAAAAAGCATGTTGCTTCTCCTACCTCTGCGTCATCCTCCTGATTTATCCAAACAAATGACACTTTGTGTTGTAATGGACTCCCTTCACCATCATTGATAGAACAGATTTAGATTTCATCGTGTAAACATACAGTACAGAAATAAATAAAAAAACACGCTTTACCGTCTTTAACTAATCCCAAAAGAACAGGCAAGTAATCTTCAAGAGCCTGCAGAAGATCAGCCAATGTCGAACCTCCTGTAGCCAGTTCATTTTCACATATAAAAACATTGGGCTCATTGTAACTAATAATCAAGCGAAGATAGCTATAAATTTGCTACAACTTACCATGTTGGGTGGCACTTTTTCTCCTTGTTCTTGTGATTGTTGGAGCTTCCTGACCAGCCATCACAACTATACGTGTCCTGAGGGCAGATAACCGTTCGACCAAGTTTCTGGACAAGTGGTTCCCAAGCGACTGAGAAAAATCAACGGGCTTGGGGATTCGTAGACCAGGGACGTATACAGAAATTTCGCCAATGTTTCCTGGAATCCTTCTGTTACCACCAGAATCTTTTGGAGTAGAGACCAGACATCCCATTTTTCTGAGACTTATTCAACTGTAAATTCAATATCATTCATAATCAGAGAGATGCATGTACCAAGGCATTTACAAGTATCTGCATGTTATTGTAAAGGCAAGAGGATTGACACCAGAATCACTTCATAAATTATATGAAGTGTGAGCCTCAGAAGAAAATGAACAATATACAGTACGCAAGCCACGAAGATGGGCAATTAATTCTCCAACCATTAAAGCAGGAGTAGTAGGTTATCTATCACCAAAAAAAGAAAGAAAAAATTCAGGCATAAACAACAGCTACTCACGAGCAGAGTCCACCAATTCCAAAATAGGACTCTCTCTCTCTCTCTCTCTCTCTCTCTCTCTCTCTCTCTCTCTCTCTCTCTCTCTCTCTCTCACTCACACACACACACACACACACACACACACACACACACACACGTATATATACGTATATATACCAAATGAAGCTGCATCTAAATTATCTCACCTTGTCCTGTATCAATAGTTGAAATGATTGGTCAACACTTCCAGCAATTTCTGGACATTAAATTCGTTCCTCAAATATAGCTAAAAACCTGAAAAAAGGAAACAAAAAGAGCTCGTACATTAGTAAAAGATCACAAGAAAGGCATGAGGTATGACAGTTATACGTGACTCCCAACTTGGACCAGAAGCATGGCCAAATTCACCACAAGCCACCCATTCCTCAAAAATTAAAGTTTCATCACGAGCAAAATGTGAAAGCAAAAGAAGTCAAGCCAAAGAAGAATCAGCATTTCTGGATGATGTCTTAAAAGAAAAGAAACAGAAGCAACCCAAACCCAATTTCAACAACACTTGCGAGTAAAGCATGCCCAATCATGCCCAATCCAAACAAGCAAGAAAAAACTAAAGCACCATTGCCCTTTTCTTGACTTTGCTCAAACTCGATCAATGACAAGAGTTGGACGGTGCGCCACAACAATGCAAATTCAAGGAAAGAGCGCCCTCGAAATTCAGCTAACCACTCCAGATTCGCCAGTTAAACAGAACCCAAAGGAAAAGAAATCACCCAAATCCTCAAGTTAGCCGAAAAGTAAAGTGACCCATGTTTGATCAGCTCCCTACAATATCACAGAGGAAATTTTCCGGACTCTGCATTCGAATCAGCAGCTCCAAAAAAAGAAAAGAAAAGGCTTCCTTTTTCAGAGTTTCTGTAGAAAATCGAACAGTATCTCAAACGAGAGCAAAGCAACGCAAGGTCTGGCGAATCTAACCGAGTAATCATGATCACTACAGCTTACCCTTTTGAACTTCCCAAATGAAGAAGTTCCACACGCAGGTATAAAGCAAAAAAGCTGGTGCCTTTTACTCAAAAGAGGGGGAAGCCGAAACCGAAAACTGCGTCAAAACCCAAGAGAGAATAAAGAAAGGAACCCCTTTTGCCCCGAGTTGCAAAGACCAAGCAGAAAAGGCCTTGAATTCAGTTTCCAACGCCAGACATTCCTTTACCCAAAGAGAAGAGAGTACGGAGGTAAGAGAAGGAGAGAGAGAGAGAGAGAGAGAGGAGTTGTCAATGGAAGGTTCCACTCAACTTGTTATAAAATAGCCGAAGGGAGGTGGGCGATACATACGTCGAACTGAGGATGCTGACTGCGTGTTAATGACTATAAAGTTTGGGTTTTTAATGAAGTTTCTTAAAAGCCGATGTTTGCCATGGCATCTTCCCTTCTGGTAAAACGAGCTTTTCATTTATTCAAGAAGGCATTCGATCGGGACTCAGCCGCCATTGTCGAGTCATGTAATTGGTTAGCATGATATTTATCAAATTGTGATCCGTTTACTTCAAATAAAACTTTTTAAAAAAATTTATTTTGTCGAGTTGATACATATAAAGCTGGGTTTTTTTAAGCCAATCTCTTCTCTTTTGTCTTTCCCTTCCGGTAAAACAAGCATTTCACTCGTCGGAGGAGCATTCATTCAGATTCAGCTGCCGTTATCATGTCATATAATGGGCTAAGGTGATATTACTAAATTAAGGTCCATTTATTTGAAGAAAAAATTATTTTTCTAGAAATTATATTTCAATTTATCGGTTTTTTTTTTGGGTCAGAAATTTTTCGGTGTTTGGATAACATAAAACATTTTCCAAAAGACTAAAAACGGCAAGTTTAGATCGAAGAAAAACGGCTTTTTTTTATAAGAAGGAATTACTTTTCTAACCATTAAACAAATGAAGGTTAACTGTTTTCTTTGAAAATCATTTCCATAAAAAATATTTCCCTCTTGTCATGAAGTTTTTAGTGAAATAAATGTACCATGACTCCATTTGTGTAGCTAAAAATAAATGATATGAAAAATATTTTCTTAAAAAGTATTGTTTGCATTGTTTGAAATAAATAGTTAATAGAAAATGTTTTCATTATTGACGATAATTTATATCTAAATATTTTCATGGATGATGAAAATATTTTTCATTAATTTATTTTAATAAGTGATATAAACAATCATTTTTAAGAAAAAAAATTAAAATTATTTATTTTTCGCAAAGCAAGCGAAACCTTTAGTTTATTTTTAATTACAATCAATCAACGTACCAATTTTAACTTAAGGTAAAATTATCGAGAGAACTAGATGTGCTTTCCCCTTTTCACGGTTAAAAGCAACACGTAACCATAAGAGATTAAATTCATTCTATTTATGCAACCATACGAGAATTCAAGCGAGTAGCCGACAGGAGTATCATGATTCGAGAGGACACAACATATGCGATTTTTGCATATCAATGTGATTTCACATGGCGCATGTCCTCCTCCATCGTCCTCAGGCCTGTTACTTTCCATCGAGTAAAAATTTCCTTTCGGTTTCCATCGACAAGGGGAACGAAGGAAAATGACGCCACAGAGAATGAACAGGAAGGAAAAGGACGAGGACATTGACAAAGATTGTCTGAAAACAAGGTAGACAACGCAAGATGGTGGTACCTTGGAGTCAATTTTGTCGCTCGCAATGGGGGATTCTTCCTTTAGCCCGAGTAAATGATCGAGAGTTCATTCCTCAAGATACTCTTTCAACCCCTACGTGGGTTCAAGCTAAGATTTTTTGTGACATCATTCCATTCTTTCTTCCGAGTAGGTTATGATTTTGAACTGAACAGCATCGAGATTTCGGGAGCATCATGAACCTCTTAGTCACAAGATTTAAATCTATTTCGAAGCAGGAAAAGGACTCGCAATCGAGTATTCTTTTCTTTACCCTGAGTGAGTAGAAGATCAAGAAATCATTCTTCAAGATACTCTTTTATACCGTATGTCAGTTCAAACTTTGATTTGTTGTTACATCATTCAATTCTTTCATTCTCGCTTCGATACATCAAGTCCGCCCATTCAATTAATGAGGTCAAGATATACCGAAAATCAGCTAATCACCTCATTGACATAAGCATGAACTCGCTTGTGGATGATATCGTGACTGATGGCAGCAGAGACCAAACTCCTGACTATTTGAAAAAAAGAGAGATCAAATCTTCTCTTAGGATTTCCCAGAAGTCGCGACACGTGTTGCCACACGAAGTTCCATGTCAGTTTGATCAAGTTTGGCCTCGCCTTGCACCACCACCCTCAATTAATAAAGATGATCCAAGCTAGCAGATCAGCGAGGAGGCGAATGCCGCTGTCATCTACCGTGATGGGTAGGTCATTGCAATTCTTTCGACATGTGGCTTTGTCAGCCTCTCTTGTACAATGATGGAAATCTAAATCCTAGCTCTATATGGCATGCCCACCTCGTTGTATCATTTCCAACAATATTATTGTTGGACCACGTTTCTCAATTTCGTCGAATCATGCTCAGTTCAACTACCTAATGTCTCGTTTAGGTAATGTAAACTGTTGCTGTCGAAACATTAATCATGGTAAAATAAGGTGCTGTGACGAGAGTGTAATTTGTTTTATCTGCGACAATTGACTTTGAAGGATGATTCAATGATCAGAATAGAAACAAGGGAGTGGTCTCATCCCTCGCTCCATATGAGCCGGTTTCTGGGTCACAATTGGCTAAGGTTAAAGTTCCACCAAAAGCATTTTCACGGGATGGAAGCTCCCCAGGGAATACAAGATTTTTCATGAGGCCGGTCTCATACCGCCCGTCCAAGCACGAATACCTTTTGTTTAAGAAGAATGAATTTTGGTGTAGAAAGTTTTGTATTTGAGTCCTTTGCCTGCACCTTGCAATGGTGAAAGTCTTATCCGATATATGTGGATGAGACCGTTTACGTATATTTATGAGGATTAGTTAAAATGCAAAGTCTCCATAACCCATAACGCAGAAAAAGAGGGAGACGTGTTTTGGTAAGCAATTGATAGCATCAATTCATTGATACTGAAAGCAAAACGCCTTTTGAATCAAAATAGTGGGGGCCTTGCTCAAATAGATGAACGATAGTTTTCGATGAAAAAAAATGTGTTGATCTGTCTTAGCCAATGATTAGAACATTCAAACCACATCATATCATATCTATGGAAGAAAGGAGCGAATTCCAACTTCCTACCTTTGAATTAGTAAATCTTTTGGACACGAAAATGTGTAAATCTCAAGAAGATATAAAAGATACATAATATATTTCACTTATTTCTTAAAATATGAATGATTTTAAAAATATTTTTCTAAAAATAATTATTTATATTACTTATAAAAATAGATAAACAAAAAATATCTTTGCCATCGACAAAAATATTTAATATATATTATTAATAATATAAATATATTATAAATAATATAAATAATTATTTTTAATAAAATATTTTTTAAATCATTCACTCTCAAAAAGAGCATGAAAAGAAAAAATCAAGCACAGGACAAAGGCCGTGCATGTCTGAATGGACCGACGTGGAGAGGAAGCACATATGATACATCTTCCGAGGTACGTTACCTTAGTACACCCGGGAGAGACTGACAACGAAGAGACGCGTCTGTGGCGGTGTCGCGGTCTCGAGGAAGACACGAACGAACGAGAGAAGAAATCTTTCCGCGGAGCGAGCTGTCATTGCCGATGTAAAGCGTTCGACGTTCGCTACTCCAGAGGACAAACGCTGCTGCGGTGGAAAGCAAAAACGACATTTCCTCCTTTCGACACATCAATTCCCGACTCCTTTTTCACGCGCATGTGGTGGTGGCCAACGCCCTAAATCGTGAGCGCCATCGCTTCGTGTTTCGACGCTGACGAGAGACACCGCTTGACTTCGTCCTCCATGCCAAATAGGGCACGCCTTGATACACTGCCGCGTGTGGTCTCTAAGGTTTCTTGAGCTCGGATCTTCACTTATGAATGCGACGGAATGTCAATCGGGTTGTTCTCATGAAACAAGACAATAGACATCGAATTATTGTGGAGCTTGTTATAAGTAGACTTGTTGAATGGGTAGATCAATTTTAATATGATTCGGTCGAAATAAATTCATTTCCATACGATGTAAATTTAGTGATTCATATCTGATTTGACTTGTATTATTAAAATATTTTCGTATTTAACTCAATCTAAGAAAGCTAATACACAAACAAAAGTGAGAGTGCAGAGTGTTTGAGTACGAGATCAAGTGAGGGTGAAGATAATGAAGAGAGAATTATAAAAATGGATTGAATTTAAATAAGTTATAAACTCATTTATGATCTACTTGACATTTATACGATGCTTAAAACCATTTGTTGAATATAAATAACTTATATAACTACTAAACTCATCATATATGAGTTAAGAAATGAGTTGATGATATATTCTAACAAGTCTAATTATAAGTAATAGCCCGATCGAATTCCCCTCATTTCTTTCCTTTTTATTGGTTTCAGCGTTCCTTTTAGAGTTGAGTACTGCCTTACGTACATTTCTCCACTTCTTGTCCACAAACCAATACACAACATTATAAACTTGCCATCTATTCTCAACTTGACAGATCCAAGCAAGTGCATATTATATAAACACCCGGTAAGATTCATACAAACTATCACATCATTAAAGAAGGAAGCTTACAAAGTGATTTTTTTAATCCGCCCCATCATTCATACACAAATATATATATATATATATATGTGTGTGTGTGTGTGTGTGTGTGTATACAAAATAAATTTTCATTTTCTATCTAAGATGCAAAAGGGGGCCAATTACCACAGCCAATGTCTGTGTTTCTACGGGGACAACTAGAGAGAGAGTGTGTCCTCGTTGTGATACGAAGATCAGCTGTGTTGTGAAGGAATGGACAAACGTGAAAAGATGATACATGCGGATGAGAGATGCCTTTCCGACCTTGCTTTGGCTTTTTGTTGACCTCATTCGTTTGTGGTAAGTGCGTGGCTGGAAGGGCAAGAAAGTCGCTGATTGCACCACACTACACACCACATCTAGCTCCACAAAATTCCATAGCTCTGTCCCCGCGTGATCTAATGCTTGTATTGAGATGACCTCATTCTTATGTCGCGGTTACGTCATGCTGTGGTGACTATGCAAGCCCAACGCTTTTTGAAGTGATCCAGCTTCACCGAAAATATGGAAATCTATCTAAGATGAATTCGATTCAAGTGATGTGACGTGGTGCACTTTTCTACATGCAAGAGAGAGAGAGAGAGTGTATGATGTCGTTGGAACGATCAAAATGAATTTCAACGAGAACTTTCTTGACTATATCACCGATTACGATATCAAAGTTCTTTTCATAAGAAAAGGACCTATGTTTGTATTTCTGTTTTCGAGAGTAAGGGAATAACAGCCCATGACATCCAACGGTTTCTCAATGAGCTTTCTAGAGTAGGGTTTACAACAAAAATAGCCAACTTTTTTCAATTGACAAACAATAAGTCCAAACGATTGATTGAATTTTGTTAATGTGATCAGCATAGTTATTGACTATTGTAAGAATAATCTAGTGATGACATAGCTTTCAATCACCATGTGACATGATTATCGATGAGCGATATAGTGCAATCAATCAAGGAAGTTTGGTCAATGAAAATGGTTCAAGCCATTGGACAATCGACAACTATATGACATGAATGTCGGCATCTATAAGAAAGAATTATCAATGGCCACATGGAATTGGCATTGACAAGTAGTTGAGAAATGTTCAATAAAACTCACTGACGGAATGAGTACAGGCTTGACCATCTTGAAATTTGGCTATGTGTTGGAAACAAGAGGAGAACATGAGAATAAGGATATCGATTCACGGCAAGGACACCAAGCGACATATGAGTAGGCCAATAGCTTTGAAAGTTGCAATTTGTCTGGATAAGATCGGCGTATGGATAGATGCTTAAAATCTCGAGAGTGCGGTTGACTGTGTTTTGAGTAATGACAACCGATGAAGAACGGTTGTAATTAGCAGGCTACATAAATGGCGGCATAAAATCATGGATAGATACCATCAAGCACATATTCCCAATTTATTAACTTTTTGACATTCTTGTCCTTTTAGTTTCTATCATTATTCGTAGTCTTCTATATTTAAATTCATTGTTCATCTTCATCACAACATCGAGTGAGTTCCTATTCAAAATTATCACAAAATCCATTTGGTAAAAAACTAAGTATCAACTTTTCGATAAAGGATCTTTTCACTATTTGGGCTGGCGTCCATTTTTTGTGGAACAAGTACTATATTATAGGCTGTATAATTTATTTGAGGCTAGAAGTTATGAACCTTAACGATCTAGTAATCAAATTCCTATTCCGAACCCGCCTTTTAAGTTATTTCTTTATTATTCCAAAACAAGATTTTTAGGAAAATAATTTCCAATCATTTATTTTCATTATAGATGATAAGTTATATTTGAATAATTTCGTAAAAAATGAAAATATTAATCATTTACTTAGTTTTGTGAGCAATGCAAGTTATCATTTTAACTTTGGCTCCTGAACTTGAATTAATGAACAGACAATTTGATCATTTTCATGTGGTTTAAATACTAAGTTGAACATATACTAAAAACTAAATAAAAAATTCAGGGATGATAATGTATACTAAAATTCACAATCATATTGAATAAAAAGGGGAAGAGTGCCTTTAAATCATCCTTGCTCTTTGTCTAAGATTGGACTCGCCCGAATGAAGAAGTCGAGTCAAAATTGGAGGATCATATGTTTCATCATCCTTTTCTAATCTGTAAAGACGGAGGTGCCCCACCGCCAAGAGACGCCACCGCCCACGGAGATTAAAGCCTTCCACGTGCACCCTAAAGCCACCGGCCACCGCTGGGCTATGCACCTATCGATAGGGCCAGGAGAAGCCCACTCCTCGGCCCGTTTGGGACATCAACTTTCATAGGGAATTGATTTGACAAGTCAAGATGGAGAGGAGACACCATCGCTAATTAGTTTAAGAACGAGGCTCTGCCTCCCGGATCTCGGTGTCCCGGCGGCCGTTGCCGCCTCTCCGGTCGATGGTAGAGCCAGTGATTTTGCCGATCCATGATGATGAGCGCAACCTCCCTTCACGGACATGCTCATCTATTTCGAAATAGTTGCTCTGTCACAAAAAAAGAAAGAGAGGAGACCACGAACAGAAAAGATCTAGATTACATTATTTTATAATTATTCTCCAACATCTTCAAGATATATATTAATTATCATTTATTTTGATAGAAAATTTTGCACTTTGTTTATTTTATTTTTTGAGCCGTCTTTTTCACCTTAAATTACTTCAATTGATCCTTTAAAAGATACTTGTTATCAAATTCAAGTATAATGGGAATTGTCATATGTTTCTCGAGTTTTGATAAAAGATTCGATCGACATTATTACCAGATGTTACTACCGGATGTTACTTTGTTTTTCCTTGTCAATCCATTTACACGTCCGTTTACAAAGTTTTAATTGTCTTTCTAATGTTGGTTTTATTTTCATGTTAATCCTCAGGAATTTAGTTGTAATCAGATTCATCATTCTGTAAAATCTCCTCCCTTAGCATTATGTTAGTTATTGCATTCAGCAGAATTTGCTGGGATTCCATGGATTTCAGTTACTGCAAATACTTAGTGGAGATTCCTGATCTCTCATCAATGCCTCTGCTGGAACATTTGACTTTTAAACAATGTACAAGTTAAGTCGAGGTTCATAATTCCACATGGTATCTCAATGACTTTGGTTCTTTGCGGCTGAGGTGCTGTTCCAGCCACCCTAGGGAAATTCCCAAGCAGATTGAAGCTAAGATCTCTCCAGACATCTTCTTCTTAAAGACTGGTCAAAGCTCGAAAAGGTTCCTGATGTCGTAGGAAAGGTGGAGCTTCTCCAGAGGCTTGAAGTGTAAGAAACTGTGACTGAGGAATTGTCCATCTTCAATAGAAAATCTAAACAACCCTTTCAAGTTGCGAAATCTTGAGACTCTCTGTACAAACCGATGTCCAAAACTCGTCGAGTTTCCAGAGCACAAGCGGATAAAACAGCCACCTTCATCCTGTTCTTGTTGGAGGACAGCACCTAACACGAGAAAGAAAGAGAAGTCCGAATTGGACTTCGGTCTTTAAGCGACTCGATAAAGAAAAATGAAATTACCGACGCCAGCCATTGAAGACAGCTGGAATCGCTCAACATGCAAGCTGTCGGTCCAGGGATGAGCACAAGTTGACACCTGGAGTCAAGAAGATAAGAAAGCCCATCTCGCTTATCCTCTATGAAGGTGGCAACTTGAAGTCGGCTATTGGACTTCAATTGGCGGTGAAACCTCGGCCTATATATGAGGCTTAGAGGAGAAGCATTTGAGGGCAAGTCACCGGATGAAAAAGGGGTGAGATTCAAGAGAGAAAAGAGGCAATGTAGCCTGGTAGAAAGAGAAGCTCCGTCTGAAAAAGTTGTTCCTCTGTGAGTGAGAGGAAAGATAGAATAGTTGAGTGTGTGATTGTGTCATCTAATTTGAGTGGGAGTATTCCATGTGGGGGTAAGAGAGAAAAGTATATTGTAATAATTGCGTGAGATTAAGTAGCATCGTCATTAATACGCGATATGCAACACAACACGATATTGACATGTTATTTTTAAAAAAATAGAAAATTCCAACTCGTTGATATATATTATATATTAAATGTATATTTTTATATACACATGATAAATTATTTCAATCAAACTAATTCAATTCAAATTCACAAATAATTAATTAATAATAAAAGAGATGATAAGTACACTATGAGTGTTATTACTTTAATTATGGCGGCTCACTTTGGTGTCAAAACTTTTTTTCGCTCACTTAAGTGCCAAATCGGAGTGAAATCGTTCACTTGAGTGCCATTTCACTTGAGAAAAGTTGACGTGGCGTAGAAAAAATATTTTAATATTTTAATTAATTTTTTTTGAATTTTTTGAAATTATTTTTTAATGACCGATGAGGGCCACCGTTGACCCTCGCCGACCGCGGAACCCTCGCCGTCGGCCGTGAAGGCCCTAGGTGAGGCCGGCGAGGCGTCGGGCATCACCTCACTCACGGCGGCGACGGCAAAGGCCGGCGGCGGCCCTTGCCCAAATGGCCCTGGGCAAGGCCATAATGGCCTTCGGCAGCTACGAGGAGGCCGCAATGACCTCACCCAAGACCTTCGTGACCGACAATGAGGGGCCCTCGCTCAATTTGGGCGAGGGTTCCACAGGCCGGTAGGGTCAACGGTGGCCCTCACCGGCCATTAAAAAAAAAAAAAATAAGTAAAAATAAAATAAAAAAATTCAAAAAGATTAATTAAAAATTGCTTTCCGGCGGTCAAGTCGGCTTTTCCAAATAAATGACATTCAAGTAAACGATTTCACTCCGATTTGACACTTAAGTAAGCGAAAAAAAGTTTTGGCACCAAAGTGAGCGCCGTACGAAAGTAATGGCATTCCTAGTGTGCCAACCCAATAAAAAAGCCTAGAATGGATTTACACTAAAAACATTAATCCACTATTTGTTAAAATCACTTATTGCTTCAATTTGACAAATTCAATTCTATTTTAATAATAGGGAAAAAAAGTATTCACATTCTAAACTTGCGTGTTAGAGCATGTTGGAAAAGAAAAGAAAAAACAAACTTGGGTGTGTTGGGGTAAGTAAAAGTTACAAGAGAAGAGACAACTCTTTTTCCCAATTTATTATTTTTTAAATATTTAATTTTGACCCATCATTTATTGAAATTTTTTAAAATTAACTCTGTACATGTCAAAATTTTGGACTGATGTATCGAAAGAATTGATAAGGTTATCGACCAAGTGTCGGAGAGAGCCGGACATGTGTTAAAGTGTTTGACATGACACGAAGGATTCTGGATAGTGTCCATGCTTCTTAGGCATGAGATAACCTCTTGAAATTATACTTGTTTCGCAGTTTAGAATGGATGTCTTGAGTTGTCTATTACAATTCTCTTATGTTACCACAACGCCGCTTCAGCATGCCTTACAAGTGGCATGATAGCAAAGCTGCGCACTCTACAGTTCTTCCTCTTCAGAGTGTATTGGAAATCAAACAAGTTTGCATCTTGCAACCCCAAAGGAAACTCTCCTGTTCGGTTCAGAAATAAATTATCCCTTTTTTTGGGCGGCCTTGTCTAAAATCACTTGATCTCCAAGATTGAATCCTCTTCGAAGTGAGCTTTCCTTCAGACCCCAGACTGCTTTTCCACGTTGTCAATCTTGAAACTTTCTGGGAACAATTTTATGTGCTCCCCTGTATGCCTAAAATAATTTATTAACTTGAAAGTACTGGATTTAGTTAACTGCAAGGAATTTGAAAATATCCAGGAGCTTCCCCCAAGTACAAGGCGAGTCAATGCAAGCTACTCTGATCTTTTGGCTGAGAATCTTGAAAATGGTGTAGCAGATACATTAGCGACTCAGGTTCATCTCTCTCTGGTTCTGTGAATATAAGACTCTTCAAATGCGCCTTTTTATTACCATGTAACTTCGAGTACTTGGGAATTCTGAAACAAGGGTGATAGTTCCTGGAAGCATGGCTTCAGATTGGTTCAGCGGTCAGCGAGGGGGTAGTTCAATATCTGTCCGGGTGCCTTCCCATTCGTCCGATTAAACCACAGCACTCCCCTCTGGCATTGTTGGGTCAACCACACAAGATATATCTTGTGAAGTGAAAATCTTCGTCAATGGAAAAATAATATGGTTCTCCTCTTATCAGAGTTTCAGTTCCCTGGGATTAGATCACTTTGGCTGCAATGCATTCTCCTAAAGTCAGTTCAGGGACCACGTGGCATTGGGAAGATGATCAATGGTTTGAATTGTGCCGAGACACCACCTAGGGCAGTTGTAAGCGATAATTGCACATGAAGAGCTACAAGCATGACTCCTTTCTGATCATTTTTTAAACGCAAACACCAACTGCAGAGCATATTCTTACGCTTTGCCAGCCAATAAACACACATGTCACTACCTACAAAGAGCTTTCCCTACTTCAACTAACTTCACAAGGGTCTGGTCACCCAGAAAAGCAGAAGACAAAATACTAGCATCACAAGGAGGTCTTCACTTCTTTGGCCGCAGAAAGGGCTTTCTCGAGATTCTTGAAGGCTTTCTCATATCTGAGAAAACCCATGAACCAAAACTCGTAGTCATCTTCGGTTACAATCAGCACGTACTTCTGCGCCGGCTTGTCCACATTCTCACTCTCATTCACCGATTTTATTTTCCTCGTCGGTATTGAAACCTGTTGAGGAGTCGTAAGGAATTATTTAGCAGAACTCCTTGGTTCCCTGAACACTCCTGCACCGATCAAATCCATCACATAATTTGACAGGAAAAAAAGAGCTCACCTTGTAAGGTGCTTTGACTATTTCCCCAGTAGGGGAAGGGAAATCGATGGATCTGTCACTGCAGAAGGCAACTTTCTCGGTGGAGATGAAGAGAAGTCCGGCTATTGGACCAGATGATGTGGATAAATAGCACTGTGAGGCCTTCAAGAACTTCTCCTTCTCGCTCATGCCGAAAATATGCTTGAAAATGTTCTCCCTCCCGCCTT
This sequence comes from Corymbia maculata, assembly GCA_014182735.1. NCBI lineage: Eukaryota > Viridiplantae > Streptophyta > Magnoliopsida > Myrtales > Myrtaceae > Corymbia > Corymbia maculata. The sequence continues at coordinate 6,250,562 of CM024689.1, read as the reverse complement.
CTTGGATCACTTTGGCTCCCAAACTCAGCTTCCCCTTCACAGTTTCGGACAGCTTAGCCCCGAGCTTCACTGCAAATTTTTCCACATGAAAGATTTCAAATTTCGCACCCACAAATCACCTCAATGCCTTCTTTTTCAACTACCTGGATTCGTTACAATAAAGCCAGGACAATCAAATGCCAAGAGAGGATGATACATGGAGTGGGCTTCGCAACCTCTTTGCTTAAATGATTACCTCGGTTTGTCCCGTTAATTATATTTTCCTTTTCCCATGAAATGAAACTTGTAGGGAAAACCACAGTTTCAAGACGATTATTTACCATGATCTATTACTCTGTATGCGAAGCTGCCGTGTTTTCTCCCCAACTGCTTGGCGGTTCCCTTCTTGGAGTCCTCTTCATCTGCAACTGGAGAAATTTTTTGTCACATAAGTCCCAAAGCAACAATAATGAATCTTTCCTGTTGGGTATAAAAAATCAGTCTCCCAAGTGACCTGCCGGTTCAGAAAATCTATCGAGATAAGCACACACACGCAACAGGAATCGCTGAAAGCAGCACGAATAAGAGAAGCCAGCTAACCCACAAAACAGTCTCAGAACCAAGCCATTTGACCTTTCTTTCTCCCTTTTTCCCTATGAACTAATTCTGTACCATTTCTGCCAAAATTTGAGACGAGTTCACCAAGATCTGGAACCCATGGACTTGTGCAGGTCCAGAGAGAGAGAGAGAGAGAGAGAGAGAGAGCATACTGGCGTCGAAGGAAGGACTGGGAGAGCCATCCGAAGAAGAAGTGCTCTGGCTTGAGCTGAGGTGCTCAGAGAGAGAGAAGGGTCTCTCCGGAGTCGTCTCGCATGACTTCATCAATGGGCTTTCACCAAAACGATCTCTGGACTGGTCCTTCATGTCTTGAAATCGCTTCTCCACTTGATCTTCCTCAGACACGCACACACAGAGGCTATGTTCTAGGTGTTTCTGAGAGAGAGAGGGAGAGAGAGAAGAAAAATGTCTCTTGTGGGGATGAGTATATAGAAAGAGATGCAAAGCTTCCAAGGAAGAATAATTGCAGACAAAACCTTTTGATAAGAAAATGCCGGTGGCAAAATTTTCAACTCTCTCTCTCTCTCTCTCTCTCTCTCTCTCTCTCTCTGTCTGACATAACTGTATCCGTGTTCCACACGGAGAAAGTGGAAGCTTTCAGGACAAGGGGCGTTTCCAAGCAAGATCAGGGAAACGGATCCAAAAACTTCATACCACCGTCGGATCCAGAGACGGAAAGAAAATCTCCACCGTTCGCCCGTACAACCTTTGGTAAAAAATTTCCGATCATGACATCTTATATATGAAAGCGACAAGATTGCGACTAATGAATGATAATCCGTTGCGATCCGAAGACCCCTCCCACGTAGACCATACACAGCACACCGTCTCTCGACCATGAATATTAATACAAACAATTCAGCTGTCTCGGCAGCTTCTCGTCATCTTCCTCCGGGAGCTCTCGAGAAAGCAAGGCACCTTTTCTACCAATTCTTTATGTTTCGCTTTCCTGTCACCTCACCCTCCTCGCGCGACCGCGTTCGATCAAACTTCAAAAGTCAAGAAAGGGCGGCCGTTCGAACCCGACCGAGGGGGCGGGGGCAAGAAAATCCAACGAGGGGTCCTCGTCACGAATGGCGCGGACCCAGTTCGTGAGGACTGCAGCACATGGCCGAGGATTTTACTTATCCGCGACGCTGGCCGGACGGGCCATAGCGTCGTGATGGGTCGATGTGCAGCAGCATGTGCAGTCGCTGCAGATGGTGGGTGGGGGCGTTGTCGTTCGACAGCAGAAGACCAGGACAGGACTCCGGAGAACAGCCAATCTAGTACGGGGGTTCAAAGTCCTCACACGTGCCTGCATGTGCAGTGGGCAATAGAAATGTCCTCTCTCACGCGGCTGCAAAAAAAGAATTCCTTAATTAGAAAAAAAAAGGAGAAGAACCCAAGTCATGGGCTTAATAAATATGTATTTATCTTACAAATTTGACCTGCCGACGTGAGAAATAAGTTATACATTCCTCATGTGAAGTTATTCGATTACAAAATTAACTCTATACGTCGCTTAAAGAATGTTTTTACACCGATAGTTGACCTTATGAAAGTTCTTATTTAATATGAGAGAGAGATACACAAGAATGAGGACTCTATCAGGAGGGCTCGTAGTAGGGCATAGTTTTAGGACCTAGCGGAATTTATGGATGATCTTATTCTTAACTTTTTATACTTTTATCTCGTAAAACTACAAAAGAGCTCATCAGCATTGGCCACACCTTCTGCCACAAATTGTCGGTTAATCGTATTTTTATTTTAAGTGGTCAACACTACACTATTAGTCTAGTCATGGCCTACCGAATAATATATTTTTCATAGAATTTTTTATATGTTTGGTGCATACAAACGAAAGTGGATTAGGTACCATGTCAATTTGTACCCCAAATGGCGGGGCAGGGTAGGTTTAGACTTTAGAGTTGGTGCTTCGTGAAGGGGCCTTCATTTGCATATTTTGGGCCTCAACCAATATCCATGATCCAAGCTCAATATCATCTTTGCTTGAAGAAAGGCCCATTTGGTGGGGATGGCCGAAAGGGCTTTTTGTGGGTCGATAGAACAACCAAAAGTGCTAACCTCTTGATAAAGAAAAGGACTCAATCACATGTATTTTCCCATTAGGGATAATTGGTTCCCAATTTGATCTGATTTCAAAGTGGAACCAGAAACTAGACCGGATTGTTGGTTCCGGTCCAATCCCACAAAATCGGCTACCTTTTTTCCATTAAAGAATGGACATGCTCAAGACCGATCGATCCGTTCTGTTCTCGAACAATCTCAATAAAATTGATCACATAAATTCCCACATACTAAAAATTCAAACTCTACTTGTGTTTAAGTTCATATATGTGTGTGTATGTGCATGTTTAAGAAATAACATAGTCTATTTGAGGATTTATTGTTATTTTTAAGAAATTTAAAATAAAAAGAGTCGGTCCAATCAAATTTCCCTCCAGAGCCGGGAACCGGACTGAAAATCACCAATTCCATTTTCATGAAACTAGGAATTGGACCGACGTCCTTGGGAATTGGATCATTTCGACCGGTCGAGTCCAATCCTGATTTGGGTGATCCATTATACTCACCCTGATTTTCCCTATATTTTGGTATAGAAGTTTGTAAATATGAGTATAACTTGACGAATGAAGGAAATTCATCCATCTTAATCTTCTTTTGACCGATATTACTTCGTCGAGGTTATATTACTATAAAGAGATATCCCGAAGCCGATCATTCTCGAAAATTTCCTGCATAACCATATCGTGGATGGGGAGCTTTCAAATAAATCTGAAGTCAAAGATAAATTTGTATTTCACAAGTCTATTTTAAGAAAAATGCTTTAGGCGGATCAAATTTTGCTAATCTGGTGACTCTATTGGAACATCGTGACGAAGAGGTTATATCATATCCCGATTGTTTTCAATTTTTTCCATCGTACCGCAATGTGCACGAGGAACTTTTAAACGAATAGGGAGTCGAAGATAAAACATGTATTTCACCAATCCATTTTAAAAAGGATGCTTCAGGCGAACCTGACTTTGCTAATCAAGTGACTTTATTGAGACATGATCATCTTTTGGACTTTTCCACGCTTACTGCATCATGCATGAGGAACTTTCAAATGAAACGGGAATCAAAGATGAAGTCGCATTTTGCAAGTTCATTGTAAAAGGATGCTTTAGGCGAATTTAACTTTGCTAATTAAGTGACTTTGTTGGGATATTGTGACTAGACCTTTCAAAATGGGTCGTTAACTTATAGGAAAAATTACTATAAAAAAAAAATCAAACTATTTTACAATTTTGTTAATTCAGCCTTAAACCTTTTGTACTTATATCAATTCAATCCATCCACTCAAATTTAGCTGACCAACACTAATATTGCCAATTTTTTTTTAATAATATTGCATTTTTCCAAAAATTTTTCCTTTTTATTTTTTTACCTCCTTTCTTCTTTACCAACCGGTGCCGGACCTTTGCAACTAGCCAAAGGCAAGGGTCAACAAGGCTCAACTTCACAAAATCGATGGTGAGCTCAGCCTCACCATGGCTAGGCGAGGCCAAGCTAGATCTAACAAGGTTCGACCTCGCCCGGCCATGGCAAGGTTAAGCCTCGCTAGATTGATGATGAGCTTGGCCTTGCCATTGCTGGGCGAGGCCGAACTAGATCTGGTAAGGCTTGCCTTTGCTAGTGGCTAATGGGGGCAAACCTTGCTAACCATTACTTTTGCCCAATCGTTGAGGTTTGTTGGAGGAATAAGAAAGAAGGGAAAAAAAAGAAAAGAAAACATAAATAAATAAATAAATGCGAAAAATAAAATATTATTAAAAAATTGGCCACGTCAACATCGGTTGGATGGTATCCATGCTAGTGCCACCTAGTCAAATTTGGCTTAATAAACTAAATTGATACAATTATACAAGATCTACGACTAAATTGACAAAATTGCAAAATGTTCAAGACTTTTTTGATATTTTTCCCTCAACTTAAAAATATGTTATATATAGGTCACTTTAGTTTAATGAGTTTATCTTGAATGGGTTTCAAATTTAAAAGTTAAAATAAATTATCTAAATGGTTAAGTTTAGAACCTATTTCTAACCTACTAAGCTTACACATATTTTATAATAATACTTTAAAAAAATTGAAATCATATTATTTTTACTTTTTCTTTCCTTCTTTTCCCTTCTTCCTTCTTTTATCTTCCTTAGCTAGTGGCCGGCCATAGCAATGGCAATAGCCAGCTAGGCGAGGCATTAGCCTGCTAATCTAGTGAGACTTGAGCTCGTTGGCCTTGGGCAAGCTTTACCTCATTGGCTTGACTCGGCTTGGCTTGGCTTAAGTAAGGTGAGCTCAAGGCTTGTTGGCTTCTAATGAGGCTTGAGCTCACCAATGGCTAATCACTAGTTGTTGTCGTCAACGAGGCTTGAGATCGCCCGTGGTCGATTGTCGGGCTGTTGTGGCCGACGATTGGGCAATCGGCCAAAGAAGAAGGAAAAAAAAAGAAAAGAAAAAAATGAAAAAAAATAGATTTTTGAAAAATAAAAATAGTAAAAAATTCTATTTTAAAAAATAAGAATATTAAAATATTAAAATGAGTGCATGGAGAAAATTAAATCAGATTTTCCATACTAAACAATAGAAAATATTTCTAATTTATTTTCAAATCTTAGGAAAACATAAAAAATTGTTGTTATTTTCCTAAAAAATAACTTTGTCATTGATGGTTGGTTGGATTGCACGATAATCATCATAACGATCCCAAGAATGGAGCCTTGAAAATTTTCCACTAGATTTATATTGAATAAAAGTATTTTGGCAATATCATTTTTTTAAATCATAAGAAACAAACTTTCCTAAATTTAATTAAAAGGATGAAATCAGGTATAAATCGAGATATTTATATTACGAAACAAACGAAACAAAGAGATGGATTTGAGTTGGATCATTAACGACCGGAACTAACCCGATCCCATCCGACCGTTTGGAAAACTAATTGTGACATAAAAAGATGTGCGTGGGGATGTCTTCTCTCCATGCATGCGCAACGCATTTCCACGTCCACAGGGTGGGACATCGCTCCCTGTCGTGACCACATTAACCCTTCTCTGTCTCCCGTCTCCGTCCCTGTCACTGTCTCTGTCTCTTCGACGAATCCCACACCGTCACGTTTCATATCAAACCAACCTTTTTCCCTGTCGCTTCCGCCTGTCCACTGACCCACTCGCTGAGGTTTCCTCCCATCCCCATTTCTCAAAACCCAGAAAAGGAGCCAAACAGAAGAGCACGAAAAAGCAGAGGCCGGAGCCGAAGAAAGCGACCCAGAGTGGGCCGAAAGATTTCGCAACAATCATTGATTGGTCGATGTTCGCTCGCGTCGCACTCGTGGCCTCGCGGAGAATCTGAAAGAGGGTGTCTGCGCGTCTGTAATCGAAGCGGCGGCTTCGTTTTTCAGCTTCTTCCGAGAGCTTGGCTCATGGTTAGCTCGCGCTCCCTCTCTCTATGCAGAATTCATTGCATAGTGACTGATTGACCGTTTCTTGGACTCTTTTGGATGTGAATGCGGCGATGAATTACTCTTCTAGAGATCAACCTTCACTTCTTCCCGACCCGATCCTCGTTGACGTTTTTTCCTTTTATGGTTCTTTTTGACGCGCAAATGGTTATTTTTGTTAGCTTGATCCTCGTACGGACAACCCGTCGCCTCTATTTAGTATAGCAGATCAATTCCTGCCTGGCATTGACTGGACAGTCTCTTGATTCTGATGGCATCTAAATTTGGAACGTGGGTGGTGATATTGGAATAAATATAGCGGTGGTGATCGTACCGAAAATCTGAGCCTCACACCTAAATCTAGGAGAATCTCTCCTTTTAGCAAATGCAAGATTAAAAAGGGCTCCACCTATTTTCAATTTTTTTTTTCCTTCTCTTTTCCAGTCCTTTTAGTCTAATTTAGTCAATGGGTTCAAAACTTTAAGATGAACGATTAGCAAGCGGATACTCCTTTTGGAGATGGCGTTGATTAATGATCTTCTGTATTGATTACTGGGTAAGTGTTTGGTCATGGTTTAATTGCTTCTTTCTGTTCTGCTTGTGGGTGAAATCTGGTTTCCAAAATCGCGCGTAATGTCAATCTTTTCGATGTCTTAATTGAAAGATGAATTTTTACGCGTTTGTGGACCTGGACTTTCTTCTTTTCTTCAGATAAAAAGAAATTTTTTTTATGGTGATACCAATGGAACCAGTCAATATGATCTTGGATTCTTGGTGTAATTATGCATCATAAACTTAACTACATGTGTTAGGCGGAGTGAAATGATTTGCTTGATGGTCTCTGGTTGACAGCTTCGTAGTTTCTGTTAGAAACTTGGCATCTGAAGATAATGCCTTTTCCTTTCTGACTGTATGTAAGATTTTAGATGAACATTTTTTCCCTGCATTGGTATAATATATGTCTCAGCATGTTTAACATGTTAAAATAAAGCACAAATGAGTTTCAGAGGTCAAGACTGTCACTTTCATTTTTATGATGACATTTTGGTTTCATTTTCATGTTAAAACTCATGCCTGCATATGATTTGTTCACGTTTCATTAAAGAAGTGATTATTATAATACCTCTTACCTTTTAAAGGAGGAATGAGGACTAGCATTTAATTGGTTGCTTCTATCCTTCCATAGATATGCCAAACCTTAGAGTTTGGACAGAGAAAGCTTTTGTGTTGTAGAAATAATGGTTAAATGATTGTTCATTTATGCCTCTTTCTAATTGTGCCACCACGGGTGATCTCATTGTCCACATTCTGCAGCTATTGCGTAATTAAACGAATTTATTACCTCACTAAAATACTTGCTCATAGTGATGTTGCTCGAATCTCCCTTACAAAAGTTTCTACCTGTGGAATTCAGCATGTATGTGGATAGAATAGACTTCCTCCAGGCACAGAATTTGTGTTCTTCTGCTGGATATCTTAATGTCTCTGGACATTGTAAGTTTGTGTGTTTGAGAACTAGGGTGTTCAAATGAAGCATCATCTGAGGCTTTCATTTTTCCTGGAAGCATCATTTTAATTGCTAGTGGCTTCTACAGGATCAAGAAAAGATGCATGGCTTTCTTCAAAAGTCCCATAGCTGTGTTCAGCCTGTCTCTGACAGTGGGAATGCTTCCTTGCTGATAAAATCTCCACATTGGAATAACTTCAGAAATTCAGAGGTCATCCATTAACTCAAGCTAAATAATTTTGTGGAACTTTTGTTTGATGACCCTTTTCGCTAATTTGTTTCTCACATCTGTCCTCCACCTCAGGACCAAGCGCAATCTTTCTTTTGGGGGATCTCCAATCATAGGTAAGGAGCCACTTTCAGTTCCTCACTCTCTTGGACCATGAGGAGCGTGGAAAGAACATAATTTGATGCAATTGTTGTAGTTAAGATAATTAAGGTGTTGCGCCATTTGTTGTCTACTGTTTAAATCATAAACGAAACTTCATTTCATTATATTCAGTTTTTGTTATCTTCATGTTGCGAATTTGCCAGTGATCAATTCCTATCTGAGTTTGTCAGGTGTACTGTGTTGACCTTCCTTACCCTTGAGTCTGATGGAACTTGGAGAATTGTCACTGTACCTCTTCAATATCTTGAACAGAGAGGCCGCTTGCTTTATGGTGCTCACATAAATGTGGATAGACTGCACCCAATATTTAGCCAAGCTGTTAATGCTGCTGATAATAATCGACGAAAAGCACAGAAAGGGCCTCCAGGTGGTGGGTCTCTCTTAATGCACTCGAGTACAGTGAGTAAGTCTTTTAAATTAGATGTGAGATCCCAATCTCATAAAAAGGTGTTCCCAAACAAAACTTTCGCTGAATATTCTGGCTGTAACTGTGGTCTAAATTCTTCAACTTCCAACTGTTATCCTCATCTGCTTCTAGGAGACCCTTGTGCAAATGATTCCACTGTGGAGCTTACTGATGGAGATAAAGCCGAGAAGGCTACGAGCAAAATTTCGAGAAACAAAGCAAGAAGAAAGGGGAAACACAGGAAAAGGCTTCCATTTAATGGTGGTTCGAGGGAATTGGAAGTTTTAGCTGAGGATTATGACCATGGAAACTCAATGTCCAGAACCTATGGTACAAAAAATGAGGTTGATGGTGAAGGCGTAGTTCCATGTGGGACTGGTTCAGAACTTCAGTTCAAAGCTGCTAGAGTCCCTGAAAATTGTGCTGACGATGAAAAGAGTGAAGGCATCGACTCCTCTGAAACACCACAGACAAGCATCTCTGATTCTTACGGAAGAGACACATCTGAGACTGCTGCTGCTCCTTTAATTCCGAATACCCATGGGGCGAATGCTAGTTTCAACAATGGGGATGAATTCAAAGGTAATGATATGGGACTTTTTGCTTTTGACCATCTGGAAGAGGTAACCAGTATGCATTAGATGCTGTTTTTATCTTACAAAACTACTAAAGACTTTCAGATATAAATGGCTCCTTAGGTTTGGATGTATCTTTGATCAGTTCAAATGAACACGTGAGGGTTCAAGCCCATGTGATTGAATCTGATGAAATGAGCGGCAACAAGTGTGATGGAGATTCTCTAGCATTGAGCTCCAGAAAGGAATACTCCTCTGACTGTGACTTGATAAATGATGCAGGAGATTCTCATGATCGTTGCGAAGAGACAAGGCAAGAGAATTTGGATAGCAGCATCATTATGCCACTGGTTGTGCCTTGCTGTGATAATAGGGTGAATAAATTAGAATCAAACAGTTCGAGTGCCTGTAAAATGGGGAGTGTTGGGAATTCACATCAACTTGCTGGGAAAGGTAATAGTTATACTGTTTGGCAGAAGGTGCAGCAGAAACATGACCATGAGTGTGTCGATGACATGAAGAAGTCATGTTCTACCGAGTCAAAAATCGACACTTCCTGGAGAAAGGGTGCATTGCTTAAACAAAGTGGCAAAGTTGCTGAGGGGAATATGGAATTTAGAAATGAAAATAAGCAGCAGTCACATCCTGAATTTTTGCGTAAATTGAAACGAAAAGGTTTTTTAGATTCAAAAATTGAATCTGATGACCATTCTAGGAAGGGATCTTTCACTAACACGGCCAAGCTTGAAAAATCAAGTGCTTCCATAAAGATTCGGCCATATATGAACAAAACTTCAATGCCATCTCAAGTGAATCAAAATGAAGGGGAGACTGAATCAAAATTTGTCTCTCAGAAACCGCCAAAGACCGTTAACAGTGATGCCCCTACTCTGGACAGTGAAGATGCAAAAGATGAGGATAGTTCGTTACCAGTACATCGCACTCAGTCTAACCATGTCAATCATTCTGAGCTTCAATCTTCAGCATCGGTTCCCTGTCTTTTAGCTGATGAAATTTCTATACTAGGAAAAGAAGTTTCTGTAGCTGACTGTAGTAAGCAGAAGTGTAGCTCTGGATCTCTTGCACAGAAATGGGTGCCTGTTCGCATGAAGAATCCTCTATCAACAGACCCCATCAGATCTGACAGTTGTCTGAGACATTCTTGTGATGCAACTGTTGAAGTCACGACTTTACTATATCCCAAAGATAAAATAGACTCAAATGATGAGAATGACATTGAAGCAGGAGTTATTTGCAGGTTCGAGGAGTCTAGAATGGAGAATTATCCTCCCTGTGATGATGAAAGTCAGTTTGAGTCCTTGAGAAATGAGAAATTGTGCATGCTTAAAGAGGAGAACCACGAGCTTGTGCCTTGTAGCTTCTCAAGGGATGAATCGGACAATCAGAAATGCTTTGTGGTTCAAATTCATCAAGACAAGATAACAAGGGCTATACAAGAAGCATATAGGATACAGTTGGCATCAGAAGCTGTTCATCTTGTAACTGGTCGGCCCATTGCTGAGTTTGAGAGGCTGCTACATTTTTCTTCTCCAGTTATTTGCCAATCACAGGATAGGGCTGGTTGTAAGACTTGCCCAAGAGACTGGGTTGTTGGCTCATTACTCTGCCAACATGAGAGACCCAATGCATCTCTGGAATGCCTGTGGCAGTGGTACAAGAAACATACAAGTTACGGGTTGGAAGTTAGGGGTGAAGATTACATAAACTCAAATAGAATAGGTATTGATCGTTTTTCATTTCGTGCCTACTTTGTTCCTTATTTGTCAGCTGTCCAGCTATTCAAGAAATGCAGCAGCGGATCAGCCTGCAGCATAGGTGGGGTTCTCGGATCTGAGTTGGAGGTTAATGAAAGATCTGAAAAATCTGTTCTCAGTGGCCTTCCCATGTTCTCATTACTAGTACCTCAGGCTTGTAATAAGAGTGCAGGCAACTTTCTTTGTGCAAATGAGGTGTCTACTTGTCAATCTTCACCTTCTTCTGGAAATAACATGTCTACTCCTACTGACAATGAGCAGTTCAAGGATTTAGAACTGCTTTTTGAGTTTTTTGAGGTGGAGCAACCTCAGCAGCGGCAGCCTTTATATGATAAGTAAGTTTAATTATTTAGCTGAGCTAGGCATTTAAATTATCCTTTCCAGTATTGGCTCAAATGGGCCCTTTTAACTCAGTGGTAGAGTAACGCCATGGTAAGGCAGAAGTCATTGGCTGGAAAATCATACAGACCATGAGTTCATAGATAAAGCTGTTTTAACTTATTGCTTGTTCCCTTTATTAGAATTAGTTGTTGAGTCTTCTTTTCTTGTGAACATACCTTTGGGACTTCAAATAATGTTTTCTTGTTGCTTTTGGTCAACTATAAATATTATGGTTCTTGCAAACATTACTCAATTTGAAAGATGCATATTAGTTTCTTTTTTGCCTACTTTTTGTTCTTCTTTTTCTTTCCTTTTCCTCACAAACGGGTGAAGTTTGTTGGCTTTGTGTGTACTCAGATGGACTATGAAGAGAATTTCTCGATGTCGGACAGGATATTTGGGAGAAAAGTAGCACTATATTTACTGTTTGAGGAACTTAGATTTATTTGTTATAAAAGTATCAGGTCTTCTGGTCATATGCCACTCTATTCTCTTTATAGGAATTGAACCTGAATGTTGACTACAAAAACTGTGAGCGGGAAATTCGAAATACTGCATGCCACATATCTGTGAAGTTTTATGCCTTGGGTTTTTACTTCCTTAGCTTATTTCATGACCAGCAATTGGTTGGCCTTTTTTACTGGAAAGTGGTAATGTTTAAATGTTCATTTCAGGATCCAAGAGCTTGTTGCAGGTTGTGGGCCATCTCGTTCCAGAATTTATGGAGATCCTTCAAAACTAAACTCAGCAAGTCTATGTGATTTGGACTCAAGATCATGGTTTGTACCTATTGAATCAAACCTTGCCTCAGAGTTTTAAATCTTTTTGTGAGCTGAGCTTTAGTTTCAATAAAATTCAAATTGTCGTGATTAAAGCCTGCTTATATCCTTTGCCATTTCAGGTACTCAGTTGCGTGGTATCCCATCTACAGGATTCCTGATGGTAATTTCCGTGCAGCATTTCTGACATACCACTCGCTTGGTAATATGGTTCGTAGAGAAGCCACTTTAGATTCTGTCAATGTGAACCCTTGTGTAGTATCTCCTGTGGTGGGTCTGCAGAGTTACAATTGCCAGGTAACTTAACTAATATACTCCCGTGCTTGCTTTGATTTCCAAACATGTGTGGATGTGATGCTTTGACGATGCTTTCTGATTTAACAAGAAATCATAGTGAATGTCTTTTAAAATAAAACCAACAGTAGAAAATGCAATGTCCATTTGTCGTAGCTTAACCCAGTGTTTGTTCAGAAGCATGCATGGATGTGCTTAATTAGACACCCACTTATTTATGTTCAAGGGGGTATACTGGAATACCTCCTCGTCGATTCTGTATGAAGCTAACGGTAATTACATTGGCTTTTGACCATTACATTTTAACCATGCAAATATATCCTGCCAAAAGAAACAAACAGATAGCAGCATTGGTCTAACGACTAGGGCAAGAACTATTGAGCAAATGATGATCCTGTGAAAGATGAAATTCAGATCTTGCTTCAAGCATGTTGAGCCACATACTTATAACCTTCATTCAATCTTCATTGTATGAACAGAATGAGTGCTGGTTCCAGTTGAAGTCCTCTGCACTAAGCCATAGAAAGGAAGTCTTGAGCTTAGATCCGTCTAGGATCCTGAAGGAGCGGCTGAGGACCCTTGAGGAGGTAGCTTCGCTGATGGCCACAGGTGCTGTCACTAAAGGAGATTGTAGGGCAGTGAATCGACAACCTGATTACGAGTTCTTCCTGTCCAGAAGACGCTAGTGAACTCCGTGGGCATTGTGGTAGTCATTGACAGATGTGAATTTGGGAAATTCAGTTAGGATCTCACCTGAATGAAAGAAAATAGCATGAAGGGTACGATTTACACTTCTTTTTTTCAACTTTCTTAGTCAATGTTGTTATTTTTCTCGCTTTCTCTGGCTGTATAGGTTTCGCCATTTCTGTACATAGTGTCGATGTACATTCTTTTCCCCTTGCCAAAAGAAGCACGTCTTTTTTCAGACTAATAGAGTGCAAGTCCTGATGTCAAATCAGTTCTTAGACTTTGGTTCAAATACAGGTCAAATTCATCACTCTTCTCATAGATAGTGTTGCATAGTGATTGTTTGTGTCCATAGGTGAATTTTGGAAATGCATTCTGCTTCCAGATCCCTTTCCAAAACTCGCCAGAAAGTTGAAGGCACAAAGGTTGATTTGCCTTGATAGACTTCTTTTGGTGAAAATAATTGTGAAGTCGTTATTAAACTTCCACCTGAATTATAATTTGTAGGTTATAACCACCAGGCTCAAGGCCCGATACGCGTACATCATGCTTTTCCATTTAAGATTTTGGCCCGAACCCATTTATATTCCCTTTGGGACTCGCACACCTAAGCGGGTATCGCAGGCCGATCCGCCAAGATCACCTCTAATATTCAACACCTTAATTGCCATTAATATTCGATTTTCTGTATACAAAAGGTAAAGTTAAGCATGATTTCTCATGCTGTGCTCCTCAATTTAATTCGACACTCTCGAATAAAACCTAACTCTGCCATTGTACCCAAACGTGGGCGATCCAAGGTGAAGATGGTGACTGCATCGCCTATCGGCACTGACTTGGGGAAAAGGACTTCCTGGGACTGCCTAATTTGAAAGATACTCGTGGAAAGATCCTTCACCGCAGGATCGCCATCAAATTTGAGTTCTTCCATTTTTTTGGGATGCATGGAAATTTCTCGGAAGCTTCAATTTTTCTCCTGAACCGGTGGAAGCTGAGCCCTTAGTCATGCCCTTAGTCATGTCACCGCATTAATTGAATGCCGTAGGATCAATCAGGCACCCTAGACCGGTGGATTGCAAAGCCTGTAACGCATTTAGATCGGTGAATCCGGCGAATCTCACGTGATGTCTACCTAATTTCATGAAATTGATTGAGTTGAATGACTTGAAATGATAATAATGCATCAAATAGAATTAGGGAATTTATGTATAATTTAATATATCAATGAATACATAATCAAAAGAGATATACTTGCGATCTTGAAAGATACATATAATCAATATAAATATGATAATTACTTCTATCATAAAAATATCACTAATTATCTTTAACATTGACTAAGTTAGTTTGAATTTAAAATCATGTGAAAGAGTGTCACGAAAACTTTTCATGAAATCAACACTCAACAGTCAAGAGATCTAAGGCAGGGCGACGTGTGCTTGCTCCAAGCTTTCATTGATGATGAGATTTCAAAATTTCTTGTTTGATGATGTCGAGTTTGGTGATGGTGACAAGTTAGAGAATAAGAGGCTAACAACATGCGTCCTTTGAAGTTGACTTTGTTGTCGAAGCAGTACAAGTTATGTCTTTATCGGATTATTGAACAAACTCTGCCGATACGGTTGGCATGGCCTAAGCGAATGGCTGTCGATGGGGCTGGCGTGACTAGCAAGCAAAATAATTTAGGGTTTGCAAGTAGAAGTTAATGTGCGGCGACGAAAAATGTCTCCGTCAAAAATAAAAAGCTTGGCTTGGCGAAACACCTATGATGTTTCGTATCTCCTCCCAAACCCCTTTCTCAGCCATTCACCCCAAAAGACAGACAGCACAAGTGCACCAGAAAGTCAAATCCTATTGCTGAACTTCCCTCTGGGGGTGATCAAGGCGTCTTCTCAAAATAAACTGGTAAAGGTTAGGCGTAGTCGAGAGTTGGAATAGGTCTTCTACTCCTGAAAAGACACTCAGAATATGCTTTAGCGTTTAGCAATTGGGTTACTGCGGCTGAATTGAAGTTGTGCCGAGAAGTGCTTTGTCTCCTTATCTTTGTCTAAAGCCTAAGCATGTCAAAAGCAGAAATCGATGGAGCAACGGCTAACTATCATTATGGGTGAACGATTCTAGGTTCGGATATGTTTCATTTTCAATATGAAACCTACCAATTTAAATGGATTTCTCATTTTATAAAACCTGAAACTACCTATCACGGGTTCCAAGATCTACCTAGATTCCAGGTATATCATTAATTAAATGATTGTAGGGAGTTATTGCTTTTAATGGTTACCACTTGTTACTACAATCATTTGATTATAACTTATATTTAGACACACGAAAAATATAAAACATTAACAGTATTAAAATTTTATTTATTAAATGAAAGCTTAGACTAGTAGTTACAAATTTTACGCTTGTTCTACATGAATACATGGACAAAGAAAAATACAAAAACATACTCTAGGTTCCACTTACCTAGAACCTAAAACCTATTCATCAAAATAAGTTCTTTAATTTTTGGAATCTGAAACCTACTCTAAATATGTTGGAAGTTGAAACCATACGGGTTTCCACAGGTCTAGTTGTACCTTGAAATTATGCTCACCCCCAACTGTTATAGTGAGCGGATGCTTTGATAGTGCTATGACCGTCACGTGATGGTAAACTTTTGTTTTAATTATTGACGCTGATATCCTCGGCTCCTTAATTTACGGTTCATTGCACTTAAGCCTTCTGCTCACGAGTGGATTTAGCAACTACATTGACCTCGGCTCTCGAACTAATATTCGACTACACCTTACTTATTTTGGGTATTAACATTTGTAGCTTACCAATATAAGGATATGTCGTTGTTCGTTCGAGAACGAGCATGAGTATATTATTGGAAAACTAATCCATTCTTGCTCTCCTTTTTCTAGAAAGATTCGTTTTATTCGTTGCGCATATACTCGCGTGTACTGCAATAATACGGATGGTGTGGTCCCCCAATAATATCGCACATATTTAAAATACGCAAGAGGTTTAAATCTTTATAAGAATAGAAAAGTCAATAACAAACACTCCTAAAGAAAAGCCCCGCAACAAGCCATTGAATCTTCGGATATGATTTATTACGAATTGAAAAAACAGAAGAAGAAGGAAATTTTAATAAATTCCTCATGCCCTTTCTAGTGATGGAAGTAGCTTCTCAAATAATTTGGTAAAATGCATGATAAAAAGTAGGAATAAGTGCACTAAAAATGTCCTAAAACTTGTCACGAAAGTGCAATCAAATTTTAAAAATTTCAAAAAGCATAATTAAATTTTCAAATTTGTGATGAAAGTGCAATTGAAAAAGTGTAATTGAGTTCTAAAACTTTCAAAATGATTATATTTTTTTGAAAGTTGTATAACTTAATGGTAATTTTTTGAAAATTTTAGAATTCAATTGTATTTTCGTCATAAGTTTTAGATCTTAATTGCACTTCTTAAAATTTTTGGAATTTAATTATATTTTTATAATAAATTTTTGGACTTATAATACGTTATCCCTAAGAAGTAAACGCCTCATTGCAATCTTCAAGTCAACTCGGCTTCACTCTTCGACTGGCCCACGTGAATGGAAACATTGACTAACAATAGGGAATAAAGTCGACCATACTATTGTATCCTTTTTCTGACCTTCCCGCTAATTCCGGATCAAATCAGAATCGGGTCATTCGGGCGACTTGAGCATGCAATGTCCATAGAGCAACGTCCATTTGACGTTTCGATTTCGCAATCGGATGGCGATGTTAATTGATTGCTGTTATGGAAAATCGATCAGCTCGGGATGAAAATTCCACAATCTACAATATCGCATTATCGGCGATGAGATCGATTTTATATGGTAACGTCCAAATTAGACCGTAACAAATACGATTGTGATTAGGAATGTGGACGCAGGATTCCAAGGGATGAGGAGGTACCCTTTGACGGGCCATGTCCCTTTTGATCATTTGATTTTTGAATTTTACAAAGGCATTAACGTCCCTTCCATCATCGCATGCTTCCAGTTCTTATCGGTACAAAGGTGGAGGGATCAATCTTATCTTCGTCCTCGAAATGATATTTCAACCACGTTCGTACCATCCTCTGTTCACACTTTTTTGAAATCCAAGCCCAAAATATCATTATAAAGTTGAAGAAATAAGATATACATATATTATGTATGTTATATGTATGACTTTGTGGCAAATCCATCATGTTCAACAAAATGGATAATTTTTCCTTTTTAATGTACCAATTGCACATAGCATAGACAGACGGCGATTTAGAAATGGTAAAAGAAATATATAAATAAGAATATTGTGATTTTATAGATGACATGATGAATATATTAATAGCACTATTGAGTGTACCGAAGCATATATCTTTAATAAGATCATTGCCGGTCTAACTAATTTCGGATATCATCAATCCGACCTAGCGAAATTAGGGATGATGTACCTGGCATGCCGAGAGCAGGACGATGGTGGATGGATCAATCTTATCTTCCTCCTCTAATTGATATTTTAACCATGTTCATACCATCCTCTTTTCACACTTTTTTGGAAATCCAACCCCAAAATATATCATTATAAAGTTGAAGAAATAAGATACACATATATTATGTATGTTATATGTTTGACTTTGGGGCAAATCCATCATGTTCAACAAAATGAATAATCTTCTTTTTAATGTACCAATTGCGCATAGCACAAATATATGATGCTTTAGAAATGGTAAAAGAAATATATAAATAAGTATATTGTGATTTTATAAATGACATGATAAATAGATTAATAGCATTATTGAGATCATGCCGAAACATGTATTTTTGGTAAGATTATTGCTAGTCTAGCTGTTTGCGGATATCATTAGTTTGACCTAGCCAAATTAGGGGCAACGTACTTGGCATGTCGATAGCAGGACGATATTTCATTGAGAAAAAGCTCAAACTCCGTGCATGCCGTATGATATCTTGAAGACATTATATAATATCACTGTTATTTTTTAAGAGAGTGCTCTATATTGACTTCTTATGTCGAGCCATAACACTATTTGATTCGAAACCCGGCATTTTATTCTCTCCTAGTCAATGGAATAGCTGATCTGTAGCCTTGTCATATAATTTAAGGAGGATACGAAATGACAAGAATGATGGTCCGAATTCGATGATGGTCCCCTCATTCGTCTATTTTCGAATTCTTTCATGGCCGGCCAGCTTAGCTGGTCTACTTCACACTTGATTTCTTAGGTGTGAAAATGCCTTAGTCGATTTGTCTCGTGCAATGACATTGCTTAATTCCTAAAAATAAAATATTAACCTTGAAATCATTTTTAAAAACAACAAATATGCCTAATAATGTCTTCAGACCTTTTTCAGAAAAATAGAAGCAGGAGCGCTTCACGCCATTGACTGTTCTTATTACAAAAACCCTTTATTAAATATGTAGATTCCTTAGCCATGCTGTTGTTGCCATCTTTGGACTCATTTGCTTGTGATTTTTTTTTTTTTTTTGGGACTCATTTGCCTGTGATTTTGAATACACATTGGAGATTGGAAGAGAAGAAAAACCATTTAAATAATTTTTGAAAACGGTTTCTTGTGCTTGGAAGCCTTGCCAAGAAACATTAATGAAGAAAGCGAAATAAATATATTAAACTTTGACAAAAAGAAAAGTGAAATAAATATTGTGGAAGATTCTCGAGATTCATTGACACCTCTATAGCTGTAATTGCACTGTAAGATCACATCTTGCTTTATCTCTTAGCAGTCAACTTGCTGAGAATGGATTCATGAGCTATCCATGACCGCTTTGATTATATGCATGAGAGCTGCGAAAAGTCGACAGTCCCATACATGACATCCCAACCCCATATCCGCAATGCCAAATTTACACGGAAGAAAACTGCCAATTCAGAAAATCCATTTTTGCTATGCCCATGATTTTGCATTATTATGTATTAGAACTGATATTCTGCTTAATCTCAGGGGAAAGTTTCTTTCTTGTTGTATAACCTTTTGCCTTAGACACCTCTTGATGAATTGGTAATTTAAGATACAGCAAAAAATAATAAGAAAAGAAAGGACATAAAGTTTGATTTGGCACAAAAAAATACCTTTATTTGGACTAATTGCATTCCTTTCTGGTATATGTATTCTTTGGGGGTGTGCAGAAAAGTGTGCACGAGAATCTGAATTTTCCAAAGAGGGAGATAGTCTTGTTACGCTTTTGGGGCATAGCTGAGCTGGGTTTTCAGTTACAAAACATTTCACATGGAGACAATTCACGGTATACATGACCAGAGTTATACAGCCTACCAAAGTTTAAGGAGCATTCATTGCTTTCCTAAACAAACAGAACCGAGCGAGTCCATTCGGAAAGCAGGCGTAGATTCAATATTTCTGTGGATCATTTTCATTTGGTTGCCCGTAATGTCTGCTGCGCATTCATTGACCAGCAAATTGTACAGGGTGCGTACACTGAAAGGGAATCAAGCAAAACAAGAAAAAAGAAGTGTGAATGCATTTAAAAAGGAGAGAACCCTCACGATGGTGAACGAGTATGTCACAGGTCAAAATCGGAATATAAGAGACAACTTCGTATGGGTTGGAAGTCGACTGTGACTTGTGGCCAGTGTCTATCTATTCCACTCTCCCTGGATCGTCTTCTTGTTTCCATTCGTACTTCATCACGTCTAGATCATCGCAATCTGACTACCAAAAAGACCTCCGCATAGCAGCAGATCCCTTCCCATTACTTCCATACTGAGGACGGCGAACGGAAAAAGGAGAACTAAAATATTTAGCCCGGTTGTTACGCTATAAAGCCACCCACAAGAAAAAAAGATTCACACCCGCAAAGCCCCCCTAAAAGGATTCACAACCCAAGATTTCTGTCACCCTCCTCTCTTGTAAAAGAGAGAACTTTTGGTGGGAAAATCCGAAATAATCACAGATGGGGAGAGACGATAGAGTAGAGAGTGGTGGGTATGGCTCAGAGGGCGAGCCCAAGAGCAAGAAGCATGCCAAGAAGGACAGAGGGGAAGAGCAAGAGGAAGAAGAGACGATGATGTCGGTGGAGAGGGTGTTCGAGACCAAGGTGGTGCCGTCGTGGAGGCAGCAACTGACGGTGAGGGCCTTCGTGGTGAGCTTCGTGCTCAGCGTCCTGTTCAGCTTCATCGTGATGAAGCTGAACCTGACGACCGGGATCATCCCATCCCTGAATGTCTCCGCTGGGCTCTTGGGCTTCTTCTTCGTCAAGACTTGGACGAAAGTGCTCGAGCATTCCGGGATGTTGCAGGTCCCCTTCACGAGACAAGAGAACACTGTGATTCAGACCTGTGTAGTCGCCTCCTCCGGGATCACCTTTAGCGGTAACGGCCCCTTGAATCCCATTTAGTCTTAAAAAAATGATTTTTCTGTTCCTTTTTTTATTTCTGTGACTTGTATCACGTTGTTTCATTTGATTAGAGAAAGATTGGTTTTTGGTATGATTGTGGCCTGGGAATCTGCCGTTCTTGGAGAGATTGCTGAAGGAAAATCTCAGCTACTCTGGATCTGTGCGTTAGCGTAGTAGATTTGGTTCTTGCTGTTTTCCCTTGTTTTTTTTTTCTTGGCTCCATTTGTATGTTTTAATAAAAACCATTTTTTTCTACATAATAAATACCAAATTGAGCCGATAATTTTCGATTATTTTTCTTTTTTCTTTTTGGTTTGAAAACAAAACTAACCCGTTCTTAATTCTTATCTCTGCTCAATCGTGAGTTGTTTGACCATTTTTGTGTTTTCTCAATCAATATCGTTGAATAGTTGTTAATTGCGGACGCTTATGTGTATTATTCTGAAATATGTCTTATGCTTTTTGGCATCGTTTTCTTTTGTTGGGCCAAATCAGCATCGAATGAAGAAAGAAAGACTGATTTTTTTTTTAAACGACTTCTTGTTCCCAGAAATGGGGTATGCAGTTCTGAAAATATTGTTGTGAAGCAGTTAGTCTGTCATCTTGGAGATTAATGTGTCTGGCACAGTACCGTTGACGTTTCCTTTTACTCATTTCATGAGTCATAAAAATTGAGATTGGACCATCGGACTGAATCTTGTTCAGCTGAAACTGTACCGTTGACATTATACTGTAGGGAATGCTTTTCAAAAGTCTGCATAGTGGACCTGATCCTAGTATCTTTCCAAGGTTCCTTTCAGCAGCTGGCGTGTTTAGTTTGTTTATCGTTTTGAGCCTACCTGGATCATTTCTATCTTGTCAAAAGACCGGATTTGGCTCATCTGCTCAACCAAATTCATGTTTATGTGAAAGTGGTCTCTTACAATACGACTATGTTGGGATTGCTGCTCGTGTTGCTCTTACATTCACTGATATGTACTTGATTGTAATATCTGAATGAACATCTGCGTTTTTTTCTCTCTTTTCCAATCTCAATCGGGCAGGAGGATTTGGAAGCTACTTGTTTGGGATGAGCGATCGCATCGCTGAACAGTTGGGGAATGCCCCCGGTGCAAATGATTACAAGAAACTTTCATTAACCTGGATAATTGGCTTCCTTTTCATTGTTAGTTTTTTGGGGCTCTTTGCAGTGGTGCCTCTCAGGAAGGTAATTAATATGACAGTTCTAATGAGCAGAGCAGAACATGCACATTTGTTTCTCCCTTACTTACAGCTTCGAGAGGGTTGTTATGATTTTATATTACGTGATTAACTTGTATAATCATATTTTCTCTGTGCAGATCATGATCATCGATTTTAAATTGACTTATCCAAGTGGCACTGCGACTGCTCATCTTATCAACAGTTTCCACACACCTGAAGGAGCCAAGATAGCTAAGTTAGTACTGTGAATTAGATCTGTTGTAATTTAATATTGCTTGTTCTGATGGGCAAGCTTTCCCGTGATCGTGCAGGAAACAAGTGAGAACGCTGGGGAAGTTCTTTTCATTCAGTTTTTTCTGGGGATTCTTCCAATGGTTCTACACTGCCAATGATGACTGCGGGTTTATAAACTTTCCAACGTTGGGATTAAAAGCCTATGAGAACAAGTAAGGCACAGTTTCAGATTATCTGAAGATTAAATTTCTGTTCTCGTTCTATTTAGAATGTATTTCAGCTAGGCCTAATGTAAAAAGAGTAATTCTTTGGGAAAATATGCAGGTTCTACTTTGATTTTTCTGCAACGTACGTTGGTGTCGGGATGATCTGCCCCTACCTTATTAACGTATCGGTGCTTATTGGGGGAATAGTGTCTTGGGGCTTGATGTGGCCTCTCATTGAGAAAAAGGCTGGCGACTGGTATTCTGCTGATCTGAAACCGAGCAGCATGCACGGCATTCAAGGTTACAAGGTAATATTAAATTAATTGTTCCAGAAGAGCGGCTTGGCTCAACTCTTATTCTTTATTTTTCTGCTCCTCTTTGTTGATATGCCTTCTTTCCTGATTAGGTATTCATATCCATAGCCATGATCCTTGGTGACGGCCTCTACAACTTCTGTAAAGTGTTGAGCCGGACCCTCTTGGGTTTGTATCATCAAATCAGGGAAAGGAACAATCTACCGAGGGTCGCGAGCAGCTCTCCCCCTGAATCCCCCCCCCAGCTCTCCTTTGATGACCAACGCCGAAGAAGCGTATTCCTCAAGGACCAAATCCCCACGAGTTTCGCCATCGGAGGCTACATCGTGATCGCAGTAATATCAATCATATCTCTTCCTTACATATTCCACCAGCTCAAGTGGTATCACATACTGGTCATGTACCTCGCTGCCCCCACCTTGGCCTTTTGCAATGCATATGGATGTGGGCTTA
This sequence comes from Corymbia maculata, assembly GCA_014182735.1. NCBI lineage: Eukaryota > Viridiplantae > Streptophyta > Magnoliopsida > Myrtales > Myrtaceae > Corymbia > Corymbia maculata. Next base: position 6,227,878 of record CM024689.1, on the reverse strand, counting down.
CAGACTGGTCCCTTGCTTCGACCTATGGGAAGCTTGCCATCTTTGTGATCGGGGCCTGGGCTGGCGTGGCTCACGGCGGCGTCCTCGCCGGCCTCGCTGCTTGTGGGGTCATGATGAACATCGTCTCCACTGCCTCTGACCTGACTCAGGACTTCAAGACTGGGTATCTGACCCTAGCTTCCCCTCGGTCCATGTTTGTGAGCCAGGTGATTGGGACGGCCATGGGCTGCGTCATAGCTCCATGCGTCTTCTGGCTATTTTACAATGCATTCAAGGACCTAGGTCTTGCGGATAGTGCATACCCCGCCCCTTATGCCACCGTCTACCGAAGCATGGCTATATTGGGAGTAGAGGGCTTTTCGTCATTGCCCAAGCACTGCCTCTCTCTCTGCTATGGATTCTTTGCGGCCGCAATTGTCATAAATGCAATCAGGGATGCGGTCCCCAACAAGTACTCCAGGTTCATCCCGATCCCGATGGCCATGGCAATACCGTTTTACTTGGGGTCGTACTTCGCTATCGACATGTGCCTTGGGAGCCTGATTCTGTACGTGTGGGAGACCATCGACAAGGCCAAGGCTGATGCATTTGGACCGGCAGTCGCCTCGGGATTGATTTGTGGGGACGGGATATGGACTCTGCCAAGCTCCATACTCGCCCTCGCGGGCGTGAAGCCACCGATTTGCATGAAGTTCTTGTCGAGGGCAACGAACGCCAAAGTTGACAGCTTCCTGCAGGGCACATGAATCCAATGCGAAAGATGAGCTTATGGGAATTGTAGCACACGATGTTTATATGAATGTTCCAGTTTGTTTTCTCAATGTATTTGGACGGAATTTAAGAATTAAGCAAGTCAGGTTCTGGTGTGAAGGGAATAAGGCTTAGTCATCAGTATGGTTCATGGTATCTAGTTAATGTTGGACATTGCTGGTATTGCTGTTTGGAGATGTTCAAGCCTATAGTTAAAGAGAAACAATCCGTGCTTCTGCCATGTTTCCCTTGCATGTTGAACAGTTGGAGAGGTCCATCAACTAAGCAGCTTTCTTTCTAAGTCTTCGAGTGAAATGTGCAATGGACAGCTACACGAATTGAGGGCACAATTCATGTGATGTTCAGTTCATTTCGTCACGCATACGATCAATCGATGCCCTTGCCATGTCAAATTAGGTCTCTTTGAGAATGTTATAGAGCAATTTTTTCTTATCCTTTTTGGAATTTGTATTCAGAATTTGATGGAGTATCTCCCCATGTTGGTCCGGTCACTCAACCCAAACAAAGATCTTCAGCGAGATTCATGGTCTTAACCAAATAAAAAATTAGTTTGGAACTTTAATTTAATTTAGAGTAAATATATTATGGGATACTATCTTGGGATTTTTAATGATATCAATCTATTAAAACATTATTAATTCAATATTAATTTTGTAAATGAGAGTTAATAACTCAAACTTAATCGATGCTTTAGTATAATAAAAATCAATAATACATTCAAATTTAAGTCGGCAATTCAATAAGAGTTATTAAACTTGAAAATGCAGGTAAGTTGGCAAGTTAATATAAAAATCGTTACTTCACAAACTATAAAAAAAAAGTTCGTAATTTTATATAGGCGTCGGTAAATTATCAAAAAGTTATTTTTAAAAAAATAGTCACCGCTCATTTTTCTTACCAACGAGGTCTCGCCACTTATCGCCACTTAAAGGTTTGTAAGTGCATTTGGATGACAAAAGCATCCATTAATGTTCTAGTCAAACCATGATCTATACTTATCAGAAGTCTTATCTTAGTCGGCCCCGCTCCAATTGCGGTCCATTAAAGCTTCCGACCTTCCCGAGCTTTGACTCGATGCCACGACAACTTGGACTAAGTCGTATAACTAAAAATTTTCAAGTGCACGCACTCCAACTAGTGTTCAACTTATCGTATGGCTGATGTATGACTGGGAGAGAGTTGTTTAACTTATCGTATGAAAATCAATTTAATTTTAAATTTTTTAATTTAATCAATTTAGTACTAAATTTTTTAATAATTTTTTAATATATCAATTTTGACTGAAAATCGTTGATATAATACTCCAATTAGCATTATACATTTACATGACATGACTAATATTAATGTGAATAATTTTTACAAATTTATTTAAATTGTTAATTTTTTTTTTCTCTCTTCCTTTTCCTTTTACATTAGCTGGTCTTAATGATTGCTGATGACTAGCCACGAGTGAAAGTCGCCCTTCTCGACTACCCCTTGCCTAGATCTAGCAAGGGTGGTTGACAAGGGCTGCAACACTCTTGCCTAGATTTGGGCGAGTGTGGCCTTATTTGTGGTTGGTCAGCAACCATCATGAGACCAATCACAAGCAAAGACAAAAAGATAAAGAGGGAAAAAGAAAAAGGAAATAAAAAAATACAACAATTGTTTATATTACTACCAATCATGTCACGTAGGATGGTTGCATCCACATTGGCGATTTTGACCAAATTTGGTTGGAATTGAAAAATCATTAAAAAATTTAGAATTAGATTGGCAAAACTGAAAAATTTTCGATTAAATTGGTCTATCTTACAATTAGTTTAGAGTTTTGTAGACAATTTTCCTTATCATTGATGGAGGATGAAATTGGTTAAATGGGAATTGAACTTCCCAACCCTATGTAATAGATTAATTGTTTATTTCTTATACTTTAAGGTTTAAATAAGGTTTCCAACTATACACCATCCTTTTCAATACATAAAACTTTACATATTACATGAAGAGATCCCCCTTCTTCATTTTCATGTTATTTTATTGCATATATCTAATCAACACTGAAACAAAGTATTTGTATAACACATAATGTCATCGATCTTAACTCAATCGAATGAACTGGATGACAACAAAACAAATTACCGTAATATTTACCCATATTAGCAAATTACAAAGTGTACTACTAGTTCCAGAGCAACAGCTCCATCGCAACCATATCATGTTAAAACATCATTTATTTTATTATTTTGCTCCTTTTCCACCGTCTTCTTCACTGCACTGATGCCATCATCGGTCTCCTTCATAATACGAAGAACACCCACAACACCATATTAAAGGACGTAATGAACAAACCGGTGTCACCGAGCTTCGAAATTACACACTTGACTGTCATTTTTGCATCAGCTTTTCATCGGTACGCAGCAAGGTAACATGCCAATACAGGGAAGAGACGAGCAGAACAAATGCACTCGGATTCAGGTTTAATGATAATGAAATATGACCAGAATTGAATCAATGTGCTAAGAGAAGGATTAGTATACGTACACGCGCCTTTAGATTGAACAAAATCAAAATCACGAGCTATTCCATGCCTTTGCCTAAGAGGTGTATTATCGAACTGGTTGGTGGTCCGTAAATTGTGAAGTAAAATTTAGCTCTATCTCGGACTCAGATTCATGGCCTGATTTGGAGGAAATTAACGAGCAACATTTGGAATCGACCAAAAAAAAGAAAAGAAAAAGACAGTCCAATCGTGTCTAAGAAGAATAAACACCGATTCAACCGTAATTAGTTTAACGCAAAGAAAAAAGCGATAAGATAATGCCTGATTAGCAAGATGAGATGAAGCTGTGTTTGATGACTGGATTAGCGATTGAATTAGATTAATGGGTATTTATTTATTCATTCATTTTTATTTTTTCAAAAATAAAACATTTGAATTTTCGAGTAAAATTCATGCTTCTTTGGGCATAGCTAAGCTGGCCTTTCAGTTACAAAACGAACCATAAGGGGGAAGAGTTCCACAGTCCATCGCAGCTTAGGAACCGTTCATTGCTTTTCCTTTTGTCTGTCCTAATTAAAGAGAACGGAGCGATTTACATCCGGAAGGCAGGCCCACATACAATGTTTCTGTGAATTTCGTTTGCTGATGCACTTCATTTTCTTGCCTAGAAATGCCTGTTGCGCGTTCGTTAACCAGTAGATATACAGCGTGCATACACTGAAAGGGAAACAGCAAAAGAAGAAAAAACAAAGTAGGAATGCATTTAAGAGGGGATAAGCCTCGCAGGGTGGAGGATCACTCGCGACTCTCACAGCCCACAAACAGCCGGTGTCAGATCTCAATTCTCTGTTTGCATCCATTCGTACAGCATCACGCCTTTGTGTTCATGATCTGATTACCAAAAAAGCCGACATGCTGCAGATTCCTTCCCTATCACGTCTTTACTGAAAGTGTTGAACGAAAAACAGAGGACTAAAATATTTAACCGAGGTGTAGAACGATAAAGACATCCACAAGAAAAAGATTCACACCCACCAAACCTCTCCCGAAGAGATTAATGACCCAAGATCCCGAACCCCCTCATCTGTCAGAAAAGTGAATACTTTTTGGTCGAAGAACCGAAAAAATCACGAATGGGTAGATTCGATAGAGCAGAGAGTGGGCATGGCTCGGAGAACGAGCCCAAGGACAAGGGGCATGCCAAGAAGGACACAGAGGAAGAGGAAGAGGAAGAAGACACGATGATGTCGGTGGAGAGGGTGTTCGAGAGCAAGGTGGTGCCGTCCTGGAGGCAACAGCTGACGGTGAGGGCCTTCGTGGTGAGCTTCATGCTCAGCGTCCTGTTCAGCTTCATCGTGATGAAGCTGAACCTGACGACTGGGATCATCCCGTCCCTGAATGTCTCCGCTGGGCTCCTCGGCTTCTTCTTCGTCAAGACTTGGACCAAAGTGTTCGAGAAGACCGGGATGCTGCAGGTCCCTTTTACGAGGCAAGAGAACACTGTGATTCAGACCTGTGTAGTCGCCTCCTCCGGGATCACCTTTAGCGGTAACGATCCCTCTAATCCCATTCCACCCTTTTAAAAAAAATGATTTTTCTGTCCTTTTTTTTTTAAATTTCTGTGACTCGTATCACGTTGTCTCATTTGATTAGAGCAAGAAAGATTGGTTTTTCGTATGAATTGTGGCCTGAGAGTCTGCCGTTCTTGGAGAGATTGCTGAGGGAGAATCTCAGCTACTATATGATTTGTGCGTTAGTGTCTGTTTTCCTTTTTTTTTCTTGGCTCGTTTTGCACGCCTTAATGAAAACCAATTTTTTTTCTACATAATAAATATGAAATTGAGTCAATAATTTTCGATTGTTTTTCTCTGTTTTTTTTTTTTTTTTTTTTTTGGTCAGTTCTTGTGGACAGAACTAATCCTTTCTTATTTCTCATGGTTGCTTAACCGTGGGTTGTTTGGCCATTTTATTCTTTCTCAAACAATATTGTTGAGCAGTTGTTGATTGCGGACACTTATGTTGTGTTACTCTTGAAAAATGTCCTATGCTTTTTTTTTTTTTTGGGGGGGGTTTACGTCGAATGACAAAAGAAAGACGTGATTTGTTTTGTTTTTTTTTTGCGAATGGAAATGGGGTTTTGCAGTTCTGAAATTATTGTTGTGAGTCAGATAGTGTGTGATCTGTGGAGATTAATGTGTCTGGAAGATATCACTGTACCGTTGACGTATCACTCTTACCCATTTCATGTGTCATAAAAACTGAGATTGGACTATAGCCGGCTTCACGGACTAAAATTTTGTTCAGCTGAAACTTTGCCGTTGACATTATGCCGTAGGAATGCTTTGCGAGAGTTTGCAGAGTGGACCTGATCCTAGTGTCTTTCTAAGGTTACTTTCGCCGGCTGATGGATCACTTGCAATCTCATCGAAAGACTACGATTTTGCTCATCTGCCTAACCAAATTGACGTTTATGGGAAACCGCTCTCACGATGTGACTGTTGGAGTAGCTGCTCATGTGTTGCTCTTACATTACCGATATGTACTTTTTTTTTGGTCTGACATTACCGATATGTACTTGATCGTAGTGATTTCTTGAACATTCTCCGCGTTCTTCTTTCTTTTTTCTAATCTCGATCGAGCAGGAGGTTTTGGAAGCTACTTGCTTGGAATGAGCGGACGCATTGCCAGCCAGTCGGAGAGCAACCCCGGTGCAAATGACTACAAGGACCCGTCATTGGGCTGGATTATCGGGTTCCTCTTCATCGTTAGTTTTGTGGGGCTCTTGTCGGTGGTGCCTCTCAGGAAGGTAATTACATTTGATGGTTCTAGCAAGCAGAACAAGTGTTCTTGCGATCTTATGTTACGTGATGATTAACATCGCATAAACATTTTCTGTACATAGATCATGATCATCGATTTCGAATTGACGTATCCAAGTGGCACTGCAACTGCTCATCTTATCAACAGTTTCCACACGCCCGGAGGAGCCAAGCTAGCTAAGTTAGTAGCGTGATTAGATCTGTTGTAATTTGATATTGCCTGTTCTGATGGGCATGCCTTCTCGTGATCGTGCAGGAAACAAGTGACAACACTGGGGAAATTCTTTTCATTCAGTTTCTTCTGGGCATTCTTCCAATGGTTCTACACTGCCGCAGAGGACTGTGGGTTTGTGAACTTTCCATCGTTGGGATTGACAGCCTATGAGAACAAGTAAAGGCACAGTTTCAAATTATCTGAAGAACAAATTTCTGTTCTCATTGTGAAAAGATTAATTCTTTAGATGATCCTTTGGGCAAATATGCAGGTTCTACTTTGATTTTTCTGCAACGTACGTTGGTGTGGGGATGATCTGCCCCTACATCATTAACATATCGCTGCTTCTCGGAGGAATACTATCTTGGGGCTTGATGTGGCCTCTTATTGAGAAAAGAGAGGGCGACTGGTATGCTAAACCAGATCCAGGCGACATGCATGGCATCCAAGGTTACAAGGTAACGTCAATAGTTCCAGAAAGGCGGCATGGCTCGACTCTTTATCTTTACTGCTATGCTCCTCTCTGTCGACATGCCGTTCTTATGAATAGGTATTCATATCCATCGCCATGATCCTTGGGGACGGCTTCTACAACTTCTGTAAAGTGTTTAGCCGGACCCTCGTGGGTTTGTTTCATCAAGTCAGGGAAAGGAGCAGTCTTCCCGAGGTTGGGAGCGGCTCTACCACCAGGTCCCCTCTGCTCTCCTTTGATGACCAGCGCCGAATGAGCCTCTTCCTCAAGGACCAGATCCCCACGAGTTTTGCGGTCGGAGGCTACATCGTGGTCGCGATAATCGCCATGGTATCTCTCCCTCAAATATTCCCCCAGCTCAAGTGGTACCACATAGCGGTCATCTACCTTGCGGCCCCCGTCTTGGCCTTTTGCAACGCGTATGGGTGCGGGCTTACAGACTCGTCTCTTGTGTCAACTTACGGGAAGCTCGCCATCTTCGTGATCGGGGCCTGGGCTGGCGCGTCCCATGGCGGGGTCCTCGCCGGCCTTGCTGCCTGCGGGGTCATGATGAACATCGTCTCCACGGCCTCTGACCTGACTCAGGACTTCAAGACTGGGTACCTAACCCTAGCTTCCCCTCGGTCCATGTTTGTGAGCCAGGTGATCGGGACCGCCATGGGCTGTGTCGTAGCTCCATCCGTCTTCTGGCTGTTCTACAAAGCATTCAAGGACCTTGGTCTTAAGAACAGCCAGTACCCTGCCCCTTACGCCAGCATCTACCGAAGCATGGCTATATTGGGAGTGGAGGGATTCTCGTCATTGCCCAAGCACTGCCTCACTCTCTGCTATGGATTCTTCGCTGCTGCAATAGTCATAAACGCGATCAGGGACCTACTCCCCAAAAAGTACTCCAGATTAATCCCGCTCCCGATGGCCATGGCAATACCATTTTACTTGGGATCATACTTCGCTATTGACATGTGCGTCGGGAGCCTGATTCTCTTCGTGTGGGAGCAAATCGACAAGACCAAGGCCGATGCGTTTGGACCGGCAGTCGCCTCGGGACTGATTTGTGGGGATGGGATATGGACTTTGCCGAGCTCCATGCTCGCCCTTGTTGGTGTGAAGCCGCCGATTTGCATGAAGTTCTTGTCGAGGTCCGAGTTGACGACATCCTGAAGGGCTCCTGAATCAAATCGCGTGTTAGGAATGAGCATAGTTTTAAGGTAGAACCTGGACCTTGAGAATTGCATCGGTAGGAACTTATAGGTTAAATCGAGGATAAAAATCGAACCTTAGGTCTATCATTGCGTAAAAATTGAGAGAATCCTTCTGACCCTCTATTGGATTTTCTGGTTGACCCCAAAAAATTGATACTAGTGACGGCTCTAAACATTTTATCTTAGATTGTTAAGCAACCTAGATAATAAAAACAAACCTGCCATGCGGAATATGAATTCCCAATCAAGGTCCATTGCGATTTAGCACACTTGTCTTTATGACCATGCATGGGATGAGTTGATAGCATCCGTTTATGAAAGTACCTTTGTGAGAGTGACCGAGGTAAAGATACCCCTAAACTCACATTCACTTTCATCCGCAATGTGAAGATTGTGTCACATCACCCTCTCGCAATTGTGCAGGATATGGACTTAGAAGAGTCCGCGCTTGCAATTAATGGACTTCATTAAGGTGGATCACCAATGATGATATGTTCGTGCCGTCTTTGACGTGATTTCCTTTTTGAGGACCGTCTACCCCTAAACTCCATCCCTCCAGACGAAAGACTATCACTGAGGGCTGGTCGTGACACCAGCGTCTCCTGTGGCTGCCCCGACTATGGCGTCACCTCCCTCGGTCTCTCTAATGCCCAGCTCGGCAGCCCTTTCCCGCTTTTCCTCTGGCGCCTCCCCTACATCTCCTCCCATTCCTCCCTCTCCCTTCGCTGCAACAACGTCAACTCCTCCCTCCCCTCCGGCGTGACTGCTTGCCGTGGCCTCACGCGCCTCGACCTGTCCGAGAACATCTTGGAGGGCGCCATCCCTAGGCTACTTGCCACGATTCCCGGGCCATGCCCTGCTGAACCTCTCGTATAAGAACTTCTCCGGTGAGTTGCCGCCGTGCTTCGGTGAGTTTGCTCGCCTCGAGTCTTTCTCCCTCGTGAGTAATTTCCTTAGCGAGACGATGCCCTCTTTCCTGGGAAACGTTACAAGCCTCGAGAAGATCGGGCTCGCTTACAACTCGGGGGCGCTCGGGCGAGTTCCTGAGTCAATTCAGTAACCTGACGAACCTCGAGTGCCTCTGGCTCAGCGACTGCAGATTGAGGGTCCCGATTTCGGAATCTGTGGCGATGTTATCTCGGCTCCAGAGCTTGGACCTATCTCTGAACCAACTCATCGGGCTGATCTCGGGCTCGCTCGCCTGGTTGAAGAGCACCGTCCAAATCGAGCTCTTCAGCAACTCGTTGTCCAGCGAGTTGACCCTCGCTTCTCAAACTTGACGAGCTTGCTGCACATTGACGTGTTGACGAACCAATTGACGGGTGATTCCGGGCGACCTGTGCAACCTGCCGCTAGAGTCGCTCCAAATGTTTGAGAACCAATTCGAAGGGACTTCGTCGGAGAGAATTGCATGGTCGGAGAATCTATATGACCTCAAGCTGTTCAACAACAAGCTCACCGGGCTGCTGCCCAGTGAACTCAGCAAGAACTCGTGGCGGCGGAGCCTGGACATGTCGTATAGCCAGTTCTCGAGACGAATACCCGAAAACTTGTGTGCGCGTGGTACATTAGAGGATCCTGTGTTGATATATAACAAGTTCTCTGGAACGATCCCGCCCAGTCTGGGAAAATGCAAGAGCTTATACAGGATCGGGTTGAAGCATAATTAAAACTCTGGAACGGTTCCCGAAGGATTATGGGGATTGCCTCATGCCAATTTGCTCGAGTTGGCCGAAAATTCGTTTGTTGGGATTGTTCTGGAGACCTCTCCGGCGCACATAATCTCTCTGTTTTGGATATTTCCAGGAATCTGTTTTCCAGGTCGGTGCCGGACATGTTCGGGCTAATTTGGTAGAATTCTCTGGTAGCCACAACAATTTCAGTGGTCGATCCCCAGAAGTATGGTGGGATTGAGTCAGTTGAGTATGCTTGATCTTAGTGACAATGGGCTTTCCGGTGAGATTCCTGAGGGGATTGAGGCGTGGAAGATGCTGAATGAGCTTAACTTGGCTAACAATAAGCTGTTCAGCAAGATTTCGGGTGAAATAGGCAGCCTGCAGGTGCTTAATTATCTCGATCTATCCAGGAATTACTTTTCCAGGAAAATCCCCGATGAGCTGCAGAATTTGAAGCTCAATTTGCTTTTCAAACAATGAGCTCTCTGGCGACATTCCGCCATTGTACAAGAAGCAAGTTTACAAAAATAGTTTCGTCGGTGACCCAGGATTGTGCGGAGATCTGCTGGGTCTCTGTCCTAGGAGTGATGGGAGGAAGTTGAAGTCCTTGTGGATGCTCGGAAAGCTTGCGAACTCTTTCACCTGATTGGCAAAAGCATTGATGTTTGATCCAGATAACCGGTACAAGCAGGGATGGACACAGCAAGTGCATACTGGGCAATGGTTGTCGATCATGCTTGGAAAGCTTGCGATTGCTTTCACCTTATTTATGGCCAGACAGACAGGAGAGGATGGCTGTGTCCATGGACGTTTCGCCAATGCCGGCTTACGACACATGGTGGATGACGGAGGATGGAAAAAGGTGAAGTTCCAAAACCTATGCATCAAGATCCCCGCGACTGCACAATGTATCAATTCCATCGAGGAACTCATTTCGCAAGGCAGATGCGTCTATGCAAAAGTAAGTTCAAGTGACCTGAGTCTGTTATCGCGTCATGCATTGCTCTTATGCTGTTAGTGGTGGCAATCAGTCAGATCGTCCTACGATTTGACAGGCAATATTCCCCTTACTATCATATATTACTGCATTATGATATTATATAATTCGAAATCAACGCTCGAATCGACATTTTATTCACTCAATTGAAACAGTTGATTCATAGCCTCGTCAAGGAAGATGGGGAATGACTACAATAATAATCGAAATTTGATGAAGGTCCACTCATTAGTCTATTTTAAAGATTCTTTCATGGCCAGCTGTCTTAGCTGGCTCACTTGACATCTTAGGTGGGAAAATGCCGTCATCCTCGTAACACATGATATCATAGAAGAGTATAGACGGAAACATACTTATCAAGAGAACATACACTTATAGATTAATAGATAAGTATTATATGTATCGCCATCTCATTTAATTCAACAAGATCTGTCTGTATAATGATATTTCTAAGTTCATAAATAAAAGATTATTATAGTCAATTTTACAAACAACAAAAAATTCCTACCAATGTAACCTTCCTAGAAAACTAAAAGCATGAATTATTCACGTTGACAAACAAACAAATCAAGAACAGTAATGAAAAGTGATTAAGATGGCGAAGCGTGGCAATATGACTTTAGACAAATCCGGCAAATAATATGTCATGGCATTGTTATTAAGCCCCTAGAAACAGCAACCCCATGAATTTAGTCCCAAACATATTCAATTTTTTCTAATGGATTAACCTTCTAAGACTAAACTAAATCGAATGTGTCCACTAAAATCCTAAACCACGTGTACACTAACTGAATGAAACGAAGCTAATTCTAATACTAAAATCTACCAACCTAATCAATCCCTATTTTTTTTAACTAATTTTCCATTTTTTAATTAGTTTCGTTAATTTTTTATTTATTATATATTCTGGAAAAAGGGACTCGGGCCAGGCCCTTAGGCACATCTTTTAATATCTTTTTTTTGAACCCATTCTTTTTTTTTTTTTTTAATCTCTTATCTTATCTTTTATTATTTTGTTCCTTTTCCATCGTTTTCTTCACTGCACTGATGCCATCGTCTGTCTCCTTCATAATACGAAGATCTCCCAGAACACCATCAAAGACAGAGACACATTCGGATAAAAGGACGTGATGAACAAACCGGTGCCACCGACCTTCGAAGTTACCAGTCATTTTCGCGTCGGCTCCTCATCGGAATGCAGCAAGGTAACATGCCAATATAGGAAAGAGACGAGCAGAGCAAATGCATTCGGATTTAGGTTTAATGATAATGACATATAACCAGAATTGAATCAATGCGCTAGGAGAAGGATTAATATACGTCCACGCGTCTTTAGATTGAACAAAATCATGAGCTATTTCAAATAGGGATGGGCGATTCCAGGTTCCGTTACAGGTTTACCTGAAATTTGAAACTTATCATTGGGTACAGATTTCTTATTTTTTAGAACTTGGAACTTATCTGTCAAAACCTGAAACCTGGAACTTACCTATCAAAACTTGCAACCTGGAACCTGCTATGTTACAGGTTCTAAGATTGATTTTAAGTTCTAATAGGTTTTTTATTGATTTTAAGTTCTAATAGGTTTTTTTTCCATCTTTAGTTAATCAAAACAAAAATAAATGCAAAAATAAAAATGAATAAAGATTTTGTTATCGATTGCTTAAGAACAAATATCTTTTTACACCTATTAAATAATATTAAGGAAATTTTATGGTTTCCAATACATCGATTGCACTTGTATTACTTAGAACCATTATCTTTAAAAAAGCAATTATCCAAACATAACTACACTATTGGAGTTTCCACCGTCTAATGGTTTACGAAAATAAAATTCTCAATCATGAAATGAAAGTTCAGACTAGTGATTTTAGATTATATACTTATCATCAAATGCCATGGAATACCTCAAGATCGCATGGAGACATATACTAAGAAAAATATAAAAACTTGTTCTTGGTTATAGGTTTCAAGTTCTAGGTTCTACTAATCTAGAACCTAGAACTTACCCGTCGAAATAGGTTTTCCAAATTTTGAAACCTATAATTTATCCTACATATCTTGGAACCTACACATTCTCATCGACATAGTTCTTAGGTTCTAAGATCTATCGTGGAATCATACTCATCCCTAGTTTCATGCTTGTGCCTAAGAGGCATATTATTGAACTAGTTAGTGATTGGTAAATTGTGAAACTAAAATTTAGCTCTTTCTCAGACTTGGATTCATGGCCTGATTAAGAGGAAATTAACGAGCAACATTTGGAATTGACAAAAAAAGAAAAAAGACAGTCCAATCGTGTCTAATTCATGCTTCAACATGGGAGAATGGACATTGATTCAATTGTGATCAGTTTAAGGCAAAGCGAAAAGCGAGGAGATAGTGCCTGATTAGCAAGATGAGATGAAGCTGTGTTTGACGATTGTATTAGCGATTGAAATTGACTATGTAATACCCGAACTGATGGATTGATCCAAATTAACGGGTATTTATTTATTCATTCATTTTTATTTTTACAAAAATGAAAAATTTGAATTGTCGAGTAAAATTTATGTTTCTTTGGGCATAGCTACTGGCTTTTCAGTTTCAAGACGGACCATAAGGGGGAAGCACCACATGCAATAGCCATAGTTCTACAGTCGACCGCAGTATAGGGACCGTTCATTGCTTTCCTATGTCTTTCCGATTAAAAAGAACGGAGCGATTTACGTTCGGAAAGCAGGCTCAGATACAATGTTACCGTGAATTTCGTCTGCTGATGCACTTCATTTGGTTGCCCAGAAATGTCTGTTGCGCATTCATTAACTGGGAGATACATAGCGTGCATACACTGAAAGGGAAACAGCAAAAGAAGAAAAAACGCAGAAGTGGGAATGCATTTAAGAGGGGATAAACCTCGCAAGGGTGGAGGTGGAGGATGACTCGCGACTCCCTCATAACCCACAAACAGCCTGCGTCAAATCTCAATCCTCTTTTTGCTTCCATTCATACAACATCACGCCTTTGTGTTCAGGATCTGATTACCCCAAAAGCTAACGCCTTGCAGATTACTTCCCTATTACGTCCTACTGAAAAGAAAATGTTGAAAGAAAAACAGAGAAATGTTTAGCCGAGGTGTTGCACTTTAAAGACGCCCACAAGAAAAAGATTCACAGCCACAGAACCTCTCCCAAAGAGATTCATAACCCAAGGTCCCGAACCCCCTCCTCTGTCAGAAGAGAGAATATTTTTTGGTGGAAGAACCGAAAAAATCACGAATGGGTAGACTCGATAGAGTAGAAAGTGGGCATGGCTCGGAGAACGAGCCCCAGGACAAGGAGCGTGCCAAGAAGGACACAAGGGAAAAGGAAGAGGAAGACACGATGATGTCGGTGGAGAGGGTGTTCGAGAGCAAGGAAGTGCCGTCCTGGAGGCAACAGCTGACGGTGAGGGCCTTCGTGGTGAGCTTCGTGCTCAGCGTGCTGTTCAGCTTCATCGTGATGAAGCTGAGCCTGACGACCGGGATCATCCCGTCCCTGAATGTCTCCGCTGGGCTCCTCGGCTACTTCTTTGTCAAGACTTGGACCAAAGTGCTCGAGAAGGCCGGGATGCTGAAGGTCCCCTTCACGAGGCAAGAGAACACTGTGATTCAGACCTGTGTAGTCGCCGCCTCCGGGATCACCTTCAGCGGTAACGACCCCTTCAAATCCCATTTCACCCTTTAAAAAAAAATGATTTTTAGAAAAATTTCTGTGACTCGTACCACGTTGTCTCATTTAATTAGAGCAAGAAAGATTGGTTTTTCGTGTGAATTGTGGCCTGAGAATCTGCCGTTCTTGGAGAGATTGCTGAGGGAGAATCTCAGCTACTCTGTGATTTGTGCGTTAGTGTGGTCCATTTGGTTCTTGCTGTTTTCCCTTTTTTTTCTTGGCTCCTTTTGCATGTCTTTAACAAAAACCAATTTTTTTTTCTACATAATATATACAAAATTGGGTCGATGATTTTCGATTGTTTTTCTCTCTTTTTGTTGGCTAGTTCTTGTGAACAGAACTGACCCGTTCTTAATTCTCATGTTGGCTTATTCGTGGGTTGTTCGATCATATTTGTTCTTTCTCAAACAATATTGTTGAGCAGTTGTTGATTGCAGACACTTATGTTGTGTTATTCTTGAAGAGAGAGAAGGGGGGGTTACATAGAATGACGAAAGAAAGACGAGATTTTTTTTGTTCTTTACGATTTCTGGTTCCCGGAAATGAGATTATGCAGTTCTGAAATTATTGTTGTGAGTCAAATAGTCTGTTGTCTATGGAGTTTAATGTTTCTGGCAGAGATCACTGTACCGTTGACCTTTCATTCTTACCCATTTCATGTGTCATAAAAACTGAGATGGGACTTTAGCCGGCTTCACCAGGATAAATTCCAAGTTGAAATCAGACTGAATCTTGTTCAGCTGAAAATGTACCGTTGACATTATACCGTAGGAGTGCTTTGCGAGAGTTTGCAGAGTGAACCTGATCCTAGTTTCTCTCCAAGGTTCCTTTCGCCAGCTCACGGATCTCTTGCCATCTCATCGCAAGACTATAATTTTGCTCATCTGCCTAACCAAATTAATGTTTATGGGAAACTGCGCTCTCACGATGTGACTGTTGGAGTAGCTGCTCATGCGTTGCTCTTACATTCACCGATATGTACTTGATTGTAGTGATTTCTTGAACATTCTCAGCATGCTTCTTTCTTTTTTCCAATTTTGATTGAGAAGGAGGTTTTGGAAGCTACTTGTTTGGAATGAGCAGACGCATCGCCAGCCAAACGGAGAGCAACCCCGGTGCAAATGACTACAAGGACCCGTCATTGGGCTGGATTATCGCGTTCCTCTTCATCGTTAGTTTTGTGGGGCTCTTGTCAGTGGTGCCTCTCAGGAAGGTAATTACATTTGATGACTCTTAACAAGTAGAACATGTGCTCTTACGATCTTATGTTACGTGATGATTAACACTGCATCAACATTTTCTCTACATAGATCATGATCATCGATTTCAAATTGACGTATCCGAGTGGTACTGCAACTGCTCATCTTATCAACAGTTTCCACACGCCCGAAGGAGCCAAGCTAGCTAAGTTAGTAGCGTGAATTAGATCTGTTGTAATTTGATATTGCCTGTTCTGATGGGCATGCCTTCTCGTGATCGTGCAGGAAACAAGTGACAACACTGGGGAAATTCTTTTCATTCAGTTTCTTCTGGGCATTCTTCCAATGGTTCTACACTGCCACGGAGGACTGTGGGTTTGTGAACTTTCCATCGTTGGGATTGACAGCCTATGAGAACAAGTAAAGGCACAGTTTCAAATTATCTGAAGAACAGATTTCTGTTCTCATAGTGAAAAGATTAGTTCTTTTGACGATCCTTTGGGCAAATATGCAGGTTCTACTTTGATTTTTCTGCAACGTACGTTGGTGTGGGGATGATCTGCCCCTACATCATTAACATATCGCTACTTCTCGGGGGAATACTGTCTTGGGGCTTGATGTGGCCTCTCATTGAGAAAAGAGAGGGCGACTGGTATGCTAAACCAGATCCAGGCAACATGCATGGCATCCAAGGTTACAAGGTAACGTTAATAGTTCCAGAAAGGTGGTGTGGCTCTACTCTTTATCTTTACTGCTATGCTCCTCTTTGTTGACGCGCCGTTCTTTCATGAATAGGTATTCATATCCATCGCCATGATCCTCGGGGACGGCCTCTACAACTTCTCTAAAGTGTTGAGCCGGACCCTCTTGGGTTTGTATCATCAAGTCAGGGAAAGGAAAAGTCTTCCCCAGGTCGCGAACGGCTCCCCCACCGGGTCCCCTCTGCTCTCCTTTGATGACCGGCGCCGAACAAACCTCTTCCTCAAGGACCAGATCCCCACGAGTTTCGCCGTTGGAGGCTACATCGTGATCGCTATAATCGCCATCGTATCTCTCCCTCACATATTCCACCAAATCAAGTGGTACCACATAGCAGTCATCTACCTTGCGGCCCCCATCTTGGCCTTTTGCAACGCGTATGGGTGCGGGCTCACAGACTGGTCCCTTGCGTCGACTTACGGGAAGCTCGCCATCTTCATGATCGGGGCCTGGGTCGGCGCGTCCCATGGTGGGGTCCTTGCTGGCCTTGCCGCCTGCGGGGTCATGATGAACATCGTCTCCACGGCCTCCGACCTGACTCAGGACTTCAAGACTGGGTACCTGACCCTAGCTTCCCCTCGGTCCATGTTTGTGAGCCAGGTGATAGGGACCGCCATGGGCTGTGTCATAGCTCCATCCGTCTTCTGGCTGTTCTACAAAGCATTCAAGGACCTTGGTCTCAAGAACAGCCAGTACCCTGCCCCTTACGCCAGCATCTACCGAAGCATGGCTATATTGGGAGTGGAGGGATTCTTGTCATTGCCCAAGCACTGCCTCACTCTCTGCTATGGATTCTTCGCGGCTGCGATAGTCATAAACGCGATCAGGGACTTCGTCCCCAACAAGTACTCCAAATTCATCCCGCTCCCGATGGCCATGGCAATACCATTTTACTTGGGATCGTACTTCGCTATTGACATGTGCGTCGGGAGCCTGATTCTGTTCGTGTGGGAGGTTATCGATAAGACCAAGGCCGATGCGTTTGGGCCGGCAGTCGCCTCGGGACTGATTTGTGGGGACGGGATATGGACTCTGCCGAGCTCCATACTCGCCCTCATTGGTGTGAAGCCGCCGATTTGCATGAAGTTCTTGTCGAGGTCTGAGTTGACGACATCTTGAAGGGCTCATGAATCGAATCGAGTGCAGAAGCTGGGTTTATGGAAATTGTAGCACACAGTATTTATATGAACGTTCCAGTTTACTTTATTTTCTCAATGCCGTCGGATGGAATTTTAGGATCAAGAAAGTCAGGTTCTGAAATAGGGAGAATAAGGCATAGTCTTCAACAAGTTTCATTGTATGAAGTTAATGTTGGACTTTGTTGATATCTTTGTTTGGAGATGTTCAAGCCATCGACCATCAAAACATCAACTTTCTTTCTAGTCATTGTGTGAAAATGTGCAGTGGAAAAATACTCGAATTAAGTGCGCACACAATTCATGCGATGTTTTGTTCATTTTGTCACGCATACGAGAAATCAATGTCCTTGCCAAGTCAAAGATTAGGTCTGTTTCAGAACGTTACGGAGCAATTTTTTTTCTTTTTTCTTTTTGGAACTTAAATTATAAATTTGATGGGGGTATCCATCCGTTGTTTCTACTTGTCCATATCTTTACCCAATACAGTTCTGATATAAAATGCGTAAAGTCAATGCAGTGAATCTTTGTCATGTGAAATCAGCTTGATACTCAACCCAAACTATGATTTGTAGCGAGATTTATGGTACGGTGCTAAGTGAACAAGTCGGTTATTTAGATTTTGTGCAAAGTACACGTTGACCCAGCAAGAGCCCTTGCAAGCTCCATTTTCTCACCTTAGGTGCTGGAAATTATTATATTTACCTACCTAGCACTAACTAGCAACAGAGTACTAATGTGATGTCTACATTCACTATCGAATGCTCCCCCTATTCTAGATGGATTTTTTTCTTCCCCACTTGGAGAGAATAGGGGAGGTGACATTTGAGCCTCTTAAGAACATGTTAAGGTCCAATTTTATGCGGAGGTCCTCACCCAATATATTATCAAAGCATAGGAGTTGTCTCTATCCCTTAATTTAACATTGATGGACGCTCCAAATAGGAGCTGGCGACAATCAGCCAATTCAACCCCACCATAGAGATGAGCCTCATGATTTTGCAAAAGGCACATAAAGGGTTACCCTCCCCAAGAGGACTCTTCCTTTTCTTTTCTCGTTGGCCTTTAAGACCCGCCTAGGTCCAGTTTTATGGAGATGCCCCTAGCCACTATAACTTTAAGGTGTGGGAGCTACATTTATCCCCTTAATTTTATGTCAAGGGACACCTCAAACAGAGGCCAAGGGCAATCAGCTAACTCACTCCCACCTAGGAGTGAGTCCCATCGATTTGCAACAAAGGGATTTGGGGTCACCCTCCCCTACAAGGTTCTCCCTTTTGTTTCCCTATAGGTTTTTTAAGAACTTGCTTAGATCCACTATCTTACAGGGAGATCCCCAACTACTATATTTTTCAAGGTGTGAGAGCTGTCTTTATACCCTAAGTTTAACACTGGGGGACACTCCAAATAGAAGCTAGTGGCAATTAGTTGATTCACCCCACCATAGAAGTGAGACCCATGATTTTGCAATAGGAATGGGGTCACTCTCCCTAGAAGGGTTGTCCCTTTGTTTTCTATGTAAGTCTTTTAAGCAACTAGCTAGGGTCAGTGAATCTTTGTTTTGTGAAATCAGCCGATGGTCCAATCAATCAACTTAAACAAGATTTTTGGTGATATTCATGGTCTTTACCAAATAAAATTAGTTTGGAACTTTAAATGTAACTCAATGAAAATTTGGTAAATTATAAAAAAAAAAAAAGGAAAAAAAAAGGACATACTTCGGGAACTAACTTAAATGAGAGTTGATGATTCAAAATTAATTGGTACTTTAATTTAACAGAAATTGACAAAACATTCCAACTTAAAGTTGGTGATTCATTAATTATGGTAAGTTACGAAATGAAAGTTGGTAAGTAATTACAACAATTGATGCTCTGCAAATTTTTTTTTTTTTTTTTAAAAAAAGAGTGGTCTGTAATTTCATATGATTGTTGGCGAATCATCAATAAATTATCTAGAAAAAAAATTAGTCATCGGCCCAAAATTCCCGAACTCGACTTGATGCAACAACATGACTAAATCACTAACTAAAGATCTTCAAGTGCACGTGCCCCAACTATAAAATCACGAGAAGGTAGGGTTTTGATGGTCATATTATCAAGGATAATGGTCCACAAAGTTTTAAATCTACTATATGTCAATCGATTTAGTTTTAAATCATTTAATTTGATCAATTTAAACTTAAACCTTTTCATGATTTTTCTATATAATTATTCTCGTAAAGTTTGACCAAAAATCGCCGATGTGGTGATCTAATTAGTGTCGTTTGTTTACATGGCATGGCCGGCACAACCATGAACAATTTTCGTTGTTTTTCTTAAGATTTTCAAAACTTTTCCCATTTCTTCTCCATTAGATCTGTTCATGGTTTTCTTTTCTTTTCTTTTTCCCTATTATTTTCATTTTTGCCAATGGCTGGTCTTGGCAACACTTGGGCGATGGTTGATGACTAACCACAAGTGAGGGTCAAGCTAATGACCCTCACTAAACTCAATAGGGAAAAAAAATGAAAAGAAAGAAAGAAAAAGAAAAGAATAAAAGATTATTAAAAAATTATCCATATTAACATTAATCATCTTACGTGACACTACTGACATTCACATCAATGAAATCTTGCTAAAGTTGGCCGGATTGACTTTGTTGGTAGAATGTGAAGATATTTAAGACTCATTTTATACAATTGAAATGTTTAGAGCTAAATTAGTATAAGTGCACTAAGTTTCAGACTTTTTTGGGTAATTTTCCCACGTTTGATGGATGAAGAGTGATTTGAAGGCTGGTCACCTCACGGCATTCGGAAAACAAATTCATGTACCTATGTTTTACTTTTAGGACCAATGCAAGATTAAATTTATGGGATGTATCTTACTAGCCTCGGACACGAACATAGTCCATTAAAACTTTTTAAATTCCCGAACTCATCTCGATGCGATGGGCACATTGACCAGATCATCTGAAGCCAATGATCTTCAAGTGCGGACTCCCTGCTTATGAAGTTTCAAGATTTTTCAAAGGCTAAAAAACATCTACCTAGAATCTGAAAAGATTGCTTTGTCAAAATTCAGAGAAGTTAGACTCTTCCATGCGTGGCATAAGTTCTTTTCTAGTATAAAAAAAGAAAAGAAAAAGGACGAATGATTGACCGAATGAATGAAGTTTGTGTGGATTCGTTCGGTCCATTTTTAGTTTAGTACATAGCAACACTTACCATGTTTTAGTTGAAATCGACTTGTATTTTGCTCTCCTGAGTCTCCTCAACAAGAAACAAAGGAAAAACAAGAAAAATCAATGTCGTTTTGGGAGGAATATTCAAGTATTCTATTTATTCAGTCAGTCATGCTCACCAAGCCAATGACAACAGTGCCACTTTAATCCTGAGCACATAAATGTATATATTGTTTTTGGTCCCAAACTTTCTCTCATGATAAATACTCAGATCCTCCATTTAAGAACAGATTGCCATCCCAAACTCCTATTGATATTCAATTAGATATGTGGCCACTATGAAAGCAATCATCCCTTACACGTAGATCATTTTCATTCAGAATTTCTTTTCACGTCGCGATATATTGATAGTACTGGGTCGAACCTTCTCTTACCAGATGATCTGATCAGATGTTGGAACAAAGCGAAAGAATAATGACAATTCAAGACCGATCGAACGGTCTCTATGTCCCTTGAATAGTAAGATCAGTTTGGCCCTCTCTCTCGCGTGACTTCACGAGTGATGGGCGTTTCTCCCTCATGGAATTCATCGATGCAATGGACATGCATACGAGAACCAAGACGGGCTTTGGCAGTTTCCTGATATTTGGAGAAATCTATTTGAGTAATTTAAAGGTGGGTCGTTATGCTTTTGGATGGCAAACTATATATGATCCATGCACTATTGTGGTCTATAATTTGTACTTATAAATGGACCCACACATCAACATATAATTTGTACTTCTGTGGTATATCCTAACAGCTTCCAATCCAATCATAACTTGATTAAAGCTTACAAAGTCACCAGACACTCTAAACATAGATTTTGGGTTGCCATGATTCGAGATTTCCGAAGTGGAAAATGTAAAGGTGAAATAAAATTTGCAGGACTAAGTGGGATTTAGCGGGATTTAGCAGGCTCCCACATAGACTTCAATGTCTAAACGGTTACCAAATCCAAAATCTTTGGATCCTCAGGAACATTCAAGGAGTCACAGATTATTCGACAGCATCTACAGTAAGTTTATGCCTTCTTACTCTGTGATCATATCCTCTACTTCCGGAGGTATTTCTGTCTGGTACCACATTTATCTTAACTATTGGTACTTGAGAACAAAGGTAATCGTGTAATTCATAACTAATAAAGCAACAGTTAAGATTTATCGAGGTGTAATATAGGCACCGAACTAGATAGATGATCCTTGCCCGTCTTTAGTCTCATTATAAATGGCGACTTCTGGTCTGTACTCGTTGTGCCTCAGCCCAAACAAAGTGCCATGGCTTTCAATTGCCTTCTTGGCTTCAGATCACTGTCATTCCCTTGTTATCTCAAGGTGATTTTTGCTTCTTCTACTAATATAGTTGTAGATACATCATACACCATCAGCGACTGATAACACACCTCGTCATGACTCCATATAGTCATGTCATTCCAATGTTTTGTCATTTTTTGAGTCATGTCATTCCAATCTTTTGTCATTTGGGAACAGTAGAACATGCATGGCTTCTCTGCACTACATTCTGATCCATCTGTCCTCTGTTATTGCCGGGCGGAAGTACAATCTCAGCTCAGCCGATGAAGTTCACAGACAAAGACTATATATCACTGACTTGACTGTGTAGATGAGCCAAAACTGATTCTTCTATTTTTCTAGCATCACCACCCGATTCGCAAAGTGACCAGCTTTGAGCTTTGACTGTTGTTGGACTTGCATTCCCAGATTTCTTGACAAAACCATAATCAACTAAGCTATTGAAATGACATGCAACAGACTAGCAAACGATATGGTCTTTGTAGACCTGTCATGCCTTAGTTTAGAAAAATCTAGCTGTTTATACAAAATTTCGTTACTTGCTCTTTTGTGCCTCAGAAAGAAATGTCTGCTTTCCATCTTTAGGCAGGATCAGTTGCTGCTCTGATGGCGGCAATGAGGACCAAACAAAGAGAACAACACTGCATCATCAGCACGAGAAGCAAGGCCAAAGCCCTTGGTACGATAGCATGAGACGACCAGTCACGGATTTGATTTCACTGATTGCCAGTGGAACCAGAGGTGTCACTACCAATCCTGCGGTAAATACTATATACAACTAGCCACTGACACTGGAGTTTGCTTCTCTAACTATGCAAGAAATATGGCTGCAGATTTATGAAGGTAATTGAGGGTGCTAAAAGTGATTGGTCGGTGTATTTTGTAGATCTTGACCATGCCAGATGAAGCTCTAAAAGCATTCTTGCACCATGGGATTGTCTCGAAAACTATTGATGCAAATGTATCAGAGGCTGAATGCACTTACCATATGCTTGAAGAGTTGGGCATTGGTTGGAATGCTGTTGGAACTCAGCTAGAACTTGAAGTAGTGGAGTCTTTCAAGAAGAGTTTCCAAAATGCACTGGATAGTTTGCAAGAAAAGGCACAAGCTATTCAATTCAGCTATGCATAGCTCTGGACTATAATCTCTAAGGAGCAATACCACAGTAACTGAGTTCATTGGATCATAAAGGGCATCAGCATTGGCAATAATAAGACCAATGATCTAAAAAGTTCATGTTCTGATTACAGTGAAGCATCGAGGTCTTTTCACTGTGTAATATGATAGCCCCTCATTATGTTTAATGATAACATTCATATGCAACGTGGTTTTGTGCAATTACCTTGAAGAGGTGCCGGAAGAAAACGAGGAGATATAATGCCATCTGATTTCAGATTGTTAAGTGGCCTAAATTCAGGGCTGAAATCCCATTTCCTTCTGTTTTTGTATGCCCTTAAAAACAGGCTCCTTGGGAAGGTAGTTAAAAAGATAGAGAACATCTTCATAACTCAATGATACTATTTCCCGGGGTCTTGAGTACCTTCCTCTGTAGGAACGAGTTCCTCACCAATTCCACATCATCCCATCGTTCAATAGATGCAAAAAGATCTGACAATAAAGCATAGCGCCCACCATGATCTGGCTCCAAGTCAATCAAGTGCTTCCCAAGTTGTTTACCTAACTCAATCTCTCCATGAATCTTACAGGCAGCAACAAGAGCTCCCCATAAGCCAGGATGAGGCTCAATATGCATCCCCTTAACAATTTCCACCGCCTCCCTTATAAGCCCAGCTCGCCCAAGTAAATCAACCATTGAACCATAATGCTCTGACCAAGGTTCAAGCTGATACTTTTCTGTCATAAGACTAAAAATTTGACGACCCTCTTTGACTAATCCTGAATGACTGCATCCACTTAGCACGGCAGTGAATGTTGTGTGATTAGGAGTGTGACCCACACGCTGCATTTGCCAGAATAATGAGAGTGCCAGCTTTCCATATGCATTCAAGGCCAAGCTAGCAATCATAGAATTCCATGAACAGACATTCCTTTCAGGCATCAAATTGAATACTTCAACAGCTTTCTCAACATTTCCACACTTGCCATGCATATCTACAAGCACAGTGCCCAGGATCACATTCATCGTGAAACCATTCTCCACTGTATACTTGTGGAGCCAAGTTCCCCATTCAATTGCGCGAAGCTGCACACAGGCAGAAACTGCACTCACAACAGCAGCCTCATTGGCCACGATTCCTCCTCCAACCATCTCCTTAAAAAGCTCCAATGCATCTGCACACATTTTGCACTGAGCATAGCCAGAAATCATCGCACTCCATGATGACGCATCACGTTCAGGCATCAAGTCAAAGAGCTTTCTTGCGTCCAAAATTCTTCCTGACTGTGCATACCCTGAAATCATCGCATTCCATGAAACTACATTCCTCTGCGGCATCCTATCGAAATAAGACCAGGCCACATCGATATCACCAGCCTTCACGTAACCCGTGACCAAAATAGTCCAGGAAACAACATCCACAAGCCCGGAACATTCCTCAAACAGCTGGCGCGCGTCCCTCATCTCTCCACAGCTCGAGTACATACTTAGCATATTGTTAACAACGTAAATATCGCGACCCGACCCAAATTTCACGATGTGGGTGTGAACCTGCCTGCCAACCAGCAGCTGTGACGACAGTGAACACGACCGTAACACAAAAGGGTGCGTGAAATTATCGGGGAAAACGCCATTCCGGAGCATCCGAACGTAGTACGCGACGCCCTGGAGGCAATCTTGACCAGGGCACTCGGAGAAGGCCCTGATCATGGTGTTGTACATGAAGAAGGTGGGGACTCGGACGCCACGGAACATGGTCTCCGCGTATCGGAGGTCGCGGGGGGCAGAGAGGGAGGCGCAAGCCAGGAGGCGGGCGGCGGTGAAGAGGCGGCGCGCGAGGCCGGCGACGACAAGGTGCGCGTGGGCCTGCTTGAGGTGGGACGGCCTCGCGAAGGCGTCGAGGGCTTGAGAGAGGGACGGGTGGTGGAGGAGTTCGAGCGCCCTGACAGCAGCTTCATTCGACGCCATGCCGATACCATGTCGAGGTCAGCCTCGCAGACTTCGTGGAGAACCCACGAAGAACTTAAGCTCAGCACGACAGCTGAGGGCGTTCTTCGAGATAAATTGACTTTGTAAATTAATCAATGTGGTCCGACAAAATGAAGCGCCATCACCAATAAAAAAGCAGAAATGGAACTCGCCAAGGTTGATGAAAATAACGAGGCAATTGGTAGTTCATACGTGTAAATTTATTAATCAATTAGTTCACATATTACGATCACATCTAGACTCTAATTTTCTGAAATTTTTAATATCACTATAGAATCTTGCACCTTAGGTAGCTTTCTTAAAAATACCATTAACTTTTTATGATATTTTAAAGATTTTAATAAAGCATTTGGCTTTTCTTTTTCTTCCAAATTACAAATTAACCCAATTCAATTGCACGCCACTAACCCCGGCTTGAGAACCATTTTTATTTTATGAAATGATTGTCGGTCAATATAGACACAAGCATAAAAACCTACCTTATCAAACAACTTTTACAAAAATATGTTTGATAAAACAATGCATGGCATATTATCGATATCATCTAAATATTGAAATTTTTAAATTAATTTAATTTTTTTTATCAATAAATGTCATCCAATAATCGACGATTAATGATAAATGATAATGTTGTACCATAGAAGTGTTCCCTTTATATCACTTGACTTTGCATTGTTACTCCTTTTTTCGAACATATTTCGTGGAGAAAGTGAAGTGCCCAATGAAGAAATTGGAGCCCGAAAAAGTGAATATTTTTAACCTCACAGATCTAACAATTTTCAATATCCTTTTTGAGTAGCTTTTCTTATATAAAAGAATTCCGTCTCTCAAAAAGGATTGGGGATCCAGTATATCATACGCCTGCAGAACATCCATAGTAGATTGCAAAAGTTGCTCCAACTGTCGAAGAAACACAAAGAAATCATGCTCGTGAAAATAACCTGTTGCGTATATGATTTACAGTGATTCACTATGCATGATTTTACTTTAACAACAACAACAACAACAACAACAACAAAATTACTAGCTATTCTATCAGACAGCCTTTCCCAAGATGGAGGAAAAGAACTTATTCTTACAGGGATGGAAGAAAAGTAACTCTATGGCTATGGCTATGGCTATGGCCATTGCAGCTATGCTTTGGTTGGGTGGGATACTGTGGAAGATAGACATCCGAGAAGAATCAAGGGACGCACTTGAATGTTTTCAAGTATGCCTCAGGCTACAAAGTGTAGTCACTCTACAATCTTAAGCAGCCCAGTCTGCATCACTTCCATCGGTATCCTAAATGAAAAAAGAAAAGAAATTATTGAGTGCCTAGACAACATAGATCTATTTTCTCAATTTATCTCGTCAAATGTCATGGAGATGAAGCGTTTAAAGGTAAGTAAAATTTGCGCCGGCAAACCTACAATTTCCGGCTTCCTATCAGCAGTTTTCAGATTGCTGTCAAAATGATGTTCCCAGAGAATCAGGGCTAACATCAATAAGTTCATGTTGAAAGGAAACAAAATACTTCATTAATTGCATCCAATTCAAGTAGTACCTGTGATGCGCTTGGTGACTCTTCAATGGGGTCCTCTTCAACCTGCAACAGTTACTTATATTAGCTTCTTGTGTTTTTTACTAGGACAACATTGGCTAGGTTTCTAATGGTGGCAAAAGGCAATCTCATGATGATTCAAAATGCATTCCTTTGGCAAATGGCAAGCCAATAGTGGCAAAATTTGAATGGAGAAAGACCTGACGTCTTTAGTGAAAGCAAAGATGGCTTATGCCATAGAAATTATCAAACACAAGATTATGAAAGTTAAGCCCATTCCCACCATAGAACAGGTCAATGTCAAATCCAATCATCATGAACTTTTAGGATGAACTAGCTAAACCTTAACCAGATCAACACAACAAACAGCAAGTGGGAGCTTAGAGTTTCTACTAATTCGCATGCTGGACTGTTTAATGATCATCTAATCTCTCCTCTGCCAACATAAATGAATTGCAACCATCACATGGAACAAGAGGCCTTGAAAAGTATGCTCCTGTGGGCATCTACCTTGGTTGCACAACTTGACAAGTCATCCATTTCTCTGTATGTACACAAGAAGGAATCTCCAACATGTGGAACTAGAGCATACATAGCTACATTACAGACATTGGTCTTTTGCTTTGATTGACAGTACAAACATTCCAACCTATATACTTTTTAACCAAACAAGCTACTGTCTGCAGCCCGATCTGTCACAAAGTTCTCTATCTCATTTATTATTTCAGAATGCACATCTAAGAGCTTCCTGCTAAACAAATAAACCACTTCTGCAAATATACATACGAGCATTCAAATATAACAAATGACAACCGATGAGACTGACAGAAGGCATAACTATAGTAATTAGAAATATGAGAAGCCATCAAACTGAATACAAAATCCTAATGGTTGTACAGGTTACCTCGAAGTCTTCACATTTTGCCTGGATCTCTTGCGCTGCAATTTCAAATTCAACAATTAATGGCTGACAGTCTCACTTTCAAAAGAATAATCAAACACATGGTCGAGACATCCATTAGGCCCGAAATTTTGGAAGCCATCAGAAGTGAGCAGGACCTTAAATCTGCATTCCCTATCACATAAAAACAATTGGATGTATCGAGGAGGAGATTCCTAATGAATTCATTCCATTATGCTTCTTTTGAAAATTGTCAGAAAGAGGTTGAGGAACTTTTCATGTGTTTTCTTGTCAAAAACATCTTTGCTAGCTTGCTCCTAATTAACTTGACTTACTGTCATCACACATACTAAGTTTGAACCCCAAGTCCACCTCTGTTTTTCCAATAATCCTTGCTTGTTGGCTACATGAATGGAACAATGTCAGAAAACATGGCTGAATGATCTGTTCAATGGTCTTCAACAAAAGTTTTCTACCCCAGGGAGAAGGATCATTCTTGGCCAAAAGGTTGGAGCTGTTGAAGAAAATCTACAAAGGCATGCTCTGGATTTAATGAAAACTACTTCTACTTTCACATAGAGTACTGAAATTATCATTCAGTTTGCTTTGGATGTTCAGTTCAATAAAAGGGGAATTATTTGAGTATAATCGGCTCATGTAACTTTTAGTTTGGTTTGCCTGCGACCCGCTTGTAAGATACAACTTATCGGATATAGTGAGAGTATATGGATAAAGTGGATACTCACGAGATAGACATAAGCTAGATAACACCAGAGATACATCATGAAAATGTCAGGTTATCAGTTATGCTTTTAAAAATGTCAAATCTTACTCTTGAGATTTCTTCAGGAAGACCAGGCAAATAATTTTATCATGCAGGAAGTCAAACTTGGTTTGATGCATGCATGGGAGTTAGCTGGTTTGACTAGACATTGTCCCTTTTAAGACTTTCATATCATAGATGTCTGGTTCACACATTCTCTGCCTATTTTCATTGCTTTGGACAATCACGGCCCTCTGATCAGGTTGGCTAGACATTATACTCCTTTATAGACAGAAGTCATCATCTTTCACCTAAAGATACACGGGCCAGCCAAGTAAAAGGATTGAAAGCATATGCCCACCCCAGGTAGGCAGGAGATGACAAAGAGGGAGGCACAGGGAGTGAGTAGACTAACCACTGATTTCTTTTCCTTTAATCACTTTTCTCTTTTTTATTCGTCCCTCCTGAGACTGGAATAACACAAAACAGAAGTAAATCAGTATCTAGTAAACTGTTAATAGCCCCATTAAAAAATATAAATACTATCAAGGAAGGTGCAGTAGAAAGTCAAAATGAAGATAGCACGTGTTAGGCTCTCTCACCTGATCAATTTTCCTCTTTGATTCAGTCTTCCTTGATTTCTTCCCAGAAACTGAACAAAATTACAGATTTGTTTCCATTAGGATCCTAGTTTTTCTCTCATCCTATAGCCAAGAAGAAAAGCAATCAGGAAGTTAACGAAACCTGTAGCTGATCGAGATTTCTCCTGCTTTTCTGGTCCATTCTGAAATAGAAGAGCTCTGTCAGAAACTGTGGCCTGAATATTATGCAGATCATTGGTATAGCTACAGAATTTCTAACATGAAACATGATACAACTCCCAACCTTTTATACATTACAGAAGCTTCAAGCAAAGATGGAATTTCCAGAAAGGTAAGCAGATTGCCAGAAACCTCTGGCCAAAAGGAATTGCAAGGAACCTCATCTCAGATGAGACTATAATAGCTACTGACCTTAATTTCAAGGAAGGGCCTATCAATAAAATAGGGAAAGTTTCAATATGTCCTGGTCACATGTTGAAGACTGAATTTTTAAAACCAAACAAACAGAAAAAAAAAAAAATCGAGCAGATTAAGCACACAAGACTTGTAGAAAAGATACAAGCAACTACTTTAAGAAATAGTCTCTGTCTCCAGAATTATAAGGAAAAGGTTTAGGGCTTTCTTAGTGAAAAACAGGAGTTCCATACCCAAAAAGTATGGATAAGCCATATGAATTCATTTGAGACAACAAAATATAGGGGCTAAGAACGTAGCTCAGCTTTAAATATCCATCTGAAATTCTCCCAAAAAGCAAATAAAAATTCTAAAATTGGAGAAGGCGACCCTAAAGGGAAAGACAGATTAGTTCATTTCTATTCTATCAGGATTAGATCAGTAATAGTAAGTGATCCCCCATAGTGACTCCTTTCTTCCGTGATTAAAGGACAATGTTTTTTGGGAAAGAAGTGCAACCCATCATGTATACTTAAGAGCTTTTTAAGCACTGCAGCACCTAGTATATGTCACATATATACCTTTTTCTGATATGTACAAGTCTATTCTAGTACAGCAGAAAAATACAAAGCAGATTAGAAAGAAAGCATGTCTCATATGAACTACAACACACTCCAGCAGTCATCATTCCTAATTTCTCAGTTGACTACTTTTCCCTGATCAAACGTATGTTTAAAACACTCACCTTTTTCTCCACTTTATTAAACAATGTAGAGATAGTTGCCTGAACAAGTGAGCCATGACTAGCACGAGAGGTTTCCTTTGACTTGGTTGAAGTAACGGACCGTTTCTTAGACTTAGTTGCTGATACAGAACAGTCTTCACTTTGTTCCATAGTTTCTACAGAATCTCGATGGTAAATGTTAGATTGTGCTAATAAGGAACCTGGAACCTGTAGCAATCAAAATTGAGAGCATCAAATACAAGCTTTGTACAAGGTTCTGATGACAATAAATTATTTATATGGATCAAGCAATGGAAGAAAAGAAACAATCATAGCAAATCTAAGAGTAAAAGTTCCATTTTGTACAATCAAATTCAAGATCAACCTTTTCTTCTTCTGCATCGGCCACACCCAAATCGCTTCCAATAGAATCATCTCCAGAAGAAACCTCCATATATCTGAACAATTTACAAATATTAGCAGGACAACTTATTCCGTCTTGAAACAAAAGGATTTTAAACAAGTATATACACACCAACCTAGTCAAGACATATGATTGAAGAATCCAGATTGCGGATCACCTAAAATACAGTACAAGAGGAATAAAATGTCTTGCCTAGTTGTCTGCAATCACTATTTACATTCTATTGTCCGGTTCAATAATTCTTTCACAAACATGCATGCATGCGTTATCTATCAGCAATTGCACAATCTAGGGTCCAGTGTACTTGAACCCTTTTCGTCATGACCTCCAAAAGAGCAAATATTACCATCAAATATTCCTAAAAAATTGCTAATAACTAGCTGAATATATTTGATGCATTACAATTAAACTGTGAAGGAAAACCCAAATTTCCTGAAACAGGTAGCATGCATTTAAGAAAATATTACAAGGCCACACAGCCACCAAAGCACATTCGGTTTGGATGATGAACTTTCTTCTGGGGGTTAGGAGTTTTGCTACTAGTTGACTGTCTTATTGCTCTTTGCGATACTGGAAGCTGAGAGAGATGCTGCAACTACCAATTAGAACTCTCTAGGTCAAAAAAGAGTGTTCACAAAAAACTAAACAGTTCACAACCCAAATCAATTGTTCATTCTGTACGTGCAAACCTGTGCATGAGAGTGAAAGGTACTACATATCAAGACAAGATGAACAGTTTACCACATCGTCTTGCATTGGCGTCATAATCTAACTGGAGAAATTCAGTGGATGTTCGTATCATTTTTGGAAGAGCAGTATAAATGACATCAAAAGATAATACTTGAAGGGCACTGACCTTAACTTTTTTCCCATGTTTCTCTCTGAATGGCGAACTGGTGTCACTTCCATTGGTTCTTTCAACTCATTGCCATCATATGATGCATCATCTTCAGATGGAGATCTAGGAATCTGGGGGTCTTCTGCAATTTTCTTTGCTGTTCTATTACCCAGTAGCTTATCTACAATGGTTGCTCCTGCCCCACCTTTAAAGTCATGTTCTAGATGTTGGCCCTGAAACCAAAAGAAAAATCATGTAATTCACCAGAACTGTTTCTCCCTTTTTCCTTGCTTCTCTGTTCTATCTGCTGGAAAACAAGCCGATGGAATACACAACAGTGGACAAGTTTGAAAGATTGAATAGAAAAGATAACCTCAATCAACCCCTCAGGAAACTCCAAACGTGCTTCCTCGGGGTTCTCATCCTTTTTCCCAATCCACCAGGCATCCGAAAATACAATCTGCCAGTATCATCAATATCAAAAGAGGACAAAAGGTCATGCCTTAGGCATAACATGTATTTCTGTTAAATTTTAAAAGTGCATGCTTAAAGTAGTGTAAAAGTTTCAAAAATGTGATGTCAGTATTTTTCATTTTAAGTGTTCCATCGATTTCCAGAATCAAAAATAAAGTGTCGAAGACAAATGCAAAAAGGCACATGGGCATGCCCATAAATAAACTCTAAACTTCATTCCACAAATAATCACCAATGAAAGAAGGAGAGGATTTCTCAGATGACATAGTCAAAAGCCGAGAAAAATAAATTTTAGGCTGGTTGATTTCATTCAAATGCACACTAATGCAAATTTTTATCTTGGTGCACAAAAGACTATTTGCACATGGTGTATAGCACCCAGAAAAGTTATAATCAGAATTTGATCTGAAATTGCTCAAGAACACAATTGACTTTTTGTCCACTAATAGCGAGAGAATATCCTGGCATACAAATGATACTACGGCATACTTTGTCTATTCAACTCAAAATTCCATTTTTCAAGAGGATTTATACCTTCACAATATTCCGGACTGCATAAATAGTTGATTGGAGATGTCAACAAGTTGTGACAAGTGACACCACAGGCAAGTTACAACAGATAAAACTTTCAGTTTAAGATTCATGCTAGGGAAATAAGTCCAACATATACTATATGCAAATCCAACTGCAATTACTTCTTCAAAAAGTCCTGGTATGTGTAGGTTTCTAGCCTTTATATGGGCCATGCCAGGGTCATAACACATAAAACTTCCAGATTCATGCTCAGTAGGTGTATCATAGAGTAAGCATACCCTATTTTACAAAGCCTATTGACTAAAATTTGGCCCAAGACTTTAATGTACGGAACTAGTGAAAGATATTAATCATCAGATTAGATGGTTATGAATTGCCCAGCTATGACCTCAGTATGAAGAAGAAAAAGGAAGAAGAGCAACGTTGTAGAAATGTTCACAGCTTTGTTAAAATCAACAGGTACATGAGGGGATTCCCTGAAGACTCAGCAGGCAATATCCATGGTCACCAATATGCTAAATTGTGCTGTCCGGAACAAAATGGTCAAAGCAGCAATGGCAAAAGTGAGCGTGTAAGATCAAGGCAACAGAGAAACGATATGGAAAAACTAACCATGTTATCGAAGTAATCCTCGCACATAACATTCTTCCCACCTTTAGAGAACTGCAATGTCAGATACCTATTTTCTGGAAATACAACTGTCCCAAACAACTTCATCTGTCCCTACAATTCAACAATAGAAAGAGTTCCAAAAAATCAATATAGTAAACACAATACATTCATTACTAATCTCAGCTCTCCAGTTTAATTGGAGAGAAGAAAGTACAAATTCCTATTATCTGTTTTCCGAGTTTGAAACAATTTCAATGGAATGATGAAAGAATAAACTGCTCATGGATATTAATCACGTAAAAAAGGCTCAATCAGAAGCACATTAACAGGAAAAAAAGAACTGTGAGCATAAGCGTAGCAGCTGTTTGCAAATTGGCCAGTAAATATCTAGCACACGTTAATTATCCGAGACTAAAGTTGCAAATTGGGAAATCACCGCCTCTGATTTTCAGCTTAAGCAGAAAGCAAAGTCTTGATTCCTCAGTTAAACATATAAACTTCGATAAAACAGAATCAATTTCACATTCTCTCCAACCTAGATTCTTCCGTTCCCAATTCACCTCCTCTCTTGCCTTTTCAATCAGCTCTAGGCAACGTAAATTGCCAAATCACAGAGGGATTCAAAACACAACATCGAAACCGAAAGGCGCGAAACCTGAGGGAAATCGAGGTAGAGGACGGGGTTCTTGGTGCCGAGGTCCTTGAGCTCCCCGATCTTCCCGCCCCCGATCGGGGCGAGGAGGCCGGGAACGAGAAGAGGAAGCGGTTCTTCCGCTGGGACTTCTTGATGATGTCCTTCCCGTGGTGCTTCAGCACCGTCTTGGAAGGGCCGAGCTGGGCGCCGCATCTCGCCGGAGCCTCCGACAGTATCTCCTTCGAGAAGGCGAGCTTCTTCAGCCTCCGACGCTCCGCCGCCTCCGAGTTGTCGCCGCTAGGGTTCGACCCCGCGCTCTTCGGAGCTCGCCCCATTTCCCTCCGTCTGATTTTCAGATTCTCATCTCGGCTCTCGGAAAATATGGCGGGAAGCGAACTCTTCTGTCCCTCGTCGCTCCCGCTCCGGCCAGTGCGCCGGATTTTCAATTTCGACTTTCTTTCTTTCTTTCTTTTCGAACTTTTAATATTTTGTTACACAAACTCAAATCTCAAAAGTTCCGGAAAATACTAATTTTTTTTTTATAGTGGGTAAATTAATGAAGTTTTGTATATTAATTTCATTTAACGATAACCACCTATTAAGTCATTCAATTAAACTATGTTATTACGCTTGAATATTATCTCACTGTAAATGAACTAAAAGTATGATTTGTATTCTTGACTAATTTCAAATCAAATTTCAATAATCACTTTTCTAGGTCCTACGTATCATGTGCCCACAAAACAAAGTTGGCTTTTGACCGTGCCATCCGAGAGATCTTTTCTTTCTTTTATCGATGATTACTTGTGGAATGAAGTCCGTTGCTTGTTCATGGGCATGCTCATGGGCCATCTTGCACTGGACTTGGGCCGACACTTCCATTTTGCTTCGGGAAATTCTATTCTTCACGTGCATGGATTTAGGTTATGAGTCGTTTGTTTGGATTGCTACCTGTTTCAGCAAACTCGGGTTTCCCTATGCGGTTATTTGCACTTTTGTTAAGTAATATATGTTGGCAGGTCATTATAAAATGGGTTCAAGTAACACTGACGTCACAACCATATAAATGATGTTGAGTATATAAACGTATTTATGAAAGAGTCATTTAGCTGGATAATCAAATTTGACGGTAATTACAAACTATTAGGTGAGAATTTCACTCTTGATGTTATAATTTAAGTGATTTGTACTCTAAATTTTTTAATTATATATTTGACTAGGCTAGCATGTATAATATGTTTTCTTACTGATGGTTTTGAATGGTTTAAATATATGGAGGTTTTTCTTCTGAAGATGGTTCTATGGGAAGTGATTTGGGTGTGGCTGATGCAGAAGAAATAAAGTTTGATCCGGCTTATGTTTATGTTGTGAGAGCCCACATTCTCCACTGATGCTCGCTGCATCCGATAGGTTGTATCAAACAAATGGGCTGGCCACCAGCCAAATCTTTAAGGGAGAAGCATGGGGATGAGTGGCTCCAGTCCTCCAGTTACGTGATAAAACCCTAACCTTGACTGATTTCATTGACATCTTCTTCTTATTATGCTGATAGCAGCAGCAGCATCGACGCATATAGTAGCAACCGATATAGCTCTCAATGTTTTTCACCTCTAATCATACATGATATTCTTGTGGTTCTTCAGAGATGGCTTCCGGGGACAAAAATGATCTTTAAAGACTATAATCTCCAAAAGCTACATGGTTTGCACTTGTCATACGCTGCGTAGAGATATACACAAAACCCATACATAAAAATAAGCAAATCTTATCATTAAATAATTAAATAATCTGTACGTTAAGCAATCCTATCTGAACTAGGGGAACAACTTTTGGTCCGATTGATATAGCACAACAAACCTCACGGCTACTATCAAAAACTCGTTTCGATCCACACGGGCAAAGAAAAATGATCATAAGACTCCCCATTGAAAAACGGCTCAATTCTTCCATCTTCCATGTGATACGTTCCCATGTCCTTGCCCCAGCCATCCTTAGTACCTCTATACATGAAGTAGCAATCATCGGTAAAGTAAATACAGTTCGGCTCGATCAATCCCAAAGCCCCTCGCTTCTCATCAACCTGTACCGAAAAGGAAGAGTTAAAAGCCCACGAAGAGGGACGCCTGCCCCAAGCTCTGGAGCTCCGTCCACTTTTTAGCCTCTAAATCGACGGCGAAAACCTGGAATTCGTTGGTTCCCCGTCCTGTTGCCTGAATCGCGAGACCAGCAGCAAACGGCCAGCCGACTCCACCAAATACAGCTGCAGGAAACCATCTTCGTGAATTTCCAGAGGCTTCTTCAGTAGAACTTGAATTGCTGGATCTGGTCCATCCAGATCACAACTTAATATACCACCCCCACTGTCAACTGCGAGGAACTGCCCCTTATAATGTATGACATCAAGAACACTGAAGAAATATTGCTTCCACCGTCTAAACTTTTATTACTTTTGACTATCCAAATGCGAGGCACTACGAATACCCTAGACGATGCTGTTGAAGGTTCAAATGCCTCAACTTGTAGCACTGAAGAAATATTGCTTACACCGTCTAAACTTTGATAGTTTATAGTCTGCATATAGATTGATATTGGCGGTGAGCACCAGAAACACTTCTAGGTTTCGTCACTATTTTACCCAGTTGATGTCTGGTCTTTTGGCCTTTTAGTCGTCTCTGGACTTCCTCCTTTGGTGTCTCTATTATCGTTATGAGGACAATTATCTCAACGGCATGTCGATGACACTGCCTCAACCACTGTCAAATTCGCGACCACCCACGGCTACCTCCACCTTACTCACTGCCTCAATCTCGGTAGCACCAGTGTCGCCACTTCATCATCACACCTTCTGGCGTTACCTTTGCATTTTGTACTGCCCTCCTCTATTTCATGCGTCAAATATATTCAGTCCGTTCTTATATTTAGGTGATGTAGTGAATTTTTTACTTAAATTGATATGAACTGTTAAAGCACATCCCCGATATCTTTGGTATTGCTGTTCACCAATTCGGAGATAGCTTCGACAGTAAATTTGAGGAATGTGGAGAAACTTGCTCTTGATTGAGCCTTATGAGAGAAATATGTCGAGGTGACGTAGAGTGAAAAGTTTGTTCTTAATGTCTGTTAACTCCCAAGTCTCTCCTTTGAAGCCCCCTGTTGTATGGCCATTCCTAAAGACCGCCTTCATAAATCAACATCTACAAGTTCAGACAATATGTTTTACCTTCGCTAGAAGGTGCATATAATGATATAAAAGAATAGAAAGCAAAGACACAGACAATCTAACAAAAACCGAAATAAGTTCTAGTACGATTTTGAAATGAACCCCATCCACCGGATGGCACTAGGCTGCTCACATCTTCAATCATAGCAAGTTAAAACTTTGGTTCGATCCAAAGCGGAGGAGAATAATGGCTGTAAGATTTCCCCCGAGAGTGCAGCTCGATCGTACCATCTTCCAGGTGATATATTCCCATGTCTTTGCCTCCTCCATCTTTAGTATACCGGGAAATATCGAGACTATTATCGGTAAAATAAATACAATTTGGCTTAATGTGATGCTTTTCATGGACTTCTAAAGAGAAGGAAGAATTGCAGCCCAAAAAGAGTGATGTATTCTTCAAGGTCTGAACTCCTTTCCATGATTGTGTTTCCAAGTTAATCTCAAAAACACGAAATCGAAAGGTTCCTCGAGGTTTGTCGTGACACCACCAATAGAGATCCCGTCGTTGATTGCACTAGATACGTTTTCTCCCAGCCTAGTAATTCTCGCGGCATCTTGAAAACTACTTGAGCTTTGAAAGGAGTTGGTCCGTCCATGTTGCACCTCAATATGCTACCCTTGCAATTAAGAGCAAAAAAGCACCCCTTATAAAATATGACATCAACATTAAAATTTCCAGGGGAGGTCACCGCTGTCCACTCCTCATCGCCGGGTTTCCAAAGCCCTAACCGTCCATCGTTGTTATAGATGACCATGACCCGGTAATCTGGAGATGTAGCGGGGCTATCGGATATGACGAACTTAGCGATGAAGGCACTGTACGCGCGATGATACATACGCAAGTATCCAACTTTAATGTCGGGGAACTTTTTCAAATTGGGAAGCTTAATAACATGACTGTGACGCGACATGGGATTCTTCAGCACTCGGGGTTCCCAGTCTCTGCCGACTGTCAACACCCAACCTCGCGAGGATAAGCATCTCTTCGCCTTCACTCTTATACTCGCCTTCACTTCGGGCATGAACTTCTTGTGAACCCGTTGACATTGGAAGCAGAAAAACTCGCGGCACCGCTTACCTCTTTTGTCGGCCAGCATCAACCACGGGACGCCGCTACTCTCTTCGACCGCAGCGGATCGCCACGAACGGCACACTGCTCGGAACGCCGACATATCATTCGGACAAAGGTCTTGGGAGCATCGTCCGAGCAATTCAGGTGGGAGATCTGCCCAATTCCTCGCCATTCTCAACTTTTTCGAATCGATATGAAGCGGAATATCACGAGGGAGATAGAGTACCAGTTTCGACGATGTTAATAATTAGCCACAGAGGTTTATATACAGCACGTTATTATTTGCTAATCCATAAAGAGATGTACTGACTCCAAATAGAAATCCAAATTCTATTTCGAAAAGGAAACAAAGCAATCTTTTGAATTATGTTTATTAGATTAGAATTATCTCCCTAAAATATAGTTGCTAAAATTAAGCAAGTGAAGAATATTATACTCAGCCAAAAGAGGAAACAAACTAATCTAATAAATTAATTTGAGAGGAAACAAACTAATCTAATAAATTAATTTGATTTCGATGTGATAAATTGAAGAAAATCGCAAGTTAGCCAACATGTATTTTGGATGTTTATTGTATACTTATATACAAATATGTTATCTTACTGTATCCGTTTAGGAAAATGATATTCACTCGATATGAATAAATTCGTGGATCCCATAGCTTTAGTAGTTCACAATATTCAGAGCCATAGATACATTTTGTGTCTAAAGCAAAAGAAAATAGAAACAGAATATCCAGACAATAAACCCATAATACGAAGAAAAAAAAAAAAGCAAATTAATTGCATAATTACATCACAAATGTAAAGATGATTAGAAAGTCGGACGGTACGAACCTTGTGGTTGGGCCACATTGTCATAAAACTAAATCCCTTTCACTTCCCTCGGCATTACTCAAAACCATTACCTTTTTCACCAATTAGATAAGAAAATGGTTAATGATTTTACTCAACTGATGTGTAATTAACTAATTATATCTGTTGTTGGGCCACATTGTCATCAATTACCGTGATTTTACTCATTATGCTCT
Organism: Corymbia maculata; assembly: GCA_014182735.1. Classification (NCBI taxonomy): domain Eukaryota; kingdom Viridiplantae; phylum Streptophyta; class Magnoliopsida; order Myrtales; family Myrtaceae; genus Corymbia; species Corymbia maculata. The sequence goes on along the minus strand of CM024689.1, from coordinate 6,189,077 downwards.
GTGAAACGTGAAGCCTTCAATTACCGAATCTCTTTCTTTAAAGTCTCTCTGTGACCAATGCTACTTCAAAACACACATCCCAAAGATCTGACTCGTGCACATACAAATCTCTAGATAATTCTTCACTCACATGTTTTTAAGTTGAAAGAAAATTCTTCACTCACACGTTTTTAGGTGGTGGCTAAGGAGGATTTACTCCCTTAGCTGTCGGCAAACAACCGCAAGCAAGATTTTTCATCTCTTCGTTCTTTGGTTGTTCCCAATTTGATCGAACTCTTTTCTGAATTTCCTGTTCTCCATGTTGTTCTGCTTTCCCCGTGGACCACTGGGCCATGAGCCCAAGGTTAGGTGAAGCAAGGAAGGTGTTACCGTGCATGAAACACTAGCAAATTAATCTCCTTAGAGAGATGCTAAGGGGAATTTGAAAATACCCCTCGCCGTCTTGTTGCCATGTGCGATGTGGCACCGATTGATGTCTTCAAAACCTTTTGCGACTCATCTTTTCTCCTGATACCCTATAACAAGCAAGCAGGTTTTAAACAGAACAAAGGAAATCATATTATCTTGTTAAATTCATCATTAGGTGGAGCAAAATATGCACTTTTTTGGGGTCAAAAAACAGCTTTTATTACTAACTTAGAAATTGATTACAACCTAATCCAAACTCATAACATAAGATCAATGATAGAAAATGAAGGGACAAGCAACTCAATTCAATGATAGAGTTTCAACTAGGTGGGCCTTAGTTATCCAATCTGCGGCTTAATTGGTGACTCTAGGCTCATATAATAGTCGAATTCCTTTTAACTGGGCCAATAAAGTCTGTAATCTTTGATGATCAACCAAGAAGTCCATGAGCTTTCCTCCTAGCCCAAAATACAATTCACAATTGTAAGTTGTCAAAAGCCAAAATCACGTGTAGATCAAAGACAAGTACACCAATTGAACTAGTTTGACTTTTCTTCTTTACCCACGACAGAGTTTTCCTAATTACAAGTATACCAGTTTGGAAATTACAAACATATCCCAAGATCAGGTTCTTTCTATGGGGAATTTGTAATAATGCCCTTTCTATTAAAGATAATCTTCATAAATGAAAGCTATTACCTGAGCGCTATGCTGCCTATGTGGAAATGCTCCAAAATCAATTGAACATCTTTTGCTTCTATTTGTCTAGACCAGAAGTATCTAGGTGGATCCCAAATTAACAATTGATTCATCCCCATTAAATGGTTCCCGAATAAACAAAAAGGTATGCGAAGTTTTAACCTCAAATAGTTCTTCTCAGTTCAAAACTTGTTTCGCAAGTGTCCTATGAAGTTTGCTAACCTTGGCTAAGCTTGGGCTCGCTTGGATCTGGCAAGCCATGAGCTACGAGTTGGCTCATCGACCGTGATGGAGCTCAGGCTTGCCAGCAGCAACGAAGCTTGGGTAGGCAAGGTCTAGATTAGTTAAGCTTGAAGCTCACTGGCCCATATCTTGGTTGATCATCGTTGGTGGAGGAAATAGGGGGAGAAGAGGAAAGAAAAGAGAAAAGTAGAAGAAAAAGAAAAAGAAATCAATTTTTTTAAAAAATAATTAAAAATTCAATTTTTTAAAAATTATTTTTGGTAGATAGATATCCATATACATAGTGGAGAAGTACTTGGAGGAAGCTCAATGCTATCTAGATTGAAATTCAATCAATATTAAAATAAAAATTCTAAATATTATAGTATAATTTTTAACTTGGTGAATCACAATTGAAAAGCTACGCATTTTTGCATTCAAGAATATTTTATATAAGAAAATATTATTTTCATGTCAATCATTAGCTGATCAAACTTTTTCTTATCAAGAGTTCTTCAAAAATATTTCAATTTAAAGGTTTTTCGCATTGTTTTTTTTATATGTGAAAAGTTTAAAGTGGATTAAATGGATGGGAGTTGGATTTTCCTAAATTGAGTTAAAGTTTAATGTGTTTCGGTAATATTTGTTGGATCGGATATGGGTCATATAATTTATATTACATGAAAATAGGCTAAAACATGTTAAATGAGTTAATATGAGTTAGACAATTTTCGACCCAATCTAAACTCGACTTAATCCATCCATTTGACAATTCTAAAATAAACCACAATGAAAGGCTGAAGGACAAATGAAACGGGTCTGTACATATGACTAATTTAATGAAGAATATAGTTGGGTTATTCACAAGCTTGCAACAAAATAAGACGCAATTCACTGACCACTTGAATTGTAAAAAGTAACAGCCCATTTCATGTTTACTCTTGCTCGTTATGAAAATCACATGATTTTGCTGCGATCCATATTTTCTCAAGTTTGACAGGACTCCGACAATGTCATAGAGAACATCAAAAAACTGAGGCTCCGTTCGTTTCACGGGAAATAACTTCCGGAAAACGTTTTCCGGATTTTCCGATGTTCGTTTCACGGAAAATAAATTTATTAGGGAAAACATTTTCCATGAAGGAAAAAAAATCTTCTAAAGTGAGGGAAAATGTTTTCCACTTTTGAAATGTGGAAAACATTTTCCACATTTACTCTCTCTTATCTTACACTCTCCATTAGTTCTCACTTATTTCTTTTATTTTTAGATTTTTTATTTATTTTTTTCATAAATTCGAATTTTTTGGTTATTTTTTAATAAAATCGATTTTTTTGTTATTTTTTTATTAAAAGCGATCTTTTTGTTATTTTTTAATAAAATCGATTTTTTATTTTTTATTTTTCTTTATTTTTCTGTCTTTCTTTTTTTTGTTTTTCTTTTTTCACCGGTCGTCGGCCACGACAACAATCGGTGACCGACGACGGGCGAGCTAAGCTCGCCGGATCGGTAATGCCCGAGCATTACAAGACGGAAACTTATTTCCAAATTTACCCATTTTCAAAATAAAAAACTATAATCATCTTTTCCCTCGCTTCACGAACCCAGCGCCTCCGTGCTTGCCTCTCTTTGCTCCCTTCAAAATAATCGAATCCCTCCTTTTTAAAGTAGAACAAAGTCAATCACTTGCCCTAATTGGTCGATCTCCCTCACTCAACTTTTGCACGGCTTGTGCTTCTTCTTCCTCCTAGTAGTTCAACTACTTTCTGAATTGAAGTTGCATAACTCACGATGCCGATTTGCAAGGCTCGAGCCTCATTGCCTTTAGCTCACCTTGCCGGTAAGCTGATCATGCGAGCTCGCCAAGGGTAGGCGAGCCTCGAGCCTTGCTAGCAAGGTGAGCTTGAGGCATGGCCGGTGATCGGCCAAGGAAGGAGAAAACACAAAATAAAGAAAAAAATAATTTAATAATCTATTTTAAAAAATAATAAATAACGATTTTAAAAAATAAAATTAAAAAAATATTATTGAAAAAGAGTTTATAAAGGAAAATATTTTCCCAAGCGAACAGCGGAAAATATTTTCCACTTCAAAATCAAGTTTTACCCGAACATTGGAAAATAACTACATTTTCTTGGAAAATAACTTCTTGAAAAATATTTTCCAAAAAAGTAACATTTTCCGTAAAACGAACGGAGCTGAGTTGACGGCAAATTTTCTTAAACAGCATAAAGGCAACCTGTTCTAATAGCTATGTATCCAGAGTAGCCGATCTAACCTCCTCACAAAGAAAACAAGCAAGCCCGTCATCAGATATCATGCAGTAGTCAAACGGAAGAGATGATTAGCACAAGAATATTAACTATAGCATGACCACGAAAATCTCTGTATGTGTGAGTTTGAGGTTGCAGTGCGCTGCTGCAGTCTGTGGCAGCTTGCGGTACATCTACGTTCAAGCTCCACGTGAAAAGATAAGGGTTTGAGGAGAATCAAAGAGGAGGAAAAGGAATTCCATATCCTAATCGTAATTTTCTTTTTTGAAATGGACTCCTAGATGTTTCAAGATCTGGAAGTCTCATATCCTGAAGGATTACTACTTTATACAAGAAATTTGACATGTGGAGGAAATACCACTCAAACTTGAAACATTTGGTCCTCCCTATTTTCAATTCAGTTACTGAAGCAAGGCTGAAACTAAGGCTTGCGCTTCAGTCATATATGTTCCACCTCCATTTGCTAGTTTGCAAGAACTTCCCATGTTTGTCTTTGAACATAAGACATGCCGAGGCATAAAAAATCTGCATATTCTGGGATTTACTAATCAAATCAATGAACATAAACTCTGTTGAGTTTTGACTTTCAAATTAGTAATTTGGGTATTTTTTTACCATGAACATTTATTTTAGGATTTTTTGAAAGGAGACTATAAAAGGGATGTGCTTAACATATTTCTGACCCTAGCCGTCATATTATTTCTCTTCCTTTATTTTTTCCTATATTCTTGTTGGATCTTTAAATCTTGTGGCTCATTAAGTGGTTTTTTGAGCTTTTGGATTGTACTCTTGTACTCATTGTTGAAGATAGTCACCCTTCTCTCTTCTTTGGTTTTTCTCGTTTTGGGTTTCCATGTAAATTTTGTGTCCTGTGTGATTTCAATTTTGCTTCTATCCTTTGCCGCTTTGCTTCTATATTGTGTGGAAGAAAATCCATAACTGTTGAGGATGTGAAGGCCTCCTTGAATTTTGCAAAGATGCATACAAAGTTGAATGCGAATAGTATTAGTGCTAATAAGGCTGATGGCTTAGTTGTTAGAGGAATCGTCGTGATAGACACAATAATAATAAAGGGCATTTCAAGTTTAGGTCAGGCAGAAATAAGAGTAAAGTGTAAGGTATTGTCACAAATTTGGACACTACAAAAATGAGTGTCTTGTGCTCAAAACTAAAGAGAAGAAGTTAATGGAGAGTTCTAATTCAACTAGTCTGATAAAGAATAACGAGTCAGATAATACAGACAATGTTCTTATTATTTTATTTTCATATTGTTGTGTCGATGACAAATGAATTTTGGATTTAGCGTGTTGTGTCTGCATAGAGATTGGTTTCGAGTCTACGAACTCTCCAAAACACAAGCTGTCGCAGTGGCCTTCAATCTCCACGTGCGAAACCCAACCACCCTTTCCTCTGTTGGGCACAGGAGAGATGACAAGGCATTCTGACTAGGGTCATTGTGCCTAAACATGTGAAGCAAAGTGGAAACGTCAGCCGCGACGCGCCGCGACACGAGCTAGTGCCATGGGAGGGACGGAATCAAACGCTACTACATTTGGGGGAGATCTTGGAGCTAGGGTTTTTTATGGCCGAAGCTCTGGGGCAGTGTAGTGATGCGAGGTCGCCAGAGGGGGGAGGTGAGTGAGACGAAAGCTTGATTTGTGCTTTTTTCCCAAAGTTGATTTTGCTTGAAAAGTAGCTTGCATGAATGGAATTTGCAACTATTGCACGAGACATTTGACAACAATACTGTTCAACAGATCCTAGCAATCCCCTTAAACCTAAATCCACAGCCAAATAGACTACTTTGGACAGCAAACAATTCAGGGGTATACAAGGTCAAAAGTGGTTACAATAAATTATGAAGACTGAATATAGCAAAAACATAGCACCAAGCATCGTCCTCATACCGAGTTCCAAAAAGATTATGGACAAAAATATAGAAATTGCAGACACATCCCAGAATTAGATTTTTTGTTTGGAGTTTGCATAATGAAAGCCTTCCTAAAAAAACAAACTTTACGGAAGGACAAACAATGTATAGTCAGATTCTAGGATTGGCATTGTTATCTCCCCTATGCTTATAGCAAGGATGGATAAATGGGTTTGCAAGTACCTGATTTCTAGAGTATCGAAGAGAGATAAAGCCCTCTTTGCAAGTGTCATTTGGTTTATTTAGAAGGCGAGAAATGCCCTGATTTTTCATGGATGAAAACCAAATCCAAGCTCAATAAGCAGCGAAGCTATCATTATGAGCTAGCTTTCTGAAAAATTGCATCAACACAAGGAAAGCAGAGCAGCCGATCTCACCTTCTCGATGGAACGCTGCTCTCCTCCAGCTCGTGGATCGCTAAAATTAAACATCGACTGTCCTTGGAGTGGCTCTGTTTTGGAGGGATCGGTTGCGGGGATTTGCGGAGGGAGCGATGGATTAAAGATCTTATTGGCAAGAACGTTGGGAAGCTCTGGGAATTCGGGGGCCGCGCTCGCCTGTACCTGAAGGGCACTGGACCAGATCCATCGCGGCCGTTCATCTCTTGCGGGGTACGACATGTGGGTGGGGACCACAATGGATATCAAAATAAAAACAAAAAAACTTAATCATATCGTGTAAATAAACATGGCGATCAATAAAGATTCGGTGGTTAATGTCGCCATCGATGATGATTTGTTTTTCATTGCTTGCTCCAAGATGTAATTCGCTTAAAATATATGGAGATGTAATCAACACAATGACTAAATATCACTTGATTTTGAATGGCGGTGATGGACCGCGTCATTGTAGTTATTGTTATAATTGTTACTCCTTTATTATCAACCACTCTCTTTTTCTAGGTCTTTCAAATCATATTTGCATCCAATGTGAGATGTAAATTTAAGGCCATATCGTGTCACTGTGGAACATCATAATTCTGTTGGTCTTTCGACCACATTAATCTTGCGATTGATTTCTCAAACATAAGCTGACCTTACTTTAAAATCAACTATTTATTTTCACTTAATAATTAACTAGTAAGGAAAAGCATAACTGTTATATGGAAGGTTGTAACTTGCGAGAAATTGCTGGTTATTAGTAAATGACCAAATAGCATTTAGTCACAAACTCAATGTCGTCCTCTTTGCAAATTGACTTATTAACAATCGATATAATTGATGCAAAGAAATCTCTTTCTATTACACGTACAGATTGTTTTGGTTGTGCACAGCCCAAAACATAATAAATAAATTTATGAAAAATTTTGCCACAGAAAAATTTGTACATTATATATTAAATAGGAATGTGTATTTCTGATAACACATACTAATATACTCCAAACTTTTTTAACCAAAACACGAGAAATAAAGATGTGTTATCTCTTTATCTTATATATTAAGAAATTTCCCATTTTGTTTCCTTATTAGTCAATAGATATAGCTAGCTAAGTACTTATTATCCAATATCCACAATTTTAAAAGTATTCTCTTAGCGACACACAGCCTGCATATTCTGTTTCCTCTTTCGGTTGAGTGAAATATACCTCACTTGTTTAATTTTAGCAATTATATTTTCGGGAGATAATTCTAATCTAATAATATAATTCAAACAATTGCTTTTGTTTCCTTTTTTTTTCCCAGCTAAGATTTGGATTCCTATTTGGAGTCGGTACATCTCTCTATGGATTAGCAAATAGTAACGTACTATATATGGAGCCTCTGCGGTTAATTATCAACATCGTCGAAACTGATACGCTATCTCCCGTTGTGAAGTTCCGCTTCATATCAATTCGATAAAGTTGAGGATGGGGAGAAATTGGGCAGATCTCCCACCTGAGTTGCTCGGACTGTGCTCTCAAGACCTTTGTCCGAATGATTTGTCGGCGTTCCGTGCAGTGTGCCACACATGGCGATCCGCCGCGGTCGAAGAGAGTAGCGACGTCCCGTGGTTGATGCTGGCCGACAAAAAGGGCGAGCGGTGCCAAGAGTTTTTCTGCCTCCCATGTCAAAGGATTCACAAGAAGCTCCTGCCCGAAGTGAAGGAGAGGACATGCTTCTCCTCGCAAGGTTGGGTGTTGACAATCGGCAGAGACGGGGAACTCCACATGCTGAAGAATCCCATGTCGCGTCACAGTCATATTATTAAGCTTCCCAATTTGGAAAAGTTGCCCGACGTCCAAGTTGAAGGCTTGCGTATGCATCATCACGCGTATGGTGAAGGCTTGCGTATGCTTCATCACGCGTATGGTGAAGGCCTGCGTATGCATCATCACGCGTATGGTGAAGGCCTGCGTATGCATCATCACGCGTATGGTAACGGTGACATCATCGTTAAGTTCGTCCTAACTGATAACCCTACTACATCTGTGGATTACAGGGTCATGGTCATTTATAATGGACGCAACAAGGGACAGTTAGGGCTTTGGAAACCTGGTGACAAGGAGTGGACAGAGGTGATCAGCCGCGACTATCATTTTGATGTCATATTTTATAAGGGGTGTTTTTATGCTCTTGATGGTATCGGTAGCATATGGAGGTGCAATGCGTATGGACCAACTCCGTTCAAAGCTAAAAGAGTTTTCACGATGCCGCGCGAATTAATAAGTCGGAAGCAAATTTATCTAGTACAATCAACGACGGGATCTCTATTGGTGGTGTCGCGACATGGAATATTCGAACCTCAAGGAACCTTTCAATTTCATGTTTTTGAGATTGACTTGAAAACAAAATCATGGAAAGGAGTTAAGACCTTGAAGAATACGTCACTCTTCTTGGGCCGGAATTCTTCCTTCTCTTTGGAAGTTGATGAAAAGCATCACATTAAGCCTAATTGTATTTATTTTACTGATGATTTTCTCAAATTGTCCCGATATACTAAAGATGGAGGAGGCAAAGACATGGGAATATACCACCTCGAAGATGGTACAATCGAGCCGCACTTCCGGGGGAAATCTCGCAGCCATCATTCCCCTCCACTTTGGATCGAACCAAATTTTTAACTTGCTATGATTGATGATGTGAGCAGATAGTGGAATGTCATCCGGTGGATAGGGTCAATTTCAAAATCGTGCTAGAACTTCTTCTTTTTTGTTAGATGTATGGGTGTGCGTCTACTTTCCATTCTTTTACATCATTATATGTCTGGGTGTGTGTCTGCTTTCTACTATTTTATATCATTATATTTATGTTCTGGCAAAAGGCAAAACATAGTTTCTGAACTTGAAACAACCCTATTTCAGTATTTCAGTAACTTGTAGATGTTGATTTTATGAGGGCGGTCTTCAGGATTGGCCAATTGGCCATGCAACAGAAGGGCTTCAAAGGAGAGACTTGGGAGGATACAAACATTGAGAACAAACTGTTTCTCTTATAAGGCTCGACCAAGGGCAAGTTTCTGCACATTCCTCAAATTTACTGTCGAAGCTAATGTCCGAATTGGTCAAGAGCAATACTAATGACATCGGGTATGTACTTTAACGACTTCATATCAGTTTAAGAAAAAATCGCTACATCACTTAAAGTCTGTAAGAATCGACTGAATATATTAGATGCATGACATAGAGGAGGACAGTACAAAAGGCGGAGGTTTAGCCGGAAGGTGATGATGGTGAAGTGGTGGCACTGGTACTATTGCGATTGAGGCGGTGAGAAAGGTGGAGGTAGCCATGGGTGGTCGTGAAGTTGACGGTGGTTGGATCTCATTCGATTCGTGCCTTAGCTTTTGTACAAAAAGGCCCTTCCTTCATCACTACTGCATCCTCTCAGGATATGAAGGCCCAGGGCCATCCAAAGTCCCTCGCTTTCCACAGCAACGGCAAAAAAAGAAAGCCTCGTCCCGACAATTGAAGACGTGAAGCGATTACTTTGTGCCTCCAGAAGCCTTTGCTCACACTTCAAAAATATTCTCCTTGATCAAACCGTATTGGTTTTTTTTTTATGCTAAAGAAGGGGGCAAAAACAAAAAAAAAAAAAAAAGAGCGCAAGAGAGGGTGGCTAGCCTAGCTGCCTCCCCCTTAACGTATGCATAGGGACTACATGACCTATCACGGCATATTCGAGCGATGGGTCTGTCAAAGTCCAATGTTGTCTCCGTCCCCACTTTGCATCGTCTTGATTATATTACAAAGTATTAGAGCTCTAGACTGATTGCAGGAGAGGTATGTCTAAGATGATTTCGGCCCGCTACATGATTCCCTAGACAAGTGCCGATTAGGTACGATCCGGGCCTTTCTTTAATTTGGGTGAAGTTTAATTCCAAGACTTCTAGAATTCAACCCTCCACCCAAAAATGCCATATTGAAATAAAAAAGGACTCAACAAAAATTCATAAAGTTAAAAATCTATTTGGACATTTTCCGATGACTCTGTAAACTTCTAACTAGATCAATCTTGTTAAATGCCCGCAAAGCCTGTCATTGACTTAAATGTGTAAGGTTCTTTTCGTAAAGATAGTAGGCGTGCCTAGTAATTAGTATTACATGGAATAGGAAAAGATGCAATTGGATTATTCTCCTTTATGGACACCTCGATATTCTTTCAAATAATCCTTCCTCCTGATTTTGATTTTTTTTTTTTTTTGGGTTTTATGAGGTTATTCATTTGCACCTGCATTTCATCTTTCTTTTCTCCTTTCAGAGACTCTCATCCGTGGACCGTAAGTCGTTGGAAACCCTCGATCATGCAGGCGCCACTGTAGAGTACACGTGATTCCCAATGACGGTGCGCCCGATCCGTGTGGACTCGTGCCTAGATGAGGTTTCCCCTTTATGTCGAGCTTTCCCGGAATATATTAAAAGAAAATCATTTTGACTTTTTTTTTTTGCCAAACTCCATAAACATACGTGCAATATAAGGTTCGATCCAAGAGGACGACAGGCGGGCCTTACCATGTAACTTAGGGGTAATCGTTCCCTGTTTCGTCTAGTTCTATGGTAAAATTGGAATCGGACAAAAAGGATCGGTTCCCATTTTTTGGGACCGTGGACCAGACCGAACGGTCCTAGGACCAACCACTTAGCCAAAAAAAATAAAAAATACTAGAAATATTATTATTTTAGGATTTATTGCATTTTTTGATAAATTTAAAATATATATTTTAAATAGAAAATTGTCGGTCCGGTCCGGTTCCCCTTGGAACCGAGAACCGGACCGAAAATCACCGGTTCCATTTTTATGGAACTGGGAACCAAACCAATGCTCCCGGGAACCGGACCAAACCGGCCGGTCTGGTCCAGTCCGAACGGTTCTCGGTTCGAGCGATTTAATGTGCTCACCCCTATAACCTTGGACAGGAAATCATGCGACTCGTCGATAAAGCTACTTTTATGGAACGGTCGATATTCTTTTCAATAATTCTCCATTCGGACCTTTTTCAGGTTCTCCAAGGTTCCTCCTCTTTTCCTTCCACGGACCCTGATCGGCAAATCTTGACCAATCGGAAAGTTCGATCATTCCCCCCTTGTTAAATTACTTCCCTGGATCCGGGGACAAGAAAACCCATGTTGAACAACCATTTATTTTTGAAACTTAAAAGAGGAAAAATAAAATAAAGAGATAAGTATATTGAAAGTTCTAAAATTTGTCACAAAAATATAATTGAGTCCTTAAATTTTTAAAAAGTGTAAATTTAGTTCTAAAATTCGTTAAAAAAGTGTAATCGAATCTTAAAATTTTCAAAATGTTTAATCAAATCTTAAAACTTATCATGAAAGTAAAATCAAATCCTGAAATTTTCAAAAATTGTAATTGATAGAAGGATTTAATTAGACCAATTTAACAATTTTTAGGATGAATTACACTTTTTTAAAAAGTTTTAGGATTGAGTTGCGCTTTCATGACAAATTTAATGACTTAGTTGCATTTTTATAAAGTTCTAGAATTTAATTATATTTTTGTAACACATTTTATGACTTAATTACATTTTTCTAAAAGTTTTAGAACTTAATTATACTTTTATGACTAGTTTGAAGACTTCCAATACATATATCCCAAAAATAAAGATTTCGTCATGTTTTAAGAATTCACTAATGGCAAAGTAAAAAGATATTCTCACCTCCTCTTTGCAATCAGTGAGATATTCAATTCAAAACTATTCCGATTGCCCATCAGTTAATGGTCAAAATCTCATCTTTGTCTTATAATCGATGATGATAGATACTCGACGCATTTAGCAAATGTCGTGCATTTCCGTCCCTTATCGTTCCAAGCTAACACAGTAATTGCTCTCCCAGGAGTAGGTCGCCTACATGTCTAGAAATGGTTAAAATGACATTCAATTTGAAACGTTCGTGCTACCCACTAGCCTCTTTTTAAAAGCTTCTATTCTTCTAAAAGCATGTGATAAATATCTCGCCCAAATAGTTGATTTCATTTTGATTTTTCTATTTGTTCTCCAGCTATAACATCATATAAGCATGGGCTCTTCAACTGCGCCAAAGCCTACCTCCTCCTTAAATCAACCCCTCCCCAGAACTAGACCAAAGCCCACAATCACTTACCCATGAGTAGACCCGTCAAATGGGTGGGTCGGGTCGGGTTTGGGTCGGGTCAAAAATGATCCGACCCATATTAACCCATTTAACCCGTTTTGATCCAAATTCATGTAATGTAAATCTAGTGACCCATACCCGACCCAACCCACACCCGACCCATACCCGACCCGACCCGTATTTCTAAAAGCCATTATTATTGTAGAAAAACCCAAACTCACTCTAAGTTCTATATTAAATGACCCATTCAATCTATATTTGACACATATTTAACTTTTACTTTACCCATACTTGATCAATATTTAACTTTCACTTGACCCATATGTGACCCATATTTAACTTTCACTTGATCCATATTTGATCCGTATTTAATTTTCATTTGACCCATATTTGACCCATTTAACTAAAAGTGAGTCATAATATGGGTTTATGACCCATTTTGACACATCTACCCATGAGTAGTATAGTAGTTTGGATTTACATGCACGCGACATCCATCTCGAAATATTATCGTAAATTATATATTATCTCATGTTCTGGAATGTGCCCATTTGCTATACGCGGGTGGTGGATGAGTCAGGCCAAACAATTCGTCCAGGCCACACGCAACTCACGCCACGTGCCCCCCTTTCCCTTCTCTCTCTTTTTTTCCATTCCTTTTGGTTAATTTCCATAAATAAGCAAATGAATAAATAAATAAACAAATTTCTCGTACCGCAAAAATGCCCTAGTATAAAAATACCAACAGTTCCCATCACATAATTTAAGGAAACTACCCATGTATATATATGTAAGACATCTCCCAAGTTTTGAAGGTGAGTTTGGTTCAGCATTTCCAAATGGCTTTTGGCATCCAAAGCCCCTTGAGAAATATTGGATCATTTGGCAACAACTTAGAAAGAGCTATCAATTGAAAGCCAAGCGTCGAGAATGCTGAAAATCCAATGATAGTAAGGACTAACTTTGAGTTTTCAGCATTTTGCCAAATACTGAAATTATTTTTTTCATTCAAAAACTATTATCATCAATTCTTCATATTTCCAATTTTATCCCTGATTAATTTTTTATTAAAAAAAAAAGGAGACAACCCTTCGCCAAACCAACAAAGGGTTTGATATATTTTCTTAAAAATAAGAATATATATACACATATATAACCCAAAGCCCATTGCAAAATTTTTTTACCAAACATACATTCAACTTAAAGTCCATTTACAGAGAAATTTTACCAAATACAATTTGCATTTTCTCACGTAAGTTTGGTTTTCGGCATCTGCATTACATTCAAAGCTCATTTACAAAGTTGAACCAAATGCACAACCTAAGTCCTTAAGAGTGAAAAATCCAAGGCGCTCTCTCTTGAGGAAAAAAAAACCCCTGTGAGCTCTACAAAGAGATTTGGGACAAGACGCCCTGTCGATTGTTGTTTGCACAATTACGAGTACGTGTTGCTTCTTTGAAGCCTCTTTTTAAATTATAACTATACTTAGAGGAAATTTAGTTTTATTTCTACATGTATATTTATGGTTCAATATCCATGTAGTTAATTTTCTTAGTTCCTATAACTTGATTCAGCACAAGTACTTTTGTCTAAAGATTGTGATAGCTCAGATGGCTTGAGAAACTTGAATGAACATACATTTGCTCTTTCCATTCAGCTACGTAGGCATACTGCCTCATGGGAATCTTCCAAAGAGACGAAATATTTTTATCAAATTGCTCAATCCACCAAATGATAAATCCTAAGTGCCAATACTAATTAAAGCGACTATGAAATGTCTTTCGTGTTTTTTTAAATTACATTTTCCAGTTAAAAGCCCTAACATCTTTAGACTATATATTTAGACATTCCACGAACTCCAATGAGACAGTTTGGTCATCGAGTTGAAACAGGCATGCTATCGTACTTCTATTCTCTTCTTGCATTTCCTAATATGTCTAATCTCTCTTCCATTCAATTGAATTTATAAGTACCACAATTGTAATAATCCATGGTCAACCAAGCATTAATGAAGAATGTATCCCCATTTGTAAGTACCACAATTGCACAATCGCTTGCCGCAAACATTTTAAGAGAGTGGCTTTGCAGAACACAACGCTGGCATATGCCATGGCTGCGATCACCGTCGTGGTGCTTGTGGAACTTATTTTTTCAAGCTCTGACAACTTGAAGCTCATGAAAGAAGACACTTTGGTGGAGCATGCACTGAGCAGGAGAGAGGTGTGCTACCCTGAGGATCAATTTTTACGAGCATTGATTTGCTCTGAATCATTTTGTATCCTCCTCGTGACCAAACACAAGTATCAATAAGACTAATTTTTTGCTCAAGACAAATGTCACGCATATACTTATCACAATTTTGAAATTTTTGTCCTTTTCAATAAAATCCTAAATTTCAAAGTAACGTACAAATTACAATTCTCGTCTAATTGACTCCAAAGTGGGACTTTCTTGAGACATATTCGAGTGTCCAGGAACCACCACCAATGAAATTCTACATAATCCAACCCTTCCCGTCCTTTGCAAAACAATGTCAAACCCAATTACAACTCTATTAAGACAAAGCTCACGAGTTTCGCCAAAATCATCTGTCAAACATGAAGGTTGCTTATAACTAGCATATCCGCGTTAGACAAGCATGGCGTCGTAGAACTTCCCATCTAAAACCAAATGCAAGATCAGAAAGGGCCTAGATCTTGGTTCTTTTGCCAGCGAATGCGATTTGCTTCCTAGGAAAAGCCAATAACAACAACGAAGATGATCTCGAACTTTGAGCTTCACTCATCTTTGGCAAACTCGTTAGTTGACGCAGGAAACATTGATTATCTGCCAACACTGTGTCAGGCAAATATACGTCCCAACAGGATAGATTTCAAAGCTTCAGGAGGAACGTTGACCGGGCACCAGTTGGAGGACAATTGGAGACATTATGGGTATGTGTTCTTGATCTTTGACCTTATTTCTAACAGTTAAACCTTTTTCCGGGTCATTGAAAGGCTGTAATATTTATATTTTCTAGACTTAATCTCCTGATGTAGAATCTTCTTACGAGTGAGACTCATGCACAAAAGGAATCATAGTGATAAAAACCGTGTTTCGGTGGTACAATGACTGTCAATTTGGCAATAACTTTTGGTGTTTCTTAGGTATGCATCTTATTTGTTTTGGCTTTTTCCAGAAGAAGAGCCAGGACAACCACATTATAAACGCATTTATCGGATCTCTGATTCTCTCCTCATTATCACGAGAGATTATGCATTTTTTACGCTAACTGGTTGATGTGCGCTGGGATTTCTTGTGCATGTCAATAGGCTGAGCATGGACATCCTAGTGGACTACTTCAACATCACAAGACAACATATTGAAAAAGCTGCTAGGCCCATCGAAGGCCGAAGAGTATTCTCCTCGCTCTCGTCCTCCCTCAGTCGAATGTCGTCGTCTTTCAGGTGAATCTGTGGTTTTTTCACCCATTCTCTCTCGGTTGCTCTCTCTCCCTGAAAAAAACATAATGGTTTCCCCCTTTTTCTTCCTTTGTCGAGCGTTTTTCTTTCCTCCGCTCACTCACCTCTTACTCATTCTTTCCCCCTCTCTCCGCGTGACAGCACAGCAAGAAAGATTCCCTTTGCTGGCTTCACGGTCCGAGGAGGCAGCCGCGTCGCTGGTATGGGCGTTCGTGCATCCGTGTACCTGTATAAGTGAGTGAAGAAGAGGAGAAAGGGCTGGGCTTTCTTGTTTCTTTTAATTTCTAATGGGCTCAAGAAAACGAGGAGAGATGGGCCAAGAAAAAGAAGGGAGATGGGAAGTTGGATGTAAGAGGGCCGAAAATTTATTAGAAAAAGTGGGCCGGACTTGCCGGCCCGCTCGACTTCAATTTTTTTTTGGTCGATATTTTCATTTGCATTATATCTATATATATTTCCTTTTTATTAATTTATAAATTTTTATAGTTATTACAAAATAAATGGATATTTAAAAGGTACCAACAAAAATTCAAGTGTCAATATTAGTGCTCCCTTTTACTAACATTTTGGACTAGTACCATCACTTAGCCATTCTTTTTTGAAGAATAAGGAAATGGTTTTACTTATCAGGGTTTGTATATTAATTATGCATATGTGACTCATGATATCAAGAGTTAGACACGGTTTATTAATGCTTTTGATTCCATGTTCAAGTCAAGGCTGCTATAACTAGCCAATCTAAGACATAGTTGAATGGACCTAAATTGTCCTTATTTTCCATGTTTTATACGAATAGTAGTATATGCATAGGTTGTCTCTTGTACTAACTCCAAATTTAATTTGTTCAATGTGATTCATAGATTTTAGCTTAATATGCAATGTAATCTCTGAACTTTTAATATATTCAATATAATCCAAGAACTTTTAGTACATGTGTAATATAATCATTGAATCGTATGAAAATATTCAATATAATCTCTAGTCTTGAATTAATAAAAAGATATTACAACCTCATTCCCAAGTCTTCTTGAGTAAGGCTGCAATTACTTGGTCAACGCTTTGTGGAGGCGCAATTATTGAATTGAAGAATCTCATGGTTGCCAACTCTGCTAGGGCTTGTGGAAGTTTTTCAAGGAGTAACATCTAGAAGCACACCAAGACACTTATGGTGGATCATACAAGAATCTCAAGCCTTCGAGCAAGGAGAGGTGCTAGTTCATTGATGATTCTGCAGAGGGAGAAGCAAGGTGAATGTGTATATTTTTCTCTAGCAAAGTGGTGTTTCATTTCTCAAACTAACAGCTAGAATGTTCGCTACTCTATTCAAAAGCATCTTCGAAGAGGCTAGCGATTAGGTGTCTTGATCAACTACTGCATTGATGAACATAAGGTTTTCACCGAATTAAGCAATGCTTAGCTAATCTTGCATTGTTTTTTATTTAGATTTTTCATTTTGTGAACTCATGAGCTTCTAATTTTTGACACAGATGAAGGATGAAGATAAAGAATAAAGTGTGTTCAGACGCTTTGTGTTTGCTACCATAGAAATTTAGGGGCTATCATGACAAAAATTTTCATTCTTTTTTTTTATAATATGTTTTTGGTGGTCATATATATCATTTCATAGTTCCTTGATGATGTAAGTTTTCATTCTATTTTTGTTAGTAAACTCGGATATCCAATTGAAATGTGCCATTTTGTATTCCCAATGATGCAGGTTTTTCATTTTGTTTTTCTTAGTAAATTTAGATATTCAATTGAAATGTACCATTTTGTATTTCTTGATGATGTAAGTTTTTTCATTTTTTTTTCTGAACTTTGTTTCTATGTTTTCCTAATCAGAGGCTCCAACCCATCATCAAGTTCATAAGTCTAGGCCAGGTAACATTAACTCTCCTTTGAAAGCAAAATGTACTTTGATCATTCTTTTACTCATGAGACATATACAAATGAGGGGAGGAGGCCCTATATATATACAAGTAGTGACTCAACCGTAACCGTAGATATCTCCTTCATCTAATGGTAGAGATTACATCTCTCCATTTATCCAATTAATCACATTTGTTATAATAATATACAATTACGGTATCATCCACCCTAATGAATATTCTAAAATACACAAGAAAACTATAGAGGAGATACCCTCATCAATGACCTCTTGTTCATAGATCAATCACGGTCTTTTATTTAGAAAACCTTTGGATTGTGTCGGTTCATTGGACCAAGACACATGCTTATTATTGATCTCAAGGCTTACAATCATGTCAAAAAAAGTTTTTCAATATATGTACCAATGTCTAATCATTTCCTTTTGCCAGGTAGATTCTTTGGAGGCTCGAGCCATCAAATATTTTTAGTACAAGTTATACGGGGTTATAAGTTAATTTAAAGTGAAGAGTACAAGTCTATATCTTCCTAATAGGATGAATAGACCTAATAAAATGAGACTTTGTAATTTTATCCAATGTATCACCAAAATTAAAAAGTATCTTATGATTTTGTTTCCCCATTTTGGCTCAACAAGATAGTCTTCACTACTTTATTTTAGCAATTGTATATCCTAAGAAAATTCTAGTATGACAAATGTAATCTAAACAAGCACTTTGTTTCCTCTCCTAGTTAGAATTTAAAATCCTATCTCGAGTGAGAGCCCATCTTTTTATCCATTAGCAAGTAAATTTTTTAGCAGCAGTTGTGCAAACACGGCTTAAGGCTGAAATGAGATTGAAGAAACATACCTTTGCAAGATACATGGGAGGGTTCTGAGAGCACTGTAAGATTGTCAAGAGACCATGCTCAAAATATCCCAATGTTTCGCTCTTCATAGCCTGATTTGGTTCAAATTCTAGTTAGGCATCATACTTAACAAAAAGATAAATGAACAATAGATATGACATATGCAAGTATATATGAGGAAAACTCACATTCTTTAACAAGTTGCCGTATGTCACACCCCGAATCCTGTAGGGATGGAGGTGACACGGCCGCCTTTTTCACTCGAAGGGCAGCATCTAACCACAAAAGTCCAGCTCCCAAAAGTTCCCACAAAAGTGATCTCACTCTACTAGTTGCTAACCAAAGAACCTAGAAAGATACGGAAAGAGGGGTAAGCAACCACAAGCTCAGTGAGTAGTACATATTTTCTAAACAGATCGAGCAAGCACTATGCATGAGTTCAAAACAATACCAAAACTTTATAACTCAATCCAATGTATAAAATATATAATAAATTATATAAGAATTACTTTTATATTTATATGAAAAACTCATTTAAACCACCATCAAAATTTCGTTTCGGACAAATCATAAGCTCAAATCCAATTCCGTAAAATTCTACGGGTCCATGACATCCTAAACTACCATTCTTATAAATTTTCATGACTCAACAACTCAAAAATCAGACTTGGCCACTCATTTTTGTTATGTAGGTTGTGCTTGTGAATTTACCTTTTGTGTAGTTTTACTTTCCTTAAGAAATCCTTAGAAATGAAACATTTTCTCAGCACGTGTCGCCTTAATTTAAATTAACAAACAAAAATTGGTTAACACAAAATGACGACTCAACTAACAAGTATAATATCGTTTAATAACACATGAAATTGTTAGGGGAAATATTGACACACTGAACAGTATATCACCCTTGTTCCCTCTTTTCCCTCCTCTCTGTCCCCGTCTCTATCCCCGTCTCTCTCTCCTGCTCGCTCTTGCTCTCATAGCTAGAAAGGAGAAATCCATCAACGACGATCCCAGAGGTGATGGTGAGTATTGATCATCCCCTTTCATGCGATGCAATGGGTCTACGTTCTTCGTCTTCGCTGTTTGTTTCATTGCCTTAGTTGTTCGACCCACGCATAATGATTTTCCTCCCATTGCAGTCGTGGTGGCAGAGTATATTCACGGTCTGGTGCAAGCTTAGTATATGCAAGTGCTTCGCCGTGCCTTTCATTTCGGTCATTTTTCTGCCTTTTCTTTTTTGTGGTGTTTTGAAGTCGGGTTGCGTTTCTTGGTTTCAAATTAAGGTTGTACTCCGATTAGATATTTCTATACATGATGAAGTGGTTGTGATCGCTGGTATTTTTTCTCGTAACTTTTACTCCTCCACTGTTGATATTCTATGTATGTCAAAATGAAGATAATTCCAATCACTAGAAGACCCATAAGTTAGACAACCCAATTTTGAGCCGAAATCAGACCTCAAAGTGACCGCGCGTGTAGTATTCACCATGCGTAGGGAAGTTCAAAATTCCGTTTCGGACAAACCACAAGCTCAAATCCAATTCCGTAAAATCCTACGGGTCTATGACGTCCTAAACTACCATTCTTATAAATTTTCATGGCTCAACAACTCAAAAATCAGACTTGGCCGCTCATTTTTGTTATGTAGGTTGTGCTTGTGGATTTACCTTTTGTGTAATTTTACTTTCCTTAAGAAATCCTTAGAAATGAAACATTTTCTCAGCACGTGTCACCTTAATTTAAATTAACAAACTAAAATTGGTTAACACAAAACGACATGACTCTAACTAACGAGTTTAATATTGTTTAATAACACATGAAATTGTTAGGGAAAATATTGACACACTGAACAGTATATCACCCATGTCCCCTCTTTTCCCTCCTCTCTGTCCCCATCTCTGTCCTGTCTTTCTCTATCTTTCTCTCCCACTTGCTCTTGCTCTCATGGCTGGAAAGGAGAAATCCATCGACGACGATCCCAGAGGTGATGGTGAATATTGATCATCCTCTTTCATGCGATGTAATGGGTCTACGTTCTTCATCTTCGCTGTTTGTTTCATTGCCTTAGTTGTTCGACCCGCGCACAACAATTTTCCTCCCCATTGCAGTCGTGGTGGTAGAGTATATTCATGGTCTGGTGCAAGATTAGTATATGCAGGTGCTCCGTCGTGCCTTTCATTTCGGTCATTTTTATGCTTTTTCTTTTTTGTGGGGTTTTGATGTCGGGTTGTGTTTCTTGGTTTCGGATTAAGGTTGTACTCCGATCAGATATTTCTATACATGATGAAGTGGCTGTGATCGCTGGTATTTTTTCTCGTAACTTTTACTCTCCACTGTTGATATCCTATGTATGTCAAAATGAAGATAATTCCAAGCACTAGAAGACCCATAAGTTAGACAACCCAATTTTGAGCCGAAATCAGACCCCAAAGTGACCGCGCGTGTACTATTCACTATGTGTAGGGAAGTTCAAAATTCCGTTTTGGACAAACCACAAGCTCAAATTCAATTCCGTAAAATCCTACGGGTCATAACGTCCTAAACTACCATTCTTATAAATTTTCATGGCTCAACAACTCAAAAATCGGACTTGGCCTCTCATTTTTGTTATGTAGGTTGTGCTTGTGGATTTACCTTTTGTGTAGTTTTACTTTCCTTAAGAAATCCTTAGAAAGGAAACATTTTCTCAGCACGTGTCACCTTAATTTAAATTAACAAGCTAAAATTGGTGTTGACACCCGAATTTTTATTTATTTTGTTCCAATTGCCCATTTATTTTGCACTTATAAATACATATTAATTTACAAAAAAAAAGATTAAAAAAAGAAAATAATCGAATGGGCTCAATTGAACCCAATCCTCTATTCACCCATTTCCTTTTCTTTTTCTTCTTCTTTCAGCCCACCTCCCTCTTATTTTGGGCCTGGCCCATCCTCCCTTGGATTTTTCTTCTTCTCCCACGATCACGCACAGACCACACGCACAAGCGAAAACGCAGCGGAGGAGCAGAACGTGGGGGAGAGGGCAACGAGGCCGCTGGAATGACCCCACCACCGAGAGAGAAGGAGAGGGAAGGGGGGCAGTTTTTGAAAAGGAAAGAAGAAGGGGAGAAAAAGCCGCGAGCAGAGTGAGACGGAGGGGGAGCCGAGGGAGAAAAAACCACCGAAAGAGATTCGAAAGAAAAACGAAGAGAAAAAGGGCAGAAGGAGAAGGAGAGGATGCTCGACGTTTTCTAGAGAGAAAAAGGGACTCAGTCTGCAAAACAGAAAAGAGAACTTCGGCCACAGAGAAAGGAGAGAGGAGAGAATTGGACGGGATTCTGGCTAGTCAGAAGGGGAGGAGACGGCTGGCTGAAGAGGTGATGATTCTCTGGCCTGACCGGAAAGGAGCCTAGGCCGAAGGAGAGAGAACGCAGAGAGACGCGAGTTGGTATTTCTGGATTTTCGAAAAAAAAGCAGCAGCAAAACAAAAAAGGTACACAAGAAGACCGAGACGGAGGGGGATTGACGGTGAGAGAGACGAAAACCGGAGAGGAAAAACGAGCTCGGGACGGTAGTTCGTCGTTGCCGGAGGTCCGCCCATCTGCTGCTCCCCCGTCCGCTGCGGCCCTTTCTCAAACCAGGTAAGCTTCCCCGAGACATCTCTGTCCTGTTTCGACGAGAGGGTTGGCTGGAGCTCGCGTCGACCAGTTCGCACGAGTTCCGGCCCTATCAACCCTCCATCGATGTTCCTATGCGTAGTGACTGCTGAGTGTTGGTCTTGGTCCGAATCTAAAACCCGTGCATACCTGTATCACCTCTCTTTACCGATGCACCTCTCATGTTCGACGAAATGTCCCAGAGAGTAACGAGAATGAATTCGTATTTAAGCTTGAGATTGACGTGCCCCGCTTCTATGCTTGATGAATCATGCTTGTTCTGTTTATTTGCATGGTGTTTTACGTGATTTTCGCGAAATAGTCGTGTATCACCGAGGGGGAAGGGCGAAGTTTGCTGAAATTCCGGAAATTAAAAAAAAATGAACGTTGCTGGAGGTTGGGGCCGACGACAGTCAACGTCGGTCGAAGTGGATGACCGGTAGGTAGTGGTGTCGACGTCGTTCCGGCGGAGAGGTTGCAGACGCGTTGGCGGCGGCGTGACGGAGTTGCAGCCGGTTTCCATCGAAGAAGATGAAGACCGAAGAAGAAGACCAAAAAGAATAAAAAATAAGGAAAGAGAGAAAAAGAAAAATTGAAAAAAAAAGAGAATAAAAAGAAAAGACAGAAAAGAAGAAGCTGCAGGAGCTTCGGTCAGGCGTTCATGGGGAAGACGTGCATGGGGTGTGCTGCAGTTGAGAAGAAGACGAAGACCAAAAAAAAAATTAAAATTAAAATTGAAAAAAGGAAAAAACAAAAAAAAAAGGGCCAAAGGTTAAATAGGGGCTGGGCTGAATATTCTTTAAGTGGGCTTAAGCTAGGTGATTGGGCTGATTTCTATAGAAAATGAAATGGGTTGTTTTAATTTATTTTGTTAATGGGCCATTTTAAAAGAAAATTCGACCGGGCCATTCGGCCAGCCCGATTGCTAGCTCAGCCCAGACCATTAGGGTCCAGATCGATTTAGTAGGGCCGGGTCTCCCGACCAGGTCGGAATCACCCTTTTTTAATAAAAAAAAAAAAAAAACAAAAAAATTTCAGAAAATCAAAAAAAAATATTAAAAATTCAGAAAAATTCAGAAAATTCAAAAAAATTCCAAAAGAAATTAGAAAACCCTTAAAAAAAAGAAAAAAGACTAAAATTGAATAAGCCTTTTTTAGGACTCCACAATAGGTTTTCCTATTTTATGTTATTAGGATTATTCCTGCACCTTATTTTTGTGATGACATTTTGAACGTTATTTTCTCATTTTAGAATGGTTATGACAGATCTTAGAATTCTCGAATACATTGCCATGACTTCATTAACACATGATCAAGTTAGGTAGCAAAGGGCGTTAGTCGCATGACTAACGTAATCAAGTCCCCGACCCTAGATCCTCTGGTTGCGTAAGAAGTGAGATACGCTCCCATGTCTCGCTCGGTTCCTAGTCGACCTCAATAGACTAGTGGCGACTTTTGAAATTTTTTTACAAATATCCCAACGTCGCGCGGGGTATGGGCTTGGGAGAGTCCTAGTTAATTAAAAGCCGTCGGCCCAAAATTAACAATACCCCTAAACCCATTATTATTTTCGAAAAATTTAATTTTAGGTCGCGACAATTGGTTAACACAAAACGACATGACTCTAACTAACGAGTTTAATATCGTTTAATAACACATGAAATTGTTAGGGAAAATATTGACACACTAAACAGTATATCACCCCTGTCCCCTCTTTTCCCTCCTCTCTGTCCCGTCTTTCTCTCTTTTCTCTCCCGCTTGCTCTTGCTCTCATAGCTGAAAAGGAGAAATCCATCGACGACGATCCCAGAGGTGATGGTGAGTATTGATCATCCCCTTTCATGCGATGCAATGGGTCTACGTTCTTCGTCTTCGCTGTTTGTTTCATTGCCTTAGTTGTTCGACCCACGCACAACGATTTTCCTCCCATTGCAATCGTGGTGGCAGAGTATATTCACGGTCTGGTGCAAGCTTAGTATATGCGGTGCCCCATCGTGCCTTTCATTTCGGTCATTTTTATGCCTTTTCTTTTTGGTGGTGTTTTGATGTCGGGTTGCGTTTCTTGGTTTCAAATTAAGGTTGTACTCCGATTAAATATTTTTATACATGATGAAGTGGCTGTGATCGCTGGTATTTTTTCTCGTAACTTTTACTCCTCCAGTTGATATTCTATATATGTCAAAATGAAGATAATTCCAAGCACTAGAAGACCCATAAATTAGACAACCCAATTTTGAGCCGAAATCATACCTCAAAGTGACCGCGCGTGTAGTATTCACCATGTGTAGGGAAGTTCAAAATTCCGTTTTGGACAAACCACAAGCTCAAATTCAGTCCATGACGTCCTAAACTACCATTCTTACAAATTTTCATGGCTCAACAACTCAAAAATTGGACTTGGCCGCTCATTTTTGTTATGTAGGTTGTGCTTGTGGATTTACCTTTTGTGTAGTTTTACTTTCCTTAAGAAATCATTAAAAAGGAAACATTTTCTCAGCATGTGTCATCTTAATTTAAATTAATAAACTAAAATTGGTTAACACAAAACGACATGACTCTAACTAATGAGTTTAATATCGTTTAATAACACATGAAATTGTTAGGGAAAATATTGACACGCTGAACAATACATCACCCTTGTCCCCTTTTTCCCTCCTCTCTGTCCCCATCTTTCTCTCTCTTTCTCTTCTGCTCGTCTCGCTCTCATGGTCGGAAAGGAGAAATCCATCGACGACGATCCCAAAGGTGATGGTGAGTATTGATCATCCTCCTTTCATGCGATGCAATGGGTCTACGTTCTTCGTCTTCATTGTTTATTTCATTGCCTTAGTTAGTCGACTCGTGCACAACGATTTTTCTCCCATTGCAGACGTGGTGGTAGAGTATATTCATGGTCTGGTGCAAGCTTAGTATATGTAGGTGCTCCGTTGTGCCTTTCATTTCCGTCATTTTTTTGCCTTTTCTTTTTGGTGGGGTTTTGATGTCGGGTTGCATTTCTTAGTTTCAGATTAAGGTTGTACTCCGATTAGATATTTCTATACATGATAAATTTGCTATGATCGCTGGTATTTTTTCTCGTAACTTTTCCTCCTCCACTGTTGATATCCTTTGTATGTGTATGTGTCTGCGCATTTCTTTCTAGGTTTGGCAGTCAATGCCGTGACTGAGATCTAATTGATTACGTAGTTTTTATAGTTTTTGCATGATTTGCTATTTTTGTATAATTGATTTACTCTACATATGATTCGTTGAAATTTTTTGTGAACTTTGTTTATGTGTTTTCCTAATTAGAGACTCTAGCCCATCATCGAGTTCATAAGTCTAGCTCAGTTTTTGTGTTTTACTAATCAGAGGCTCTAGCCTATCATCGCATTCATAAGTATAGCTCAATTTTTGTGTTTTCCTAATATGAGGCTCCGGCCCTGTCATCAAGTTCATAAGTCTTGCTTAGGTAACATAAACTCTCCTTTAAAAGCAACATATACTTTGTCTTTCTTTTACTCATGAGATGTATACAAATGGGGGAGGAGGCCCTATATATATAAGTAGCAACTCAACCATAACCGTAGATATCTCCTCCATCTAATGGTAGAGATTGCATCTCCCCATCCATCAAATTAACCACACTTGCTATAATAGTATACAATTACAGTATCATCCATCCTCATGAATATTCTAGAATACACAAGAAAACTATAGAGGAGACACCCTCATCAAGGACCTCTTGTTCATAGATCAATCACGATCATTTATTTAGAAAACCTTTGGATTGTGTCGGTTCCTTGGACCAAGACACATGCTTATTATTGATCTCAAGGCTCACAACCATGTCAAGAAAAGTTTTTCAATATATGTACCAATGTCTAATCATTTCCTTTTGCCAAGTAGATTCCTTGGAGGTTTGGGCCATCAAATATTTTTAGTATAAGTTATACGGGTTATAAGTTAATTTAAAGTGAAGAGTATAAGTCTATATCTTCCTAACAGGATGAATAGACCTAATAAAATGAGACTTTGTAATTTTATCCACTTTATCACCAAAATTAAAAAAGTATCTTATGATTTTGTTTCCCCATTTTGGCTCAACAAGATAGTCCTCACTATTTTATTTTAGCAATTGTATTTCCTAAGACAATTCTAGTCTGACAAACGTAATATGAACAAGTACTTTGTTTCCTCTCCTAGTTAGAATTTAGAATCCTATCCTAAGTGAGAGCCTATCTTTTTATCTATTAGCAAGTACCATGGTAATCAGCTTTTGTGGTGAATAATACCATTGAAACTAATTTTTATCTGCACATTTGTCTTGTAGGCAAGCACTGTTTCATCTTCAAACTATACAGTCATGATCCTTTACTTGCACTCTGGACTATTAGGCTTATGGAAATTAGGTAGTGAAGAGTGGAAAAAAGTTGAAATGGTCGTATTAAGGACGCAATATTGTGTTCTTGAGTCATACATTACGAGGAGCAGAGTTAGTGCACTAACATATCAATCCAAAATGCCTCAAGAAATTCAAGATTGCAAAGATTTTTTTCATTTAGTTGTATTTGATAAAGTCAATGAGACATCTATAGTTCGTCTCACAATTGGGAAAACGGGATGAAAATGAAGGAGTAATGGATTTGAGGTTCTCACCATGGGTTTAGAGGTTCAAGTGTGTATGGAGTCGAGATTTTGGGAATATGACAAATCTTATTAATATATAACTCTTGAGGGATATGATAGGTGATAAACTGAAGTCCGTAACAATTATAACTTGCTTAAATGACATCAATTTCGATTGCTAAATGTTGCTTAATATTTTGGAGTAGTGACGTGGAAAGCCAGTAACTTAGAGAACATAGAAGGAATTATTTTAAAAAAAAAAACTGATAAAAGGATTTTACATTGGGAAAGCTGCTCAAGGAAGGAGATGAATTACACCTATTTGAGCAAAAGAAAGAACCGAAAAGTAATCCGCACGTGTGATGGATCAGGGCCCAAGCAAGACTGGCCCAACAGTTTCTTATCCGGACTCGGGTTAGTTTAGGATCGTGCATCTTATGGGATCTAAGTGGGCCGACGTACGAAGCCCGCGGAATGGATGGTCGGGATGGATCCGGCACGGTGGGCTTGGATCCAGGCAATCCCAGCCGTTCGTTCCACAGGAGTTCTTAATACGACCTCCCGATCGGACGGGTGGAGCCCCATCGCCCGCACGATCGTGCGCTTTACGAAATTCACTGTGGAACCCACCCACGTGCTGCAACCCCGGCAAGAGATGAACGGCCACGATGGATCCGGTCCGGTGCGCTTCGGGTGCAGGCGAGCGCGGCCCCAACGTTTCCAGAGCTCCCAACGGTCTTGCCGATAAATTCTTTTAATCCAGCTGATGCGGACGCTTTTCGAGCGGAAATCAACTTCCGGAAAAGAGCCCAAATCAAGCTCTCGTCTCGCTCGCTTTCCCCCTCCGGCGACCTCCGCTTCCCTGCACTGCCGCCGGAGCTCCGGCCATACAAACCCTAGCTCCGGGATCTCCCCCCAGATGTAGTAGCGTCCGAATCCGTCCTCTCCCATGGCGCTGGCTCGCGTCGCGGCTGACGTTTCCACTTCTTCGCCTTCTCGCGTGTGCGGCCAAGGCGACCCCAGTCGGAATGCCTCGCTGTCTCTCCTGCGCCTCGCTCGGGCGGCGGCCGTCGACAGGATCGGCGCCCGCAGGGTCTCGAGCGGGTGGCGCCCGACGGCTGAGACGGCGGTCCGGTCCCGCGCGTGGAGATTGAAGGCCACCGCGACGGCAAGTCGAGTTTTGGAGAGTCCGCCGACTCGGAGCGCCGTCGAGATCCCCGTCACTTGTTATCAGGTGATTCGCTTCGTTCGAATGGGTTTACAATCTCACGAGTATGCTAGTTGGGTCGTTTCCCTGCTTAGATTTTGGGTCAGTACGCTATTGGAGCTAGTTCTGGATGCAGTCGACTGAGAAATGAAGCGAAATTAGTTCTTATTACTCGGTTGCTCATTCATCAACTGGCAAGAGTTAGCTTGGAAGGATGTATTGGCAGAGGGACGATCCAATGTGAAATTGATTCTTTCTCGGTGTACTCTGCGAACGCACAATTTTTTTGTCCTTCGTGACTAATCCACAAATCGATCGTGCATTTACTGTTATCTGGCGTTTCTGCACTTCTGTTTTCCATTCGCTGAACCACTCATGGCAGATTACATTTGCTTGCAGCTTCTTGGTCTCCCTGATCAAGCAGAGAAAGACGAGATCGTGAAGTCAGTTATGCAATTGAAGCGTGCTGAAGTAGAGGAGGGATACACAATGGAGGCCGTCAAATCTCGAGAGGTAGCAACTTCAAGGTTCATTCTTGTTGCTTCCTGTTCCATCAGTGTCTTCTTCAATTAATTAAAGAGAACTTTTATGTTCCATCCATTTTGTTGCAGGCTCTTCTTATGGACGTGAGGGATAAACTTCTTTTTGAACCGGAATATTCTGGAAATACAAGGGAAAAAATCCTACCTAAATCATCTCTTAGAATTCCATGGTCTTGGTTGCCTGGTGCGCTCTGCCTCCTTCAAGAGGTATCTTTACATAAATCGGAGAAGCTAAGCCTTGGTGGTTGATTAGCTATTCCTAATGCCATTGATTTTCCCTTGTCATCATAGAATATTGCTATTATTAATAATCTGAAAAGAAAAGTTCTTTGACTAGGAAAAACAAATGCCCATTGCTTTGGATGATAGGTGCAATGTTGCCACTTTTATTGTCTATGGCAGGTTGGAGAAGAAAAGCTGGTGCTAAATATTGGTCAAGCAGCTCTTCAACATCCAGATACAAAGCCACTTGTTCATGATCTGCTTCTATCTATGGCACTAGCTGAGGTGAGAGAAACCACCAAGACAAAAGAGAGTTTCATCAATTTGTAGCAGCCTTGTTATGCTTCCTTGTCTTATCTTAGGCGCTTTCTTGAAGTGTGCAATTGCGAAGACTAGCTTTGAGAAGAACAAAGTGTCCCAAGGATTTGAAGCCCTGGCTCGTGCTCAGTGTCTTCTCAGAAGTAAGATTTCCCTTGGAAAAATGCCATTACTGTCTCAGGTAACATCATATGTAATTAGCAAGTGTCTTTTGTAAAATTGCAGGGGGAGAATCTGTTTTTTGTGTAGAATTTGTAACAATTTTCTTTCCTGTTGCCCTGGCCACCAGAAAAGGATTTTAAAAGTGGTAACCTACACCTGAATAGATGGCTAATTTAGATAAGATATTATTTCTGTCTTGGCAAGATAGACTCCTTTAGAATAGATTTATGCTACAGCATTTCTCTTCTTTTCTTTAAGTTGTAATTAATCATCTTTATAAATTCTTTGATGAATAATATAGATTGAAGAATCATTGGAGGAGCTTGCCCCTGCTTGCACTTTGGAATTGTTAGGCATGCCTCGTTCTCCTGAAAATGCTGAACGGAGACGGGGAGCACTTGCAGCCTTGCGTGAATTGCTGAGGCAGGGCCTTGATGTGGAAACTTCATGCAGAGTTCAAGATTGGCCATGTTTTTTAAACCAAGCACTAAGTAGACTTATGGCTACAGAAATAATAGATCTTCTCCCCTGGGATGATCTAGCCATGACAAGGAAGAACAAGAAATCTCTAGAATCTCAAAATCAGAGGGTGATTGTTGATTTTGATTGTTTCTACGTGGTGCTGATAGCTCATATGGCTCTCGGATTTTCAGCAAAGCAAATGGAGTTAGTAAGATTTCCATCATTCTTCTTTGTCCTCCCCATGGCCTTTTTCAAAGCTCTTGCTTTTTTTTTTTTTGGCTGGACTTCATGTCTTCTTGTGATGGTTATTAGATTCTTTTGTGCTGATGTTCAAATGTGCTATTAATGGATGCAGATCAACAGGGCAAAAGTTATTTGTGAATGCTTGATAGCATCGGAAGGTATCGATCTGAAATTTGAGGAAGCCTTTTGCTTATTCCTTCTTGGTCAGGTACATTTAAAGTGTACTCTTTTTCTGCTCTCTTTTATCTGAATGCTGTGCTATCATATTGAATTGGTCGGGCAGATTTCTCATTCATATAATTTGTGAATTACCTTGATTCACAGGGTAGTGAGGCAGAGGCGGTTCAAAGACTTCACCAGCTGGAAGTAAATTCCAATTCCACTACACAGAAGTCACCTACAAGAAAGGAAATCAAAGATGTTTCTGGCGCAAGTCCATCTTTGGTGAGCATTTGATTCTGCAATGGGCTCATATTTTCCAATTTGTAACTTGATGATGCATGCTTGCACTTGAACTCAAAACCTCTCAAACATGTCATGAAATGTATTTAGATGTGTACGGATGTCTGATCATTTGCTTTTTCACTCTTATATCCATTATATGCCATGGTAGAACCTTGGGAGGCTGAGGCCATCAAATATTTTTAATGTGAGTTTGTACAGAGTTATAAGTTTATATAGATTTATGAGTAGGAGTCTACACCTTCTGAGTAGGGTGCGTGCACCTAATAAAATGGGCTTTTGTTTCATTTCTTGCTATCTAAGCTATATGGGGCCCTCGTTTTGACCTCTGTCTTCTTACAGTATGCAGTGCATTTGATCTGTGCAAAGGTCATCTGACCTGTACTTTCTTAGCTTAAGATAAAAAAAGGGAAAAAAATCTTGTTTAGATTCTGGATTTCTTTGATTTGGATTTTGAACTTATTTTCTTCAATATAAATTGCAGCAATGACTTCACTAATGTCTTTTGCCGTACTGGATCTGCCAGCTGTGAAAATCACAGCAATGTTGTGTCATGTAATTGTCTTTTTGGGCTAAATGGTGTCTGCTGCTCTTGATCTGTCTGCTGGTGGTAACGATATGAACTTTATCTATAGTGTACTAAACATTTATTTTATGTCTCTTTAATTATCTGGTCTCAGGCAAGTCATTATTATGTTGCTCTGCTGACTATAGTGTGATAAAATTTAAAATCAAACGATGCTATATGGTGGACATTGCATTGTAATGTCTGTCTAGATTCTGTTGCTTCTCTGCTGTTTTTGTCATTTCCCTGATGCTTTGTTGTGAGTTTATATGTTTAACTCCATGTTAAATTAAGCAGGAACAATGGCTGAAGATTGCAGTTCTTGCTGTATTTGCAGATACACAAGATTGTTCCCCATCATTGGTGAGATTTTTTTTTTTGGTAGCATGACTTGTGTCATACTGACGTAAGATAAATTCACCCAGAAAAATCAAATGATTATAACAGGATGTCCCTGCAGGGTCATTTCTTTAATGGGGAAAAAAGATCTGCTCAAAAGAAAAGCAGACGAGTGGTAGAAACCATGTCATCGGTGAACCACAGGCCATTATCCATTTCTCTAGTGACAAACAGAAGAGAATTTGATGAATCTCTTTCTACCTCAAGTTCCTCCCGACACCTTGGATTGGCCGTAAAGCAGTTGACTGACATTCAGAGCACGGATATGGTTGGTCAGAACAGCAGTGGAAGCAACATTAGCTCACCCTCTATTCAAATGAAAAGAAGGCTTGGTGGATACAATACCACCATTTTGGATATGTTGTTCAGTGAGAAGAATATAATTGGACGGGTTGTCTTTGTAACAGTTTTAGGTTGCTTTATGTTCATAACCTTTAGGCCACTGAGCAAGAATGTGATAAGGATGGCCAATGGATCTAGACGGATCTCTACTAGCATATCTGACAGGGATGCAGGATCTAATGTCTGTCATGTGGATTCTTTTCCACACAAGGCTGATTCTGCTCACTGTGAGGGAAACGGCATGACCAGCAGAGTGGACAAATTGTTGACCATGGTGAAGAAGCAGTTTGAAAGCTTCTCTGGTTCTGAAAGCGCAAGCAATTCATTTTTGGCTGCTGGTTTGTTCTCATCAACAGCAGCAGTTCACAGGAGGCCAATGCAATTGGAGGATGCTGAATCACTTGTGCAACAGTGGCAAACAATCAAGGCTGAGGCTCTAGGGCCTGATTATCAAGTTCAGTTCCTTCCTGAAATACTTGATGAGCCCATGCTAGTTCAGGTAAATGTCCTTTTTGTATTTTTGTATGTTTACACAGCGGTAGAGATACTCAATTATGTGTATTGTGAGAGATACCGAGTTAACTTACCAAGCTGTTTATTGTGAGGAAGTGAGCGAGCATAGTAGCCTTATGATGATTGATTGGTTTTGTGCACTATCTTAGTCAAATACCCCAATAGTTAGATTGGTTTTTGGGTCGCACTCACTTAAGACAAGACAATGTGACCATTTGTGATCTGATTTTTTTACCAATAACCATAGAGAAATATTTTCTGAAATAACATGGAAGGTTATATTAGTGCCCTTATTTTGCCCTTCCCTCTCTGGGCAAGGCTTAGTTGTCATCCTTTCATTTTTGTTGCTTAGTCACATATCTACTGGGTTTTTTGTCACTAGTGTATATATGGGGTTACCGTATGATTGCTACATTGACAAAACCATCTGAAGTTTTGTATGTAAAATACAAATTAAACCCTTGATTTTTGGCGTCATCATTTTCAAGATTCTCTTTATGGGATTGCAATTAGCCCACTTTGTGAAGGATATGTTTTCCTCAAGGTGCAAAGACACGGGACCTTTTCTTTTTTCCATCTTTTTCTCTTGATATTTACTTATTTGGCGATGCATTTTGGATCAGTGGCAAGCTTTGGTTGACAAGGCTAAGGCCAGGTCTTGTTATTGGAGATTTGTCCTGTTGCAACTCTCTGTCCTTCGAGCTGAGATTCTTTCTGATGGGATGGGCATGGAGATGGCTGAAATTGATGCTGTCCTGGAGGAAGCTGCTGAGCTTGTTGATGAATCTCAGCCAAAGAACCCAAATTACTATAGGTAGGTGAAATTGTTATCGCCTATATGTTAATTGAGTATAATGCAATCATGAACAAATCTTTGGTCATCTCATATGCATTGTTCAGTTCTGCTTAAACTTTTACTGGTTTATCATGTGGGTGCCCTTTTGATAAAGAAAGAGAACCATCTCTTTTTATCCTGTGGCAGAGATCCTCTCTCGAAAATGCAAAAATGCTTGCCTTGTCTGCTCTTTTACCTAATTGGTCATAGCCTCCAACTTCTTTTGTCTCCTCCAACTTCTTTCAGACTGTTCCAACTTTCCCTTTTCTGAATTCGATTTGGCAGTACTTTTTGTTGGTGTTAATTTCACTTTGTTTCCTCTTTTGCCAATGCCAGCTCTTATGAAATTCATTACGTCCTAAAGAAGCAAGAGGATGGATCATGGAAGTTCTGTAAAGGAGATGTGCAAGCTCCTTCATGACATTTGCCTCCGTTTTCAGACGCGTGGCTAGAAATAGTTCGTGATGGCTAACGTTCCCCTACATTGGTTCCCTACCCACGAACGAGTCTGCATTAATCTAGTGCTGACATGCCAACTTTAGCTGTATAGTGTTAGATTTGCTAGCCGTGAATACTGGCAGTTGCTTCCTAACCACCCCGTTCTTTATTCTATTGAGTGAGAGAGACGGACGGACAGACAGAGGGTTGAGTTTGTCTAGGAACTTGTAATTGAGATAAGGAGAGGAATGGATTTCCTTTCGTCACGGCACCAGTTCGGTGCGATGTAAGACAAGGGAGGAGCACGAGTTGGATCGTGCAACGTTCTTTCATCATTGTCCTGTGACTGGCCATAATGTTTACTGACTACATATCCAAAAGAGGCGTAATGTATCATTATGTAACGGAGACTATAGCATTCAGAAGCTCAAACTGATCAGTAATCGATGCTGTCGATGTGTGTTTCCCTCGAGAATTTCCTCGATAATGAACCGATCTTAGAAAGATTGTAAGTAACTCTCGACTTATTTCACAAATCTCTCGGAAATCCTAAATTTAAACTGAGAATTTCCTCATCTTGAAATGATTTTGAATATTTTTTTCTTCCTAACGCAACGCTAAATCTCATTTCCCTTTTATTCATTTTTCCCGATGATATGCGCGTGTTTTTTCGATGCGTTGTGAAACGGGCTCGAGCCCATAAGGCCCAGAAAGCACGCTCTGGTTCGGTGGTCCGCTCCCATCGGAGCCCGGAAAAAGCCCATCATCGTCAGACCTCCGCTTCCTCCTGCGATTTCGCGAGAACGTCCGCGTCGTCTTAGACGGAGAGAGAGAGAGAGAGAGAGAGAGAGGAGGCGAGGGAATCGAATCGAATCCATGGCTCGACGTGCCGCGACCAAGCTCATAGGCTCGATCGCAACGGAGAAGAAGCCGTCCTCTCTGCTCGCCCTCGCGTCCCGGGCGCGGGGCTACGCCGCCGCGTCGCACCAGCCGGCGGTGTTCGTCGACAAGAACACCCGCGTCATCTGCCAAGGCATCACCGGCAAGAACGGCACCTTCCACACCGAGCAGGCCATCGAGTATGGCACCAAGATGGTGAGCCTCGCGCTCTCTCTCTCCTCGTCCGTGCGCATGTCTTTTCTCGCTTTTTTTGGCTCCATCAGGAGGCTAGTTGACGGCGTCCGTTTTGGCTTTCGGAATCGGCCTTTGCGGCGTCGGTGTGAACTATCGCGTTACTCCGAGCTTTTTGATGCAGTTTTGTTGTGCTAGTCGGTAGGTTTGATCGGGGATTGTCGGTACTTTCGCTGGGTTCAAGTGGTTGATCTGGAATTGTTAAAGACGTAGCTTGTTCGAGCTTTTGCAAATGCTAAACTCTTGTGGAACACACTTTGGCTTTGGAGCGTTGGCTTTGCTTCATGTCCACGTTGCCTGTACATGCCAATTTTGTTTGAGTACTTCTTTCTTTCTTTTTTGTCTACTGGTAAATTTGTCCATTTGCTCGAAGATTCTCAAGAAGTTGCATTGTAGACTAAGATGGAGTCTTCCTTTTGGTCTGCTTTTAATGCTAAAATCTACTGTGAGATTCTCTACTTTTGAGTTCTAAATCAATGTGGGTAACGGTTTGAATAGATTGAATTCGTTATGGGACTTGGGATTGGGAGTCTTTGAGTTATTAAATCATAAAATTTAAATTTGATGTGCTGTTATTGGGACAGGTGGGTGGTGTGACTCCCAAGAAGGGCGGAACAGAACATTTGGGCCTTCCTGTTTTCAATACAGTCGCTGAAGCGAAGGCTGAAACTAAGGCTAATGCTTCAGTCGTATATGTTCCGCCTCCATTTGCTGCTGCTGCTATTATGGAGGCTATGCAAGCTGAGCTCGATCTTGTTGTTTGCATTACTGAAGGGATCCCTCAGCATGATATGGTATTCTTAATTATATCCTCACACCTTGTATAGGTTAACAATGTGTGATATTAATTCAATGGTAGTTAATTATTTCTTATCTTCTGAATAACATTCACCCAGGACATGCTTATTTATTGATAATTGTAAGGAAGGAATGATGCATTTTAAAAGGTTATTGAGTTTGCATGAATGTCACATTTCTATCTCTTTTTATTCTTTTTTTTAGATACTCAGGGAAACATAAATGCAACGTTAAGATTTTTGACTTCTTTGACAATTGCTGATACTAGAAATCAAAAATTGTTATCCAACATGTCCCCCACCCTCTGTGTGTGTGTTTTTCAAGTAAGACTACTTTTCATTTTTTTCATTGAACATTTGACTTCCTAATATTAATTAAAAAAAAGTCTACATTTTCTTTGATTTAATAATCAAATCAGTGAACATAAACTCTTCTTTCAAGTTAAGATATACTCTGGTCATCTGGACTAGCGTAGTTACTTAGCTATTCTTTTTTGAATAATTGAAGAAGGAAATGGTTTTACTGAGCAGGGTTTGTATACTAATTATGAGTCCGTGACTCCTGATATCTGGAGATAGACATAATAAATGTATGCTTATGATTCCAGGTTCGAGTCAAGGCTGCTTTGAACAGGCAATCCAAGACACGGCTGATTGGACCTAACTGCCCTGGTATTATTAAACCTGGGGAATGTAAAATCGGCATTATGCCTGGGTACATACACAAACCAGGACGTGTGGGTATCGTGTCCCGCTCTGGGACCTTGACTTATGAAGCAGTAAGTCTTCTTGATTTAAGCAGGAATATTATGGCATTCCTAAAATTTCCTCTGTTCAGAATGGATTAGATTTACACTAGTGCACATAAATAGTTATCCAGCAACACTTGCAGCAGCATCGCGTTTGGCTTCTCATATCCCTAATGGTTTAGCGTTTTCTATCTCTGAATGTGCATTTCCTATTTTAAAAGCCCATTGACGAAATTAAAGATTGTTTTTAGAAAAATGCTTGTCTGTCATTTTGACATCCTTGTCTTCTGAACTCTTTGCTGAAATCGTCTTTATTATTCATGTTTTACATGAGAAGTATATGCATAGGTTGTGCCTTATACTTCGTTTCAGTCAGGGGCAACTTCATATTTGACCAATGCATTGTTAATTTTTTGAGACAAAGTTGGCCCCTGCAGCTGCTCATATCAAATATTGACTGTGTTTCTTTTCCCTGGGTGGAAATTCTGGTTTGCCTTTTCTTTAATCAAGCCCTTGGGCCCTCACATCATCTAAATGTCAGTTGAAGAACAGCATGCGTCTAATCTATATCTGCCTGGATCATGTCTGATATTTTGGAAATTTGTCACTTTGTTCGCTTGTCAATTTTTGTTTGTGGGTCTTGTTGGTCATTTGATTTTTGTGGATTCTTGTTTGCTTGAATAGCGGTTATACAGATATGCCAAATGGGATGGCAAAATTATATTATTTCTCTATCTTCCCTTTTCCTTGCAGGTTTTTCAAACGACTGCAGTTGGTCTTGGACAATCCACATGTGTGGGAATAGGTGGGGACCCTTTCAATGGGACCAACTTTGTTGACTGTCTTGAGAGATTCGTCGTGGATCCCCAAACAGAAGGTAGATGTCCAGAATGTCAGTTAGCATGCTCATAATTCAATGGGGGTTGTTCGTGATTGTTTTTCTCATTATTCAATCTGTCTCTCAGCGAAAGCTTTTGAATAGACATGTCCTTATTATTCTTAGTCATCTATTTTGTCAGTAAGATTTCAGGAGAACAGATTGTGGCTTGTGAGAATTTCTTGTATGAGAAAAGGGAGCACTAGGATCCAGGCAACTAACACAATTTGGTCCATTTGGCCTGCTCTTTATCTAATCTATTTTCACCGATATGAGTTCAGTCTAAGGAGCCCAAAGACTAATAAGAATATTGAAGTGGTCAACCTGATTGGCTTTGGTTAGAAATCCCAGAATTTTCACTGGCAGAAAAATCATTTTGTTTTAAAATTAGTCAAGGTAAGACACTAGTTTAACCATATTCCAAATTTTTGTCAACTAATTATCCATTGATTTCTGAGATATGAGCACTGGGCTGCTATAGGATGGACTATGTTGAGTGGCAACTTTCCAAAGAAGAGGATGTAAATGAGGTGGAGGTTTATAGAAGTAGAAATAGAATAACTCCTATGTCTGCTGGTGATGGCTTGGCAAATTTTAGACTGCCAGAAAATTGGAAGCAGAATCAAGGAATTGCTTTCCAAGCCTTTATGTAGCGGCAAGTATATGTTTTTCTACAGATTGTATGTTCTTTTGGTCCATTGAACTGGTATAGATTCCCTGGTGAAATCTCTCCTCATAATTTCATCATTGTGTCAATTCTCTTCAAATTATTGGTGATCTTCTAATTTCTTTCATTCAATCCTGTTGAACATAAATACCTGACACTTGTACACTTCCAGGGATTATTCTAATCGGTGAAATAGGTGGAACTGCTGAAGAAGATGCTGCTGCATTTATTAAGGTGAGGAATTATGTTTCTACCCTTCGATGAATTTTGGCAGTTCATGACAAAATGAAAGAGAAAGGCATAACTGGGGCTTTTGTTTGATTATTCAGTCTTTTGTATCCAAAGATAAGATTTCTACATATTTGGACTGCTTGATGTGCTGTTTCATATAGTTTTTAATGTAGATATTTTCATTACTTCTGGAGATTGCTTGGCAACACATTCTTGCCATCAGAGCAACTTGAGAGAAACTTTTGGACCTGTATTTCTAATGCTTGCTTTTGCTTCAGAGATGGTCCATAGTAAATTTTTGGACTTTAGGGGAACAACTAACTGACAGCTGAAAGCTCTCTTGTTTCACTAGTGGTACGGATTATTCATGCACTAAGGCAACTTGACAAAGAAGTTTAGTAATGTTTACATATTGTCAATCAGTACCTCGAGGGCACTAAGCTCTTCTTCTGAGAGCTGTTATAAAGAGAGAATTTGTATCTTCAAGTCATTATAATTGAATAAAGTGTAATGTTTTGACACGTCCCCAAGAAGATTCAAAATGTGGCTTTTCTGTTTCACATTTATAAAGCACATTGGCAATTGCTTAACAAGTGCCAAGGATCCCTGTTTACCTGTTTTCCTTCTATTATGTTTCAAAACTCTAACATAGTTTAATGTGGCGGCCCAGAGGGATTTAAAGTTTTTACAACTGCTGAGCTGTGCATTTGTCATTGTTTGAGTCCTGCTTTAACATCACCTACTCGTTGTGAAAATGTTAATTTCTCTGGAGCTTGTGATGTTTTGTGTATTTGGGAAGAGTTATACTTGCAAAGACTAGTCATGCTGCGCTGCCCCATATAATTATTCTCCTTTACTGTCACTAAACTGTCTTTGGTAATCAATCAACCAGGAAAGCAAGACAGAGAAACCCGTTGTTGCCTTTATTGCTGGTCTAACTGCTCCCCCTGGTCGTCGAATGGGTCATGCTGGAGGTGAGCATTTCCTCCATTTACTACTCTCAACACATTTCCACTATATGCAGCAGTTGAGAAATACCCTAGGACTTATTTCTCATAGAATTGAGGTCCTATATCTCGCTTTGTGCAGCTATTGTGTCTGGTGGCAAAGGCACAGCTCAGGGAAAAATCGACACACTTCGAGAAGCTGGTGTCACAGTAGTAGAGTCCCCAGCAAAGATTGGTGCTGCTATGCTTGATGTGTTCAAGCAGAGAGGGCTTGTCAGTAGTTAGAATTGAGTAACATGAACCAAGTTAACATCAACATGAATTCTTTTCTTTCTTTCTTTCTCTTTTTTTTAGGTCGTGGGAAATTTTGAAAATTTTATTCCTTTTCATTTCTGATCTCAATTCAAAGTAGTTCTAGAAAGCTTGGGTTCTATATGCTGCAGATGATCTCAATAAATGAGCGTTGTGCTCATCCCTCTTGTAGCTAAGGTATAAAGAACTTGTATCATCACCTAGGAAATTAGCTAGATTATTATTTAAAATAATTTCATAGAATGCCTCTAGCTGTACTTCACAATTTTTGTGGAGAAAGAGAGATGGTGGTGGTGATTGGTGAGAAAGTGCGCAGTGCGCAGTAAATGAAATTATGGCTCCATGGATCGCTACCAATGGCAATGGCGTTGTCAAAATTCTAGTTTGTCTAGTGTGGTGAAGACCAGATGAAGAAAAAAGGGGGAAGAGGAGGGAAAGAAGGGAAAAAAAATTGAGCTGGAAAAAAGGGTGGTGACCCATGTTCATATATTTGGCTAGTTATTGCTGAGGCGACGCTCCCCATTAGCAGAAAACTTGTTACAAGGTTGCTTCGTTTGATGAAAAGACCAAATGGAGGTGATTGGGATTATATTGAATAAATAAACAATTGGAGATTGGAGATCACATTGAACATCAAAGAACAATTCGATAACCTCCCGTGTTACTACCTCCAGGAAAAACTCCACACATCCGCAAGAACTATGTAACTATTCTTTTGTGACAATGCAACACTCATAATCGTTCATTTTTCACGTTGGTAATAATTTCTGGAAACCCAGTAATCGGTAACCATCGCAGAACAAGTCATGATTTTAAATAAGTGTCCAACCACCATAAACAAGCAGCAAACGGACCCCGTAGAAACTGGAAATTTGCATGTTAGTTGTTTCGGTAGCCATGCTATAAATGCCTAAAGATCACATTTAGGAATCAACTAAACTTGCACTTATCCAATAGTCACTCCCAAAAGCATACGGTGCAGACCATAGGAACAAATGGTGATACATTCTTCATTAATGCATAGTCGACCATAGATTATTGTGATTGCAGTACTTACAAATTCAATCAATTTGGATGACAGAGATTGCATATATTAGGGAATACAAGAATAGAATAGCGGAACACTAGCCTGCCCATTTCAGGCTGTTGACCAATCGACCTCTCGTGGAGTTGGCAGAATGTCTATATCCTATACCTCACCAGGGTTTTCCTTCGTTCTTCCCCTCGATGTACACTTCAGGGCTGTAACATATGAATGTGGCATCATGATGGCAACAAATATCTTGTTCCATTGAATCAAAATCCAAATAAATATATGATGTATATGTGGGAGCTTTCTACGGCTAATCGAGAGCTGCTTTGTTCCTACGGCCAGAGATCGGTATTGGGAGGCCCTCCAAAAGTGGTCCAGTGATGGACGCAGCTGAAAGTACTGGCAAGTCTGGTTTCAAGTTCCACTTCGAAGTTGGCCAAATGGATGAGGACCTACGGCCATCTTGATCCTGGAGGCTAGATAAGCTTGAGGCCTTCCGTACTCCATTAGGTTCATCGACCATTACAGAATCCCCAATACCAACAGGAATAGCATTCGACCAACTTGACTCCACATCACCGTTCAGCGATGTTCGACTGGCTGATTTCGGTCTCAATGCCAAACCCTTTCCTGTTATTGTAGAGAAGCTGCTGCGACTTCCACCACTGTTTTCTTCTTTCAACAACTTTTCTGGAGTCCCAACCCCTAAATCCGGTTCTGC
Organism: Corymbia maculata; assembly: GCA_014182735.1. Lineage (NCBI taxonomy): Eukaryota > Viridiplantae > Streptophyta > Magnoliopsida > Myrtales > Myrtaceae > Corymbia > Corymbia maculata. The sequence goes on along the minus strand of CM024689.1, from coordinate 6,148,401 downwards.
CTTTTGACGCCTCCGGACAGACTTTTCACTAGATTTCTCTCCCTCATCATCCCCAGAATCTGCAAGAGGCCCAAAGTCTGCAACTCCACCATCTTGGGAAAACCCTGTACTTCGAGTCCTATAAAATGACTCAGGAATATGTGAGGCTTTAGGAGGCAACCCATTGTCATTAATGTAAGGGGTTCCTGTTCTGTAAACAGTCATTTCCATGCCTTCTCCGCTTCTCTTATTCTGTGAATTGAGGCCGTAATAACTTTGCAATGTGTTCATTGCTGAAGATACCCTTTGAGGTGATTTCAATCCTAGAGACTCCAAGGAGTCCAAGATGTTAGAGTTGGCTCGATGTGAGCGACTATTTTTGCACCCATTCTCTCTGCAAATGATTTGAGCCTTATTAGTCACATAGTTACAGTATAATGTATAGAGATGATTGTACAGAGTATCACCCCCTAACAAGAGTGAAACATGAGGCATCACCGAAACTGATGATTCTTCTTTCTTTTACAACTTAGGCGCAGTACTCATTAGTGAGCATCTGGCATATGAAGATATTCATACTTCTTTCCACACATGGAAATGTGAAAATTAAGACTAAAAGCCGAAAAGGCTTTATCATCTTTGGTCTCCCTTTTCAATACATTTAGGGAGAAGCCTTGATCTGACAAAAAGAAGAAGAGAAAAGTATAGAAACCTTGACAATCTCAGTTGATAAACATCTCATAAGAACGACTACTGTTTAGGTAAAGGACTTGGCAATCTTACTTTATGAAAACCAAGACAAGATTCTCCCTCCCCAACTCTGCTTTTTATGTACAGCCACAATGACTAGACAAGCACAAGAATAAGTTGATAAGCAGTTATTAGTAAGTAACGTCAACTTTCACCAGGAAAATGGTTCTTACATAGAAACAATTTCAATGGCAATGGAAAGAATACTTCTGTAGAAGTGAAAGTTGGAAGGAAATTTGGAAAAAATAGTTTTAATCGAATTTAATGGATTCAACTCCTTGTTTCTTGGAAATTTTATCTACCAGGGATTGCTCTCCAAGTCTTTGCAAAAACAGGACTGGAAGTTTTTTCCTTTCAGTTTAATTGTTTTCTGGTCAATTTGATTTCACAGAAGCACAATAATATCAACTTTGCTATCACCAAAGCCCACTCATTTGGGGATCATCTTGCCCAGGTTAGCATTTTAGCTGCTCTTTAAACACTCAGATGTGCATAACTTTGAAACTGTCTGGTGGTAAAAGGCAATGACAGCAATTATAAAACTCCAAGGAAATCTAGGGGATTAGAGATCCTTAAGTACATAAAAACAAATATTAGCTCTGCATCTTTCAGGCCCATGTGCATATTTCTGAAAAAGGTCGGATGTCTCCCATGGAGAAGGCTCAGAGGGCTGTCTTTTTGAGTCTTGATTCTGCTAGACCTCCTTAAAGTGTCAGGGAACAACAAACCCCAGCATGTTTTCTAAGAGTACATTGCAGTCTCTCATTACATTAGTCAGAAGTGCAGTAGCTACATTTGAAGGACTTTGTTAACAAGTGTCCTTAAAGCACTTTGGCATGTACCTAAGGATAATTTACATGGTTGTTCCTAGGGCATCTGTACTGAACGTATAAAATTCGAATCGTTATTTCTCATGTATGCTTAACAAGCACTCATAAGTTAGTCATTAACATGACCACATAATTTTAGTTAAAATAAAAAGCTTGTCAGGTATCCAACTACTCTGGTTATCCTTGTCCTTTCTAAGGTTTTGACCACTGAATATTGATAGGCAGAGAATATGCCACAATGCTATGATATACAAGGCAGGGACCTTTCAAAAAAGCAATCAAACATAGGTATTTTGCAGTCTTTTCGTTCAGAAATACAAGAGTCTTGTCCTCGTAAATGTCCTTAATATAACAAAGCGTCAGTGCACAATACCTTGAAGAACCAGAATCATCAGACAGGATGGTGGAAGGTGGATGTCTTCCTGGTAATGGTATCCGCAATGTCTTCAGAGCAAACATTTGAAGATCAGTGGCTAACCCATTGAGCCTTTTTATATCTGCGACCTATGCAGCAAAATAAAAGCCATTAGAAGAGAAAGATAACCATGAGTGAATCATGTTAAGTGACACACATCCCTCTAGCTATATCACAACTCTGAAAAGGGAACACTTATTCTGGTGACCTAATCCCATGAAGAGGAATGCAAAAGCTGGCTACTTGACTATAAGGATGTTGTCTCTGGAGAGGTGCAATACGCTCGATAGAAGAAAATGTAGAACTATGTTCTAGGGTAAATCTAACCATTACGCAGGAAAGACCTCACTGGCTAGCCAGATTAGTTTTGATCCTAGAAGCACGTCGAGACTATGAGATTTTGTAGGACCACTGCCGACTGTTCTAAAAGCTTAAACTTGTAGATGACAGCGTGATTTATTATCTATTTATTCTAATACTCCCCCTCACGCTTAGTCTGGTTTTTAGCGTGGAAATTTAATAGGGAAGACAAATGGGGCCTAATAAGATTTGAACTCAGGACCTCCAGCTCTGATATCATGTGAGATTTTGTGGGACCACTACCAACTGTTCTAAAAACTTAAGCTTGTAGATGACGGCGTGGTTTATTATTTATACAGAGACTTTCGCAAGGATATCATGTCATATGGTTGATGCAGAAAGAGTAAAGAGTAGTTCCTGTCACATGCCAAACCCCATCAGAGGATTACAGGATAGCCTATTGGCATCAGAAACCATAGAGACCCAATAACCATGAATTTCTTATTTACTTCCATCTCCATGACACATTCCACTCTATAACTCAGCCTAAAAATGAATTCAACTCCAATCAAAAAATTTACGGATTTGATCCAGAAAAACCCATCCAAAGTTTTGTGCAAAGCCTAAACAACCTTTGCCGAGCCATTATCCATGGACAGACACCCGCAAACCACAGGCCTCATGCAGTTCCAAATTAGCTCTTCTAGCATTCCGACAGAACTAGTCAAAGTTAGTCTTAAGTCCCGACAGCAAACCTTTACTCATCCCGGAGATACAAAGGTGTGCAATCCTAGTCCTACCAACGAACTCCGGAAAGGTGCTCGTTTTCAAGCCGTTTTGAGGCAGAACCAAAGCCATAAAAGTCCAACCGAACCATCTCCTCCGCTCGAGCGACCTCAATCCTCAATCACACAAAGATCTAGAGAAAACTCGGGAGCGCCACACAGAAAACGAGAGAGGAAAAGAACCGACAAACCTCGACGCCGTATTTGATGGCGATCCCGGCGAGAGTGTCCATCTTCGTCACCTCGTGCTCCAGGTAGTTCCGGCCATTGGCAGCACCGGCTCCGTCCGAGCCGTTGCCGACGCCATTGGAAGGAGACATCTCTACCCCCCGCCCCGCCGCCCGCCGATCCGACCGCCGGCGAGTCCTCCCCCTCACGGATCGAGTCGATCTCCCTCCAGATCGACGGAAGGGAGAGGAACGCCGCCCGACTGGAAGCTCGAGAAGCTTCGATTGGAAGTGTGACAGTGAAGAGATAAAATGCGATAGTGATGCTGCCCCTCCCTTTCTCTCTCCTCTCTTTCTCTCTCTCTCTCTCTGCAATGGCTTTTGTCGAACAGCGAGAGAAGCACCGACAAAAAGAAGAGGAACCAATGAATGATTGAACGCGGCGAAGAGACAGACGAGAGACGGACGATGGAGGAGTTCGGTCGAGCTTGGTCTGAATTTTAACTGCGGAATCGCATATTCTTCGGCGAGGAAAATTTAAGGATTCTGTCAAAATAATAATTACTATTGAAAATAGAAGGGTTATATCACAAATAATCTTTAAATTTTGGCCAAATATAGAATCTATGATCTTTAAATTTTAATTTAATATACAATGTCATACATAAATTTATTTAATGTGATTAATTTATTCCTTGAATTATAAAATTTAGAGACTAAAGTGAGCGTCTATTAAAATTTTAGAAATCATATTAAATAAATTTAAAAACTTGAAATGACACTACATATTTAATGAAAATTGATGGATTAAGTTTGGAGACTCCATTATATGTCGAGTGAGGCATTTGTCTTATTTTCACGAAATAGAAATGGTTCAGAAAAATTGTTTAAAGTTTTTTATTTAATTTCTACATCTGTTCATGCTCACGTTAGGTAATGATTAGTTAAGACGCATCCCACAGGCGAGCGATGCTTCTCCGTCCCCTCTCTCTCTCCTTTGACCTTAATATTTATTTTGGGATTCGTCATGTGGCTGAGGCATATAATATAAATGCCCAGTTAATAAATTTTCATTAATTTAACAACAAGGTTACAGCTTCCAAAATCTTTTTTTATATATTCCATTCCCTCAGTCAAACCTCGCAATTTGATTAAATGGGAATACTAATCTGAGGATCAAGAACAGATTTGGAAAAAAAATAGTGTGCATTTATAAATTATGAGATCCAAAAGATAATATGAAAATTTTAATTATATATATTGATAAGAAAAAATCAACTATTTAAATTAGTTATAACAAATCGTTGTAAGTAAAAGATACGAATTTCGGGTTTTGTCCGTCAATCATGCAGGCAGAATCTGCTGAAAATGTGCTGCGAAATTTCTAATGGAGTGTCGAAATTCTCACGGTCAAACTCGGGAGACTGCAATGTGTCGGGCGGCCAATAGAGAAGGGTCACCTGTTTCTCCATTCGACATTGAACGCCAAAATCGGCGGTCGGAAGCCCTCTTTGATTTTTGATGAGAGGGACTTGCGATAAGCTTTTTCAAAGAAAGTTAGGAGCGAGACCGAGCTTTGTCGCTGGGCATCGTCCCTTAGTCAACTTCTAACTCCTCGCTCTCGTAATGGCGACGACAAAGACAGGATCCTTTATCGTGGAGTCATTTACTTGACTTTCGACCTTCGACTTCTCATTTTGAACGTACGATAAACCGACTTATTGAGCTGTTGAACGGGAAATGACGATTCAATATAGCCATGTGTCGTTGTCTCTTTGCCTCTCAAAAGTTCCAAGAGGGGCCGGTACCCCGGACATTCGTCGTTCCCCGCCTTTTGGAATTCTTTCGCTAAGCGTCCTCATCGGCTTTAATGCTATCGCATTATTATAGGTGAAAGTATTTTAAAAAAAAAAAGTCTTAAATCTATGATATTAGTACTAATTTAATTTTTAAATCCTTCAATTAGTTTAAGTTAATTTTAGATCTTTTCGCATTGATACCAATTCAGTTCATTGACTAATTGACTAATTTAAATCAAATATTAATGATGTGAATGACGATCGTTCTACTTGGAACGATTGACACTAACGTGACATTTTTAAATATTTTTTAATTTTTACTGTTTTTATGATAACTTTCCTTTATTCTTTCTTTTTCTTTTTTTTCCTTTCCGTTCATTTTTCTTCTTTCCTTTTCTCCCTTTTGTTTTCCTTTCTGTTTTCTTTGGCCGACGATCAACCATAGGAAAAGGCAATGGCATCATGGCCCTCATCAGATCTGGCAAGGGAATGGCCTAGATGAGGGTGGCCCTTGCTAGATCCGATGAGCGCATGGGCGTCGTGGCTTCGATGAGGGCCACTCTAACAACTCTTGCCCAAGCTGTCCCTTCACCAAATCCAACAAGGGCCATGACACCCTCACTTGCCCTTATTTATGACTGGTTGCTAGCCATTGCTAGCGACAATCCAAAAAGGGAGAAAAAAGAAAAAGCTTTTTTTAAAAGAAAAAAATAATTAAAAAATGTTTAAAAATATTCATATTAATGCTGATTGTGATTGTACCACGTAAAACAACAGATATCTATGGAAAGATAAAAGTTTAAAACTAAATTAATACCAATATCATAAATTTAAGACTTTTTTTAAATATTTTCGAGTGTTCGTTCAGATCTGGAGGTATAGAGCATTTTAACAGTCCTATATTCCATTCCTCTGATCAGTAAAAGCTCGTAATGCATCGGGGTACTTAATCATCTATACTGATACTTTCCATAAGTAGGGCGTCTGTGAAGCATTTGTGATTTAAGACCCGGTAAATACATTAACCGATGTCGGATCACCCAAAATCCAGGACCTGCGTTGCCGCCGAGTGTGAAACACAGTACTGGAAATATGTCGGAAATGCACGAATGTTCGGTAGCAGGAAGCGCAGAACCACAGATGAGATGATATCGGCATCGAGAGAATGATGAACATATATAGGACTGACATTTTCAGCGCAGATATCCTAGCATTTGGATAGAGGATGAGACCATCTGAATGCCTTTCTCACGGAACTCTTTCGCAGGAGAAGGCCTAAAAAAGAGTTCCAACAGGAGCAAATCCTTCTCAAGACAGTAATTCGCTCGAATAGAAAAGACACATTTAATATTTGTATGCTAGGGTATGCATTTTCCCAGATGAGAAACAATCATAGTACTGGAAACAAATGACACCCGAACGAAAGTATAATATATCAACAGGATAACAAAAAAAATCTCCCAACGTTCTTACGGAGATAAGCGGTTCGCCTATGAATGTATCCAATACGCCTCTCACTTGGAGGGGCTCTTCAATTAAGGATAGTGACAGGTCCAAAGCTGAATTTCTCCTGCCTAAGAAGCTTCCCTGCAAAAGAGGGCGTTGAAACAGAAGTCATAACTATTGTCGCATCTCATGAAAAACTGACGGCGCCCCCAAGCATAAAGTTTGGTTACCCATCTACTCTCTCTCTGATCGTAAAATAATTAACCATATAGAGTGCCTTCCAACAATAAAACAGAAACATATGCCTATCTCACTGTATGTTTACCTACACATCTTTATCTCCAACAAAGAAGAGCAGAAGTCGACCTCTTGAAGATCATTCCACCGACCCAAAAGAAAAAAAAAAAGATCATTCCACCAGCACATTACTTTAATGTTTGTCAGGTAATTCTGCTATTAAGCAAAATTTCAATGCTAGCTATGATGGTACAAAGCAAAACCTCACATATTAGTTTATGAGGATAGCTTACCATCATCCCAGGAGAAGTCATTTCTCCCCCAGAATTGCACTAGTTTTTTGTGGTACTTGAGTTTCAATCCAGCAACTAAACCCAAGATGAAGACAGAGCCAGTTGCAACATTAGCTCTTCAAGAATATTTCTACGAGCCACTCGAATTCAGATTCAGAGTAAAATCATCGCGCGGGCTAGCATTTAAAGAGAGAAAAGTTCCATAGACAACTTTCCTATCATCTCTGTCTATTTATATCCACCAATCATCTAAAGATATACAACATCAGTTCAAATAATTATTCCACATTTCCGAGGTCTGCCAAGTTGGCTGTCAACAGTCAGAAAGCTATGGGATGCCAATTTCAGTCACCGTATGCCCTTATTGGTGTCACATATGGACAAAATGCCAATCCATCAAACTTCCTCATTTTGTTACAGAAGGTTTCAGAAGAATATGAACTACCTAGGAGATAAAGCCAAAAAGTCTACAAGTTACGAAAGATGTGCACATTGAACTATTGAAGAAGTTACAGGCTGACACTCGCACTTTGGAAGTGTCCTTGACCCTAAATGACTCCTTCAACAAAAGTTACTCCAAAGTGTTGATATGCTGTGATCACATTCTTTGTTGAAAATTAAGACTAAACTATATGCTAACAAAAGAAGAAACAGTGGAAATCAACATAAAAACCATGTGAGGACGGACCGACGCAGAATGTCGATACGAGAAGACTATCAGTGTAATCACAATAAATAAAATACCTCCAATCAGAGTATCCCCTGAAAATGAAAGTAAGTAGAAAGAAGACTAACATACTCAATTGCTTTCCCTCTCAGGAAGGGGGAGCACAAAGTTGCGAGATAATTATCATGCGAGATATAGAAGGCCTGAGCTGGGACAACTTAATAGGACAGCTGGAGGAACCACAGCAAGATAAGCACAGAAACACAAAAAAAAAGAAAAGAATCTGGTGCTAAAGGGACCACAGGAAGCCTAACTCCTTTGATTCCTATCTCAATTACTGAGAAGAAGATGCTGGGAGAAGATTTACCTTATAGCTACGAACAAGAAAATAATTGGAAAAAAAATAAGAAATAGTCAGTATTCCACTAGATGCAAAGCACTAATACAAACTAATACAAGAGCCAAATATAAAGCACAATAATTAATTCTAATGGTCTAGCCACATTCACCAGCTTAATGATTTACTCTGTTACTGGGAACAAAACAAGTAAAACCAGACATCAACTGTCTAAAAGCCGACAGCAAAGAGAGAGTGGCAGAATTCTTTGGCTCACTAAACTGGATCTGCAGAAACAGGAGGAAAACATAATATTGCTAGCGAAATGGAAAATTGTTCACGAATATTTTGCTATGTCAACTAAACACGTAAAGTATCAATTCCCTCTCTTACAATTGTCTACAATAAGGCATTAAAGCCACTCATCCCACCATTTTACATTGTGGAAAAGCTAAACATACATGACAAAGGGATGTGTCTACATATATATACATATGCATATATATACATACGAATAATTATAGACTCAGCCGGTGTGATAGCATCTTCTGCTAATGGCAGTCTAAATCAGCAAATCTACAGAGTGAAATGGCCCACCGAATCTGTTGTGGACACAAAAGACCTATATTTCTCCAGTACCATACAGAGTCTCTTGGAGGAAAAAACAATACAAGAACTAGCACATCTTTTCCAGAAAACACAACGAAAGTGCCCAGAGAAGACAATACAAAAGCTGCCTATCATCTTCCCCCACAACTTCTCTTAATACTACAGTTCTGCCACTTCCAATCTTCCTATAGTTAAGTTTGTAATAAGCATTTTCAGTGCTCTCCCTTGACAATTTGGGCATAAACACAAGGAATTAGTGAATCACTACTTCTAGAACATCATACTCCATCATACATTAAAATGCGATTGACCTACCCAACTACTAGCTCCCAATGTTGTTCGTTTTCCATCTTTTAGCTATTCACTTTAAACAGTCCTTTAACCCACTCCATCGAAAGGATGCTAACTCGATAAGTCTTAAAAAGCAAGAAACATTTGCAAACTGCAGCGCCGCAGGGATCAGAGGCGGCAACTAAAATAAAGAAGGAGCTTATTATTTTCTCAAGGTTCCTCGATGAGAGATTATTAGAAAATTCAAAGGAGCCTTCATCTAGTCACAGGATGATAATTGTGCCTGTATGAGACGTTATCAACTTCACCGCTACTTCATCTGTTAGCAACAAGAATTTTCGCTACATTTCAGGGTTCTTTCCACAAAATCCTTCATCCACCAAAAACTAAAAAACTAATTCATCCTCCACTAAAAAATTTTCCTTACCAGCCTCTCTCTTTTTCTCCTGAGCAAGAATTTACACTATAATATCAAGTTTCTACACATATAAATGATTAATCAGCCACAAGAGCATCCATTAATGAACTAATAATTCCATCACAGTAGTCGTCCAAGCCTAATTGAGTATATTCTGAATCCTTTTATTTTTGACAACTAGCCTATTTTGTATCCCCATTCTAGATGAAGACACAACTACTATAACCTGCGCTTATACTAATTATTGACCGGAACAACCACATAAGCCAAATACAAAATAGTTTATCCAGTTTCCTCTTAAAATAAATTTAAGTAGCATTAACAGTCATAGAAACAGAGAGGTCTGCTGAAAGTAAAAATGATGGGAAAATGAACACTGTTGCTTCAATATCAGTCTGATAAGTAAGAATATTTTTACAAAAGGAAATATACTAATTATCTCGGTTCAAAGTAGGGCATGAGCCATGAACTGATTACTTACATTCAGTACAAAGAAAAAACAAAAAAACTTTAAACTGCGGAAGATTATTGCATGCATTGCTCTTTTCAAAGTTGATGTGAGCTATCACAGAAAAACTTCCACAGCAATCAGCCAAAACTAATGTCTCCATTTACAAGTTCACAGGAAAACATATAATAGTAGTCATCACCAGATTATATGACAACAAGATAACAGAAGCTGCAGCTTATGATGAAACGATTGTCAATTTGCATGAAATTTAAGCATAATAAGGTTTCACCTACATGAAGATGCACATGAAACCAGCAAGAACATCGCCTTTATTATACAAATTCCTGGCTATTACAGTTATGAATGTCTGCTTACCTCTTATCTAAGGTTTAGAGGAGGCAAAACAATACACCCAACTACTGCATGTTTGTATTGTCCAAAGAAAACAAATACTAACGTATGGACGATAAAAGCAGGAATAAGACAAACCAGAAAAAGCGAAAACTCAACTCACTCGTTCTATGATGGCAAGCGCCACAAGTTCCTCAATCAAGATCTTCCTGTCTGGTTTCTGATTCAAAGTTCCGATTTACGCCATCCCCAGCATTTGAATTCCCATCGTTGTTTCCGTTATTGTTACCACTCCCACTGCCACTATCACTTGTTTCTGCAGGTGAGCCAAATGACCTAAACGGCCAAGGAAATGGCAACGAAATCCTGAATCGCCGCTCCATTGTCTGTGGCGTAGGAGAATTGTCTCCAGACGCGGGAGCACCTGACGAGTCACTAGACCCATCGGATTGGCCCCGACTACCAGAAACTTGCTGGGCCTGGGGAACCCTATTCCTTTGCTCATAATCAGGATCATCAGTGGGTAATTCATATCTACAAACAGGGCAAGAATTGTGCAATTCCAACCAGGGCAAAATGCAATCAGAATGGTATACATGCTTACAAGGCATTTGCTTTGCCTCCTCACCAAGCTCAAACGTATCCTTACAGACTGCACACTGCGAATTGTCCGAGGCGAGCGATTCCTCGGTGATCTTGATGATCGGAAGCCCATTAATTGCGGACTTCGACGCCGGGGGCGTGCCGTAGCGATTGGGATCGTTCTCCGCGAGCTGCTGGATTAGTTGCTCGAGATTGGAGCCAATAAAGTAGTCGCCGAGGTTGATGTTTCCAGGGAAGCGGAAGGATCCGCTCTCGCCGGTATTGTTGTCAATGACGAACTGAATATTGGCGCCACCGGCTCTTAGGGTTTGGAAGTAGTTGTGGAGGAAGAGAAGGGGGTTGAACGCGTCCGGATTGTTGTTGTTGCCGCCTTCGCCGAAGGCGGAGGCGCCCCCGAGGAGGGCCGCGAAATCATCCATTCCTCCCATCCCTCCGCCCCCTCCGGCGCTGCCGGCGGACGACGTGAAGACCAAGGGAAACCCGGCGGTACCGGAGCTGAAGCTCATGCCGCCGCCCGAGCCCGAGCCCGAGCCCGAGCCCGAGCCCGAGCCGGTGGAGCCGCCGCCGAAGGAGTCGAAGGAGAGGAAGGGGTTGAGCATGGGGCTGAGGTCGGGGCCCTCCCACTCCTCTACGAAACTGCCGTTGCAGTCCGGGCAGACGGGCCCGGAGGACAGAGAGGGGTTGATCGAGACCGTGCGCTCGCACTTGTGACAGTAATAGAGCTGCGGGCGGCCACCGCCGCCGCCGCCGGCGGTCCTGCCGCCAGACGATGCCATGATGAGAGAGAAAGAGAGAGGGGTGGTAGAGAGAGAAAGGGGCGCCTGTTTCGGTCGGGATTTGATAAATATCACAACGGATGACGACGCGCCGGTGAGCAAGACCGAGGACGAGGAGGTGTATCGTCCCCCCTTGGTTGGTGCCGACTAGAATGTTCCAACGCTCGCCCCGGGCTCAACACGACAAGCCCATTTTTTGGAAGAAAGGAATTTTATTTATTTATTTATTTATTTACTTAATTAGGAAGGATTTCTTGTTTTCTTAAATTAAAAAGAGAGGTTATTAGTAACTTCTCTGATTTGAAAAATAGGAGGAAATATTTTTAATTCTATTTGTGGAGAATTTACTTAATAAGGAATTCAATTCGGGATATGTTCCATCATGAAAGCAAAGTCGAATAGATTAGGCTTTTTATTATTAAATAATCCATTCGAAAATATTGAATAGCTTATACCTATATAAATAATTTTAAAATGAGACATTTTTTTATGGATAAAACTCTTTACATAAATTGATTTAATAATGACTTATTGGTTTGATGGGCCATTGTTTGGAATTGATTACAACTACAAGCTGATTATATGGGATCTTACTAGAAATTTCTAAATAGAGAAGTTCTTAAACAAAGCTTTCTATTTACTCAAGTGTGTGGATGCATACAAATGAGAGAACTCCCTTATCTATATAAATAAGAGTCACCGTCATTTTAATCCCGTTTAATCGATATTTATGACAAAAATATTCTAAAACTCGGTATATTTATTATATTGTTCTTCTTTAGAAAGATTTTCCGAAACTTGCTCAATTTTCTTGGTTCATACATGGTCTTTGTTTATGAAGAATCTCTAAATCGTGATACTAGCACAATGGAAAATCTTGCCATTTATGACGCCGTTTTCTAAATGAACATAGAGAAAATAACTTCTCATTATTTTCACGCTTATTCCTTTTATTTTGGTTTGGTATTGGAGAAACTTAATTTTAGGTTACCACTTAATATAAACCTTTTTTTTGGCTAGAAACTTAATATAAACTTCTTGTTACTTAGTAGACTTCTTAATGGTTTCCGTCAAGTCGAAACAAATCAAAGTTACCTATTTAAATTAATTTGCAACTATACTTGTTGATAAATATATGTTCGGAAATTTTTTTATTATATATATAAATCTCCAAATATAACCAAAGCCAAACCGTGGATATTTGTACCATGCTTCTCTATGATTTTAATGAGCTTAGGAATAATTCGAATTGTTTAGGGCTGCTTTTAACAATCCAGGACCATTGTTTACATTTCTTTTGTTCCCTGAGCGAGATTTTTGTTCCTAGAACAAAAATGCGTTTGGTAAATTTTTGTTCCCGAACAAATTTGTTCCCCTAACGAGGTTTGGAGTAGAAATCGAAACAAGAAAAGTTATTTCTTGTTTCTGGAATAATTTTGATAAACACTTTTTTTTCCTTTCTTTTTTTCTTTTTTCTTTCTCTTTCCTTTTTTTCTTCTTCCTCCTCTTCCTCTTCCTCCTCCCACCCCTTGCCCCATCGCCGTCGTCGGGCGAGGTCCGGCGAGCTCGCCGGCGCCTCACCGAGCCGGGCGAGGTTCGGCAAGCTCGCCAGAGCCTCACCCGGCGACCGGCGAGGCTCGGCCTCACAGATCTGGGCGAGGCCGAGCGGCGCCTGGTCGGGCGAGCCTCGCAGATTTGGGAGAGGCCGAGCCTCGCCCGAGCGGCGCGAGGCCGGGCGAGCCCCGCGGGGCCACCGGCGAGCCTCGCCTCACCCAGATCTAGGGAGGCGAGCCTCGTAGGGCCACTGGCGAGGCTCAGCCGCCACCGGCGAGGCTCGGCCTCACCCAAATTTGGGAGGCTCGCCGGAGCCTCGCCGGCGGCAGCCAACAAAAAGAAGGGAGAAAAAAAGAAAAAGAAAAAGAAAAAGAAAAAAAGAAAATTAAAAAAATCAAAAGATTGGAAATTTTTACCAAACGTGTTTTACGTTCCGGAATAAAAATTTTGAACAGTTATCAAACACCCTCAAATGCTCGAAACAGTTCCGGAACAGAAACAAGAAAAAACATTTTTGAGTAGAAACTGTTTCCGGGAACAGAAACGTTGTCATGTGTGGTGATAGCGTCCATGGACTTGAAATTAGTTTAAAAATAATTTAATGTGACTTTGAATCAGCAGGCGGGGATAGCTCAGTTGGGAGAGCGTCAGACTGAAGATCTGAAGGTCGCGTGTTCGATCCACGCTCACCGCACTTTTACTCATTGATATATTTTATTTTTTGCCAGCGCTTAGCATTGCACTTTCCTTGTTTTTCTCATATATTTTTTTTTCCAGAATCTCTTGATTTTATTTGTTTCTTTGATTGTTCCATCAAAATTTTCATATCTTCAAAAATTATCATATGCAACAGACTCTTCCTCGTTTTCATATTTTCTTTTTCTCGGAATCTCTCTATTTTATTTATTTTTCTGATTGTTCCATCAAAATTTTCATATTTTCATTAATTATTATCCACAAAATAATTTTGAGTTCCGCTTAACAAGCACTTTTATGTCCTTTAATGGAGGAGATGAGACCTTGGGTGGCTTTGGTGGATCATAAAAAACAATGAACTGATATATTCCACCATTTTCATGAAGTGGTCCTACAATCCGATCGCCATCAAGCGTATCTTTTATCCACACCCACTGCACTTTTCCTTGATTTCATATTTTCTTTTCCAAAATCTCTCGATTTTTTTTTTTTAGTTGTTCTATCAAAATTTTTGTATCTTTATAAGTGATCATCCGCAAAAGAATTCTGAATTCCACTTAACATCCCACTTTCCTTGTTTTCACATTTTATTTTTCTTAGAATCTCTTGATTGTATTTATTTTTTATTGTTCCATCAAAATTTTTATATCTTCATAAGTAATTATCTGCCAAAAAAATTCTGAATTCCACTTAACGAGTTGTTGTTTAATGTCAACGTGTTCGATTAAAATTGCCACTAGCACTCAAGATTGCGTCCACGTCGTTTGACTTTTTCATGATGATGAAAGATTATAAGGCAAAGGCATGGGGGTTCTGGGTATATAGAGGATCGGTAAAAATCATGACATCAAGACCAACTAAGTTAACTGTTTGGCATGAGATTACGATAAGGATGCGTTACATTATCTAAATTATTTGATCAAATGCAATATGATGAATTATGTATGAGATCTACTATATGATCACACACTTGTGACTCGACCACGACCCATTTAGGTGATTATTGTGGTCAATGATGAACCCGAGGGGACTCTCGGCCCTCTTTCGATGAGTTTTCAAGTAAACAGCCATTACATCTTACAAAAATTTCATAGAAAATCTATATATGTTGCTCCACTAACTTCATTTTTTTTCTTTCGAATAAAGTAGCTCGACATCTCAAGTTGAAATTGGCATTTTCCATCGGTTAAAATGGTGGTGACCATCCCTCGGAACCACCCCCACAAATCGGTGGAGATAAGAGGGAGAGATCGCGCAAGCAATGACGAACACCACGCCAGCGGTCGCGGTCGACTAGGGTTTTCTAGGCAGCCATCACATCGTGTTGGCGCACACACGCACAAAGACCGTCTCGACCATCACGTCCGCCGGCCGGGCACAGCGTCACCTTCATTCATGGCCACCCTCTTCTTTTCCGATCTCTATATTACTCTATTTATTTATCTTGTTCTAGAGCGTGACATTTCTAAGATATTCTCTTCATCTTATCCATAAAAGTTATAACATCTTTAGACAGCATAATTTGTCCCGAAACCACTCTAAATATTAAATGATCATGGGTGAGAAATATGAAGGTCACCTACGTACAACCATAAGCATGGATGATGTTTTTTTCCCTTGTGATCCGTCGTCATAAAATTAACCGAAAAGAAAGTTTCCTTAGACCTGGGATGATGGAAGAAAACACAACCATTTTTCTAGGGACGTGAATTTTATAGGGAATTGGTCAAAGTTTTGAGGGGAGAATGAATGAGAATTTTTTTTTGTGTAAAATAATTGAAAAACAAATTAGCATGTCTCACACGATGTCTTTATTGGTGTCTTATTTGGCATATCAATCGGTGCTCCTTTTCATCAAGCTGGTTTGGTTTAATGGGGTCACCTCTCACCTAAGAGCATCATAGAACTCGTGTTGCATTGCTCCAATCATGACCTGGTTCGTGAGGAGAGATTTCATGACCACTAGCATTTTGGTGGAGTTGCGATGATAGGCTTCTTGTCCACTATCGGTTTTTTATCATGGATGAGGCAAAGTTGTTATGAAGTTCAAACCGAACATTCGGTAATAAGTTATGAACTTTACGGCGACTTAAATTTATTAGCATTGGCCATAATCTTCCTTTCCAAAGCCACTTTTGAAGAAGATGTATCTTGTTGGACCGTTGAGGTTGAAGAAGAAGACAGATTTGAGAATGGAGTTCCCCGCCAAAGCCAAAAAGGCGCGTCAGCTCGGTTAAGGGAGAAACGAGGAAGGGCAAGCACGAGCTGGCAAGGCCACCTCCTTTCCTGGACCTGCTCTCAACCGTCTCTTTCCCCCCCTCTCATTCTGTTCATCCACAGACACAAGACAGATATATATAGAGAGAACCCCACTTCTCTCTCCTCCTCTTTCTGTGGGGGGGATCCAGTTCAATCTCTCTCGCTTCTCATCCTCCTCAACCTCCTCCTCCTCCTCCTCATCATCATCTCTTGCCAGGAGATGAATCTCGACCTCCTCATTCGTCTTTTTTAATAGTGATCGGATCCACCCGCCGAGGAGAGGTGAATAGGAAGCGCGTGCCACACGCCCATACGACTGAACCATGAACGACAAGGCGTTGGTCACCAAGGACCTCCACGCCAGGCACACCAAGGTCGATTAATCCCGGCCTCTTGACCCTTAATCGGCTTGTCTGATCCTTTTGGATTCCGTTGCTTTCTCATGGTTTTCGTCTTCTGCACAACTTTTCGACTGGAGCAATTGTACATTTTTTCAGACGTGGCCAAGGCCAACCATATTTGTGCTTTGGTGAGAGAGGGAGGGAATAGAGAGAAAGGATGGCCTTTAGCAGTTGCTTCCGGATAATTTCTGTCTAAGATGTTGTATTATGTTAAAATGACTCCATCAGAACAAGCCATGAGAATAGTCGAAGCCCGGATTTCTATTGGCGTTGTTGCTTCTCCTCGCGATTCTTTTGATTGTCAGGTGAAATGTGAAGTAGGTTGTCCTTTGGATGGGCGCTGGAGTTTGTCGTGGGCCAAAACGTATAATGGATCTTGGTCATGACCACTCTCGATCATCTTATTCACCTACAAAAGGAATCAAATGAACAACTTCCCTGCCAGCCAAAATATAGTTGCTTGTCTCGATGTATTCCATCCAGTCTCGGCAGCTAGGTTTAGTGGCTTAAAAAGGATGGAAATATATCCTTAGTTCAACAGTTGGGAAGCTCCAAAACAAACATGGCTTCCCCTGGGTTAGTTTGAAACCATATGCATTGGAGTTGCTGATGCTTGTTTTGTGGATATGAGATCCCGTATAACGTAAAGAGCGAGGAAACACAAAGTCACTTCTGCTAGATATGATACATCTCAGTTGAACTTAAGTTGCTAAGTAAGTTGGGGGTGTCATTTCTGTTAGAGGATCAACGGAGTGGTATTGTTGATCCCTATGAAGGAGAGATGAGATCATGTTATCAAAGTTGGTGTCATCTTCAATTAAAAGGATTTGCCACCCTGGACCAATCGACCGCTTTTAGCTTTCTTACCAGGCTAATTGCACATGAACTGTGGATCCATAAATTACATGTGAACAGCTTAGTTTCTTGGACTGGGTCTACTTTGTGTAGCTATAGAAATGGAGCCATACTCTTTTCAAATGATCTGACCAACTGATAATATCATTTCTTGATTGCCACATGCAGATACTTGAGGGTCTTGTCAAACTTCCAGAAAATAGGGAGTGCGCAGATTGCCAAAGCAAGTATGTCATACAGTCAATATCAACTGTGACTGGCATATAATAAGACTTTGCAGATTGCCAGAGCATGTCATTCAATCAATATCAACTTTTGATGCATATGTCATAAGATTTCCTTTAGTAAAGAGTTGAATCTTTGGTTTTTAGGTCTACTTGAAACTCAGGAAATTGCATAATCATCTTGATGTTGATAAACATATTACCACATAACAGCCTCTGAATTCCCAGATTACCAACTTGAACTTGTTTCACAGTTTTCAGTTCCATAAGGTTGAAACCACGGTGTGTGAACTTCTAGAGCTAGACAGCATTCAGATGGAAATTATTGCATTATATTTCTGCTTTCTTTTTAAGTCTTGATATTGCAAATTGCTTTGCTGTCATCAATATTTTCGTTCTCAACTCTCAGGACTACTTTTTGAAACACATGAAGCATTTTTTCTCTCGTTTTGCCTTGATAATTGTTTGGATGAAAATGGATGCACTGTTAGAGCTTCCATTGCCTTTACATGAGAAAATTAGGTCATGTTGGTTGCTAGTATACAACATATCACATGTTCCAGTTACAAAGGATCTTTGTGGTTGCCTTTCCAACCTGGCTTCGATAGATAGATTATACTTGTTGAAGTAAATTGGATTTCTAGCTGAGCAAAACTGCTCGAAGAGGGAGATATTTGCTTCTCATGTTAGTAGCTTTAGAATACTTTATTTAGGGCTTTTCCTGAAGCCATTTTCATGAAACATCTCGATTGCTCTGACATTAGATGGACCTATATAGAACTCTCCTCTGATGAAATTGCTGACATTAAATGGACAGAACTTTATTCTTGTCTGTTTGTTTGAACATCTCTCTAACTTGTCTATTGATGGAACCAAATTTTAAAACATCAAAGATTGTTTTTGATTTCCCAGGTTCAAGCTTTTACTTCTAGTATTCTTTTTCCCATCAGTCGTAGATATGGTTGTTATGTGCAGAGAAATTCACTTTATCCAATATCTTTTTGACTAGGCGATCTGCTTAGTATTTTTTGGGCATAAGCTATCTACTCATCTTGCTAAGTTCAACATATGTCTTCACGTTCTAAGCCATGAATTTCTAGTTGGTATGATGCATATATCAGATACTTTTATAATAAATCTTTTGTACTTGATGCACAAAAACTCTTTTTAGGGCTCCTCGATGGGCAAGTGTGAATCTAGGAATTTTTATATGCATGCAATGTTCTGGGATCCATCGGAGTCTTGGAGTACATATTTCAAAGGTACTGTTCTGCCAGGCCCCTCTCCCAATCTGCATAAATGTGTTCTTTTTCACTAATGTGTTTTCCTGATAATATGCTCTAGCTCAGAAAATAACTCTTCGAAGAATAACAAAGACATTCCAAACCACCCTAGGATGGACAACAGAAGAAAGCTTGCTGTTTTATTTTATTTTATTTTATTTTAAGTTGCTATTTATTGTATTAGATTTCGAGGTTGTTGGAATCTACAGGACGTTATCCCAGAAGTTTTGGATATGGTTGCTTCCATTCTCATGATAGGCATTTGGTGTCCTATGCACTATCTTTTTGCAGTGCCTTTTTCCCCTTCCATCTTGTCTGTATAGAACCAAGTCATCAGTTTCCCAAACTCCTAGCTTTGGGAATTACATCTATAATACTAGGGAAGTAACACTGCAGTCACTGTTACTGACATTCTTGTCATTTAGTTGTAAAGCTTGGTGCATTTGCTGCTCCAGGTGCTTAATAAGCCGCTTATTGTTTGTATTTTAGTCACATTGAATGAAATGCATTAAAAATTTTGAAAATAAGCCTCAGTCAGACCCCTCTGTCAAAAGGATATACCACACTGATGATTCCCGTGTGCTTTGTGAACATCGCTGTTGAAATGCTGGTACTTGTCTTTCGAGTTTCAAGTTTGAGTGGTTTTTCCTTCACCTGCCAAGCATCTTGTATTAAGTAGTAATCCTTCAGGATTTGAACCAATGCTACTGAATTCCAGATGTGTATACATCTAGGAGTCCATTTAAAAAGGAAAATTACGATTAGGATTTGGAATTATTTTACCTCCTCGTTGATTCTCCTCGTACTTTATGTTTTCATGTGGAGCTTGAATGTGGATATACTGCAAGCTGCAACCAGCAGCAGCAGCACACTGCAACCTCAAACTCTGGTCACATACAGAGATTTTCATTGTCATGCTATTGTTAATATTCTTGTCCTAATCATCTCCTGTCTGACTACAGCATATTATCTGATGATGGGTTTGCTTGTTTTTTTTTGTAAGTAGGTTAGATCAACTACATTGGATACATGGCTGCCAGAACAGGTTGCTTTTATGCAGTGTAAGAAAATTTGCCACCAACTCAGTTTTTTGATTTACTCTATGGCATTGTCAGAGTCCTCTTGTAAAACTTGAAAAAAATAAAGATAGCAGGTCAGAGTCTTCTTGTGAAACTTGAAAAAATACAGATAGCAGCACAATGACGTGATTTTCTCAGGGAGTAAGAGGAAATATGAAAGGGGCCATTACTCTTTACAATTCTAGTGGTCAGTGAAATGCTTTTTTTTTCGGTTGCTAGCTTGTAAATAACCCAACTATAATCTTCATTAACTTAATTTACAGACGATTGCCATTTGTCCTTCAGCCTTTCTTTGTGGTTTACTTAAGTATATCTGATCTAAACGTGCAGTTAAGTTGCTTTCCGTATTATTGGTTTCTTATTGGTATATTCCGTTTTGACTTTAGCTTTATATACTAAAATATTTATAGCTCCATATATTGTGAATTACTGTGAAAGGTATGGGAAACAAGAGGTCCAACAAATACTGGGAAGCAGAACTTCCACCAGATTATGACAGAAGTGAGATTCAGAAATTCATTTATACCAAGTAGTTATCCTGCTCTGCCATACGATGAATTTAACAAAATGATATGATTTCCAGTGTCTAATTTGTTTACAACCTGCTTGCTTGTTATAAGGTATAGTGAGAAAAGATGGGCTGCAAAAGATGCACCTCAGCCAGGTTTTGGAGACATCAATCTGTGCCCAGTCTCCAAAAAACCCTTAGAAGGTGGATCAAAGGCTTGCATTCCAAAGAAGATGAGAAACTTTTCTCTGGAAGAAGAGATTCTCACATCGCACGTAGCACCAGCACTTCCACCTCCAACGAGACACCGAGGGGTATCTTCAAATTCCTCTTAGCATCTCTCCGAAGAGATTCATTTGCAAGTTTTTCATGTACAGCAACACCTTTGGGGCTTCTTTCGTATGTCCTAGAAACTATGCTTCACCTAACCTAGGCCACACCCAGTGGTCAACGGGGTAAAGGGGGGAAGGAACTGGGTTCAAATCCCCAATCAAACTGACTTATCTCAACTTGTGTAGTAAAAAAGAACACGTCTCAAGAGGCCAAGAAAAATACTCAATTTAATTTCACAAAAATATGTTCTTAGATTTTGCTTCATTCCGTTACCCGTTTTGATCATGAAACTTGAAATAGAGATGGACTAATTTCATCTGTTAAGTCTGTCTAGCAATTACATGGCAATTCTCACCAAACTAGCCAAATGATGATGTTAACCAATGTGAAAAGTTCCATTTCTGGTTTCGCCATTGTATCTTGAGATCCACATTTTGACTATAGCTTACTGGCCCCAAGACTGATCTTACTTGTCGCCCTTAATTTCCTCGGTGCAGTTTTCATTTGATATGGAGGACAATGGAGCGGCCAAGTTACCTCCAATGAGCGAGTCCAATACATCGATAAAACCGATCGACGGAAAAGTGGATCTGTTCAGCCTGCTCTACTCTCGCGAATCACAGCAAGACCGTTGTTCCAAAACTCCTTCAAGCTGGGCAAAATTTGAATGTAAGAAATCCATGTCTTGCCAATGGATCATGCTCGCGGTGGTCTGTTCTGTCCTCCTTTGAACTTAAGAACGTGGGAGTCAAGAATCATCTCTAACGCTTCATGTGCATGAATCAGATCTTTTAAATGTGTGTAATTGAAGTTGCTTTGGTCAGATAGACTTCATAAAGAAAGAACTTCAGCAATCGAAGACTTCATGTTCAACAGAGCACGATGCATGATATTATCCAAGTGGCCAAAATTGTGTCTATTGTTTTACAAATTATATTTGGTTTTAGCTGAAGAGCTGGAGTTTAGTCAAATCTGGTCTGCTCTTTTGTCTTTCCAGGAGCATAATCTTTAATAGGGTAGTGCTGGTCGTCCCCGTGGAAGTCAAAGGATTATCAATTGGACAAGGGACACATCTTCTGCGATGGTATGGAACAAAATTTTGCATGTCTCTCTCTATATGTCTTACATCCATATCTGATTGATGATCATATTCTTTGTGCTTCCTTTATTTCGCAGTGGGATCGCTGTTTAAATATAAAATATTACACGACTTGACAGATCATATTCTTTCTACTTCCTTTATTTCGCAGCGGGATTGCTGTTTACATATAAAATTGTCGCGCCGGACATGGCTACCAGGGTGGATCCTTCATCATGTTCCTTTCTGTACAGCTCCTCGAAGAGGTACTCAAAAGAAAAGATGATGTCTCGCTTGTTGACGGCTCGGAATGACAGGAAAAAAAATAAAAATATATATATGTACTCTATGAAAATTTAGAGGACGTATTATACTCTCGGCTCCATGTAATGTGGATTTCGACTACGGTGTATTTCCTTTGGAAAAATGAATCCATCTTTTTCTCCCCTTTTCGCATTCTTTCGTCATTACGTAGAGTCTGACGACAACCCCGAGTTTGTATCACTGAGTTTTTCATTTATGCGGTGCAAGAACTTATTTCTTCTTCTCAGGTTATCCGTACCCAAAACATATTAAAAAATAATTATAAAGAAAATTTCGCAAAAAAAAAATTGGTACATTATATATTAAATAGGGATGTGTTTTTCTAATAAAATGTGCTAATATACTTCGAACTTTTTAAACTAAAATACGACAAATAGGAATGTGCAATTCTTTTTCTTCTATGTTAAAAGATTTTGTGTTTTGTTTCATTATTAGTCAACATATATTATTAGCTAATTACTTATTATCCAACGTACATAAATTTTGACCAAAAAAAAAACATACATAATTAATTAACAATCGCCTCTTTATATATCATGTAAATCGATTATAAAGTATTCTTTCAGTAACACTTACACTAGATAAGTAAAATCCTTTTTTTAAACAGATGCCATAAGAAAACATATTTGTACATAGATGTACAGTTTAGTCACTTTAAAACATTTGGGATAAATGACAGTTTACTCGAGCTTTTCTTCACTTTATCACAGCAAAAAAAAAAAAAAAAGTTAGTAGAAAGACTTGATATATATTTTAGACTAACGAAACTAAAATATAAAAAAATTACCAAGAAAGGAGCTTTTGAGATAAGAAAGAAAAAGAATAGATAAGTTTTTATAAGAGCAATGATGAAAAAGAGACTTTTAATTTTTTTTACTAAATTAAAGAATTTGCCTAATTTTTGTTATTGGATAAATCCTTTTGTACGGAGCATGTAAAACGTTGTAGGAATATCTAAGAAAACACTAAAAAAAATATGAAATGCTTAATTATGACGATTAGATCCAATATAAAAATAGGAAGAAATAGAAAAAGAAGAAGAAATGGGGTCATCACCTTGCAATTGAATAATTAAAAGCTATTTTATCTTTTTCTTATAAATGAGGTGAATTTAGTTATATAGAGAGTGGAAATAAGGCTGCCCAAACATTTGTGAGGAGTGTATATTAGCTATTTAAGCATAAAGATGACGAATGTTGTTTGTTGGTCCATGAAGTATCTCTGTTGGTCGCCTGACGAATAGGACTTATGTAGACGTCCATAAAATAAATTAGTTTAAATTAGTTTAACAAGATTTTGACAACAATTTATACTAATTATTTTTGTAAGTGATGAAAATATTTTTAGTTCATTATTTTTTTTGTAAGTGATATAAGTGATTATTTTTTAGAAAATGTTTTCCAAATTTTGTGTTTTCATTGAAATAATCGCACAATAAGAATCGCTATTAAATATCGAAATAAGCTATTAAGGCAAACCAGTAGACGGGGCAAACTTCAAGGAAAAATGATAAACATCAATTTAAGCAGAGCTTATGCAAGATGTTGGGTTCATATCTGTCCAAATCTTGTTAGACTAATTTATCTTATGGACGTTTATATAAGTTCTATTTGCCAGACGACCACGAGAGATACTTCATGGACCAATGACAACATTTGTCATCTTTGTGCTTGAATAGCTGAAATATACTCCTCATACATGTTTGGGCGACCTTATTTTCACTCTCTATATGACTAAATTCACCTCATTTACACTAAAAAGGACAAAATAGCTCTCAATCATTCAATTGCAAAGTGACGATCCATTCTTCTTTTTTCCATTTCTTCCTATTCTATATAGGATCTAGTTGTCATAATTAAGCATTTCACATTTTTTTTTATATCTTTTAGTATATTTAAGAATTTGTTCACTATACTCTTAGATATTCCTATAACATTTTACATATTCCGTGTAAAAGTATCTCAACAACAACAACAATAAAGATAAATTCTTTAATATAGTAAAAAACTTAATCTCTCTTTCATTATTACTCTTAGGGAAAATTTCAAAAAATGGCCTCAAGTGCTCTTAATTTTTCAAATAAGGGCCTAAAGTGGACTCTATTTTAAATAAGGGTCTAAGGTGGATCATGTTTCAAATAAGAGTTTAAAATGGCTATGTCTATTTTAAATAAGAGCCTAACTTTCCAATAATTATGGGCATTTTCGTAATTTTTTTTTCTTTCTGGTTCATCTTCTTCATCACCGGTGGCCGGCCGGCCATCGATGAAGCCCATAGAGATAGGCGAGGCGACCCTCACCCTAGGAGAGGCCACCTCTCAAGGCCACCAATGAGGTCAGCCCTCACTGGTCACGGGCAAGGCCAACCTTGCCAGAATTGGCAAGGATTGGCCTCGCTTAGGGTCGGCGAGGGCGGGACGACCCTCACCTCGCCTTGGGGGAGGCCACCCCTCATGGGTGGTCGCAAGGGTGGGACGATCCTCGCCTTGTGGGTGGCCGTGAGGTCGGCCCTAGCTGGTTGCGGGTGAGGCCAACCTTGTTAGATTTGGCAAGGGTTAGCCTCACCTGGTGTTGATGAGGGCTAAACAACCCTTGCCAATAGGCTAGAGAGGGTGACCTCGCGTGTGGTCGTGAGGGGCGACCTTAACCAGGGCTGAGGGTTGCTTTGTCTAGGCAAAGTTGTCCCTTGCTAGATTGGGTGATGGCGACCCTCGCGCTACCTTTATGCGCTTCGCTAGTGGCTACCGGCAACAAAGAAGATAAACCAGAAAAAAAAAAAAAAAAAAAAAAAAAAAAAAAGAAGAAGAAGAAGAAAAATTGACAAATGACGAAAATGCCCTTAGCCGGTCGGTAATCGGCAAGGTCATGCCTTTATTTGAAACAACCATAGCCACTTTGAGCCATTATTTAAAACAAGGTCCACTTTGGGTCTTATTTGAGAAATTGAAGGCACTCAAGGCCCTTTTTTAGAATTTTCCCTTACTCTTATAAAACTCAACAATTCATTTTGTCTCTTATCTTAAAAGCTCACTTTCTTGATGATTTTTTTTTTTAATTTCATTAGTCTAAAATAGATATCAAGTCTTTTTACTAACTACATTAACAAATTTATCTTTTTTCCTTAAAGCTAGCGAGATAGTTTTACATAAGCATGTAAGATGTTATAGAAATATCTAGGAATACACTAAAAATATCATTCATTTTTTATTATTACTAAACAACTATTGTCCCATTATTAAATATTTAATCTAGTTATTATCATTAAATGCCATTGTTTTTCTTTAGACATTTATGAAAGTTTTATTTGCTAAATTAAAGAGAATTGTTGAGAATCTAAATTAACAAAAATACTTTGTGGTTTAAAATTGATGCAATGTGCATGTTTACTTAAAAATAACTATTATTTTGAATTTGTATCATGCCTGTTTCTATGATAAAAAAATTCAATTACTGGGACATGTGTATGTCCTAGGTATTTCATTAGCAACACAAATTTAGAAAATTCAATAAGATCGTTTAATTTTAATACTCTATACTTGATATTTCAACTTTGAAATTTTCTTAATTTAAATCTTGCTATCATTCAAGGAGCAGTGGTTAAGTTTACTCAACTATCATTACTTAATATAAGGCCGGCTCGTGCCTCAATTCGTACACAGCATGTATGGAAACTCTCCTATAAATCGATGATCTACGGACTCATTCACAAACAGACTAGTGGAAATATTTATTGGGGTGAGCACCGATACCGATTTTAGTTGAGATCTGGACCGAACCGCATTGCTTGATTCAGGATGGTTTCCGATTTCTTGTGCTGGGCTGGATCGATTGGATTGTTCTAACCGATCAAAATTCGTCACTATGATTCATTTACTCAAATTTTGTTTTTAATCTCAAGCTTATATCTATATGACATATTTACTCTTCATCAAAATTCGTCAAATGATTTTTAAGTCAAAACAAAGTTGTTTTTATTTCGATTAAGCCACATAAGTGCCATGTCAATACCATGTGTTTCGCAACATCAATATAAACATGATATATGGGTAAATATGTCGCTCAAATTATGGCGCGAGAGCAAGAGAGAGAAAGGTGAGAGCGCCAATTGCCTGCAGGTGAAATCGAAGCCCGAACAACTGGAGAATTCGATTCAACAAAAAATCGAAGACGAAGAAGGCTGTTGAAGATTCCAAAGGGGGAGGGGTTATTGAAATTAAGGTTCGAATTTTGGTGGTTTGGTAATTTCAGTTTCGATTTTCTGGTGATATATCCGACATGACGGTGAGTGATTTGTCCGCGCCCGGCACTGGCTGTGGTCTTTACAAGGTTTACGCAGCCGCCTCGACGGACGGCGTTCGTTTACTCTTCAGGTCTATACTTATCTCTCTTTCCCTCTCTCTTCTTGCCAGGCTGTCTTTCTCCCTGCTTCGAAAATTTTGATGTGATTTAAGGTTCGCTATGTTTTCAGTTTCTGCCTTATCTCTATTGCTAAATTTTAGCCACTTTGTCGCAATAAAATCAGAAAAATATCACATTATATTTTGATTCCTCTTTAGTTCGACGAAATATTCCTCAATCGTCAATTGTTTATTTTAGGAATTGTATTTAAATCCGATAAACATGACACCAGACTGGCACTTTGTTTCCTTACCTCTTAGAATTTGAATTCCTAGTGGGATTAAGAGTCTAAGCTCTTCATCGTTACTAATTCACACCATCAAAGCTGATTTCCCCTTAGAATTTGATTTCCTATTGGGATTAAGGGTCTATCCCTTGATCACGACTGATTGATTCTCTATTGCCTCTTGTAGAATTCTGTTTCGTATCAATTTGATGAAGTCGAGGATGGTGAGAAACTGGGCAGATTTTATAAGGGGTGTTTTGTTGCTGTTAATATTGAGGGTAGCCCATTGAGGTGTGACGTGAATGGACCGACTCCGTTCGAAGCGAAAGTAATTTTCCAGATGCCACCAAGACTTATGCAATGGGAGCACCCAGATCTAGTTTAACCAACAACGGGGCATCCATTGCTTTTATCTGGAGAGTATTTAGTGCAGTCGGCAA
This sequence comes from Corymbia maculata, assembly GCA_014182735.1. Taxonomy (NCBI): domain Eukaryota; kingdom Viridiplantae; phylum Streptophyta; class Magnoliopsida; order Myrtales; family Myrtaceae; genus Corymbia; species Corymbia maculata. Next base: position 6,121,240 of record CM024689.1, on the reverse strand, counting down.
TAGGATCTCTATTGTTTGTGTCACGATGGGAAGAACGTAAACCTACTCAAACCTTTCGATTTCAGGTTTTTGAGATTGACTCGAATGCTCAAACGTACACAGAAGTTAAGAGCTTGGAGAACGCATCCCTCTTCTTGGGATCCAATTCTTCCTTCTATTTGGAAGTTGATGAAGAGCATCACATTAAGCCGAATTGTATTTATTTTGCTGATGATTCATGGCCCATGCTGAGTGAAGAGGGAGGAGGCAGGGAGATTGGAATATACCACATCGAAGATTGTACGACTGAGCTGTATTTTTATGGCGATGGCTCATTACCGTTATTCTCTTCCGCTTTGGATCGAACCGAGCTTTTAACCCATAGCTAAAGAGTTTGGCTTTTTAATTATTGATGGAGTGAGTAGATTGGTGGAATGCTATGCTATATATAGTGAGGAATTAATTTCAGAAACTTGAAATTAATAGGTCATTGGAAGTGAAATTGTAGTGAAAATCATTTGGGTTTTATGATTAAGTTTTTTCCTTGTTTTATTTCCTTTAGTTTGCAACATCCAGATGTGTTGGCAACGGCCAACGTATTGGTTAAAGCAATAGCTTGGTTCTCAATACATTTTCTCAAATCTGAATTTATGTGTTAGATGCTTCAAATTTTGTCCCTGATGATGATGAATGTTTCCAAATAGATGTCTCGGCCTTTGCTTCATATCATGTCTGTTCTGTTTAAAAACGAAATAGGGTGAAGGCAAAATATGGTGCTTGCACTTTGAACAAGTAAGAAACGATGAAGAGATGAGAATATATTGATTCTTTGACATTGAGATTTAGATTAGATCCACAGATTGCGAAAATCACTCTGCAAGAATCTCGATTGCGTGAGAAGAGAAGGGACAATGAAATCAGTAACTATCCATGTTGTTAACAAAGAACTCCCCAACGTTTGACGATGAATAGCTATGTCTCCTTATCTGATTCAATGAAGATTTTGTCTTTGTTGACCCCCAACAATTTTTTTTTGTTGAAGATTATGGCCCCGTTCATTTCGCAAAAAATATGGTGCTTTTGAAAAATATTTTTCAGGTTGTCATCTTCTAGAAAAATGTAATTATTTTTTTGGTATTTAGATGAAAACTGAAAATGAAGTAGAAAATATTTTCCGTTGTTTAGTAGGGAAAATATTGTCCTCTATACACTCTTTTTCAATAATTTTGTTATTATTTTATTTTGTAAAATTTATTTTTAATTATTTATTGTTTTTTAAAAAATCGATTCTTAATAAATCCTAACTTTCCCAATTCCCTCTATTTGTCTTCCTTGAGTAGAAGCTATGGCCTATATTCATCTATCCATGCATTTTGTCATGGAAAGACAACTTCTTTTTTTCTTTTAGAAAAGTTTTTTTCGTCAGTTCTTCTTTTAGGAAGGTTGATTGGGTAAAATTAAGCAAATTGACTGGTTCTATTGGACAGAATCACACCGCTTGATTGGTCCGATTCTCTATTCTAGGCCCGGCCAGTCCGGTCTCTAGTCCTAGAAATTAAGAACCAGTCCTCTCGATCTAATTCTTGGCTTTACCTTGGAATTAGACCGGACCAGGAATCAATCACCCCTAGACAAGAGGACTCCAACAATGTTAGAGTAAATAAAAAAACTGAGCTGACTGCAAGTTTTCTTACACTACATAGAAGCAACCTGTTCTAATAGCCATGTATCCAAAGTAGTCAATCTAACCTCCTTACAAAGAAAATAAGCAAGCCCATCATCAGATATCATGCAGTAGTCGGACGGAAGAGATGATTAGGACAAGAATACGTAACAATAGCTTGACCATGAAAATCTCTGTATGTGTCCAGAGCTTGAGGTTGCAGTACGATGCTGCTGCCTCTGGCAGCTTGCAGTATATCCACGTTCAAGCTCCACGTGAAAAGACAAGGGTTTAAGGAGAATCAAAGATGAAAAAAATGCCGTATCCTAATCGTAATTTTCCTATTTTAAATGGACTCCTAGATGTATCAAGATCTGGATATCAGTAGCATTGGTTCATATCCTGAAGGATTGCTACTTAATACAAGATATTTGACATGTGGAGGAAAAACCACTCAATCTTGAACCTTGAAAGACATGCACCAGCACTTCAACAGCAATGTCCACAATGCATACAGGAATCGTGTGATAGAAAAACCTTGTGAGAAAGGGGTTAGACTGGGATGCCCATGTCATGTACGGTCTTCGTTGTCTCATGTAAATTATGTCCTACCACATTTTAGTAAACTGTTCTTGTCCTCTGGTTCTTTGCTAATAAGTTTTGGATGTCAGTTGGATGTTTATATAACAAAAAGAAAAGTGTGGGATATATTGACTTTAGGAGTGTCTAGACTGACTTATTTGGTGTCCATGGTTCTATCTTTCCGGCAAAGCCCACTAGGGAGATTCATCTCCCTGCTATGAAGGATCTTGGGCATACCAAATGAGGACACATGGCCGGGAGTAACTGCATTGCCAGATTTTAAGTCTGCCTTTCCATAAGTGGTCTCCGAAGGTTAATTGGCTCAACATTTATGCTGAACATTTGATAACATTGTTATTCGATCATGATAACGTCTTCTCAAAATACATATATTGAAACATCGTTTCTGTTCTTTCAGAATCTCCAGGATGTGGTTCCAGCTCTCGATTTAGCTAGAATCGATCTTCTATCTGTAAGTTGCAACCCTATACGCTTGTCCTTTGTGCACCTCATATTTGAACTGTGCAATGTGAAGCCAAATTTCTAGAAGTTTGTTTTGTATGTAGATCAACATCTAACAATCATCTATAGAAATTATTTCTTATGACTTCCTCGCTTAGGAATAAGGAAGAGTATAATTGATATAATTGATATTACAAAATCAGAAACGTGGCGTCCACATTAGTGGTGGGCCTACGTGGGGCCGAACTCCTCTCTCTCCCGTACCTGCTTTGTCCTCTCTGTCCTCTCTCTAGAGTAGCCCAACTCTGCTCTCGGGGGGACACGACGGTGGAGGCAGAGGCGGCATTGGCGTTGGCGTCGGCGTCCACAAGCAGAGGCGGAGGCAGGGAGTGCAATAGAGCAAGTGAGCAAGCAAAGGGCTCACACGGCCATGGGAATCACCTCGTGAGTCTATCTTCCTCGTCCTCCCATGGCAAGTGAGCAAGCAAAGGGCTTGGGGAATGCGATGGCGGGGCACTCGGGCACTCCCCGCCTTTGCCTCCGCCTCTGCCTCCCCGAGCCCCGCCCCTCCACCTTCGCTCGTGGACCCAGACGCCAATGCCGATGCCGCCTCTGCCTCTGCCGTCGTGTCCCCCCCCTGCTCACACGGCCATGGGAATCACCTCGTGAGTCTATCTTCCTCGTCCTCCCATGGCAAGTGAGCAAGCAAAGGGCTTGGGGAATGCGACGGCGGGGCACTCCCTGCCTTTGCCTCCGCCTCTGCCTCCCCGAGCCCCGCCCCTCCACCTTCGCTCGTGGACCCAGACGCCAATGCCGATGCCGCCTCTGCCTCTGCCGTCGTGTCCCCCCCACCGGTCGCCGCCCGAAGCAGATTCGAGGTCGAGCTGAGCTTCGAGGTCGAGCTGAGCTGTAGATCACTAGTCTAGGCCTCACTTGACCTTAGATCGAAAATCTGGGTCGCAAGTTCACTGGCTGAGCTTGATAATAGAGGACTGAAATGGCGGGGAGGTGTTGGACTAAGACATCAGTGGTGTGGTGGTGCTGGTGGAAGGGAACAAACGTCTGTTCTCATCCCCATCGGAGTCAAAGGGCAGAAGAAGAAAGAAATGAAGGAAAAAAGAAGAAAGGAGAGAGAGGACAGAGAGTACGGGAGACAGAGGAGAGAGGAGTTCGGCCTCGCATGGGCCCACTATCGACGTGGACGCCACGTGTTCGATTTTGAATGGTGAGCTGCACCATCTACGTGGAATATTTAACCTACCCAAAATTTTCTCTTACAACCACCAAGCCGTGACCTTTAAAAGAAAAGGGAAAAAGAATAGAAAAGTTGGGCGTCTTGTCACACAACAACAGTGGATGCTTGCTCTTCAAACTAAGTTGGGGTTTAGATAGAATCAAGAATCCAATTTCAGTAAAGCACTTTGAACATACATCACGATTGTCACTCTATGTTTTGTCGTGTCTCAATGATTTATTTGTTATTTATGCCTCGTTCCAACTTAGTATACTTTATAAACATATCATGTATCAAGCTTTGCCTTAAAAAACAGGGTTGTGTGCAAGACATGTTAATCCTGACTTTACCTATGAGCTAATTTAAAAACTTGAGTAGCAAACTTATGGCAAATATGCTATTAGCCATTAAGTTCCTTCTCAAATCATGAATTTAGATCATAGTGATCTTTAGAATATTAGAAATTCTGATGCACGAGATCTGAAAAGAGCAAGTGCAAAACATACTTTATGATTTTTCTCAATTATAGTGTTCGTTTAGGACCATCGTTCAAAACTAGAAGAGAATGTGAGTGTTTAGAAGATCATGTTAATAGTAGAGTACACAAGACACTTCTTATTTCACTTTGATTTTTACAATGAAGACTCATTGCTTATATAGGTAGATGATGATACAAATGACAAGAGTAGGTAGATTGGCTATACTCGGACACAATTATGAGAACATATTAACCATTTATGGGTTACAAACATAGGGAGTCCTAAAGAAATCTCGTGACAAATTATAAACGGTGATTTTGCACCTTGCACTACAGTAAATAGTAAGCTAGGTGAATAGTAAATAGTGAACAATGACCATTGTTATAGTGATTTCGTAATGGTTTCATTTGTCTCTTCCATCTTTAGCATTGTAGTCATAGTCTAAATGATGATTGCCTCTTCATCTATATCCAATGAACTGGAGCTTCCGTCTTTTTATCTTTTGAAAGCATGAATGAGAATCTCAATCTCTTTTGCCGACATGTTGGGTTGATGGGAGGAGCTAGCACCGAAAAGATCAGCCAGATGTCACTCAGACTTTTACTGCATCATCCTCCAAAGTATGGCGAATTCAAATTGGTACGCTTAGTGTCTAGTAAATGCAACTTTGGCCAAATATATTCTTGCAAGATATGAGAATTTGAATCGTGCGACGTGATGGGTGACAAGGGAAGAGCACGAATTGAATCGTGCGTGGACGCTCTTTCATTATTATCCTGAGGCCGGTTGTAAAATTTGATGATCAAGAGGCATATGTATCGTCATGTAAAAGTGATTAGCATTCAAAAGCTAAAAACTGATTAGTAATTGATCCAATCTTACCACGAAATTTGATGTCAATTCGTTACACACGAGACAATGAACAAGTTAGCAGCAGTTCACTATATTCAACAAAACTGTCATAAATCCAAAGTTTAAAGTGAAGCTTTTCTCATCTTGCGACTATTTTGAATTTATTTCCACGCATAACACGAAAAATCATTTCCCTTTTCTCTTTATCTTCCCGATAATATGCACGCTCTCTTTTTCGGCTTTTTGGGAGAAACGAATTGGGAGCCCGTAAGCCCAGGAGCACACTGATACGGTGGAGCCCGGAAAGCCCATCATCGTCAGATCTCCGCTGCTCATAGGCTAGATCACATCAGAGATGGCCCCTGGGGTCGGAGCTACGACCAGCCGGGCGGTGTTTGCAGACAAGAACGTGCGCGGCATATGCCAAGGCATCAGCGGTAAAGAACTCTGCGCCTTCCACACTGACCGGGCCATCGAGTATGGCACCAAGATGGTGAGCTTTTCTCTCTTCTGGCGGATGCTTTTTTGGCTGTAGGGATCGCTTTGCCCTTGTCATTTCTCGCTTTTGCTTTGGAACATTGGCTTCGCTTCATGTCCATGTTGCCCGTACTGGTAAATCTGTCCAGTTGCTTGATGGAGTTGCATTTTAGAGAATGATGGAGTCATTCACTGACTTTCTTTTAGTATGCGTTTGATACCAAATTCTGTTGTCAGATCAGATTCTCCACTATTAAATGCTAAATCCCATGCGGATTTGCTAGGTTGCGATAACATCCCATGTTTGTCTTTGAAGATAAGACTTCCTAAGTCATTAAAAAAATCTGCATATTCTGGGATTTATTAATTAAATCAATGAACATGAACTCTTCTTTCAAACCAAGATATACTCCCGGACTAGAATAATCACTTCAAGCTTTTATATTGATTATACATTTGTAACTCCTGATATCTGGAATAAGACGGTAAATTTATACTTTTGATTCAGGCTCGGCTACTCTCAAGAGCCAATCTTAGACACAGCCTCATTCTTACTTTCCATGTTTTACATTAGTAGTATATATGCATAAATTGTCTCCTGTACTTGGAACCCATCAGGGCAACTCCAAATCTGATCAATGCATTGCCAATTCTTGGATTCTTTTCCTAGTTTGGAAACTCTGGTTTGTATTTTTATTAATCAAGCTCTTATACCTTCACATCTAAATTTTGGTCGAAAACCAATTTACGTCTAATTTGGATTTGTCTGGATCATGTCCAATATTTGAGTGGCGCTATCTATCTTATCAGTACTCGTGAATTTGGAAATTTGTCGCTGAGTTCACTTTGTCATAATTTGATTTTTGTGGATTCTTATTTCCTCGAATGTGTTCACTAGAACAGTACTCGAATAAAGATCATCCAACCTAATTCCCTCCCTCCCATCTAGGGGTGATCGAGTCCAGGATGGGTAGGGTCCGCACTGACCCCCCGTGACTCCGACCCCTGTTATAACCGGTTCTTTTTTTATGGACCATGTACCCTACCTTGTTTTTATTGGACCATGTTTTGGACCCAACCCTATTTTTCCGGTCCGGAAACAAGGTCAACCCTATTTTCATTGGGACCTATTTTGCAACCATTCAATATTCTATATGGCTTCAAATTTTTCATTAATTAGCGAAAAAACAACAACGTAATTCTCCTAACATTATAAGACAAAACAAAAATCCTAAGAATGCATAAGCATTAGCAATAAATATGAATCTAATATTAGTCTCATTCCCACAAATACTTTGACCAAATGTGCTTACTTATGTGTATGCGACGAAACTTTTATTAAGATGATATCTTTATTGAGTTGGACTGAGAATTAGTGCTACAATAGTTAGTATCATTTGTCATGCAACTATAGTAATAATTGAAAGTGGGACCATTAAAAAAGAAAAATAATTTATGAGAACAGTTCTTTTTAACAATTCTTTCAAAACAATTATCTCTTAACTTGATTAAAAGAGAATCTTTCCTTTTTTAGCATTTCTTCAAAGACAAAGAAACTCAAAAGTATTATACAGAGAGGTGATTTTTTTTTTTTTAACAAGATAAAAACCGATTCCAAAACCGGTCCGGTTCTGGGTGGGTCTTTGCTTGGACTTTGTTCCCAAACCGATTTCAACCGGTTCCCAAAAACTAGAACCTGTACCCGGACCGGTTTAACCGGAAACCGGTTCCCAACCCTATTTTTCGGGTGATTCGGTCCGGGTTTCGGGTAAACCGGTCCGGTTGCACACCCCTACTCCCATATGTTGAAACCCACTTCTCTCCAGCAACTCCAGTATCTCCATGACTTGTTCCGACAGCAAGTCTGGCTCCAACAGATAAGTAGGTGATTTTAATAGATAAACAGCTGTCATATTTTTACCGGTAGCAGATTTATATCAGCAACAGAAGCAGCTGTCATATTTTTATCGGTAGCAGATTTATATCAGCAGCAGAAGCCATCCTTGAGCCTGGCGAGCAACCCAGTTTTTTTTTTTTTCCGGCACGCTCTTCAATCACTATCAAACCATCCACTTGTCACCAGCCGTTTTGGGATAGAGAACAAATGATTGAAACCGTGCGGTATAGGCCATTCATTTGGAATCGAGATCATGCGGCAACTTAGGCTCGATAGCAGATTTATACCGGCAGTAGAAGCCTAGCGACTTATTCCTGATAATCACGAGCATTGTTGCGTCAGGACAGCTCTCTTGTGCGTGTTATACTTCAGGGCTCTTCTTTTCCTCCGAGCGTCCTGACCCACCTCACTTGTTGCGCATTTCTGGTTGAGATTGGATGAAATGAGCCAACTTGCGGGAGTGAGGTGGTTGAATCAGCCCTCATTTCGGTATACGCATAGGCAGATGTGCTGAGAATTTGGTTATTTTCCCTCGAGTGCGAAGTGGGTTTGCGGTGGGTTTGCTATCAAATCCTTTTCCTGATATCGCCGGATTCGATTTCCGTAGCGTCAGTTTGAACCCCTTTTAATCCTCACAAAGAAAGTAATCGCCTTTGTCTCTATTGAATTGTTAGTGTTATTCAAATCGTTAAAGTGCCTAAACCAAGTCTTATTCCTATCGATTGATAAATGTTATTTTCTGATTTCAAATTAAGGGTTTCCGATGGAGTTTGTTTTAAAAAAAAAGTGTCATGTTATTTTCTTTTTTCTTAGTTTACTTATTTCAAATCAAGGGTTTCCAATTGTAGCGATGGAGCTTGTTTTTCAAACAAAAAGTGTTGCTTTTCAATTATGTTTGTTGGCCTAACATCATGAAGCAATTCTTATTCAGATTATTGATCACTAAGCGAAAATTCTGCAATTCTTATTCAGATTATTAATCACTTGGCCTAGCCTTAAAGAAGCAATTCTCACTTAAGCGATGAGGAGAGAGAAAGTTTCTAAACAGAAGCTCTAAAACAGAAAATAAAACTTAGATTGTGAAATGGTTGAATGGTTATAATGATAGGGAGGCCCCTTCTTATACTTAAAACTCTTTGATTATAACCATTGATCGAGATTATATCCGACGAACGATATCATATCTCCTGACCCACCAACTAACAGTATTTATGCAAGAGAGTTCTAGATCTCGACACAATTACCATCTTACCCATTCCTAGGAGCTTTCCGGAAGCTCATGGACAAATTCAGGCATTCTTCTTCGATCTTGACCAAGGGAATCTCCTGGACAAATTCAGGCAGTCTTCTTCGATCTTGCACAGTACCTTGATCATGGAAACCTTGAGTCCATGACACGTACAAGCTCTTAAAAGCAGCTTCTCTAAGTGCCCTTCTAAAAGTAATAGCATTTTTTTGAATTGTGAAAACACAACTGATTTTTTTTTTTTTTTATCTTATCTGTTCACTCGATCTATGCTGTGTTCCCCTACCACAGTCACAACTCCAGTAGATAAATTGCTATCAAGATCACAATCTTTACATCCTAGTAGATAAATTGCTATCAAGATCACAATCTTTACATCCTAATTATGCTTGATCCTGTGCACTCGATCCGTGGCTTGTTCCCTAATCGCAGGTACACCATGGCTCGGCAAAAGTACAGCGGGAGTGCCAAAAGTTGGCACAAATGGACACTTAAGTGCCAAAAGTTATAAAAGGTACACTTAAGTGCCACTTTTTAAAAAAATGAATCACTTAAGTGCCAAGTCGCCGGAACTCCGCCGGAAATCTTACGTGGCAATTTTTTATTAATTTTCTTGCCTACGTGGCTCGCCGGAAACTGAATCGGCCAAAAATCAGCCAAAACGACGTCGTTTTGGGCGACGTGGATTTTAAAAATTATTAATTATAAAATATTAAATAATTATAAAATATATTTTATTATAAAATCGATTTTATTTATAAAAAAGGGGGAAAGAGGGGATCGGCGAGGGCTGTGCAGCCCTCACCGCCGCCGCCGTCGCCGCCCCCACCTCGCCGGGAAGGGCCGGCGACCCCGGCCGACCCTCGGCCACCGTCGCCGGCCCTTCCCGGCGAGGTGGGCGGCGAGGGCGGCGGCGGCGAGGGCTGCACAGCCCTCGCCGATCCCCTCTTCCCCTCCTTTTTTTTTTTTTTTTAAATAAAATCGATTTTAATTTTTAAAAATCTGACGTGGATATTTTTATAAAAAAATTGCCACATGGATTTTTATTTTGAAAAAAATGCCACGTGGATTTTTTATTTTAAAAAAAAATGCTCCGTCAGCAAATTAAGTCGTCGAAAAATTGACACGTGGCAATTTGGCCGGAATTTTTCGCCGTTGGCACTTAAGTGATCCCTTTTGCTCCGATTTTAGCACTTAAGTGTACCTTTTGTAACTTTTGGCACTTAAGTGACTTTGTGCCAACTTTTGGCACTCAGGAGGTCCGCACCTCCCATGGCTCCAACAGATAAATAGTTGGTTCTAGCAAATAGATAAACAGTTGATGCAGCCATCACATTTAGATCGGTAGCGGATTTATACTAACAGCAAAAATCTAATTTAAGACTGGCGACACAACATAGTGGATCTTTGTTTAGGCAAATTTTTATTCGAATAGTTGAAGTGCCTAAGCCAAGTATTATTCAAATCGATCGTTGTTATTTTCTTTTTCTTTTCTTTTTTCTATTTGATTTCAAATTATGGGTTTTCGATTGAACAACCTGTTATAATAGGAAAGCCTTATTTATAGCGTTATGTTTTGAAATTAATTCATTAAATTGATGATGCAACTTATTTTCAAATTAGGGATATTCGATTGCGGCAATAGAGCTTGTTTTTCAAACAAAACATATTTTTTTTCAATTCAATTCTCTTTGTTGGCTTAACCTTAGGAAGCAATTCTTATTCAGATCGATCTCTTAAGAGATCGAGGGGAGAGAAAGTCTTGAAAGAGAATAAAACTTAGATTGTGAAATTGTTTGATGGTTACAATGAGGGGAGACACCTTTTTATACTTAAGTCTCTCCGATTACAACTATTGATGGAAATTACATCTGGCGAACAAGATCATATCCCCCAACCTACCAACTAACACATTAATGTCGAGAGAGTTCTAGACCTTCACGCAATTATGTTCCTGGAAACCTTCTGGAAGCTCTTGGACAAATTCAAACATTTTCTTCAATCTTAGACGGTCCCTTGGTCATAAAAACCTCAGGTTTGTGACACATGCAAGATCTTAAAACTAGTACCCATTTCTCTCGGTAATCTATTATTAACAACTTCTTTCCAACTCCTTTCATTGTAAAGGAAAGAAAAAGGAATAGGATATTCTCGATTTACGACTTCTCTCAAATATCAAACAAGAGAAAGAAACAAACATAAAATTATTCATAGATCTTTACGATATGTTCCCTATGGTAACTGGGTTCATGAATTACGGCCAACAAACAGTACGAGCTGCAAGGTACATTGGTCAAGGGTTCATGATTACCTTATCCCACACCAATCGTTTACCTGTAACTATTCAATATCCTTATGAAAAATTAATTACATCCGGGCCGCGGAAATCGTCTTTTTTTTTCTTTAATTTCTTTTATAAAAAAAAAAGATGAAATGGGCTTTTATTTCAACTTTAGCATAATTTATATATTCGGAATAAATCCAGAATTTAATTGAATAGATGTATCTAGGGAAAATTCACTTTGAAGCGACTATTCCCTAGATACCTAAGTTGTGATATTTTATTTCACAATTGAATCAATTTAAAAAAGACCTAAAGTTAGGGATTTCTCAATAGGTAATGTTGCTCCAATACCCAACCAAAGGGCCACTACGGTACCAATCAAAAAGACAGTTGTCGCTACTGGACGACGAAATGGATTTTGAAATTTATTAACATTCTCCAAAAAGAGTGACCTTCTAGAAGTAATAGCATTCTTTTGAATTGTGAAAGCACAACTGATTTTTTTTATGCAAAGAGAAATTTAAAAGGAGCGGAAACTTTGGTAGAAGGACAATTTTTCACTTTGCTGCTTTCGGATGATTCCGGTGGAGATGAGAATAGATCGGACTCAATCAGAGGACCGAGACAAAGAGGGCACTACCTTTGCGAGTTCTGCAGGGTCTTGAGAATGCAGACTCGGCAATAGATGTGAGCACAGTCGGTAATTATGAGATTCATACATGGAAAAATGCATATCGCGCATATTGGGCAATCGATATCTTCACTATCTTGTAGCACAGCAACCAACTTCTTCAGCAACTCTGGATTATTAGATACATCTGCCCACATTGCAAAGACCACCAAAACCATAGTTGGTCATCCAAGGCAAACAATTGACATGCATCATAAATATGATAGTATCTGTGGCCCAGTAACTATAAGTTAGAAAATTCACTTGCATAGTTAATCAAAAGTAAAAATTCAAAGATATGACTTATTAAACAAAGTTTAAGTTCTGCAATCTCTTAGTGTTCGTCAAGCTCTACATAACAAAACACATCTTCAGATCCTATTCATAACTTCCCAAGACAAATTAAGATAGCAAGGCACATTTGCAGAGAAAGTGTGCCATACTAAGATTCCAATTGTTATACAAACCCATCATAAGAGGAGAAATAGTTTTATCCTACATAAGTTGATTGGTATGTGCCACATATCCAATTAATACTGTTGAATAAATACCGCTTGAAGTAATCTGACTTTGTATTTGAGTTGCAAACATGTGTCACGGAGCCAAGATTTCTGTGATCAATGGAGCGTTTATGATCGAGGAAGAACGACCAAAACGCCCTTAAAAGGATACAAGTGATTCCGGAACATTCCCAAGATGGATGATACTATAATTGTGCCATGGTCTAAAATATTCTCGGCATAAATACCGATAGATGGTAGGTGTGGCGATACGATCTCATCCGCCGGATCAAAACTCGATCAATGGTTATAATTCGAGAACCTCAAATATAAAAAGGGGTGCCTCGTGACAACAATCAGTGACAACAACACCACTGTGACAACAATCACACAACACTAGTATATTGGCAAACTTGTCTTACTACACAGTCAAACACAGTCAAATAATGTCCCAATCAGAAGACCATGGTCGGCAAGTCGGCAATACCTTCAATCTTGTTAGATTGTAGAAGCAATGTCACCTCTGTCGGGCACAAGGCCATGCTACTGGATATCTGTCTGAGTCTTAGAATTATACCAAGTACGGATCACAGACCAAGCACGGCAGTGTAATTACGCATCACAGTCCCTGCATTGATATTTTCCTCCACAGCAATCCTGGATTCTCGTTCCATATGATCATACGATTCAAGTTGTTCAGAAGAAAGTTCAACTTAACAAGTCTCTCTATTGTCTTTTGGCCCAATCCGATCAAAACCTCGTCCTTCCTCCGTAGAGAAAGGCTGGCCATGAGAACCTGAAATGGCAAAAATCACATTGTAATACCAAATATAGTGCATGTTTCACAAGAAAAATAATTAACAGTGACAAGTATTAGACACAAATTGTTACATAAGAAAAAAATAGGGATAAGTGCAATACACGTCCTAAAACTTGTCACAAATGTGCAATTAAGTTCTAAAACTTACAAAAAGTGCAATTAAATCCTAAAACTTGTCAAATTGATACAATCGAATCCTTAAGTTAACACCGTCAAATTTATTAACAGAAAAAGCTGACGTGGCTTTTTATTTTTATTTTTTAATGTCACATCAGCATTTTTAATTGTTATTTTATTCACTTTTATTTTAATTAGATTAAAAAAGTGGAAAAGAAAACCCAAAATTTTATTAAAAAATAATAACTAAAAAAAAAAAAAAAAAAAAACAGAGGGAGAAGGGCGGGGGCTTCGGCTACCGTCGCCTATCGCTGGAAGAGTCGGCGCCAACAACCCCGGGCGAGGGTGGCCGACCCTCGCTCGGAAGGGCGCCCAGATTTGGGCACGCCGACCCTCACGGAGGGCCGACGACCATCGCCCGCCCCTCGGCGAGGCGTCGCAGGCCCCAAGCGAGGGCCGACCGTCGCCAAGCCTAGGCGAGCCTCGTCGAGGGCCTGGCGACGGTCGTCGGCCCTCACCTGGGGCCGGCGAGGCCTTGCCCGAGGGGGGCGGGGCGATGGTTGCCGGCCCCCTGTGAGGGTCGACGTGCCCAGATCTGGGTGCCCTCGCACTCGCCGCGAGGGTTGCCGGCCCTCACCTGGTGCCAGTGAGGACTCCCCCTCGCCGGGCGATGGTCGTTGGCCCCGGCCCTTCCGGCGTGGGCAACGGCGGCATTGAAGAATTTTTTTAATTAATTCCACCACTTTTTTTTTTTAGTTTTGTTTTTTTTTTTTAATCTAATTTAAAAATAATTGAATAAAAAAAATCCATGTGGAAAATAAAAATTACTTTAAAATGCCACATGAAAAATAAAAATAAAAATAAAATGCCACGTCAGCTTTTTCCGTTAATAAATTTGACGGTGTTAATTTTAGGACTCAATTGTATCAATTTGACAAGTTTTAGGACTCAATTGCACTATTTGCAAGTTTTAGAACTCAATTGCACATTGATGACAAGTTTTAGGATTTATATTGCAGTTATCCCGAAAAAATATTACCCGCAGATGATTCAGTTGGCTGAGTGGACGCTGGATCAAGCTTTGTTAGTATGCTCTTTATGGAAAAGGGCACAAACCACAAAAATACCATTGAAGAGCACAAGTACAAGGAATTATTCTGAAAGGGGCTTCCAGTAACAGCCCACCTCCTCCCAGCAATTCAAGCTAGACGTGACGGGTCGACTCTGCTGGGCATTCACATTCTAAGTCACCTGCACCTCATCCAAGATGACTCTCCACCATTGTATTCTTCTCAGAGGAGATTCTTTCAGAGGTTGCTCAAGCACACAGCTGCTGCAGTCAAGAAGCGTGGACAAGAGTTTTGCGCTGGTCGGCTAGAATGTCGGGAAGAAGGTGAAGATTGAGGCATCCGAGGGGAGAAAAACTGTTCTTTTCGAGCACCGGAAACAGGGATTGGGCCTTTAATCAACAAGTTAGACTTTCATCCAATCCCAAGTGCGTGCGTCTTTGTGAGGGACGATGACTTTGAGGAAGTCGACAATGTTGGAAGACAAGTTGATGCTCACCTGCCAACAGGGAAGGAGGTGAGGAGCGTGGACGAGTGTTTCGCGCTGGTCGGCCATATTGTCAGGAAGAAGGCGAAGATGGAGCCCTTGGAGCCTCCGAGGAGTTCATAAAGACTGTTTAGCATCAGAAAGAGGGGTTGGGTTGGTTGGTTCCCAGGGACAATAGCGGGGAATTGCCTCCCTTTTGGGAGGAAACGTGTCACAAATATATCAACGTCTTGACCAACCACTGCCCGGATAAGAGGCCGGAGCCTCTGCGATGCCATATTTTTGTGAACCATATGGGATTGGGTAAAATTCTGACCATGCTTTCTTTGATTGCATTGGATAAATCGGTTCAATGGTATTGGTTAAATCTGAAGCCGCTAAGAGAAAGGGAAAGATGGGCGTTTCTCAGCCTTTTAAGAAGAGTAAAACTGGACCCAGTAGTTCTAGCAGCGTGACTCTAGATGATGATGAGACATGGGAGGGCACCAAATCCACCTTAGTTGTTTGCCTTCCATCCGCGTGGATCACTTGGATAATGCAGCTAGGCAAGCACACTAGTAAAATGGCATTGTATGGCTAGACGTAGGACAAGCGAGCTGAGGAGCTCAGAAAACATGACATTGTGCCAACCTCTGCAAGAATCTCTTCTGAAAACGATACAATGGTGGGGATTCATCTTGGATGAGGCGCATGTGATTAAGAATGTGAATGCCCAGCAGAGCGGAGCCGTCACTAACTTGAATGCTAGTTGGAAGTGGACTGTCACTGAAACCCCCTTCAGAATAATTCATTGGAAAATGAACTTGTTCTCTTTGACGGTATTTCGGTATTTTTGCGGTTTGTGCCCTTTTCCATAAAGAGCTACTGGCAAAGCTTGATCCAGCGTCCACTCAGCCAACTGACTGATGCAGTCCGTCTGTAGGTAATTTTCGGTGTTGATCTTACGTAACAATTTGTCCCTAATAGTTGGGACTGTTAATTTTTGTTCTTGTGTGAGGCATGCACATTCTGTGGTACTACAATGTCCTTTTCACCATTTCATTTTCGCATGGCCTCTTCTCTGCGGAGGACAAAGGACGAGTTTTTGATTGGATTGCCCCAAAAGACAATAGACTTGTTATGTCGAAGAACGTGAATTGTATAGCCATGTGAAACACCATCAGATATATCCAACGCAATTATAGAAAGCAGGGTCAGAGTTTTACCCAATCCCATCTGGTCCGCCTCACAGAGGCTCCAACCTCTTATCCGGTCAGAGGTTGGTCAAGAAGTTGATATACTTGAGACCCTTTTCCTCTCAAAATAGGGGCAGTTGCCCCACTATTCTCCCTGTGAACCAACTGAACTTTGGGCACAATGCGCTCAACGGAGATCAACTGAGAGTCCATTAGTAGGGCCAGTAGTAGGGCCAAGTGTGGCCAAGTGTGGCCAAGTGTGCTTGATGTAGCCGGTCCTGACTCCCCCAGTGTTGAGGACTTGGATGGCCATCTGGTCATGAAGGGCCTGTGGACAAGTGCCAATGTCTCGCCGACTCTGAAGATGCAGGGTAGTATTGGATTCCGACTACATCGGCCGTGATAAGCCAGGGAGGCGTGGGATCGTCAAGGCCCCATTGTAGATGGAGACCGAGAAGGTCTGTAGGTGTGGGTGGATGAGAGCGTCTTCAGAGCCGCGGAGACGGCGAGAGTCCTGCAGAGAATATATTAAATTTTGTTAAATTGAATTTGTTGGGAAAAGATTTTTCATTCTTGAAAAAGTTTCCTAAATTGTATAAAGGTTGGGCACATTTTCTTTAAATCTTGTATGGTGGAAGACGCCTACAATCCTTGTTGAAGTTGCACGCGGTGGGGGATCCAGGGTCAAAGTTGTTGACTCTGGACATGATATAAAGTTGCATGCGTTTCCTTGACGAGGGCTGCACGAGAAGGAGAAGCCGCACAGGAGCTACGTACGAAGAAGGGGGAAAAAATAATTTCAAGAAGGCAATGTTCTTGAATAAATTTCCCAATATCGAAGTTTTCCCTCTTATAGGCAATGACTTCAACACTAATTTTGTCCTATCTGTAGCCCTACAACACCTCCGGATGACAAGGTCATGTCATCAGCGATGTTGGACTGTTACTTTTGCTAACCAGGCCAGGAGTGGATGGCGGTGACCTCCCCCACGGATCATAATTCTGATGTCATACACTACAAGGGGTGCTTCATTGCTGTTAATTGTGACGGATAACATATTGAGGTTCGACTCGGATGGACCAATTCTGTTTGAGGCTCAAGAAGTTTTTGAGATGCCGCAAAAACTCCTTAAATACAAGCAAGAGTATCCCTCAGGACCTCTATTGTGTCTGGTTCAATTGTATTTGTCGCAATCAGCTACAGGATCCCTATCGTTTGCGTCACAACAGGAACAACAAAGACCTACCAGATCCATTCAGTTTCATGTTTTCAAGATCGGTCTGGACACTCAAAACATGCACAGAAGAGTTTAAGGGAACAAGTCCCTCTTCTTGGGGTACAATTCTTCCTTCTCTTTGGAGGTCAATGAAAAGCACCACATTAGGCCAAATTGTATATACTTTACTGGTGATTGTCTCTCATGGTTCCCATTTATTGAAGATGGAGTTGGATTGCTCTCACCAGACGGGGTCACTATGGACACTGGTCGGCCTAGTGGCTTGCCAAAACCATCATTAGTAGAAACAATCAGGAGTCATTTATTGATGACATTAGAGTGGAGTACCAGATTGAAAGTAAAAACACGGATGATGGATTGGCAACAGCAAATATTGTTGATTAACATTGTTTATAGTCAGACTGGTCATATACTTAATCAATGTTATATGCTAATAACAGCATAACTTACAAATTGCTCTCTACCTTATATGAGCATCAGCAACAGGTAGTCTCTTTGCTCTCCTCTGCTATAATTCCATCTTGGCATGGGGGATGAAACATGCTCTCTCCATTAGCTGAACTTATAGGGTCACAACAGATGCTCAAAAACCCAAAAGCTTCACCTCTTCATTGTCCCCACTTACAAGAAACGCAAACCGCACTTACAGAAATGGCAATGCACAGATGCTGTCAGAAATTTTATCCTTGAACTGAGGAATAGTGAGTTAACGCTGGATGCTTCTTTGGCAGACCTAGAATGTTCTCAAAAAGAGGAGTGCAAAGCATAAGATCTCCATGTACATGAAAGTCAATTGCTTTGTCTTATATACCTATTTTCTACTATTTATTAGGAATAAGACAGTCAATTGCATCTATCTAGCATTTGCCTGTTGTCCATTTCTTAATAAAACAAATGAGGGGAAAATGCAACAGAACAGATAATGTAGATATCTTTGCAAAATCCCTTCATTTAGTTAACACATTACAAGGAAATAACGAACGAAGGAACTTACCTAAAGGAAATACCTCTCATTCCTTGGCATGCTCATTTTAAGTGTATAACCTATATCAATTGTGCATATACCCAATCACACCAATGCATGCCAAATCCTGCACATTGATGAGAATAGGATCTCAGCTCTCAAACCAGCAGTAAAGTCAAGCAACATATACACAAGAATACTGATTATCGTAAGAAAAAGATTAAAGAGGAATTCAGATAATGAGTCCTCTTTATTACTTGGTTCACAAGAGGATACAAGGCAAACAAACAAATTGTTTCGCTGTATGATAACCACTAAACTGCGGCTAAGGACTTCACTTTCATGGCACTCACCACTCGACATAACAGGTTAATTACCAAAGTAAGTCGATCAAGCATAATGATTTGCAAGGAATAACAAACCCGTAAATGAAACAGATCATTTTGGTTACTCCATGTTAACTTGGTACTTATAACTCCACAGCAATCTTCAAGTGATATCTGCAGCAGCTAGTTTCTGTCGAAGCCTTTCAACTCGATCCTGTGGAAAAAGGAAAAAGAAAAGGTAAGACAAAGCAGAGAGAAGAATCAAAAGTTGTTACTGCATCCCATCAGAAATCTCAAAAGTACTCCACGAAATGAAAAATTGCAGCAGTACACATAGATAAATTTTTAATAATGGATTAAAGAAGTTTCCATCACTTTAGCCACTTTAAAGAAGAAACTTATCCTCATATTTCAAAATTGAAAGAAGTAAACCTTCATAAGCTTCCCCTCAGCTTTGTGGTTTGAACTAAAGATATTAAAAGTCACCAACAAAGGTTCAAGGCACGGTGATTAGTGAGACTAGTGAAAGAAAGATAAATGAGAAGAAAGAAGTGAATCTTCCATTAGAACTGTCATAGATACCCACCAAAATTAGCTAAAAGTGCACCTTCACCTCATAACAACAATGAAAAACATGCTTTCTTTGACAATCTGTCAATTAAAGGCTATCTTTTGCAGATATATCAATGCTCAAAACTAAATATTTGCACCTACACAAGGATCCCTACAGACATGCTGACAATAATTATTTCTTTATGTAAAACAGAATTTGATAAAACACATCAAAATAAAACAAAAAGGTTTTCCACTTTAAATAAGCATTCAGCGACCTTTAACCTGAATTTTCAGGAACTTATTGCCAAAATTATAAATACAGCTTTTACAAGTATGTTTCAATTTGATGTGTTCATGTCAACAGAAAATTGTCAAAGGACACACGCATAGTCATAAAACTATCACAAGTACTCATATCATAATGATGATAGAATAGAAAAACTTCTAACAACTACAAGTCAAATCATCAAAGATGATCCTTTATAGCAGAAATACACACTTTAACTAGATGTCCACTCACAGCATACACTCTAAAGGAGAGCTTACAAAAATTTGACACTGATAAACTGACAATATGAGAAACCAGACTAACTGCACTTATCAAACTCAGGAAGTAAAAAGTACCTTGAATGATCTGGAACGACGAATGGAGGGATCTATCTGTAAGGACGTGGAATAGGACTTCTCAGCTTCATCAAACTGTTCCATTTCCATGAGGGCATCGCCCTGACATAAATAAGCCTGGAGGGAGTAAATAACATTCACTTTAGAAAAAATAACATGAGCCAAAATTCTCGCCAATACAAAGATCTCTCTCTCCCTCTCTATATCTGGTCCACACCACTTATGTAAGCATGTACCAAGGTCTCTATTATCTAAAACACAAAATTTGGTGATCTTAAGGTTATACATTGAAGGAGTATTCAATTTTAAAGAAAGAGAATTCTCTCGTTACTTAAGATCATAGGCAAGGTTCAATGGTAAAGGTTTAGGAAAATCTGAAGAAGAGATTGTTTTATGATTGCTCGAGATGCAGGTCAGAATAGACCCTTCCTACTTAACACAACATAGATATTAAAATCATGCAAGTGCATTAAATTATGTAAATCTTGTTATATAAACAGCACTTGCCCTGTCTCCTTCCCCTTTCCATCCTATCAGTGAAATCCGAAAGGGCTATAGGTTCAGTTTTCAGAATTGTTCCTGAGATCAACCTCCCAACTGACAAAAAGTCTAAATTGCGTGTACCCCTCATGGCAAATGATTTATCGTTAGAAAGATTAAGGTTACAATTCCTTAAGCCTTCAATTATATGTCAATCAATTTTTGTGAAGTAGAAAATCACTGACCTCAACATAGTGAGGAGCTAATTTCGAAGCTTCTTTTGCATCTTCAAGAGCCCCACTATAGTTGCACATTCCCAACCTCGCAACAGATCTGAACAAAACATAAACCTCTAAATTCATAAATCTTCAAGACCCCCACTATAGTTGCGCATTCCCAACCTTAAATAAACCTCTAATTCATAAATCTTCAAGAGCCCCACTATAGTTGCACATTCCCACCTTTTCAGCAGCAGCTTGATTTCCATAATCAAAATAAAATGTTAACATTAATCTCTAATTCATCCACAAAGACGCCACATTTAGTGCAAACTCATTCACACATCAGCAGAATCAACTCGAACACCTTGTCAACAACAGAGAAAGGGATAAAATTTTATCTTGCAATACTTATTACGTACTGGTGACAAATTTAGAAAGTTCACCATCAACTGTAGAAAGATGCAGAAACTGTTTCAACCTCAGATGAGAGGAACTGATGAACCAACCTGTCTTTGTACATCACATGGATCCCACCGTATCGCCTTATTCCTATAGCCTGCGTAACAAAGATATAATTTTCATGAATTGCCATTCCTCCATCTCCTTCATTGGATCAGCTACAGTCTATTCAATAATTTGAAAAAGCACCATCAGTGCACTCGCTCCCTAATCTCTATCAGCAAAATGCTCCAAAATAAGCAAAACCAACCTTCAATCACCAATTGACCCACAACATACGACCATTCCCACAAGACTGAGCACAAAAAACACCGAATCACAGCAAAACGCGAGTCAACTGGAACCTACCTGAGTCAGCACGATCTCGGCCTCGGAGAAATTCCCCCTCTCCAGCTCGCTCTCGGCCCTCTTCCTCAGCGCGAGCGCCTCCAGGCTCCTCAGCACCTCCTCCTCCTCGTCACAGAAGATCCGGGCGGCGCGCGCGGCGGTGCCGCAGTGGCTGACGATGACGCCCTCGGGCAGGAGGGCGAGGTTGGGGCCGGAGCCGCACCGGCCCAGGCAACCGCAGGACTTGACGGCGACACCGGGCGGGGCGAGGCCGGAGAGGGCCTCCAGGGTCTGGAACGAGCCCTGCCTGCGGCAGGTGCGGTTGGTGCAGACCCTGACCTCGGAGAGTTCCGACGAGGAGCCCGCCGCGCGCGACGCTGCGACGGCGGGGCGGCGCCGTTTGGGACAAGAGAGGGAGAATGCGCGGTTGAGGGGAGAGATTAAGGTGAGCTCCATCGTCTCCTCCGGCAGGCGACGGCGGCGGCGCGGCGGACTACCGTCGCTAACTGGCGTGAGTGAACGAACCGAGTCCGATCCTCGCGGAGACTTCCGGAAAAGATTAGAACAAGCCTCGCGATAGTCAACGCATTGTGCTAAAGCATATGCTGCTTGGTTGACCACTAGAGTGTCGACCATTTGGAAGAACAATTATACAATTTCTTTTTTGTCGAAAAAAAATCATGCAATTGACTTAATATTATTTTCGCAAATAATTTATAGAGACATGCATATAATCATAGGACGAAAATTGCCTCCCCCTATTTTCTAAAATAATAGGAAATGGTAATCAACCACTCTTTTTGGACAAAACTAAAAAATTCAACACTTATTGAAAAATATCATGTTAAGCATAGTTATCACGTACCACTTATGACTTGAAAATTCACGATTGGTGAGCTTGTAGACCCATCAATATGATTGTAGCGACAATTTTCTTTATACAAAGCATATAGTAATTAGGTAATGAATCACAAGTTATTTAGAGTTTTATCTAGGACTCGAGTCACACTCATGACATTGTCGAAGACATGTGACGTTTGTATATAGATCAACCGCCTTGGAGGTGACCGACTCTCATATGATTTAGCCATCCAATTATCCAATTGAATCAATGGAAGAATTTCCACGAAACTAAAAACAATGGAAGAAATGTTAGTTGATTCCTAATACTATTGCTAAAATCTTTATATAATCTCTTCGAATGATGGAGTGGAGTTCATGCATCAATTTTGATAGGGGCCAACACAAGCTCTTCTGTCGGCATTGATCCTGCGCACGTCGCAGCTTATTATCTCATATTAAGGTTAAAATCACACCTTGAATCTTTTCACACTAATTATTAGGCTCGCGAGCTGCGCGGGATTAAAGCTAAAGTTCATAAGCAAGAATAACTTGCATATAGAACTCAACAGACATGTCGATTATAAGATCGGACGACAGTCATGTTACCACATGCACACATGCCAATGCTAACCCACACATTCCTTAGGAAGCTCAGAAAACCTGAGCTTGTCCTCGCAATAATCGTAGACCAAGTACTTCTTGCGAACCCACTTGAGCTGGCGGCTCCGGTACCGGCCTAACTCTTTGAACGACGGCCTGTCCCACCAGTATCGCCCTAATTGCCCACATTTGGTCGCGATGTCTTCCATCTCCGGCGACAGCTCGCAGGCATCGATGTCGAAGGACCGGAACGAAGAGACGAAAGGCGCGTGGCTCCAGTTCGTCTTCACCCTTCCTCCTTGTGTAGCCCAATCGTCGGCATTCCACACCGAACCAAGGACTCGCATAGGCTGGTTCTTCGGATATGGCACGCCGTGTGATTCTTCCTTGTTCGCGAACACTCTTATAGGAATTCCATCGACCAGAAACCTATGTTGTTCGACAAGAATACCGGCGTAAGCAATGTGACAGGCCATGTCCATTTCCATACAAATTCAAACGTACAATTAGGAAGGAAAATCAAGGACGACGTACGCGATATAACGCCGGTTCCAGAACAAAGAGTATGTATGAAAATCCGTGGTAGGGTCGAACCAAAGACTGTGCCTTTGCTCTCTGTCTCCCGTGCCGTTGACATAAACATTGGTTTGTACAAGGTAAGGTTCTCCGGATTGGTTCCCCAGAAACTCAAAGTCGAGCTCATCGTGGTTGGGCCCGTCCGATGACATCTGCAGCGATTTCTCATCTGTCAGTTTTCACATATCGGAAGTCGGAAACACTAGATGATTGCAGATATAGAGTACAGATGGTTACAGACATAGAATGCCGTTACTGTTCCAGCTGAATCGCCTTGGACGAGCTTAATTTGTACACTTGTCAGTCCGAACAGGTACCTCTTCCTGGACCCGAACCCACAACCTACAGGAAGCAAAGGCGATTCATGATTCAAGAGTGGGATTATGGTAAAAATGGAGGTATGTTTAGGACTTCACGAGTTCAAAGTATCGATTTCAGTCAAGTTGGAACATGAATACAGTAACGCTCGAACTCAGTTTCTTCAGAGTCTAATAGCAGTTGGTTCTTTCTTGTGCATAGTTGGTCATTTCTTAATTCTATAATGCAGACACAACACAAAAACCAAGCTCCACGAGCTCTATACGTATCGTTCTTATTCCGTGTCAGCTCTGAAGATCAAAGTTTGTTTTGGAGCTGGAAATGGTATTTAGACCATTAGCGTCTACTCATGAATCATCGTCTGAAAGTTTTGAGTATGAAAAATGGGACTAGACCAAGACTCTTTGAGAGGAATAATGAGCTGAGAGTTATAGGGAAAGAGCTAGCCTTTACCAGAAGAAGAATCAAGAGTCAACTTCGTTTGGTCCCCTACACAGACGAAGTGCTCAGGAGCCCAATTGGGCTGAAAGAGCTCATCGAAGCCGTCACAACCGGCTACCCTTGGAACCACATGAGAACTCCATAACCACAACATCATCGTCAAGGCGATCAGGAACACAAAGAAGGCCGCTGCTTGGAGATCACCATCTGAGTTCTTGGATGCGACAAGCCAAATTTCAAGAACCAGCAGTGAAGGGGC
Organism: Corymbia maculata; assembly: GCA_014182735.1. Lineage (NCBI taxonomy): Eukaryota > Viridiplantae > Streptophyta > Magnoliopsida > Myrtales > Myrtaceae > Corymbia > Corymbia maculata. Next base: position 6,097,018 of record CM024689.1, on the reverse strand, counting down.
TCGTGCAACAACGCCCGTGAAGAGCAGTCTCTGAACATCAGTGTCTTTTATTTTGTACATCATCATGGGACCCGAGTGGGGTCTGACCATTGATGAAGTGGAGTCCAGCCAAAGCATAGGCAAGTTGAAATGGATTCCCGAGGCCACGTCGGATAGCCACTAACTTGAGGAATGCCCATTATTCTCCCAGGTATCAAAGTGAAATGGATCGGCAGAAACATAAAGCTTTGCTTTATGAGCTGTTGATTCTCGCTTCACCTTCACCTCAACACACATTCAGAAGCAGATTCACCTCTTTCGCAGCCAGAGCAGAATCAAATCTTGGTGAATACCAGCAAATCATACCCTGTAAAGAAGCCATGTAATTTCCAACTCTTGCTACGTTCCATTATCTGTTCTTCCGAATAACAGGGAGGAGCATATCAGGTTCACGCATTCTGATTCTGGAAGTAAGATCATGGTGCAGATGCCACTTTTCACAGATGTCGGCGAAAAACTTTGCATGTCCCAGAAGTCAAACTCGTCTCGTACAGAGATAAGGTAGAGCACTTGCAAGAGTCCAAGTCCTCAAGACTTATTCAAGTTAGACATTTCAACAAAAGGGGAAAAGGATCTGTACAATGTTAATGGGCCGGTGCCTTGTTATTTATTTATTTTTTTGGACGGTGCATTATCAAAGAGAAAAATAACTCTTCTAATTCAGTAGACGTTGATCAACTTGGTTGTGGATTACATTGCTTCCGCATAAAGTTTAGCACAAGCTTAGCTCAAAATATTAACAATTCCCATATGCGTCTCTTCGCAAAACAACAAACCAAACAGAGTATGCTAAAACAAACTCATACTGGAGAATGCTCTGCATATATAAAGGAGAAAATGGGTTGTCGTCAACTTCACCTGATGGCCACATTGGCACGAGGCATCCAATGAAAGGCAAAGCAAAGCAAGAATATTCCTGATTTGAGGCCCTTTCTGGACCATCATTAGTGGGTACCTCCTCAACTACCCATTTGGAAATTAGCCTCAACAAATTCTCAACCAGTGTACATATATGTCCCAATCTTGGGAACCTCTACAATCTCAACGTAGAATAACAAGCATCCTAATAAATCAAACTCATTATTGACCGTAAAAGGGAAACCACATGGTGTGATTTTGTTCCAATGAGGTTCTCAAACAACTAGTGCAAATCTCAAAGTAGAATAACAAGCATCCTAATAAATCAAACTCATTATTGACCGTAAAAGGGAAACCACACGGTGTGATTTTGTTCCAATGAGGTTCTCAAACAACTAGTGCAAATCGGGTAAGCTCATGACCCCTGAAATTCCAAAGCACCTCTGCAAAAGCTTAAGTGAATAAAGATAAAAGGAGAGTAGCTTTGAACTAGAGTTTTCAGTAACTTAGCTAATTAGTGTGTCACAGGATCATGAGATGACAATCACAGAACACTTCTTCAAAATGTGAAAGTAAGAAGGGCAAAGAGAATAAGGCAAAATTTTAAACACCACGAAATATATATGGAATGGCACAAAATCCATGTAGAGTCTTTAAGATTTGTGACCCTCCTCCGCAGCAGCCTCAAAAGTCTCCCCGGGAACAAGTTCAGGGACCTCATCATCATCGTCCTCCTGTGTTGCAGTTGCGCCCGCAGCGGCAGCTGCACCAGGTGACTGCTTCTGGAACTGTTCGGCCAGCTTCCTTAGGTTGTCCAAGTTATCTGGCCCTAATTGGTTGATTATTCCTGGGAGGATATCTTGCAATTCTGGAAGGAACATGACAAAAGACAATTCATGTGATTAGGAATTGAAAATTTCAAAGACACTGGAGTGCCCATGCACATAATTCTGCAGACAAAAATATGAAGCACCAGGCACATATGCACAATTGGACATCTCTGTCCAAAGTATCCATCAAAATATCCTAGATTTCTCCAGGCATCAATGATAAACTTAGACAAGTGAGATTACCCAAAAGCATTAAATGAGTAGAGTTAGCCCTAGATATCATACTCCCAGTAGTTTGAAATTAAATAGAAATATTTTAGACACACGGAATATGAAGCTCAAGACAATGTCTTTAGGAACAAACAACCATAGATGCAGGGCACTTTATACTATTCTTGGTTCTCAAAAAAAAAAAAAAGCACAAAATAAGCCTCTAGAAATTGTTCACAAAAAAAAAGAAAAGAAAAGAAAAGAAAATTGATACATACTCTTGGTCTGAGGAGCACCGCTAACAACCCATGTATTGGCTGCAATAGAGGCTTGAACTGGTCCACAAACAGAAACAATATTAACATGACTGAGTGCATCAAAGCGATAGACCAGGCAATTTTTTTAGAAAGTAGGTTAACCTTTGGGATTTACAAATTGGATGACAACATCATCCTTGAAAATGTTTACTTCCTCAATTGCAGGAATAGCATTAACTCCAATCCTTTTCAGGGTGCTTTGGAGCCTTTTGTCATCCGTGGTAGTTGTCTTGTGCACGGCCTTCTTCTTTCTGCAATAGAATGCAAAAGAAATTTTAAAAATGCATGTTGCAGGAAACAACAACTTGCAGGTCCAACCAGATGCAAGCACTAAAGGTTAAATAAAGTAGAATCAGATAATCTCTCTGAGTTGAACATGCAAGAAACAAAGCAAGTGGTCCTAATTAATGGAGAAACATAATTTTTTTTTTTTTTTATAATTTTAATATGAACAATGCAAAGCCATAAGATATGCACCTCAGCCCACACAAAGCACCATCAACATCATTCTTAATTATCAATGATTTATCTCTTTTGACATTTAATTTTGAGATCACAGAAAATATGGCCAGGACAAATGAAGCAACATTGGCAGGCCTATGTTTTATGAGTCAAAATAATCCTTGAATCTAAACTTGTAGCTCTACAGGTCACAGATATGAAAGTAGAACAAACTCCATACCTTCTCATGGTACCCTTTCCACCAGTGCGGACTGAACCCGCCATCTTCATAAGCTTCTCTACGTTCATCTGTGCACAAAAGTGTTGAATGTAAGTATGCCACAAGACCGCAGGCAACAGAACTCAGAAGAACAACTCGAGCATAAATATTCACTTTGAAACTTGTTACAAAGTTGCTAGCTCTCATGGGGTACCAACTGTCACACCTGCCTACTCCCTATATCGGACCTATACTTTTCTACCCTGCTTTTTGATACAGATCAGAAAGCACAGCCTTTATGCCCATTACTAAAATCTATATTGCCAAACATAAGAGATAGAATAATCATGAATTCATGAACGGAAAACTACATCTAGCACCAGATAATGCAGAAAGTTCACACGTTCGAGAATCTCAGCTCAAAATCTTGTGAGGAAAACATGACCTCCACTATCGACTGGAAAACAGTCAAGAAGCTAGCTTCACTTCTTTAAGCGAATAGATTAATTAAACTGTCCCTAGATAAACCAGACTCCCACAGCAACATCGGAGGGAACCCATTTTCCAGCAACTCTCCCTCTCCATGACACAAGATCGAGGAACAACAACAGAACCCAAAACTGCTCCAAGGAAACATCTCAAGCGACAGAGAACCGAAACTCATAAGCAAACCAATGAACTCCAGGACAGCAATGCAAACAAACCCCAGCTCAAATGCCACAACCTCAAGCGCAAAACACGCCACATCAAAAGCAACACTCCAACCAAGTAAATCCCCATGACAACAGCCACCAACATCGAATCGAAAGCAAACAGTAACATTGAAGAATCGCAAATTGCCAACTCCACTGCAGCAGCCTTAAACCCTAAAAAGGCTCACTCCCAAGCGACCCGAAATGAAGAAACTATCGAGCGCGAGGCGAGATCGGAAGAGTGCGGAATCGGGGCAAAGGCCGTACCTTTACTCGACTGTTGAGCTCGAATCGATTTTGTCGGGCAAGGGTTTTAGGAGGAGGAGGAGGCGGAGAAGAAGATAAGAGAGTGCTCGCCCTCCCTACCAGACGGCGCCCCCAAAATTATAGCCCGTCCGCTCTCTCTCTGAGGTTTTCCAATGGACGATGCATGATAATCAGAAGACTATGATCAGACGGCAGGCGAGGCTCGACGTGACACGTGTCTAGATCGTGGCGTGCAGCTCTCCAGGTGGGGAACAAAAATTTTTGCCGTACCTGGTGAAAACCACATGGGCCCGGCCCAAAAGGATTGATCCAGATTTTTATGGGCCAGCGCGTCTCGGCCCGATTTCTCCCTGATCCGGCCCACGGTTCCACCTGCCGCCAACGGACCCGCGAGGGCGCGTCGACGGAGAGAGGAAGCAACATCATCCTCTTCGCAGGGACTGACGATGAGATAAAGCATGAGCCTCACTGGTTCGTTCGCCGCGGCTCTTCTCCACGACGTCGCCGTAGCTCCTACGTTCGTTCGCCTCCCGAGACTTAGGACCTCCGCCGGCGGTGAGAATGGCGGCGACAAGCCCGTCTTCCGTTTCGGGAGACCGCGGATTCGCGCGTATGCGGCTTCGGCCGGCCGTGGAAGAGCTTCGGTTGCTGTCGCCTCGCCGCTCGGACGGCGGAAGGAAGGCTGTTCGAGCGCGACGCGTGGCTGCGCGGCGCTTTCTCCTGGAAGTGGCTCGGATTTACGGCAAGTCTCCGCAGGAGATTTCGTAGTCGTGAATTTCTACCGCTTCGTGCGCGTTGAAAATCCGGAGGAGGAGGTCGCGAAGCACCTCGCGTTCTTGGAGGTAATCTTTTCTGGTTCGCTGGCTCTGGAGCGTTCGTGCTTCACGATTGGATTCGCAACATGCTGCGATAGGTTGTTTCGAGTTTTGACGGTGCAATGAATCAGGTGCTTACTCCGATGTTGCGTGCGTGTGTGTAGGATCTCGATATTCACGGTCGGATATACCTCAATGAGCAAGGGATTAATGCGCAGGTACTCCTCTAGTTTGGTCCATTTGGTTGGCATTTTTGTTTACGAAGCCTCTTTGCTTCTGTAAGTAGCGCTGTCTTTAGTTTCGTGTTCCTTTTGAGAGCTCGTTAGAAGTCCGTCACCCAATGGTGAAACTTACTACGGCTTTCATGTTCAAGATGGTAAAGCAAAGGGCGGTGTTCTTGAAAGTCGGAACTTATCAGTATAGCCGTCGTGGTTTTTTGGTTTGCTGCCATCTCTGAGGCTATTGGCAATCGGAGAATGCTTTATTGTATCTCAAAATTGTAGCCACAATATGCCAAGAACTCCTATGCAGGATACCACTTTAAAATGCCTTTCTTTTTCTATATTCTGATCAATTACATCTATGGCGACATGTAAGGGTTGTTCCATGTACATACATTACCTGAGGCATGAACTGATGATAAGTGGAAATAGTTCTCTGAGGGTAAACCTTTATCTTATTTTGTGAATGAAAGGCTTGATACGCATTATTGCTGAAGTAAAGTAGTCTCTGGAATACAAGTCCATATTCACTGCGTTGAGTAGAGTAATTGGTTATTGTTCTTATTTCTTATTCAGTTCTCCCTTATGCTTCACCATCATACAGTACAGTGGGCCACTGGCAGATGCTCGCTCGTATTTCGAATGGTTGAGAGAAGATGATAGATTCTCTGATATCTTAGTTCAGATCTCTCCTGCTCTAAGTGGGCATGCATTCCCAAAACTGAAAGTGCAATTTAAGCCCTTGGTACAGGTGAGCTGTTTCTCAAAACCTTTCTATTTTTTCTGCTTTATCTATCTGAGTAAGCTTTCTGTTGTTTCTCTCTTTGATTGAAGATTTCCAATTTAATTGTTCCATTTGCATGTACCTGCATTGACGGGTAGATTATGCGGTTTGGGCTATTTTCTTCACAGGTGGATGGAGGTATTGCACATCTTCCTTTGCTCAACCCATCCATGAGAGCAACACCTTTAGAACCTTCTGAATGGAAGAAACGAGTTGAAGCACTGAGTAGAAGCTGTGATGCATTCAGTGGGAATGTCAATTCAGACTGCATTATACTGGATCTAAGAAATGGTACCTGCTTTTGTGTTAAATTTGTGTGGATTGAGTGGCATATAATTTATGCCCAATCACTTATGAAGCTCAATCATAATTGATATTGCTCATTAGCTCAAAAGAACCATATGAAATAGGGAAAGAGTGGGGAAACAGAGGAACCCAATTGTTCAAGTGACCTCTTGACCAATCCTGAAAACGTATATCTCATCATTATTTGTGGCAAGCCTGTGTTCGTGGTTTTCTTGGTCTTGTACTTCAGAGCAATGACATCATATCTACATTTTTAAGCAGGCTATGAGTGGGATATTGGCCATTTCCATGGGGCTCAGCGTCCTGAAGTGGACTGTTTTAGGAGCACTTCATTCGGTCTATCTGAGACAGAGGTATGATTGAATTCATTCTGCTCAGGTACTTTTGTGTCTCATGTGCTGAACATGTTATCAGTTAGCATTATTTAAAATTGCTGGAATTACCGTCATCAAAAAATGTTCTATGGATAATCTGTACATGCAGTTTACATCATGTGTCAAAGTATTAAACATGACATCTGAAATTAGGCAAATGTGATCAAAAGATTATAATCTTTATGACAGTTTTCTCAATTTCCATGTGATATTCTTTGGTGGCTTTTACTGTTGGATACAGTACAGGGACATGTCCCAGCTGCTACAATCTTTATTTAAAAGACCGTCTATTATGTCTAGTGTAGAAATAGTCTGTAGGACTTTGTAATCTTTCAAGCCATCACTTGATTTCAACACCTAAGCTTTTCAAGTATGTGTGCATGTTTGCACAGGTGCATCAGTTAGAGCAGGCAAAGTTTGGCATAACCTGATAATATACTCCGAATGAGACATGATCGAAGTAGGAACATAGAAAATGTCCAGATCTGACGAAATACCAGCACAGATTGATTCCTTTTCCTAATAAGTAAACTTTAAATACCAACTGATACAATAGTGAGACACAGCTGTGATAAGTTGAGACCAATTGTCAGCCCTAATATTTTTTGCTTGCTACTTGTGCCATGCCAATGTTGACCTACAACACATAATTTTATAACTGCATAATGATTTGTATGAAGAGGCATGTTTATGTGGATACTACTGATAGAATGTCGCAATGTTTACTCATTCTGATGAACGGTTTGTCTAAAGTGTTTGGATATTAAATACGAAAGTTTATGCTATTCGCACACTTATTTGACCACTAGAGCTTATATGTCAAAAATCGATTGTATTTCAGGCCTATAGGTAACTTCAGTTATTTCAGTTTGTTATTCTCTTGCATCCAGGTCAATAATTCAGATCCCCTAGCAGATGTTGATAAAGAGAAAACAGATGTTCTTATGTACTGTACTGGCGGTATCCGCTGTGATGTGTATTCTACCATTTTAAGGTATTAAAATGATCCCTGTAATCATCTTTCTTGTTATGACATTTTTGTTTCCATATTAAGATGGTCCCACCATCTTGTTAAGTCCAGTGCCCCAGTGGATTCGTCTTAATGTGTGGGCCTTTGTACATAGCATTGATTGTCTAATTGGGAACGGGGTACTTTATTTCTGCTATCCACTGCTCATGAAAGCTGGCAATATCAGCAGTTGGAAATCTCAAAGATACTCCAGCATAGTTATCCATTGAAAGTGGGAAAACTATTAAATATGTTTGTTTATGCTTGATAAACCAAAACAGAAAAGCACTGGAAAACAATGACTAGTTTGTATCGGTCAAGACTTTCATATCTCAGATTTAAAATATGTTTGATTTGAATTACTATGTCACTTTATATGTCCCTTGACATAGTGATTTAGGAACTCTAATTGGGTTCTTAGGACTCATTGGAAGTCTCATATTATATTGGATGATGTCCTGCATAGATTTTCTTATAAACCTGCCTCGCCAATCCAACTTGCATTCCTAAAACATTGAACTTACATGTGAACTAGGTGAGAAGCTCATACATGCAGTCACGCACACTCTACCGCCGCCTGCAAAATGTTAATTTACTTGTTCACGGTGCAGAAAAAAGGGCTTTAAGAAGTTGTACACTTTAAAGGGAGGTGTCTCTCACTATCTTGAGAATGAAGGTCCAGTGGAATGGATTGGCAACTTGTTTGTGTTTGACTCACGTCTCTCTTTACCTCCGGCTTCCTACAACCCTAGATCCACGGCACAAACATGTGACCTGCAGCATGCTATTAAGAAGGAAAAATTCGCAAAATGCTATCTGTGCGGTTCAGTAGTTCAAGAGTTGAGACATCGGAATTGTGCAAATCTTGATTGCAACCTGCTTTTTCTGTGAGTACTTGTTGTCCTTCCTTTCTTTCTGATCTATCTACTACAGTTTTGCTCTCAGTGCTTGTTGGTCAATTTATGGATGGTTCTCAGATTCTACAGTACTCTGTTGTATTGCTGGAAATAACAAAGCTATTTGAGGAAGTTATCTCTCCTAAAAAGATTCATTCATAAAAGGAGAGTTATTTTACCTGAAGCTTTGTCGTGCTTGTTGATTAACCTTAGTAGCACAAACTGTTGGTCGTATTTTTATGCCAGGCCTTAAATATGACCACCTATTCAGTGCTTACACCTGGTTCTCTTTCTAGATATGCTTTCAAGTAGATGTGTTTCAAGTTGAGTCAGCAGTGGTGAATGAAGTTGGCTGAGTTGGAGCTTTGGGTCTCTTGATAGAATTACAGATTGGTTATCATTTCTCTTGGCATCTAATAACACTAACTTTTAGTGTTTATGGTAGCACATGAATTAATTTGTCTGGGGAGTTAAACTCCAATGACTGGGTAAATAATACTAGTGCAATATGGTCTAACACTCGATTGTTTGATGATAGACAAAACATGACTAGGTTATGCAATTTTGTATTTCAAAGATATTATATGATATGTTGAATGTCAACTAGGCTGAATCTGGTGATCTGAATTCTTGATAAATGCTTTTCACGTTGTTCTTTCATAAAATTTTCAGATGTTGTTCAGACTGTGTGAGCAGTTTCAGAGGATGTTGCTGTTCAACTTGTATGACTGCTCCTCGACTTAGACCTGTTTTGCCTGGCCACCAGAGATACAAGAAATGGCATCTTTATAGAGATTTGGAAAAACAACCAAGTTGACATCTCAAGCTTCCCATGTGGTTATTCTGTGGAAAACCTTTGAGGCGACATATTTCTGCTTCTCTCTCATTTCTGCTTGAAGATTTGAGTACTGGGAGATCGTGATCTTGGAAAATACTCTGATAAGGCACTCCTTGATCTCATTGGGAACTGCTATTGAAAGTATCATGGAGGAGAGTCTGATAACTTTTCGGGGGTTCCATGGTAGTAAGTCACTTTGCCCCCTCTTTTTGGGCACGTTGTACTTGCTATATTGATAGCTTCAATTTTTTATATTGAAGGGACCCTGATTTGTTTCTTGGAGATAACATTATCAGATTCACTTTACAAGGTCATGGACTATGTATTGTCCTCATTGTGGATGATTTTACACATAACAAATCCATAGTGGAGAAGTATTCGACCTTCTAAGGTCAGTCACTGGCATTGACCTTAACTTTGTCAGATTTGAATGCCTGAGGAACACGTCTCTTTGAATCTTCTCTGCCCTTGCTTTTGAAAAATCAGCTTTAGTTTACTGTCCTGTGTCACTTGTGGAAAATAACCTGATAGTGTTTGGTTTCATGTCGGGGTGGGAAACTGTTAGTAAGATGGATTGAAAGGGTGACTTCGATGTCCTTGTGCTCTCCCGACCTGGGAACGTAACAGCTATATTGAATTGCTTTAAACTATCAGCTAAGACCACATTCTTGCACCAGCAAAAGTGCAGGCTTTTCTCAGATTTTGTGAGTCCCGGAAAATGCGTGCTTTGTGCGATTATGAGTGCAATTGGTTATTCTTTAACTTTTATCTGTTAAAAGAACGAAAGAATTGATCTGTTGAAGTTCGTTTTAGGCTCCCTACGCATATGTGGTGCTGTATCAGATGATTTAGAAGTGTAATTGGTTCCGATTCAAGAAACTGACAAAATCAGAGGACTTGAAAGCTGGATCGTTGGTGTCTGCTCGCGAGGATGGCGGCAGGTTTCTTTTGGTTTTTTTTTTTTTTTTTTTTTTCTATTAAAGATCTTATCAACAAGTATCTCGAGACACTATTTAATCATAGTTAACAAAAAAAAAAATTAATATATTAATTGTGCATAACACAAGAATATTAATGCTTCAAAATGACGAAGTTTCTTTTTGTTCGATCACCTTGCATTAGTATTGTTCATAAAACATTTTCATTTATGGTTATCGTGATTCTCGACTCTTCTTGGAGTCATTTGCATTCCAACATTGTCGATAGAGAGGCTTTGCCACACACAAAATCATTAGGCGCATCGCGTTGCTTCATTCAGGTTAGTCTCTATCAAATTAAAGTAATTAGGGATGTTTGGGTTCTAGGTGAGTCAATTCTCACCGTAGAATCTGACTGAACCAGATCAATTGGTCTCAATCTGACTCCCAAATTGGATCAAGACCGCTTGTACTTTTTTTTTCCTTCTTCTAATACATGCACGGATTTTACGATTTTTGCAAAACGAACGATCAGCAAATCCTAGCCATCAAATTATCCGACTCCCCTTGCCTCCTATTTGGGTCTGCCACTAGAGCCAAGATTTTATAACTCATCCTTTCAACCATGGTCCATTTCGTCGTCAGTTCAGCAAAATTTTCTTGTCAAATAATCAATGCCAAGAATACTGGTCAAAATATGGGACGACAGACCTGATTGATGGCTGCACCAAAAACCACAAATTCAAATTCCCCACCAGGAACGAGAAGAAGGCCTATTCTTACCGCAGAGATCATCGAGAAAGCCGGCCAACAATTTTATTTTAGTGCAGCCAGTTCCGCCAGTTCGGACCGGTAACCGGGTTGGAACGGACCGGTGCTCAGCACAAAGTAACTGTGGATTGACGAAAATAGTCAAGAGGTCCTAGCCATCATATTGGATTGGAACCATTCATCATATACTTGATTTGGAATCAGTCCATGTACAACAAACAAGCAAAGGGTGCAAAATAAAAGACTTCCTTTCAATTTCCCCCAACAACAGACAAAGTGAATTCAACATGGAACTGAAGACGCGAACCTGAAACCGTATGACGATATTCCTAAAGCAACGAAAAAAGACATGAAAAAGAAAAACTTTGCAAAACTCATCACATGTTTTCAAAATGAAGTAAAAATTCTGAATGTGCATACCCAAAATGGAGTGATCCTCTGTGTTAACCATTCTGCTTATGATGATGATGCGGCCGCTGTAAGGACCCCCTGAATATCAATGCCGGACAGAAAATATGTCAGCCGAGAATGGATTCAAGAAGTCGAACAAATAGAACATGCTTCGTTTAGTTTCACAATGTTTCTAATCGACGCGTAGCTTATAACGTACTTGCAATCTTGCGGGACGCTCCAGGACAGGGATGGATTCGCGTCAGGGAGCGACTTCACGTAGCGCCTCCAATCGTCAAGCAGAATGGTGAGGTCGTGGATCTTGTTGTCGAGGCCGACACAGCAGTTGGCGTGCATCGTGCAGACCAAATTCAAGTCCCTGCTCGCCTGGCAGAACCCCCCGAAATACGCCGTGTCTAGGAACTTCATCCGGAGCCCGATGTCGTCGATGAAAGGGTCCATCTTGATCTTGTTCAGCACGTCCTGGTCATGCTGCCCGGGATAATGTATTCTGGAGCGGTACCAGAATTTGTAAAACTCGACCGTCTTGTTGTTCGACTTCACGTAGTTGAACCCACCATTCGGCGCATTATTTCTATCCGACGGATTCCCACCGAAGAAATCGCAAGCAATTTGGAAATCCGCGTCGGTATAGAACCTCGGAAACGGATCACGAAGCCACATGATATCTGTGTCCTGTCAAAACCAACGACAGAAACAACTCGCATCTAACCAGGAAAGACCAGCAATGCTAAACAAGAGTAGAACTAACGTCTAGTTCCTCAATAAATTCAAATCCAAATTCAAATTCAAAACTTTCTTCCATACCGTGAAGACGAAGCTGTAACCCTTTTCAAGGACCTCTCTGAGGAAATCGATCCTCCTCCACATCATCTGCAGATAGTCGGCGGACATGAAGTCCGCCTCCCCGGAGAAGTCGGTGCCTTGGGTCAGGAGGGCATAGCAGTGCGGATGTATCTTCAAGCAACGGACGTAGGCCTTGTGGTCGAGCGCGACGATCACAAGATGGTCCAAGAGCTTGCGCGTCCCATTGCCGATCTGGAAGCTCTCGAGGAAGACATCGAATATGGAGCCCGGCTCCACCCACGCGTCGTTCAGGGTCGTCAATATAACCGTCTTGTCCTCCATGGACGCCTCCTTCAGGACTCTGTCCAAGTTGTTGAACGTGCTATTAACCTGAAAATTCTGCCTCATAAGCTCAATAAATCATACGTGAATCTGAACAATTATATGTTAACCATCAATCAAACTCGAGCTGGGTGAGATAAGTAATCAAGTCGAGCATGACTTATCTGTACTTAGGTCGGATATTCGCATTAGCCTTCTTGATTACTCAATCAAATTTTACTTATAAAATGAGAGAATAGGCATTGTACACATCGAAACCGTGACTAGCATAAATGGTCAGAAAGCATAAGCTGCTAATCAAATCAATTTGGACCACACACCCAATACATCATCATATAAAGCATGATGGTATACAGTAAGAAGATAAAATCACTTCACTTGATGATCTCACACGCAAGTGGGATTGTTGCAAGAAGACGTATCTAATTATCCCAAAAAAAATATATATATCTTCAAAGTTACATTAATTATTCTTGTAATATCAAGTAAAAGTTGGAAGCATTCAAGGATTTCAAGGATAAACAAAAGGGCTATCGATTTTCTCCTTTCCTCTTCCTTTTTTTAAATGATGAAGATGGGAGATCCGGCTCACACCAAGCATAAAGAGAATAATTTATCCTTTTGCTGACGGATAGACCGGCACGATTCGTGACGTGGAACAACGATTGAAAGAGACAACCTCGATTGATTTATCTATAACTTTTTTCTTTAAAAAAGAAATGTTTTATTGTAATTATATTCGATCTTAATGCCCTTATCGGCCAATGCGCATCATATGCTAAAACCACCAATGGGATTTGGTGAAATCACGTGCTTTGGCACTCAATCAGGAGCTGGAAGGCAAGTGGGCCACATGCCCTTAATAAATGAATCCATGAAAGTTTCAATTTCAAAAAAAAAAAAAAAAAAAAAGCCCATCGGCAGCCTAGGATAAATTCTAGTTTTCCAAGGTTTAGGTGGCGAAAAACCCAAAGAGAGAGGTTAAATTTCTCGCAACTTATTATAATTTTTTTCACCAATTAAATTGAAAAAGAATAGTCATGAACATATCTTTCAATGGCCTGCAATTGCCGTCGCCCCACGAGTTGGACCTCAGAAACATTAATTTGATTTTTTTCTTTTTCACCTTGGTTTTCTCTGTTGTCTTCTTTTGAATTGGACCTAAGCTTCTGCCATTTTTTCTTTTTTTTTGCTTTTCTTGATTTAGAATGTTCGTGGAATCTATAGTGGGGGCCAAGCTAGGCTCAAAATATTATGACTTTAATGCATCATTTATTTTTTTATTTCTTTTAATGGATAAAGTCTTTTATGGTGCCTTTTACCGGGGCAGGTACATCTAACCGACAGTTGCCGAAACCAATTTTTCACATTGGTCAAAGCAATACTATTCTGATCAAAACTATAGAAAATCAATTCATCTAGGATTGTACTTATTTCTACATTTTCGCCCTTTTATTGTAGGGGGGAATAATGCAATTAGGACATGATGGTGGGGACAGATTGCAAATGTGGAATTTTCTTTGTGGGTGCTGATTCGGCAGAGAAGGTCTTGGCTTAAAGAGAGTGGATAAAAAGAAGGGTTCTGATAAAGACACTCTTGCAAACACCCGATGCATTCTAACCACAAGATTAGCAGATGATGCATTTGAATCAGACGTTTAGCAAGAATTTGAGTGGAGTTCTAAGGCCCTGAACCAAAAAAAATCGAAATTTGATATTTGAAAGTGAAATTCCTCAGGCTATGCATGTCAATCACGTGGCAATTACCGTCTTGATGGGGGTGATATCAGAGACAGATTGAAAAGCATCTGGTTTTCTTGGAGGCTTCTTCGTTTGATCTGATGAATTTGTCTGTCCTAAACATCAAGCCTGTCTAAATTACACCTAGCCTGAGAAATTACGGAAAAGAATTTGACACGTCCCTAATGTGAAGAGAGACAGAGACAGAGACGGAGAGGGAGAGAGACTGCTGCAACTTTCACTGTAAAGAGATTTGACTTTCACGGCAAGACGGAAGCTTCCAGGGTAGAACGACGCCCGAGTTAAAACTCCCCAAGTTTTATTTGCCTTCATTTCATAACTTCCGAAGGGTCTACTGTTCTAACCTTGACGTCTCTGAAGAATTTTGCAGATATTCTTCAGAAAGACTGTTCATCTCCCCACCCCCACCCCCGGGCCCCCCGGGCGGGGGGGCGGCGGGGGGACAAGAGCAAAGACTGTATTTTTAATTCAATTGAGCTTGCAAAAGAGGAGGCAAGCAAGTAGGGCGCTTCAATCATCCCAATACTACATGTTAGCTATGAAATTCGAAATCAAATGTATCGAAGGATTGAGATTTGCTGTGTCCCGTGAAAACTATCAAACGGTGTCGGCCGAAAACGCACAGAATTCAGTAAGGACACAGACAAGAGGAGGAAGAGGAGGAGGAGTGCTTGTCCAAGAATCAGTTACCAACCTTAGAAACGGCGGGGCCGGGATAGGACCAAGAGGGCAAGAACCCCGCGAAAGGGTTGGCCGAGCCGTAGAGGAGCAAGCACGAGACCCCGAGTCCGGCGAACAGCAGCACGATCCTCAGATTGCGCAGGCCGAAGAAGCCGCTCCCGCTCGACTGTATCGACAGAGCGAACCCATCAGACGCCTGCTTCCCACCGCCGTTGCAGCTACCGTCGTGGCTATTCCCCCCGTTGATACTGATGACGCTGCTGCCGTTGGTACCGTTCGAAGCCGGCGATGAAGGATCGGTAGACTCGACCATTCTTGCCGGCGCTGACCCTTTTCTTGCGTCGATGAGGTCTGTAGTTGCTGTCTGCTCGCGCCCTCACTCAACGCCAACCTTCCATCTTCAGCCTCCTCGGTTTCTACTTCATCCCCAGAAGGCCAAAGGCCGGACAGTTCCTCTTATTTCTTGCTTGCTTGCTTCTCCTGACATAGCCAAGCTGCCCATTAATTTAATCCTCCTCTCCGACAAGTCCACGCAATGAGCTGTCCTCTTTTTATAATACTGGCCAACCTTAAGGTAAAGAACGATGCCCCTTCAAACTTAAGCATAGGAAAACTCGATGAGAGAGAGAGAGAAGGGGGAAGAAGGCGAGCGGACTTTTCCAAGTTTCGGTTGCTTGGCTCGATTGACGAACTGGGTTTTGTCGTATAAAGTGATCGACCGAGCTCGTGTGCCACGAGATCGGGACGTGAATTGAACGAAACAGAGGGACGATTCAGTTCCGCTTCCTCCGTTTCTTCAGGGCCTCTTCTCGTGTGCGCGTGTGGGTGTGCGGAGGGCTTTTCAGTCCATTCAACAGTGATGAGTTCTGACACGCAATGCTCAATCATATCCCAAGCCTAGAATTTGCCCTCCCCTTTCGTTTCTAGATACGATGGTGATTCGTCGACGACGACCGCCGGTATTGTCTTTTCTCCGGCCCGTTCTTGTAGGTTTAATCTCGTAAAAAAAAATACTTGACCTTTCATTTCTAGATATAAGTTAAGAAATAAGAATGCGAAACAGAGAGCAGAGGAACTTTAGTAGAATTGGATATATTATAATAAAGAGTACATCGGCTTGTTTACAAGATTTATGAAAAACTATGAAAATTAACACATATCAATTAAGATATGTATAATCAGATAAAATATCGAGTAACCTTGAAAGATATCAAAATCAAGTAGATTTCCTAAATATTTAAGATAGTACACCTATTTGAATAACACGCACCCTTTCATTTCTAGATCTAATTATTTCCTAGAATGCCACTGGCATTGTCTTTTTCTCTTGTTGTAGTCATCACAAGCCCATTTTTATAGGTCTAATTTCCTAAAACCCCCCTGCCCCTCTAGATAAGTAATGCTCCATCACATGACACCCTCGTATATCATATGCCCTTTCATTTCTAGACGCAACAATTCACTTAAAAAGACCATCAGCATTGCATTTTCTCCCATTGTAGTCATCACGAGCTCATCTTTAAGAGATTATTTCTCTAAAAAAGACCCAAATTTCAGGTCAAGTCCCAATTCTGTCATAAACTTTATTTGATCTCTCACAAAATCCCCAACTTTCACTCATGTCCCAAAATTTGCCCAGACTTCAAAAATCACCACTAA
The DNA here is from genome assembly GCA_014182735.1 of Corymbia maculata. Lineage (NCBI taxonomy): Eukaryota > Viridiplantae > Streptophyta > Magnoliopsida > Myrtales > Myrtaceae > Corymbia > Corymbia maculata. Next base: position 6,080,573 of record CM024689.1, on the reverse strand, counting down.
TTTATTCAAAATTATTAACATCAAAACCACTTAGAAGTTTATTGTCAGAACATGTGTTTTCATCAACACTCTCGTCTTATAAGGTATAATAGCAAACTCACCAAAAAAAAAAAATCAAAATAGAGTTGAAATTAGACCTAAAGTTAAGGGTTCTTTAGGGAATTAGCCCCATCTTTATATGTGGATGTATAGAAATTTTATCAATAGGATGATGTCTATCTTGATCGCCGGTTACATCACATGGATCATCATTTTCTCCTGTGAATTTCTAAATTTTTAAGGGTGATTTTATCTTTTTTTGATTCATTCTACTATAACTTTCAATTCGCTTTTAGACTTTTGCCTCGCTCCTTTGTAAAGCATAGGAGTCGAAATCTAATATTGAAATTGAACATCTTCACCTCCAACCTTATCCAAAAGATGGCAAGGGTGACTGTCGTTACTTGTGAGGAAAATGACGAAAATTCTTTCTTCCAACTAAGTAATGCACTAGTCCACCACGTCTAAGATGATCTGGAATTCAAGGGGCTTCATTTTTGGAATATCTAGCGCTTAGGTTCTAGACGTCTTCCCCACATGCATGCAATTATAGCGCTGAAGCGATGGTCATGAATCATCGGCCACTCAAATCGTCTCTAGTAATGTCAATGTCTTGTTCTAGAAAGCTCCTGCTTTTGAACTCTCGCATACCGTTCACCTTCTCTTTCTCCCCTCCGATATTTGGAAAAGAAAGAGAAAAAAGAAAGTTGATTGTGAAAGTCTCGATTGGGACCCGTAAAAATAAGGTGGACTCCGAGCTAAACCAAGAATATCCGTGGATATTCAGTTTCAATTATTGAAGAGGGAGGGGGGGGGGAAGGAATTCGAATTTTGATTTATTCCCAGAGAAAAGTTAGTGTGATTAGTAATTGTGAAATTTTATTTTATTTTATTCCTAAGCATATGTTAAAAGAATTTTGTGATGAATTGTTCCTGAAAAAAAATTCCAATATTAGAGAAGATAAAAGCGGTGCCTTAATATATGCATGTTTATGCATGGTCGGGTTTTTTGTGCATGCGTCGCCAATAGATTTATCGAGCATACACATACAGATATAAAGCGTTCTCATCCAACCCATCTTTTGATTTGTCATTCATAATTAGGGATGTTTGCCCACATTTGCAATTAATTAATTCTGCACATGGGTGATGTTTAGAATTTCACGTATAGAGATCATGTTTCATCCTATCATTATAATTACATGTATATGTAGTTAATTTTTGACGTGGATGATGTTTATAATTCTTGACCCACCAATCAGATCCGAAGAAAGCGAAAATGCAGTTGCTTGGACACACTGATTAGCCCAAGTGGACCATTAAAAGTGCCAGCCCAAACCTAGAGTAATCTGGACTTAATTGAATGATTTGTTTATGGAATGAAGATTGGCATTTACGAGTGGGCTTGGCTCCCTGGCCACTTAAATCCCATCACACGCCACCTTTCCTCTTCCCAAGTAGAGGAAAATTCCCTTACTCGCACTTGATTAGGATAGGCACGAGATCAACATCAGTCATTTCGCCTGTTCATCTGAGCGAAAAGGAGCAGGAGAAGGAAAAGGAAATTATTCGATGGTCTTGAACAAGGTTGAGAATTTGCGAGCAAGCAAAGTTAGTTAAACGGAGTTTTATTAGCACCCAACTTCACCCAACTCGGCTTGATTTGAAGATTAAAAGACTTGATGATCTCTTAATCGAATTCAAGTGGACTTGTTCTCAAGTATAGTCCAATTCCCTACTGCACTATCTAAAGTAAAAATCGAGCCAGAATCAAGCCAACAGCCATGTTTCCAAAGCATAATGGGAGGTATAGGTAATATCACAATTCATATTCCAATTGTTTCATATTATTCATGGATACTCTCGCATCAATTTTACTCATCAATGGAATGATAATCGACATCAGTAACATGAGTAGCACAAACACAAATTTATAAAATTCACTAGTAAAATTATATGCTAATACTAACAACTACATAGCTTCAGCACAACCCGATTTGATTCGTCTCCTGGACTCTTCTCTAAATGAGACTCAATTACTCATTAAGCTGGCTTAGTTATCAATATTCGCTCGAGTTACACATAAGCATGCTAGATATTGATTCAATCATGATCCTCAGATTGCGCAAGCCGAAGCGAACCCATCAGACGCCTGCTTCCCGCCGCCGTTGCAGCTACCGTCGTGGCTATTCCCCACGTTGATACTGATGACACTGCTGCCGTTGCTACCGTTCGAAGCCGTCGATGAAGGATCGGTAGACTCGACAATCGTTGCCGGCGCTGACACTTTTCTTGGGTCGATGAGGTCTGTCGTTGCTGTCTGCTCGCGCCCTCCCTCAACGCCAGCCTCCCATCTTCAGCCTCCTTGGTTTCTTCTTCATCCACAGTAGGCCACAGGTCGGACGGTTCCTCTCATTTCTTGCTTGCTTCTCCTGACGTAGCCAAGCTGCCCATTAATTTAATCCCCCTCTCCGACAGGTCCATGTAATGTGCTGTCCCTTTTTTAATAATAATACTGGCCATCCTTTAAGGAGAGTTAAAGAACGATGCCCTTCAAACTTGAACATAGGAAAACTCAATGAGAGAGCGAGGGGGGAAGAAGATGAGCAGACTTTTCCAAGTTTCGTTTGCTTGGCTCGATTTTTTTTATTTTTTTATTTTGGTCAGAGGTTGGCTCGATTGACAAAATGGGTTTTGTCGTGTAAAGTAATCGATCGAGCTCATGTGCGATGAGATCGGGACGTGAATTGAATTACAAAACAGAGGGACCTTTAGTTTTAGATATAATGAAGACAGCCGGCGTTGTCTTTTCTCCCGGCGAAGTCATCCGCCAAGCCTCTTTTTGAAGGTTTTAATTCCCTGAAAAAAAGAAAAAAAAACATTGAACTTTCATTTCTATATACATGAGGATCGATGGTATACCTCTTTGACTATCATGTGCCCTTTCAGTTTTTTAGATACAATAATGAAGTATATTTACAAAGATCAAACATTTCTTTTTAAAGAATATCATTAAGATATCACTAGCTATTAGAGATATTATTTAATATTTTGTGATTCTCTAAGATACCTAATTTCTTTTCTTATGAATATTGTTCAGGTGTAAATACTCTCATTTAATAACCTGTAAAGTTGGATCCAATTGAGTAAAGACGTAGTATTTATTAATTCTCTCTCCCTCTCTCTTGAATATCATAGAATATTTACAAACCGCTGGCATTGTGTTTTCTCCCGTGGTAGTCATTACAAGCTTGTTCTTATAGGCCTAATTCCCTTAAAAACTCTAAACTTCAAGTCATGTCCCAACTATGTCCACTCATTTCCTCTTTGTTAAAGTCAAGGTCCTGCTCTAGAAAGCACCTGCTTTCGAGCTCTCTCGATTGGATCCGCAACGTGCTGCGATAGGTTGTTTCGAGTTTTGATGGTGCAATGAATCAGGTGCTTACTCCGATGTTGCGTGCATGTGCAGGATCTCGATATTCACGGTCGGATATATCTCAATGAGGAAGGGATTAATGCGTATGTACTCGTTCAATTTGGTCCATTTGGTTTGCATTTTTGTTTACGTAGCCTCTTTGCTTCTGTAAGTAGCACTCTTTTAGTTTCGTGCTCCTTTTGAGAGCTCATTTGAAGTCTGTCACCTAATGGTGACACTTAAATACGGCTTTCATGTTCCATATGATAAAGCAAAGGATGGTGTTATCAAAAGTCTGAATTTCTCAATCCGGTTGTCATGTTGTCTTGGTTTGCCGCCATCTCTGAGGCTATTGACAATTAGAGAATGCTGTATCTTATCTCATAATCGTAGCCACAGTATTGTTGGAACCCAAAAAACTAAAAAAAAATGGCAACGTTTGGAAAGTTTTGCAATGAGGCACGAATGAATATTGAAGGAGAACAATAGAAATGGAAATGCTTTCTAGTGGATTCAGGGATGCGATTACAAGTCTGAACTCATCAACCTTTTAAAGAGATTGAGCATGTACGTAGTAGACGAACATTAAATGAGGAATAACCAAAAGTCTACAACAATAACAAAGAAAGTCTACAACAGAAAGAAAAGGAGCATAAAGCAAAGAGCAGTGTCTGCTAAACAAGTCTTCTACAACACAAACAGTACCCTTCGACAAGGCATGCATTAATGAAGGAGAGAAAAACTGGACGTAGAACCTTCTCTCCTTTCCTTTCTTTTCCAAAGCCATCTACAGTAGCATTTATGAGGAAAGAACAAAGGAGCTTCACTTTTGACTTTCGAATCCTCTTTGCAGAAGTTATTTGTTTTGTTCTTTCCATTTGTCTTCATGCAGCAAGACATGTGCAAATGAAGTAAGTCTTCAACAATCAATTTTATTTTATTCTAACAACCTCCCTTAAAATTGATCATTGAATTCAACAACATCGAGCATCATCTTTAATTTTTTGAACAATTCCTCCTTCATTGGTTTTGTCAAAATATCTGCAATTTGATCTTCTAATTTACAGAAATTTAGTTCAATATCACCATCTTTGACTCGCTCGCGAATATAGTGATATTTGATGTCGATGTGTTTACTCCTGCCATGTAAAACTAGATTCTTGGCTAATGCAATAGCTGACTTGTTGTCACACATTATTTTGATAGGACCTGTTTGCTCATGTTTCAATTCACACATCATCCTACGAAGCCATATTGTTTGACAAGCTGCCGAAGCTAATACCTTTTTTTCCTTCTAATACATGCATAGATTTTATGAAAGGGAATCCTAGCCATCAAATTATCCGACTTCCCTTGCCTCTAGTTATATCACTAATCCTTTCAACCATGGTGCTCAAACCCGCAGGATTTATAGGCCATTTCGTTGTCAATTCAGTAAAATTTTATTGTCCGATAATCAATGCCAGGAATGCTGGTCAAAAGTTCCTGACTTATGAGACGACTGACCTAATTGACCGCTGCACCAGAAGCCACAAACGCGAGTTCCCCACCAGGAATGAGTCACCGCAGAGATCATCGAGAAAGCCAGCCAACAATTTATTTTGGGGCAGCCAGCTCTGCCAGTCTGGACCGGTAACCGGGTTGGACCGGGACCGGTGCTCACCCCAAAGTAACTGTGGGTTGACGAAAATGGTCAAGAGGTCCTAGCCATCAGATTGGATTGGAACCATTCATCATAAACTTGATTTGGAATCAGTCCATGTACAACAAGCAAGCAAAAGGGGTTGCCAAAAAAAAGGACTTACTTTTCAATTTCCCCCAACGAAACTGAAACTGTGACATTTCCCAAAGCAATTAAAAAAAGACAAGGAATACATATTGCAAAACTTATCACATGTTTTCAAAATGATATAAGATAAGAATCCTAGCATGTGTATACCCAAAATGGAGTTATCCTCTATGTTAACCATGCTGCTTATGATGATGATGCGGCCGCCATAAGGACCCCCTGAATGTCAATGCCGGACAGAAAATATGTCAGCCGAGAATCGATTCAAGAAGTTGAACAGATAGAACGTGCTTCATTTAGTTCCACAATGTTTCTAATCGACGTGTAGCTTATAACGTACTTGCAGTCTTGTGGGACGCTCCAGGACAGGGACGGATTTGCGTTGGGGAGCGACTTCATGTATCTCCTCCAATCATCGAGCAGAATGGTGAGGTCGTGGATCTTGTTGTCGAGGCCGACGCAGCAGTTGGCATGCATCGTACAGACCAAATTCAAGTCCCTGCTCGGCTGGCAGAACCCACCAAAATACGCTGTGTTTAGGAACTTCATCCGGAGCCCGATGCCGTCGATGAAAGGATCCATCTTGATCTTATTCAGCACGTCCTGGTCATGCTGCCCGGGATAATGTATTCTGGAGTGGTACCAGAATTTGTAAAACTCGACCGTCTTGTTGTTCGACTTCACGTAGTTGAACCCACCGTTCGGCGAATTATTTCTATTGGACGGGTTTCCACGGAAGTTATCACAAGCAATTTGGAAATCCGCGTCGGTATAGAACCTCGGAAACGGATCGCGAAGCCACATGATATCTGTGTCCTGTCAAAACCAACGACAGAAACAACTCGCATCTAACCAGGAAAGACCAGCAATACTAAACGAGAGTAAAACTAACGTATAGTTCCTCAATAAATTCAAATTCAATTTTTTTTTCGATACCGTGAAGACAAAGCTGTAACCCTTTTCAAGGATTTCTCTGAGGAATTCGATCCTCCTCCACATCATCTGCAGATATCCGTCGGACATGAAGTTCGCCTCCCCAGAGAAGTCGATGCCTTGGGTCAGGAGGGCATAGCAGTGCGGATGTATCTTCAAGCAACGGACGTAGGCCTTGAGGTCGAGCGCGACGATCACTAGATGATCCAAGAGCTTGCGCGTCCCATTGCCAATCTGGAAGCTCTCGAGGAAGACGTCAAATATGGAGCCCGGCTCCGCCCACGCGTTGTTCAGGGTCGTCAATATCACAGTCTTGTCCTCCATGGATGCCTCCTTTAGGACTCTATCCAAGTTGTTCAACGCGCCATTAACCTGAAAATTCTGCAGTAAGCCTTATAAACTCAATAATTCACAACGATTATATGTTAACCATCAATCAAACACGAGCCGGATGAGATAAGTAATCAAGTCGAGCGCGACTAATCTGTGCTTAGGTCAGATATCTGTGTTACTTTTTCTCACCTTGGTTTTCTTTGTTGTCTTCTTTTGAATTGGACATAAGCTTCTTCTTCTTTTTCTTTTGTTTTTATTGCTTTGCTTTTCTTGATTTAGAACGTACGTGGAATCTACAGTGTGGGCCAAGCTGGGCTCAAAATCATATGACTTTAATGCATCATTTTTTTTTTTTTTAATGGATAGTCTTTTCCAGTCGTTTACCTAGGTAGGTTCTTCTAATCGTTTTTCACTTTGGTCAAACCAATACTATTCTAATCAAACTATAGAAAATCAATTGATCTGGGTTTGTACTTATTTCTGCATTTTTGCCTTTTGCTTTGTGGGTGCTGATTCGGCAGGGAAGGTCTTGGCTTAAAGAGAGTGGATAAAGAGATGGGTTTTGATAAAGACACTCTTGCAAACATCTAATGCATCCTAACCACAAGATTAGCAGATGATGCATTTGAATCGCAACGTTTAGCAAGAATTTGGGTGGAGTTAATTGAAAAGCATCTGGTTTTCTTGGAAGAGGAGGACTGCTTGCCCAAGAATCAGTTACCAACCCTAGAACCGGCGGGGCCAGGATAGGACCAAGAGGGCAAGAACGCTGCAAAAGGGTTGGCCGAACCGTAAAGGAGCAAGCACGAGACCCCGAGCCCGGCGAATAGCAGCACGATCGCCAGATTGCACAGGCCGAAGAAGCCACTCTCGCTCGACGGTATCGATGGAGCAAACTCATCAGATGCCTGCTTCCCACCGCTGTTGTAGCCTGGCATTGTCTTTTCTCGCGGCATTGTCATCGCAAGCCCCTTTTTGTAGGTTAAATTCCCTGAAAAAAAAAAAAAGTTGAACTTTCTTCTCTAGATACGTAATGATCTACCGTATACCTCATTGAATATCATGTGCCCTTTCATTTATAGACATAATGATGAAGTATATTTATGGAGAAATCTCCTTAATAAAGTATATCATTAAAGATATACTATATATTAGAGATTTAATATTTTGTGATTATCTAAAATAGCTAATTTCTTTTCTTATGAATATTGTTCAAGTATAATTACCCTCCTCTAATAACTTGTACAATTGGAGCCAATTGAGCATTTATCGATTCTTTCTCGCTCTCTCTTAAAGATCCTTAGCATAAAGCATTGTGTTTTCCTGTCATGGTGTTTCCTCCCGCTGTAGTCATTACAAGCTTATTCTTATAGGTCTACTTCCCTAAAAAACTCCAAACTTCAAGTCATGTCCTAATTATGCCCTAAACTTTCTTTTATCTCGTAAAAAATCATCAACTTTCACTCCAGTCACAAATTTGCCCATACATCCGGAAATCGCTACTTATTTACTCAAAATTATCGACATCAAACCCGTTAAAAGTTTTTTATCATAATATGCATTTTCATCAACACATTCACCTTGCAAGGAACATTAGCAACATTAGCAACATCACAAAAAAAGTTTGGAACAAAATCAAAACTGAATCTAAAGTTAAGGATTCTTTAGAGAATTTGCCCCATCTTTATATTGCCAGAAATTTATACATATAGAAATATTATCGATAGAATGATGTCTTTCTTAATCACCGGTTACATTGTACTTGATACGTTGATAGCTTTGATTTTTTATATTGAAGGGACCTGACTTGTTTCTTAGATATAACATTATCGGATTCACTTTATAAGGTCATGGACTAGGGGCGACCCATTTTGTAAGTCATGTTCTATCTTAATGAGTCGAAAATTGATCAAAATGTGTGACCCATTTTCAACCCATTTTTAACCTAACTGTAAAATGTATTTTTTTTTTTTGAGTCATCCTCAAGCTCGGTGAGTAGTGGTGACCTGCCAATGACCGCGATACTCAGCCGCTCAAGAAAGCATGCCTGAAACCAGAGTTGAAGATTAAATGTCCAAGGATTGTTTAGATCCTTCCTACACAAACTACAAAAAAAAAAGACTTTAAACGGTTCTCTTTTAAAATGACACGCAAAGACAAAGGTACAGGAAAATGGAAATTTTTGCATAAACTCCGTCATCACTCTTCCAAGCAATAAAGTAAAGACAGATGTTATGTCTACAACAAAAGGGAACATTTTGCTAAAAATTGTCCAAAGGCGAAGAAGAGCGGAAGCCACTTGATAGATAAAATTGCCAAAAGCACTAGAATCCAGCTTGATGACTCTGACATTGAGTCCGTCTTCTCCTTAAATGATCAACCTTTTGAGGATACTTTATGTGCTATCCAAATGTATAGCTTAGACTTAGCCTCAGATTCTAAGAATAATGTTTTCACCTTCTTCCCCGATTCTCCTAATGAAGTTCAGATCATTGAACCAGTCCATCACCCATACATTCCCATTCTATTCTCTTGTCCAAATATCACAAACCAATCCTTCTTGTGGCAAAGATTCTCCCGGAAGAATTTTGGAAATTATATATCAGGTATTTCAATTATACTTCTCGCGACACTTTTGCTATCAAGTATCGCAGCAAAGCAATATGGGTTAGGTCGGATATGGGTCGAGTATAGGTCACTTGATCTACATTACATGACCCATCCATTTGACAAGCCTATCATGGACTATGTATTGTCCTCATCATTGATGATTTTACATTATGAGTGCAACTGGTTATTCTTGAACTTTTATCTGTTAAAAGAACGAAAGAATTGATCCGTTACAATTTTTTTTAGGCTCCCTACGTAGGGATAAGTACACTAGGAGTGCCATAACTTTCGTACGGCGCTCACTTTGGTGCTAAAACTTTGTTTTCGCTCACTTGAATGCCACAAGTTTAAAAAAATGTTTACTTGAGTGCCAATTCTGACGTGGCCACCGGAAAAGCTGACGTGGCCGCCGGAAAAGCCGACTGGCGCGCGGTGAAAAGGCGATATTTTGAATATATTTTAATATATTTATTAATGTTTTTTTATTTTTTTTTGTTTTTTTTTTTTTTTGTTTTTTTGTTTTTTTTCTTTAAGGCCGATGAGGGTCACCGGTGGCCCTCGCCAGCCCTAAAAACAAAAAAAACAAAAAAAGCAAAAAAAAATCGAATTTTTTTAAAAAAGAGTAGAAACGGCGTCGTTTTGCCTGAAAAGTCCACGTCGGCGTCGAAATTTATTAAAAAAGAAAAGAAAAATCATTAAAAAATTCCACATATGCATTTTGGCACTTAACTGAAATATTTTTGGCTGGAAGTGACACTTAACTGAACAATTTTACTCCGATGTGGCACTTAAGTGAGCGAAAAAAAAGTTTTAGCACCAAAATGAGCGCCATACGAAAGTTATGATACTCCTAGTGTCCTAACCCCCCCTACGCATATATGGTGCTATATCATATAATTTGGAAGAGTAATTGGTTCCAATTCAAGAAACTGACAAAATCAGAGAACTTACAAACTGGACCGTTGATGTCTGCACCCTAGGATGGGAGCCAGTTTTTCTTTTACTATTTAGAATCTTGTCAACAAGTTTCCTTGGGTCACTATTTAGTCATAGTTAATTAAAAAAAAAAAAATTAATGCATTGATCACGCATAACATGACAAAATTAATACTTGAAAATGAGGAAATTTCTTTGCATCCAATCACTTAGCATATAATATTGTCGTGAAACATTTTCATTTACGGTTACAGAAATTTGTCGGCTCTTCTTGGAGTCATTTGCCTTCCAACACTGTTGATAAAGAGGCTTTGCCGCACACAACTTCATTAAGGTTAGCCCCGGTCAAAGGAAAGAAAATAGGAGTGTTCGGGTTCAACGTGGGAATCGACCCATCCTGACTAGACCAATTGGCCCTAGTCCGATTCCCGAGTTGGATCAGGGCCGGTTGTACCTTATTTTCCTTCTAATACATGCACAGATTTTATGAAAAGGAATCCTAGCCATCAAATTATCCGACTTCCCTTGCCTCCGGTTATATCACTAATCCTTTCAACTACGGTGCTCAAACCCGCAGGATTTATAGGCCATTTCGTTGTCAATTCAGTAAAATTTTATTGTCCAATAATCAATGCCAGGAATGCTGGTCAAAAGTTCCTGACTTTTGAGACGACAGACCTAATTGACCGCTGCACCAGAAGCCACAAACGCGAGTTCCCCACCAGGAACGAGTCACCGCAGAGATCGTCAAGAAAGCCAGCCAACAATTTATTTTGGGGCAGCCAGTTCTACCGGTCGGGACCAGTAACCGGGTTGGACCGGGACCGGTGCTCACCCCAAAGTAACTGTGGGCTGACGAAAATAGTCGAGGTCCTAGCCATCATATTGGATTGGAACCATTCATCATAAACTTGATTTGGAATTAGTCCATGTACAACAAGCAAGCAAAAGGGGTTGCAAAAAAAAAAAAAAAAAAATGGACTTACCTTTCAATTTACCCCAACGAAACTGAAACTGTATGACATTTCCCAAAGCAATTAAAAAAGACAAGGAATATTTATTGCAAAACTCATCACATGTTTTCAAAATGATATAAGATAAGAATCCTAGCATGTGCATACCTAAAACGGAGTTATCCTCTATGTTAAACATGATGCTTATGATGATGATGCGGCCGCCATAAGGACCCCCTGAATGTCAATGCCGGACAGAAATATGTCAGCCGAGAATCGATTCAAGAAGTTGAACAAATAGAACGTGCTTCGTTTAGTTCCACAATGTTTCTGATCGACATGTAGCTTATAACGTACTTGCAATCTTGCGGGACGCTCCAGGACAGGGACGGCTTCGCGTTAGGGAGTGACTTCATGTATCGCCTCCAATCATCGAGCAGAATGGTGAGGTCGTGGATCTTGTTGTCGAGGCCGACGCAGCAGTTGGCATGCATCGTGCAGACCAAATTCAAGTCCCTGCTCGGCTGGCAGAACCCACCAAAATACGCTGTGTTTAGGAACTTCATCCGGAGCCCGATGCCGTTGATGAAAGGGTCCATCTTGATCTTATTCAGCACGTCCTGGTCATGCTGCCCGGGATAATGTATTCTGGAGTGGTACCAGAATTTGTAAAACTCGACCGTCTTGTTGTTCGACTTCACGTAGTTGAACCCACCGTTCGGCGAATTATTTCTATTGGACGGGTTTCCACGGAAGTTATCACAAGCAATTTGGAAATCCGCGTCGGTATAGAACCTCAGAAACGGATCGCGAAGCCACATGATATCTGTGTCCTGTCAAAACCAACGACAGAAACAACTCGCATCTAACCAGGAAAGACCAGCAATACTAAACGAGAGTAAAACTAACATATAGTTCCTCAATAAATTCAAATTCAATTTTTTTTTCGATACCGTGAAGACGAAGCTGTAACCCTTTTCAAGGATTTCTCTGAGGAATTCGATCCTCCTCCACATCATCTGCAGATATTCGTCGGACATGAAGTTCGCCTCCCCAGAGAAGTCGATGCCTTGGGTCAGGAGGGCATAGCAGTGCGGATGTATCTTCAAGCAACGGATGTAGGCCTTGAGGTCGAGCGCGACGATCACAAGATGATCCAAGAGCTTGCGCGTCCCATTGCCAATCTGGAAGCTCTCGAGGAAGACGTCAAATATGGAGCCCGGCTCCGCCCACGCGTTGTTCAGGGTCGTCAATATCACCGTCTTGTCCTCCATGGACGCCTCCTTTAGGACTCTATCCAAGCTGTTCAACGCGCCATTAACCTGAAAATTCTGCAGTAAGCCTTATAAACTCAATAATTCACAACGATTATATGTTAACCATCAATCAAACACGAGCTGGATGAGATAAGTAATCAAGTCAAGCTCGACTAATCTGTGCTTAGGTCAGATATCTGTGTTACTTTTCTCACCTTGGTTTTCTTTGTTGTCTTCTTTTGAATTGGACATAAGCTGCTTCTTCTTTTTCTTTTGTTTTTATTGCTTTGCTTTTCTTGATTTAGAATGTATGTGGAATCTGCAGTGTGGGCCAAGCTGGGCTCACAATAATATGACTTTAATGCATCATTTATTTTTTTATTTCTTTTAATGGATAAAGTCTTTTATGGTGTCTTTTACCTAGGTAGCTTCATCTAATCGTTTTTCACTTTGGTCAAACCAATACTATTCTAATCAAACTATAGAAAATCAATTGATCTGGGTTTGTACTTATTTCTGCATTTTCGCCTTTTTCTTTGTGGGTGCTGATTCGGCAGGGAAGGTCTTGGCTTAAAGAGAGTGGATAAAAAGATAGGTTTTGATAAAGACACTCTTGCAAACATCTAATGCATCCTAACCACAAGATTAGCAGATGATGCATTTGAATCGCAACGTTTAGCAAGAATTTGGGTGGAGTTAATTGAAAAGCATCTGGTTTTCTTGGAAAGAGGACTGCTTGCCCAAGAATCAGTTACCAACCCTAGAACCGGCGGGGCCAGGATAGGACCAAGAGGGCAAGAACGCTGCAAAAGGGTTGGCCGAGCCGTAAAGGAGAAAGCACGAGACACCGAGCCCGGCGAACAGCAGCACGATCCTCAGATTGCGCAGGCTGAAGAAGCCACTCCTGCTCGACGGTATCGACGGAGCAAACTCATCAGATGCCTGCTTCCCACCGCTGCTGCAGCCTGGCATTGTCTTTTCTCGCGGCATAACCGTCGCAAGCCCCTTTTTGTAGGTTTTAATTTCCTGAAAAAAAAAAAAAAAAGGTTGAACTTTCATTTCTAAATATGTAATGATCCATCGTATACCTCTTTGAATATCATGTGCCCTTTCATTTATAGACATAATGATGAAGTGTATTATTTATGGAGAATTCTCCTTAATAAAGTATATCATTAAAGATATTACTATATATTAGAGATTTAATATTTTGTGATTATCTAAAACAGCTAATTTCTTTTCTTATGAATGTTGTTTAAGTATAAATACCCTCCTTTAATAACTTGTACAATTGGAGCCAACTGAGTAAAGATGTAGCATTTATTGATTCTCCCTCGCTCTCTTAAAGATCCCCAACGTAAAGCATTGTGTTTTCCCGAAATGGTGTTTTCTCCCGTTGCAGTCATTACAAGCTTATTCTTATAGGCCTACTTCCCTAAAACAACTCCAAACTTCAGGTCATGTCCTAATTATGTCCCAAACTTTCTTTTATCTCGTAAAAAATCCTCGACTTTCACTCCAATCACAAATTTGCCCACGCGTCCAAAAATCGCCACTAATTTACTCAAAATTATCAACATCAAAACTAGTTAAAAGTTTATTATTAGAATATAAATTTTCATCAACACATTCACCTTGTAAGGAACAGTAGCAACGTAACAAAAAAAGTTTGGAACAAATTCGAAATTAGATCTAAAATTAAGGGTTTTTAGAGAATTTGCCCCATCTTTATATTGCCGCATATTTATATGTATAGAAATTTTATCGATAGGACAACGTATATTTGATTGCCGGTTTACGTCACGTAGATCATCATTTTCTGCAATGAATTTCTAAATTTTTTAGGGCGACATTCGTTGCTTGCGAGGAAAATGACAGAAATTCTTTCTTCCAACCGAGTAATGCACTAGTCCGGCAGGTCTAAGATGATTTGGAATCCAAGGAGCTTCATTCTTGGAATATCTAGCCCTTGGGTTCTAGACGTCTTCCCCACGTGCATGCAATTATAGCGCTGAAGCGATGATCATGAATCATCATCAACCACTCATTTCCTCTTTGTTAATGTCAATGCCCTGTTCTAGAAAGCACCTGCTTTTGAACTCTAACGAATCGTTCTGTCTCTTTCCCTTCCAATATTTGGAAAAGAAAAAAAGAAAGAGAAAGAGAAAGAGAAAAAAGAAAATTGATTGTGAAAGTCTCGATTGGGACCTGTAAAAGCAACAGGGTGGACTCCGAGCCAAGCCAAAAGAATCCGTGGATAATTCAGTTTCAATTATTGAGGGGGGAAAAATTCGAATTTTGACTTATTCCCAGAGAAAAGTTAGTGTGATTAGTAATTGTGAAATTTTTTTAATTGATTCCTAAGCATATGTTAAAAGAAATTTTGTGATAAAATACTCCCGAAAAAACATTCCAATATTAGAGAAGATGAATAACGCCTTAATATGTGCATGGTCGGGTTTTTGCACATGCCTCGCCGATAGAATTATCAAGCATACACATAGAGATATAAAGTTTTCTCGTCCAACCCATCTTCTGATTTGTTAATCATAGTTAGGGACATTCGCCCACATTTACAATTAGTTAATTTTGCACGTGGCGATGTTTAAAATATCACGTATAGAGATCATGTTTCATCTTATCATTATAATTACATGTGTATGTCTATAAAAAGTTAATTTTGGACGTGGGTAATGTTTTTAACTCGTAACTCACCAATCAAATGGTCCGAAGAAAGCGAAAATGCAGTTAATTTGACACACTAACTAGCTCGAGTGGACCATTAAAAGTGCCGGCCCAAACCCGGAATGATATGGACTGAATTGAACGGTTTGTGGATGGAATGATGATTGGCATTCATGAGTGGACTTGGCTCCGTGGCCACTTTAATCCCATCACATACCACCTCTCCTCTTCCTCCCTTATTCGCACTTCATCAAGAGAGGCACAAGATCAATATCAGTCATTTCGCCGGTTCATTCGAGCGAAAAGGAGAAGGAGAAAGAAAAGGAATTATTCGACAATCTCAAACAAAGTTGAGAATTTGCAACAAGTCGAGCCCGATTCCCTATTACACTGTTTAAAGAAAAAGTCGAGCTAGACTCGAGCCAACAGCCATGTTTCCAAAGCACAATGGGAAGTACAGGTAATATCACGCAATTCATATTCCAATCGTTTCATATTTGCTCATAGCTCCTCTCGCATTAGTCTTATTCATCAATGGAATGATAATCAACGTCAGTAACGTGAGTGGCACAAACACAAATGTATTAAATTGACTAGTAAAATGATGTGCTAATATGCAAGTGGTCATTTAAGTTACTTAAACCAAATCACTTCGCAGCTTGAGCACGACTCGATTTGATTCATCTCCGGACTTCTCTAAACCGGACTCAACTACCCAATGGGCCGACTCAGTTATCAACATTCGCTCGAGTTACACATAAGCATGCCAAAATCAAACTCTTCGAGATTTTTCAATCACCACCAGTGAGTAAAGAGCCCGGAAACCAGTAAAATGTCTTTTTGCAGCAAGTAATAGTGCAAACTAACTCGTAACACCATCGCATCTATTACTCAGCCACAGCTCGGATAGGCCCGGCCTTTCTTTATATTCCCCCAAAGATTCGGGTAAATCTAAGTCGTGGCCCAGCAAAAGACAGTTTGCTTTTGAGCTAAACCAGCGAGCCTACCTTCTGATAAACAAATTAAGGGTCTTGAAATCATCACCAACTTTTTAGCATCCAAACCCTAGCTGGTAAAGAAAACCAAGTACAGGATTCATCATGACTATCAAGCAAATGCCTCAAACATTCCCACCGAAGTAGCAGACATTTACCTAAGTAACAAAGAACAAGAACCATGACAGGTTTAAAGTGCCACATAGTTTCGGTTCTACATAGTAGACATGCTGGGAGACTAATTCCACCTAATTGCATAAATGTTCAGAGAAGCTAACAGTAGAACATGACCCTCTTGACATTTTCTTTGATTGCAGGAAGGGGTTTCACAGTAGCACCTGCAGCTGGTCCACGTGTGCTCCTCAGTGCTGCACCCCCAGGACCTGCAGGCCCACGCCCACCACTGACACCACTCGTGGTTGAGCCACTATCTGATGTATCTCTATCCATGTAGAAGCGGGCTCGGAATGCTGCGAGATGGGCATAGTATGCAGGAGGAACTGTGGAAATTGAAGCAATTATCAGTTTAAACATCAAAGCAGATTTAATCTTGAGAGAGAGAGAGAGAGAGAGAGAGAGAGCCAACCAATGGACACAGAACGAGTGCACCTAGCATACCTGCAAAAACAGAATGCACATATACATGAGCCAAATTTTACTCATCATCTTTTGGTTGGAGTCACATTTCTATTTTTTTCCTTTAAGCCTGACTTTTAGCAATGGAGACAATAGAGTAATTTGCTTAAAGGCTGCATAATCAAACAATGACAAAAGACATACGTGTAGCAGAGCTTATTTGTTAGAGACTGCAGTCCATCAGCACTGAATTCATTTTCATCCCATAGTACATGATAATGAGCTGGACGACTTGTACCCTACATTAGCATATTGAACAAGTACATAATTAAAAAGCAAGGTTGCAAATATTTTAATCATTTTAAATACTTCACCCCTTCTGATCTCTGTGAGTGGGATAGGGATGAAGAAAGAGCAATTAATGTTTACCTTTATACCAGCATGACTGCAAAGGTAGAAGTCAAACTCAGTCGGATGGCAGATTTGTGAGTCTACAACAGTACCTGTCACAAGCAGAATGGTCATCAAAGAATTCATGATTAACATTACCAAATAAATTACTTTATAAGAAATGAATCTAAACGGATGATCTACCAGGCAATATATTTCCACTTTTGTCAACTGTTCTTTCGTCCTTATGGTCGTTTGCAAACAACCTTGTATGGTGCCGTTTTTGCACCACAACAAAAGTTACAGGAGGCTGATAATTTGGCTCTAAGTTGTTACAAGCCTGAAAAAGAAAGAGTGAGAGCATCTGAACAAAGAAACTGATAAAAGCACTCAAACAAGAGGAGTTTCGATCAGGCAAAGTAAGAAAAACTAGATGAGATGGTCCATCTAAGAATTCGTGATTTTCTGGGAGATAATGGCTAACCTTACGAATTGCATCAAGTTCGTGTAACAAAACTTGATAGAATTGTCCTTCACTGACACCATCCCTACAACTCATATTGGCACTATCAGGCACATATAGCAAATATTTCCTGGAAAGTAAACTAACTGACTCTGAAAATGTAAAGAATACCTGTAGAATATGATGCGCTGAGGTTTAAGTCCAGTTTCTCTCCTAAACGATATGAGTAGCTCCCTGAATCATTAGGAATGCGGGTTAATCTCTTAATACAATTTTACTAGGAGATATAGGGAAAAACCAACGGTAATTATTTAAAGCCAAATCAACTACCCTTCTTCCATCTTCACCTTCCCAAACTTTCCTATCGAGGTTAGTTCTGTTCTTCCTTCATTTTTATTTTTGGTTGGGGGAGAGGGGGATGAGAGAGAGATTATTCATACTTGATCATTCCACTGTCTACAGTCCCTCTCACAGGATCCTCCCGGGGTTTGTACAAGTCTTGAATAAGTTCCTCACGATGAGCTTGAGCACAAACTAGGCCAGCATACTTGGTAATTTCTGGCCAATCTTGTGAAGCCACGACCTAAATATAATGTTAGGGAAAAAGTCATCTTAAAATGTAATTATGGTATCATTATCAGATGATCAAAGCAAACAAAAACAAGCTAGGAGATACAAGAAAGAAACATACAGCAGCTATGGAAGGGCTTGAATCCTCCCCAGGAGGAGGATGAGTAACATCGGCACCAAAAACTATAGTAGGTTCGTAGCTGACCACAGGCAAGCTCCTATATATAGCATCAACTAGCACTGTATTCCGTCCACCAACCTTCACATTAATCTTTAGCGCAACATTGGCCAAATATTGTTTATTCTTTCTTAAAACCTGAGTTTGCAAACAACACTGCGACACAAGTCCAAGATCTGTCTCACAGATCCGCTTAATGTCACCTGCAAAGAGGTAAAATCAAGGTAAGTATCAAACAAGCAATTAACCAAACCTATGGCATCCCACCGGTTAGAGCTTAAAGCGTACCATATAGAGGACCATTGTTGTCAGGCAGAATTACAATAAGAAGGTCAACAGATTTGCCTATTGGCCTGAGTTTGGTCATTGCCTCACTGTATCTAGATCTCAAAACCTTCTCCGAGTATTCAGGACGGCCGCTTGTAGGTGGTAAGACTGGCTCTGGATAAAATGCCTGTATGTTCGAATTCCGAAGTTAGTAGAATGCCCTCATTCATGCAAAAATATAAAAAAAAGGATATGATCACAAAATTTCCCAATTCTACCATTCCCGATGTCTTGCACATCTCCACAAGCTCAGAGCAAAAATCACGAGCAACGGCGTCTTGGATTCTTCGTGCGAAGTTGATGCACAACCAGTGGTTAACACACCCACCATTAACCATACGCTGCGATGGAATAGACAAAAGTTTAGGAAAAGCCCTCAGCAACTGACAATTGCTAAGAATGACTAAAACATTTCTTTAGCCCAGAATTTCAACCTCAATCATATTCAAGCTGTCAACAATCAATTTAGCACAAGTATTCAAGAAAACCCCACTCCACAATATACACATGTGAAGTACCTCTCTCTCTTGCTTAAGAGCCCAATATAGCATAAGAAGAATCACCGCCTCATTCTCTCCCAATCAGACCCCATCCTTTCCCACAAATACAATCAATATAAGGCAAATGGAAATGAGTCATGTTTATACAGTTCACTGATCTACCCCATCAATTACTGAAATAAGGGTCAGACCCCAAACGCAAAGAGTTCGAATAAAGCAAATGGCTACAGGTAAAGCCATGCCACCCCCAAAAACAGGGACTCCAAGCTTCAATTTTCAAGCTCCAGCTTGGCTCATTCAGGAGCTTGAACTCAATAAGATTTGAGTTATTCATAAACTTCAAAAGGAGTAAATGGGTGATCTAAAATAATAAGGCTATCCTAACCTTGTGCATCATATTCCAACATCCAACTTCCGGACGACAATCCTTGATCCTGCCGGAATCATGATATTTGAGCTGCAACAATTAGCTTGCACAAATCAAGGACTCCATACTATTTGACAAAACTCATGGGCAAAGAGAGACAAATTTCCTAACCCGAGGTGCAGGAAGAACTCGAGCTTCCACTCGTGCAAGGCTCCTACTGATTTTTATGCCAAATTCTTCTGCATATCTGTCTTGATTGTATCTATTGCAATCGACAGTCTAAAAGATGTTGAGAAAAGAAATTTCAGACCATCTCATCAGAAAAAGCAATCCTGAGTGAGCTTTGTCTTGTCTTATTCGCATGCATACGATCTGATAACTTGCAGCATGCTCAAACATCGAGAAATGTCACCAAAGTGTTGCTCGATCAAGGTAAACTGAAAATCTACTGAACAAATTTTAGTTGCATTCTAACAGAGTGCATATATCTGCCTTTTATTTGATTATCGTGATGAAGATGCGGGCAATTACAGGTTAAACTAGAAGATAAGTTTCCAAAATCTCTGTACAGCCCCCAACAAACAAAGAAAAATAAACCAAAACACTATCATTTAAAAATGTGATGCATGATTTCCAAAGTGTGAGGAGACACTAACAAACAGCTGATTGTGTAAATAGAAGCAGTGAGAAAAACCTACGGTTCTTAAGCCACTAAGCAAAAAGAATCATTATCCTGTAAATGAGCTTCCCTTTTGGTTTTAAGAGCCGTTCTGTATATGGCTTCAGCTTTTGGGCTCTTTTGCTATATGGGTTTGCACCCTCTTAATGCCCTAGAGTTAGAACTTTCTATCTATCAATTAGAAAACTGAGGAAAAAAGAATCCCATATGCACTCAAAGAAAAGAAAAGAGGATGGACTGAGACATTCTTAGTTCATATGGATGTGCTTGCATGAATAATTCCATCCATCGAGAATACCAAGCAATGCATCATATAACAAAGATACATGGGGAAAAGTATATCTCGGATGACTAATCTCTAAATTCAACAGACAATCGGCTTATGCACCTCCTATCTCCAAGAAAGGAAATACATGGAGTGATGCTGATTGTGCACCTTTTTTCTCACTGCTGTGCACAATAGGAAAGTCAAACATATTCTATTTAAATGGAAGCACGTGAATGAGCAACCACATCATGTCGGCATATACCTTTACAATATTATTCTCTCTTTCTCTGGGACGTTGGCAAGTGACTTTAAGCAATGCGGTGATTTGTCGTTCATTTAACCTCTTGGAATACCTTTGACCCTCTACAATTTTGCACACCTGGTATGGTAATAACAAAAATCAGAAGTCAGAACTTTTGAAATGTAATAATTAAGTAAAAAGAGAGCTCAACAAATTTGCAAGCAAAGGACCTCCATAGGCAGATAATTGGGTTTTTGTGGGTTTCCAACTTGTAAACAAGGCCATTGAGTAAGTCGTATATTAAAACCGTAGGTGTCAGAGAAGTACTGAATGACAGATTTCATCGTACCTCCTTCATCTACAGGAAAACTGGAAAAGAAATGTAAGAAACAATTCTGCACATGATAGAGCATACTAAAGGAATGAATAGACAGCAAACTTTCAGAAAAGGAGAGATTGGATTAATAAATAACTGCTCAAGGAAAGTCCTCACGTCAGCTCTCGTGTTGTCTGCGACGTTAAATTAGAGATCCGATATTTTCTACGCATGTTGCCACGGTGTGTAACTTCAATTTTCACTCCTCTTAGAGCTTTTTTGATCTGTTCAGAGGGAAAAAAGTTAATACTACTGCATTCAGAAAGTGAATATAATCTGTCACTAAAAAGAAGAAAGAAAGCACAGATGATCGGTAAATCACTCCCATCATGAACAAGTGACAGCACAGGAGTTCCAAGAAAGACAATTCAAAATTGAGTCGGGGATATCATCCATGACACAACCAGATTGACAGAAGTAAAAACAAAACTGATAGTATGAAAATGCCAAAGGGAAAAAACAATCAACAGAATGAACGACTTCTCACCTTCACACGATCAGAATCAGATAACGGTCTAGATATTACATCACCATTCAGCAGCTTAGTGACAAACTCAACAACTGGCAATGGCTCTATAAAGGCAGTGGTGGACATATCTAGAGTGCAAAAAAAACAGATCATAAGGAGGTGACAAAGTTCTAATTCAACAGCTGTAAGTGATTCAAATGCCAAAAACATGCCATGGAAAATAGTCTAAATTCATGGAAGTGTTTTATTCATAACAAATGTGTTACCTATATTTAGAGATAGCCCATTCTGGGTCGGACGAATGCTCTGATAGAAACCACGCCAACATTCGAGCCCCTCACCCAATGAATGCCTTTCCCCTAACTGAGGGGAAAAAAATGATCGACCAACGGCACAGTACCCAGCACTAGATCACAAAAGGCGGTAAATAAAGAGCTAATTCCATACACCATGATCTGTTATTGACATGAGTGAACAGAGTGCTTCCCGTGAGACAAACAAAAGGTACCTAGTAGAAGGTGATTCACGCAGAACAATGTCAAGAACTTGCAGGACTTCTTGAGGTGCATCAGCTCTCCTCCCTTGCAAAAACAGATCCAGATGGTGAAGATCAGCTCGTGCAGCCAACTTAATTACGACCTTGTATTCCCTCTCTCCCCTATACAAAGGCAGACGATAGCAGCAATCAATAAACCCATCAAATAGATAAATGAATGAATGAATAAAGCTGTATCATGACACAAACCTTCGGCCACCTGGTCTGTCTTCATCTTCTTCATCACTGAGAGTAATGTTAAACTCCTTCAATGTAAAAGGCAGTGGTCCAGCAGTATAGAGACTTTTCCGACCATCATAAACAGGAAGCCGCCCCCCGAGATGCGACCTATTATATAGATTCTCCAGCTTCTTCATTATTTGGCGATTGAGTATCCTTGATGCGACATCCGGACTTATGGAGACCTTTTATTCATTAAAAAAAAAAACCAAGCAAGTTAGTAGAGTGCTTAAAGACAAAGCAGGCTACCGAATGCATGAGGCTCAGCTAAGCAAATTCAGGTAAAGCCCTTAGGTATGCATGCCTTCCCATATGTTTAAAAGAGTCAACAAGACTCAAAGGAGCAGCACTAGCATCATGAAAACACTTCACTCCGATGAATGAAACGTGTGTATGTCAAACAACCAACTTGTACAAGTATCTAAGATGAGAAAGCTCACATCATAATGGTGAAAATCTTTGTCAGCTAGCTGAGCAAAGAAGTGGTTTGCCTTGATGATGCACTTCTCTCCAATGGTACCTTTACCAGGGCGACGAGGGAACCTGATTGATTTGCTACTAGATGGTACAGCAGTCTGAATTGCTTGGACAGTAGAACCCTCTTCCTGTATGCTGAGTTGCTCCAAGATTTGAGCAGTTTCACATGGTTCAGGTGGCTGTGACGATGAACCAGCTTCAGATGGCATGGTTGGAGGATACATCCTGCCCTGTGTAGTCTGGGTTGCTTGGTGCAGTTCGGGAATTGGTTGTCTGGAGTATCCACTAGGAGAAAGCCCTCCTCTTTGGCCACCACCCGTTCCATGACTACCACCATATCCTCCTCTGGAAAAATTTCCTCGACCACTCCGTGGGCCACGGTTTCTTCCACCCTGACCCTGGTGCCCCCCTCTCGGCTGTTGGGAAGCAGTGGCACCACCAGTGCTGTGTTGGGAACCATGATGGCTACCTACACCCAGCTCACGCGGCTCACGAGATTCAGAGCCTTCCCCAGCACCGGGAAGTGGAGTTCTCCTCTTCCTTACCATGACAACAGCTGAAAAGGGAAAATTACATGACAATGTTACACCACTCAGGTAATTCTAGAGCTGAGTGATGATAAAAACACGTGCCAGCGAATCCAAGATTATGCAGATCATTATCATGAAAATAGTTGAATAATCAAATATGAATTCAGGGAAAGGAAAGGACAACGAAGTGGTGGTCTTGACCGACTCCAACAGGGCTTCGATGCACTTCAAGTTCAGATCCAGCCAAGGAATGAAAAGCAAGTACGTAAAATCAAGAAAGAGAAGACACTGATAAGAATACCAAATAGATAGAGAACTAACCCTGCGGATAGTCAATGGCCCCTCAACCTAAACTTTCCTAAAAAAATTAACTTTACCGGGCTAACAAGAACAGGGAAAGGAAACACAGCCCAGATTCGGGAATGATACTGGACTTTTAAGGCTCATCCCAAAGAACCCACGACCTCCCAAGATACAACAATCTTTATACAAAGTCCAAACATGGAAAGTGGCAAAGGAGAGATAAAGTTTCCAATCAATCCCCACACCCACATCGCCGAGAAGTTCAGAACATACGATGATTCACGAAGAGATGAACGAAAAAAACTCGAGTCCTAATCTCCACTGGTCACAAACACGAAGACCCAGAAAAAATTTCGCCACGCTCATCACATGAACAGCAGAAAAAGAAAAAGAAAAAAAAAGCGAAGCCGGACATGGAGTCCCAAGTCGCAGCGCTTAGAAGCGAAAGCAGCGATTCTAGAGACCCCTCAACCAAATACCCAAAAGAGAAAAATTGAAAAACTCAACGCCATTGTCAGACACCAGACGATCACGGACCAGCGATTTCCTCAGACACACTGCCCACCTACCAAAACTCCGACCGCGATGTTCACGAAGCGACAACCGGAGAAACACCGAAGTCAAACAAAAAAAGAAAAAAAAGACAGACGGACAGCACAAGAAACGGCAAAAGAAGAAGAGAAAAAACAGTCAAACGGGAGGTGGTCAAGAACCGAGACGACAGTAGTACCTGAGACCGCGAGAAGAGACCACAACAATGGCGTCCACCGACGACGACGACGACGAAAGTGAAGGAGGGGGAGGAGCGAAAAAAGAAGAGGCCCTTTCGAGCTTCGAACTGCGAGCTCGCCGCTGGCCCTCCGCTCCGTACAGTGGAGGAAACCACCAAAAAGAAAGTTGGGGAGAGAGAGAAACTAAAGCAGAAAAGCTGGTCCGTATTAAAAACAACCCCAACCAAAGCCAGAGCAGAATTACTGCTCCCCCGCCTTATAAAGAGAGCGAGAGAGAGAGAGATGGGTCGAAAATGACGGGTTCGTCCCTAGACGGTCGTGGATCGTCGTGGTCTCTGTCCGTCTCTCGAGTCAAGCCCCGACCCCACGCCTTTCGGCCCCCCTCCTCGTCCTCCTCGCGAGTCGCGCCCCCAGCGCGCGCGCGCGCACAACACACACGCCCGCCCACACCCCACTTCGTCGTCCTCGCCCTGGCCCTGGTTGTCTGCACCGGGCGAGTTCTTCGCGGCGGCGACGACGGTGGTTCCGCCAGGTGGCGTTAACGGTCCCACCCCACTTTTGCGTAAAAACTCATAGCAGCAGCAGCAGCAGCAGAAGCAGCAGATTCAGAAGGCGACAGACAGCGATGGCACAGTTCGGGCTCTCCGAAAGAGGGAGGGGTCGTGTCATGTTCCAATGCGCTCTGAAGTAGTTATAAAAAAAAAAGCAAAAGCTATTATAAATTCTAAATTGTGTCCACTACACCACGTTTATCCGAAATTACTTTTTGTGATATTAAAATTTTCCAAACATTTGTATATAATACAAAAAAACCCCAAATTTTTATCCACATAACACATTTGACCCAATTTTTTCTATAATATCAATTTTTTTTGGATAATTTGATATTTTTAATATCACGATAAGAAATTTGAGATAAACATATTACATTATATAAGTTTAAAGTATATATATATATATATCACATAGATATAAATTTAGGGTTTTTGCTATCACAAAAAAATAATTTGAGGTATATATACCATAATGGATAGAGTTTAGGATTTTTTATGATTTTATCCTTAAAAAAATGGGAAAAAAAGGGAAAATCCAATTCTCGCTCGGAATAATTGCGAAGAAATGAATTTCCACGGGCGCAATGATTTTTCGTGAGTGGCGACCATTCGGTTTGCTTTCTCGGTCACCCCCGTTAGCACCTTTTTCTTTTCTTAATTAAATCCAAGGGTGCGTAAAGAAGCTGGTCTTCTTCGCTCGAGGTGCGCATAATTTACTTTGATTTCTCGGTCGAAAAGATTAGGTGGTTGGGATACGCCGTGCTGTAATTACGAGTTGAATGGGCCGACGACGTGACTTTTTCCCGTTCGTGTCCTTTTCGAATTTTTCTATTGCGGTTTCTTTCTTTCTTCTTTCGCCTTTAATATTGTTGTGATTGGGGCTGGCGGCTTGGGGAATGGGGGCACGATCCACGTGACACTTTAGTTGCGTTGCAATTATGGGCCAATGGCTCGACAAAGGCGAGCATCACCGACATGATTCCTTAAGTACCTGCCCTTTCGATTTTCCGGACCAATTTTTTATTTGTTTATAAAAGAATGTAATTAGTAAGTCGTTAAGGACCGATTGAGTGCTATTTAGATTGTGATGATGCAAATTAGGTTCGAGATGTTGTATTTGAGGAAGTATAGATCATAGAATCTATGGAAGTAGCATTAGCAAGAACTAATTGCATTGGTAATCCATGCCTCGGATTCTATTTAATTCTCTTGCGATTTTATAACAATTTTTAAGTCCATGTCCGGTTAATTTGGTCCCATTTTTAAATTTGTTATCGCCTTCTTAGAATTGTTATTTTGGTTTAATTTTACCAGTTCGGTGTTATTTTGGAGACAACGCGTCCTTTCCACTCTATCCCTCATTTTTAGAGGAATTATTCAGTCCAATACAACAAAATCTTTACACATTCATCATTTTTTCTTGTCGGCTACACATTTACCATTGAATGATTGACACATGAAGAAATTCAATTACATTATTGTTTTCAACTACACAGACGATGGATTGTCAATGAGTGAAAGGATTATCTCGAGGAAGTTAATACTTTGATGATTTGATTTACATATGTTTCCATAAATATGCCATATGCTTTGTCATCCATTCCTTTAAACGTATGGACAAAAAAACATCAAATATAGTTAGGGGTGTCAAAAAGGCCCGCGTTGACCCGACCTGGCCCGACTCGACCCTAAACTTAGGGTATTTTCGGGTCGGGTCAAAATAGAGCCAGTATCACAACCTGATGCATTTGATTAGAGTCGGGTCGAAATGAGTCGGCACAGGCCTTTTTGACACCAATACTACTCATGCATTTTGGCCATCATCCGTTGAGAGAAAATAGTAAAGTAAAATAAAATAAACAAAAAAAAATAAGTAATCCCAAATACCCGGCCCGACTCAGCCCGACCCGACCTACTTTTTTTGTTTGGGTCTAATGCGTTTCGGGTTAGGTTGGATCAAGCTAGAACGTGACCCTTTGCGATTAGGGTCAAGTCAGGTGACATCAAAATCCGACCCGATCCGACCCATTGATACCCCTAAATATAGTCTTTGTAAATCGAATTGTACACGTGCATGTACATTTAGAGGCCTTAAAATACTATTTCCTTTACCATTAAATCACAACTCCAATGCCAAAATGGGTAGGGTCGGTTCGACGCTCGACCAATGGAAATGGAGCATGGATGAACCAAGCATTAAACACAATCTCAATCATCCCCGCCATTGAACGTAAACAATTCAATGTTTTTCCACTGTCATTCAAGCTCTATCCTGTGCATCCGCGAATCTAACTCGAATATTTTGGGAATTCGAGAAAAAGGAACCCCCAAAAAAAAAAAAAAATTCCACATCGTAAAAAGCATTTGCTAAGCTAGGTTGCTTTCATTGCACCTGCCTAAGCCTACGCGAAAACCACCGAAGCCGAAGATGCTCGCCGTGAAACTTTGTTATTATGGCCGTAATCATTGTCCTGCGCACCCCCCACTTTGATGCGTTTCGTTCTCCCGACCAGCACTAGCGATGCCATCTTGTCGTTCACTGTTTGGCCCATGACCATATTATAATATAATATCGATTTTCAAAAAAAAAATTAAAAGAGAAATCTCAGCAATTCTTGTGATGAAAATCATACATTCCGAGACCTTGTCTGATACGACCCATCAACCGCATGGTTCTGGAGAGAGAGGGGGAAAAAAATCCGACAATGCCCACCTAACTCTGATTTAGGTAACGTATATATAATAACAATTTCGTAGACATTTTGGAGTTTCCACAATGCAAACCTAACTCTCGCTCCTGTATTTGTGATCGGGAATTTTCAACTCTCGTGGCACTCACGACACGCTCGAAAAAGGTCTCTTGCTCATAGTTCGATATCAAATTCCAAACGAAAAATACGTTTTTCTTTTTTCTTTTTCCGTCGGTTTTAGTTAGTTTGAAAAGAAGATGAAGAAGCATGGAGACAGATCACATGATCCCTATTTGCAAATTGGCAACTATCCAATTAGCGACTCTAAATATGCTCTCACATTATAAACAAAAGTGCAGAATCCCAGGTCACCAAGCCCAATCTCATTGGCTAGGTGGTCGCTGTCCGGACCATTTAATAAGAGCACATTGTCACTTAGCACATTTTAATAGGATAAGATAGGTGCCCCACTAAATGCCGTACGTGTTATTTTATTTTATTTTTACTATTTTTATTTTTTATATGAGGTCAATTCCCCATCTCCATGTCCTTGCCTATGTAATTGCTAGGAAACTTTGCTTGACTTAAAAGTTAAGAAAAACCCAATTCTTGTAAACTCAAAAAGGCTTAATAAATCAATGTGCTCTTCCCTAACCCCAACCCACATGACAAATTTGCCTCGACTCGTTTGCATCGCATGCCCATTTTTGGCTCTCTATTATATTAATAGTAAAAACCGGTAAGCAAATACGACAATGACTCTTTGTAATTCTCGAGTCTTGTTCACATAAACAGACGGTTCTAATTTCGAGTGCTGAGAAAGCAACTAAAGCTCCTCGACCTCAATCTAGATTTAACAAACATTTCTTGATATCAAACTACTGATTGATTGATGATTATAATTGCAAGAATCATCATCATCATCATTATTATTATTAAAGGTTCTGTGTGTAGCTCCTTTGGTGTAGCTGATTTCTCCAAGAGAGGAGCCGGTCGCTGTTGATTCTTACTTTTGTCATGAGTCAAGCTCTCGGTTTGTATGGATTGTCCACAGGAATCTGACTGGACCGATCCAATTAGAGCAAGACTAGTGAAAAGGCCGAAGTGCACCCCGCACTCGCCCAAAAGCTTCTGCCCGGATTGACTGATGTTACGCTCGGGGTTGATTCGATTTGAGTTCGCCTACTTGGATATCTTGTGGAGTCGAGCTAAAACACGTCAAGGGCCGGCAAGGCTAATCTCACTTTTATCGTTTTTTAAGATGTTATTTAATTAAAAATAGACATAGAAATCCTTTAATTATACACGGTGTGAGCTCATGTGCATATGGTTGAAGTGATATTTGAGCCTATTAAGCTCGAACTTTGAGTTCATTTTACAATGTGATCGTAATTGAGTTGAGCCGAGTCGAGCTCCATTGGAAAACTTGACACTCGAACGAGTTCAAATCAATTCTAAAGCATCAAGTTAATGAGTCGGGCCGAGCTTGAGCTTGACACTACATCCGCTCGACTTAGTTTCATGATGCTCACGGATCGTTAGCAAGACAACACATTGTTGGGCGATCTTGGGTCTCTCCCATCCCAAAAGTTTGCTCAAAAAGTGAAACTTTCCATCAAGCCGCAACAATCCTCATCCTATCTAAGTGACTCTTGGGCCCAAACTTGAACTTGATATTAGTGTTGGATGGGCTTGAGTCTCTTTTATCCAAAAAACTAACCTAAAGAGTGAGATTTTTTCTCAAACTTATTAAACGACTACCATCAATTTCCACAATTGATGTTGAATAAACTTGACTCATTAACTTGTACAACAAAATCACATATGTTAAACTTTAATTGTTGTTTCGTATTAGATGCCGGTAATGTGGAATATTAGCAAGCTAATGATACTCCAACAAAAACTTGATCACATAAGCAAATCTCTCTTTTTCCTTATCAATTTTTGGACTTGTTCATCGATGCTTGATCTCAATGGTGTCGCCACCATTCTCCCAGTCAAAACTGTAAATCATAAAATTTCAATCACAATTAAAAAAAATATAAACATTAAATCACTCATTCATCTAATAATATATACTTTTGAAACTTTTTGCAATAGTCCTCCAAAATTTAACTTAGTAACAGAATAGGAGTGTGTCAAGTGCAAATCTTTTCAAATCCCAGTAATTAAATATTAAACCACACCCTTCATCTAATGATATGCCCTTTTAAAATAGTTGGCCGGACTCCAAAATTTGGCCATTGACCATAAGAAAAAAACATGAAGCAAGAAATGAGATCTTTCAATGTCTAAGTCCTCTGACAATGTCGTAGCATCAGAGCCCAATCGTGGTATTGGTCTTAGATCTTAACTCCAAAGGCCTCGAACAATGCCCAAGCCCAAAATCAAATGAAGTTTGGAATAACGAATGGATGTTGAGGGGCCTTCTTCTTTTCTGTCCCCCTGTTCTGATAAAAAGGGTCCAATTGAAAATTGTGGAATTGGGATCTCTCTTTCTGAATCAGATCCATCAAAACGAGAGGACCAGATCTGGCGAGTGTAAAAAAGAGATTCTGGGGGAGAGGCCAAGAAATACCAAAAAGGAAAATTACCCATTTAGTAATAAATTTATTGTATCGATACCAATTCAATCCTAAATTTTCAATGTTACTAATGTAGTTCTAAATTTTGCACAAAATTTCAATATAGTTTTTCCAATTTAGTCATTGCTAGATGTCCTATGTGTCGCACCGCCACATTAGTGATTTCCAACGAAAATTGGCCATAGTAACTACATTGGACTTTCATGTAAAAATTTAGGACTAAGTTTGCAAAATTGAAAAGTTTAGAGCTAAATTAACATCCATATGATAGAATGGACAATTTTCCCAACCAAAAAAGTAAATCCAAAGAATAATAAGGGCGATTCTTTGCCGTGTAATAATTACGTAAAAAGTTGGGAATGGATATAAAGAGAAAAGAAATAAAGTTAGATTGAATCAATACAAGGACCCTCCAAAGTGAAATTTTTTCTCCTCCCTGCATGCGTCTTCACTTCTTCATCAAGATTTGACCTTCTTTTGATTATTTTATCTTTTTTATTTAATGGAGGCTAGCTTCTTATTCGCTATCAAGATCAACCAAAGCGATATCAATTATGAAATGATAAGTAGGTTCTTATCTTTTTGGGTACCTTAGAATCGCTTCTCCCTATTTCTTCATTTCCCCTAACAGGAATAAGATGTTTATATTGCGCTACACTTATAAGCACAAAATAAACATACAAGTTCCAAATGTATGTAAATGCTACTTTGCATCCATATCATGGTATGGATCTCAAAACCAAACGAAATCATTATGGACTTATTGATCCATATCATGACATAGTTTTTTTAACACTTACATGCCGATATTTGGACACATTGATTACCTTAACACAAGTGGCAAATGAGAGGTTTAAAGGGCACTGTGAGACCTGATCTATGACTTAATCTTAATGCATAAACATCTCAATAAATTTTAATAAAGTTTAAGCTAATTCATTTTCAATTGAAGTCTGTCACATTGTTTAATAAACCAATTTCTTATAATTCGTTCAACCATGGACTCACAATTTAGTTCGACCAATTCAGTCGGCACTGAAAAAGCTGCTCATCGAAGCTTGATAAAGCTTTGCTATCTAAATAATCCAAAACACAATTAATCAGTCGAGATTGGCATTAGGCCTGTTGGGTACTCATCATCTTCTGCAGTGCATGTACAGATGATTATGTTTGCGAGTGGTTTTTTTTGTCCGATCTGATCTTCAGTTCCATGTCATCAGATGGCTTTTGCATGTGTATGAACACGACAAAACCAGCTTCATTGCTGTTACTTGTGCAAGAATGGAGGGGATCGAGAGAAGTGAGCACGAAAGGGCTTAAGTGAAACGTTTCTCTCTCGAGAATCTGCAAAAGCAGAAAAAAGCGAAAAAGAACACTTCTAGACAAAGGACTTTGGCTCTCTCTCTCTCCCCCCTCTCTCTCCCTCCCTCCCTCCCTCTCTCTCTCTCTCTCTCTCTCTCTCTCTCTCTCTCTCTCTCTCTCTCTCTCTCTCTCTCTCTCTCTCTCTAATAATATATGTATATATATGAATGATCCATTAGAGCTAATCTTTCATAAACCAAAGAGATAACAAGGAAGAGAGAAGAACCGGGTGGTAGAGAAGGAAGGAAGAAAGGCAAGAATGGCTCCTCTTGGATTGCCTCCTGGTTTTAGGTTTCATCCCACTGATGAAGAGCTTGTCAACTACTATCTCAAGCGGAAGATCAATGGCCAAGAGATCGAACTCGACATCATCCCCGAGATCGATCTCTACAAATGTGAGCCTTGGGAATTGGCAGGTCTCTCTCTCTCTCTCTCTCTCTCTCTCTCTCTCTCTCTCTCTCTCTCACGTGGGCCTACTTACGATAGCTTCATTCGATGTTGATGGTTTCTTGTTTTGACATGCGACTGATCTTGTAGAGAAGTCATTTTTGCCGAGTAGAGACCCAGAGTGGTACTTCTTCGGACCCCGAGATCGGAAGTATCCGAATGGGTTCAGGACGAACCGGGCGACGCGTGCAGGTTACTGGAAGTCCACAGGAAAGGACAGGAAAGTGACGAGCCAGAACAGACCGATTGGAATGAAGAAGACGT
Source organism: Corymbia maculata (assembly GCA_014182735.1). Taxonomy (NCBI): domain Eukaryota; kingdom Viridiplantae; phylum Streptophyta; class Magnoliopsida; order Myrtales; family Myrtaceae; genus Corymbia; species Corymbia maculata. The sequence goes on along the minus strand of CM024689.1, from coordinate 6,048,507 downwards.
TGGTTTACTACAGGGGCCGAGCGCCTCAGGGCGTGAGGACCGACTGGGTAATGCACGAGTACCGCCTTGATGACAAGGAATCCGAAGACACCTCTGGAATTCAGGTACACTTTGCCGATGGCGTATCGAAATGCTCGATGATAAGTTTTTCCGATCTACCTCAAGAGGCATTCATAGTGTCATAGCACTTGCTTTTTCCGATGATCAATTCCAAGATGCAAATGCAAGAAATTCTTTTTCCTTAAAGAAGTCGGCTAATGAGTATGACATTCATCATCTTTATGATCATCTCCATGTAACTACCTCGGTGTAGTTCTGATTCAATTCATCTCTTTAGGTTTGATCCTGTAAGATTAAGAGAGCTTGTTTTCTCATTGTTATGAAACCTATATACACATAAATCAACCTTTATCTTGGAGAACCAGCAAACTTATCATAAATCTCATATCTCAACTAGTGATTTTTATTTTCCTTGCCCATAAATTGTTTCATAAACTTGATTTCTGTACTTTGTTTGTCATGTTTGGATCACAAAAAAGCCAATATACATATGTTCCCATATTTTTCTAAACTTGCGACAGATTATTTCTATCCACAATAAAGGTCTTGTGTTAGATTATGTCAACCCATTAGACAAAAAATGAGCATTAGGCTAATAAAAAAACTCCTGTATTTCCAACAGACAAGTGAGAAGCAATGATTTCTCTGGTTTGCTTGATGCTCATTTCCATGTAAAATTCTAGCAGAAGTAGGGCTAATTAATGAGGATTAGAAGATGGAATTATTTTCTTTTTTTCAAACTCTTGTCGCCGTGCTATTTTTATGTATGTAACAAAATACGCGAAAAGGTTAAAAAGAAGAAGAAGAAGAAGAACGTCATGCTAAGGGCCTCGTATAGATGGAAAAAGCACAGGATATCTACCAAGGACGATGAACGTGAGAAAGTGCATGATTCTTGCATGCATGAAAAGCTAGGGTTTTGCCACTCTCTCTCTGTCACTATACTAAGAACTCGCATCTTTCTTTATAAGCGAGGGCCAATTATTTATTTATTCAATATTCCAATTAATAATCATTGGCTATTCTTCTGACATATTCTTTACTTGCGATGGTGGTGGTCGCCATCTCTTGACCGACAAGTGTCTGCCTTCGCTTTCTCTTCCATAATCAGACAAAAGTACAATCCTCGTCCCCCATATGACTCGATCTCTTTCCTTGTCCCAAAAAAATAAAATATTCATTGATATGTCTTGTCTCTCTAATGTCCTCTCACTCGCTTTTCCAGTCTTGTAGATTCCACGATTAATCTAATATTTTTTCTGAGCTTTGCAGCTAAGAAAGCAAGTATTTTCCGCAACATAAGCAGAATTTCAGCTTGCACTTTTACTTTGTTGCCTGTCCAAGCAGAAAAGGAAAGTGTTTACTCAAGTTTCTAGAATCATTAAGCTAGATTAAGAAATCACATTCTCATAACAAATTAAAGTACATGTCAATCTAAATTTCATGTCATTATCCCAAAGAAAATCGATTGCTTTCTTTATGGGCAAATATTAGACATGTAGAGATGCATCAATTAAAGTATGTATCGAGATTCTAAATCATGCTGGTCATCTTCTATGCTCGGCTTTTAAGATTCAGAACATACTATCGAAAACAAAAAGGGTTTCCTTAGATCTTGAGTCCGGATCACTAGTTGATAATAAAGTGGTTTGAGGCCAATTTTATATAATTTAGCCATAATATAGATCTATAAACTAGATAGACTAATTGGTGTTCCTGTCTCTTGCACTCTGATCTGAAGTCCCTTTAATAGCTTTCTTGACCGCCCCACTTTTTCATTCAATTTCCAACTCTCAGTCTCATCAAATCCCTGATTTGTAAAAGCACATGCAACATTGGAATACAGATGGGCTCCTGTGAAAACTTTAGAACTCCAAAGTCAGCCCATATTGTTGAACACTCCTCCCAAGAAAGATCTGAATTTTTCAGGTCACGGCTAGATGGATACATGGATGCATTCGAGTTTCTTTTTTGTCCCCTCCAAATTTGAGCAATGATACGCAAATGAATATAAGATTTAAAGCAAATTAGACAGCGTGTGGCATGAAGAATTTACTTTTTTTTCCTCATCGACTTTTTAAAAAATGAGAAAGGAAGAATTGCATCCATATCTCTTGACACAATCTCATTTATCAATTGAATCGCTTACAGGATTCATATGCACTGTGTCGCGTGTTCAAGAAAAATGGATTTGGCAATGAAGTGGAAGACCAAGGCCAATGGAGCTTGTCCTTGATGGAGAGCTCACAAGGCGTTGTCATGAGCCAGGAGTGGGAAAACAACTCACCAGATGTCCCAATTGCATCATCCTCGTGCTTAGATCAGGAGGATGACAAGGATGATTCATGGATGCAGTTCATCACTGATGATGGTGGGTGGGGCACATCAAACCCTAATGCTCCTCCAATGGGTGGAGATTTTGGGGAAGAAGTGTCAACCTTGAATTTTTCAAATTGAGGAGGGTCATCCCATATTTATTGTGATTGGTGGGGAAGAATAACAAGTAAATTACAAGTTCTTATTCCGATTAACTTAATTACAGTGTCAGCAAGTTTATTTAATCTTTGATTTTTTTTTTTTGGGGGGGATTTCTAATTTGGCATACGACCGTATCCTTTTCTTTTTTACTTTTTGTTTAATTTTTGTCATTGTGGTCTCTTTCTTGGTGGTGGTTTCTGCAAGAAACAAAACTGTGAGCATGACTTGGGTTATTTTGACAATCATATGTTATATGGTCATCTTGGTTTTTCCATGTGTAACAACAACGGGAAAAAACATCATTATGAATCTCAAATTGTATCTTCTCCTCAATCAATCCTTTGATCTTCATCTCAGAGCACGCAAGATGTACCAATTTGGTGGCAAGTGAATATCCATTTCAGCAGTTACTAGCCATGGAGTCTCTATCGAGGAACACAAAAAGAGATGATGCTAAAACATAACAACCGTATAGCAAATTTTAACTCTACATCATAAAAATACAGCTGGACATCGAACAAACGAATGATATTTGCCCAAAAGGGGATATTTAATACACAGTCTACATGATATTTGCCCAAAAGGGCAAAGAAAACGTGTTTATCGCTGGACTTTCCATTGCTCATATTCTGCAGAGCTTATCATGAACGAACTAGCATTTCGATGTCCACCCCCTCCAAAATTCTGCACCAGTAACAAGCAACCAGCTTCAAGACTTTTAAGTTGTAGAAATAAATAAATGAGCCTAAATCACATGTTGCCAAGAGAAAAAAATGAATCACCAGCGAAATGGGTGTAGTGTCTTCACCATCCAGGCTCCGAAGACTAACTTTTAGTAACTGATCGTTTTCAAGTTCTGGCACTCTGTATACCACAGCACCGATGCCCCTAATATGAGGGAACAGGACTAAAATGAGCTAAACATCCCGTACGTTATGTACAATAGGAAAGGGTCAATCAGCAATGAGCGTGCAAAACCATAGTCAACAGACTCAAAAATTGCAACAAATTTGGACATGAAACTAATGTGACATGTTAAACTCTTCTAAATAGAGGAAAAGAAATGGTAAATGAATATGGCCGAGCATAGATCACCATAGATGATAGATGAACAGACCTAGATCTAACTATCACCAATTTTTTACTCTTCAATTTTCCATAGATTCAAATGGTAAAGAATGGCCCACCATGTTGCATACTCCCGATAATACCAAATTTAAAACTTGTATTGGTCTGCCTCTATATATTGGTCAGAAGTGTGTCAACATTGAGACAACCCCTCAAAAGTTTCTTTTGTCCAGTTTTGCAAGCTCGCATAAGAGTTCCATGAACAGTATGTGAATCAGACATGGAAATAATTTGATGAATATAAGCTCATAAAAATCGTTAGATACTGTGAGAAGGACTGCTCACAACCGAATTAACAAATAAATTCTAACAGTGCACATATATGATGGAAAGTCTCCAGTGTAGATTCCACAAACCTCAATTTCATCTTGTAACTTTTATCTGCCAACTGGTTTCCTAATTCACTTCTCAATTCCGATATCAAGTCCGCATTGACAGCCTATAAAATGATGCACATCTATGTGATAGCAAAATATAAGCATTAAATCTAACATATAATTCAGCGATACAAGTCCAACTGATTTAGGTAAGCACCAGACCAATCCCAAAGCACAAGTACGCCTCCATATCAGCTTCTGTAAAACAAGGTCTTGTGGAAATTTCTCAAATGATGATTAAAATTATGTGCACCATACCAGACAATGTCCGAAAGCACCATTTCCCAGAGATATTTCATATGACTGGTCGAGCACGTCATCTATCAACTTTTGCTTCTGTGATAAGCTCAACATGCCTTGATTAATGACGGCCTCCAAATCTAAAGAAAGTAACTGCAAAAAATACAGCAAGTTTCGTAAAGACATGACACTTTTTTTTTTTCTGTGTCAAAAGGACATGTTTTGATTGAGTACACAAAAATAAACTTTAATCTATTTAGTGCTATTTACAATGAGTTTATGTTGATATGGCTTATTTCAACAGAAGAAGGAAGGCATATACCTAATTCCTATGGAGAAAAAGTATGCAGAGCTCAAAGAATAGCATGCAATGATTAGAAACCAAAACAAAACATCGCTTTCGAATTTAAAATATCTACTGATATTGGAAGAAATTTCAGTCCTCATATTGGTCTATGGTGAGAAAAGCTTATGATTAGATGGGCACTGCCCACCCTTGATCACCAAGTGCAAGTTAGAGCAGTGCATCATATAATTCAGATAACAGTCTAGAACAAAACATCAAGTTCGATCATTGTAAGCATCTGATGCTAGCCACATCCACTGTGGTCCCCTCCCCCTCCCTTTTACGAAGAATGCGTACATCTATGTGGAAGCAACACACGAATCTATTCAGCGCCTTCACCGCTTTTTCCTCAAAGTCCACAATTCTATGAACAGATGAGAATCTGGTAACTTCTTCTGTGCTTAAAGAATAAAACAGCTCATATCCGAATCACCTGCTGAAACAAAGAGGGATTTAATCGGACATCAAATTCTATGCTCGAATCCTTCAAACCGCTAGAGAAAGCCTTGCTATTAGGTAAACGCCATCGCCACAGATCCCCATCTTCGATGTACTCAAACAATCTCCTCATCCTCTCGAACTCTCGAACTTTATCGTCCCCGACTAGCTTCTCTTTGAAGTAATCGTAAGCAATCGTAGCTCCACTCCTATCCATGTCTAAAATTTTAGCAACATTCTTTCCAGCATTGCATTCATCACCACTTAGCATCTCAAGGGCAGTCTTGTGATGATCCAAAATAACCACCCTACACCCACAAAAGCAAAAAGAATATAAACCACAAAAGTTCCGCTACATCATCCCACAAAAATTACTTTGATGAGCCATGTCGGCCACCATTGTACGTCAGGCATATTTTTGTCCTCCCCTCACTCACAAACATCTTAAGAATATGTGAAATTCACGATACGAACCAAAACAACTTAATAGAAAACCAAAACGGTTCTTTTCTTTAACAACAAGAGTCGAGTAATGAGGCGCAATAATTAGAAGTCCAACATCAAGAAACAGCCATTCATGATTCACCTAGAAGCCCGAGCTCGTGTTCTTGTTGAACCAGAAAAATTTTTGCTCATCAAGCACAAAATCTCAAACAAACAGAGAGATAAAGAAAATGGACGTTCTAGAATCCTAAAAATCAAGAAATGAGGCACAGGAATTGGAAATCAACACCAAGAACCAGCCATCCACCGGGCCTGAGCTCGTGTCCTTGTTCACCTCGAACCAGAAGAAAAACTGCTCATCCAGCACCCACACAGGGTAAACACAAAGCAAGATACAGCTGAAGTATAATGATTCACCTGGAGACATGGGGCGAGATTTCTCGGACGAAACCGGAGGGACCCACGAAGTCGAGGAGGTAGAGGTCGCCGATTTCGTGAAGAGGGAGCTGATCGGGAGCGAGAGGAGCGTATACTGTGTTGGGGAAGAAGAGAGCGGGAAGAGAAGTGGCGGAGAAGTAAATATGAGCCGCCAGAGCGGCGAAGGCGCCGTCCGGGCATGGGTAGTGGTACAGCACCGCCGACTTCTTCGCCGTCCCGAGCGCGGCCATGGCGGTGCTCAAGCCAAAGCTACAGCTGACGGCCATGGATGGATCGTTTCATTACTGCTGCGGTTCTGCTGGGGGGAATCAACGCAGAAGGAGAAGAGAGCGGGCCAATCGGGCAAGGCCCATCCCGATGCTTAGTGGGCTTGAGCAAGGGGGCCCATTCGGGCCAACTTGACTCGCTCCTTCTCTATCTTCCCGTCTTCCGTCAGAGGCGACACCGCACGCTGAAGGAGGCAAGAATGGCGACCACCGGCGGCATCATCTTCCTCGCGACGGCTCCGCCATCCTCGCTCTCCGGCAAAGCTCATGCGGGACAAAAGGTGAAGTTGCAGCGTAGCTTCCCGTCTCTCTCTCGCCGCGCCTCTCTCGCTCCATTGAAGCAGAATACGTCCGCTTTGTATCTCTCGCGTCGCGGTGGCTCTGCGGTGGCTTGCCTTCCTTCGTCTTCTTCGTCTTCTTCGTCGTCTCCGTCCTCGAATCCCAGTCCTCCTCCATCCAACCTCTCGAGCAGGAAGCTCTACGTCAGTGGTCAGGTCCTCTTCCTCTTCTTTCTTCTGTTTGGTCTTCAAGATGAGTCCTTTTTCTTTTTTGTTGCGATTTTGCGGCGCTCAATTAACTAATGCGGACATCGCGTGGCTGAAACTGCAATTTCCATTAGGAACCTTTTATTAATGATCGAATATCCGGACGGTGTTTGACTGAATTTGAGTTGCTATGATTGTATTCCGAATCCCATGTCTAGGTTTTAATTTACGCAAATTGGTGGTAAATGCTCCGTTTGTGCTCATGGTAGAGGTTCGAATTCAGACTTGTTTGGCTTGCCTTGACTATGTGGATTTTTCTGGATTGAGATGTTATCTAATTCTTCTATCATGTCAAAGAATTCTGGCACACTTTCATGCCATGTTTCTTGAAGTGTTAATCTTTTTGGGTTGCTTTCTTTGGCTGTTTCGGCATTGGATTCTTGTCATTCTTCTTCGCGCAATACTTGTGATATTTAGTGCAAAAGATGTAGTTCAATTAGCATTAGACCGCTCATGCATGCGCAAGGCCAACTCTGGGGATTATTGCAGCGATAAATGGAAATGTGATGTTTGGCGGTATTTTTAATAAGGGCCTACTGTTATTACAATAGCCTAAACAGATGGGTTTTTATGCCTTTACATCTTTTTGAGTGTCAGTGCAATTTCACGTTTCAGCACCACTTTGTGGCCTGTAAGTGATGGTATATGATGTTTGAAAGCCGAATTTCTCTCTAGGGATACTGTAGAGGATCATATGAGGCACGGTTTCTTCCATAGTGATCTTATGCAGTTCATCATACTAAACAGGGCTTTCTTTTCGGACCACTGAGGAGAGTTTAACGAATGCTTTCAAGAACTTTGGTCAGCTTGTGGAAGGCAAGAAACTTTTGCTCCTTATTCCTCTATTTCACGGTTGTTTTTACTACTTGATTGCTTCATATCTTCCATCCATCCCTACGTAGACTAGGGTCCTGAAAAATGTCTTTTGCTGTGCAGTTAATCTGGTGATGGATAAGATTGCAAATAGACCGAGAGGATTTGCTTTCCTTCGATACGCAACTGAGGAAGAGGCTCAAAGAGCCATTGAAGGGATGCATGGGAAGGTAATGCTGAATATCTTTGAAGCAAAAGAGCATCATTCTATGTATACAAAGGTCCATTAGAAAGTAGATGACCTTAGCTTGGACATCAAGTCAATGATCAGTTATGACATAATAATTGTAATGTTACTTGTAATTTTGAGGGTCTGTTTTTTTTTCTTTTCGGGGGGAGGGTGTGTTGAAAAGCTATGAAAATGAGAGCCCTCTATCTTGTGTTTTGGAGCTGACTGGCTGCCCAGCAAGAAAAGACCATGCCCCTTGATGATAGCCCTGTCTAATAACTAATCAACTGGTTGATTATGCTCTTCCTTTTCCAATGGTTGAAATACTTCGAGAAAATTCAGAAACATAAATCCACAAAAGTATTGAAATTTGTGGGTTGGTTTTTACATTTCTTTTGGAGGATCCTGCCCCTTGATGAGAGCCCTGTCTAGTATAATGCCTTGAATTTCAACCGCGAATTGCTAACGTCTTCTTTCTCCAGTTTTTGGATGGCAGGGTGATATTCGTGGAAGTCGCAAAACCAAGGTCAGAGCTCCGCCAAATCCCAAGACAGAACCCGAGATAGCATAGAAGAACCTAAAAACCACACTTTGTTATGGTTGCATCTTCTGTCTTTGAGAGAGAGAGAGAGAGAGAGAGAGAGAGTCAAAAGTTTCTCAGGTTATGCTCTCTAAAGGCAATATGGTGTCGTAGAAACCTAACTATGATGCATTCTTCCTAACTTTTATTGTTCGTCCTCTTGATTGAAAGTCTAATTTCTTTAGCTGGCTTACAGTATAGCCATCTTTTATGAGTTCCGAGTCCGAAATGATTGTTATCCTCAGAGGCACTAAATATTGAGAACAGAGTTGCTCTCACTCTGAAACTGCGGACAGCTAATCTTTCAAGAGTCTCTCAGACACAACTCGACAAAGAGTTCTTTTGCAGAGCTGAAAATGAACTTGGCTAATGTTGCTTCTCTTGAACTTGGCTAAATCCTGCCACGATGCTCGCCCTAATAACGACATTTACTCATTCGATGTCTTCTTTGTGTCAATATTGTATTCACGACGTTCGATGTCTTCTTTGTGTCAATATTGTATCATGCCGCCTTAGACGTGCAATACCTCGTGTAGAAGACACTTGACAAGTGAAAGCCCAAGATGAGGAAAAAAATGTAGTATAGGCTTCAACTTTTACCGCCTCACATATATTCGATTGGTTTGGAATGAATTTTGGACCATGTCCTCCTTGCAAGCTCGGGGATTTGCTTTCTTGGCGCAACCGGAATCGGAGGTTTTCACTTCATTTCTTTTCCCCAGTGGTAAGGACTCAGGTGATTTGCTCTTGCTTTGGCTGAGGAAACTAATGGATGCTAATTGTCAAGCTGTTCGCCGTATTAGTTCACCCAAGCAGAGACCAAAGACTTCCGTCCTGTAGCTGATGACAATTAAAAGTTATCTAGCCAGTCGATTTTTGAATTCTCCATTGTCGTTTTGTTCTTTTTGGCTCTCTCATGGCGCTGCATCCATGTGCTGTCTTTGACTTCGATAATCCGTGCGCTGTTCTGTGTCCATCGTTATGTGTCCATCGCATTGCTAGACACAGTTGTCGCGACAGTACTCAGGTTCAAGGACGGAAATGTACAGAGTTTCATTGAAATAGTTGACTTTCCTTGCGTGTTACAGGCTTTTACATCTTTCGAACCCGTTGACTAATTCAAACCCTCCAACCATGCACACGTCACTGGCTCCCACCACCTTAGCATCAGCATCCATGGCGGACCTCAGGCGAACGAAGAAGCTGAGCTTTAATCTCAAACCCCTCTGAAACATAAAACGTTGACATTGACCGAAAGAAACTGCATATTCAATTTATCAGGTACACGCACTCGACCCCGCGACCTTGTATGCTATACCGTTCGTGATCCCTCTCGTTTCAGTTTTACTGATCCTGAGAATCTGAAGACCCTCCAAACACCGTGCCCAAGATCGACAATCCGATGCCCACAGTGGACGTAGAAGAGGAATCCCCTCCTCCGCCATCGCCGCCATAACCGGAGCCATCGTTGCCGTTATCGTTCCCGCCGCTAGCGCTGCTCAGCATCTCCCGCACGAGGGTCTTTCCCGCCTGATCGGCAACGCCATTGACGAAGGACTGACTCGCTGAGCCCATCGGAGAGTTGTTTGCTCCGGCGGCTGCTGGCGGGGGCGGCGGCGGCAGCAGCGGCTGAGAATTGGGTACAGTTCCCATGCTATAACTGTGCATGATGTGGCTAGGCGGGCCAAGTTGAGTCGTGGGTACCGTGATAGCAGGCGCGGTCTGGTTAGGGTACTGATGCCAATGGCTATTGGTTGCTCCTGAAAATGAGTTGTGGTGTTGCAGCTGCGGCGATGATGGTTGTGCGACTGTACCTGTGAAATTCGTAATGACGTAATTCAACTACGTATTGATCTATCTTCTTCGCTTCTCTAAAATGTCTCAACTTCAAGCCGATTCAAACCTACGTGCGGCGTACCTGTGGCACAGTCCAAGTGCGCGTCGAACTCGCACGCCCCGCACCGGTAGAGCCAATGGTACGCTCCGGTGCCGCGGCACACGTCGCACGAGAACGCACGCGCCGCATACGGCGGATAGAACGCGAGGCCGAGGGATGGGGGGTGGAGGCGGTGGGTGACGGAGAGGGGCTTGGACGCGCAGGGGACGTGGAGGTTGAAGTGGCACTCAGCGCAGTGGTAGCTGAAGCCGGCGCCGGCGCGGCGGCCGCAGGCGTCGCAGTCGAAGGAGCCGCCCGGGTAGGCGGGGGAGGGGAGGAGGGAGAGGGGGTGATTGGGGTGGGAAGGGTGGGTGATGAGAGGGGGCAGGTGGGCGCAGGACGCGTGGACGGCGAAGCCGCAGGGCTGGCAGGAGTAGATCCACGCGGCGGCGGCGCCTCCTGAGGAGAGCGGGTGGTGGCAAGCGGAGCAGACGGAGAGAGAAGCCGGCTGTTGGTGGTGGCGGCGGCGGTCGCTGTTTTGGAAGTTGGAGAGTTGCAGGGTGTGGGGGTGACTGAAGTGCTGGATTTGCGGGTCGTAGCTTAGCCTTCCCATTCTCTCTCTAACTCTCTGTTTCTCTCTCTAGATGAAGATTGTTCAGGCCGAGAGGGTTCGCGTCCGGAGGAAGAAGATGATCATGTGAGAGAGAGAGAAAGAGAGAGAGTTGACTTTGTTGGGGGCCGTAGCTGAGTCAACGCTTAACGCGCCTGGCCGGCTCGGACAGGATTGCTCATTGGCGACCGGTTTTTCCGTTCCCAGAAACACAAAAACATATGGGCTCCAGGTCATAGCGACGGGCCCAAAAGTCAACTTGCCACGCATGTTTCTCCCGCACGAGCCCAAGAGTCACTATAACAGGCGACAAGTAACAGCGAGCCAATCCTTAAGACAACCTTCGCTAATGTCAGATCTATGGGCAGGTGGTTTTAGGTTTCAGAGTTCTAGATTCCGTCTAAGTTTCACTTGAAATTTAGAATCTATCCGTCGGAGCGTGTTCCCTAATTTTTGAAATGTCAAACCTATCCTATCACAAATTCGAAAGTTGGTTCGAAGTCTATCCAGATTCCATCTGTACTCTTTAACTGAACGATTATGACTACAATTTACTACAATTCATTAATCACAAGTCATACTTAGATTCACAAAGATTATGAAATATTAATAAAACAAAAATCCCAGTCATGGATATTGTTGAAAATAGAAGCTCAAATTAGTAGTTCTAAATTATACACTCACCATTAAATATCATAGAATGCCTTAGGATCGCATGAAGACAAGAAACAGAAAAAACACAAAGATTTGTTCAAAGTTCCCAATTCCACCTAGTATCAAGAACTCATCCATTGGAATAAGTTCTTCAATTTTTAAAACTTAGAATTTACCTTATACATCTTGAAATTAATCACTTCGATTCATAGGTTGCTAATTCCATCTTAAAATCATGCTTATCTTTAACCAGATCTAGACACAAGAGAGAGTGCTTCGTCATCTTCATGCATCTTACATTGCTGGTGTGGAGAAACAAGTCGATCACACTCTTAAACACGGTAATTACACACCGCATTTAAATGAGGGGTAGATGGCTCTCGAGTCGGAGACTACATTCGCTCCGATCGGCGTGACCGTCGCACAGCATTGCTTTCTCGAGCGGCGGACGGACGTAAAATTAACCGCGAAATGTCGGCATCGTACTGTTTCCGCCGTGAAAACTCGGGGGCACCAGCGATGTACGAGGGCATTGAAGGTTTCTTTTTAGCCCTCGGCTAGCCCTAGCGGCAACGGTAGCTTCTTGACGATCAAAACTCGACCGTGAAAAAAGTGAAGTGAAGGTAGGGAGCTGAGTTGAGTGAACTGCGCTAGCATTAAGATTGCGCAGTGGGCTTGATTACACTTTTGGACGTGGGAGACGAGGGTTTTGTACGATAGTCCAGGGCCCTGTCGCTTTTGCAGTACGAGCCGACTTCAATGCTACCCACAATAAAGACTTCTGTCACCCTCGTCCATTTGCACGTTCACTCGCGGCCCTAGATCGTGAGCATAGGAATGCTCTTTGAATCGAGCTCATATGACCCCGCTATAAGGCGACATTCGATGGACCAATCGCGCTACCTCCTTGTCATTTGGACATCACACGACATTAAATGCTCGTCGCTCCTCTGGCATACCTTGATGCACTCTCTCGCGAATCGATGGATCATCTTATTTGGAATTAAGATGTGTGATGTGATCTAATGAGAAGTCCATTTTCTTAATCAGTGTGTTGCTGTAATTATCATGAGCGAAGAGATTGCAATGTTGGGAAATTTCGTGATGCAAAATACAAGTAATTACAATGCTTATGTTACACGATCAAGTTATTGAGATGTACTCCATTCGAACTTAAGCAATCCCTCTCTGCCAACTTTGCCCCTCCCACCAAGTAAATGAATATGGGTTATGGTTTCCAAAATATATAAACCATACAAAAAGCAAAATCAAATGGATATATTAGCCTTTGACTGCTATTTTCAAACCCTTTTTGGCCGAAACACGCTATGTTTAGGTTAATTGACTAAATAAGCCTTCAATTTTGTAAAGCAACGTATTGATTTTTTTTTTATGGGGGGATTAACAAACACGAATTGATATATTACCTCCTTCTTAAGCAAATTGATGATCAATGAGTGGCTACTACCTTCAGATAACATGCATCGAATTTCGTGATCGAAGGGTAATTTGGTCACTTAACATAAAGAAGGTGTGTTTTAGTCAAAAAGAGCGCGAAAATAATACTCCATTCTTAAGCAAATTGATGATCAATGAGTGGCTACTACCTTCAGATAACATGCATCGAATCTCGTGATCGAAGGGTAATTTGGTCACTTAACATAAAGAATGTGTGTTTTAGTCAAAAAGAGCGCGAAAATAATACTCCCTTCTTAAGCAAATTGATGATCAATGAGTGGCTACTACCTTCAGATAACATGCATCGAATCTCGTGATCGAGGGATAATTTGGTCACTTAACATAAAGAATACAAAAAGAGCGCGAAAATAATACTCCATTCTTAAGCAAATTGATGATCAATGAGTGGCTATTGCCTTCAAATGACATGAATTGAATCTGGTGATCGAAGAGTAATTTGGTCATTTAATATAGAGAAGTTGTGTTTTAGTCAAAAGAAGTGCGAAAATAGCGCCAACCATCCACAACCAATAGGATGATTTCTTGAGATGACATTGATTACCTTTAAGATCACTTTTATATATAAATGTCAAGTTTGTATTTTTGACTTTTCGAGGGTTTGCTATAATAGTCTAGCCAGCAAGAGTTATTTGCGAACGTGCCATGTACAATGGATACAGCACAGTGACAAGGATGTGTGCACAAACCATGAAGAATCTCTCTCTCTCTCTCTCTCAATTTGTGCCAACAATGGCATATGGAGGAGACTACTTGCTAGTTTCAACAAAGCCTCCTTTTGGTCACCTGTCGTGGACAGATGGATAACATCAAACAGTCATATGTTATGATGCATTGATGGTCTTTTAACCTAAAGTAGGAAGGCTCACAAGATTTCAGATCTAGACTTTTCCCGTTCTCCTTTTGGCCCTAGGCAAGGACTTATGGCACCCACATGACACTTGGTAAAAGCGACAAAAAGAAGTAATTTCACTCCTAATTTGAGTATATTTAACTCCTAAGATTACATTTAGTCATCCGGATTTATAATCAAAATAGGGCTACATAAGATGAGATATGAAATTTAGAGATTTTGCTTTATTCAATCCACAATTTAGTAAATCATATTAATAAAGTCGAATCTATTCACATCATATCATGCAAATTGTTTGGTTTAAATTACATATCAGTGTAAACAAACCTAAAATTTCATAAACGAAGATGGTAAAAATCTTTCATGATACTCTTGCCTACTTCATTTTTATTTGCTTATTTTATTTTATTTTATTTTTCCTCTTTTTTTTATTTTTCCCCCTTACATTATTCTTTAATAAAGTTTATTAAATAGTAAATTGTACTAAAATAACTAAAATTTGAAATCTAAATATATATTGAATTTACATTATAAGATAGAATTAAATTCGGATTATAAATTAAAATAAAATAAAATTTAAAAACTAAAAATTTATTTTTTTATTTTGAATTTCTTATATTAGAATACTATTTATATTGAATGTAACTTTAATTTTGTTAATTTAATAAGTTCGTTATTTGAGAAAAATAACTTTCCTATTATAAATATTAGAAATCTTATTTACCTTTATTTTACCTCCCTTATGAAATAATTTTATTCGACCTATATTTCTTTTATATTCGACTTTATTTATTTTGAGTAGGCACCAAACACATAATATAATAATTTTATCATATTATGAATTTTATCCTGACTAGCAAACACAGTATCATAGTATACTTTACATTGTATAAAGTACTTTTTGGATGGCACTGTTAATGCAAACAAAATACAACTCATAATGATTTTCACATCATCACTTGCACAAAATTATCAAAAGAATGGTTTTCTTCATAAAAATTAGTTTGGCACAAAAGTTTCGATTAAGCTCCCCATATGCACTTGGAAAAGCTCATCTTCCTTCCATTTGAGGTCAAGTTCAATAAATTTGAGGTTGACAAGTTCGAAGCTTTGCCACACGGGTCGGTTATTAAAATTCAAATGTGTAGCATAATAGCATTGCCGATGATAAGTGTAATTGTCACATGTTGCATTGCTAGAATAGGAGTTCCTTCTTGTACATACCGGTCAGAGTCATATCCCTCTTACCATGTATCTAATGATCCAACGTTCATTTTCACCGTGCTTTCTATGATTGAGCAAAATAAACTAAATGCAGGATATCAAAAGCTAGATCACAACTGAGAGAAATGGCATGCCTTCGACTGATGGAAATCTTTGCTGTTCTATTCTTATAATTGCTCCTAAAGCAAAATTTAAGAAAAGGAACGAGGAGGCGGCTTTCATGGGTGTCACGAATTATGAAATGGGCACGTTGGGCCCTAGTTTTGATGGCAATTTCAGGGAAGGACGTTCCATGATAAGGGTTTTGTCAGATGACTTCAGCAGAGAAAACCCATGAACGTAATCCAAGAAACTGGGTCCCCATCTGGCAGCCATGCCAGAAGCTGCTCTCTTCCACCCATATTTTTCTGGATGGATTCATCTCCTACCCACGCAAACAAACAGATTTCACCAGTCACTATGAATAAGAGAGAGAGAGAGAGAGAGAGAGAGAGAGAGCAAAGTTCAAATGGAGCTCAAATTAACGTTCATCATATAATAGAAGTCCCATGAAGAAGTCAATGCCCGAACCATACAAACCCCTCTTGATGTGTTGCTGCATAAGAAATACAAAAGAGACATGAAACAGGAGCACAAGAAATACAGAAGCGAAGGTCCCCAAAAGGAAAACTCACACACACACACACACTCATATTTATATATATGGTGCGTTCTTGACTTCTCTTGAAACAACCGATGACCCTCCAGTGTAAATTTTGTCAAAACTCCAAGACCCCACAAAAAGAGAAAAAAACCCCCCAAACCAAAAAGACCACAATTAAATAATGAGAGAGAGAGAGAGAGTCTCCACTCTTTGACTCTTGAGTTGGTGTCAATTCAAACGAATGAGTTTCAGAAGCAGTAAATTGGTGTTGAGAATGCATTCAAAGTCTCCCAACTAACTAAACACTCCCTCCACCTTTTCCTTCGCATTCAATTCCCACCAGCGTCCCAAAAATCGAACTCACTCCACCTTGAATTCTTCTGATCTCTGTATTAAAGTTATGGCAGGCAGAGAGAGAAAGAGAAAGAGAGAGAGAGAGAGAGAGAGAGAGAGAGAGAAAGAGAGGAGAAGAAACAGTTGTTATTGTTGTGTTGTGGCAGAGCAGGGTGGTGATGAGAGTGATAATCCATATCATCAAGAACCAGGACAGTTGAGGGCAGCCTTTATTTGGTGCACAGTGGTGGAGATAAGATTGTTCACAGTGGTCACCGACTCGAGGTTCAGCTTCGCCGACGGCAGGCTACTCACCAGTATCTGGAATGCCACAGTTATCAGCGAACCCCCCGAGCGGCCAGTCGACCCCTGCCCAGCCGCTGCAGCAGAGCTGGACGATGCCCCATCCCTAGGGTCGGGGCTGCCATCGGGGCAGATCATGAACCCCGATGGGAGCAGGGGGATGTAGGAGGGGTCCTCCCCACTCATCGCAAGGTTGATTGCTGGCAGGTCAACCGGACAGTACACGATGAGAGACCCCGATGAGTCAATGCAGCTTTCTTGGAGTATCAGCATGTTGTTTTGACTCGTGTTGAAGGCCTATAGTAACATTTAAACAAAATGCTCAGTTCACAGCTCAAATTCCGACTAATGATAATGTGAAAGACCGGACTTAACGAGATGTAATATTAGTTTACTAAGAAACTAAATTATCCTGAAGAACTGTACCCTTAGAACAGATATGCAATTTCCAGGATGTGACCCATTTGCTAGGTGTGCAACCTCCTGAACTGGATTGCCATTGGAGAGAACATCCCACTGAAATGAAATAAATTAAACATAAAAGGAATCAATAAATTACTAAATTGGTTGAAGCTGACAACATTGATCGATGGAACAGTAATCATTGAATACAGCCAGAGAATTGTCAGTACCTGAGCTCGAGTTCTTTCGTCTTTGAAGAAATTAAAGATGTTTTGTGGGGAAATTGGAAGCCAGATGGTGGTGGCTGCACTAAGAACAACACCGTTGGGTTGGCCCGGATCTGTGCTCTTATGAAGAGCCACCCAGACCCCAACCTCGCTTGAGCCAGAGATTGAGCCAGAGAGTGTTGTCCAATGCTGTTGCCTGCTAGAGGACGTGCTAATGCTGCCGCAGAAATTGTTCACCATTCTTTGTGCTAGTTTCATCATGCTTCTCTTTCCATCGGGAGACGGAATTACTGAAGAAAATGCATTAGGTAGATTGATTAAGGAATAGATTGATTAACAACTTGCTAGGGGAATTCTGAGTGGAATTCTGAGGTTTACCTCCTCTGACGTCACGAGTCGAGCTTCCTGTCACCATTAGACAGGCGATCCTCTCACACATTCTCTCCAAAATGGCAATCCATCGTTCAGCTCCAAATGCTAAGCCGCTGTAAATGAGGTCTCTATAGAGCCGATGAATCGGGGCTTTGTCTTCCATTTCCACATGTTCCACCCAAGTGACCTACATGAGCATCAATTCAAATGGGGCGACAGGCACCATCACATGTAACTTTCTCGGGGAATGAGAGGGGAAAGAAAGGAAGCTTGATTAGGTGGGAATTTAATAACGACCTTGGAATACCCATTAGGAAGGTCTTGTATCAAGCAACCGGAAGGGAGTCTCTGAGATCTACTTTGAGAAGTAAATTGGTCATATCTTGAAAGGTCGAAAGAAACATCCGCGATCGCCCACAAGCCTTGCTCAATCTGTTGGCAGTATCGGAGGAAGTAGAACTCTCGAGTTGGTAAAAGCGGTGAAAGAACTTGCAATTCTTCATACATCTGCATTTTCTCCAGTGGATGAGAATCTAATTTGAAGCATCGCAAAATAAGAAATCATAAACGAATGAGGGCTTGCAACTTGAGTTACCAGTTGCAAAGAACCATTTTGACTAGTTAACAGTCCTGGTGATATCACTTGGATTGTTTTTGCTGCTGAAACAATTGAGGGGAAGAGCTCCACCCATTTGTTCTGCAATGTTGTTCAAATGACTAGTTAAGGAAAAGAAGCTGCCTCAGTTCAGTGTATGGCAATACAAGAGATATTGGATAAACTTACCGAGTCCATAAACATGTCTATCAATGCCAAACCATTCATCATCACAGCACGTGATTCTCTTGATGCCTCAACACGGATATCTGGATTTTTGAGGTGATTACTAGCCCTAGGAAACATTCTCTCATAGCTTTCGAGATTGAGAGTGTCCCTTCCATCCGTAGTAGACTTCATCCATAAAGGTTCATCTGTCTGAGCAAGCCTAAGAAATTCATCCAAAGCATTAGCTGCTATATCTGCCATTAGGGACTTATCCATGTCTGAGAAAACAACTGCTTGAAAAGGCAAATGTGGCACAGAAGATGAACTGCCCGGAAGTAGATCAAGGTCAAGAGAAGGGCCTGCCAGTCCATGAGCACCAAGACTACTCATTGTCAAATCTAGAGAAGCGATATGACTTGGTTGAACAGGTGGGAGTTGTGAAATTGGCCTTCCAATGTACTTGGCCGCAATGCTAGAAACTCGATCGAGCTACAAAGATTACAACGCAGATAAAAAAAGAACAAGGAAAATTAGATAAAGTAGAGCCCAAATGCATGAAGTCAAAAAACGAAATCACAGGAGAATTGTGCAAATAAGGATTTAAGAGATTCATTCTTGGGCAAGTTCAATTCACCTCTTCTTTCAAGTGTGCATTCTCCATCCGCAGTTTTTGTTCATCAAAGTAGGAATCTTCACCTGAAGGTCCGGTGCCACAACTAGGGCACATGACGTTCCTCAAGGCCTCTCTTATCACAATGTTTTCGCATCGAATCCTATCGTTTTCTGCCCTCAATGCAGAGTTATCAGCCCTTTCGTGCTGGGCCTGATTTAAATATAACAGGAGGATTTAAGGTTGCAATGAAGGCGGAAAAAAATAAG
This sequence comes from Corymbia maculata, assembly GCA_014182735.1. Classification (NCBI taxonomy): domain Eukaryota; kingdom Viridiplantae; phylum Streptophyta; class Magnoliopsida; order Myrtales; family Myrtaceae; genus Corymbia; species Corymbia maculata. The sequence goes on along the minus strand of CM024689.1, from coordinate 6,029,510 downwards.
ACAACTTCTTTATCATCTTCAAAACTATCCCAACAAAAGAAAGGTAAAATAAATGAATCAAGTGAAGAAACCTTCATCTGGGTTCTCCTATTTTGGAACCAAAATTTAATCTGTCTCGGAGCCAACCCCAATTCTCGGCTCAAATCCATCCGCTGCTTCTCATCCGGATGAGGACATTCCTTGAACATCCTTCATTTTTTCGCCACGACAGTAACACAAAGAAGCATCGAAATCTCAGAACCTCAGCATCATTCAAAAGCAAAAGAGAAAAAAGAGATAGTAAAACACAAAGACCAGCATCTGCGGAGCAACGAGAAGAAGCTAAAGTGTTAACTTAAACATGTACTAACAGCAAAATTCTCTTAGGCCCACAACTAGAAAAACAAAAGGGGCAACAAAAAAAAACCACACAAGCAGACATAAAGCATTCAACTTTTCGAATGAGAAGCAAGAAACATGTTAAAAAAAAAAAGGCAGTGTGTTTTAGTGCAAACAGAAGAAATGCGAAAAGACCAGAAAGAAAACGTACGCTTCAAGCCTCTGAATCTGGTGAGCAGTATGGCGGTGGTACCGCTTCTTCCTCCTCTGGGAGTCGGAACCGTCGTGGTCCCCGCCGGAACCGCCGCCGAAATCCATTTCTCCGCCCTTCCCTCGCCTCTCTCGCCCTCAACACCCCCAGCACGTGCAGAAACCGTCGTCACGTGAAGCGCCACGGCCGTGGACGGTCCTCACAAACATCGTCACGCACGAAGCAGAGAGTTACGAGGACAACGGGAGAACAACCTCACTGACGACATACACACGATCTTGGACACCACCCAACACGCATTCCAGCAAGAGCGAGTCCTATATACAGAGACCACGCGGGTAAGAAAACTTTTCTCGGCAGAAAGGATCATCTCTCTCTCCGTCTAGTGAATATAAACGTACCCAGAAGCCAAGATTCCGCCATGATTCTTGTTCTTGAAGAAGGAGCGAGTTAAGGCCCAAATTTAGCCAAATTTTCCCTGATTTTTTTCTTCCCTCCGAGAGGAGTAATGCGCAATTATGAAGGGAAAAAACCCAACACCAAAACACGACACTCCCACCCTCCCTCCCGCACGAAACTCGAACAGACTCCACTCCACCCGCCTTCGTAACTGACGATGGGTTTTAAAGCCGAAGTTCTTTCCTTTTTCCCTCGTCTCTCTTTCTCTTTTCGACCCCAGAGGAAGATGAAGCGAAAAAGCAAGAGTGAGGGAGTGGAGAGGATCGAATTCTCGCACGCGGGCGTCTCCCGATTTCACTGTTCTCTCTCGACACTGCGGTAAGGGTGTGATTTACGAGTTTAGAGAGGTACGACAGCAACAACCATTGACAATAGCAAACACGAAAACGTGTAAAGGAGGAGGCTCTCTGTTTCCTCGAGATCAAAGACGTGGTCGCGCCGGGGGAGTGAATTCCCGGCTACCGGCATTATGAGACTCCACCCTCCCTCCTCTTTATGACAAGGAGACTCTCTCTCTCTCTCTCTAAAAAAGAAAAACAAAAAAAAACAAGAAGAAAGAAATATTTACGTTATCCAAAGTTACAGAACCCAACCGAATTGTATGGTAATTACTTAAAATTTGCAAAAGTTTAGGCTGTCTGTAGAATTTTCTTCTGCTATTTTTGTGGGGGTTGATGTTGTTTTTCGGGACGTGCAGGGGGAAGATGCTGCTGAAGCGTGTTCGGGATCATTTTTCTTGATTTGCGTTTCTGGTTACGGCTTAACTTGCAAGGATCGGGAGAGAGATCGGAGATAAATCTTAGTCGCGGTTTCTATTCTTGGTTCTTCTTGCGCACGCTGCAAAGAGTGTCGAAAAGTCAAACCCACGTAGCTTTTTGGTAGGGCGAGGGAAGTAGTTTCATCCCCTGCGGATAGCTGTATCCCGGCCCCAGAATACACCAGACTAGCTAGGAAAGAGCACTGAGCAGGGCGACGTAGGCCAATAAAATTGTTATTTCCTTCTCAAAGAGGAATATGATAAGACGAAGAATCCATTTATTTGGCGAAAAATATTTTAGGAAAAAATAATCTTTTTATTTTTCGAATTTTAGTTCGTTTGGAAAAATGAGTCGATGAGAAGGGAAATAAGGTTTTCTTACCAAAATTTAAATTTCAGAAAATGATTTCCTTTTCGAAATAACCGAAAAGCATTTTTAAAATTTTTTCCTAATCTTAGAATGCTTGGTTAATGAAACGTTTATCTTTATAATAATATTTTTTAAATCGAATTTTTAATTTTTAATTTTTTGAATTTTATTATTATCTTATTCTTATTTTGTCTTTTCTATGTTTCTTTTTTCTTCTTTCTTTTTCTTTCATTTCCTTTTCTTTCCCTTCTTCCTCGTTGGCTGCATGCCTTGGTGACGACCGGTGGCCTAGCGAGCTCAAGGCTCGTTCAATCCCAATGAGGCGAAGCTCGTTGAGGTGGGTGAGCTCAAGGCTAGCCCAATCTCAACAAGCTTGGAGCTCGCTTGTGGTTGTGCCGATCAATCGTACTGAAGGAAAGGAAAAAAAGAAAAGGAAAAAAAAGAAAAAAAATTACAACTTTGAATTTTTAATTACTTGAGATAAAGTCATGAGATTGAAATCATTTTTTTAATAAGATCCAAACATTAGAGAACGTTTTCATCATATATCACATAATAATAAAAAAACTAAGTGTATTCCTAAAAAATACTTTCCCAAAAATCAATTTTCTTTATTATTAAATTTTCCACAAAAAAAATACATCCTAAAAGTGTCATTATAATCCCATCACCACCTTCAAAAAGTACAATGGTAGACACTTATAGTGATGGAGACAAAATCGTTTTAATACCACCATAAGATAAGATAAAAGATCTAGCTATCTCAAAATTTAATCAGAAGATGGATGGTATAAGATCCATAAAATTCGTTTATTGAGATCAAAATCTTTGGATAAAAAGGGATTGATATTGAAGTACGAAAATTTTTCATCGAATAAATCACGGAGGAGAAGTGAAACTAGAACAAGTGCATTTGCTTTATAGGAAATTAATGGTTTAGAAAATACTTTCCTAAAAATGATTATTTGCATCTCTTACAAAAATTGGTTGATGAAAAACATTTTCTTTGATAATGAAAATGGTAGTGTTAATTCAATTTTAAAAGCAACACAAGTAATTATTTTTTGAAAAATGTTTTTTAAATTATTGATTTTTCGTGAAACAATCTTATTCAAGGTACGGAATTTGTTTTGAGTGATAGTATCTAGATAGAAAGGATGAAATGAGTTTTCGGCCTCGTCCACTTTGAATTGGCACTCCTATTGTAGGTGGATCCTCCTAAATTTGTTGCTAACCAAAGGGGAAAAAAATTAAAAATGCCCGGATAACCGGTGCAAACCGCAAGACTGTTTTCCCATCAAACAAGGGACCATAGACTAAACTTAGTAACTTCATTTGATTTCATAGTTTGGTTTTCGAATTAATCTATATACGTGTCGAATATTGATCATTCACTTTCTCATAAGAAAAAGTTGTGTTACTGCCTTTTCACCCACACTTAAAAATTTCTAATTTTGTCCTGGCGATTAAAGCAAGGCCGAGATTCCCCTTAAACGTCCTTGACATCGTATGTAAGACAAAATTGGAAGCACTTTTTTGTAAATAAGCACCCCATTGGTTTTAAAATTATTGTGTAATTACCAATTCAGTCCGAAACTTTTCAATTTTCTCATTATAATCATAAATATTTCATTGAAATTTCAATATAGTTCTTTCGGCCAATTACCGCTAGAAATCTCTAATGTATCCATTGCCGACCGTCTTATGTGGCATTTTGATGCAGATAAATTTATTCATGCCACTCAATGGTTTTTTGTTGCAATTGGGCAAACAAAAAAATACTTTGGAATTTAGTAAATGTTTAGGATTGCATTACCAAAATTTGAAAGTTTAGGACTAAATTAGCATAAGATATAATGATTTTAAGATCGAATTGATAATTTTTCTCTACTTTTTTAAGAACATATAATACTTCAATAAAAATCACATGCGATCCTCCATCATGTTAAGCTCAAACCCCCTTCTTCCCCTTCACATCAAGTTCTTTTGTAGAACTGGACATCACCACGTACACTTTGTAGGATCAATCATCTGATCTTGACTGATCATCTGTTTTAATGTGCACGAATTCATAATGAAAAGGCACCTTGATGTGTGTCATAATTAACTTGATGAAAGTGCTACATGCTTCCTCAATTGAAGAGAGTCCATACTACGCCATAGATCCTCGGTATTAGCTACAGCCCCACTTCATGACTTTAACCGGTTAAGAGCGGCTTGGATTAGGCTAATGCAAGTGCTTAACATCTGTCCAAACTCTATGCCCTAATTTTCCTTTTAAAGTACATCGATTCCATTAGAATAATCTCTCTCCCTCTCTCTCTTCTCATTTGGTAAAACTAGGGTTTCTCCAATTTTCTTTGGACAGCGCCATTGCATGGTTCTTCTCCTTCTTAATTAATCACAATCTATTTTGAGTTCCTTTATGGCAGTGCCATTTCATCCCGTACCTCCGCCATTTAAACCCCTCTATGCTTTGCCCACACAAGCATCTCTCATCTCTTCATGATTTTCACATCATCAATTGCCCGCCCTGATTAATTCGTCCCCATACATTCCTTCACTTAACTCCAAGCACCATCCTCTAACTGCCTTGAATGATAATTTCCAATCATTGAACAAGTAATTAACAGCATCCACCTTATCGAAAGTATAGTCATCATCCTATAGACTGGCATCATTTAATTTTATCAAAAGCTTTAAATGATACTTTACTCTCCCAGAAAACTATTGTTGCAATTATATGCAGCACGCCTTATCTTGGATTTGGTAAGGTTTCTTTAATTAGCTTCATTGCTTGTGTATGGTATCGAGCTCCTGGGGGTGCAATAATCTATAAATAAATAAAAAATAATTAAGAAGGTTATAATAAGAACCCTTTTATGAAAAGCTTCAAAAACATATGATAGAAAATATTACACTACCATGGCAGATCTTAAATCTTATTGATTGCCATATTGCCTGGAGTGAGTGAAGAAATGTATGGCAAATTAAACAATATTTTTCTTCTTTGCTATGGGCTTCCTATCCATACCATTGTGAACATTTCCATACACCTCCAATGGAATAATCTTTATTTTTGTTTTTTTTTTATTGCTCATTCATTACAGCTCTTTTAATTTGATTTTTATGTAATGAAGGATTCGTGAAACATTTCAAAAGGTAAATATAATTGTAATTTTTTTTTGGGTAACTCTTTAACTTGAAATAATATTTTAAATTTTGATAGGAAAGTCAATTAGTAACTTTTTCGCTTGACAAAACAAACATTGAACTTGCAAGACTACTAAGAGGCCCAAAAAGAAAAAAAAAGAAGGCTACTGGAGACATTTTAGGTAAATTTTCGGCACTGGTGACAACAATGTGAAATTTATATCTAGACTAGTTGATGAAGTTGGTATGTTAGGTAATGTAATAGATTGCAAGTAGAAATCTAAGCAAGGGCATTGTATAAAATGCTTGGCATGAATCTTTCAAAATTATCATTATTGTAAATTAATTTCAATATATATAATAAAATAAGTCATAGTTGGATTGCAATAAATAATCAATATTTCTTTACATATGCAAACAATCATTAACATGGCAAGTCACACCCCATCGAGAGGTCGTTCTTGAGTCTAGATAGTTAGGATCACCCTTATGATATTGTGGCATTCCTTGATCCATTGAGAGATCGTTCATTGAGTCTAGATAGTCGGGATCACATCCATTTTATCGTGACTCATGTACAAAAGGTCATCATACACAGAAACTCAAAAACTTTACTATGAAGGGATGAGATTTACGTAGCTACCAACACTTTTCAACTAGCCAGATCATCAAGATGAATAGGAAATGCAGATAAGATGTGGGCAGCAACTTTCAGCAGTGCAAGGTCATATAGACTCATAATGGCAGAGAAGACACTTAGGTTATGCAGTATTTATTAATTAGTTAGCAATGGCACCAAAAATCGTACCCCGATTTAATTTGAACACTACATTCGTTGAACACGACAATCTATCCCCCCTCCTCTCGCTCGAATTTTGCTCCGAACCTTGCCATTTCTCTCTCTCTAAAAACAAGGTCCTTGATTAGCCTTTGAATCTGCTGGACTGGACTCCCTAGTCACTGCAGTTTGGTCTCATGGGATGTTTGATCCAGGAGGGATTACGGTGGTTGATTAGATGCAACGCACAGGAGTGTTGCTGCCAGATCATTTTTAAGATCCATCAGTATCTTGTTTCCTGCCATCGACGATAAGAGATAATCAAAGCTCGTGCGTGGGTTTTCGAATTGCTTTGGGAAATGCTGCTTCATTAATGTCACACGATCGGTCTCTTTTCAGCCGGGAGGAACTTGGTCATGTCCTTTTAAGATTATCAGTACAGATTTATAATTTACATAATGTCGATGCCCCATTAAATAAGCTATTATAGATGCTATCAAGCTATTGCCCTCTCTAAGCATATGCATTTGTTTAATGTGACAACGGTTCATTATTCATGTTGGTCCAAAACAAGTTCGAGGTTTTAATAAATGAGCCTTTTCTCCAACTATTTTCATACGAGGGAAAATAGTTTTTTAAAGCAAGAAATGGTAGTGAAGAAATTGGTAATGTGAGTCACTAGTGATTAAAGCATTTTTGGGTGGATAAATTCGTGAGTTAATCCCATAAACTGTTTAATTTCTGGCCTTTTATCTTTGCAGGTAATTCTAGCCGAGAGATAGGAACGGTTTATCCATATTTGGGAAGATGAACGGATGATCTTAGATTTTTAGCTCGAAATTTTCGTATTTCTTGAATTTTTAATTTGTCATTGCTGATTGTTTAGTCATGGGAAGATGGTCTTTCACAGATAAGTCAAATTACCTTCCTGCCAAATATCTCATAGTCAAAGCTACGAATTTATGATTATGTTAAAAGAATCTTTATATTTATTTTTACATTGAACTCTTTGACACTTCCCTTTATTAAAAGTACATATCAAGAGATATATCCATCTTCTGTGCCTTCTTTCGTAAAGTTAGACGTTCCATTTCTAATCATATATTGATCTATCGTGTCATACAAACAATGTTAAAATAGCATCACATCTAGGATCTTTTATCAGTTAAATTGTGTTCAAATTTTTTTTTTAAAGGAACATGACCGATCGAAACTCAACATACTTTTTTTGTGCAAACTTAATAGGATACAAGCGTCCACCCAAGTTACCTAATGTGAATATGTATATTCATCTTGATGACAACCCATAATTTTATTTTAATGAAATTCGGTGTTTGCCAACTGTATATACAGTAAAAATCAAATTCCCATCTCATCTTTTTCTCCACGAAAGTGTCCTATCGAACCCTAAGCTCGACCCATCAAACCCCACCAACTTGACTGAGGCCAATTAGGAGACATGAGCTATAAGCATTTACTGTGCATTTCCTCTTCATCTTCACTCTTTCCTGGAAAACGGTTGGGAGGTACTTCATGCTGGTTTGGTTGGCGATGCACAACTCAAGAAAGCTTGGCAACCCATGAATGATAGGGAAAGGGCGTGATAAATCTGTCCCGACTTTTCAAGGGGCGTACTTAAAGCGTTCGTTTAGTTATGAATACCTCCTATTAAAACGACAATTTATTCCTCATAATCACCTGTTGGATACCCTTTGACTTCTCTTGCTCGATGCGTGCAGATTTTGAACTTGTTGAATTTGGGCATGTTTCCGATGGCAAGACAAGGAAGCTAGCAATTATTATCACCCCCACGGAATGACTCGAATTAACTCACTCTAGTAAGGCACAACAATAGTGTGTCCCTATTCATATGAGAGATCGGAATAGATACGAAGAGTACCTTATATCTTTAATAGCACAGGTCTTGAATGAGAAGATTAACTATTGAAATCATGACTCTCCAAATCACCGATTTTCCATCTTGATTGATGAATGTGGTAAAATATCATTCAGTAAGTGAGAAATGGTAGGGAAATTGTGGAGTGGAATGTGCCCAATTACTTTTGCTAGTCTGTGAATGCTCTTTAACAATGGTTTAAGTATTTATTGTAGTTTGAGAATGCAGATTGATATGACAATGTGAAGTAGATATACGACTGCTGGGAGGAGAAGCTAGTGATGGACCGTGTGGTTTTTAATAGCAATTCGCCAGACTGCTATCAACACAGCAAGGCAATATCCGTCGCAAAGACAATTTCACATTTAGAAGATTAGTTAGACCTATCCGAATTCACAATCATCTGTCATCTAACTCGTCCAAGTACAAAACCATAAGATTACATCTCCGTACAGTCACTTAAATACAATCGCCGTAGTCTCTCTTGTGCGCCCATGAGCGATATCGTCTTCGTTGCACATGATAATGTACAACTGTGTAGGTCGACGGCACCCATGCAAGTGAACAATAGATTGTATTTGCATGACATGAGAGTGTCATTTTGGTCTTCTTCTCTATGGATTACGAGCTCTCCAGTGTTTTCTGACCTTTTCGAATTAACCATGAGCCTTATTTTCACACTATATAGAGTTAATGAGCTAACATTCACTCCTCACCCCTCCTTCAATATACGCTATGCTCTTTTATGAGCTCTTCTCAATACAATCCCCCAGGCGGATGAAGAAAACGATGGCAAAAATAATGCATGTCGGAGTAAATTCGGCATGTCTGGTGCTCTTTTATGTAGTCTAAAACACTCTTGACAAAAAAATTTGTCATTGAAACACAGGAGAAACCTGTGACTGGATGCTTCAACAGAGCAAATGTCCTCAAATTCCATGACTTTCTAACATTTGAATGGATTTTTCAACATGTCAAATAATCCAAGGGTGACACTCTCCACTCTTTTATTGACAAAGTCCCTTCTAAGTAGACTATCAACTCTTTACTTTCTCATCTGGCCTGATGGAATCTACGGTAGCAAAAGACTGCAATAATAGTTTGCCCTCCTAATTCCGATCTCCAGTCCACTATAAATTATTCCTGATAAAGTTAACTGTGAAATGGAGTCGCTTATACAAGTACCTCTAGGAAATCTCAGCTCATTGAAGGCAATGAGCCAAGGGTGTCTCACCCAATGTGGTTGTATTAAGCCCAGCCATGGTCCCTCATGCGCTCAACACTCCAACAAGGCGATCATCATCTAATCCCACATATATTATTTTTGTAGAAGAATCGACATCTTAGATATCACAACTTAAATTACACGCCTATATCATCATGCGCTGACGACATGTCCTCTCTTATAGTTTGTAGTCACAATGTGACTGAAACCTAGTATACACACTGACAGCAGAGGAATGTAGTTAATATCATCAACATACTTTGCTAATGTGAAGGATGCTGTGACTGGGAAGTGTCGCCACGACTTTGTCGTTTCTTCTTGTATCTCCATGCGACTTGGATGCGAGTTGCTGCAAGTCCTCTCCAATATGGTGATACATACCTGCAATGAGGCGTTTTTCATGATTGCACAATGCAAAATGTTTGTCTATGTTGTCTATGTAGGAGCAAATTACAAACTAGGGACCGGCTAGTTGTTTCTGCCTTGAGGTTCAAAAAGAGAGTGTACACAGGAAACAGGGAGAATCTGGAACAGTTAAGTTAGTTGCTATTTTTTGCTGATAGTTCATTCATATGCTAGGTTTGCCATGTAGTAGAGCTAAATCATCTTTTAAGAAAGAGCAAGAACCTTATGGTTCCTTGAACTTTTGGCTTGCGCAGGAATCTTGCAAATAGTCTGGTGACTTCTTCAAGGTCTTCTGCTCGTAGTGCAAAGGCTTCAACATTTGTCATGCATGTTACCGTCCTGTTACTCAGCAATCGGATTCCAGGTGGTCTTATCTTTCGTCCATCTTCAATATCACAGATTTTGGAATGCTCTTAATAAATCCAGTCATTCATAATTAAAGATTACTCAGAAAGATTACGATCTGTACCTTTGTTCACAGAAGAACACTCAAGGCACCAAGCTAGAAGCTCTTCCCCACAAAAATCTCCTTCGCATAAACTTGTAACCCCGTCTTCTCCTCTGCTCTCAATTTTCCCACGGACAATGAAAATCATCTTTTCAACAAGAGAACCAGGGTGCAGGATCTTGCTTCCTTTGATGTATGTTTTTTGCCTTAACTTCTCGCAAATTGCATCCGTGATGTGATCCTCCATCACCGCAAATATTCGCACCTGCAACATAATACGACAGCTATTGATATTTTTGAGTTGCAAGTTAGTACAGGCTTATCCTCGTCACCACAAATTTTATGTGTAGAATCCCAAGTGGCTTAAACTGTTCTTTTATCTTTTTAAAGAATTTCAAAGATCTCGAGTGCTGCAATTTTCTTTGCATAGGTGGGTAATGTTGGCTGGACCAGGCAGAACAGACCACGGTCATGTCGTATTTGAAAATCCACTTTCCAAAGGATTAGAGCTTGATTTGAGAAATGGCAGTCTTTGTGGGGATGTAGAGATAAGTGATAAACTCTTGACCATATTGTTCTTTTGTAGTTTCCACATCGAGTTGTCTCCATGACATGCACCTAGATGCCACTTAAAACTAAGACAAAGCTTGGTAATGTTTGCTAATAGAAACTAATGACAGACAAGTGAGACGTTTAACTTAATGTCCTTTTAGCTATCCATCAAAGTGCTTGATGACCTAAAATACAAGACTGGTAATCCACTAATTTAGTTAGCTGATCGAACATAGCCAAATATTCAACCTGGGAGGGAGCTATCGATTTCGGAGGGCTTCACATGCTTGAAGAGACAGGAAGCTTAAGTTGAAAAACATGGCTTTCATCTTCGTCCGCAACAGCAGGGAGATTCAATTATTTCTTTGTCCCCGAAATTCGCTTAATTCTAAGGCATTACAAGAAAGAGAACTGATTTCTAAGGGTTTAACTTGCATTTTCCACACACATCTCAATTCAGTTCCGGGGCTTACTCTTTTCACACATTTGAAGAGATGGCGTCTTATGTCTCTCTGAAGATCTTCAGGAAAATTCTCGAGAAGCATTTCTTCATTGACTCCTCTAGTGGCAGCCCAATGGTATCGCTCAGCTTCAGATACTCTTCTGCATGATAGGATAATTCCTATCAATTTAAAAGGAGCCTCCATACAGCACATATTGGATATGACCTATATATATCTAGATGGTCATCCACAATTAGGGGGAAAATATCTGAATGCTCAAAACTACATTATAGAAAACTAGCGTATGACTGGCTCAAGTAACAGCAAAAAATATGTCTAATCCCTTCACATTAGAGGCTAGAAATATATTAAAGATGGAACAGGAAATTCATCGGGAAATTGACAAGCTTAGAGGACATATCAGTTAATAAAGAAAACACATTCTCTAGAAACAGTTACCAGAACATACGATATGGAGAAACATAGGAAAATGATTATAAGCATTAGATTATATAAAGAAAACAAAACGCGGGCTGAGGAGGGCGATGACTTGTAGGACCCGCCACTGTGTCAAATTTATCCACCATCAACATGGAATCTAGCTAGTTGAAGCCATGAGTTACTTGTAACATCTTCTATTAGCGATCATTTTACCAACCAATGCAGGTCCATCCCATATCTTCAGGCAAACCCCAGCGTCAAACTTCATAGAGAATCAAATTTGCTGCAAATTCCGTACAGACTTGAACTTGGCTTAGAGTCCTGTAGCTAATTTCCAGAAGTGCCATTGACCCCCAAGCTTCAGTCTTAGCTATATGTATATTCACAAAGCAATGCAGAAAACTTCGATCTAAATCCACTAATTAAAAAAATAAAAAAAAGACCTCTCAGCTTCCAATCCTAAGAATCATCCAGTATGGTCAATGTCACGCCATCAATCCTAAGAATTTACCTTCTTAGATGTTGAGGTAAGCGTCTGTGACTCATCCATTGATCAACGTCACGCCGCCTTAATGACATTTCTAACTTCCTGAGACGATCAGGAAAATATAAAAAATCAGTCGACAGTTTATATGCAAGATGTTTCAAGACAAAAAGGTGAACTAATGGTCACTGGGAACATTCTTCATCAATACTGGCCAAGAGAACAGACACAAATTAGGAGCAGAGGTGCATAAAAAGGTCTGCATGTAGAGCACTAACAAGATTTATCAGTCCCCTTGGTGATGCTTTCTGATATGGGGTTTCGGTATGTTATTTCAAGAGATGTTGAGACATTTTTGAAGGAATAGATATAGTCTAGGATAGACCTTTTCTTTTTCCAATTAATAGTACAAGTTACAATTGCCACATGCACCTGAAACGCCACAGGAATGTTTGGGTAAACTCCATTTCCATGAGATCGTTGACCATTCTTGACTCCAACCCAGCTTAAAACATAACTTAGACCTGCTCATGAATTCTTGAACTTGACCGACATGAGCACTTGGTGCTGCTATAATGCCTGAATCGTTAGAGCCACATCTTCTCAATGTTGCTTAAGATTAACACACTACCCAAAGACCAAGAACTCAGATTCATGAATGCCAATAAACTAGGAAAGCAACAATTCTTGTCAATAATCCATGCATGACATGAGTACATATCCACCTAGCACGATATTCGCAAGCTAAAGCATGAAATTCGAAAGCCAATACTAAAAACCTCGCATAAAAAATCTACGAAAGAGTGTTCATCATCTCAAATGATAGCATTGTGAAACGTCTTCAAAGCCAAAAGACCATCACACATACACTTTAACATGAAAATTTCAAAGGTCGTCATTGTTTCAATCAAATAAATTCGAATATTCTGCACAAGCACAATGATAAAGATTAAGGAATGGATCTGTCAATGCAAAATGATTGTCAAGGTGAGAGGTCATACCTTCTTCCAAGAGCCTGGAGGAAGTTCTGCATATTTCCAATGAGAAGAGCAAAGAGCAAGAGGCCCAATCCAATAATGCCCATGAGAAACAGGACTTCCGAGACAGAGTGGCTTGGAGTTTGATTTCCAGCTAGAGTACTTATTTGCTTCAAAAATTGGTATAAAAGATTAGCACAAGATAAAAGAAATGTCTATAGATTGTATCATCACATTAAGGGATATCTAGTGCATAATGTTAGAGCAGCACTAGAACATTTCTCTGCATGCCTTATTCTTAAATGCAACCATGGAAATAGAGAGAACAAATTAACAAGTTTAGGCCGAATTTAGAGGATGTTGAATCAGGATGGATTGGCAGCGATTCGTCACACACAATATCCAAAAGCAATATTCATTCTCCTTTGTGCTTATTATTCACTCTCTCTGGAGAATCCAAAAGAGAATAATGTGCAATCATCTTCTCTTCTTTCTTCATCATTTTAATGTGCTATTCTCGTCAATAGGAGCAAACAAAGTGACTCCTACAACCAAGGTATGCCCCTACTGCCTCAATCTTTCCGGAAGTGAAAAGCACAGTAGAAACTCCCCACGGATATCAAGATATTATTCGGAGCTGTCACGGAAAGAAAAAAAGAAAGTCATAAAATGAAGTGGAGAGTCCTCTAAATCTGCAGTCTTGACTTGCATTAATGGAAAATCAAAAGTTCAGGGGCTTATCCTGCAGAAAGCCATGTACCTCATTCCATATCTCCTGAGGAATCAAGAAGCGCTTTGCTGCAGCTCAATAGTGTGTTTGCTCTAATGGATATTGCTAAGAGTGCACATATCGTGATAAAACAAGGGCAAGGATTGTTCCCCGCACATATTCAGCCATGGCATAAATTGATTTACAGCTTTACCCTGATTCAATACTTGTCTCGACCAGGCAATGTTAAGAGGAAAAGGATAAAGAGCAGGAAATGGAGCAAAATGCCTCCTCTTGGAATTGCTAGAATGCATTTCTAGGCATTGCACAGCAAATTATTTGGTTCCATGAGAAAAAAGCTGAATAGAAATGTAAATATGTACCTGGAATCCCCAGAACAATGAATATACATATCTCGCGACCACACTTTTTCGTGTAAGATCAACAGCATTTTTATAAATTCCATAATCACCATCGACGCTGGAACAAGCAGTCCTTGCTACATTCTTATTAACCCCCTGAATGTTGTGTCCATGTCCACAATCCACAGAGTCACACGGGTTTATTATGCATGCTTCCTGAAAACATTGATAAACCCTCTGGAAAAATGAAGGAGAGAGATTAATTGAAGCAAAGATTGCTTTGCTGGAAAAATCTCACATTTTGTCACTTGAGTTGTGGAGCTAGTTTACCAGAATTTAAACAGAGGATTGAAATGAAGAACACATTCTTATATGTCCAGTTCAAAATCCCAGAAAAACAAGAAAGATGTGTAGTATAAGGTCTGTGGGTCTCCATAAAAGAGGTACGTGTACTAACATGAGCTACATGAGAAAGGTTTAGTATAGACCAAGACCAGTAAATTCCTATACTGCAGGGCACTTAATATTGTGAATTACAAGCACATAGAATAACATGTGATTAGACATTATGGTGATATGATCCTTTGCAGTCCACAACCAGGGATGTTGACCATCTTTACATGACATCCTTATGTGACTGATTTGATCAAACGTGGCATATCAGTGAGGCCATGCTCGTATGGTCAAAACTTAGCTTTGAAGTGACATACTGTGCTTCCCCAGTACAGTGCATGACACATGAATTTTGATGCGAGATTCCAGAGGCTTCAGTCTCAGCATTAGGAGGATCTGAGATGCTAGTATCATGTCATAAACCTCTCCAAGACCACATGGATGATGCAACTGAAAGTGGTAGTAAGCTCATGAAATTTTACAATGACATGACGAGAGAACTCAATCAGTGGACACGGGCTTAGTTTTGTTGTTAAGTGCAAATAATTGCAACCTGAAACAGGTCCTGAACGTGTTTAATACAAATAAGCATCTTACAGAAAGGGTACACTCCCTCAATCAAGCAAAACAGTGACAGAAATTAGCATTACCAGCTAAATAAAGGGGCATCATGATGATAATGAGTGTAGTAGCAAGATTTCAACACCCTATCCTTACTCTTTCGGGGTTGTAATACATAAGAACAAATTATGCAGAGAAAAACAAATGATGCCACCTACCTGTAGCCCAAGATTGTACCAGCATGATCCAACGACGTGGCCAGACAACACAAACATGAGAAGATTGATGACAAAATTTGCCCATGCCGAGTCAAAAATGAGGCTAGTAGGTGACCAACCCACAAGTAAGGGCAAAACTCGATATAATCTGGGAATGTATTGGACAAGAACAACTGTGCGTATTGCATCCCTTGCATGAAATATCAATATCTGCAAGCAGTCAAGCAAGTATTTGATGATTAGAAGAGAGTAGTCATACCAAGACATGAAACTTGCAGCTATACTCCACTCAGTGGAACGTTTCTTAAACACCACCAGATGTGCTGGGGTCAGTCATGCCACAGTATGTTATATAGTTACAGGATGTTAAAGCACACGTATTACAAGTCAGTCTCGGAGAAAGAGTTGACTGGAGGCATTGGGGAGAGGTCCTTAAAAAGTCTTGCAAGGGACAATAAACCCATTTACAACAATGTGATTATTTTGCAATAAGTAGAAGCACATCCAGATTATCTAAAGGTAATTGAAACTGCAGTGATAAGCCAGTGAATTGTAATGGCAATACAAATTGACTTGGCAGAACATTTAATCCAATGCAAATTTGTTTCACACTGCCAACCCACAAAAACCTACTCCTACATTCATATAGCTGAAGCATGTTAAAATCAATGTAATACAGACACAAATTATGGTAAATGCATCAGAGAAATAAGGACTTGCTTGCGGAAGTGGAATTGCAACCAGAAGATCTATGAAGAAGTATCCTCGCAGATAATGGAGAAAGATTCTTTTTGGATCGTCAACTAAATCTCCAGCACCAACCACTCTGGTCTCAGGAGCTACGTAAGCCAACCTGAACTGCAAAAAGTTGACAAAGAAACCAATCATCAAGGACTGTGAAAGGCAGCTGTGAAAGCTCCTAATGTGACATCATTTCACATTAAATTTCACTACTGCCTGAAGAAGAAAAGTATAATACAATTTAAGCATCAAGTGAAACACCAACCTGACATATTTATGATAGATACGTTAATAAAGTGCTGAATACGAGATGTAAAATTTGGATTGTGTAGTAGATCAATTGACAAATGAGATTGGCAAGAACTTTCTGTCTCATGGAAGGCTGTTCTGAAGCTCTTCCAATGCAGCCTCTTTGAGTGAAAGATCAGTAAGTCTTTATAAAAATTAAACTCTGATGATTACGTGAGTTAAAATATACACCAAATAAAATTCCATCTAATTGACTTTTAGCCATAAGCAACATTGACTGGCTCATCTTTTTCTAAGGAAAATGAGTACCATGTCTCCATTAAGAAGGTATCAAGGGAAATCACCCCAATAGAGAAGCCTTTCACTACAAAAGGTTTCTAACAACTCTAATATTCTGGGTAGTATGGCCATCGAGGATTTCTGAAATATGAAGTCCAAAAAGTTTACCATAACCAGCCATTCTGAAAACTTGAGTATTTATTTCTGAATGCAAAAAACTCCAGCAAATATTTAGATCATCCTAAAAATGTGCATAGCAGATAGGACCACTTGTCTCTTATATTCTGTGCTCGTTTTCACACATAAGAAGATAATGCCTGCAAGGTGAGTTCCTTGGTAATACTGGTTGCTTTTCCAAGACAGAGATGCTCAAATACAGGAACTTTTGAAAAACTGGTACGAGAAGTTTGTGGATGGAAGTATGTTAAACATATGTAGTCAACTTTGTCCACACAGCATTCCAAGTCACTTTGTCCAACACTAAAATATGTATCTGATTAACGGGAGTACTATAGCGGATGCAGTTAAGTAAAAAATTACTTTCTGAGTAGTCAAATTGAAAACTGAAGAACATTCATACAACTCCATGTAGGTTCCCTCAGAATAACACGTTTTCCCCTTGAAGCATTCAAAAGTTGTTACAGGGAACAAAAACAAAAATCTACAGTGGATGAAAAGAGTAAGAAAAACAATAAAAGGATACTGTTAAAATCACCAACGAGAAAAGAAAAAAATCCAACAAGTTGGTGAAAAGCAACCTACCTGCAGAAGAATGTGCAATAGGTATATGAGGTCCGTCATGCTTCTGAGAACAACGACTGTTATTGTCACGGGCCAGTCTAACCTTGTACACATTTTGTCCTGCATTCAAGGATGGAAAAGTGAAGGGAAGTAATTGTGTGCAAAGTGAAAAGTTTATGATGGTTGTTTGAATCTAAAAAAGAAAAGTCACGAGAGCAAAAAGGTACGATGCAAGTGAAAAAGAAATTTTAGTTGACATACAATTAATGGCATTTTTTTTTTCAGAAAGTCACAATATGGATAAAGAATTTGATCAGGATTTTATCAAAAGTATTTAAAAGTGTTCAGGCATATTATATTTCTTTCACTATGCAAAACGGATGCCAACCTAAACAGGTTTGATGACTATGGGAAAATCTATTCGAACAAATCATGGTTAAGAGGAGATCAATTTAGTTGATTATATCAGCCTTGGCCAAAGGAGATTTAACTTATTGTACCAAGGTCAAATTTTGAGAATTGGAAATAAACATAACACTGAGTTAAAGAGAAGGATAAACTGAAACACCACCGATTGTAGCTTGGAAGGCTACATGTGCATCAAACCACGATTAAGAAGCTTAATCTGTAGAGTGAAGAAAATCTGCAGAAATTAACAGGGCCGTAAAAACTTGATAAGTAGTATAATAAATCTAACCTGAACTAGGTGGTTTTTAGCAGTGTGAAAATAGGGAAGAATTTCAACTTCATTTGGGGAACCATTAAGGATTTGGAGAGAAAAAGAATATAGTAAGAACAGTATTTAACTTAACCATCAAGGAACAGATATCTTCAAGCCATGTGAACTTGACAATTCTATGAGTATAAGCAGCTGAGCCATACCTTTGGTACATCCTCTTCCTTTGGTACATACTCCAAGAACAAAAAAAATGGGTCTATAAAGAGGACCACCACGCAAGAAATGACAAAAAATCTGTTCCACCGCTGGACAGCTTGAGCATGAGGATTCATAACGCCAGGAATGTGGGCACTGACATAAGTGAAGAACCTCCTTGCCCAGCTTTTGTCATCCCCATCAAGAGCATTGTGAAACTACAAGTAAAAATTAAGCAGCGAAGCTTCTTTACTTTGAAGAAGTAAATTCAGATATCCTATTGGATATGGCATGGTACATATAAGATGTGCTAAAAACAAAAGCATCTTTCAGATACTGGTGAAGTCAATCTCAGATCTTCGTTGTTGTACCTCTTGATACCATCGTTACCAGAACTGCCAAGTCCCACGCTAATTAAATAGTTATGCTTACCGTTTAGAGATAAGAGTCATCACCTACATCATAATCGTAGAGTTATGGGACTGCGGGCAACTTATCTAAAGTCTTAGGCAGCGTCTGCTTTGGCCTTAAGCCAAATTAAAATGCTCTTTATGAACTTCCAGCCAATAAAAGATTGTGCGACCATACAATATGACTTTAAATGTAGTTATCTCCATGTTTTTAAAGGTCTGAGGTGCTCGACATGAGATAAAAGTTTGGAATCAAACCTCTAAAAGTTACCAAAAAGCTAAAAGCGAAAGTGGGGATAAACACAATTGCTCACTTATTTTGTTAGATGGAAGCATGACTACATATTTTAAATGCTCAAGCACTCGCCCCTCATTTGGGCTGGGATTTAGCTCAAAAATGAAGCATGAAAATTGAGAAAGGCGTTGGTCAGTGAGGGCCCGAAGAGATGCTGGTCAGTGAGGGCCCGAAGAGATGCAAACAAAAGAGTTCTTACTGCGATTCCACGTAGAATGTTAGGTGAAAGGCCAACTTATCTAGAAGTTTAAATTGTCAAATGACTTTCGACCAAAAAAATTTGTCAAATGACCATGTTTTCACTATTTAAGTGCTCTAATATCGCATTTCAATTGATGAAAATTTGTCATGAGTGTGAGCAATTTTCATAATCCATGTCTTTCTATATGAGTGGTTACCTAATTTGAGTAGATTTCCTATTTTGGATCCCCTTTTTATTTATTTATAAGAAATGGGTATCATTTGTGAAAATTATTGAGATGAGTTTTTTGGCCATGGCAATTAATTATGCCTTGTGTTCCTGAATTACACCTTGAAGCAATGCAAAAATGTTTGAAACCAAGATTTATGAATTCATTTGTCAGATTAAAAGATTATTCGTAAGGAACTATAAGGTCTAAATACTATGTGAGTTTGTGTGAGCTTACTTGATATAACTTAAGTTGGGAGATACCAAGAATATTTACAATCTCCATTGTATCGCTTAATATAGAGTGAAAAATCTATGCCACTCTCCTTATGGATATAGGCCACACTAACTAAACCACGTAAATCGGATATATGATTAATGTCCTTATCTTGTCTATATTATTAATCCTTTGTCTTTCCCAACATCAATTCCCTTCCACTATGCATTGGCAAAAGTGTTAAAAGAGTCTTAAACCTTTTGTATATGTGCCAATTTAGTTCTAAATTTTTTGACTTAGTGCCAATTTAGCCCTAAACCTTTTATTGGTGCCAATCTAGTCCTAAATCTTTTGAATTTGTATCAATTTAATCTTAAAAATTTTAACCTAGTGTCAATTCAAACATTCCAGCTAATTTTGGTTAGATTTTGCTGATGTGGATACTAGAGAGTTGACATGGCACAACCGACGCTAACGTAAATAACTTTTAATAATATTTTAATATTTTTTTGAATTCTTTCTTTCTTTCTTTTATTTTATTTTCTTTCCTTTTTCCTTTTTTTTTTTTTTTTTCCCCTATTCCCTCCTTCCTCTAACTGATCGCCGGTTGGGCGACCAGCCAGAGGGGAGGGTCGATGAGGTCGAGGTCAACCTCGCCAACCTCCAGCACGCTTCGCCGGCCATTGGCAAGGCTCGAGCCCCCACTAGCGGTCACAAGGGCAAGCGAGGGGGAGCCTCACTCCCCCCCTCAATGCGAGGTTGCCTAGGGCCCTCCCTTTTGGCTCCAATGACCGGCTAGAGAATAGGCCCTCCCTTTTGGCTCCAATGACCGGCTAGAGAAGGAGGGAATAGGGGAAAAAAAAGATAAAGGTAAAAAAAGAGAAAGATAATAAATAAATAATTCAAAAAATATTATTAAAATTTGTTCACGTCAGCACTAGTTATGCCATGTTAACCATTTGATGTCCACGTCAACAAAATCCAACCAAAATTAGCTGGAAGGGCAAATGGAAACTTTAGGAATAATGGCCGGCTGCAGCAAGCTTAAAATCAAGAGGGACTTTTTGAGCTTTCAAGTCGTAAATGCACAGCTTCCAATTTTCACAGAGGTGAGAAGTGAAG
This sequence comes from Corymbia maculata, assembly GCA_014182735.1. Taxonomy (NCBI): domain Eukaryota; kingdom Viridiplantae; phylum Streptophyta; class Magnoliopsida; order Myrtales; family Myrtaceae; genus Corymbia; species Corymbia maculata. Next base: position 6,009,012 of record CM024689.1, on the reverse strand, counting down.
TCCAGTTTCCCTAGCTATCTGCCAGAGATATTCACATATCATGGGAAGTGACAACTGATCAGCATTTGCGCTTCTTCTGTGTCTGAGAGAGAGAGATAGAGAGAGATCTTGTTCATCTAAAATTCAAAGTGATTATTGTGAAGGTAACCCTTTGCTCTGACTCAAACCTATGATATAATCGAGTTTCGATAACAGATAGTTTCAATAGAATGACAAGTAATAGTACGTAAAGGAAAAGAAGTCCTCAATAAAATCACAAATGAGCAGTATGTAAACGCAAACAGATTAGTACTCGCATAGTACAATAGTGAATCGAAAAATTGCTAAGCAAGAAGTTGAGACCGTGATCAGAAAGTGACTAGATAAAACTCGTGATTCCTCATTTTCTAAGAATGACAAAGTTAAAATTGACAATTTCCAGCATTAAGTATAAACGAAGAATCTCATGATAAGGACCTAATCAAACAAAGCAAAAGGCTTTGCAAGTGGTATTTACCTGGGTACCAGCTATTCTTGAGCTTTTGGAACTTGTTTGCTGCGCTCTTCTATTGTAATGCGAGGGGCAAGTTGTACAGTAACGGTCATCGCACATCCCCAGTCGCCCGGACCTCAGCAAATGCTCATTTTTAGTAGCATAGTCGTCATCTGTGGAGTTGACACGATCCTTTATGCTAAAAGAAGGGAATTTTTCTTTCATAGGTTGCGACTCCACTCCCGTGCTTCCAGGCACACCGGGGGTACGCCTGAAAGTACTTTCAGGTCCGTGACTGATGTGTAAAGGGCCACTCATTGGTGGGAAAGGCGTCCTCTTTTCGCTCCTTAAAGGTCCTGTGTAACCTACTCGATTCGGTATATTCTCGGGTGACTCCATAAAGCTCATAGGGATGGACATTGACACACTCCGTGTCCTGGATATATGTGAACGAGGTTGAGAACTATTATAATCATCTGATAATTGTTGTTGCGTTTCCGACAGCATTGGTACTTCATCACTTTTGTTATGGGCCATTTCATTGTAAATCTGCAGAAGGAAACGTCTGATTAAGATTTATATACAAATAAGCAATTTTGTGGACCTTCTTTCACCGAACTAAACATGTGATGTAAGAATAAACGTCAACTGAATCATATCTATTTTTCCTGTCAGAACAAATCCAGATAAGGAAAACTGGATGCAAAATATTCTGAGAAAGTTTTGTAACCGGTCTTCTCTTTCAATCTTACCATTTTGCAGTTTCTTACTCATAATTGTAATGCTTCTTCGGAAACTTCATGCTATTAGCAAGATCAAGATTCAAGACCACACGTGAGACCGAAAGGAACCAATTCCACAAAATACCTTTGGAAATGAGATCAAGACCTCACTGCTAAATGTACATAAAAGAGGAAAAAAAAAACCCAAGAGAATTCTAGCGGGCACCAGGATAAGTTGATTAAAAGGAAACGGGCACTAGTAATCCCTAAATTACGGGCAATAACATTTTTTTACCATTAACTTGTTTGACATGATCTTGAACTATTTCTGAATTTATAATTTAGTATCCAAACATTCAATTTGTTCAATCTAGGACATCAACTTTTCATAACAAAGTCAAATTAGGTTTGTAGTACGATTCACAAGTTTTCGTAATTACATTATTAGCTAGTTATTTTAATTTTTTAATCAATTTCCTAAATCAACAGAAAAAATGTTGTTTTTTTTTATTCTTTTACTTTTTTTGGTGCTTATTAGTATTATAGTTCCACTTAAGTATATTTTAGCTCATGATAGTAAAAGTGGATACTCATTTAGAGTTGTCATGCTGTTTTAAGAATAAATGTCAAAAAAGGGATATCTAAAAACAATATTAATTTATCCGTAATTACTCATATGTAATACGCATATTAATTAAATATTTTTCTAATTATTATATATATTAAATTTTCAAGCTCTTTTTTCTGGTACATCTTAATCATTTTCATTAAATCTATGAATCAGGAAATTAAAATAGAAAAATATCAACTCGACACAACTCTAGGATGTTTTCATTTCATAGAAAATAAGTGATTTGGAAAATAATTTCTGAAAAAAATCTCATATGTGGCTTACAAAAATAAATTAATGGAAAAAAATTTATTGCCCACAAAATAGTTAGGTATAGATTGTTACTGAAGATGAAAACATTTTCCATTAGCTAATTTTTCTACATGATAAAAATAATCGATTTTTGAAAAATATTTCCAAATCATTTATTTTCTACAAAACAAATGCATCCTAAGAATATATATACTTAATTTTTCAATAAACACTATCGATCACTCATTATATGTTATTAAATAAGGGAAAAGTAAACATATTGCATGGGTACTAATTCAGTTTTAAATATATTAATTAGACCAATTTAGATTTAAACCGTTTCACATCAATATCAATTTAGTTTATCCGACTAATTTAAGGTGGAAATTGCTGACGTCAATGTTGGCCATCCTACGTGGCATAATCGGCAATGACATGGACATTTTTAAATAATTTTTCAATTTTTTTCTTTGGACTGTGGCCAATAAGGGCATTGTGGCCCTCCCAGACTTGGTGAGGGCGGTGAGGGTCTAACCCTCGCTAGGTCTGTCAAGAGTAATCCTCACCTATGGCCGATGCTGCCACAATTCAAAGGAAAAAGAATAGGGGGAAAAAAAAAAAAATTTAAAAAATTTAAAAAATCTTATAAAATTATTGAAAATGTCCACGTCAGTATTGGTCATATTATGTAGGATAGTCGGTATTCACGTTAATGATTTCTAATTTAAATTGACCGAATGGACAAATTAGTACAAATACAATTAGTGTACAGGGTTCCTATAACAAATGTATTTGCAAGGACACGAGTATTGACTGCAGAAATCATCAGCTGAGGCAAGCATCTACACACAGAAGCAACGGAAAAAGAGGGCAGTTTGACAAAACTTACACAGCCAATACGCACAATTCAAGCGCAAGACACCGATTCACCGTCCGAAGGATGATCAGCGCTCAAAGCGACGAAGTAGGAACAAGTACAAGAGTAGAAAGAGCGTGAGCTCGAGAATTGAAGTCTCCAAGCCGCAGAGGCTCGTCTTGTTTATCTGGTTTTTCTGGTTCTGCGTTTCTATGCGATGAAGATAATGCGAGGGAAGAAATATTGCAGAGTGATTCAGAAGAAGACCAGGAGCGTTGACTGAGACCATAGCGAGTGATTCGGAAGAAGACGAGGAGCGTTGACGGAGACCAAGACTCTTAAGACCGATTTTTATTTTTTCTCTTCTTATTTTCTGTGAAAGAACCTTTAGCTGGAAAGGAAAACATCACGTTGGATGCTTAAAACAAACTTATTAATTTATATGGCTATTGATAAAATGTCATATTATTTGATAAATTGATATGTAAGATGACTCTTAATGTGCGTTATGTTTCACCAAAGATGAATAATATGGTAGACATTTTTCTAAAGATTTTCATAAAAATGAATGAACAAAAAAATATTTTTAACGTCCACGAAAATATTCAAATATAAATTGTTACCTTTGATGAAAATATTACTCATCGACTAACCATTTCCAATAAAACAACATACTATTTTAAAAATATATATATTTTTGAATTATTTATTTCCCACGAAATAAATAAAATCTTAATATCTTTCGTTGCGCTCCTAAAAATATGAAATGCATTGGGTTCTTGAGAACAAAGTTGGCCTTATAATCACTAGTTGTTACTCATATGCCCTTTAAAGAATGTTGGCCATGAGTTGGAGAATAAACCGAAATTACTTGTGACCTTATATTTTTTTTGTCAATTTTTTTGGCATTACGGCAATTCAGGTTTTCGTAGGAACTTACATGGTCGGGATTAACCCAAGAGAAACGCCTTTATATTGCTCATTCGCTTTTATTTTATTTTATTTGTTCTTTTTATTAGTTCTAATTGCATCACACCTAATCTCAAAGCCCAATTTAGACCCTAGTCTACTCTTGTCTTATTCTTGCTTTATGAAGCCTTTTCTTCTTAAAAGATAATGAAAACTTTTCCGGCCACGATGTTTCACGTTTCCGATGGGGACTTTCGTGGGGTTTGCTTGGTGGGACGTCATTGGATTGGAAAGGACCAGACGTAATTGTGGTCAAGAAAAGTGCAAATCGGAAGGAGTTTTGGACTTTCGTGCTTTACATTTTCAATGGAGGTGACACAGGTAGAAGCATGCGCGTCTTGTCAGGACCGAAATCGTGTTTACGAGACGGGAAGCGCGTTCGCTTTATATCCCTCCGTTTCCATGGGGCCGACGATCCCCGCCCGTCTCTTTCACGCGGGCATGAGAAGTTAGTGACTCTGAGTTTCCCACGTAAATTCCACCCCCATGCATCGTAACGTGGTCATCGGAGAAGGAAAAAGTGAGAGCAACTGGTCGTTGAATATGAGACAGAGAGAGAGAAGGAAATGGCGTGCACGAAGCTGTTCCACACAATTTTTGCGCCATTTCTCGGCAGCTTCTTGAGAGTCCATGTTTTGGTGGATGGAAGTCCCGTGAAGATTAAGTTCGAATGGAGGTCTACTTTGTCAAGTTCTGAGCTCAAAATTCATCTTAGCTTTCGTGGGATTGGTCTAAGCTTCAAAATGCAGAGTGGAGGCACCAATTAGAGAGAGAGAAACCACTCTAAGAGCCTCTTTGGAGGGCTGCGCTAGCACGAAACGAAACTCGTTATGGTTTAAAAAGAAAATTGACCCTCATTCTTTTAAAATGGGGATGACCTCCTTTTATCTATAGAAGGCTCAAATCCGCTAATAGCCAAGAAAGGTTTGGTTTGATAGGACAATTATTGTGGTGAAACAGTGACTCGACCATGAGGCCATGGACGGTTAAAAATAGAGAACAACCCACGATAGGATGAGCTCGAAACCTTAGGATCACCACGGCCCTAATTTTTTTTCTTTTTTTGTTATTGGTACAACTTGATCTTGGATGCATTGGCTTTCAAATCAAATGAGCAATTCTTGTTCAAGCGAAAAATAGAAAGGAAATTCGTAGTTACCAAAAAGCTCAATCCAATGGAAATAACTCTCAGCATCCCATTAATTCAATCAGTTTAATTTTCAACTTGCTGTAAGATCACACCTGAAACCTTAGAACATACACGTTTCTCCATATGGATACAGAGGGATTATGCTTGACCCAACAAGAAGAGTCAAACATAATTTTTCAATTTGTCATAACATTAATATAATGTGTCTTACACATTTTGTTAAAATATATATTGAGTTCAAGCCCATTGAACAAACCTTATCCAAATTGAATTGCATATTAGCCCGGTCTATTCTAAGTTCAAAAATCCGAATCTCAGAATATGTAATTTCTTCTGTGGGGAAGTCGTGATTAAGAACGGAAGTTACCCCGTATTGAAGTCGACATCTGCCGAATTGGAAAGCCCAAATTGGACTTGGAAGACTTTGACTCCGTCAAAGACTGCAAGAAAACACCAAAGGAGGAAAGTTCGACTTCGTTTACCGAATCAGGTTCTGAGCATGGATTTCCCAATCCATGTTGACTTAGGCCACGCCCTATTTTCATGGGTATATATACATATAACATTAGATCGTGGGTTTGCTTTACGTCATTAAGCAATTCGTGTTCACACAGATATAATAAATTTAGGATTTTCTGACAGTTTTCTCCCTTTAAATGAGTCAAGAGTGTATGTTTAATTTTTTGATAAACACTACAGATCAATCATGATTTGCTGTCAAACACATGTGCACGGTTCTCATAAGAATTGCATTCGCAAGAACACGAATAGAAACTGCAGAAATCATCAGCTGAGACTAGCATCTATCTACACACGGAAGCAGCGGAGAAAGAGGGCATTTTGACAAACTCACTCACACAGCCAATACGCACAATTCAAGCGCGAGACACCAACTACACCGTCGTAAGGACGATCGGCGCTCAAAGCGATGAAGGAGGAACAAGTACAAGAGTGTCGAACCTGTTGTTATCACTGGGTAGCGGCAGCAACTGGAGAGAGCGGGAGCTCGAGAATTGAAGTCTCCGAGCCGAAGAGGCTCGCCTTTTTTATCTGGTTTATCTGGTTCTGTGGTTCTATGCGAAGGAGATAATGCGAGGGAAGGAATATAAATGGAGACACAACTGAGGCTTTGTTTCTTCTACGTAGACCATAACGAGTGATTCAGAAGAAGACCACTAGCGTTGACTGAGAACAAGACTCTAGACTGGTTTTTCTTTTTTTTTCTCATCTTATTTTCTGACAAATGAAAGAACCTTTAGCTGGAAAGGAAAAATTACGTTGGATGCTCAGACGAACTCATTAATTTATATGGCGATTGCTAAAATGTCATAATATTTGATTAATTAATTTATAAGATGATTTTTAGCATGCATTTTGTTTCACTAAAAATAAATGATTTGTTAAATATATTTCCAAGAATACAAGAAATTATTTTGGAGAAAATATTTTTCAAATCATTTATTTTTTGAGAAATAAACAAAATCTTAATATCTTTTATTTTGCTCCCAAAATTATGAATTGCATTGTGTTCTCGAGAACAAAGTTGGCTTTATAATCACTAGTCATCACATAAATGGGTGGGAGATGACGTCAATCTCGTACACCCTTTAAAGAATATTGGCCATGAATTGGAGAATAAATCGGAATTATTTGTAACCATATTTTTTTGTCAAATGTACAAGAATTTAGGTTCTCATAGGAAGTTACATGAGTGGGATTAACCAAGAGAAATTAGCAGTGATCGGATTATGGTCCAAATAAGTTCCTGGGCAGTCCATGGTATTGATCGTGAGGCGAAAGGGAAAGATAGAAAGAGAAATAAAGACATACGTGAGACATTTAAAAAATAATTAAAAATAATTAGTCTGGGCAGTCCGAAACCAGAAATCAGAATGCTCGGACACTAGTTCCACTTTTAGGAATTAGAACCAAAACCGGTATTCCCGGAACCAGACCGAGCAAGCTAGTTCAATCTAGTTTGGGCAATTCTTAATTTGGTTGGTCCGTCTTACTCACCCTTAAGAGACATGCATTTTTCTTGCCCATTCGCTTTTATTTTATTTATTTGTTCCTTTTTTTCATCCAATTGCATCACAACTAAACTCACAACCCGATTCATACGTTAGTCTACTCTTCACATCAAGAGTAAAAGGGAATAAAAAGAGGGAGATGTATGATAAATGAAGCGAGAGAAAGGAAGCCCTTGTTTCTGAAAAATAATAAAATCTCTTTTTCTGGTCGTGATGTTTCACGTTTACGATGGCGACTTTCGTGGGTTTGGCTTCGTGGAAAATCACTGAGAAGGACCCAACATAGTCGTCGTCAGCTAAAGCACAAAATTAAATGAGACTTTAACTTTCGTGCTTTACGTTCTCATTGGAGGTGACAAAGGTGTCTGCTTGCGACCTGTTAGGACCAAAAGTGTGTTTTCCAGACAGGAGCTCGTTTGCTTTATATCTCTCTCCCTTTTCTCCTGAGCCTGGGGCCGACGATCCCCCTTCTCTCTCTCTCTCTCTCTCTCTCTCTCTCTCTCTCTCTCATGCATGAGTGAGAAGCTAGCGACTCTCAGTTTGCCACGTGGACTCCACCCCATGCATTCGTAACGTGGCCATCGGAGAGAGGGGAAAAAGTGAAAGAAACTGACCATTGAGAGGGAGAGATTGTCATAACTTTGGTACAGTGTCGAGGTTAAATTTTTGCACCATTTCTCGGCAGCATCTTGAGAGCCCATGTTCAGTAGATGAAGTTCCGTGAATGTTAAGTTCAAATGGAAGTCTACTTTGTCAAGTCCTAAGCCCAAAATTCATCTTAGCTTTCATGAGATTATTCTAAACATGCCGTGATTTTAAAAGAAAATCAAACCTCGTTCTTTAAAAATGGATATGACCTCCTTTTGTAAAAGAAGGCTCAAATCCATGGTTAGATAGGAAAATTAAATGGGAACTTTTCTATGACGATCATGAGAAAGGCTAATAGCCAAGAAAGGTTTAGTTTGATTGGACAATTACATTGGAGAAATAATAACTTGACCATGAGGTGATGGATGGTTAAAAAACAAAAGAACAGCCCACAAGGTGATGAGCTCAAAACCTTATGGTCGCCATGGCCATTTTTGTCCCCCTTTTTTTTACTGGGGCAACTTGATCTTCGATGCATGGGGTTTCAAATCAAATGAGCGATTCACCCTACTTTTACTTCAAGAGAAAAAAAAAAAACAATCCTCAGTTTTCGGCAAGCCCGACTCGACCAAAACAGTTCTCAGCATCCCACTAATTCAGCCCGTGCAGCCCGTTTAATTTCAGCTTGTTGGAAGACCACACCTAAAACCTTAGAACACACAAGTTTCTCCATGGGGAAACAGAGGACTTACGCCTGACCCATAAAGAAGAGTCAAACATCATTTTTTCATTTTGTCAAAAATTCATATAACGTGTCTCCTACACTTAGCAATTCATTATAAATGACCATTTGCGTGGGACTTATGCATCATAAAAAGAAAATTTGTTGACAATTTAAAGATTATAAGATAATCTTGAAAATATACATAGAAATTGTACTTCAAGTCAGTCCCCACTATAGCTTCATGAAATGATAGTTAAGACAGACCCCATATTCTACAAAGCTCTTTTAAATTATATAACTCCAAAATAATTTCTTTTACTTATGACATGCCATATTCAATTCGTTTGCTCTCTTTATTTAATTTATCTATCCCACAATGATTTCAATTTGATTTAACTAGAAAATGTGATATCCCAATTTGTTATGCCCTACACATAGATTATCTCACTTCCTTTTAGGAATTGACTTAATTATGCAGATAGCATCAGTGAGGAATTATTCTTCTTTCAGGACTTTGGGGGCATTATCTTAAGTATTGTTGTTGTGCCTGTTAAACAGTATACACCTATTTTCCTACACTCAAGGATGGATGGTGAGGGAAGTAAGTGCATGCCAACCAAAAAGCTTACGTCATTATTTGAATCTACAAAAGAAAATTTAGGACAGCAATAAAGTATGCGGACAAAAGCCGAAATGCAAAATGCGCAAGAAATTGTTGGGCAAGAAAATTTCATTGCTGTTGCATCCCTTAATCTCGCAACGTCCACGATCCATACCGTCACAGAGGTGGCTTGGTTGGCATTCTTCCTGAAGACATTGAACGACCCTCTGGCAGAATGGAGAGAGAAAATATGGATTGCATCGTGTTCTTGAGAACAGTGTTGGCTTTATAATCACTGGTTATCGCACAAATGGATGGGGGATGACATCAATCTCGTACGCCCTTTAAAGAATGTTAGCCATGAATATGGAGAATTAATTCGAAACTATTTGTTACCTTCTTTTTAATTTCTTCTTGTCAAATGTTTTGGCATTATGCAAATTCAGGTTTTCGTAGGAGCTTACCCAGATGGGATTAACCCAAGGAAAAAAAAAAAGTCTTTTCTTGCTCATTCGCTTTTATTTTATTTGAATTGTTGGTTCCATTTTTTTTCATCCTAATCGCATCACATTCAACCTTATAACAGCATTGCCCCTCTTTTTCAAGGATTTCTTCGGTATGAATGATTGGTATTGCTTTCTATAATCACATTGTTTATTTAATATAAATAGATGAGAACATCTTGTATTTCCAAAGTTAACATATGACAAGACATATGAAAACAGTTGGAGATAGGATCTCAACATTTGCAACCTTCATGCTCAATGTCATAACTAGGGAAGTAACATAAATGGGCATGAGGTTCTAATTTCGGGCATTCATGTGAAAGGTGTACAACAAGCACTATTAAAGATTCAAAGAACACTATAATTTGGGACACCACCGTACGAGCACTCATAAGTAAAAATATTACCTATGATAGGTGACGGGGTATGGTTGATAGGGTATACAGCAACATGATGAGGCTCTCCCAAAAATTATTGAGGACAAGAGGCGTAGATTAGAGGAGTGTGGGCAACATCTAAGATATGTCTATGTTTACATTCTACTTGACCATTTTGTTGGAAAGTTTCTAGATAACAATGATAAATGATAATACCATCTTGAGAGAGAATGCAAAAAAAAAAAAAAAAATTATTCATATTTCTTGGCATTATTGGTGCGAAAAATCTTGATGTCTTGATAGATATGTATTTTTATCATGGCAACAAAATCGTGATAAATACAATTGAGTTCATTTATTTTTCCTAAGATAAAACCAGCTATAACTAGAATGACCATCCACAAATATTACAAAATAGTGAGAGCCTCCAATTGTGGGGTTTAGAGATGGTCCCCAAATGTCAAAATGAATTAGATCAAATAGAGCATGAGAGACTAATTCACTAAGAGCACGGCAAGGCATAATGTTTTCTCAACTTCAAAGCATGTAATCAAAATGTTTATCATCGACCAAAACTTAAATGACCCCTCCAACTCCAAGGTCTCAATTTAAAGGAAGAAGGATGACCTAACCAAAAATGTAATGTTTCAAGTGATATTGTGGCAACACAACTAATGAAATAGTTGGTAATATTTAAGAAAACAAGCTTAAATAAGTCTCACTCTATAGCATGTTCCAATGGTCTATCTCATTTGTGGATGCTTGCACATGACAACTATGAGCATAGAGTGAATAGTAAAACCAAGTTCACATGATTGTCCAACGGAAATCAAATTGAGTGAGAGTTTGGGAACCACAAAGGTATTTGATAAGGATGATGTAGATGTTGAAATAGTTCCTAAATGGCTAGCTCTTATTTGTGAATTGTTGGTTGTGTGAATAGTAGATGCACGTGAAATGAAGGATTTTGACTAAAACAAATTAGAACTTGAAGTAATGTGATTGTGTCAGCGGAGTAAATATAAACCATAAATCAAAAGTAGTTGGAAAAACAAACATAGCAGAAGAGCTAGAAGTTTTAAAATGCTCAAAGAATGGAAAGAAAATCCTCTAAGTATAGAGTGACAATGATCGTAGGGAGAAGCCTTTATGGTAGCAGTAGCGGCAAATGGACATGCATGTCCCTTCTCTACCCATCTTAGACCACAGTTGATAGCGAGTAGATGATAGATATCCCTTCAAAATGGTCTGTATAGGTACTAAAACTTCCAATATATCCATCTTATGCACTTTATCATTTTAAACACATCATATTGTATTAGGGATGTGAAGAAACTAGCATTTGGAGAGTAGATAAGAGAAAATAAGGACAAAAATGGACTCGGCACTTGAAAATACCTTAGCGACCGGTGGGAGAATGCCAAGAGCTAGCAAAAAAAATGCTTGAATCGATCCAAATGTATCGGAACTAATCGAACCGGTTTGATTGACTGGTCAACGGACAATGACAAAGGTCAACCGTCGTTCAACTCCGGCCATGAATAGTCGACGATTAATCGACATCAGTCAACGGTCCACGTACAATATGACTGATAACCTAGCGACCGAATTGTCAAATGACATGGTAGAGGACGTCGGTAGAGCGACGTGAAGAAGTGACGTTAGCATTGCATCCGCGAAATAGTCCCTTGTGTGAAGGGTGAGCACGCCTCGCCACCACGCGGGTAGACGCATGCGATAACTATTGAATCAAATCAAAAAGTAAAAAGATCACAATGACTGCAATGCAGAATATTTGAAGATAATACATCAACCAAAGTATCTATGAGTTGCGAAATTGATTAACAATAGCCGAAAATTTATACCTTTAATTTATTTGTACAACTAATTGAACAGGACAAACTCTCATTTGATACTTCAATAACTAATTATCTCTCTATCATAGAGGATCTTTATGATAGTTATGATTAGGACATTTTATTAGGTAACAGGGCCAGTCAAAACTTAATATTCTTCGTGCAAACTTGAAGGGATGACATGTGTACATCCAAACTGTCTTCTATGAAGATGTACATGTGTCTTGATCACAACCCATATGCAGAAAAAAAAATTTCTAGCGACTGTGAATGCATAAAGATGTAATCATTTCATTCATGGATACTTAGATGAATATTTCCTTTCCATGACTGCTTATGTAAAAATCAGTGCACACAAACTGTACTTTCAGTAAAAATCAAATTCCCATCTCCCCTACTTCTCCACAGAAGGGTCCTATCCAAACCTACGCTCTATTCACAAAAACCGACCTACTAGATTGAGGCGTGAGCTACAAGAATTCAGTGGGCATTTCCTCTTCTTCTCACACCCTTTCCTGGAAAACAGTCGGGAGGCATTTCTCGAGAGTTTTGCATGCAGGTTTGGTTGGTGATGCACAGCTCAAGAAAACCTGGCAACCCATGAGTAATTGGAAAAGGGCGTGACGGATCTGTCTTGACCGTTATAGGGACGTTCTTAGAAAGCGCGCATTAAGAGATTGAATTAGCATAAGCATCAATTTATTCCTCATAAACACATGAGACATACCCTTGTGAACCTAGCTTTACTTTTCTTGCATGATGCTTGTAGATTTTTTACTCATTGAATTCGGGCATGTTTCCGGTCGCAAGACGAGGAAGCTCGTAATCATGTTGCGCCTCACGGAATTACTCAAATCACCTATCTAATAAGGCTTAATAATGGTGTGCCTATTCATTCAAGAGACTGTGATAGATATGGAGAGTACCTTATAACTTTAATAGCAAAGAACTTGAATGAGGTTATAAACTGACAACATCATAATTTTTTCAAATCAGGGATCTTTCAACTCAAATGATGAGCACGGTTAAATATCATTGTAAGGAAATTGTGGAGAGAAAGGTGTCCAATTCTTTGTGCTAGTTTGTGAATGCTCTTTAACAATGGTTGAAGTATTTATCGCAATTTGAGAATGCATATTAATATGACAGAGCGAAGTAGACATACCAACGGCAGGGAGGAGAAGCTGGCGATGGACTGTATGGTTTTCAATAGCAATTTGTGTGACTACTATTAACACTGTAAATTTATATCCCTCGCGGAGAGAATCTCATATTTAGAAGTATAGTCGGACCTACTTGAATTTCACAACCTTAAAATCACATCCCCATGCAGTCAGTTAGATACAATTGTCGTACTCTCTCTTCTATATGGATTATGAGATCTCGATGCATGCTATGCTCCTACTAGCTCTCCTCGATACATTCGCCTAGGTGAATGAAGATTACAATGGCAAAAATAATGCTCTTCAGAGTAATTGGGCGTGTGGTGCTCTTTATGCAGTTCAAGACATTCTGACCAAAACGTCATGCCATTGAAACACATAGGAGCAACCTGTTACTGGATGCGTCAACGGAGCATGTCGTCACATTCCAGACCTTTCTGATATTTAAATGGATTTTCCAACATGGCAATCAATCTAAGAGTGAGACACTGTACAACTCTCTACTTTCTCATCTGGTTAGATGGAACCTACAGTAACAAGAAAAGACTACAAAAATGAATAGCGACCGCATTTTTTGTAGTTTCTCATCCCAATTCCGATCTCCAGTCCACTATAAATTATTCCCGCTAGAATTTTCCGTGGAATGGAGTCATCTGTAGAAGCACCCCTAGGAAATCTCTGCTCATTGTAGGCAATGAGGGCAGGGTCTCTCACCCAAAGTGATTGTGTTAAGCTTGGTCATGGTCCATTATGTGATCAACACTCCTACAAGGCAAATCGTCATCTAATCTCTCATATATCATTTTGTGTTGAATAATCTACATCTCACGTATCACAATCTGAATTACATGCCTATATCATCATGCGCTTACAACATGTCCTCTCTTACAGTTTGCAATTGCAGTGTGACCGGAACTAAGTATAAATACAGACAGCAGAGGAATGTCGTTTATAACATTAACAATACTTCGCTAATGTGAAGGATGCTGAGACTGTGAAGTGTCGGCACGATTTAGTCGTTTCTTCCTGTATCTCCAAGCGACTTGGATTCGAGTTGCTGCAAGTCCTCTCCAGTATGGTGATACATACCTGCAAGCAAGGCATTTTTGTCACGATTGGATAATGCAAACATTTGTCTATGCTGTCCTTGCAGGAGAAATTTACAAACTACGGGACCCAGAAGTTGTTGCTGCCTTTAGGTTCAAAAGGAGTATGTATGCAGGAAACAGAGAGAATCCGAAACAGTTAACTTAGTTTCTACTTTTTTGCCATTACTTCAGTGATATGCTTGAATCGCCAGTAAAATGTAATAGTGCTAAATCATCTGTTAGGAAAGAGCAAGAACCTTATGGCTCCTTGAACTTTTGGCTTGCGCAGGAATCTTGCAAATAGTCTAGTGACTTCTTCAAGGTCTTCTGCTCGTAGTGCAAAGGCTTCAACATTTGTCACGCATGTTACTGTCCTGTTACTCAGCATCCGGTTTCCAGGTGGTCTTATCTTTCGTCCATCTTCAGTATGACAGATTTTGAAATGCTCTTAATATGTCCAGTCATTTGATAATTAAAGACTACCTGGAAAGACTGATTTGTACCTTTGTTTACAGAAGAACTCTCAAGGCACCAAGCTAGAAGCTCTTCCCCGCAGATATCTCCTTCACATAAACTTGTAACCCCATCTTCTCCTCTGCTCTCAATTTTCCCCCGGACGATGAAAATCAACTTTTCAACAAGAACGCCAGGGTGCAGGATCTTGCTTCCTTTGATATATGTTTTTTGCCTTAACTTCTCACAAATTGCATCTGTGATGTGATCCTCCATTACTGCAAATATTCTCACCTGCAACATAAGACAATAGCTATTAATATGTCAAGAGCTGAAAGTTGGTCCAAGCTTATCATGGTAGCCACAAATTTGATGTCTAGAATCAACGGTGGCTTAAACTGTTTTATTTTTTGAAGTATTTCAGAGATCTGGAGTTCTGCACTTCTTTCTGCATAGATGGTAATTGTTGGCTGAACCCGGCAGAACAGACCAGTCATGTCATATTTGAAAAATCCATTTTCTGGAGGATTGGAGCTTGTTTTCAGAAGAGGCAGTCTCTGGGGGATGTAGAGACTAGCAATAAAATTCTTAACCATGTCATTCTTTTGCAATTTCTGCATCGAGCTGTCTCCATCTAGATGCCAATGAAAACTAAGACAAAAGCTTGGTAATGTGTACCACTAGAAACTAATAACCGACAAATGAGACCTTTTAATTTCCTTTTAGCTGTCCATTTAAGTACTTGATGACCTAAAATTAAAGACTGTTCGTCCACTTATTTAGTTATCTAATCGAGCATATGCTACAAATATCAGTAGTTAGCTTCCAAGTGAAGACCGATAACAGAAGCATAGCCAAATATTCAACATTTTTTTGATGGGGAGTTGGGTTGGGGGCATTTTGGTTTCAAAAGGCTGCATATGCTTGAAGAGAGAAGAAGCTTAAACTATAAAACATGGCTTTCATCTTCATCCACAACAGCAGTGAACTTCAATTATTTTTGTGGCCTAAAATCTGCTTGTTCAAAGTAAATGCCAAAAAGGAGAACTGATTTCTAAGGGTTTAAATTGCACTAAATTCCACCCTCATTTAAACTCAGTGCAGGGCTTACTCTTTTCACAAATTTGAAGAGATGGCGTCTTATATCCCTCTGAAGATCTTCAGGAAAATCCTTGAGAAGCGTTCCTTCATTGACTCCTCTAGTGGCAGCCCAATGGTATCGCTCAGCTTCGCGTACTCTTCTGCATAATTGGCCATTTCCAGTCAATTGAAGAGAAGCCTCCATGGAGCACTCATTGGATATGACCTATATATCTAGATGCTTATCCACAATTCGAAGAAAATATGTGGATGCTCAGAACTACATTATAAGACACTAGCACATGACTGGCTCAAGCGGCAGCAAAGAATATGTCCAGAAAGAGTTCCAGAATGTAAAATACAGAGAGAGGCAGAAAACGCTTAATGATAAGCATTATAGTATAGAAAGAAAACAAAACACAAGCAGAGGACACAGGTATGCTTGCACAATCTCTTTGCCAATGACTTGTAGGACCCACTGTGTCAAATTTATCCACCATCAACATAAAAATCTACCTAGTTGAAACCCTTGAGTTACCGGTTGAACAAACCATCTTCTATTAGAGCTCATTTTACCAACCAATGCTGGTCCATGCCATATCTTCAACCCAACCTTTCCATCAAACTTCATAGAAAATCAAATTTGCTGCCCATGTCCTATACGTACTTGAACTTGGCTCAGAGTCTTCTAGCTAATTTCCAGAAGTGCCATATTGACCCCCAAGCTTCAGTCTTAACTTTACGTATATTCACAAAACAAGGCAGAAGGCTTCCATCTAAACCCACTAACTTAAGAAAAAACCTCTCAGCTTCCAGTCCAAAGAATCATACAATATGGTCAATAATATGAGGAAGCACAAAAACACTGATAGTATGCATGAACAAGCAAATAGGGATGATAATTGAAAGCCAAGATCATATCAAACACTATGCACAAGTTCTAATGACCACATAGTCTAACTATCTCATAGATAAAAGGTCTCTTTTCTTTTACAATTTTCAATTCACTCATCATGATGCTTTCAGCTCATAGTTCAGTATAACTTGGACAGAACCCTTCTGTCAACCCCACTGGGCAAGACATTGTAAGAAGTCATGTTTGCTTCACCACCAATTTCAATCAGCTAAAATGACAACAGGATACTAGATAATGCAATTGATATGTCTCTACTCAGGAGAAGAAGTACATGAGAAAGGTAGGAAGAAATGCCTTATTTACCTTCTTAGCTGTTCAGGTAAGCGTCTGTGACTCATCCATTGCTCAACATCACGACGCCTTAATGACATTTCTAACCTCCTGGGAGCATTGGGAAAATATAAAAAGTCAGCTGACAATTCACGTCCAAGATTTCCAACAATTAAAAGGTGCACTAATGGTCACTAGGAACATTCTTAATTAGTATTGGTCCAAAGAACAGATGCAAATTGGGAGCAGGGGTGCATAGAAAGGTCTGCATGCAGAGCACTAATAAGATTCATCAGTCGCCTAGGGGATGCTTTCTTATATGGTATTTCCATATCCTATTCCAAGAGATGTTGAGACATTTTTGAAGACTAGACATAGCCTAGGATGTATCTTTTCTTTTCCCTAGTAATAGTACCAGTTACAATTGCCACATGCACATGAAATATTACAAGAATGCTTAGGCAAACTCCATTTCCATATGGCAGTTAACCATTCTTGAACCCAATCCAGCTTAAAAACATACCTTAGATCTACTCATGAATTTTTGAAGCTAATCTATATGAGCATTCCATGCTGTTATAACCCCTAAATCATTAGAGCCATACCTGCTCAATGTTGCTAAAGATTAACAAATTACAAGAATACTAATAATCAGATTCATGTCTGCCGATAAACTTGGAAACCATGATAAATACATATCTGCCTTATGCAATATTCATATGCCCAAAGCATGAAATCTGAAAGCCAACACTGAAAGACTGGGATGAAAAAATCAATAAAAAGACATTCATCATCTCGAATGATAGCATCATGGAACTGTTTGTCTGGTAATCCATAAAACCATCACACATACACTTTGACATAAAAAAGATTTAAAGGTCATTATTGTATAATCAAATAAATTCGAATATTTTGCACAAGCACAATGGTAAAGATTAAGGAACAGATCTGTCAACATAAATATGTTGTAAAGGTGACAGGTCACACCTTCTTCCAAGAGCCTGGAGGAAGTTCTGCATATTTCCAATGAGAAGAGCAAAGAGGAATAGGCCCAATCCAATAATGCCCATGGTAAACAGGACTTCCGGAACAAAGTAGCTTGGAGTTTGATTTCCAGCAAGAGTACTTATTTGCTTCAAAATTTGATATAAAAAATCAGTACAATGTGAAAGAAATGTTTACAAATTGTATCTTCACTTTAAGGGGTATTTAATGCATGATGTTACAACAACACGAGAATGTTTCTCTGCAGGCCATATTGGTAAATGCGACAACAGAAATAGTGGGGAAAAAAAATTAACAATTTTAGGCTGAATTTGGAGGATATTAAATCAGGATGGGCTGGCAGATATTTCTTACATACAATATCCAAAAGCAATAGTTATTCAGGTTCATACTTATTATTCACTCTCTCTCAAGAATCAAAAAGAGAATATCATGCAATGATCTTCTCTTCTTTCCTCATCATTTCGATGTGCTATTCTAGTCAATTGTACAGAACAGGTTGACTCATACAACCAAGACATGCCCTACTGCCTCAATCTTTCCAGAAGTTCAAAGCTCAATAGAAACTCCCCCAAGGATAGCAAGATAAGATATTAAAATGGAACCGTCACAAAGAAAAAAAGAAGGTAAAAAATGAAGTGGAGAGTCCTCCCAATTTGCAGCTTTGACTTGCACTAATGGAAAATCAAAAGTTCCAGGGGTTCATCCAGCACAAAGCCATGCATCTTATTCCATATATCCCCAGAAATGAAGAGGCACTTTGCGGCAGCTCAATAGTGTGTTTGCTCCCGTGGATATTGCTTAGAGTGGACAAATAATAAGTCAGAAAATGACAAATATGATTCCTGAACTTTGGTCCAACGTGCAATGTCAACTCTAAACTTTTAATTTGTATATGATTCCTAAAATTTGGTCCAATCAATGCAGTCCTAAACTTTTAAACATTTTCATGTAATTTAGGGATGTTGAACATTGACCAATAGTTCATGGACCACATTGAATAAATTAAGAAGTCTAGGGACGATATTGCACGTTGGGCCAAAATTCAGGACCACATTGCACAAATGTAAACTTTAGGAACAACATTGCACTTTCGATCAATGTTTAGGGACCATTTGTGCTATTATCCCATTATAAAACAAGAACAAGGATTGTCCATCCCCCCTCCTCTCCTTAGGCTTGTGAAAATTTGTTCTACGAGTTTACTAATTCAATATGTTGCCTCGACCATGCAGTTTTAAAAGAAAAAGGGTAAAGAGCAGGAAACGGAGCAAATGGCCTCTTCCTTGAAATGCATTGCTAGGCTATTGTATGGTATACTATTTGGTCCAATGAGAAATAAGCCGAATGTATAAGAATGTACATAAGTACCTGGAATCCCCAAAATAATGAAAACACGTATCTCTTGACCACGCTTTCTTCTTGGGTAAGATTAACAGCGTTTTGATAAATTCCATAACCAAAATCATTGGAGGCAAAACAAGCAGTAGCATTCGGATTTGCTCTCCAGTTAGTCCATGATGCATTAGTTTTGAATTTGTCAATATTGTCTCCATTTCCACAATCCATAAAGCTACACAGGCCATCTTGTTTGCATGCTTTCCGAAGACACATATTAACCCTCTGGTAGAATGGAGAGAGAAAGAGATTAGACAAAGAAAGGATTGCTTTGCTGGAAAAATCTCACATTTAGTCACTAAGTTTTGGAGCTACTTTACCAGCATTTAACAAAAGATTGAAATGAAGAAAATATTATTATGTGTTTAGTTCAAAATCCCAGAAAAGCAGAATGATGTATAGTATAAGGACTGTGGATCACATAAAAGAAGTACATGTATCAACATGAGCTCCGTGAGAAAGGATCAGTACAGACCAAGACCAGTACATAAAATAACGTGATTAGAAATTGTGGAGATATAATACTTTGCAGTCCAAAACCGTGGATGTTGACCATCTTCCTATGACATCCTCATGTGAATAAATTTGATCAAAAAACTTGACTTCAAACTTTTTGATAAGGCCATGCTTATATGGAACATAACTTTGCTTTGAGATGGCATACTATTCTTCCCAAGTACAGTGCATGATGCATATGAATTTTGATGTGAGATTCCAGAGGCTTCAGCCTCAGCATGATGTGGATCTGAGACTAGTATCATGTCATATGTCTCTCCAAGACCAAATGGATGATTCATCTGAAAGGGCTAAAGTCACGAAATTTGACAATGACAAGATTAGAGAACTCAAACCATAGACATGGGCTCAGCTTTGTTTTTTTTTTTTTGGTAAAGAATGGGCTCAGCTTTGTTGTTAAGTGCAAACAATCACAACTTGAAGCAGGTCTTGAACGAGTTCAACCTCACTGAGCATCTTACAGGAAGGATATACTCCCACAATCAAACCAAATGGCGACAGAAATTAGCATTACCAGCTAAACAAAGAGGCATCTTGATGGTAATAAGTCTTGCAGCAAGAGTTCGACACACTATCCTTACTCTTCTGGGGTTCTAATACATAAAAACAAATTATGCAGAGAAAAACAAATGATGCTACCCACCTGTAGCCCAAGAAGGTACCAGCATGATCCAACGACATGGCCAGCCAACACAAACATGAGAAGATTGATGACAAAATTTGCCCACGCCGACTCAAAAATGAAGCCAGTAGGAGACTGACCCCCAAGTAAGGGCAAAACTCGATATAATCTTGGAATGTACTGGACAAGAACGCCTGCGCGTAATAGATTCTTTGCATAATTTGCTGCAAACGAACCTTTAAATGTTGGTACAACTAGCAATATCAATATCTGCAACCAGTCAAGCAAGTAATTGTTGATCAGAAGAAAGAAGTCATATCAACACATGAATCTAGCAGCTATTGTACTCTTCTCAGTGGAACATTTCTTTAACATCACCAGATGTGGTGGGGTCATTCATGTCATTATATGTTGTACAGGTTCAGGATGTTCACGCACATTACAAGTCACCCTCGGAGATTGAGTGGAAACTTGGGGGAGAGCTCCTCAGAGAGTCTTGAAAGGGACAATAAATCCATCCACAAACATGTGATCACTTTGCAATAAGTAGAAGCAATAACATCTAGATTCTCTAAAGGCAATTGAAACTACAGTGATCAGCCAGTAAAATTGTAATTGTAATACGAATTGACTTGGCAGCACATTTAATCCAATGCGAATGTGTTTTACTCTGCCAACCAGCAAAAACCTGCTTCTACATTATTCATATGGGTCGAGGCACGTTAAAATTCAATTTAATGAAGAAACAAATTAAGGTCAATGCATTGAAGAAACAAGGACTTACTTGCGGAAGTGGAATTGCGATAAAAAGATCTATGAAGAAGTATCCTCGCAGATAATGGAGAGCGATTTTTTTTGGATGGTCAACTAAATCTCCAGCACCAACCACCCTAGTCTCAGGAGCTATGTAAGCCAGCCTAAACTGTAAAAATTTGAACAGAGAAAGCAATCATCAATGACTGAACGGTAGCCCTGAAAGCTCCGAATATGACAACATTGCACCTTTAATTCATTTCTTCCTGAAGTAAGGCCTAATGGAAGTCAAGCATCAAGTGAAATACCAACCCGACATGCTTATGCTAGTTATGTAAATAAAGTGCTGAATATGAGATGTAAACTTTGGATTGTGTAGTAGATCGATTGACAGTGAGAAAGAGGCAAGAACTTTCTATCTCATACAAGTCTGTCTGAAGCTCTTCCAGTGCAGCTTTCTTGAGTGAAAGATCAGTAAGTCTTTCCAAAAATTAAAATCTGATGATTACAAAAGTCAAAATATACACCAAGTAAAAGCCCATCTAATCAACCACTAGTCATAAGCAATGTGACTAACTCATCTTTTTCCAAGGAGATTGAGTACCATGTTTCCATTAGGAAGGTATCAACAGACGTCACAACAATAGAAAAGTCGTTCACTACAGACAGTTTCTATCAACTCTACCATTTCGGGAAGTAGGGACTTGAAGATTCAAATTTATGAAGTCCCAAACATTTGAATGTAACCAGCCACTCTGAAGAATTGAGTCTTTATCTCTGAAAGCAAAAAACTCTAGCATATATTTAGATCATCCAAAAAACCTTGCATGACAGATAGAACCACTTGTCTCTTTTTTTCTCTGCTCTTTTCCACACATAAGAAGACGAATGCTTGCAAGGTGAGTTCCTTGGTAATACTTGTGCTTTTCTAAGAATGATGATGCTCAAGCATAGGAACTTTTGAGAAGCTGGTATGGGAAGTTTGTGGCCGGATTATCCATCAGCATATGTAGTCAAACTCATCCACACAGCAGTGCAATTCACTTTGTCCAAGCCGATAATATGTATCTGATTAATGGGAGTATAACAGTGGATGCAGTTGAATAAAAAATTTTACTTTTGAATACCATGGAGGTACCCTTAGTAAAACATGTTTTTTACTTGAAGCATTCAAAAGTTCTTAAATGGAACAAAAACCTGGATGCAAAGAGTACGAAAAACAATATAAAAATACTATTAAAATCACCAACGAGGAAAGGAAACAATCCAATAAGTTGGTGAAAAGCAGCCTACCTGAAGAAGTATGTGCAATAGGTATATGAAGTCCGTCACGCTTCTTAAAAAAACAATCGTTGTTGTCATGGGCTGGTTTAAAATCATACACTTATACTCCTGCATTCAAGGATGGATAAGTGAGGGAAGTAATTACACGCAAACAGAAAGGTTGTCAGGGTTGTTTGAATCTGCAAAAGAAAGTTACGAGTGCAATAAAGCACAAGCACAAAAACCAAAATGCAAATGAACAAGAAATTTTAGGGCACATATGATCAATGACATCTGTTTGCAGAATGTCACAATCTGGATAGTGAATTTTATCAGGACTTTCTCAAAAGCAGTTAAAATGGGTTCGGGGATGATATATTTCCTTCACTAATGCAAAATGGATGCCAATCTAAATATTTTTGATGACTTTGGGATATATATTCAAACAAAGGTCATGGTTAAAGCTCATGGTTAAGAAGAGATAAATTCAGTTGATTAGATCAGCGCTGGCCAAAGGAAATTTAACCTATCGTACCAAGGTCAAATTTTGGAAATCAGAAGTGAAGTATGATAGCATTAAGTAATAGAGAAAGATAAAGAAAGATAAACCTAAGCAACACCACTGACCGTATTTTGAAAGCCTACACTATTAAGAAGCTTACTCTATAAAGTGAAGAATATCTGAAAAATTAACGTGACAGTAATAACTTGGAAAGTAGGACAATAGATTTAACCTGAAATAGGCAGTTTATAGAAGTGTGAATAATCGCAAGAATTTCAACGTTGTTTTGGAAACTATTTAGGAATTAGAGAGAAAAGAAGAATATAACAAGAACTGTATGGACTCCACCACCAATCAACAGAAATTTTCAAGCCATTCGAACTTGAATGCTAGCAAGTCAACAGGAGTATAAGCAACTGAGTCCATACCTGTTGCACAGACAGCAAGAAGAAGAATAATGGGTCCATAAAGACAGCCACCAAACAAGAAATGACAAAAAATTGGTTCCACCACTGGACAACTTGAGCATGAGGATTCATAACGCCAGGAATGTGGGCATTGACATAAGAGAAGAACCTCCTTGCCCAACCTTTGGCATCCCCATAGAGAGCATTGTGAAACTGCAAGTAAAAGTTAAGCAGAAAAGCTCAATTACTTTGAAGAAGTATATTTAGATATCCTCCTATTGGACATAGCATAATGCATTTAAGATGTACTCAAAACAAAAGCATCTTTGAAATACTGGTGAAGTCAATCTCAGATCTTCATTGTAACTCTATATACCATCGTCACCAGAACTATGAGGTCCCACACTATTTTAAAATTCATGCTTACTGCTTTGAGATAGAATCATCACCCACATGATGATTGCAGAGTTATTGACTGGGGCCAACTTATCTCAAATCTTAGGCAGCATTTGCTTTGGCCTTGAGCCAAATCCAAATGCTCTTTATGAATTTCCAGCCAATAAAAGGTCATGAGAAAATACAAGGTGACTTTAAATGTAGTTATCTCCATGTTTTTGAAGGTATGAGGAGTTTGACATGAAATAAAAGTTAACTAGAGTCACAAGCTAAAAAGAACACCAACCACTCACTTACTTTGTTAGATGAAGGCATGACTACATAATTTAAATGCTCAAGGCCTCCCCCCTCATTTTGTTGGCTGGGATATTGCTTAAAAAGCATGAAAATCGAAAAAGGTGAAGGCAAATAGGAGCCTGAAGAGATACAAATAAAAGAATTCTTGCTGTGATACCATGTGGAATGATGGACTAAAGGCCCAATATTTAAGTGCTCTAACAATATTTTATCTCTGCAATTTCACTATCTGATCTGCTGCAAAAAAAAAGTTATGGAATATTGCATTTCAATCCCCTCCGACAATGCAGCTGTTACACTTTGAATCAAAAACTTGAGGAGCTTTCTCCTACCCTAAAATATCAGAATTTTAGCCAAAATATTCCAGCAGCATATTTATTTGTATCTCAATGGACTCAAGGTGAAAAGGATGATAAATTGAATAGTCTACAGGGAAAAACTTTAACAGCATGAACAGTACGTGAAAGGAAAAGCAACCACTTTCTGAGTATAAAAGTCCCATACAGCACATGGACCAATGAAATTCTAGGACTAATGGCTAGCTGCAAAAAGCTCAAAGTCAAGAGGGACTTTTTGAGCTTTCAAGTCATACATGCGCAGGTTTCAATTTTCAGAGAGGTGATAAGTGAAGACCAACTTCCCTAACCTTCTGCTAAATGACATATCATGGGATGTTATGACTGATTAGCATTTGCACTTCCTCTGCCTGTGTGCGTGTGCATGTGAGAGAGAGAGAGTGAGAGAGAGAGAGAGGTCTTGCTATATAGCTTCAAAGTGATTGTAGAGAAGGTATCCCATTACTCTGATTCAAACCTATGATAACATAGTCTGAGATCAGGCAGAGTCCCTATAACAAATTCATAACTAGACAGGAGATGGAACATCCTAATGAAAAGAGTAAGAGACGTAAAAGCTTAATCCATTTCAGTTATGGATGGTTTCATTTTAATGACAAGCAATCACATGTAATGAACAGAAGTCCACAATAAAATCACAAATAAGTAGCAAAATGGTGATCATACAACTGCCACGAAAATATACTCTGCTGAAAACTATAAGCATGAAAAAATAATGTCACGTTCCTTACAACAGCAAGAAATTCAGCGGAAAATGAAACAACAGCAGTAATATGAAAAGCAAATAGATTAAGTAAATATTATAGTAAAACAAAAAATTGCTAAGCAAGAAGTTGTGACCTTTGCTCAGAAAGTGGGAAGATAAACCTATGATTCCTCCTTTCTTAGAAAGTTAAAAGTTAAAACTGACAGTTTCCAGCATTCAGTATCAATGGAGTCGAGAACATCATAATATAGACCTAATCAAGCAAAGCAAAAGGCACTGCAAGTACGGTGTTTACCTGGGGATCAAATATACTTGAACTTTTGGAACTCATTTGTTGTGCTCTTTTATTGTAATTTGAGGGGCAAGTTGTACAGTAAGGGTCATTGCACATCCCCAGTTGCCCAGACCTCAGTAAATGCTCATTTTTAGCAGCATAGTGATCATCAGTGGAGTCGATGCGATCCTTTATACCAAAAGATGGGAATTTTTCTTTCATATATTTTGACTCCACTACCTTGCTTCCAAGCACACTGGGGTTAGGCCTGAAGGTCTTGTCAGGTCCATGACTGGGGTATAAAGGGCCACTCATTTGTGGGAAAGGCATCCTCCTTTCATTCCTTAAGGGTCCAGTATAACCTACTAGATTAGGTATATTTTCATGCGACTCCATGGAGCTCATGGGGATGGAAATCGATGCGCTCCGAGTCCTAGACATATATGCCTGACGTCGAGAACTGTAAGAATCATCTGATAATTGGTGTTGCATCTCCAACAGCATTGGTACTTCATCTCTTTCATTATAGGCCATTTTACATAGTAAATCTGCAGAAGGAAACATTAGATCAGCATACACAAACGGTAAAGCAATCTTGCGGACTATCTTTCACAGAACTAAACTGGTGATGTGAGAATGTACGTCAACTAAATCAAATCTATTTCTCCTGTCAGAACAAATCCAGATAAGTAAGGAAAGCGTCATGCTACAGCAAGATCAAGACCACATCCGAGAACCACGAAAGACCGCGCCACGTGATTAAACGGAACCCATTCCACAAAACACCAGCCCCTGACGTAAAGACCCCACTTTTTGAAGTTTCATTAAAGGAAAAAAAAAGAAAAACGAAGAAAATTTTGGTGGGCACCGGAGATGGATTCACCAAAACCACAGAGGCGAGGCAAGAACTCGAAAGAGTCGAGCTGTGTACTTAATTCTTCGCTTAGAGCCGCCGGTCACCCGTTACATGCCGTTAAATACGCGGACACGGTTTTCACAACAAATGCGCATACAAGGACCGCGAGCATTCACTGCAGAAATCATCAACCAAGACGAGCACCTACACAGAGGAGCAGCGAAAAAAGCGCGCCATTTCGACAGAATCTTACACGGCCAACAAGCACGACTCGAGCACAGCACACCAACCTGACTCCACCCGAAAGACCAATCAGCGCTCCAACCGACGGAGCAGGAACGAGCTGCGGCAGCGCCGAACCTGCTGCGATCGCCGGCCGCCGGCGGCAGCGGGAGGAGCCTCCGGACCGAAGAGGCCCGTCTTCCTCACCGGAGCTGCGGTCCTGTGCCGGAGAAGAAGGAGGACCACACGGCGAGGGAATCGACGGAGGGGAACAGAAAGAGGAAGCGAAAATGGGAGTGGAGGAGACAGCTGAGGGCGTGTCTTTGTTCCTACGCAAGAGACCAGAGCAAGAGCGATGGCGGGGAAGGCCGCGAGCGTTGACTCAGTGCAGAGCCTCTGAAGACTTCTTTGCTTTTTTCTTTATTTCCTTTTCCTTTTCTCGTCTTCTTTTTTTTTTTTTTTTTTTTTTTTTCCGACAAATGGAAAAGAAAGAGTCTTTGCTGGAAAAGGAGAGAAGTAGTTGGATTCGCTCGTCACGTGATGGTAAACAAACTATAATTAATGAGCAAATCGCATAAATAGTACTCGAATTTTTGTCCAATTTGTGATGTATACAAATCTATCCTTAGATTTTGGTATTTAACACAGTCGTTGAATTATTTATGAACATTTATTGAAAATACTTACATGTTTAGATATTAGAATGTGGAGTATTAAATCAAAATTCAGATTTGATTATTAAATCCGAGTGGGAGTAAATGGAAATCATTTGCAACTTTTCTTTTATTATCTTTTGACTTTTCTTTTTCTTTTTTTTCTTTC
Source organism: Corymbia maculata (assembly GCA_014182735.1). Classification (NCBI taxonomy): domain Eukaryota; kingdom Viridiplantae; phylum Streptophyta; class Magnoliopsida; order Myrtales; family Myrtaceae; genus Corymbia; species Corymbia maculata. The sequence continues at coordinate 5,981,934 of CM024689.1, read as the reverse complement.
TTTTTTTTGGCATTACGTGAGTAGGAGGCTTTCGTGGGAACTTGCCTAGGATGGGCGTCAAGGCGATCGCGGGAAGATTACGACAAAGGCTTAACCCAAGAAAAACGCCTTTTTTTCCTGTTCATCCGCTTTTATTTTATTTTATCAGAATTAGTTTACTGTTTTATATTGTAAAGAACGTCACGTTCTTCAATGCAGCCACATTGTCACTCCCCGTCGATGATTTCTTTAGTATGAATAATTTATATTATTTTCTCACGTTTGTTTTATTTAATTATTTGTTTAAGCTCCTACTCATGCCTAGTTCCAAATCCCGATTCATACCTTAGTTTACTTGTTGCTCAGTCGTCCTCCTCGAACTAGGGATGAATGATTCTTGACCCGGTACAATCTCACCTAAAAATTAGGAATTGGATCGAGAGGACCAATTCTTAGTTTTTGGGACTATAAATCAAACTGACTAGTTCTAGAACTAAGAACTAGATCGGATTGATCGATCCAATCCGATTTTAATGGACCAAATCATTTATTGTCATTACATTTAAAAATATATGTATATACATCTTATGTGGGGTTCCAAAAACATACGTTCTAGTTCAGATTCATGTCTTGACATATTTTTCTTCAAGATTGCTTTCTTAAACTCAATCCTAGTAAGGAGCAAACCTTTTAATCTTCTAAATCAAGAGCTCTATTCAATCAAAGTTTACAAAGAACACGTTACTCTCTGAAACATGTGCATAAAATTGAAAACAAATGTCTTTGCTTAGGGTTTCTCAGAAATTTAAAAATAAAAAATATGCATAAATGGTCAGTTCGGTTCCTATTTTGGAATCGAAAATCAAACTGATCAACCATTGGCTTCAAAAATAGGAACTAGGGACTAGACCGAGACCCTTAGAACCACCTAGAACCGATTGGTCCGATTTGAGCAATTATCATTACATACCCTTACCTCAAACTCAACAAATGTAACTTTTTTTCATTTTAAATCATTAAGAATCCTAGATTGATATTTCAACATCACATTCATCTCGAACTAATTTTTGTCTCTTGAAAAATCCTAAGTTGATACTATCAAATCTATCATTCATTAGCAATTTGTCCAATATTCTATTGAAATGCTTGCATGTCAAATTCATAGTTCTTCACATGATATACAACTCAACCAGTGCTCTACAACTCAACCGATGGTCTATCGGATGTGTTAAGAAGCATGCATTTCAACAAAACTTTGGATGGGATACTAATGGATAGTAAAATTGGATAAGGGGCATTAATTTGAAATTTGGAATAAATATATTAAAAGTCCTAAAACTTATTATGAAAACTATAGTTAAGTCCTAAAATTTTCAATAAAATGGCAAACAAGTTATAAAACTTATTAAATCAATTCAATCAAATCTCCCATTTATTGAACTTTTCGAAAATTTTAAGACTTAAAATTTTATAATTTAATTACACTTTCATTATAAGTTTTATTATTTGATTATACTTTTAAATATTATATGATTTAATTCTACTTCCGTGATAAGTTTTAGAACTTGTCGTGTACTTATTTCTTGAAATTTTCTATAAGACGAAAATCAATTAGAGGTAAATGCATGGTCGGATACCACCTTAAGATTTTTATATCCCTCTTTCTTTATTGAATTAATAACTAATATTAGGAAAAAAAATACTAAATTAATGAAGAAATCAAAAATACTAAAAATCGCTCGCTCTCTTCGCCATCGGCTTGCGGGAGCGTACCGTTGGCCGACACGTGTCAGAAGCTACCAAGAGCGAATTGTCAAAACCGGTGAGTGGAATTATAAAATTGTGACGTAAGCCTCTTTCGGTCAAAGCTCGGGTCGCACACGTCAGGGGGCTCGCGAACTCGCGGGACGATGTTGTCCTGAATTAAATAATGGTTCCGATGAAACCCTTTTTCTTTTATTGGAAAATTGACCGTGTCGACGTCGAACCTAAGATAAAACAAATGTAATCATGAGATAAATCCGACCAAGGGATAATCTTCCACGACCGATTATTAAATTTGACCTAGTACTCGTGACGAGATCCTAGATAGGGACACCTGCTGGGTATCGTTCGGTCCGCTCCATCGAAATTTCATCTTCGGACGTCGTCACAAGAAGCGGAACGGGTCAAACTCGGAATCGACCCGATTAAGCGAAACCGGGTTTGAGCAAGTGTTTTTTTTTCCAAGAATGCGAGGGGGGGAAATTCAGCAGAGGGGGCAGGGGGACCACAGAGAGCCGGATGAGGACCATGTTCCAAGTTTTCAGCTCGTCCCTTTTGGTGAGTCAAGACATTGGAAGGTGGGTGCAGGGATTCTTGCTCCAGTTGGGCACGGTCCAGACTAGGACGTCCCCAACTTGCATGAGACCGACGACAGTCATCCGACTAATTATTCTTTGCTTTCACAATAATAAAGTGGTGCCGAGGTGGACACGCGAAGTTGACAAAGTCATCGCTTTATAAGTCGTTCTTTTATTTTATTCTATCCATCGTCTCAAAGTCAAGTTACTGCGTCCCGATCACAATTCACTCTAATCGAACGGAACCTTTCTTAGCTATTAACCTCTCTCACAATCTAATTTCAGGTCAATTTGACTTGAAGATGGAGCGAATTGGCTCTCAAAACCATTGGAAGATTCAACCCCATTTTTTTCAAGGGGAAAAAAGAAAAAGGGAAGATGTCCAAAGTCGAAATTGTCCAGATAGCCCAGCAATTTGTGTGACTACTATTAAAACTGTAAAGTTATATCCCTCGCGGAGAGAATATCATATTTAGAAGTATAATTGTCCTTCTCTCTTCTATATCGATTATGAGATCTCAATGTACGCTATGCTCCTACTAGCTCTCCTCGATGCAAACGCCTAGGTGAATGAGATTACAATGGCAAAAATAATGCACTTCAAAGTAATTGGGCGGGTGGTGCTCTTTTATGCAGTTCAAGACATTCTGACCAAAACATTACGCCATTGAAACACATAGGAGCAACCTGTGACCGGATGCTTGAACAGAGCATGTCTTCGCATTCCAGACCTTTCTGATATTTAAATGGATCTTCCGACATGGCAATTAATCTAAGGGTGCGACGCCCTACAACTTTCTACTTTCTCATCTGGTCAGATGGAACCTACAGTAAAAACAAGACTGCAAAAATGAATAGCAACCGCATTTGTTGTAGTTTCTCATCCCAATTCCGATCTCTGGTCCATTATAAATTATTCCTGCTAAAATTTTCTGTGGAATGGAGTCGTCTGTACAGGCACCTCTAGGAAATCTCAGCTCATTGTGGGCAATGAGTGCAGGGTATCTCACCCAAAGCGGTTGTATTAAGCTCGGTCATGGTCCTTTATGTGATCAACGCTTCCACGAGGCAATCATCCTCTAATCTCTCATATATCATTTTGCGTTGAAGAATCTACATCTCACGTATCACAATTTGAATCACATGCCTGTCATCATGCGCTTACAACAAGTCCTCTCTTTCAGTTTGCAGTCACAATGTGACCAGAACTTAATATATATACATACAGTGGAGAAATGTCGTTTATACGATCAACAATACTTTGCTAATGTTAAGAATGCTGTGACTCTGAAGTGTCGGCACGACTTAGTCGTTTCTTCCTATATCTCCAAGCGACTTGAATTCGAGTTGCTGCAAGTCCTCTCCAGTATGGCGATACGTACCTGCAACCAAGGCATTTTTGTCACGATTGCATAATGCAAACATTTGTCTATGCCATCCACGTAGGAGCAGATTACAAATTATGGGACCCAATAGTTGTTCCTGCCTTTTGGTTCAAAAAGCGAATTTGAGAATCTGAAACGGTCAACTTAGTTTCTATTTTTTTGCTGATAGTTTAGTGATATGCTTGATTATAGTAGTACTAAATCATCTTTTAAGAAAGAGTGAGAACCTTATGGCTCCTTGAACTTTTGGCTTCCGCAGGAATCTTGCAAATAATCTGGTGACTTCTTCAAGGTCTTCTGCTCGTAGTGCAAAGGCTTCAACATTTGTCACGCATGTTACTGTCCTGTTACTCAGCAGCCGGTTTCCAGGTGGTCTTATCTTTCGTCCATCTTCAATATCGCAGATTTTGAAATGCTCTTAATATCTCCAGTCATTCAATAATCAAAGACTATTCAGAAAGACTGCAATTTGTACCTTTGTTTATAGAAGAACTCTCAAGGCACCAAGCTAGAAGCTCTTCCCCACATATATCTCCTTCACATAAACTTGTCACCCCGTCTTCTCCTCTGCTCTCAATTTTCCCACGGACAATGAAAATCAACTTTTCAACAAGAACACCAGGGTGCAGGATCTTGCTTCCTTTGATGTATGTTTTTTGCCTTAACTTTTCGCAAATTGCATCTGTGATGTGATCCTCCATTACTGCAAATATTCGCACCTGCAACATAATACAGCAGATATTATGTCTTGAGTTAAAACATAGTCCAAGCTTACTATGGTAGCCAAAAATTTGGTGTCTGGAATCCTGGGTGGCTAAAACTGTTTTTTTTTTCCTTCAAATTTCAGAGATCTCAAGTCCTGCACTCCTCTTTGCATAGATGGTAATTATTTGCTGGACCCAGCAGAACAGAGCACGGTCATGTTGTTTGAAAAATCCATTTTCCAAGGGATTAGAGACAAGCCATAGAATTCTTAACCATGTCGTTCTTTTGGAGTTTCTGCATTGAGCTGTCTCCGACATGTGCATCTAGATGCCAATTAAAACTAAGACAAAAGCTTGGTAACGTTTACCATTAGAAACCAATAACCAGCAAATAAGACCTTTAACATAATTTCCTTTTAGCTATCCATCTAAGTACTTGATGACCTAAAAATTAAAGACCAGTCATTTAATTAGCTGATTGAGCCTATGCCACAAGTATCAGCAGTTAGCTTCAAGGGAAGACCTATGACAGAAGCATAGCCAAATATTGGCCTTGGGAGGAGGGAGGGGGCTTTCGGTTTCAGAACAGTGCACATGCTTGAAGAGAGAAGAAGCTTTTGAAAATACATGGCTTTCATTTTCATTCACAACAGCAGTGAACTTCAATTATTTCTTTGGCCCCAAAGTTCACTTACTCTAAAGTAATTGCCAAAAAGAGAACTGATTTCTAAGGGTTTAACTTGCATTAAATTCCACTCATTTCAACTCAGTTCTGGGGCTTACTCTTTTCACAAATTTGAAAAGATGGCGTCTTATATCTCTCTGAAGATCTTCAGGAAAATCGTCGAGAAGCATTTCTTCATTGACTCCTCTAGTGGCAGCCCAATGGTATCGCTCAGCTTCGCGTACTCTTCTGCATGATAGGAAATTTCCAGTCAATTGAAAAGGAGCTTCCATAGAGAACATATTGGACATGGCCTATATATCCAGATGCTCAATTAGAGGAAAATATCTGGATACTCAGAACTACAGCATATAACACTAGCACATGACTAGCTCAAGCAACAGCAAAAAATATGTCAGGTCCCTTGACATTAAAAGCTAGAAACTTATCAAAGATGCAACAGGAAATTCATCAGGAAATTGACAAGCACAGAGGATGCATCAGTAATTAGAGAAAATAAATTCTCTAGGAAATAGTTCCAGATAGTAATATACAGAGAGACAGAAAACAATGATGATAAGCATTAGGTTGTAACAGAAAACAACACAGGCAGCGGACACATGTATGCTTGCACAATCTCTTTGCCGATGACTTGTAGGACCCACAGTGTCAGATTTATTAACCATCAACATGAAAATTAACCCTTGTAGAACCCACAGTGTCAACTTTATTAACCATCAACATGAAAATCAACCTAGTTGAAGCCCGCCAGTTACTGGTTCAAACAAACAATCTTCTATTAGAGCTCATTTTACCAACCAATGCTTGTCCAAGACATATCTTCAGATTAAACCCCTGCATCAAACTTCATAGAAAATCAAATTTGATTCTAAAATCCCATATCGACTTAAACATGGCTTACAGTCCTCTAGCTAATTTCCAGAAGTGCCATTGACCTCTAGGTTTCAGTCTTAACCATATGTATATTCGCAAAATAAGGCAGAAGACTCCTATCTAAACCCACTAAATGAAGAAAAAGCTTCTGAGATTCCAATCCAAAGAATCATACAGTATGGTCAATAATATGAGAAAGCACCAAAAAACCAATAGTATGCATGAGCAAGCAAATAGAGACGTTAATCGAAACCCAAGATCATATCAAACACTATGCATGAGTTCTAATGACCCCATAGCCTAAAGATCTCATTGATGAAATGTCTCTTTTCTTCTACCATGTTCAATTCGCTTATCGTAACGCTTTCAGCTCATCATTCAGCATCAATTGTACGGAACCCTCTAACTCTGTCAACCCCACTATGCAAGACATTGTATGAAGTCATGTTTGCTTCTGAGAATCATAGCTATTAATAATCACCACCATATTCAAGCAGCTAAAATGCCAACAGGATACTGGATAATGCAAATAATCTGTCTCTACTTAGGAGATGGAAGTAAATGAGAAAGGTAGGAAGAAATGCCTTGTTTACCTTCTTAGCTGTTCAGGCAAGCGTCTGTGACTCATCCATTGTTCAACGTCACGACGCCTTAATGACATTTCTAACCTCCTGGGAGGATTGGGAAAATATAAAAAGTTAGCTGTCTGTTTATATCGAAGATGTCCAACAACAAAAAGGTGCACTAATGGTCACTATGAACATTCTTAATTAGTATTGGCCAAAAGAACAGACATGAATTGGGAGCGGAGGTACATAGAAAGATCTGCATGCAGAGCACTAATAAGATTCATCAGTCCCCTTGAAGATGCTTTCTGATAATGTGTTTTGGTATGTTATTCCGAGAGATGTTGAAACTTTCTGAAGAACTAGACATAAGCCAGGATGGACCTTTGATTTTCCCAAGTAATAGTACAAGTTACAACTGGCTCATGCACATGAAACACCACAAGTATGTTTCGGCAAACTCCATTTCCATATGGTAGTTAACCAGTCTTGAACCCAACCACCTTAAAAGCATAACTTAGATCTTCTCATGAATTCTTGAAGCTAACCTATACGAGCATTTGCTGCTGTTATAATGTCTGAATCATTAGAGCCACATCGGCTCAATGTTGCTTAAGATTTAACAAATTACCAGAAGACTAATAACTTATATTCATGTACGCCAATAAGCTAAGAAACTGTGATAATTACATATCCGCCTAATATAATATTCACATAACTAAAGCATGAAATCTGAAAGCTGATACTAAAAGACTCACATAAGAAATCTACAAAAAATTATTCATTATCTCAAATGATTGCATTGTCAAATTTTTTGTCTTGATAGTCATTAAACCATCAGACATACAATTTAACAGTAAAATTTTCAAAGATTGTCATTGTATCAATCAGATAATTTCGAATATTCTAAACAAACAAAATATAGATCAAGGAACGGATCTGTCAATATAAAAAAATTGTCAAGGTGAGAGATCGCACCTTCTTCCAAGAGCCTGGAGGAAGTTCTGCATATTTCCAATGAGAAGAGCAAAGAGCAAGAGGCCCAATCCAATAATGCCCATGGTAAACAGGACTTCCCAAACAAAGTAGCTGGGAATTTGATTTCCCGCTAGAGTACTTATTTGCTTCAAAATTTGATATAGAAAATCAGCTCAATGTGAAAGACATGTTTACAGATTGTATCTTCACATTAAAAAATATCTATGATGGTCTAACAACACAAGAATGTTGTTCTGCAGGCCATATTGGTAGATGCAACCATGGAAATAGTGAAGCAAAACAATTAACAAGTTCAGGCTGATTAGAGAGGATACTGAATGAGGATGGGCTGGCAGATATTAATTACACACAATTTCCAAAAGCAATAATTATTCTGGTCGGTACTTATTATTCACTCTCTTGAGAATAAAAAAAGAATTTTGAGCAATGATCTTCTCTTCTTTCCTCATCATTTGATGTGCTATCCTTGTCGACAGGAGCGAACAAATTGACTCCTACAACCAAGATATGCCCTACTGCCTCAATCTTTCCGGAGTTCAAGCATGGTAGAAACTTTCCAATATTAAAATGGAATTATCACGGAGAAAAGAAGCAACTGATAAAATTAAGTGGAGATCCACTGAATTTGCAGCTTTGACTTGCATTAATGGAAAATAAAAAATTCCAGGGGTTCTTCCAGCACAAAGCCATAAATCTTATTTCATATATCCCAAGAAATCTAAAGGCATTATGCTGCAGCTCAATGGCGTGTTTGCTCTAGTGGATATTGCTAAGAGGTGGACAAATCATAATAAAACAAGGACAAGGATTGTTCATTGCCCGCCCACCTTCAAGCATGGCACAAATTGATTTACAGCTTTATTTTAATTCAATATGTAGCCTCAACCATGCAATTTTAGAGGAAAAGTATAAAGAGCGGGAAGTAGAGTAAAATGCCTATTTCTTTGAATGCATTGCTAGGCTATCGTACAGTAAATTATTTGCTCTGATAAGAAATGAGCTGAACCAATAAGAAATGTGCATAAGTACCTGGAATCCCCAGAACAACGAAAACACGTATCTCTTGATTACACTTTCTTCTTGGGTAAGCAGAATTCCGTTTTGATAAATTCCATAATTAAAACCACCAGTGGGCTCTAAACAAGCAGAAGCATTCGGATTTGTCATCCAGTTATTCCATAATGACTCATTTGCTTTGAATTCCTTAATTTCGTCTCCATATCCACAATCCATAAATTTACACAGGTGTGGTTGGCATGCCTCCTGAAGACATTGATTAACCCTCTGGCAGAATGGAGAGAGATTAGCCGAAGAAAAGATTGTTCTTTGGAAAAATCTCACATTTGGTAACAAAGTTTTAGAGATACAATATTTAAACAGAAGATCAAAATGAAGAGCCCATTCTTATGTATTTAGTTCAAAATCCCAGAAAAACAAGAAAGATGTATAGTATAAGGACTCTGGGTCGTATAGTATAATCACATAATATAACATGTGATTGGACATTGTGGCTATATAATCATTTGCATTTCACAACCATGGATATTGACCATCTTCATATGACAGCCTTATGTGAATAAATTTGATCGTTCAAACTTAGCACATTAGTAAGGCCATGCTTGTAAGGTCATAACTTTACTATGAAATGACATTCTGTGCTTCCCAAGTGCAGTGTATGACACATATGAATTTTGGCATGAGATTCCACAGGCTTCAGCCTCAGCATGATCTGGAGCTGAGACGCTAGTGTCATGTCATATATCACTCCAAAACCACATAGATGACTCATCTGAAAGGAGTAGTAAAATCATGAAATTTCACAATGACACGACTATAGAACTCGATCCATAGACATGGGCTTAGCTTTATTGCTAAAGTGCAAACAATCGCAGCCTAAAACAGGTCCTGAACGAGTTCAACCCCATTGAGCATGTTACATAAGGATATACTCCCACAATCAAACAGAAAGGCAACAGAAATTGGCATTACCAGCTAAACAAAGAGGCATCGTGATGGGAATTAGTTTTTTAGCAAAAGTTTGACGCACTATCCATACTCTCTGGGGTTCCAATACATAAGAACAAATTAGGCAGAAAATACAAAAGATCCTACCCACCTGTTAACACGAATTCATATTTCAGGGATAGAGGAATTTAAACCATGGATGTACATAGATAGGAAAAGGGGGGAGAAAAACAACGATCATCCACATCAAATTACAGTCTCAAAAGGCGGTTCGGGATGATGATCCAGAAAAAGATCGCGTTCAATTAGAAACGCTATAAAAGGTCTTGAGAGCTGAAGCTCCGTTCCGTCCCTCCGGCGTGGCGAAGATACGGACGAGGCCCTCGGCGTCGAAGGGCTTGAAAAGCAGAGGGTGTTGCTCGTCCACGAGCTCGTCGGGGCACCAGACGGTCCCCTCGACGCCGGAGAAGATCCCGATGGAGTGCCTGGCCTCGTGCCCGCTCATCATCACGCGGTGCCGGGGACAGTATAATCTCCCGTTGCTCCACCCCTAAGAAAAGACCATGAAAGAAGCACTCAACTAACGTGGAGTAACATACGCAGCCGTACATGTATCTCTAAATCAAGGAGATTATTGCATGAATTTTAATGGGAGTAAACATCCGGTGTACTCTTTTTATTACAAAACCCGCCTTTATGGAGAATAATTATCCAAAAAATCTATACTTATTTTGTGATGATTAATTTAGTGCTAGATTTTTTATGTTTTGTCAATTTAATCCTCAATCTTTTGACTATTTATTAATGTAGTACTTCCAGTCAAATTTGGCTGAAAATCACTGACGTGGACACCAACACTAAATTCCTATCGAGAAGGTACCAGCATGATCCAACGACATGGCCGGCTAACACAAACATGAGAAGATTTATGACAAAATTTGCCCATGCTGACTCAAAAATGAAGCCAGTAGGAGACTGACCCGCAAGGAAGGGCAAAACTCGATATAATCTGGGAATGTACTGGACAAGAACGCCCGCACGTAAAAGATTTTTTGCATAATTTGCTGCAGATGAACCCTTGAATCTTGGTACAACTAGCAATATCAATAGCTGCAACCAGTCAAGCAAGTAATTGATGATAAGAAGAAAGAAATCATATCAACTGTAGAGAAAGTATTTAATGCAAAAACAAATTAAGATTGATGCATCAGAGATATAAGGACTCACTTGCGGAAGTGGAATTGCAACAAAAAGATCTATGAAAAAGTATCCTCGTAGATAATTCAGAGCAATTCTTTTTGGATGGTCAACTAAATCTCCAGCACCAACCACTCTAGTTTCAGGGAGCTACATAAGCCAACCTAAACTGCAAGAAATTGACAAGGAAAGCAATCATCAAGGACTGAAAGGCAGCCTTGAAAGCTCCTAATGGGACAATATTGCAACTTAGTTTCATTTCTTCCTGAAGAAGTAAGGCATAACAGAAGTTAAGCATCAAGTATACCAACCCAACACATTTATGCTAGTTGCATAAATAAAGTGCTGAATAAGGGATGCAAAATTTGGATTGTGTAGTAGATTGACTGACAATGAGCGAGAGGCAAGAACTTTCTATCTCATGACAGTCTGTTCTCAAGCTCTTCCAATGCAGCTTTCTTGAGTGAAAGTTCAGTGAGTCTTTCCAAAAGTTTCAGTGAGTCTTTCCAAAAGTTAAACTCTGATGATTACAAAAGTCAAAAGATACACCAAGTAGAAGTCCATGTAATCGACTACTAGCCATAAGCAACGTCAACTGACTCTTCTTTTTTCAAGGAAAATGAGTACCACATTTCCATTAAGAATGTATCAAGGGACATCATACCAATAGAAAGTCATTCCTACAGAGGGTTTCTATAAACTCTACTATTTTGGGAAGTATGGACTTTAGGATTTCCGAATTTATGAAGACCAGAATATTTAAGTGTAATTAGCCACTCTGAAGAATTGAGTCTTTATTTTTTATGCATAAAACTTTAGCAAATATTTAGATCATCCAAAGAACTTGCATGACAGATAGAACCATGTCTCTTTTTTTCTCCGCCACTCTGAAGAATCGAGTCTTTATTTTTTATGCAAAAAACTTTAGCAAATATTTAGATCATCCAAAGAACTCACATGACAGATAGAACCACACATCTCTTTTTTTCTCTGCAACTCTGAAGAATTGAGTCTTTATTTCTGAATTGAAAAAACTCTAGGAAATATTTAGATCATCCAAAGAACTTGCATGACAGATAGACCATGTGTCTCTTTTTTTCTCTACACTTTTTCACACTTAAGAATACCTCCAATACTTGTGTATTCCTAAGAATGATGATGCTTAAGTACGGGAACTTTTTAGAAGCTGATACGAGAAGTTTGTGGCCAGACTTACACATTAGCTAGGTAGTCAAATTTTCCACACAGCATTGCGATTCACTTTGCCCGAGATGACAATATGTATCCAATGAATGGGGGCATAACAGTGGATGCAATTGAATAAAAATTCACTAACGAGTACTTGCATTGGGAACTGCAGAATATTCACACAATACCATGTAGGCACCCTCAGAATAACACGTTTCTTAACTTGAAGCATTTAAAAGTTCTTACAGGAAACAAAACCTTAATTGGATGCAAAGAGTAAGAAAAACAATAAAAGGATACTGTCAAAATCACCGACGAGACAAGGAAACAATCCAATAAGTTGGTGAAAAGCAGCCTACCTGAAGAAGAATGTGCAATAGGTATATGAGGTCCGTCATGCTTCGGAAAACAACAATCGTTGTTGTCATGGGCCAGTTTAAAATTATACACATAGAGTCCTGCATTCAAGGATGGATAAGTGAAGGGAAGTAATTGTGTGCAAACCAAAAAGCTTATGATGGTTGTTTGAATCTGCAAAAGAAAGTTATAAAAGCAATAAAGCACAGGAGCCAAAATGCAAATGAACAAGAAATTTTAGGGGACATACAATCAATGACATTTTTTTGCAGAAAGTCACAATAAGGATAATGAATTTGATCAGGACTTACTCAAAAGTAGTTAACATGGGTTCGGGCATATCATTTTTCCTTCACTTATGCAAACAGATGCCGACCTAAACAGGTTTGATGACTTTAGGAAAACATATTCAAATAAAGGTCATGGCTAAGAGGAGATAAATTTGGTTGATTAGATCAGCCTTGGCCAGAGGAGATTTAACTTATTGTACCAAGGTCGAATTTTGAGAATCAGAAGTAAAGAATGACAGCATTAGGCTATAGAGAATAATAAACCTAAGCAACAGCACTGGGTTGTAGTTTGGAGGCCTACATGTGCGTCAAACCGTGATTAAGAAGTTTAATCTGTAAAGTGAAGAATATCTGAAAGATTAACATGACAGTAAAAACTTGTGAAGTAAGAGAATAAATTTAACCTGAAATAGGTGGTTTATAGAAGTGTGAAAAAAATGGGAAGAAATTCAACTCACTTTGGGACTATTTAGGAATTCGAGGAAAAAAAATAGTAAGATCTGTATGGACCCCACCAATACTTTTTAAGCCATTTGGACTTGAGAATGCTTGGGAAAATAAAAACTTGAGAATGCTAGAAAGCCAGCAGGAGTATAAGCAACTGAGCCATACCTTTTTAACAGACAGCAAGAAGAAGAATAATGGGTCTATAAAGATGGCCACCAGGCAAGAAATGACAAAAAATTTATTCCACCGCTGGACAACTTGAGCATGAGGATTCATAATGCCAGGAATGTGGGCATTGACATAAGAGAAGAACCTCCTTGCCCAACCTTTGGCATCCCCATAAAGAGCATTGTGAAACTGCAAATAAAAGTTAAGCAGAGAAGCTTCTTTACTTAGAAGAAGTAAATTCATAAATCCTCCTATCAGATATAGCATAATGCATATCAAATGTGCTCAAAAGAAAAGCATCTTTGAAATACTAGTGAAGTCAATCTCAGATCTTTGCTGTACCTCTCAAAACCATCATCACCAGAACTACCAACTCCGACACTAAAAAAAAGTTATGCTTACTGCTTAGAGATAGAGTCATCACCTACATGATACTGCAACCAACTTATCTGAAATCTTAGGCAGAGTTTGCTTTGGCCTTAAACCAAATCAAAAGGCTCTTTATGAATTTTCAGCCAACAAAGAAAATAGAGTCTGGGATCGGCAAGTATAGATGTACTTTCACATAGTCATAACTAGACAGGAGACATCTAATGAAAAAAAAGAGCAAAGAAAAGTGTTAATCCGCTTCATTAGTAGATAGTTTCATTAGAATGACAAGTAATAGCTTGTAAATGAACAGAAGTCAACAGCAAAATCACAACTAAGTAGCTAAAATGGTGATAATACGACTGCCACAAATAATACCCCGTTGAAAACCGTAACCAGGAAAAACAATGTCCGGTTCCTGACAACGGCAAAAAAAATTCAGCCAAAAATGAAATGACAGCAGCAACACGAAAAAGCAAATAGATTAAGTAATTGCACAATACTACAGTAAAACAAAAAATTGCTAAGCAAGAAGTGACTGTGATCAGAAACTGGGAAGATAAAACTGACAATTTCCAGCAGTCAGTATCAAAGGACTCCACATTCTCATAATAAGAACCTAATCAAACAAAGCAAAGGGCACTGCAAGTATGGTATTTACCTTGGGATCGAATATACTTGAACCTTTGAAATTCGTATGTTGCGCTCTTTTATTATAATATGAGGGACAAGTTGTACAGTAGGGGTCATTGCACATCCCCAGTTGCCCAGACCTCAGTAAATGCTCATTTTTGGCAGCATAGTGGTCATCAGTGGAGTCAATACAATCCTTTATACCAAAAGAGGGGAATTTTTCTGGCATATATTGTGACTCCACTACCTTGCTTCCAGGCACAACACGGATACGCCTGACAGTCTTTTCAGGTCCATGACCCATGTACAAAGGGCCACTCGTTTGTGGGAAAGGCGTCCTTCTTTCACTCCTTAAAGGCCCAGTATAGCCTACTAGATTAGGTATATCTTCATGCGTCTCCATGGAGCTCATGGGGATGGAAATCGATGCGCTCCGAGTCCTAGACATAATTGCCTGGCGTCGAGAACTGTTAGAATCATCTGATAATTGGTGTTGCATCTCCAACAGCATTGGTACTTCATCTCTTTCGTTCTCGGCCATTTTACACAGTAATCTGCAGAAGGAAACATTTCATCAGCATATACATAGGGTAAGGCAATCTTGCGGACTATCTTTCACGGAACTAAACTGGTGATGTGAGAATGTACGTCAACTAAATCAAATATATTTCTCCCGTCAGAACAAATCCAGATAAGTAAGCAAACTTCACGCTACAGCGAGATCAAGACCACGTCGAAGAACCACAAAAGACCGCGCCATGTGATTAAACGGAACCCATTCCACAAAACACCAGCCCCGGACGTAAAGACCCCACTTTTAGAAGTTACATAAAAGGAGAAAAAAACAAAGAGAATTGTGGTGGGCACCGGATATGGATTGACCAAAACCACAGAGGCGAGGCAAGAACTCGAGACAGTCGAGCTGTGTACTTAACTCTTCGCTTAGAGCTACGGATCACCCGTCACATGCCGTTAATTACGCGCACACGGTTTTCATAACAAATGCGCATACAGGACCACGAGCCTTCACTGCAGAAATCAGCAACCGAGACAAGCATCTAAACAGAGGAGCAGCGAAAAAGCGCGCCATTTCGACAGAATCTACACAGCCAACGAGCACAACTCGAGCGCAGCTCACCAACCTCCCCCCGCCCAAAAGACCGATCAGCGCTCCAAGCGACGGAGCAGTAACGAGCTGCGGCAGCGCCGAACCTTTCTGCGATCGGCGGCCGGCGGCGGTGGCGGCGGCGGCGACGACGACGGCGGCGGCGACGGCGGCAGCGGGAGGAGCCTCCGGGACCGACGAGGCTCGTCTTCCTCGCCGGAGCTGCGGTCCTGTGCCGGAGAAGAAGGAGAAGACGCGGCGAGGGAATCGACGGAGGGGAACAGGGGAAGCAAGACGGAAATGGAGCAGACCGCAAGCATTGACTCAGTGCAGAGTCTCTCCCTTTCTTTTTCTCTTTTTTCCTCTCCTTTTTTCTCGTCTTATTTTTCCCACAAATGGAAAAGAAAGAGTCTTTGCTGGAAAAGGAAAAAAGAAACTTAATTATTGAGCAAATTGAATAAATAATCCTCGAATTTTTGTCCAATTTATAATATATACATCACCATCTTTGGAATTTGATATTTAATACGGTCATTAAATTACTATTTGAAGATATTCATAAGTTTAGAAATTAGACCACGTGGAGCATTGGACCCAACAAATTCAGAATTGATTATTAATTTCGAGGGGGAATAAATGGAAGCCATTCCCAAATTTTCTTATATTATTTTTTGACTTTTTTCTAATTTTAATTGTTTTTGTCCTTTTTGTTGGCATTACGTGAGCCGGAGGCTTTCGCGGGAACTTGCCTCGACGGGGTCGAGGCGATCGCGGGAAGATTACGACAAAGGCTTAACCCAAGAAAAACGCCTTTTTTTCTTGTTCATCCGCTTTTATTTTATTTTATTTTATCCGAATTATTTAATTGTTTTTTATATTGAAAAGAACGTCGCATTCATCATTGTAGCCACATCATCACTCCTTGTCGATGATTTCTATATTAGGAATAATTTATACTATTTTCTCCATATTTGTTTAATCTCTATTCACATCTAGTCCCAAATCCCGATTTATACCTTAGTCTACTCCTTGCCTGGTCGTCCTTCTCGTTAGGGAGGATTGGTTCCCAATTTAATCCAATTTCAAGGTGAAACTAGGACTCCGATTAGAAGGACTAATTTCAAATTTCTAAGATCGGAATCGAACCCACCAATCATTGAACCAAGAGCCGAACCGACCAATCTAGTTCAATCTAATGGCACTATTCAATTTACTTCACCTAATCAACATTTTTGAGAGAAGAAAATAAATTGTCTTTTCATAACAAAATGTGTAGTTAGACAAAGACATGTTATGATTTTGTAGTTTCTATCCAAGGAAGACAAATAGAGGAAAATTGGGAAAGTTAAGATATATTAATAATTTTTTAAAAATATATATATATATATTATCAATCATGTTTAGTTGATCCGATTTCTATCCTAGAACAAGAAATTAGATCAACTAAACACCTATTCCAAAATAGGAATTGAGAACTAGATCATCCTCAAAATCAACTGATTTGGTCTAATTTTGGTAATTTCCAATATGGGTGATTTCCATTGCACACTCCTACTTCTCAGACCTAAAAAATGTGCCTCTATTTTTGTTCTTTTAAAATCATTAAAAATCTTAAATTGATATTTAATTCTCATCTTTTGAAAACCTCAAACCGATATTATAAAATCTACCATTCATTAGCATTTCATCCAATGTTCCATTGAAATCAACTCACAATGTATTTTTCACATCAAGTTCATCGTTCTTCACATCATATCCAATTCAATTGGTCTCTTTTTGCGTGTGTTAATACATGTTCATTTTAACAGTATGCTAACAGATAGTAAATTCAGATAATATAACTGATTTGAAATTTTTCGTGAGACGAAAATCAATTCGAGATAAGTGTATGATGAGGATACTCATTTAAGATTTTTATGTCTCTCTTTCTTTACCGATTTAATAACTAATATTCGGAAATACTAAATTAATGAAGAAAACAAAAATTGGTGACGGGTAAAGCTGCTCTCTCTCTCTCTCTCCCGTCATCGCCTCGCGGGAGCGTGAGTCAGCCTAACACGTGTCAGAAGCTGATAGGCGCACATTGTTAAAACCTTTGAGCGGGGAAGCTTCTTTTTGGGGGCCTGCATAAGCCTCTTTGGTCAAAGCTCGGGTCGCACGCGTCGAGGGAAGGTTGGATTTGCTATGAATTGAGACTGAAATCCCTTTATAGCCATGATTTTATAATTTCATCGTATGGGCCCCGCGAAACTCCCACGAGGTTGCCTTAAACTAAATAATTATTTTGATAGAATGTTTTCTTTATATCGAAGAATAGCTATATCGATATCGAATTTAGATAAAATAAACGCAATCATGAGATGAATCCGATCTAGGGACAATCCTCCACAACCAAGATTTAAACTTGACTTGGTCCTCGTGATGAGACCTAGATAGGGACATTTGCCGGTAGCATTTGGTCCGCTCCATCAAAATTTCATCTTCAGATGTCGTTACAAGAAGTAGAATGGGTTAGACTTGGAAACGAAACCCCCCTTAGGGTTTGGGATTTGGGGTGTTTCGAAGGGCCATCGATTACCTGGACAGCTGAAATCGATTCAATCAAGCGAGACTGGGTTCGAGCAAGTGTTTTTTCCCAAGAATGCGAGGGGGGAAAATCCAGCAGAGGGGGGCAGGGGGGACCACAGAGAGCCGGATGAGGACCATGTTCAAAGTTTTCAACTCATCCCTTTTGGTGAGTCAAGAGATTGGAAGGTGGGTGCAGAAATTCTTGCTCCAGTTGGGCACGGTCCAGACTAGGACATCCCCAACTTGCATGAAACCGACGGCAGTCGTCCGGCTAATTATCCTTCGCTTTCACAATAATAAAGTGGTGCTGAGGTGGACATGCAAAGTTGACAAACTCATCGCCTTGTAAATCATTTTATTTTTTTAGTCTATCCATCATCTCAAAGTGAAGTCATTGTGTTCCAATCACAATTCACTCTAATCGAACCGAACCTTTCTAAGCTATTAGCCTCCCTCGCAATCTAATTTCGGGTCAATTTGACTTGAAGATCAAGACAGCCACAGGAGTGAATTGGCTCTCAAACCAATTGGAAGATTCAACCCCATTTCTTTCAAGGGGAAAAAAGAAAAAGGAAAGATGTCCAAAGTCGAAATAGTCCGGAAAGCCCAGCCCGGAGAATAAGCGGGCCGTTGGGCCGGGCCCAATTCCCGGCGTCCTTTCTTTCCTCGTGAAACATGGGGCGCCGCCTTACGCTTTTTTCTTTTCCCGATAAAGCATCTGGAGGCTTCTTTCTTGCCGCGCAAGCTCGCATGCGCATGGTGCTTGTATAAAATATCGTCCCTTCTTCTTATTGTAAGGGACATCTAGGGGCTCCTAATTCACAAAGAAAGGTCGGTTTATAATCTTCAAGAACCGGATCTTTGCATATCGCTGCCGGTTCCTGCCATTTGATTTCGCGATGGTAAGTGAGTTGAATTGCAGCCTCTTTCTCGAACCGTTTGATTCTCGGGGGTGACTGGTCTAGGTGCAGTTTGAGTATAGCGTGGCAATGGAATGTGACGGAAATTGTTGTGTTTCTGTTGATCAGGCATCGGCCGCATCGCCTCTCGTGGTGGGCGCGACCGTGGCGGCTGCAGCGTTGGGAGGGAGATATCTGATCGGAGCTTGGCAGGCGTTCAAGGCCCGCCCGGCAATCCCACGCATCCGGAGATTCTACCCCGGTGGGTTCCAGCCCGTCATGACCCGCCGTGAGGCTGCCTTGATCCTCGGAGTCAGGTAAATTTTGTTCGTGCACCGAGTTCGGGCAATCCATGTTGTCCTAGCCTTCAACCTGTGACTTACGTTGGTGGATACTGTGAAATTCTGCTGACAGAGAACATGCGGTTATGGAGAAGATAAAGGAGGCTCATCGGAGAGTGATGGTGGCGAATCACCCGGACGCCGGCGGGAGCCATTATCTGGCTTCCAAGGTCAATGAAGCCAAGGATGTTTTGACGGGGAAGTCGAGAGGCTCGGGTTCTGCATTCTGAGTTGGGATGCGGGATGGAACGCTGAATGTCAAGAAGGAACTCTTCATTGCATGATTGTCTCGGACTATATATTCTTTTGTGTACCAATTTGACAGTAACAAATTTGATCTCTCTCTATCTCTATCTCCCCATTGTAGCACGCTCTGGCATGGGCACATTATGTTGATTTTTTTTCTCAAAAGCAATTATTGGGGGTATACATGGAACTTTAGGGAGACTGCTCCAAGAAACCGAAAAACTCGGTTCGCAAAAGTAGCTCATTGGCCGACTCCTAGCAATACACTTTTCCACAGCTTAGCTTGGGGGCCAAATAGAAAGAGAGCAAGAAGAATCCAGCATATTCTGCCATTGAGTTTGCAAAAATCATTTACAAAAGGTGGAGAGTAACCGTGGCTTGAGAAAGACAAACTAGAATTAAGGATGATGAGATTTCGTAAAAGAACACATATGTTGCCAGAACGATTTGGAGAATAGCAACCAATCCGGTGCTGGGAGAACCGGAACGAAGTCCTAACATCACAGGATAGTACAAATAGAACGACTGGTAGAAAGAGAAGTAGAATTCTGATTTCAGAAGACGAAGACATTTGAAATAATATGCTTTCCATGATGTCAATCACAGAAGGGGGAGGGGAAAATTTGGAAGATCCAAATTAGTAACAAAAGGAAAACCACTAATGTGTACTTTAAACAAACGAGATCAGCAAGCCACAAGGTATGGATCAGAAAATCTGATGCTGCAGAGATAAGTTCTACTTGATTTGTCCAAGGCTTCAGAGAAACTGCAACATGTGAATATGAGGGATCAAGCCCAACTCACACCTTAAAAGAAGAGCAGAATCACCTACGCAAGCCAGTATATAACACACTTGACCAAATGGCAAAAGATAATCATGGCACAAATCCGATGTCCTGGAAGTATTCATGCTCAAGAGCACTCCTGGCAGTAATTCTTCTACTGGGGTCCAAGCAGAGCATTTTCTGGATAAGTGGCAGCATTGTTAGCTACAACGTTATCATCTAGTAACCCATGAGTTCTATGCTATAATTTTTGTTCATTCAACTTTTCAGAAGTTACAAGTGAAAGCAGGAAAAATAAATGCCAACGAGAGCTCAAAGCACAGGTCATTAATTGGGATGGGGATATGTGCAAACTGTCAAGGTTTATTGAAACTACGCTTGCATCATCAATTTGTCCAGGGCTATCTCAAACGTTTCAAATCCTCTTTTCAGCAAGGATCTATTTGGCCAAAGTTGCATTAATTAGACCTTAAGTTGTCCAATTTGCCTTCTGAAGTAGCCAGGTAATTGATGGTAATCATGCATAAGACCAAAATCCAAATATGCTGTACACCATTCTCTTTTTCTAAGCCAAGCTTGACACACGGAAGTTGACTAGGTTGGAAGAAGGCAGAAATAGCAAATAAATCATTCAGACACAACAAAACATACAGCGACGGTCATGCTGTATGTCCAAAGTGCTGCACTGGAATTGGACTTTCTATCCTATCCCTAAACCCTAGCTTAGTTTGAAGCACAACATCCTATAGTGTTAGGTGCCCAGAGGCCTTACTTTTCTATTCTTTTTCCTATTCTTTTTAAGGGCCAGGACTTGGTGGGTGTAATTTCAATTATACTCTTCGTTATTCCTGTCCAAGAGAAGCCAACCTACAAGATAATTCCTGGAGATGTTTGTAAGATGTTAATGCGAAGCTGGACTTTGTTTCCAATAAGAGATTAGACCTAAAAGCACATAAAAAAAAAATGAACTTCTAGAAAAATGCACTAGTCGAAAGTTTCCCAACTTTACTTCAGCGTTATTTCATTGCACGGTTCCAAATAAGGTGCACAAAGGACAAGTATTTGGGATTGCAACTTACAGATAGAAGATCAATTCCAGCTGAATTGAGACCTGGAACCACATCTTGTAGATTCTGAACACATGGATTTAATATTTCAACAATTTTTTTGAGAAGACATTATAATGATCAACTAACAGGTAATCAAAAGTTCAGCATAAAACTTGAGCCAATTACCTTCGGAGGCCATTTAGGAAAGGCAGACTTGAAATCTGGCAAGGCAGTTACTCCCGACCATGTGTCCTCATTTGGTGTGCCCAAGATCCTTCATAGCAGGAAGAGAAGCAATTTAGATTATTGCCGTTATGTCTGTTTAAATTTTGACTAGCAAGATTTTATATAAACACAATTGGATGACCAGGATCAATTATTAATCCAGGAAAATAGATTCCAACTTCCAAGGCTCAATCCAAATTTGATACACGGTTAGGAGAAAATGAAATACTATCTTCAGAAGTCAGAGCATGCTTCATTGCTGAACATTGTCTATGGTGGGGTTAGTAAAAGAAAATACTGTGGCAGCTCCGATATTTTGTGATTGTTTTGCTGCCATTTGTAACGTGTGGTTCTGAAAGTGGTATATCAGGCCAAAAGAGTTAAGGATATCCGACGTAAGATTGTATATAAGACCCATAAGAAGTTCAAAGATTGATAACAAAACTATCATCGAGCATGATATCAATACTTCAATACACTGACAAATGTAACATTGCTGAACCAGAACATTTCTGCCACTTAATTACATATGAGCAGGCATGGATATAGATACTTGAGATGGACTGCAGAATCATAAATTCCTGAAAATTTAAACATAATCTGTGTCTTTTGGTGGAGCATGCATTCAGCAGAAGCCCATACGCATAACAAAATCGCAGGACCGACAAATACCAACGGACAACATGATTAACTAACTTCCAAACAAAGAATAAGGTCAAAAGCTTGCAAAGGGCAATAGTAAATTGTTCTGAAAGAGTTGTACACCTGAATATCTTGAACAGCTCATCAATTTCAGAATCTCCAGGAAACAAAGGACGTTGGTTCACCATCTCAGCAAAAATACAGCCAACTGACCAGACATCAACCGGGGTAGAATAGTGACGAGAACCAAGAAGTATTTCCGGTGCTCTGTACCATAAAGTCACCACCTAGAAAGAAAGACCACCAATATAAATCTATACACCAACTATAAACTGTTAGAGTTTAAGGGGGTGTAAGCAACCATCATTTTCACAATGTCACTAGTTGAGGCATCTGAACCTTGAAGAGCATTGTGTAAAGTGTTCACTATGCCTTGCATTTGGATAGTCAAAAGTAACCAAAATTAAATTACTAACCTGTCCTAGATTTCAACAGGCTATGAACAACTATGAAAGACATTCTAAAAGCACGAAACATGCTAAGAACAGTTTTTGACAACGCGGCAAATGTTTGTCTCTTTTCCCTCTGTACAAAATCCATAGTTTCCAACTTTTTGAAAATTTATGTGATTTTTCAAATGAGGATACTTCTTTGATAAAGGAATTGAACTGCCACAACTAGAATATAAGATTCTGGGATTTCAGCTACAGGAAAGTCAACTCATTCTCATTTTGGTTTAATTATCTGAGATTATTTGAAACCAAACTAGCACCAGGAAAATTCTCAAAAAAACAGAATCTCCCCACTGGGCTTTGTGAAAAAGATAGAACCAAAGACTCCGAATAAATAAGTTATGGTACTCCTAAAGTCAAAATATCCCACATTTCTTTTGTTATACCCAAAAACATACCTATATCAGAACAAACATCCAACTGACATCTGAATTTTAGCGGTACATTACCAGAGGCCGAGAAGAATATCCTAAATGCAGTAAGACATGATTTACGTAAGATAACCAAGACAGTAAATGACATAGGTACCTCATGTGTAAAAGTCCTAACAGGAATACCAAAAGCTCTTGCAAGTCCAAAGTCAGCAAGCTTCAAGGCATTTGTCCGCCGATCAATTAACAGATTTTGAGGCTTCAAATCTCGGTGGAGGACTCTATGTGAGTGACAATACGCTATTCCACGCAGAATTTGATAAAGAAATATCTGCAAAGGAAGATTGCCTTTCATCTCAAGAGAATGATCATATCTTCAAGCACAAAGGCCTGGACCTCCTAGTGTAGGAGCAAGCAGCTCACTCACTTTTACCAGACGTGGATCCTTGGCAAAGTCTGGAGATGAATCCATGTGCTTCTTCAAATCCAAGTCCAGATACTCAAAAACTAGATACAGCCTATTCTCGCTATGCACAACATCCTGTAACCTGCCAAAAGCAAAAGTGCAAGTTCATGTATGAGACCATGAAACAAGAAACTGCTAAGGCAGTGCAAGTCCATATATGTGACCATGAGATGAGGTTAATAGGATTCAGAATCCAAATAATAACTATTAAAAGATCAATGCAAAACATTAAGGTTAATGCATTTGGATTTAGTGCAACGGAAAGCAAAGTTTGCTTTTTCCATGTGTTTCTGAAAAGTACAGAACATCGTCCCTCATCAAACAAAACTGAAAAACACTCATTTTCTTTGTAGTGTTGTGTTTATATCTGCATTACAGTGCCTTGAAGCACTAGGCTATCACTTGAGGAGTAAATGTAATCATCTTATCCTCCTAGTGAAGATTCTACATCTCTGTTAATGAAAAGCAGCCGCAACTCTGTCATTGCAAAATGTCTAACATTCAAAGATCCAGAAATACAGGAAAGACACCTGACTATATTCCCGTGCTGCATTTCCTTCAAGAGAGAGATTTCTCGGATCGCAGTGCTCGGTACTCCTTCATCTTCCTGCTCCAAGCGTATCTTCTTCAAAGCTATAGTCTCATTGGTGAGCCGATCAATGGCCTTATACACCACGCCATATGTTCCTTCACCTATCTTCTCCACTTTCTCGTACTAAGATCGAACAAACTCACGTCACAGACTAAACATAGCTCTGCATACATCAAAAAAAGGACACCCCCCCTCATTTTCATTTTCATGTACCTGATCCATCCAGCCCAGGTCAAAAGGCCTTCCAGCGCAACTGCATTATGTGAATATTAAGTCGATGACTACTCAAAACACAATAAAAGCAGCTCCTAATACACCAGTCATACAACCAAACACCGTGCACAGCACAGAAAAAGAACACCTCATCCATCTTTCAACTCAGACTCCGCTCTACCAATTCTAACACCACGTCGTCTAATAGAAACCTACGCCGCCGCCAGAGTTCGCACTTCGACACGCGCGAAATCACCGAAAATCGACAAGAGACAGAATCTGCAACCACTAAAACGCTCTCAATCGCTACTCGCGCCAAAGAAGCAGACAGATCGGGTCCCAGAGGCAACGGAACCCCGACCCAAACGCCGACCAGACGAGGTCCGATCGCAGGACCCGCAACGCGGCGATCGACCGCCGCGCGCGGCACCATCCGACCGTCGCCATTGAATTGCGCGCACGGGTAGGAGCGATTCCGGAGAAGACGGGTTCAGCCCGCTCGCGAGAGAGCAATCCAGGAGGGGTGCGACGAAGGAGGAGGAGGTACCTGGTTTGCAGAAATGGCGGGTGTTCAGCGCCAGCTCTGGCGGAGTCTTCTTTGGTCTCCGTGGGGGAGAGAGTGCGCGTCTCCTGCCCTCCCTTTATATTTTGGATCCTTTCCTTCCGATTGAGAAGAGTGGGGAGAGCGAGTGTGGATAGGCCGCTGCCGCTGCCGCTGCTGCTGCTGCCGCGGCATAAGTCAACGCAAAGCCTCCCCTTTTTCTGTCGGTATTATGTTTGACTAGATTTTGATTTTGGTCTCCCCTCC
This sequence comes from Corymbia maculata, assembly GCA_014182735.1. NCBI lineage: Eukaryota > Viridiplantae > Streptophyta > Magnoliopsida > Myrtales > Myrtaceae > Corymbia > Corymbia maculata. The sequence continues at coordinate 5,956,965 of CM024689.1, read as the reverse complement.
ATTAACTTGATTTCCTCTTTCCCTCCAATTTTGGATCATATACAACCGTATTCTCCGTGGTGTATTTACTGTATGCATCTGTTCATCTTTGCTTTCCAATGGTTTTTTGAATTTTTCTCCTTCTCAATTTCTAGAATTTGTCGAACTCATATTAAGCGAATTATAAAATAAAGAGCTTAATTCTACTGCATAAGACAACGAAACCATGCTTCATCAGTACAGTACTTGATAGTTTCTCGTGATACGGCCCAAAGTACTATAGAACTCAACCAAGGGATCAATACCTAGTTTTCTTTATTTTTGATTTTGCAATTTTTTGAAATGAACGAGTTTATGACATTTCCACTTGAGAAGTAGATTAAATTTTTCTCGGTAATTCAATAGATAAAACATCGTCCTATATTAAAGATGGAATCTCTTCTTTATAGCTAGAACTATGATGTAAATGTTTCGTTTGCTAAATAGTTACATTTCATGATTCCGTGAGCTCTTCCACGAACATACATATGTGGCTCATTTCTCTCCATAATTTTCGAAAGAAAAACAAAACAATAAGCACCATTTAATAAGCTAAGCATGGACGAAAAATCAACGCGCACTATATCTCAATATCAACTTTCACTCAATTGCATTTAAGTCTCAATAACCAAGATTGCCCATCATTCACGCGTAGGTGGATAGTATAATCATGCACCCGATCAAACTATCCCCATACCCAGCAACCAATATGCCTCTTCTTCATCCTTGCAACGCTTGCCTATTACTTGCAAATTTTCAGAGGCTTTCTTTTACTTCCTGCTCTGGATCAAAACTTACGGACATGCATGATGCATGTCCGTCCCCATTTATACTTTCTCGTGGGAACATTTGAATTGTTCATGGGCCGAGTTGGGTCAGCCCATCATGGGAGCCACCTCGGTCCAAAAAAGCCCAACATCTTGAATCATTTAAGCTTAGAGTCGAGCAGAACGAACTCAATTTGACTGCCGTGTCCATAAACAATTAGAGCTTGACAAAAGAATATGGATAGTAAAGAAAACAGACAACTTCCTGCGGATCAAAGATTTAGAACATTTCAGAGCACTCCCTCCTCTCTTGGATCCATCTTGTCTCAAACATCTGTCTTTTTATAATAATCTTCTTCCAACTCGATTAGTCACTTCGCGATCTTGAAGAGAGAGTGAGGTGAGAGAGAACCATTTGTCATAACCTCTTATGATTCAATGTTTAGATTCATTCATACCTCACATTTACTGAACATTAATAAGATATATAACAATTCAGTCATTATATGGCCCATTTTGACAAGCCTAGCCCTCGCTATCTCTGTGTTTGAGCTCAAACGGGGCAGGCGTCCTGTTGTCTACTTTAATCAATGCCATTCTCTCATGGCTTTCCACGGGAAGAAGCTCATCAACGATCCGAGCAGTGAGCATTTATCGTCTCCTTCCTGCAATCATTCTACGCATGCGCATTATGTGCTATGTTCATCTCATTTCCGTACGGTAGCTATGATTTGTTCGACCCGTGAGCAATTTTTGAGTTTCCTTTGCTTCTCTCGCCGTTGCACACATGGTAACCGAGTAAATCGAAGGTCTTGTCGAAACTTATCCTGACTGGACTGCAGCTTCGTTAAGGCGTTCGCATCATTAGCTGTGCTTTTTTATTTGTTCCAATTCTCTTTTCTATTTTTTGGGGGTTTTGAATTGGACCTAGAGTTGCAATTTTTCTTCTAATGCTTTTGTTCTCGTCGGTTACAAGTGAAGGTTGTGCTGCGCGCTGATGATGTTTCGAGTAAAATGCATGTAAAGTCGTTGTGATCTTTGGTCTATTTCCGCGTAACTTTTCTTACATTGTTGATTTTTCACTCTCTATATGCGTATGGGTGGATTACTTGCTTTTGTACGTAGCGGATTGTGGACTCGTCAGTTATGACTGTAACCTCTAATCAATGTCACTTTGTCATTGACCGGTATTATCTAGCTATTATTATATGGTGTATGGAATTTTATAGGAGGTGGAAGCGGGCATAAACCGGCACAAGCTGGTTATCTTGTTACTTTCCCCCTTACTTTTCACCTCTATCACCTCGATCGTATTACTTTAGTCACTACTCTAAAGAGAGAACTGTTTGAGAGTGGATGTTTTCTTCAATCGTTTAGATAATACAAATGAGGAGAAGGTGATCCCTTTATATTAGGGGTGTGAACGGGTCGGGTCGGGTCGGGTCGGGTCTTGATGTTACCCGATCTGATCCGAACAATAAGGGTCTTGTCATTTGACCCAAACCGACCCGACCCAAAATGTATAAAACATGAAGCAAAAAAAATGGGTCGGTTCGGGTCGGGTTTTGTGTTTTTTATTAAAAAATATTACAAAGGGAATTTGAAATGCTCTTACGTGACGCCACGAGATCTCGTCCAACCTGTCCATGAACCATGACATTGCGAAGCCTCGTCCAATCCGTCCGTGAACATCTCCGCAGATAGATAATTTTTTAACAAAAATATGACAAAGGAAATTCGAAATATTGTTACGTGATGTCGCGAGGCCTCGTCCAACTCGTCCGTGAATATCTTCGCAGACAGATAATTTTTTTATAAAAAATATGACAAAAGGAATTCGAAATGCTTTTACGTGACGCCGCGAGACCTCGTCCAACTCGTCCGTGAACATCTCCGCAAACAGATAATACTCAATTCTCTAAAGTTCTACGTCGGCCGTAAAAAAGAAGCAAATCATATGAAAGATGGAGAGAGAGAGGGGGGGGAGAGGGAGAGAGATTGATGGGGGCCGACGACGACGAACCCGTGAGATAAGACGTGTTTGATGAGTTACAAGTAGAAGGAGTTGTAGAGAAAATAACTTAGTGGATATGTTTGGATTGAAGCTTTTAATGTGTTTGGGTCGGACCAATGTTCCAACCCTAACTTGACCCAAAACATGTATTTCATTTGTGTTTATAATTATTACCCAAACAGTATTAAGACCTGAAATATGTACCATACTTATTTCGTGTTCGGATCGTGTTTGGGTCATGTTCGAGTCGGGTTGGCTGGGTTTTTTTGACACCCCTACTTTATATACTTGACTAGTTCTCATTAGAGTCATATATTCTTCTTATTCAACGGTGGAGATTCAATCGCTTTATCTACAAAGAAAAATTGTTCAAAAAGTATTAACTTATTATTTGGCGGTCAATTCAATCCTAAATTGTTCGATTGTATCAATTTAGTCCAATAGACCTTTTGACAACTTGTTAATTCCGTCTTAAACATTTCGATCGTACTAATTTAATCCTAAACCTTTTTATGATTTATCAAATTTAGTCATTCCGGTCAATTTTTGTGGAAAATTGCTAACATGGCAGTCCAGTCAAAGTTGGCACTAATGTGGTCTAGTATTAAACATTGCAATTGTGCTAAGGATAGGGATTGCTTATTAGCCATCAAATTTCTTTTCATTTCATGACTTATATTATTGAAAATTTTAGGGTAGCAAATATTTTATGCATAGGTATCATGTTGTGGCGAGTGCAAAGCATACTATTAGGATTGATTTGCTACAATAGCCAAGACAAAGAGTCACGATCCCACGAGGGTGAGCTAACTCCAAAAACTCGTTCTCAGTTTGGATTGCAGGTTGCAACTCACCTACATGAACCTAAAATCGCTAGTAATTGCCGATTAACCATACGATGATAAAGTCATTCCAGAGCCTTCTACACACCACCAGTCACACTATGGGAGTTAGTCATGTCCAAAGTTATTACCTTAACCGTAAGAAGGGGGATGCCGAAGGCAAGGCTAGTGACTGGAGTGAAGTTGTAACAAGGTATTGTACTAGAAGGTGTGGCTGGATACCTCCTTTTCCAGGAGAGCTTGGGCATTTTCGTTTAATATGAATTGGCTTATTGAAAAAAGCTTTGTTCTTTGGAAGAACTATCTCATGTTTGGTACTGCATGATTCCGCTTTGCAAGAATTCCAAATCATTCTCTTGAAACTCCTCATTTTCATCATAAATGATCGGCTTGCCTTGAAATAACTTGGCCCAATAGGGAAATCACAATGAATTGGGCCTTTCGATACAATTAAATAGGAAGCCCCGAAGGCGCCGTGTGCTAGGAGCCCAACTATTATTGTTTGGATCCGAGCCCACTGCTCCGGAACCATTTTAACCATCCGTTCTGTGGGCTTCATATATCAACCCAGTTAGATCTCATAAGATGCACAATTGTAATTGGCTTATTCTTTCATATCCGAGTCCACATAAGAAAATGTTGGGCTAGTTTTGCTTAGGCCGTGGTCCTTCACGCACGTAAAATTATTTTCGATCCTTTCTTTTTTCAATAGGTTTAATTACATCTCCTACTTTAAATAGCTTTGATAATGTAAATTCGTTTTATCATTTTTTTTTCTGTAAAGAGTCCTATGTTCTGTCATTTTTTGGCTTTCTTCTCTAAAATACTTACCAATATTCAGCAACGAAAAATGGCAATATTCAGCAACGAAAAATGGCGGTAGCCAAACCAAGCTATAATAATTTTAGTCCAACCTTGGTCTATCTTGTCCCATATCCCTTAGAATCTACACAATTTAACTGCCATGGTACTCAATTTCAATTTAATGTCACTTATTCATATAGAAATAAAAATATAACATTCCAACTATACAAAGAGTCAGTTTACGTTTTTTCATCGATGCCACATTTTGCTTTGAAAAATAAAGCATACACCTCTATTGTGAGGAAATTTTTTTCCTTAATTTGAGGATTGACATCCCTAATTTCCCCTATTAGCGAAGTATAGAATCATTTATATAAATTTCTTTCTAATATTGACGATATACGTTATAATTACTCTAGTGATCTTCCCCACAAGTGTATCCTTAAATAAACGAGTTTTTTTTTTTTGGTCGTGTTAAATAAACAAGTTGACTTGTAAAGTAAATTCACATCCCAGCCGTGAACTCAAGCAACCACGTTGAAGGATTTACACAAGAGATAAGATTCACGAAACCCCATGAACGAAAGATTTCCAACTTGAGGATGAAACTTGACACTGTGAGGCACTTTATCATGCCGATCAGCTTTATATATGGACTTGATTTATGGACACCACATCTATGAATCACTTTTTCATAGGAATTATGTTTGGATTGGTGATTTTTTTTTTTCAGAATAAATCACTTTACCCGGTTTGTGGGAAGACTTACAATGCTGACATAGGACTTGGAGTGGACCCCGTGTTACCCTCCAGTAGATAAAAGTTGTGATCCGTGGCATTCTTAGTTTCTTGTTAATGCTTGTTCTGTGTTAATGACCTCTTTACACATCAACACCGTGAAAAAGATATCCACCAACTACTATAATTTCATTGAAAAGGGGGAGCTTACAATATCTTATTCATAACCAAATATCATATTGGTACAAACCGGTATAGGCACAAATTTCAGGAGTTCCATTTTTCACATTTAGTATGCAAAAGACACAGCCCCATAGGGTCTACAAACTTCTTAACATCTCTCAACATCTCTTTTCTCAACATATATATCAAAATAGTGAAATTGACCAGGCCATTGAATACCGCAAAGAAGAGGGTGTCACGCATCAAGTTGTTATCTGCAACATTCTCAATTTCTTATTAATGCTTTTTGAGTGTTAACTGGTGTTGATAGTTGAAGGCACAAAAGGACATATTTACACAAAAGGACATCGTCACACATCCAAAGGAGGAGCTTCTTATTTATTGCCAAATATCATATTGGTACAAAACTAGAATAGGCATGAATTTCCCTAGGGAAAATTTAGGACTTCCATTGTCCACAATCACCGCCATAAAGGCACGGGCCAGTAGGCTTCACAAACCACTCACACTTATTTAGACATTGATCATAATCTCTTTTCGCATCATATATATCAAAATAGTGAAATTGATCAAGCCATTGCATGCTGCAAAAGAAGAGGGTTTTACAAAATAAATTGGGTTTGAAATCAAATTGCCACGAGCCACCTTGAGGGATATGCTGAACACCGAGATCGTCATCTCCGGATTTGCAGTGAATAGTAAGTTCTGTGGGTAAGCTATTGTAGATTTGGACATAGGTTTTGCTAGGCAAGCATATTTTTCCAGAGCAAGCTTGTATGAGGGCAAGATTGATCATGAACACCACAAAAAGTCTAATGGACGAGTTCATATTTGCCCCCTTTGTTTTTCTCCCTATGTGTACTGAGGCATGGTGGACCAATCAATTTATTGAGGAATAAGGTGGCCTCATTTGGTAAGATGGCCTCATTTGGTAAGATGGCCTGATTTCGCAATAAATCCACCTAACATTTTACCAAAAAGATAAAAAATTTCCTTAATCATTCAATTGCCATTTAAAGCAGTGGCCCCAAATTGAAAAAAGGAAAAAGGAAAAGGAAAAAAAGAAAAATGTGAAAAATACCCTTATGCCAAAGAGTTTAGAGGTAAATATGTCACATGAGTCAAAGTTCAGAGTTTTTTGTGTCAGAAAAGAAAGTTTAGGATAAATGTATCATGATAGACATAATTTGGGGATTTTAGCGTCATAGAAAAAAGTTCAGAGTAAATCTATCACAAATGGTATAATTTATAAAAAAAGATTCATGATAAATTTGTCATGAATGGCATAATTATAAGTTTTTGGTGATATTTTCTCTAAAAGAAAATGAACAAAAAGCAAGAAAGGAAAATTGCCAAATAGGAAAATAGGTTAGGGAAGTGGGCTGTGCTTTTCCTACTTTATTTTGGGCTGGCCATGGGCTAGTGTATCATGGGCTCGGGTACTCATTGGGATGACATTGTTGTGGGTTGGAGATGGCCGGGCTAAGAATAGAAATTGGAAGTAGGCTATTTTTTATTTTAAGAAAAGGATTTTCGCAAGACAATTTGGCTAATTCCGAGTGGCCTTTAGGGGTGATCGGTTCCCGGTCCCGGTCCGGTCCCAAGGTGGAACCGGAACCGGACCAGGAGGACCGGTTCCCAAATTCTAGGACCGTGGACCGGACCGGCCGATCTGGAACCGGGGGAACCGGAACCGACCGACCGAGTCCGGTCCAATAAAACCGGTAATTTTCTTTTTTCTGTAAAAAAATTGTTAATATTACAGTACATTCTCAAAGACAATCCACTTCGTTTATACACCGTTTTATTAATTTGTCCTTTTAATCTCTATATAATTGTATTTTCTTAAGACTAAAGAATTTTCTTCTTCTTTTTTGAATTCTTGAGAAACTTTAAAATATTTATATTAAAAACTATCGGTCAGGTCGGTCGGTCCGGTTCCCACCTTGGGCAGGGAACCGGCAGGACCGACCGACTAGCTACCGGTTCCAAAAATGGGAACCGGGAACCGGACCGTCGGCTATGGGAACCACCCAAAACCGGCCGGTCCGGTCCGGTTTGGGCGGTTCCCGCCCCTAGTGGCCTTAGGGCAGCCTTGTTCATAGTCCAACTTGAACCGATAAGGTCGGGTCAAGCCAAGTCTTAGCCTTATCCGGTTTATTTTTTAAAAATATTAAAATTTATTAAAGAATGCTAATTTTTTTAAATCAAGAAAATCATTTAAAAAATTAATTTTTTTAGAAAATCATAAAAATAAAAAATTTGGAAAATTTCTAGAAAGAGTAAAAAGAGTTCAGCAAATAAAAGTCCTCTTTCAGAAAATTCAAAAATATTTAAAAAATCATAAAAATATTTTTAAAATTCCACAAAATTCCAAAAAAAAAAATTTCTCTAAAATTTTTTAGAAAAATAGTTTTTGGATAATATTCTTTCAAAAAGTGAATGCCTTTTAATCTAAGATTGTGTTCAAGTTTGAACAAGCCTTAAGGCCCTACCTTAGGGTTTCAATTGTCCTTAAAAACAAATGCCCTTAATCACGCACTTTTAATATGATGATTATGGCTTCCTTTTAGCCTAGTTAGGGTTGGTATTTATTTATCTCTTAGTAATTAGATGCTTGTTTTCCTTTGCAATTTATTCAATGCTTTTTTTCAATTTTTGTTTGTTATTTTAATGACTACGTACCTGCATAATCACCTTCTATGTTAGTGGATAGATTTAAAACCAACCCAAATTGCCTAACAAATATCTTTTTGAAATAAAAAAGATTAGGTACTAAATGGTACTAATTGATTAATTAGTGTAATCATGTCCTTCACCTTCGACTCTCTGATTGTGTAAGATTAGTTTCTAGCCAATATGAATAGGCTAGTGGTGACTTCTCTTTAGAAGATTTTTATGAACATCTCAATATCGTGTAAGGTATGAGCTTGGGAGAGTCTATGCCTAATCATGGGCCGTGGGCCTTAGGTAATACCCCTAAACCTTTATATACATTCTCCCCGAGAGGTAGGTCACGACAATATATTGTTAGATTTTACTTCCATAATAATTAGTTTCGTCAAGAAGTTTCCATGTGAACTTGTTTATTTCTACATTATAGTTCATATTTATAAATAAATTTTTGAGTAGGATATAAAAATAATTTAAAATAGACAATTTTTTTAGCACAATCACTTGTTTATAAATTCAACTTTGTTATGCATATCACCATAAAATATTGTCTTATCAAATAATAAGATTATCTGATAAAGAAAAAAATCTTTAAAGATTTTTTGAAATAAAATTACAATTACATTCTTCAACGTGAACCTTTAAAGATGAAATTTAATTAAATCAAAACATTGCACAAAATGAGAAATTTTTTTAACATGCCAGTGAAATCTCATCATTTGAATTAACAAAAATTAATATCATGTATAAAGTGTTTATGAAAAGATATCAAAATGTCTTGTCGTGCATAATATTTTAAGTGTTGTCCTAGCATTTCTATAACGTCCCACAAACTTGTGTAAAATTATCTCACAGCATTAAGGAAAAAAAGATAAATTTTTAAACTAATAAAATTAAAAACAAAAAAAAATCAACAAAAACTGTGCTTTTAATATAAGTGAGAAAAAAAAAAAAAAAAAGAATAGGTAGGTTTTTATAAGAGGAATGATGAAAAAGAGGCTTTTAAGTTTTTTATTATACAAAGAATTGGTTTTATTCATTTATTTTATATTATCGACGAAATGCTTTTACATGAAGCATGTAGAACTTTATAAAAATATCTAAGAATGCACTAAATAAAATATTTTAGTACACTACAAAAGTATGTGAAATGCTTAATTGTGGCAACTAGATCCTATATGGAAATAGCAAGAAAAAAAAATGGGGTCATCATTTTGCAATTGAATGATTGAAGACTATTTTGTCTTTTTAGTGTAAATAAGGTGGATTTAGTCATACATGGAGTGGAAATAGGCCGCCCAAACCTGTATGAGGACTTTATTTTAGCTATTCGAGCACAAAAATAACAAATGTTATTTGTTGGTCCATGATGTATATCTGGCGGTCGTCTAGCAAATAAACATTCATAAAATAAATTAGTTTAACAAGATTTTGATAAGAAAGCAAATTTTAAAAAAACTGCTAGTGGAATGTTCATGATACGTGCTTGTATTAATAGTGCGTTTCTTTTACGGAAAATTTAAGATTTGGCCAAAAAATAGTTTGTTATATCATTTAAAAAATTAGTTAACGTAATATGTTTTCATCATCGACAACAATTTATATCTTACTATTTTTGTGAGTGATATTATTTTTTTTTGTAGTAATGCATGTGATTATTTCTAGAAAAATATTTTTCAATTTTGTGATTTCATTGAAATAAATGCACAATAAAAGTCGCTATTAAATATTGAATGAGCTATTAAGACAAACCAGAAGACGGGGCAAACTTCAAGAAACAATGATTAACATCAATATATGGAGAGCTTATGTAAGATGTTGAGCTCATATCATTGTGATATAACAGTTTTTTTTTTTCTTTCTGGCTAGTCGAATTTTTGCACATTACTCAATCTCGAAATGAGATATGTGATCGAGAGTTGAATCAGTTGATTACCAGATGCAAGTTTCCGGCAAAGAAGAAGACTGTCGAGTGTAATTTGAGGCTCAGAAAAGATTCATATTCGTATACATTGTGTGGATATTTTTTTTTTCAAGTATAGGGTTACTTGAATTGCCATTTTTAAACTTTCCATTTCCTTATATCTATTTGTGCCCATAAAAGAAGTGCATTTTTTCAATCAAATCTTATGGACATCTATTGAAGAATAATAGGGAAAAGTGTCAAAAAAATTCTAAACATTTTGCATTTGTGCCAATATAGTCTTAAATCTTTAATTGATGTTGATTTAGTCATAAGCTTTTTGACTTAGTGTCAATTTAGTCCTATAACTTTTAACCTAGTGCCAATTTGATCATTTCAGCTATTTTTAGTCGGATTTTGTTGATGTTGATGCAAGTCAATGACGTGGCACGACCGACGGCTGATGTGGACAACTTTTGTTTTTATTTATTTTCTTTGATTTTTTCCTTTTCCTTTTCCTTTTCTTTTTCTTGTACTCCTCCCTCCTCCAGCTAGTGGTCGACCAAGTGGCCAACCAAAGGCAAGGGCCAGCGAGGTTGACCTCGACCCTGACCTTGCTAGTGGCCGCAAGAGCGATCGAGGCTCACCCAACCCCTGGCAAGGGCTCGAGTTGTCGCCAGAGGCTGCGAGGTTGTGCCTACGACAGCTTGAGCCCTCACCAGTGGTTGGGCAAAGCTTGACCCTTGTCAGCTCTGGCAAGGGTGAGCCTCCACTTGCATGGTGCGAGGCCACCCTAGGCGTGCTAGAAGCCGGCAAGGTTGAGGTGCCTCTGGCCGGTCACCCAGTTGGTGACCAACTGGAGGAAGGAGGAGAGCAGGGGAAAATAATAATAATAACAATAAAAGGAAAAAATGAAAGAAAATATAAATAATTCCAAAAATATTAAAATATTATTAAAAGTGGTTCACGTCAGCAGCCCTTGATCGTGCCATGTCAGTGCCAACCGTGCTATATTAGTTGATCGGTGTCTACGTCAAGAAAATCCGGTCAAAATTAGCCAGAAGAACCAAATTGACAATAAACTAAAAGTTTTAGGACTAAATTAGCATCGAGTCAACAAAATTTAGGACTAAAATGGTACAAATAAAAAGTTTATGACTAAATTGACACAAATACAAAAGGTTTAGAACTTTGTTGACACTTTTTCCGAAATAATTTGATAGCCTAAAATTTCTTTCTTTCTTTCTATATTCCTAAACTCGATTGGAATGATGAGTGCTGTTTGGTGAGACTACATCGACAAGCAAGTTAGAATGATCACCAACTTAGCAAAATTGGAAGCTTGTCACCGCCTTTATATGCCAAGAAGGAAAAGATAGAGATATGAGGCAACAACAATGCGATGATCCCATTCCCTCATGAATGTCGTTTTCATATCAATACACAAAGTTCAATTTTCAAGTGAAACACCGTAAAGCTGGAAAAATAACCTTCGGTCTGGTTTGGTTTTAGACTCCAATACCCCAGTCTGGTTCTCGGTTCCCATGGAAACTAGACCAAGAATCGGGAATTGAACTGGGGAACCGAGAAAACCTTAAAATAGAAGCTACCGGTGGGGTGAGGCTTGGCTGCTTGAGTGAAAAAAAGAAAAAGAAAATTCCTTCCTCAGTTCCTTTAATTGGTCATCATCATCTTCTTCTCTCCTATTGCTTTCGTCAGATCAAAGAGAGCAGATTATTGGTGCCGGAAGGAAGCTCCTCCCTTAGTTCCTCTCCAAGAACGACTCCCTCATGGAACATAGGACTCGCTGTTCTACTTCTACCCCGCTCCACGATTAGGGATCTCACAACAAAAGGAATCACACTTGAAATTCCATCTTTCACTTTGATTCCGACCGGAAGGGATAATTGAAGTTTGTTCTCTCGGGGTGCGTTTGGTTGGGCATTTAGAAAGCCCCTTGAGGCCCATTGAGGAAAATTTAGGGTGTTTGGCAATCTTTTCTCAAGGGACTTTAGGTTGAAAGTTAGCATTGGGAATGCTGAGAGGCTCTATTAATGAAACTTTGTGGAGTTTCTTTTTTGTCCTAAAAACTCATTAGAATTCCAAGTTTACCCTGAACAAAATTTAGGGTTTGTTTCTCTCCCATCTTCTCCCCTCGCGTCTGCTACCTCGCATCCGCTCCCTTGCGTCCGCTCTCCTTCGCTAGCAGCTACTCTTCAATCTCTCCTTCGTCTCATTTGTGGGTTTTCGTTTTCGCCTATTTTATAAACATCGGGTGGCCCATCTGCAGGTTCAATCTTTCCTTAGTCTCGCTCAGTTTCTCCGCGCTCCTCCCCCTCTTCGCATCTCGCTGTCCGAAGACGTTGTTGGTTGGATTTCGCAGCTCGGTCGTGCATTCGCCAGCGTGATATTTCCTCTCAAAAGGGTCCGTCGCTGGTGCTTTCTTGTCTTTGAGTTGATTTGCATTGTGGGGTCAGAGTTAGACCCACTTGTTCTACATTTTCTGATTGATTCCCTGGAAAATTCTGGACAAATTTGTGTTCTTTTGGTTCCGTTTCGCGTGATATCAATTCGCTCATGTTTCTTCCTCAGTTGGCCGCTTAAAAGCTGGGCCTTACGGCTCTGTGGGATGCTTCGTTATGGTCTTTCGGAAATTGCATGCTGAGTGTTTGATGAAAGTTATGAAAGAGGAGACAAATGTAGAAGAAAACTATCTTTGCTTGTTTGACGCCTGATGTGCCGTTGAAACGTGGAATGGAGAAAAACCAATCCACTTGAAAAGAGAACAAAAGTATCATGGCATAGTTAAGGCAATCATCGATTCTGTGAAAGAAGCAGGTGTGAAGTTGCTTTGAGAACTCCTGAACTTATTTGCTGTATTTGTTTTAAGACTAGTGACGAAGTAATCTTCCCTTAAGAAAGATTGAAAGAGAGCGCATGAGATTTTTATGTTGGAGGCTGCTTATAGTGATTTCTTCTTAGTAAGAATATGAGCATATTGAATGTTTGGGCATTTATGCATTAGAGCCCGTGTATTGGCATGTTTGGAGAGATTTTTAGGGTGAGAATGATTGAAAACAATGAGCTTGCTGCTCAACCCTAAAATACTGAAGGCGTTGCATCCATACAAGTTGGTTCATAGTCCAATTTAGATCATTGATTGCTCATATTAGGCACTTTCAATTTCTGCTGGAGCCTCCTGATATTGAAAGAAAATAGCTGCTTGGTGCTATCAATTTGTAAAGATCTGGAAAATCTTTGGAGCTCTGAGTAGCTTTTACCATATTAACACGATAAGGCTATGGGGAGAAGGCACAAGAAGCTATATGCATTAGTTTTTTTTGGGTCGAAAGCTATATGCATTAGTTAACAGATGATTAGATTGATGAATTGTGGCCTAATGATGAAGTAGCGCTATTTGTCCGTCAAATAGAGATGGTGACTGGACACTTGCCTATGAAGCCAGAAGGACTTGGGGTCGAAGCTATGTTACTCAAACATAGATGAAGTTAAAGATGTTTGTAATTTTTAAGGATAATGAGTTTCTTTCCTTGAAGCATATGTTACCACGTTTATTATAAATACTCTTCTTATAATTGAGAAAAAAGAGTACATGAATTTTTTTCATTCGATATTTTTAGCAAAAAGAAGATTTTATTTTTAATTAAATTGTTTGCACAACATCTTTAATATTGTTACCAAATATAAATTTAAAAAATCCACATTTTTTTTTAATTTTAAACAAGTAAAATTTAAAAAGCTTAGATTAATCAGCAAATGGGCTTTTCAAAGCAGAATTTACCAAACAGCATTCATTTCAAAGTTGCTTCTCAAAGTAGAATTTACCAAACAGTCTTTGCATTTACCTCAAAGCCCTTTAGGCTAAACTGCTTTGCATTTCACCAATAGGCTTTCTAAATGTTGAACCAAACGCACTCTCGATCTAGTCACAGTCACAAATTGCAGCTTCATCATCGTTTATAAATAAGGCAATGTCTGATTCTCTGCTATGCCTTGTTTTGTTCGTAGTCAGAACCGAAGTTCAACCTTCCCTGTTCAAGCATGTGTCGGACCTGAATGAACTGGTTTGTTTGATTTTGAACATCACTTGTCATTGTCATTTGAGTCAGTTCAAGAATCTTGATTTGAAGGGATTAAAATCTACTCCTCAAATTGTCGAGTATAATCTGTTTAATAAAATGCCCCGAAGGCACGATTGAGAAAAGAGTGTCATGCTCAAGTGCCACCTTAAGACAACGTCCACAAGGGTCAACCTAGTTAATTGCTTTGATCTAGCTTGACCCTAGTGAAGGTGAGATCAGAAGCTACAACACAAAATTGATCCGCTCAGATGATCCGCTCAGGCACAAGTGCATCTCCAGGAACACATTGAATGTTCAAGGCTGATTGATAGAGGAAGGATAATTAGCACCGTACCACCACTCAATCATGGACAGTCGCTAGAACCACCAGTGAAAACAGTCACATATCATACATATGATGAGTTTCAAGCCACCTATTAACAGCTTGGGATGCTTTCAGTTTGTGGTGATAGGTTGTTAACAAAGTGCCAATGCTCTATAGCCATCGGCCAGCAAACATTTTGCCAAAAGCACTCTTTTATGGATTGTTTTTGCCATTGACGAAGGAGACTTTTATTTTTGTTATTATGTTCATTTTCATTTTGTTTAACTAAAAATGAAAAGAAAAGAAGAACCCATTAGACTCTAGAACTTGTGACAAGATAGGTTTCAAGTTTTAAGGTATGCAGGGTAGGGTAAGTTTTCAATTCCAAAAATAAAAAACTCACTCAATGAATAGATTCGAGATTCTAAGTGGAATTTTTAAAGGACTTGAAATCACTCATTCTTACGAAGGTTTTCTATTACTAGAAGGCCAAAGTTATCACCATTCATTACTTCCAAGTAGTGACTGTGTCTCTTTAAGTAAATATCCTTAATAGGCGACAAAAGTTTCTATCTCCTCCCTTAGAATAGAATGACACAGATTGCATGCGGGCATAAGTCAACGTAAAGCCTTCTCTTTTTCTGTCGGTATTATGTTTGACTAGATTTTGATTTTAGTCTCCCCTCCATTAACTTGATTTTCTCTTTCCCTTCAATTTTGATCATATACCGTATTCTCCGTGGTGTATATACTGTATGCATCTGTTCATCTTTGCTTTCGAATAATTTTTTAATTTTTCTCATTCTCAATTTCTAGAATTTGTCAGCTGAAAACAAAATTCATACTAAGCGAATCATAAGACAAATAGTTTAAGTTTATTGCATAAGACGGCAATACCGTGCTTCATTAGTACAATACTTGATAGTTTCTCATGATACAGCCTGAAGTGCTATAGAACTCAACCAAGAGGTCAATACCTAGTTTTCTTAATTTTTGATTTTGCAAATTTTGAAATGAACGAGTTTATGACATTTCCACTTAAGAAGTAGATTAAATTTTTCTTAGTAATTCGATAGATAAAACATCGTCCTATATTAAAGATGAAATCTCCTCTTTATAGCTAGAACCATGATGTAAATGTTTCATTTACTAAGTAGTCACATTTCATGATTCTGTGGGCTCTTCCATGAACATAAATATGTGGCTCATTTCCATCAATTATCTTCATAAGAAAAACAAAACAATAACCACATTTAATAAGCTAAGCATGGACAAAAATCAAGGCGCACTTTATGTCAATATCAACTTTCGCTTAATTGCATTAAAGTCTCAATAACCAAGATTGTATATCATCCATGCGTCGGTGGAGAGTATAATCATGCACTCGATCAAACTATCCCCATACCCATCAACCAATATGCCTCTTCTTCATCCTTGCAACACTTGCCTATCACTTGCAAATTTTCAGAGGCTTTCTTTTACTGCCTGCTCTGGATCAAAACTTACGGACATGCATGATGCATGTGCGTCCCCATTTATACTTTCTCGTGGGAACATTTGAATTGTTCATGGGCCGAGTTGGGTCAGCCCATCATGGGAGCCACCTCGGTCCAAAAAAGCCCAACATCTTGAATCATTTAAGCTTAGAGTCGAGCAGAACGAACTCTATTCGACTGCCATGTCCATAAACAATCAGAGCTTGACCCAAAAACAAATGGACTATAAAGAAAACAGACAACTTCCTGCGGATCAAAGATTTAGAACATTTCAGAGCACTCCCTCCTCTCTTGGATCCATCTTGTCTCAAACATTTGTCTTTTCATAATAATCTTCTTCCAACTCGATTAGTCACTTCGCGATCTTGAAGAGAGAGTGAGGTGAGAGAGAACCATTTGTCATAACCTCTTATAACCCAATGTTTAGATTCATTCATACCTCACATTTACTGAACATTAATAAGATATATAACAATTCAGTCATTATATGGCCCATTTTGACAAGCCTAGCCCTCGCTATCTCTGTGTTTGAGCTCAAACGGGGCAGGCGTCCTGTTGTCTACTTTAATATGCCATTCTCTCATGGCTTTCCACGGGAAGAAGCTCATCAACGATCCGAGCAGTGAGCATTTATCGTCTCCTTCCTGCAACCATTCTACGCATGCGCATTATGTGCTGTGTTCATCTCATTTCCGTACGGTAGCTACGATTTGTTCGACCCGTGAGCAATTTTTGAGTTTCCTTTGCTTCTCTCGCCGTTGCACACATGGTAACCGAGTAAATCGAAGGTCTTGTCGAAACTTATCCTGACTGGACTGCAGCTTCGTTAAGGCGTTCGCATCATTAGCTGTGCTTTTTTATTTGTTCCAATTCTCTTTTCTATTTTTTGGGGGGGTTTTGAATTGGACCTAGAGTTGCAATTTTTCTTCTAATGCTTTTGTTCTCGTCGGTTACAAGTGAAGGTTGTGCTGCGCGCTGATGATGTTTCGAGTAAAATGCATGTAAAGTCGTTGTGATCTTTGGTCTATTTCCGCGTAACTTTTCTTACATTGTTGATTTTTCACTCTCTATATGCGTATGGGTGGATTACTTGCTTTTGTACGTAGCGGATTGTGGACTCGTCAGTTATGACTGTAACCTCTAATCAATGTCACTTTGTCATTGACCGGTATTATCTAGCTATTATTATATGGTGTATGGAATTTTATAGGAGGTGGAAGCGGGCATAAACCGGCACAAGCTGGTTATCTTGTTACTTTCCCCTTACTTTTCACCTCTATCACCTCGATCGTATTACTTTAGTCACTATTCTAAAGAGAGAACTGTTTGAGAGTGGATGTTTTCTTCAATCGTTTAGATAATACAAATGAGGAGAAGGTGATCCCTTTATATACTTGACCAGTTCTCGTCGGAGTCATATATCTCTTCTTATTCACCGGTGGAGATTCAATCGCTTTATCTACAAAGAAAAATTGTTCAAAAAGTATTAAATCATTATTTGGCGGTCAATTCAATTCTAAATTGTTCGATTGTATCAATTTAGTCCAATAGACCTTTTGACAACTTGTTAATTCCGTCTTAAACATTTCGATCGTACTAATTTAATCCTAAACATTTTTATGATTTATCAAATTTAGTCATTCCGGTCAATTTTTGTGAAAAATTGCTAACATGGCAGTTCAGTCAAAGTTGGCACTAATGTGGTCTAGTATTAAACATTGCAATTGTGCTAAGGATAGGGATTGCTTATTAGCCATCAAATTTCTTTTCATTTCTTGACTTATATTATTGAAAATTTTAGGGTAGCAAATATTTTATGCATAGGTATCATGTTGTGGCGAGTGCAAAGCATACTATTAGGATTGATTTGCTACAATAGCCGGGACAAAGAGTCACAATCCCACGAGGGTGAGCTAACTCCAAAAACTCATCCTCAGTTTGGATTGCAGGTTGCAACTCACCTACATGAACCTAAAATCGCTAGTAATTGCCGATTAACCATACGATGATAAAGTCATTCCAGAGCCTTCTACACACCACCCGTCACACTATGAGAGTTAGTCATGTCCAAAGTTATTACCTTAACCGTAAGAAGGGGGATGCCGAAAGCAAGGCTAGTGACTGGAGTGAAGTTATAACAAGATATTGTACTAGAAGGTGTGGCTGGATACCTCCTTTTCAAGGAGAGCTTGGGCATTTTCGTTTAATATGAATTGGCTTATTGAAAAAAGCTTTGTTCTTTGGAAGAACTATCTCATGTTTGGTACTGCATGATTCCGCTTTGCAAGAATTCCAAATCATTCTCTTGAAGCTCCTCATTTTCATCATAAATGATCGGCTTGCCTTGAAATGACTTGGCCCAATAGGGAAATCACAATGAATTGGGCCTTTCGATACAATTAAATAGGAAGCCCCGAAGGCGCCGTGTGCTAGGAGCCCAACTATTATTGTTTGGATCCGAGCCCACTGCTCCGGAACCATTTTAACCATCCCTTCTGTGGGCTTCATATATCAACCTAGTTAGATCTCATATGATGCACAATTGTAATTGGCTTATTCTTCCATATCCGAGTCCGCATAAGAAAATGTTGGGCTAGTTTTGCTTAGGCCGTGGTCCTTCACGCACGTAAAATTATTTTCGGTCCTTTCTTTTTTCAATAGGTTTAATTACATCTCCTACTTTAAACAGCTTTGATAATGTAAATTCGTTTGATCATTTTTTTTCTGTAAAAAGTCCTATGTTCTGTCATTTTTTGGTTTTCCACAAGTCTTCTCTAAAATACTTAGCAATATTCAGCAACGAAAAATGGCGGTAGCCAAACCAAGCTATAATAATTTTAGTCCAACCTTGGTCTATCTTGTCCCATATCCCTTAGAATCTACACAATTTAACTGCCATGGTACTCGATTTCAATTTAATGTCACTTATTCATATAGAAATAAAAATATAACATTCCGATTGTACAAAGAGTCAGTTTACGTTTTTTCATCAATGCCACACTTTGCTTTGAAAAATAAAGCATACACCTCTATTGTGAGGAAATTTTTTTCCTTAATTTGAGGATTGACATCCCTAATTTCCCCTATTAGCGAAGTATAGAATCATTTATATAAATTTCTTTCTAATATTGACGATATACGTTATAATTACTCTAGTGATCTTCCCCACAAATGTATCCTTAAATAAACGAGTTTTTTTTTTTTTTTGGTCGGGTTAAATAAACAAGTTGACTTGTAAAGTAAATTCACATCCCAGCCGTGAACTCAAGCAACCACGTTGAAGGATTTACACAAGAGATAAGATTCACGAAACCCCATGAACGAAAGATTTCCAACTTGAGGATGAAACTTGACACTGTGAGGCACTTTATCATGCCGATCAGCTTTATATATGGACTTGATTTATGGACACCACATCTATGAATCACTTTTTCATAGGAATTATGTTTGGATTGGTGATTTTTTTTTTTCAGAATAAATCACTTTACCCGGTTTGTGGGAAGACTTACAATGCTGACATAGGACTTGGAGTGGACCCCCTGTTACCCTCCAGTAGCAAAAAGTTGTGATCCGTGGCATTCTCAGTTTCTTGTTAATGCTTGTTCTGTGTTAATGACCTCTTTACCCATCAACACCGTGAAAAAGATATCCACCAACTACTATAATTTCATTGAAAAGGGGGAGCTTACAATATCTTATTCATAACAAAATATCATATTGGTACAAACCGGTATAGGCACAAATTTCAGGAGTTCCATTTTTCACATTTTGTATGCAAAAGACACAGCCCCGTAGGGTCTACAAACTTCTTAACATCTCTCAACATCTCTTTTCTCAACATATATATCAAAATAGTGAAATTGACCAGGCCATTGAATACCGCAAAGAAGAGGGTGTCACGTATCAAGTTGTTATCTGCAACATTCTCAATTTCTTATTAATGCTTTTTCAGTGTTAACTGGTGTTGATAGTTGAAGGCACAAAAGGACATATTTACACATCAACCATACAAAAGGACATCTTCACACATCCAAAGGAGGAGCTTCTTATTTATTGCCAAATATCGTATTGGTACAAAACTAATATAGGCGTGAATTTCCCTAGGGAAAATTTAGGACTTCCATTTTTCACAATCACCACCAAAAAGGCACGGGCCAGTAGGCTTCACAAACCACTCACACCTGTCTAGACATCGATCATTATCTCTTTTCGCATCATATATATCAAAATAGTGAAATTGATCAAGCCATTGCATGCTGCAGAAGAAGAGGGTTTTACAAAAGAAATTGGGTTTGAAACTAAATTGCCACGTGCCACCTGGAGGGATATGTTGAACACCGAGATCGTCATCTTCGGATTTGCAGTGAAGAGTAAGTTCTGCGGGTAAGCTATTGTCGATTTGGACATAGGTTTTGTTAGGCAAGCATATTTTTCCAGAGCAAGCTTGTATGAGGGCAAGATTGATCATGAACACCACAAAAAGTCTAATGGACGAGTTCATATTTGCCCCCTTTGTTTTTCTCCCTATGTGTACTGAGGCATGGTGGACCAATCAATTTATTGAGGAATAAGGTGGCCTCATTTGGTAAGATGGCCTCATATGGTAAGATGGCCTCATTTGGTAAGATAGCCTCATATGGTAAGATGGCCTCATTTGATAAGATGGCCTCATTTGGTAAGATGGCCTCATTTTGCAATAAATCCACCTAACATTTTACCAAAAAGATAAAAAATTTCCTTAATCATTCAATTGCCATTTAAAGTAGTGGCCCCAAATTGAAAAAAGGAAAAAGGAAAAGGAAAAAAAAGAAAAATGTGAAAAATACCCTTATGCCAAAGAGTTTAGAGGTAAATATGTCACATGAGTCAAAGTTCAGAGTTTTTTGTGTCAGAAAAGAAAGTTTAGGATAAATGTATCATGATAGACATAATTTGGGGATTTTAGCGTCATAGAAAAAAGTTCAGAGTAAATCTATCACAAATGGTATAATTTATAAAAAAAGATTCATGATAAATTTGTCATAAATGGCATAATTATAAGTTTTTGGTGATATTTTCTCTAAAAGAAAACGAACAAAAAGCAAGAAAGGAAAAATGCCAAATAGGAAAATAGGTTAGGGAAGTGGGCTGTGCTTTTCCTACTTTATTTTGGGCTGGCCATGGGCTAGTGTATCGTGGGCTCGGGTAACTCATTGGGATGACATTGTTGTGGGTTGGAGATGGCCGAGCTAAGAATAGAAATTGGAAGTAGGCTATTTTTTATTTTAAGAAAAGGATTTTCGCAAGCCAATTTGGCTAATTCCGAGTGGCCTTAGGGCAGCCTTGTTCATAGTCCAACTTGAACCGATAAGGTCAGGGTCGAGCCAAGTCTTAGCCTTATCCGGTTTATTTTTTAAAAATATTAAAATTTATTAAATAATGCTAATTTTTTTAAATCAAGAAAATCATTTAAAAGATTAATTTTTTTAGAAAATAAAAAAAATAAAAAAATTGGAAATTTTCTAGAAAGAGTAAAAAGAGTTCAGCAAATAAAAGTCCTCTTTCACAAAATTCAAAAAATATTTAAAAAATCATAAAAATATTTTAAAAATTCCACAAAATTCCAAAAAAAAAAAAATTTCTCTAAAATTTTTTAGAAAAATAGTTTTTGGATAATATTCTTTCAAAAAGTGAGTGCCTTTTAATCTAAGATTGTGTTCAAGTTTGAACAAGCCTTAAGGCCCTACCTTAGGGTTTCAATTGTCCTTAAAAACAAATGCCCTTAATCACGCACTTTTAATATGATGATTATGGCTTCCTTTTAGCCTAGTTAGGATTGGTATTTATTTATCTCTTAGTAATTAGATGCGTTTTCCTTTGCAATTTATTCAAAGCTTTTTTCGATTTTTGTTTGTTATTTTAATGACTATGTACTTGCATAATCACCTTCTATGTTAGTGGATAGATTTAAAACCAACCCAAATTGCCTAACAAATATTTTTTGAAATAAAAAAGATTAGGTACTAAAATGGTACTAATTGATTAATTAGTGTAATCATGTCCTTCACCTTCGACTCTCTGATTGTGTAAGATTAGTTTCTAGCCAATATGAATAGGCTAGTGATGACTTCCCTTTAGAAGATTTTTATGAACATTTCAATATCGCGTAAGGTATGAGCTTGGGAGAGTCTATGCCTAATCATGGGCCGTGGGCCTCTTAGGTAATACCCCTAAACCTTTATATACATTCTCCCCGAGAGGTAGATCACGACAATATATTGTTAGATTTTACTTCCATAATAATTAGTTTTGTCAAGAAGTTTCCATGTGAACTTGTTTATTTCTACATTATAGTTCATATTTATAAATAAATTTTTGAGTAGGATATAGAAATAATTTAAAATAGACAATTTTTTTAGCACAATCACTTGTTTATAAATTCAACTTTGTTATGCATATCACCATAAAATATTGTCTTATCAAATGATAAGATTATCTGATAAAGAAAAAAATCTTTAAAGATTTTTTGAAATAAAATTACAATTACATTCTTCAACGTGAACCTTTAAAGATGAAATTTAATTAAATCAAAACATTGCACAAAATGAGAAATTTTTTTAACATGCCAGTGAAATCTCATCATTTGAATTAACAAAAATTAATATCATGTATAAAGTGTTTATGAAAAGATATCAAAATGTCTTGTCGTGCATAATATTTTAAGTGTTGTCCTAGCATTTCTATAACGTCCCACAAACTTGTGTAAAATTATCTCACAGCATTAAGGAAAAAAGATAAATTTTAAACTAATAAAATTAAAAACAAAAAAAAAAATCAACAAAAAACCGAGCTTTTAATATAAGTGAGAAAAAAAAAATAGATAGGTTTTTATAAGAGGAATGATGAAAAAGAGGCTTTTAAGTTTTTTATTATACAAAGAATTGGTTTTATTCATTTATTTTATATTATCGACGAAATGCTTTTACATGAAGCATGTAGAACTTTATAAAAATATCTAAGAATGCACTAAATAAAATATTTTAGTACACTACAAAAGTATGTGAAATGCTTAATTGTGGCAACTAGATCCTATATGGAAATAGCAAGAAAAAAAATGGGGCCATCATTTTGCAATTGAATGATTGAAGACTATTTTGTCTTTTTAGTGTAAATAAGGTGGATTTAGTCATACATGGAGTGGAAATAGGCCGCCCAAACCTGTATGAGGAGTTTATTTTAGCTATTCGAGCACAAAAATAACAAATGTTATTTGTTGGTCCATGATGTATATCTGGCGGTCGTCTAGCAAATAAACATTCATAAAATAAATTAGTTTAACAAGATTTTGATAAGAAAGCAAATTTTTAAAAAACTGCTAGTGGAATGTTCATGAGTATTAATAGTGTGTTTCTTTCACGGAAAATTTAAGATTTGGCCAAAAAATAGTTTGTTATATCACTTAAAAAATTAGTTAACGTAATATGTTTTCATCATCGACAACAATTTATATCTTACTATTTTTGTAAGTGATGAAAATATTTTTCAATCATTATTTTTTTTGTAGTAATGCATGTGATTATTTCTAGAAAAATATTTTTAAAATTTTGTGATTTCATTGAAATAAACACACAATAAAAGTCGCTATTAAATATTGAATGAGCTATTAAGACAAACCAGAAGACGGGGCAAAACTTCAAGAAACAATGATTATCAATATAAGGAGAGCTTATGCAAAATGTTGAGCTCATATCATCGTGACAGAACTGTTTTTTTCTTTTTTTCTTTTTGGCTAGTCGAATTCTTGCACATTACTCAATTTCGAAATGAGATATGTGATCGAGAGTTGAATTAGTTGATTACCAGATGCAAGTTTCCGGCAAAGAAGAAGACTACCGAGTGTAATTTGAGGCTCGGAAAATATTCATATTCATATACATTGTGTGGATCTTTTTTTTTCAAGTATAGGATTACTTGAATCGCCATTTTTAAACTTTCAATTTCCTTTTATCTATTTGTGCCCACAAAAGAAGTGCATTTTTTCAATCAAATCTTATGCACATCTATTGAAGAATAATTGGGAAAAGTGTCAAAAAAAATTCTAAATATTTTGCATTGGTACCAATATAGTCTTAAACCTTTAATTGGTACCGATTTAGTCATAAGCTTTTGGATTTAGTGTCAATTTAGTCCTAAAACTTTTAGCATAGTGCCAATTTGATTATTTCAGCTACTTTTAGTCAAATTTTGCTAACGTTGATGCAGGTCAGTGACGTGGCATAACTGACGACGACGTGGACAACTTTTATTTTTATTTATTTATTTATTTTCTTTTCTTTTTCTTGTACTCCTCCCTCCTCTAGCCAATCGTCGACCAAGTGGCCGACCAAAGGTAAGGGCCAATGAGGTCGACCTCGACCTCACTAGCGGCCGCAAGCGTGATCGAGGCTCGCCCAACCACTGGTAAGGGCTCGAGTTGTCGCCAAAGGCTGTGAGGTCGTGCTTGCGACAGCTTGAGCCCTCACCAGTGGTTGGGCGAGGCTTGACCATTGTCGGCTCTGGCAAGGGCAAGCCTCCACTCGCCCGGCGCGAGGCCGCCCTAGGCTACGGGAGGTCGGCAAGGTCAAGGTGCCTCTAGCCGGTCACCCAGCTGGCGACCGATTGGAGGAAGGAGGAGAGCAAGGGAAAATAATAATAATAATAATAATAATAATAATAAAAAATAATAATAAAGAAAATGAAATATAAATAATTCGGAAAATTATTAAAATATTATTAAAAGTTGTCCACGTCAGCCCTTGATCGTGCCACGTCAGTGCCAGCCGTGCTATGTCAGTCAATCAGCGTCCACGTCAACAAAATCTGGTCAAAATTAGACAGTAGAACCAAATTGACACTAAGCTAAAATTTTTAGGACTAAATTAGCACCAAGTCAAAAAAATTAGCACTAAAATGGCACCAATAAAAGGTTTATGACTAAGTTGACACTAAGTCAAAAAAGTTTATGACTAAATTGACACAAATACAAAAGGTTTAGAACTTTGTTGACACTTTTTCCGAAATAATTTGATAGCCTAAAATTTCTTTCTTTCTATATTCCTAAACTCGATTGGAATGATGAGTGTTGTTTGGTGAGACTACATCGACAAGCAAATTAGAATGATCACCAACTTAGCAAAATTGGAAGCCTGTCACCGCCTTTATATGCCAAGAAGGAAAAGATAGAGATATGAGGCGACAACAATGCGATGATCCCATTCCTTGATGAATGTCGTTTTCATATCAATACACAAAGTTCAATTTTCAAGTGAAACACCGTAAAGCTGGAAAAATAACCTTCGGTCCGGTTTGGTTTTAGACTCTAATTCCCCAGTCTGGTTCTTGGTTCCCATGGAAACTAGACCAAGAATTGGGAATTGAACTGGGGAACCGAGAAAACCTTAAAATAGAAGCTACCGGTAGGGTGAGGCTTGGCTGCTTGAGTGAAAAAAAGAAAAAGAAAATTCCTTCCTCAGTTCCTTTAATTGGTCATCATCATCTTCTTCTCTCCTATTGCTTTCGTCAGATCAAAGAGAGAAGAGATTATTGGTGCCGGAGGGAAGCTCCTCCCTTAGTTCCTCTCCAAGAACGACTCCCTCATGGAACATAGGACTCGCTGTTCTACTTCTACCCCGCTCCACGATTAGGGATCTCGCAACAAAAGGAATCACACTTGAAATTCCATCTTTCACTTTGATTCCGACCGGAAGGGATAATTGAAGCTTGTTCTCTGGATCTAGTCACAGTCACAGATCGCAGCTTCATCATTGTTTATAAATAAGGCAATGTCTGATTCTCTACTATGTCTTGTTTTGTTTGTAGTCGGAACCGAAGTTCAACCTTCCCTGTTCAAGCATGTGTCGGATCTGAATGAACTGGTTTGTTTGATTTTGAACATCACTTGTCATTGTCATTTGAGTCAGTTCATGAATCTAGATTTGAAAGGATTAAAATCTACTTCTCAAATTGTCGAGTATAATCTGTTCAATAAAATGCCCTAAAGGCACGATTGAGAAAAGAGTCATGTTCAAGTGCCACCTTAAGACAACGTCCACAAGGGTCAACCTGGTTAATTGCTTTGATCTAGCTTGACCCTAGTGAAGGTGAGATCAGAAGCTACAGCACAAAATTGATCCGCTCAGGTACAAGTGCATCTCCAGGAACACATTGAATGTTCAAGGCTGATTGATGGAGGAAGGATAATTAGCACCGTACCACCACTCAATCATGGACAGTCGCTAGAACCACCGGTGAGAACAGTCACATATCATACATATGATGAGTTTCGAGCCACCTATTGACAGCTTGGGATGCTTTCAGTTTGTGGTGATAGGTTGTTAACAAGTGCCATTGCTCTATAGCCATCAGCCAGCAAACATTTTGCCAAAAGCACTCTTTTATGGATTGTTGTTGCCATTGACGAAGGAGAAACTTTTATTTTTGTTATTACGTTCATTTTCATTTTGTTTAACTAAAAATAAAAAAGAAAAGAAGAACCCATTAAACTCTAAAACTTGTGACAAGATAGGTTTCAAGTTTCAGGGTATGCAAGGGTAGGGTAAGTTTTCAATTCCAAAAATAAAAAAAAACTCAATGGATAAATTCGAGATTCTAAGTGGAATTTTTAAAGGACTTAAAATCACTCATTCTTACAAGTTTCTCTATTACTAGAAGGCCAAAGGTTATCACCATTCATTACTTCCAAGTAGTGACTGTGTCTCTTTAAGTAAATATCCTTCCTGTCCTAATAGGCGACAAAAGTTTCTATCTCCTCCCTTAGAATAGAATGACACAGATTGCATGCTGGCATAAGTCAACGTAAAGCCTTCTCTTTTTCTGTCGGTATTATGTTTGACTAGATTTTGATTTTAGTCTCCCCTCCATTAACTTGATTTTCTCTTTCCCTTCAATTTTGATCATATACCGTATTCTCCGTGGTGTATATACTGTATGCATCTGTTCATCTTTGCTTTCGAATGATTTTTTAATTTTTCTCATTCTCAATTTCTAGAATTTGTCAGCTGAAAATGAAATTCATACTAAGCGAATCATAAGAAAAATAGTTTAAGTTTATTGCATAAGACAACAATACCGTGCTTCATCGGTACAATACTTGATAGTTTCTCATGATACAGCCTGAAGTACTATAGAACTCAACCAAGAGGTCAATACCTAGTTTTCTTAATTTTTGATTTTGCAAATTTTGAAATGAACGAGTTTATGACATTTCCACTTAAGAAGTAGATTAAATTTTTCTTAGTAATTTGATAGATAAAACATCGTCCTATATTAAAGATGAAATCTCCTCTTTATAGCTAGAACCATGATGTAAATGTTTCGTTTACTAAGTAGTTACATTTCATGATTCTGTGGGCTCTTCCACGAACATACATATGTGGCTTATTTCCGTCAATTATCTTCATAAGAAAAACAAAACAATAACCACATTTAATAAGCTAAGCATGGACAAAAATCAAGGCGCACTTTATGTCAATATCAACTTTCACTTAATTGCATTAAAGTCTTAATAACCAAGATTGTATATCGGTGGATAGTATAATCATGCACTCGATCAAACTATCCCCATACCCATCAACCAATATGCCTCTTCTTCATCCTCGCAACACTTGCCTATCACTTGCAAATTTTCAGAGGCTTTCTTTTACTTCCCGCTCTGGATCAAAACTTACGGACATGCATGATGCATGTGCGTCCCCATTTATACTTTCTCGTGGGAACATTTGAATTGTTCATGGGCCGAGTTGGGTCAGCCCATCATGGGAGCCAACTCGGTCCAAAAAAGCCCAATATCTTGAATCATTTAAGCTTAGAGTCGAGCAGAACGAACTCAATTTGACTGCCGTGTCCATAAACAATTAGAGCTTGACAAAAGAAAATGGATAGTAAAGAAAACAGACAACTTCCTGCGGATCAAAGATTTAGAACATTTCAGAGCACTCCCTCCTCTCTTGGATCCATCTTGTCTCAAACATTTGTCCGTTCATAATAATCTTCTTCCAACTTGATTAGTCACTTCGCGATCTTGAAGAGAGAGTGAGGTGAGAGAGAACCATTTGTCATAACTTCTTATGACCCAATGTTTAGAATCATTCATACCTCACATTTACTAAACATTAATAAGATATATAACAATTCAGTCATTATATGGCCCATTTTGACAAGCTTAGCCCTCGCTATCTCTATGTTTGAGCTCAAACAGGGCAGGTGTTCTGTTGTCTACTTTAATCAATGCCATTCTCTCATGGCTTTCCACGGGAAGAAGCTCATCAACGATCTGAGCAGTGAGCATTTATCGTCTCCTTCATGCAATCATTCCACGCATGCGCATTATGTGCTATGCTCATCTCATTTCCGTACGGTAGCTACGATTTGTTTGACCTGTGAGCGATTTTTGAGTTTCCTTTGCTTCTCTCGCCATTGCAGACATGGTAACCGAGTAAATCGAAGGTCTTGTCGAAACTTATCCTGATTGGACTGCAGCTTCGTTAAGGTGCTTGCATCATTAGCTGTGCTTTTTTATTTGTTCCGATTCTCTTTTCTATTTCTTGGGGGGTTTTGAATTGGACCTAGAGTTGCGATTTTCTTCCAATGCTTTTGTTCTCCTCGGTTACAGGTGAAGGTTGTGCTGCGGGCTGATGATGTTTCGAGTAAAATGCATGAGAAAGTCCTTGTGATCTTTGGTCTATTTCCGCGCAACTTTTCCCACATTGTTGATTTTTCTCTATCAATATGTGTGTGGGTGGATTACTTGCATATGTACATCGCGGATTGTGGACTTGCCAGTTGTAACTGTGACCTCTAGTTGATGTCACTTTGTTATTGACTGGTATTATCTAGCTATTATTATATGGTATATGGAATTTTATAGGAGGTGGAAGCGGGCATAAACCGGCACAAGTTGGTTATGTTGTTACTTTCCCCTTACTTTTCACCTCTATCATCTAGATCGTATTACTTAGTTGCTATTCTAAAGAGGGAAGTGTCTGAGAGTGGATGTTTTTTCTTCAAATGTTGGGATAATACAGATGAGGATAAGGTGATCCCTTTATATGCTTGACTAGTTCTCGTTAGAGCCATATATCTTTTCTTATCTAACCTTGGAGATTCAATCACTTTATCTACAAAGAAAAATTGTTCAAAAAGTATTAAATCATTATTTGGCAATCAATTTAATCCTAAACTGTTCAATTGTATCAACTTAGTCCAATAGACCTTTTGACAACGTGTTAATTCCATCTTGAACATTTCAATTATGCTAATTTAGTCCTAAATTTTTTTATGATTTGACAAATTTAGTCATTTTGGCCAATTTTTGTAGGAAATTGCCAATATGGCAGTCTAGTCAAAGCCATCACTAATGCGGTCTAATTTTAAACATTTCAATTGTGACAAGAATAGGGTTTGCTTATTAGCTACCAAATTCTTTTTCATTTCTTGACTTATATCATAGAAAATTTTAGGGCAACAAAATTTTAATGCACGGGTTTCACATTGTGACGACTGCAGAGCATATTACCAGAATTGATCTACTACAATAGTCGAGACAAAAGTCGCAATCCCGTGAGGATGGGCTAACTCCAAAAACCCGTCCTCAATTCAAATTGTGGGTTGCAACTCACCTGCATGAAGCCAAAATGGATAGTAATCGCCGATCGGCCATACGGTGATAAGGTCATTCTGGAGCCTTGTACACACCATCCGTCACACTATGGGAGTTAATCATGCCCAAAGTCATCACCTTAACCGCAAGGGGGATGCCAAAGGCAACACTAGTGATTGGAGTTAAGTCGCAACAAGGTACCATACTAGAAGGTGCGACTGGATCACCTCCTTTTCAAGGAGAGTTAATGTTTGTTGGGTGTTTTGGTTTGATATGAATTGGCTTATTGAAAAAAGCTTTGTTCTTTGGAAAATCTATCTTGTGTTTGGGATTAGGACACTAGAGTGCCATAACTTTCGTACGGCGCTCACTTTGGTGCCAAAACTTTTTTTTCGCTCACTTGAGTGCCACATCGGAGTGAAATCGTTCAGTTAAGTGCCACTTCCGGCCAAAAATCATTCAGTTAAGTGCCAAAATGCATATGTGAAATTTTTTAATGATTTTTCTTTTCTTTTTTAATAAATTTCGACGCCGATGTGGACTTTTCAAGCAAAACGACGCCGTTTCTACTCTTTTTAAAAAAATCGATTTTTTTTTTTTTTTGCTTTTTTTTTTTTTTAGGGCCGGCGAGGGCCACCGGTGACCCTCACCGCCTTAAAGAAAAAAAAATAAAAAAAAAAAAAAAAATCAAAAAAATTAATAAATATATTAAAATATTGTTCACCGGCGCCACATCGCCTTTCCTAGTGGCCACGTCGAAATTGGCACTCAAGTGAATGTTTTTTAAAACTTGTGGCACTCAAGTGAGCGAAAAAAAAGTTTTAGCACTAAAGTGAGCGCCGTACAAAAGTTATGGCACTCCTAGTGTACTTACCTCCTCGTGTTTGGTACTACATGATTTCGTTTTACAAGAACTCCAAATCATTCTCTTAAAGCTTCTTATTTTCATCAAAAATAATATGCTTGCCCTGACATGACTTGGCCCAATAGGGAAAATCACAATGAATTGGGCCTTTCGATACAATTCAATAGAAAGCCTTGAAGGCGCCATATTCTAAGAGCCCAACTATTATTGTCTGGATCCGAGCCCACTACTCCAGAACCATTTTAACCATCCCTTCTGTGGGCTTCATACATCGACCCAGTTAGATCTCACAAGATGCACAATCGTAATTGGCTTATTCTTCTATATCCGAGTCCACATAAGAAAATGTTGGGCCAGTTTTGCTTGGGCCGTGGTCCTTCACACACGTGGAATTATTTTCGGTCCTTTTTTTTTTCAATAGGTTTAATTATATCTCCTACTTTAAACGGCTTTGACAATGTAAATTCGTTTTATCATTTTTTTTTCTGTAAAAAGTCCTATGTTCTGTGATTTTTTGGCTTTCCACAAGTCTACTCTATAATATTTAGCAATATTCAGCAATGAAAAATGGCAGTAGCCAAACTAAGCTATAATAATTTTAGTTCGACCTTGATCTATCTTGTCCCATATCCCTTAGAATTTACACAATTTAACTGCCATGGTACTCGATTTCAATTTAATGTCACTTATTCATATAGAAATAAAAAATATAACATTCCGACTGTACAAAGAGTTAGTTTGCGTTTTTTCATCAATGCCACATTTTGCTTTGAAAAATAAAGCATACACTTCTAGTGTGAGGAATTTTCTTTCATTAATTTGAGGATTGACATCCCTAATTTCCCCTATTAGTGAAGTATAGAACCATTTATATAAATTTCTTTATATATGGACTTGATTTATGGACACCGCGTCTATGAATCACTTTTTCATAGGAATTATGTTTAGATTGGTGGCTTTTTTTTTTTTTTTTTTTTTCAGAATAAATCACTTTACCCGGGTTGTGGGGAGACTTACGACGCTGACATAGGACTTGGCGTGGACCCCCTATTACCCTCCAGTAGCAAAAAGTTGTGATCCATAGCATTCTCAGTTTCTTGTTAATGTTTGTTCAATGTTAATGACATCTTCACACATCAACACCGTGAAAAGATATCCACCAACTATTATAATTTCATTGGAAGGGGGAGCTTACAATATCTTATTCATAACCAAATAACATATTGGTACAAACCGGTATAGGCACAAATTTCAGGAGTTCCATTTTTCACATTCAGTCTGCAAAAGACATAGCCCCGTAATGTCCACGAACCACTTAACACCTTTGATAACATCTCTCAACATATCTTTTCTCAACATATATATCAAAATAGTGAAATTGACCAGGTCATTGCATACCGCAAAGAAGAGGATGTGTCACACATCAAGTTGTTATCCACAACATTCTCAATTTCTTATTAATGCTTTTTAAGTGTGAACTGGTGTTGACAATTGAAGCCACAAAAGGACATATTTACACATCAACCATACCAAAGGACATCTTCACACATCCAAAGGAGGAGCTTCTTATTCATTGCCAAATATCAGATTGGTACAAACTGGTATAGGCATGAATTTCCCTAGGGAAAATTTAGGACTTCCATTTTTGACACACATCGTACAAAAGGCACGGGCCAGTAGGCTTTACAAACCACGTACACATTTCTTCACATCGCGTAGTATCTCTTTTCCCATCATATATATCAAAATAGTGAAATTGACCAGGCCATTGCATGCTGCAAAAGAAGAGGGTTTTACAAAAGAAATTGGGACGGAAATGAAATTCCCACATGCCACCTTGAGGGATATGATGAACACCAAGATTGTCGTCTTTGGATTTGCAATGAACAGTAAGCGTTACTCCTCCAGGCAAGCTGTTGTAGATTTGGACATAGGTTTTTCCAAGCCAGCATATTTTTCCAGAACAAGCTTGTATGAGAGCAAGATTGATCATGAATACCACAAAAATTCTAATGGACAAGTTCATATTTGCCACCTTTGTTTTCTTCATGTATACTAAGGCATGGTGGACCAATCAATTTAATGAGGAATAAGGTGGCTTCATTTGGTAAGATGGCTTCATTTGGCAATAACTCCACCTAACTTTTACCAAAGAGATAAAACTTTTCCTTAATCATTCAATTGCCATTTAAAGCAGTGGCCCCAAATTGAAAAAAGGAAAAAGGAAAAGAAAAAAAAAGAAAAAGGAAAAGATGAAAAATACCCTTATGCCAAAGAGTTTAGATGTAAATATGTCACATGAGTCAAAGTTCAAGATTTTTTGTGTCATAAAAGAAAATTTATGGTAAATGTATCATGATTGACATAATTTGGGGATTTTAGCGTCATAAAAAAAAAGTTCAGAGTAAATCTATCACAACTAGCATAATTTGAGATTTATAGTGTTGTAAAAAAAGTCCATGATAAATTTTTCATAAGTGGCATAATTATGAGTTTTTGGTGACATTTTCCCTAAGAGAAAACGAAAAAAAGAAAGAAAGAGAAAAGGCCAAATAGGAAAATGGTTTTTGGTGACATTTTCTAAGATTGGAATTTGTCTTTTTTTTATTTTATATGGAGCATGTAGAACTTTATAGAAATATCTAAGAATGCACTAAATAAAATATTTTAGTACACTAAAAAGGTATGTGAAATGCTTAATTGTGGCAACTAGATCCTATATGGAAAAAGCAAGAATAAAAAATGGGGCCATCATTTTGCAATTGAATGATTGAAGACTATTTTGTCTTTTTAGTGTAAATAAGGTGGATTTAGTTGTACATGGAGTGGAAATAGGCCGCCCACACCTATATGAGGAGTTTATTTTAGCTATTTGAGCACAAAAATAACAAATGTTACTTGTTGGTCCATGAAGTATATCTGGCGGTCGTCTGGCAAATAAACATTCATAAAATAAATTAGTTTAACAAGATTTTGATAAGAAAGCAAATTTTAAAAAACTGCTAGTGGAATGATCACGATACGTGCTTGTATTAATGGTGTGTTTCTTTCACGGAAAATTTAAGATTTGGCCAAAAAATAATTTGTTATATCACTTAAAAAATTAGTTAACGTACTATGTTTTCATCATCAATAACAATTTATATCTTACTATTTTTGTGAGTAATGAAAATATTTTTCAATCATTATTTTTTTGTAGTAATGCATGTGATTATTTCTAGAAAAATATTTTTCAAATTTTGTGATTTCATTGAAATAAACGCATAATAAAAAATCGCTATTAAATATTGAAATGAGCTATTAAGACAAACCAGAAGACTGGGCTAACTTCAAGAAACAATGATTAACATCAATATAAGGAGAGCTTATGCAAGATGTTGAGCTCATATCATTGTGACATAACTGTTTTTTTTTTTTCTTTCTGGCTAGTCGAATTCTTGCACATTACTCAATCTCGAAATGAGATATGTGATCGAGAGTTGAATTAGTTGATTACCAGATGCAAGTTTCCGGCAAAGAAGAAGACTGCCGAGTGTAATTTGAGGCTCGGAAAAGATTCATATTCATATACATTGTGTGGATCATTTTTTTTTCAAGCATAGGATTACTTGAATCGCCATTTTTAAACTTTCAATTTCCTTATATCCATTTGTGCCCACAAAAGAAGTGCATTTTTTCAATCAAATCTTATGCACATCTATTGAAGAATAATTGGGAAAAGTGTCAAAAAAAATTCTAAATATTTTGCATTGGTACCAATATAGTCTTAAACCTTTAATTGGTACCGATTTAATCATAAGCTTTTGGACTTAGTGTCAATTTAGTTCTAAAAATTTTAGCATAGTGCCAATTTGATCATTTCAGCTACTTTTAGTCAGATTTTGCTAACATTGATGCAGGTCAGTGACGTGGCATAACTGACGACTAACGTGGACAACTTTTAGTTTTATTTATTTATTTATTTTCTTTTATTTTTTCCTTTTCTTTTCTTTTTCTTGTACTCCTCCCTCCTCCAGCCAATCGTCGACCAAGTGGCCGACCAAAGGCAAGGGCCAGCGAGGTCGACCTCGACCTCGCTAGCGACCGCAAACGTGATCGAGGCTCGCCCAACCACTAGTAAGGGCTCAAGTTGTCGCCAAAGGCTATGAGGTCATGCTTGCGACAGCTTGAGCCCTCACCAGTGGTTGGGCAAGGCTTGACCATTATCGGGTCTAGCAAGGGCAAGCCTCCACTCGCCCAGTGCGAGGCCGCCCTAGGCGTACCGGAGGCCGGCAAGGTCAAGGTGCCTCTGGCCGGTCACCCAGCTGGTGACCGATTGGAGGAAGGAGGAGAGCAAGGGAAAATAATAATAATAATAATAATAATAATAATAATAATAATAAGGAAAAATGAAATAAAATATAAATAATTCAAAAATTATTAAAATATTATTAAAAGTTGTCCACGTCAACCCCTGACTGTGCCACATCAGTGCCAACCGTGCTATGTCAGTTGATCGACATCCACGTCAACAAAATCCGGTCAAAATTAGCCAGAAGAACCAAATTGACAATAAAATAAAAGTTTTAGGACTAAATTAGCACCAATTCAAAAAAATTTAGGACTAAAATGGCACCAATAAAAGGTTTATGACTAAGTTGACACTAAGTCAAAAAGTTTATGACTAAATTGACACAAATACAAAAGGTTTAGAACTTTGTTGACACTTTTTCCGAAATAATTTGATAGCCTAAAATTTATTTCTTTCTATATTCCTAAACTCGATTGGAATGATGAGTGCTGTTTGGTGAGACTACATCGACAAGCAAATTAGAATGATCACCGACTTAGCAAAATTGGAAGCCTGTCACCGCCTTTATATGCCAAGAAAGAAAAGATAGAGATATGAGGCAACAACAATGCGATGATCCCATTCCTTGATTTTCATATCTATATACAAGGTTCAATTTTCAAGTGAAACACCATAAAGCTGGAAAAATAACCTTCGGTCCGGTTTGGTTTTAGACTCTAATTCCCCGGTCCGGTTCTTGGTTCCCATGGAAACTAGACCAAGAATCGGGAATTGAACTGGGGAACTGAGAAAACCTTAAAATAGAAGCTACCGGTGGGGTGAGGCTTGGCTGCTTGAGTGAAAAAAAGAAAAAGAAAATTCCTTCCTCAGTTCCTTTAATTGGTCATCATCATCTGCTTCTCTCCTATTGGTTTCGTCAGATCAAAGAGAGAAGAGATTATTGGTGCCGGAGGGAAGCTCCTCCCTTAGTTCCTCTCCAAGAACGACTCCCTCATGGAACATAGGACTCGCTGTTCTACTTCTACCCCGCTCCACGATTAGGGATCTCACAACAAAAGGAATCACACTTGAAATTCCATCTTTCACTTTGATTCCAACCGAAAGGGATAATTGAAGCTTGTTCTCTCGATCTAGTCACAGTCACAAATTGCAGCTTCATCATTGTTTATAAATAAGGCAATGTCTGACTCTCTACTATGTCTTGTTTTGTTTGTAGTCGGAACCGAAGTTCAACCTTCCCTGTTCAAGCATGTGTCGGACCTGAATGAACTGGTTTGTTTGATTTTGAACATCACTTGTCATTGTCATTTGAGTCAGTTCAAGAATCTAGATTTGAAGGGATTAAAATCTACTTCTCAAATTGTCGAGTATAATCTGTTCAATAAAATGCCCTAAAGGCACGATTGAGAAAAGAGTCATGTTCAAGTGCCACCTTAAGACAACGTCCACAAGGGTCAACCTGGTTAATTGCTTTGATCTAGCTTGATCCTAGTGAAGGTGAGATCAGAAGCTACAGCACAAAATTGATCCGCTCAGATACAAGTGCATCTCCAGGAACCCATTGAATGTTCAAGGCTGATTGATGGAGGAAGGATAATTAGCACCGTACCACCACTCAATCATGGACAGTCGCTAGAACCACCGGTGAGAACAGTCACATATCATACATATGATGAGTTTCAAGCCACCTATTAAGAGCTTGGGATGCTTTCAGTTTGTGGTGATAGGTTGTTAACAAAGTGCCAATGCTCTATAGCCATCGGCCAGCAAACATTTTGCCTAAAGCACTCTTTCATGGATTGTTGTTGCCTTTGACAAAAGAGAAACTTTTATTTTTGTTATTACGTTCACTTTCATTTTGTTTAACTAAAAATGAAAAAAAGAAAAGAAAAGAGGAACTCATTAGACTCTAGAACTTGTGACAAGATAGGTTTTAGGGCATGCAGGGTAAATTCCCAATTCCAAAAATGAAAAACCCGCTCAATGGATAGGTTCGAGATTCCAAATGAAATTTTTAAAGGACTTAAAATCATTCATCCCTACAAAAGTTCTCTATCACTAGAAGGCCAAACGTTATCACCATTCATTGCTTCCAAGTAGTGACTGTATCTCTTTAAATAAATATCCTTCTTGTCTTAATAGGCGACAGAAGTTTCTATCTCCTCCCTTAGAATAGAATGACATAGATTGCATGCGGGCATGGAATCCCACTCAAATCCCACGCCGAGGAAGAATATGAATTGTTTCTTTTGTCCACTACAAATTTGCCATTTCTTATGGCGCACTTCAAATCCATCATTTCCATTTCAAAGTTCTTCACAAAAGCCACTTTCTTTATTATTGCATTCTATCTTCCCTAATATCCTTGGTGCAATGTCCCTTTTCTATCTTTGACATGCATCTCTTTTCTCATGCATTCTTGTCAATATCTTCACACAAATATCCTCAAGCATAGATATAACAAACATGTGTCTACCTTCCAATATCGATCCATTAAATGCTTCTAACAAGTTATTGTCTATAATACCTGCTTTTCAAATTGCGGGATTATAGCTAACTTTGCACATATAAAGAATAGCTTGTGACAATTGTTACGCCCATTCTTCTTGCACCAATTTTCATAGATGTGTCTTGCACATCGTCAGTGCTCAGTTGATGTGCTCAGTTGATGATTAATACCTACACAACCCCCCACAACAGAATACACGATATCACCATATATATGATGAGGCAATAATATGGCACACATGGAAAATACAAAATGAAGAAAGAGTAATAATATTACCTTTTTGCTTATCTAAGATCAATGTTTATCCCACTTCATCCTTTGTGCTGAGATCACACTTCAAAACCTCTACAAACTAGCCCCGTGAATCTTATTCTCAACCTCAACAGCGGCCCATGCGATGAGGTACATATGATTATTTGCATATCTCATTAGCTATCGATAACTCATTCTTCAACATTCCTTTTAAGGAAACGATCACCCAACCCTATCAAAAGTTTGCAATGTTCAAGGAATCCCTTTTTTCTCAGCTTCAAAGCAAACATATATTCATTGGAAGATGGGTCTTGAATTTGGTGATTCTTTTATAAATTTTTACCTTCACTATATTTTGAGGATTTCTATGAATAGTTTCCTCAAAATAATTCCACAAACCCGTTGAACTCATAGGAGTACATCCCATTTAGGTTTTCGATCACCTTCGGCTAGTCCTCCTACACCAACTTATAGTAATATCTAAGCTCATTGGCTCTCGGAAAATTTTCTTGGACTCCTTCAACTTCATTGGAGCTTTTTCACAAGCTTAGACAATGCTTCGCCTTGTATTTAGATGTAAACTTGCTTACTTGGAAAGACCAGAAGCATTTGTACCCATCCTTGAAAGTTTTCACTAAAAACAAGCCTGTCTTATTATCTCTAGCCACATAAATTAACCAATCGCAATTTTAAGCCTTACATTTTGCCCTTACTCTCAACTTCTCATTGTTGAAATCAATATTAACTCTTATGGCAGTTGCATATTTGTTGATAGCTTCCTTAAATTGCTTAGGACCATCAAATACCATATTTAGTGCAAAGTGAGGTATCTCCGTAATTTCATCAAACTAGCATGTGTGCTATTCTTTCTAACAGCCTCTTCTATCTCCAGTTCTTCCTCATCACTAGTGACAAAGCCCCTATTAGAGTCACTTGAGTCAAATTATTGAGTCTCAAGCTCAAAAGTATCTTCACGGTGGGTTGTTATAGCCTCTTTGCTCCTCTTTTTTCATTCTACTTCAACATCTATTTCACAGGTATCTCTAGTAACCTAGCAACTCCATATGCATTATCTCTCTTACAAGTTCTAATTTTCCCCCTAGCCCCTTGAAGTTTTCTTTCTTCATTGTTAGATAACCATGGGATCTCCACAAACTCATCATGCTCTACAATTTCATGATCTTGACCATCAAGAAGCGTTACTGTTGAGAAAACTCCTAGTTTTGATGCTAACAAAACAACTTATGAATGATATTTATATCAATCTCTTGAAAGAAAAGGACACAGAATGACATTGGGTTTTAAAGTCTGCTGGTTGCAGAAGATAAAGCATGAGATGTCTAAGAGTTTGACCGTACCAGACGGAAAGACTCATCCAGACTGAGATTTTAAGTCTGAAAGAACCAGACTAAGATTTAAGTCTGACCGTACCAGACTGAGATTTAAGTATGAACAAACCAGACTGAGATTTAAGTATGAACAAATCAGACTGAGATTTTAAGTTTGAACAAATCAGACTAAAAATCTAGGCAAATTCAGAACTTAAGATCATCAGACTTAAGATGAACCTACAGGATAAGATCACCAACGGTCAAGTATTTCACTTACTTTATTTATATTGATTCTGTTGTATCAAAGTGATTGGCAGGATCAATCAACGGACAACTTCCAAAGAATAATAAAATACTTATGGAAGCCCGGATTCTGATTGTATGGGCGAACAGAATCTAAGGGGATCCAATCTACCTCCAACGGTCAAAAAGACTTGCCTTATAAAGTCTGTCCAGGAAAGGGAAGACGAAACTCTCAAGGAAAGAGCCAACGGTCGAGTGTGGCTTGGAGAGTATATAAGGATAGGATGAGACCTAGGAGTAAAGAGGGATGAACATTATTCCAAAGCTGATTCAGTTCTTCGATTGTTGTTCATAGTGCACATTTGAGTGATCTAGGTGCTTTACAGAAAAAGAGTGACTTAGTGAGATAAATCATCACCGAGTACTAGCACTCGAGAGTGTGTAATCACTGTTGATCATATAGTGAAATACAGCCGATTGGCTGGTCGACCGGAGAGTGGACGTAGGCTTGTCTAAAGCCGAACCACTATAAACTGAGTTTGCAATATTCTCTACTCTCTCTTTTTAATTTCAGTTTATAGATTGTAAAAGATTGTTATTGCTTGCGCATAAAATTCCTATACACCTATTCACCCCCCCTCTAGGTGTTAATACTAGTTCCAACAATTGGTATCAGAGCCACGTGCTCGAGATCTTGAAGTGTTTATTACTTCCGAGTTAAAGATCCTCTATGGCTAGTATTTTTGCACCAGGTTTAATTGAGGGGCAGAGCAACACTCGTCCACCATACTTCGATGGCAAGGATTACAATATCTGGAAGAATAAAATGAAGGCTTTTCTCAGGTCGAAAGATCCATTGGAATGGGATGTGGTTAATAGGGGAATTGAGCCCACTGATAACGCCAGAAAGACGTCAAAGAGTACCGATGGAAAAGAACCAAAACCATCAACCACTCTCTCTCCAGAAGAGATAACAAAGAGACAAACCATTGATACAAAGGCTATTTACTCTCTATATTGTGCTTTATCACCTAATGAATATAATCGTATATCTTCTTGTGATACAGCAAAGGAAGTATAGGACAAACTACATGTGACATATGAAGGAACTGATCGAGTCAAGGAGACCAAAGTAAACATATTACTTGGTCAATACGAATCATTTAAGATGAAGCATGGAGAATCCATAGGAGATATGTTCAGTCGTTTTACAGAAATTGTAAACGGATTAACATATCAAGGACAGCTTGTTCCTGGACCAATGAAGGCCAACAAACTTCTGAGAGGACTGTCAAAAGAATGGAACAATGTGAAGACATCTATCAGAGAAACTCTGCGAATTTCACCTCTAATTGTTGATGAGCTCGTTGGCACCCTACAGTCCTATGAGGCAGAACAAATGAACGAAGAAGTGGAATCCAAAGGTAAAAAAATCCCTTGCTCTTAAGTCTAACTCTGATTCTGATGATACAGATTCTGAGGAAGAACTGGACGATGAGGAACTTGCACTGCTGATCAAAAAGGTAAAGAAATTAAACAGAAAAGGCGAAAGTTCAACAACAGAAACAAAAACAGACAACTGGGCAACGCAAAACCGATGACGAGGATGATTATACCAAGGATGTAATATGCTTTGAGTGTAAGAAAAAGGGACATATTAAACAGAATTTTCCCAAACTCAAAAAGAACAAAGGAAAATTTGAGAAGTACAAGAAGGCTCTCAAAGCTTAAACATGGAGTGACACAGAAGTTGAGGATAGTGAAGACAAATATGGAAACATCTGTCTAATGGCACACTCAGACTCAAACTCAGAAACTGATTCTGACATAGACTCAGACAGAGAGATCGAGGTAAATCATTCTGAGATCCCTATAGAAGTTTCACATTATATAAATGAGCTTTGTTCTAATCTAAAATCTACTTTGAAAAGGATTTCCAAATTAAAAAAGGAAAATTACAAGTTGAATCAACAGAACGTTTCTTTGAAAGGAAAAATGGATGATTTCAAAAAGGAATTCTTGGAAATTAAGGAAAATCGAGAGTTTCTATTAAATGAGAATGAATCTATTAAAAAGGAACTTTTGGAAACTAATAAAAATCGAAACTCTTTACAAAAGGAGAATGATTCTTTCAAAAAGGAATTCTTAGATATTACCACAAAATTTTCCAAATGATCAAAAACTCTACAGCATATACTTTCCATTCAAATTCCTTATTATGATAAGTCTGGACTTGGTTTTTATAAGGAAAATGATTCCCGATTGATTTTCCTAAAGTCAAGGAAAGAATAAGACAAAGACCTCCTCGACATGTTTATAGAAATCATTTCAAAAACAATTTTGTAAGACCTATTGGTAGAAACAATCTCAAATGTTCTAACTGTGGAGAAAGAGAACACTTTGAGAACAAATATCCTAAAGTCTAGAGACCTGTTCAAAAGAAATGGATAGAAAAAGCTTATACTACTAACTTCAATGGACCCAAGAAAATTTGGGTACCAAAAAAAAAATGAGTATTTGTAAACATTGCGGTAAGTTTCAAAAGTAAGAAGAAATGGTATTTGGACAAAGTGGATGTTCAAGACATATGACAGGAAATTCAAAGATGTTCATTGGATACGACATAATCAAGGGAGGAACAGTTTCATTTGGAGGAAATACCAAAGGAAACATTATAGGACTAGGAACTGTCAAGATCAGTAGCTTGATCATCAATAACGTTTCTCTAGTCAAAGGTTTAAACTATAATCTTCGAGCATCGCCCGCTTATGTGATGCCGGTTTCGAAATAAACTTCAAAGAAAACCTATGTTCTGGAACAAGCAATGACTCTTCACAAACTTTTACTGGACGAAGACATGGGAACATTTATCTTCTGGATATAAATGAAGATACTGCGAAATGCCTATTATCAGTCCAAGATGAAGCAGATATGTGGCACCGTAAACTTGGGCATGTCAGCATGAAACAAATCTCCAAGCTTGCCAGCAAAAAGCTTGTTCGTGGCTTGCCGTCACTAAGTTACAAGAAAACTGAGCTTTGCTCTACATGTACACTGGGAAAACAGGTTAGAAGCTCTTTCAAATCTATAAAACAAATTTTCACTAATCGTGTGTTATAGCTTCTTCACATGGACTTATTTGGACCAACCGAACCCAAAGCATTGGAGATAAGAAATACCGTCTTGTGATAGTAGATGATTACTCTCGATACACATGGGTATATTTTCTAGCAAATAAAGGAGATACCTTCTCATATTTCTCAACATTTGCCAAGAGAATTCAAAATGAAAAAGGTTACTCTATTTCTAGTATCAAAACATATCATGGGGGAGAATTTGAGAATCAAGACTTCTCAAACTTTTGTGACAAAAATGGCATACAGCATACATTTTCATCTCCTTACACTCCAGAACAAAATGGAGTTGTGGAAAGAAAGAATAGGTCTTTGCAGGAAATGGCCAGAACATTGCTTATAGAAAGCAAGGTGGCAACTCGATTCTGGGCAGAAGCAGTTTCTACTTCTTGCCATATTATTAACAGAGTATTTCTTAGACCAATTCTTGAGAAAACCCCTTATGAGATTTTCAAAGAAAGAAAACCTATTGTTTCCTATTTTCGAATCTTTGGTTGTCTATGCTATATCCTTAAGAATGTTAATCATCAACCTAGTAAGTTTGAAGAAATGTCAGACGAAGGTATATTTCTGGGCTATTCAAACTCTAGTAAAGCATACAGAGTGTTCAACAAGAATACTCAGAAAGTGGAAGAATCCATGAACGTAAAGTTTCTGGAGAAAGAAGTCTCAAAATAGAGCAGTCCAATAAATGAAGAATCAGAATCAAATGCAGCTACCGAAAGATCTCGGTCTCAACAAAGAAGCGTAATCTTCCCGGAAACAAAGTCAAAGAAGCAACTCATGAAGAACGACTAACTCGGCTTGATACTCCCGCATCATCGAAGATTCGATAATAATGAAGTTCCAAACAAAAAACCGGAAGCATAAGTCTAGTCATCCCAGGGAGCTCGTGATTGGAAATATCAACGAAGGGATTCAAACCAAATCAAGAAACAAAAAAAGACACAGGTATTGTTGCACTAATTTCTGAAA
Source organism: Corymbia maculata (assembly GCA_014182735.1). Taxonomy (NCBI): domain Eukaryota; kingdom Viridiplantae; phylum Streptophyta; class Magnoliopsida; order Myrtales; family Myrtaceae; genus Corymbia; species Corymbia maculata. The sequence goes on along the minus strand of CM024689.1, from coordinate 5,913,884 downwards.
TTGAACCCAAAGGAATTGATGAAGCACTGGAAAATGAAAGCTGGATAGAAGCAATGCAAGAAGAGCTTCAACAGTTTAAGAGAAATGATGTATGGGAATTGGTACCCAAACCAAAAGGACGAACAATCATTGGAACCAAATGGATTTTCAGAAAACAAAGTTAATGAACTTGGAAAAGTCACCGAAACAAGGCAAGGCTCGTGGCAAAAGGTTATTCTCAATCAAGGAATAGACTATGATGAAACCTATGCTCCAGTTGCAAGACTAGAAGCAATCAAACTATTACTTGCTTATGCTTGTTATCAAAATTTCAAGCTATATCAAATGGACGTGAAAAGTACTTTTCTGAATGGGTTTATCAAAGAAGAAGTGTTTGTAGAACAACCCCCTAGATTCGAGGAATCAAGAAAGCCTGACCATGTATACAAATTAAAAAATGCACTTTATGGTCTGAAACAGGCTCCTCGAGTTTGGTATGAACGATTGAGCAAGTTTCTACTAGATAACAAATTCAGAAAAGGAATGGTAGATACAACCTTATTCATTAAGAAGGAAGGTAAAGATATTCTGCTGGTACAAATCTATATAGATGATATTATTTTTGGTTCATCTAATGAGCACTTGTGCAAGAGCTTCTCAAAGTCTATGCAGGGAAGAATTTGAAATGAGCATGATGGGAGAACCGACATTCTTCCTAGGACTTCAAGTTAATCAAACGAAACGTGGAACTTTTATTAATCAAGAGAAGTACGCCAAAGACCTGATTAAAAAATTTGGAATGGAGAACTGCAAGAGGACAGAAATTCCAATGGCAACCTCCATCAAACTTGATCAGGATCAAAAAGGGAAGAAGGTTGATCAGAAGAATTATAGAAGCATGATCGGTTCTCTTCTCTACCTTACTGCATCTAGACCAGATATTCTATATAGTGTTTGTCTTTGTGCGAGGTTTCAAGTAGATCCTAGAGAATCACATCTTTCTGCTGTTAAACATATAATTAAGTATATAGCCACTTACCCAAACTTAGGGCTATGGTATCCAAAGGAAACAAATTTTACTCTTCTTGGCTACTCAGATGCAGATTTAGCAAGATGCAAAATAGACAGGAAGAGTACTTCAGGAACATGCCAACTTTTGGGAAAAATGCTAGTTTCATGATTTTCCAAAAAGCAAAATACTGTGGCTCTATCAACTGCAGAAGTAGAATATGTAGAACTTGGAAACTGTTGTTCTCAGATTCTATGGATGAGACAACAACTAAGAGACTATGGTAAGGAAGAATGCCGCACAGAAATAAGGTGTGATAATACGAGTGCCATAGACCTCACCAAGAATCCAATTTTACATTCTAGGGTAAAGCACATTGAGATCAAACATCACTTTATAAGAGACCATGTGCAAAAGAGAGATATATATGTGGAATTCATTGATTCTAAGAATCAATTAGCAAATATCTTCACAAAACCGATGGACAAAGGTACATTCGATTCAATATGTGGGTGTTTAAACATTATTAACCATTTCTTATAAATTCTATGAGAACAGGACAAAGTCTGACAGTGGAAATCGTCGGGTGATTGAAAAAGGAAATAATAATATGGTGTATTATTTCCTTATTGAAATCTGGTAATTATTTTAGTAAGTTTTTGATTCGAATAATTGATTTGCATATATTCTGGCATATGTCTATGATAATTGAATATTCTTGTTAAATTTAGAATAACTGCTATTTTTAAATTATTTTGGGTTGCGACTATTCATTTGTTCTCCTAACAAAGGTATAAAAACATCCAAAGGTTGAGTCTTTTCCTCACCACTCTTCAAAACGTCTGTTTACAAACCCTAACTGAGAAAAACGCTTTCTAAAACAATCTTCATCCAAAACCAACCTTCTGCGAACATGGCTTCGAGATCCTCCATATCCAGATCAAGATCTCCATCTCCTAGAAGAAGATCAAACAGAGTTGCTGGAAGAGGAGGAAGAAGAATCGAGGAAGGACAAACGCATTTTGACCTGACACAGACTTCCGAAGAAACTCAAGGACAATCTCCTAGAGTTTCTCCTCAAGGAAATCAAGAAGATTATGAGGAATCTCCAAGAACTCGTCGCTCATAATCTGAAGAAAGGATTGTCTCACGTAGAGGTACGTCTGGATTAACTCTACCGACACCTACTGAAAATCCTCATGTAATTATGAGGAGGTATGAGAAGTTAGTTCGGAGAAACATCAGGGAAGATGTCAAATTGTTTTTCTTGAGGCAGAATGGGTTTGCAAATGAATTCCGTCTCATTCAAGCAGTACAGGCTGCCGAATCAACATCTACTCGTAAAGAACGAGTTAGTGATACAGGGAGAAGTAAAGATAAGGTGAAGGAAGATGATGCAACAATCTACGGAAATTTTGAAGTTAGAATGGGAATTGCTGTTGTAGTCCAGAACACAACTGGAAAATTATTTCGATCTAAAGAACACAAGACTTTCTTTAACAATCTGTTGGAAAGAGGAGTCATGAACCATAGGATTGTTGATTTTGATTATCTGGATGCTGCTGACGTAAATCTGCGAGAATGCTTTGAGAGTTGCAGATGGACAAATTCTGCACTGATTCTGCTGCTGTTTATCCTGAATTAACAGCATATTTTTACTCAAATTTGACATTTCTATCTCCAGACAGAATGCAGTTCAATGTGAATGATAGGTTTTATGAGGTTAGTTCAGATACTCTTGCTGACATTATAAATGTTAAGAGAGGAGCATTCAGGTCAATAGATGTCCCTTATGAAACAGTCTGTAAGTTTCTCACAAAGTCTGTAAGGGCCACTATAACTTATCATCTTTTAACGTTTGCAAGAACTATTCTGCACAAAATCATCATAAGCTGCATTCGTCCAAAAGCATCATCCAAGACTGATGTGTCTAAATTTGAGGTAAAACTGATGTGGGCAATTGAAAAAGGAGTATTGTTCTCACTGCCTCACACAATCATTTTGCATATGTATCGAACAGTCTCAAAGGGAAAATGACAGCTACCCTATGGAGCTTTAGTCACAAGAATCTTTGATCATCTTAAGATAGATATACCCAGAAGATTCAGTACTAAAACTCTTCCAACAATGATCATTGATATGAAAATGATCAACAAGATGAGACTGAAGGATGTTGCAGAAACATGGAGACGAAAAGAAAAGGAACTGGCTATAGCAGAGACAGCAAAAAGAAAAGGCAAAGAATCAGCTGTTGATGAGCAAAGTTCTAAAAGGAGAAGACAACTCCTACTGATAGATGAAGAAGATGAAGAAGAAAGCATCTCTGCAATTCTGGCAAATATGCGTCAACATTCTCAGAGAATGTCTGAACAAGATGAACATGCATAACACATTCTCCACACAGAAAAAGAGAAGAATGAAGGGTATGAAGAAATGGATGAGCCAGAAGAAGCAGAAGAAATAGACACAGAAGAACAAGAACAAGAAGAAAAAGGAGATAAGAACAGAGAAAAAGAGGGGCAGCAAGGACAGAATGAAACATCAACTCAGGGGGAGCATCATCATGAAAATATTGACATTCAAGTTCCTGCAGCCTCATCTGGAAATGCTGATTATCAAAAGATCTTCGAACTTTTAACGAGATCGGGGATCGACAGTACAAATGGAAACCTCCTTCAATAACAGATGAAACTCTTGAGAAGACAATCAATCGGTGTATTGACAGATTGAGAAGTCTGCATCAGATATGGATGATTTCACCCTTGTTCGAACCCCAAACAAGAAAACCTCTTAAAAAGATCTTTTTAAACTGACTAACTCTTTTTGAAGTTGACAAAAAGGGAGAGTAGATATGGCTTTTTGTTTTGCTCGACTTGACTTAGCTTTTTGATTGATTTTCGATGGATTTATCAGTGTGCTGATGATATCATGACAGTTGGATGACAGATGGTTTTATCATTATGTTAATACATGATAAATGACTGATGATATTCTCTTATTGAAATCTGTACTGACAAAGTCTGTATCTTGTTAAGCTGTAATTATGTTATGCAGGGTTGATATGAGCTATACTTATGAGTTGGGCAGGATAGTTGGAAACAGGTTTATTTAACCATATTTTGCAGGGAAATGAAGCCATATGTTTAAGATGTTTTGTCACCATCAAAAAGGGGGAAATTGTTGAGAAAACTCCTAATTTTGATGCTAACAAAACAGCTTATAAATGATATTTATATCAATCTCTTGAAAGAAAAGGACACAGAATGACATTGGGTTTTAAAGTCTACTAGTTGCAGAAGATAAATCATGAGATGTCTAAGAGTCTGACCATACCAGACGGAAAGACTCATCCAGACTGAGATTTTAAGTCTAAAAGAACCAGACTGAGATTTAAATCTGACCGTACCAGACTGAGATTTAAGTATGAATAAACCAGACTGAGATTTTAAGTTTGAACGAACCAGACTAAAAATCTAGGCAAATTCAGAACTTAAGATCATCAGACTTAAGATGAACCTATAGGATAAGATCACCAACGGTCAAGTATTTCACTTACTTTATTTATATTGATTATGTTGTATCAAAGTGATTGGCAGGATCAATCAACGGACAACTTCCAAAGAAGAATAGAACACTTATGGAAGCCCGGATTCTAATTGTATGGGCGAACAGAATCTAAGAGGATCCAATCTACCTCCAACGGTCAAAAAGACTTGCCTTATAAAGTCTGTCCAGGAAAGGGAAGACGAAACTCTCAAGGAAAGAGCCAACGGTCGAGTGTGGCTTGGAGAGTATATAAGGATAGAACATTATTCCAAAGCTGATTCAGTTCTTCGATTGTTGTTCACAGTGCACATTTGAGTGATCTAGGTGATTTACAGAAAAAGAGTGACTTAGTGAGATAAATCATCACCGAGTACTAGCACTCGAGAATGTGTAATCACTGTTGATTATATAGTGAAATACAGCCGATTGGCTAGTCGACCGGAGAGTGAACGTAGGCTTGTCTAAAGCCGAACCACTATAAACTGAATTTGCAATCTTCTCTACTCTCTCTTTTTAATTTCAGTTTATAGATTGTAAAAGATTGTTATTGCTTGCGCATAAAATTCCTATACACCTATTCACCCCCCTCTAGGTGTTAATACTAGTTCCAACAGTTACGCTCCCTCATCTTCTTCTACGTTCATCAATTCCTCAACTAGCCCATCACCAATGCCAACACCTATGCACCACCGAGTCCAAACCTTAATTAAACTTTCGCACTTTAACATGCTCGAAAACACTGAAAATTGACAGGAAACGACAATCTGCGCAATCTCTAATCACTAAAACGCTCTCAATCGCTACTAAAGCCAAAGAAGCAGACAGATTGAGTAGCACAAGCAACAGAACCGGACCCAAACGCCAACAGAACGAGGTCCAATCGCAAGACCCGCAGGTGACGAAGCGAAGCAGTGATCGACCGCCGTGCATTGCGCCATTTCGCGATCTTGGGCCGGGAGTTGCGGGCCCCGAGGCGGGCGAACTTCGCCGGGGAGGAGCGGGAGGAGGAGGTGGCGACGTGGCTCGAGGGGAGGGAGCGGGCGACGGAGTCGCGGCAGAAGAAGGCGAGGTCGTCGCGGAGGAGTCGGGGCTGGAAAAAAATCACTCCTTTACTCACACACTCAGTTCTAGCTCGAATACCCACGGAGAAATCGCCAAAGGGTGTCTGAAACTTGCGGCGACATGGTCACGGGGCGAACTTGGAGTTCTGGGTTTTAATGGAGGGTTCTTGATTCCTATTGACCAGTGGTTATAAACCTAGCTTTCTTGAATTGTCGAGGTATGTCGAATTTGATTTGTTTTTGATCCTTTGCAGGAGTTTCTGACAAAAATGAAATCTCAGTATCATGCATATGAAGATGCTTTCGTCAGTAAGGTCAAAGGTATGTCACTTTGGGAAATTCAGTGGAAGCGCTGTGAGACATGCCTAGGATGCTAGCTTTATTTATCTACTTCCGGGACATAGTTTCGAACTGCCGTGTGAATTGGGCAGCAAATGAAGAATTAATGGGTTGAAGGACTTTGGAGTTCTGACCGCAATCAATTTGGTAATTTGTTTCTAATGAGATGAAACTGTAAATGAGTAATATTTCCACCATGAAGAGCTCGTCGGATTATGTTGGATTGAAACATCTGAAAATGATCTAGACATGTACAAATCATGGCACAGGAGCCAGTCATTGGTTAAGCCTTGTTGATTCTCACAATGCACCATCTCCTTTTAACAGATCAAGTCATGAGTGCGAGAGATGGGATTGCTTTTCGCAGTTTTTCCAGCCTTTCAATTTATGCAATACAAAGAGTGGCTGTTTTAGTATTTGTTGCAGGGAAAAGCCATGACAACAGAGACGGTGGTTCTTTTGACAAAGAACCTTGTTTCAGCCATTTGACATTTCCAGAAATTAATTGTTGATGGGCAATTTTTGGTTAAATTGATGATATTCTACAAAAGCAATTTTCCTTTTTCAATTTACGCACGACCGCTTGCAGGTGCGTTACTCCTCTCAGCTCAGGCTTCTTTTAGGCTTTGTTATTCCCGTTTCTCTCCCTCCTCGGAAGTTCGCTAGGATGGACCGAAGAAAGAAATGAAATGAGAGAGTTAGATTTAGGTGTGTTCCTTTTGCATCCAATGAGGAACATGAAGGCCCCGAGAACTTCTGCATTGCTATTCTTCCATTCAGCATTCTTTTCCACGAGAGAGCTCCAGCACAGCTACCTCATGGGAAGGATTGTACGTGCAGATGCAAGTTTCTGTCTTTGTTGGTAAAATGCGTGGCTATAGCCGCCCAATCATTGTAATTAGCTACTTCACGATCAGCCAGCATACCTTGTTGTAACGTATATTTTGCTTGCTTGCGAGTTTATGGCAGTATTGAGGAGCTGCTGTGAAATCCTTTCCTAGTTAATTCTCAAATCCGAGATAGAATGATGGGACCGCCTTGGGATGCATGGAGCTTCTCCTGCTTCATCATGTCCACGATTTTTGACTGTGAATTGCTTCACTTCTGTCTTCAACGGCACGTTGTCGATTTGAAGTTGGATTCCTTGTATGAAATGCAACCACAGGGACAACCGCGATAGTTCCATCCTGCGCAAACATGAGGCCCGATGCGTGAATGAACTAAGAGACCCACCTCAGCCACTGTCTTAACGAATTTAACCAAATCTTTCCTCCCTTAAAAATCGTACTGGTTTCGCACTGGTCTTGATCCCGTCTAGTCCTCCTTTTTAAGGTTTCTGTATCAGGTCCGGCCACATCTCGGGACTGCTGCAAGAGTAGGGAATGCCAACGGAGCTGGAGATCCCGGCACTTGCCACCGACCACCAGAGCGCAGTGGTTGCATGTCATGTTTGCGCACAGCGACAATGCCGTGAAGACGCCACCCACCAGCGCAAGCCCCGGCAGAAATCCTTCCCCTCTCGTGGCCATTTTCCTCCCCAATCCTTCAGCGATGAGAAACGGACAAATTCCTCAAGCCTCCTCCTTATACACTCAGCGACTCGAAAGCATTGGACATGCTTTTATACTCCCCATTCCCATAAATGCTTGATTGTTGATGGGGGCATTAGACAGGTTCCCATCGTCAAAGCGGATCAATTATCTAGTTGAATATGGCCATAAGCTGTTTTAAGAAGCTTGTTTGTCTGTTCTCCGGGTTCTGCAAGCACCGGAAATGGAGTACGTGGCAGGTTTTAATGCAAACTCAAGTCACTCGTGTTCATTTACATGTACACGAGTTGCCAAAGGTTTTACTGTTACTTTTCATGGTACAGAGCAAACTCATCATTCTCTGTCACTGCCCCCAAAACGAAATGGATGCTATGACTGTGAATTGCCGGCACGACTAAGTCGTCTCTTCCTGTATCTCCGAGCGACTTTTGGATGCGAGTTGCTGCAAGTCCTCTCCAGTATGGTGATAGATACCTGCAACTAGGCTTTTTTGTCATGAGTGGATAATCCAAACATTTGTTTAAGCTGTCCAAGTAGAAGCAAATTACAAACTATGGGATCCAGTAGTCTTTCCTACCTTTAGGGTAAAAAAGAGAATGTACACAGGAAACGGAGAGAATCTGAAACAAAATTAACTTAGATCGCGCATAGTAACCATTTTGTTTTTATTTTTGGAATAGAAATCCGTTTGGTAAAATAATTTACTTTTTTATTTTCGGAATAGATTTCTATTCCAAAAATAGGTTTGAAATAGAAATCAGGAAAAAAAAAAATTACTTTTCTATTTCTAGAATAGAAATTATAAATTATTTCTCTCTTTCTTACTTCTCACCTAAAGGAATTTCTTACCGTCCGCCGCCCACCGCTGACTGCCGCCACCGCCTGCCGATTGCCCGTCGGCCGCATGTCAATCGCCCGCCTGTCGCCTACATGCCGATCGCTCGCCACTCACCCGCCACCCGCCCCTTGTTGATTGCCCACCACTCGCCCACCCCCTGTCGATTGCCCGCCGCTCGCCCACCGCTCGCCCCTCGATCGCCTGCCCGCTACCCGTCGGTCGCTCGCCGCCGCCCGCCACCCGCCCGCCACCCACCGCCCGCTCACCATCTGCCGCTTGCCCACCACTCGCCGGTCACTCACCACCCGCCCCTTGGTCACTCACCCGCCGCCTATTGATCACCCATCACCCATTGGTTGCCTGCCGCCACCGTCTCCCACCAGTCACCACCGCCCCCTCTTATTACCGCCACCACTTGAGAAAGTGAAATTTTTTGTCATTATCAAAAGCATTTTTTGATTCAGAAACTCATCTAGAAATAAAAATAGAAAAATCTATTTCTCTTTCAGAAATGTTATCATTTGCACCCTTAGTTGCTATTCCTTTGCTGATAGTTTGGTAATATGCTTGATTTGCCGGTATATATAGTAGTGCTAAATCATCTGTTAAAAAAAGAGCCGAGCAAGTACCTTATGGCTCCTTGAACTTTTGGGTTGCGCATGAATCTTGCATTTAGTTCAATGACTTGTTCAAGGTCTTCTGCTTGTATTACGAAGGCTTCAACATTTGTCGCGCATGTTACTGTCCTGTTACTAAGCAACCGGCGGTTTCCAGGTGGTCTTATCTTTCGTCCATCTTCAATATCACACACATTTTGAAATGCTCTTAATGGCCAGTCATTCAATAATTAAAGACTACTTAGAAAGATTGCAATTTGTACCTTTGCTTACGGAACTCTTGAGGAACCAATCTAGAAGCTCTTCCCCGCAGATATTCCCTTCACATAAAGTCGTATATCCATCTTCTCCTCTGCTCTCAATTTTGCCGCGGACAATAAAAGTCATCTTATCAACAGGAACACCAGGTCGGAGGATCTTGCTTCCTTTGATGTATGTTTTTTGCCTCGACTTCTCGGAAATTGCATCCGTGACCTGATCCTCCATCACTGCAAAAATTTGCACCTGCAACATAATCCAACAACTATTTCTTTTTTTTTATGACTCAGGGAACCCCGCACCCCGCCGACAGCTAAGGGAGTAAACCCTGGGGGCCACATGTACTAGCCACCACACACATGCAACCACAATCCAACAACTATTAATATGTCTAGAATTGAAAGTTAGTCTAGGCTTATAATGGTAGCAAAAAATTTGATGTCTAGGATCCCAAAATTTGCTCAATCTAAGTAATTGCAAAATAGAGAACCGACTTCTAAGGGTTTAATTTGCACTAAATTCCACGCTCATTTCAACTCAAATTCAGGGCTTACTCTTTTCACAACTTTGAAGAGATGGCATCTCATATCCCTTTGAAGATCTTCAGAAAAGTTCTCGAGAAGCATTTCTTCATTGACTCCTCTAGTGGCATCCCAACGGAATCGCTCAGCTTCGCGTACTCTTCTGCATGATAGGACATTTCCAGTCAATTGAAAAGAGCCTCCATAGAGCACACATTGGATACTGATAACGCAATCGATATGTCTCTACTCAGAAGAAGAAGTACACGAGAAAGGTAGGAAGAAACGCTGTATATACCTTCTTAACTGTTCAGGTAAGCATCCGTGACCCATCCATCGCTCGATATCATGACGCCTTAATGACATTTCCAACCTCCTAAGACGATTGAGATAATACATAAAGTCAGTTGACAGTTTACATCCAAGATGTCCAACAACAAAAAGGTGCACTAATGGCTATTGGAACATTCTCAATCATTATTGGCTGAAAGAACAGACACAAAGGGAAGCCATAAAACCATCACACAAACACTACAACATAAAAATTTTCGAAGGTCGTCATTGTATCAATCAGATAAAAATTCAAATATTGCGCACAAGCATTACGGTAAAGATTAAGAATGGATTTGTCGATATAAAAAGTTTTTCGAGGTCGGAGGTCAAACCTTGCTCTAAGGACCTGGAGGAAGTTCTGCATATTTCCAATGAGAAGAGCGAAGAGCAAGAGGCCCAATCCAATAATGCCCATGGTAAACAGGATTTCCGGGACAATGTATAAAAATATTTAATATAGAGAATCAGTATTATGTGAAAGAAATGTATAAAAATATTTATTATAAAAATCAAAATTATAATCTTTTTTCTTTTTTTCTTTTTATTTTTCCTTCTACTTTAGCGGGTCGCCCTAGGCGACCGGCTAAAGTAGAAGGAGAAGTAAAAAAGAATAAAGAATTTAAAACTCGATTTAAAAAAAATAAAAATAAGTAAATTTTCGATTTAAAAAATAATAAATATTTAACTGGTTTACTCTTCCAAGCTACTGTACGGTAAATTATTTGAAGCGTAATCTATAAAAATATATATAAGTACTTGGAATCCCCAAAATAATGAATACATATATTTCGTGACCACACTTTCTCCTTGAGTAAGAGGAACACTTTCTTCATAAATTCCATATATGAAGTCACCCTTGGGATTGAAACAATTGATAGCCTTTGCATTCATTTTCCATAGTTTCCATCCTAATTCATTATTTCCAAATTCCATAATTGTGCTCCTATGTTCCACAATCAAAAATTTACACAGTTATGCTGATTTGCATGCTTTGCGAAGACATTGATGAACTCTCTAGCAAAAGGAGAAAGAAAGAGAGATTAGATGAAGAAAAGATTGCTTTATCAAAAAAATCTCATATTTAATCGCTATGTCTTGGAGCTACTTTTATCAACATTGTTACATACCTATAGCCCAAGAAGGTACCAGCATGATCTAACAAAATGGCTGGCCAATGCAAATATAAGAAGGTTGACGACAAAATTTGTCCACGCTTAATAAAAGATAAAGCCCGTAGGATACTGACCGCGCATAATGGCAGAACTCGACATAATCTCAAGATGTATTGGACAAGAATGCCTATGCGTAAAAAATTCTCTGCATAATATGATGCTGACGTACTCTCAAATTGTGGTAGAACTAACAATATTAATATCTGCAATCAGTTGAGCAAATAAGTGATGATCAAAACTCATATCAATAACAAATCAAAGGTGATGCATGAGAGAAAAAAAGTACTTACTTGTGGAAGTGGAACTGCGATAAAAAGATTTAGAATGAAGTATCCTCGTAGATAATGGAAAACCATAGTTTTTGGATCTACCAAGTCTCCAGCAGCACCAACGGCTCTAGTGGCAGGAGCTATGTAAGGCAACCTAAACTGTAAATATTTGACAAAGAAAACTATTGTCAAGGAAGGACTAAAAGGTAGCAGTAAAAGCTCCTCACATGACAACATTACACCTTTGTTTTGTTTTTCCTGACCTAACAAACCAGAGCAAATGCGGAGGAGAAAAGACGCTGGGTTCTTTCACTTGGTAAGTATTAAGTCCACAGTGGCAGTCCCTAGTGACGAGGAGTTAGGTAAGTTGCTCAAATTAATTTTCTGATTTTGCCCCTCGTTGTAACCATTCATCTTCTTCACACAAGAGCGACCGGCCAAGGTCGCGTGACCCAAGTGACCTCCACCAAAGGTCGCATGACCTCGGGCGACCCCCGCTTGGGTCTTGCAACCTCACGCCACCTTCACCTGAGTTGCATGACCTTGGGCAAGGGTCGTCGGAGTCATGCAACCTCGAGCAGCCCTCACCTGGGGTTGCATGACCAAGGTGAGGCCACTTGGGTCTTGTGCAAACCTCACGACCCAATGGTGGCTGCCTAGGTTGTGCACCCCTCCCCGAGGGTCACCCGAGATCCCGCAACATCAAGCGGCCCTTGCACGAGTCGTGCAACCCTTGCTGAAGGTTACCTGACCTCAAGCGACCTCAACCGACGATCATTGGCAATTGTAGCCCTTAGCTGGACCAAAGAAGCATTTGACTCCTCTTTTCAAAAAACAGATATATCCAAATTTTGCAAAACACAAAATGAACTCAAACCTCGTTTACAAAGGGTTTTTTCAAAACACAATTCAGATTTTTCCAAAGAGTGGCCACGAAAATGCGATCCATATTCTCTATATATATATAATGGAGCGATGCCCGTGTTCTTGTAGATGGGGGATCCAATGGTTATGGCGAATTACGGACCCACTTATTCACACATAAGAAAATAAGTTGGCGAAGAGGGGCCTACCTGAAGAAGTATATGTATGACATGTAAGAAGTCGGTCACGCTTCTGAAAATGAGGAATGCGATTGTCATGGGCCAGTTTAATACTACGCATATATCTTCCTGCATTCAAGAACGGATAAGTGAACATGACACCAAGTCATTTGAAGTGTAGTCAGCAAGAAAATATTAAGCGTGTTTAATATGCCATCTAAGGTGATATAATAAACCATTCAGGAGTTGACATGTGTCGATCGGGGTCCACTTGCTAGATCATTCAAAAACTTTTAAGGAGGGCTACCATAACGGTACAGTTACCTATACCATGTAAAGGTGATTTTCTGACCACAAATTTAAGTTTCTGAGAGTTGGGCAACCGGAATCATTTCCTCCTACTTTTCCAATTTCTAACTTTTTGTCAAAACCAAAGCAGAGAATATCATCTCGTCATTTCTTCTCTGCGATATCGCCCGTCTCTCCTCTTTCCCCTTCCAAACATGCCACGTCAAAGACTTTATTAATTTCTTCGCAAATTTAAATCCATCGACGATGAGCTAAGTAATAATCATTTTCGAAATTTAATAAATGTTTTTAATGACATTAACGATTTCTTTTGGGATAGTGATAATATTTTTTTTTTACTTGTAATTATCTATATGTGGTATTCAATTTGCTATAAAATTATTTATTTCCTTATGTTGATTTTGTTTCTTCATATTTATAAAATCTAACCTAGCGGGATTTGAGGAAATCCCAGAGTTTCCGATTTTAATTTTCTCATGGAAACCGCTTCGTGAGGAAATTAGTGGTAGACAAGCCACCGTTAGTTTCAATGCATACTGCGAGCTTCTCAGTTCCCATTTCTAAACGACCGTCTCTCTCCCCGTTAAGCTCCGCTCCCGCTACTTCCTTCCTTTTCTTTGTGCTTTTGACTTTTGAGGCCATGGACGACGCTTAGCATCACCGACCGGCCATGGACGACCGGCTCACGAGCATGCCGACGCGGTATTTTCAGACAGGCGATGGCCGCGACGAACGAAGTCTTGATGAAAATACCGCCTCGATGGCGTAGTCCCCACTTTCTCGTTTCGCAAAGGGAAAAATGCACAAGGCTCTGTCGGGTTCCTCCTTGGCCCTGGCGGCTTTCAAGCCGCATCGGCATGCTCATGAGCGGGTCGTCTCGAGGCAGAGGGTTCATATTTGAAACGGACGTGGAAAAAAATTACTTCTTATTTTTTAGAATATCTTTGTTTCTTTTTTTTAAGTCCCACCCACCACCCACCAGTCACTCACCGCCCGCCTGCCTGCCGCCCACCAGTCGCTCACCGCCCGCCACCCGCCGCCCACCAGTTGCTTGCCACTGCCCATCGCTCAATTTGGAGTCCATCACTTTTCTTCTTCCTCTAATAACATGTCCTCTCTTATAATTTGCAATCACATTGTGACTTAGAACCTAGTATAAATACAGATAGCAGAGGAATGTAGTTGCATGGATCTTGAAATTTATTAACATTCTCCCAAAAAAAATATATTGTTAATAATCCTGCCAAGTACTGAAACCATTAAAAGAAACCCAATAACTTGTTACTATACAAAGTATTTGAAATATAGGAAAGAAATATCATCTAAGTAATATTTCCAAAGGAATTGCGAATGGATCCGCGGATTCACCAATCATTAATACCATCAGCATACTCTGCTGATGTGAAAGATGCTGTGATTGTGAAGTGTCAGCACTACTAAGTTGTCTTTTCCTGTATCTTCAATCGACTTGGTTGTGAGTTGCTACAAGTTCTCTCCAGTATGGTCATAGATACCTACAACCAGGCGTTTTTGTCGCGAGTGCATAATCCAAACATTTGTTTAAACTGTCCATGTAGAAGCAAATTACAAACTATGGGACCCAGTAGTCCATCCTGCCCTTAGGGTAAAAAAGAATGTACACGGGAAATAGAGAGAATCTGAAATAGTTAACTTAGTTGCCATTCCTTTGCAGATTGTTTATTGATATGCTTGATTTGCCAGTATATATATAGTAGTGCTAAATCTTCTGTTAAGAAAGAGCAAGAACCTTATGGCTCATTGAACTTTTGGCTTACGCAGGAATCTTGCATGTAACCTGGTGACTTCTTCAAGGTCTTCTGCTCGTAGTACAAAGGCATCGACATTTGTCACGCATGTTACTGTCATATTACTCAGCAACCGATTTCCAGGTGGTCTTATCTTTTGTCCATCTTCAATATCACACATTTGAAATGCTCTTAATGGCCAGTCATTCAATAATTAAAGACTACTCAAAAGATTGCGATTTGTACCTTTGCTTATAGAAGAACTCTCGAGGCACCAAGCTAGAAGCTCTTCCCCGCAGATAGTTCCTTCACATGAACTCATAAATCCATCTTCTCCTCTGCTCTCAATTTTCCCACGGACAATAAAAGTCATATTTTCAACAAGAACACCAGGGTGCAGGATCTTGCCTCCTTTGATGTATGTTTTTTGCCTCAACTTCTCGAAAATTGCATTTGTGACGTGATTTCCATCACTACAAAAATTCACACCTGCAACACAATACGACAGCTATTCATATGTTTGGAATTGAAAGTTAGTCCAAGCTTATCATGGTAGCCACAAATTTGATGTCTAGGATCCCGGGTAGCTTAAACTATTTTGAAGTATTTCAGAGATCTACAGTTTTGCAGTTCTTTTTGCAGAGAAGATAATTGTTGGCTGCACCTGAAAGAACATACCACAATCATGTCATACTTGGAAAATTCATTTTCCGAAGGATTAGAACTTAGTTTTCCGAAGT
The DNA here is from genome assembly GCA_014182735.1 of Corymbia maculata. Lineage (NCBI taxonomy): Eukaryota > Viridiplantae > Streptophyta > Magnoliopsida > Myrtales > Myrtaceae > Corymbia > Corymbia maculata. The sequence continues at coordinate 5,898,534 of CM024689.1, read as the reverse complement.
GGAGGTCTTCTTGGTGATGTAGAGATAAGCAATAAAATTCTTAGAGATATCGTTATTTCATAGTTTTCTAATTGAGCCATCTCAACAACATGCATCTAGATGTCAATTAAAACTAAGACAAAAACTTGATAATGTTTACCAATAGATACTAATAAGCGTCATCCCACCACACGCACGTCACACGCCTGCCGCCGGCACATCTCCTGCCCGGCTGCTGTCCACCCGCCCACACAACCCCTGCCCGCTGTATGGAAAATTAATAGTTTAAATGAGAAATAAACTGAATCTATAAGAATGTACATAAGTACTTGGAATCCCTGTAACAACGAAAACGAGCACTGTTTTCAAAACTTCCATATTTAAAATCAGCTCTATGGTCCAAACAATCAATAGGTTTTGGATTTATTTTCCACATTTTCCATCCTGATTCATTTTTTCCCAAATCCCTTAATCTTGTCTCCATGTCTACAATCCAAAAACTTACATTATTATGTAGGCTTGCATGCTTCCTGAAGAAATTGATGAGCCCTCTAGTAGGAAGGAGATGAAGAGAGATTGACGAAGAAATGATTGCTTTGCCAGAAAAATCTCACATTTAGTCACTAGGTTTTGGAGTTACTCCATTAGCATTTAAATAGAAGATTGAAATGAAGAACCTATTTTTATGTGTTTAGTTCAAAATCCTAGAAAAGCAAGAAATATGTATGGTATAAGTATTAGAGAACTCAATCCGAAGGTAGGGCTTAGCTTAGTTGTTGAGTGCAAACCATCACAACATAAAATAGGTCTGAACAATTTCAACCCCAATAAGCATCTTACATAAAGGATATACTCCCCCAATCAAACAAAAAGGTGATAGAAAGTTAGCAAAAACCAACTAAACAAAGAGGCATCTAGGTGATAATGGCGCTTATGGCACTCTTTAGGGTTCTAATATACAAGAACAATTCAGGTTGAGAAAAGAAGTGATGTTACCCAATTGTAACCCAAGAAGGTACCAACATGATCTAACAACATGGCCAGCCAAAACAAATATGAGAAGGTTGATAACAAAATTTGCCCACGCCGAATAAAAAATAAAGCCTATAGAAGACCGACCTACAAGTAATGGCAAAACTCAATATAATCTTGGGATGTACTAGACAAGAACGCTTGTGTGTAAAAGATTTTGGCATGATATGATGCTGATGAACTCTCGAATTATAATAGAACTAGCAATATCAATATCTGCACTAGTTGAGCAAGTAAGTGATGATCAGAAGTCATTCGGTAACAAATCAAGGGTGATGCATTAGAGAAAAAAAGGACTTACATGTGGAAGTAGAACTGTAACAAAAAAATCTAGAAAGAAGTACATTCGTACTTTTTTGATCTACCAAATCTACCAAGAGCTCTAGTGCTAGGAGGAGCTATGTAAGGCAACCTAAACTGTAAATATTTGACAAAGAAAGCAATCATCAAAGGAAGGACTAAAGGCAGTAGTAAAAGCTCCTAATATAACATTGCACCTTTATTTTGTTTCTAGCTTACCTAATAAGCCAGAGCAAATGTGGAGGAGAAAAGACACCGAGTTCTACCACTTGGTTACTAAGTCCATAATAGCGGTCCATAGTGACAAAAGGGTTTAAGTGAGTTCCTCAAATTAAAATTATTTTTTTCCCTCCAAAATTGTCCTCATTATTTTTTTAGTTTTCTAATTTTGCCCCTCCTTATAACTGTTCATCTTCTTTACATGAGGGCAGCAGACGAAGGGTTGTCAAGTGGCTAGCAAGGATCACACAACCTAGGCAACCTCTGCTAGAGGTCACATGATCTTGGGCAAGGGTTGCTAGTCACGCGACCTCAGGCAACAGTTGCCTTGGGTCATGCAACCTAAGCAAAGGCCACTTAGGTCTCACACAACCCTCACAACCTAGCGATGGTCACACAACCTCCGGTAACGGTCGCGCAAGGTCCTACAAGCTTTGGAAAGAAATATTGATGTACAGCTTTACCCTAATTCAATATACTGCCTCAACCATGCAATTCTAAGAGGAAAAGGATAAAGAGCAAGAAATAAAACAATATGTCTCTTCCTTGAAATGATTGCTAGGCGTTGGCCATTGTCCACCCGCCACATGCATGTCACACACCCATCACCCACACATTGCCCACCCGCCATCCACTCGCCTCTCCAATTGTCAACCATATGCCTGCCCACCCATCACCCGCATGTTGCCTACCCCACCATATGGTAAATTATTTGATCCAATGAGAAATAACCAAATCTATAAGAATGTACATTAGTACCTAGAATCCCTAGAACAACAAAAACACATGTCTCGTGACCACAAATTCTCCTCGAGAACACTGTTTCCATAAATTCCATATTTAAAATCACCCCTAAGATTGAAATAATCAATAGCTTTTGGATTTGTTTAATCTAAGTAATTGCAAAAAAGTGAAAGGATCTCTAAGGGTTTAACTTGCACTAAATTCCACGCTCATTGCAACTCAAATTCGAGGCTTACTCTTTTCACAACTTTGAAGAGATGACGTCTTATGTTCCTATGAAGATCTTCAGAAAAGTTCTCAAGAAGCATTTCTTCATTGACTCCTCTGGTGGCAGCCCAATGGCATTGCTCAGCTTAGCATACTCTTCGACACAATAGGACGTTTCCAATCAATTGAAAAAGAGCCTCCATAGAGCAGACATTGGATATGAGCTATATATCTAAATGCTTATCCACAATTAGGGGAAAATATCTAGGTACTCAAAACTACATCATATAACACTAGCACATAACTAGCTAAAGCAATAGCAAAAAGTATGTCCGGAAATAGTTTCGGAATGTAAATTACAGAGAGACGTAGAAACCACTAATGATAAGCATTAGATTATAGAAAGAAAAAAAACGCAGACAGAGAACAATGATATGATGCTGACGAACTCTTGACTTGCGGTAGAACCAGCAATATCAATATCTACAACTAGTTGAGCAAGTAAGTAAAGATCATAAGTCATATAGTAACAAATCAAGGGAGATGTATTAGAGAAAAAAAAGGACTTATTTGTGAAAGTAGAATTGCAATAAAAAGATCACGAAATTCATACTACGTAAATTATAAGATAGATAGCAATACGTAAATTATATAAAATTATCAATTGCGTCCCCAGCTTTCCTCTATATTATTTTTCCGCTTTTTGTTGTGGGTTTACTCATGTTTCTGTTTTTTTTTTTTTACCGCCGGGGGGGCAGGGGCATTTGGTGTATTATTTGATTTAAATAGGAGGCTAGGGTTAGAGTATGTGGATCCGCAGCTAATCCACTTCCCGGCGAGAGTGATGGAAGGAACCGAAGAGTATGATTTCAAGGGCAAAATGTTGTCATTTGATTTGGACCAGCGGAATTAGCAAACATAATTTTATTGGCTGACTTGTCTGCAAAAACAGACTACTAGCAGTAGAGATCATCGATCAATGGATGACTTCAGTTGATATCCAATGTAACTTCTGCAAGATCAGTATAGAAGACATAACACATTCATTCTTCTAATGTGAGTGGACAAGCGGCTTTGGCGTAGTATCCTTGCACAACATGGGATTATGCATCATCTAGGAGGATGGAACGAGGAACTTCAATAGATGATTAGGCCAACAAAAGCAAAGACTTGGCAGCAATACTCCTCAAGGTATTCTTTCTAGCAACCATATATGGCATTTGGATGTAGTGCAGCCGTAGGCGATTTCAAAACAAATCAACCGATATTTATATTATCTTGGCTAACATTCGTAAAAAAGTAAAAGGTAGAGCTTCGCTTTACTAAAAAATTAAAGCTTCCTAGATAAATGTTGTTTTGGCTACTATGTGAAGGCTTCCATCTCCATCTTTTCGAAATTATTAGCTCTATTTGTAATGTTGGAGCATGCCCTTGAGCTGCTCTTCTTCATTTGCTTTATAATACTTAGATTTTACACACACAAAAAGAAAAATTATCAAAAAAATTGTAAACCTATTGTAATTATACCAATTAAGTCATAACTTATTTTTTTTGTCAATTGAGTCCTAAATTTTTTGCAATTGTGCTAATTCAATCTATGCAGCCAAATTTGGTTAGCCAACGGACATAAACATTAGCGGATAATTTTTTAATAATATTTTATTTTATTTGAATTTTTTATTTTTCTTTGTCTTGTTTTTTTCCTCCTTCTTCCTTTTTCCGACAACTAACTAAAGGAAAGAGCCGATTACCAAACTGAGGTGGCCGGCTAGTGGCAAGGTCACCTCACCCAATGACAACGCAAGGTCAAGTTTGCCGATCCACTAGAGGATGAGCTCCCTCATACCCATCAACAGCAAGGCGAGCTCGCCACTAGTCAACCACCTCAATCTAGCGATTGGCCCTCCCCTCTAGTTGGTCGCTGCAAAAAGGAAGAAGGAGGAAAAAAAAAGAAAAAGAAAACAAAGGAAAATTAAAAACATGAAGAGTTTAAAGTGGGTTAAATATGTGGGTATGAGTTTTCTAGAATATTAATGTGCTTTAGTAATATGGGTATAATACAAGTTGCATTGGATATGGGTAATTAAATTTACATTGCATGAAAACGGTCAAAATTGGTTAAATAGAATAATATGAGGAGAATGTGATTCCTTTATATGTTTGAGCAGCTCCAATTGCAATCATACATTTTATTTTTATCCAACGATGGATATTTAATCTCTTTATCTTCTAATCACCTTATTAATTTCTAGTTACAATCATACATATGTCTTAATTTAATGGTGGAAATTCAATCTCTTTATCTACCAACCACTCCATTAATCACGAGAATTCTTTAGAGGACAAATATACGGTTCACATACTGCCCTTCGAACAACCTAATATAAAAGAGTGCAATTCCCATTACTCCCTTCTCATTTGTTTTCCTTTTTCCCTCTCTTTTTTTTCTAATTACCACGTAAGATGCCACATAAGCCGATAGGTCAACATGTACCAGCAATCGAGGTCACGGAAATATATTTTTTTTCATAATTTTATAGAAGAATCAACTTGAAAAAAAAAACATAGACTTTAAGATCCAATAGCACAAAATTTTATGAACAGGATTGAACGATTTGCCAAAGTTAAAAGACCCGCTATGGTTTCATTCCGCAATACCTATGAATATGGAAAGGAATATACCAAATAAAAGCAACGAGGAATTACCTTAGACTATGTTGAAGAAAAATCGTTCTAGTGACATTGACTATAAAAAGGTGAAAACCCAAGATAGATGCCCCTGTCCAGGCGTGCTTTCAAGTCCTCGGGGAACCAAAATGTTGTGATAAGTTATCACTGATAACTAAATAAATCATTTTGTTTGAAAAATAATAATAACATAATTTACGAATATAACTTGATTCAATCGGTACTTTCACTTTCCCAATCAACGATAAATATCATTATTTATTATTGTGAACATAATTCATATATTAAGATGAACATATGATAGATTATAAAAAGTATGCAGATTCAGATTAAATTTTTGTTTTGGTTAGACTCACATTTCAATATATTTATACTTATACATTGTAACTGCCATCGCTTTTCACCTAATTTAAAGCAAATAAAATTTTGTGCTGATATATCATAAATTTAATTTTTTTGAACAGTAAACCATGGTAGCGTTAGAAATATATATAAAATTCACTTGCATTATTTGGATAATTAATTTTGGCCCCTCGCGTTTCGTCGTAAACGAAATGCTGTCGTCGTCCGCCTGCAGCATCAAGTCCAGCTCCCTCAACCTCGCTCCTCCTCCCACCGTTCACCGGAATTTCCACAAACGCCTCCTCTGCGACTTCCGACGCCATTGGAGTACTCTCGCTCGCGCTCGGACGATCGTCGATTCAAGCACGGCGCCGAGGGTGATGGAGTCCGGAGGAAGCAGCGACGGCGCCATCGACGGCGCGATCGCCGGCTTCAATTTCCTCGAGAGGAAGCCCTACTCGCCTCCTCCCTGGGCTTCTCACCTCAGCCCGATACCTTCCCACGTCTTCTCTCTCGGACATGTATGTGGGTTCTCTGTTTTCTACGAGACAGCGTGATCGTTTGTGTGTTTTTGCTGAGTTCCGGTGATTTTCGATTGCGTTTCGCTTTTGGTTTTGCTGCTGATTCGCCATGTACGCGATGTCGTGATTTCGTCTTGTTTTGAAGAGTTTATATTAGCTCTTGTACTCAATGCTGGCTATGTATGCTGTTGCTCTGCTTTTAGTTCGCGTGTTGTGTGTGTGTGTGTGAGAGACAGATACGGAGACGTGATAATGGTGATAATTTGACAGTGAGGTCGTCTTGCGTTTTTCTCTTGACAGTTACCTTCTCCGATTCACAGATGGAATCTTCCGAATTTACCAAAAGGCACTGAGGTTTGGTTAAAGGTGATTCCTATGTCCTTCTACTTCCTCCAAGTTTGATCTTCATGAATCACAAGGTTTGCCACTTATCTGGTCAAAATGGGTTTCGCAGCGCACAATATGCAATGTGATGAACATGTGTGCAAACATTTATTCCCTGTATTGAACACTTTATGATTGCCATGTGAAGTATTTTTGTTTGGCATTGTATTGTGGTTGACATCATATTGCTCAAGCTTTGTCTTGGATAAGGGGTATGTGCATATCATTATCTGTTTGATGGAATACATGTGAAACTCAGACAATGCAAGTTTCTTTGGCTGCAGTTATACGGTTTCTCTTTGGTTGATGTTTCATGGTTTTGTCATTGTTCCTCTTTCTTTTCCCTTTGTTTATATTTTGAAGGTTTTCATGGTACATAATCTGGAGCTAGACATCTTATCCAACACTGTTGCATATGAACATTTGTCTGTTTTTTCATCTATAGGCCATTTGAGGTTTGGCTTCTGTGCTCTTTTTCTTCTTGATTTTTAACGCTGAGAGAAAACTTGCAATTTCCAGCGGGATGACCTTTCAGGCATGCAATTGAGTGGCAACAAAGTCCGCAAATTGGAATTCCTGCTTGCGGATGCTGTGGCCCAAGGTGCTGATTGTATAATAACAATTGGGGGTATCCAAAGCAACCATTGTCGAGCAACTGCTGTTGCTGCAAAGTATTTGAATCTCGATTGTCATGTTATCCTACGTACCTCCAAGGTCAGGTTTCCTTTTCTACGCCAAACATTAGCCAGAGGAAACGTTGCTACAACAATTGTATTCCTGCAGGTTCTTGCAGACAACTCAACAATTTTGTTCTTGCAGGCTCTTGTAGACAAAGATCCTGGACTTACTGGTAATCTCCTGGTTGAGAGATTGGTGGGAGCTCATGTGCAACTTATATCAAAAGAGGAATATGCCAAACTAGGGAGTGTGGTTTGTACCTGCTTCTAATCGTCTTCTGCTTGTAATATCTCCTCTTCTTCCAAGATAAGATTTAATTGGTTGACTGGAAAGTGGCACATTTGAGCATCTCTTGGATATTGCCTCCCAAAGAAAATACTGCTTGGATAACATGCTGATTGGCTTTTCTTATTTATGTTTGTGGAGGGCATTTTTATAATGTTTTGACGTTCAAATGAAACTATTACAATCTTATGCTAAACAAGTTAATAAAACTTGATAGAGTGAACTATGATCTCCCATGTTCGGAAAAGGTTTTTGCGTTTGCCTCACTGAATTTGATTTCAGACTCTGACTGAACTCCTAAAAGAAAAGTTGCTCAAGGAAGGAAGAAAGCCATATGTCATTCCTGTCGGCGGATCAAATTCACTGGGGACATGGTGAGCATAATCATTAGTGGCTGTATGTTTCTTCTTCATTCTATGTGCATCTTGTGCTTTAAATGGATATATTGACCATCTCAATTATCAGTCAGAGTCAATTTTTAGTTTCAGTTGACTGGTTCCTTCCAGCATTTTCTTCAGTCAGTTTTGCTTACTTCTCAGATTTACTTGTTTGTCAGTTTCTCTTGTTTGAGATGACCGAGATTTTCTTCAACCCTCATATTTGAAATATGGTGCTTAGTCAATACCATCGCAGTGCTTATCTTTCCATCTCATTGCAAAAAGTTCAATTGATCAATGAGATGTTGCATAATGTTGTGCCTAATAACTAGAGGGGTGCCTAGTAAGTAGAGAGGTTCTAGAATTGATGAGATGTTGCATAGTTGCTAGTAAGTTGCACATTCAAGGTATTATTGCAAAAAGTTTTAACTGATCATACTCTGTTTTATTTTTAACTTTTTGGCAATTTTGTATACCCATGCTACCGAGATCTGTTCAATTTAGCTTATCTTTTGCTACATCATCAAACTGTGTTAGCCGAGTGACTCTAAAATTTGGAAAATGTTCTATTACACTGGGTTATAGAAATGGGAGAGTTTTAAGGATTCTTACTAGTTGATCTTCAACATTGCAATATGGTCTGCAAAATGTAGTCTCTAGGCTGCAATTGAGTTTGCTGCTGACTTGATTCGTTCTTGCCTAATATATTCAAGAGTTGGTTGAGTGGTTCAGCATTTTTTCTTGATGCGGTAGATGTAAGTTTGAATCGTACCATCTCCTACTTTGAGTAATTTTAGTGGCTACATCCCCTATCTTGAGGGTCGAGCCTTTCTCAATGTACATGGGCAGGGTGGTCTGTGCCATCCTTGAGTGGAGCCTTTCTGGCAGCCGTATGGTTTTCTAAATGGATAATCTGACTTCTTACACCTCTTCTTTTAATTATATGTGATGTTAAATGTTTTCTTTATAAGTGCAGACAATTTAATTTTTGAACTCCTCTGATTTAGGGGTTGTTATAGCTTTATTGATAGTTCCCATTCGTTGCTTTGATGTGTTTCCTTAGCTTATCTTTCACTGTTGTCTAATTAATGATTTTGAGCTCTTAGCTGTGTTGATTTAACTTTTAGAACTATGGCGTCCTTCTCAATTCTATGGTATCTGCTCTTCATGAAAGAATTCTGACTCTTTAGGGGATATATCGAAGCTGTAAGGGAAATTGAGCAGCAGGTTCATAATGCGGGTGCAAGAGTAAAATTTGATGATATTGTCGTCGCATGTGGCAGGTTCTTCTCCATTTCCTCCATTTTGTTAGTGCTAGCACGGTTTTTCAATTAGCTGGCTTCATTTTTTCCTGCAGTTATTGAATCAGACCTAGATTGATGTTTTATTTTCTATTTCCAGCGGAGGCACAATTGCTGGTCTTTCATTGGGTTCTTGGCTGAGCGCAATGAAGACGAAAGTACGTGCAACCTGCATTTATTGCCATGTTTAACACATTAAGCAAATTTATGGAAGCATCGAATTTTTTTCAACAGGTCCATGCATTTTCCGTCTGCGATGACCCTGATTACTTCTATGACTTTGTCCAAGTCCTACTTGATGGACTTCAAGCAGGTGTTCTCTCACGTGATATTGTTGACATTCACAATGTGAGTTTTTCATTATCCTTGGATTTTGACACCTACTACTGCACCCTATGGTCATAATTATAAACACATGCATCGTCATAAGCATATAATTGATGCTCACAAAGTGTGATCTTTCTTGTTGCATTTTCTGCCTGGCAATGGCACAAAAGATGCCCGTTCTTCAATTTTCTCAGGAATTTTATTCAGGTTGCATCTTCTTAAGTAGATCTCGCTAAGATTCCTGTTCAGTTGTTAATCATGGTTTTCAGTAGGCACTGGAGACTTTTCACTCATTCTTGTGCTATAAAATCTGCTCATTAGATGCTTGGTCAAATTTTAATAAAACATTATATCATCTCTTCCGTTAGAGATGTTCTCCCCCAGAACTTTTGCACAGGGGATCCTGATATCATCAGATATGTGGGTACACTCGTTAGTCAATTAAGGCACAAAAGTCAAAATTTCTGTTGATGAAGCTTGAAAAATCTTTAAATTATTGTTTCTATGCAGGCCAAAGGTTTGGGGTATGCAATGAGCACTGCAGAGGAACTCAAGTTTGTTAAGGAAGTTGCTACAACCACTGGAGTTGTTCTTGACCCAGTTTACAGGTAGACAAAATCACTGGCCTTTTGTTATTTTTGTTACTCTTATATATCTTTGTAAGTTTGTGAGATGGCATGTACTTTCTCCTTTTTTTCTCGCTTGTTACTTTAAAGCATTGTGAGATGTGCATATACATTCTCCTTTTTTGTTCTTGCTTTTTCCTTTTAAAGCATAACTGTTTGACCAATCATGGTTTTTGAGGTTGAAGCCTATCGACATTCTTTCACTTCAGATGTCCACATCTTTTCTGCGTGCTGAAACTTCATTATATCTTTTTTATTATGAGACGTATGGTACAACTTAGGTTTATTGCCATGGTTGAGTTTGAATTCTCATGACCTCTGACAAATATATGTAAATTAGTTGTTCACGAGGAATCAACTCAAAGACTCAGAAATATCCAAAATAAAATTGTCGAGATGTGAGGAAAACAGGAAGCCAGACAGTAGATAAACACCATGCATGAGTAATTTCAGATTATTTTAGCTACAGCCACAATTCGTCCTTGAGGATAATTGTCATCTTGATGGTACCTGTGCAAACTTGAATTAACTTCCGTTTTCTAGCTGGTCGTTTGAGAGCTGTAGTAAGATAATCGGCGGCCATTGTGAAGAAGTATAAAACAAAAAGTTCATGAATTCAATGTAGGTGCTAATGTTAGTCCTCGGTGGAAATATCTGTCGTCAGTCTCACTTGACGAATAGGAAGATTACTGGGACCTGACTAATGTTTGATCTGGTTGCTGAAATAGCGGGAAAGCTGCTTATGGAATGCTGAGAGACATGGCCGAGAACCCAACAGAGTGGGAAGGAAGGAGAGTCCTCTTCGTGCATACAGGTGGACTCCTCGGGCTGTACGACAAGGTCGATCAGATGGCTTCAACTGTAGGCAACTGGCAGCGGATGGACGTTGATGAGTCGGTCCCGCGGAAGGAGGGAACTGGCAAGATGTTCTAAATGGAGTGGAATGGAAAAGGGAGCTTCTGCAGATAATCATGGTGATTGGTGGGCAATTGTTCTCTCTTTTCAATTGAAACTTCCGGTCAACACATTATTAATACTAATGTATAGTTTCTTCTATGCTTAAGTTTGCATTTGCAGCGTGTAGCTACCAATAAGAAAGAGAAAGTTTTTTCTCTTTATCGTTCTCTTTTGGTTGCTCCTCTATGTTTCACTAGTCCCACCAGTTGGAAAGTGGTAATGAGAAGGAGAATGCATTCTCGGACGGGCGGGCTGGCCTTGCTACAGTAGGTGGGCGGTATAGGAGAATGCCTATCTGGGCTTTTTCATAGTACTTTAGAATTGATCTGTTGTCGAACATGAACTTTTAATTTTCAAATATCGTGCGTGGCGATATTTTGTGTGGAAGCTATGATGAAAGCAGAGTTTTGATCATGGATGTGATACGACCTCTGAGGAAGGAACGACAATTGTTAATGTCTTTTTTATTGGGGGAAATTTTCAGAAAATCTACAAACTAACACGGTGCTGGCATAGCACTTTTATTAGATCATCCACTCCGTTCACAAAACCTATTTTTGGTTTTCAATCCGATAGGTTTCTCATTATACATTCCTTATGAACCTTGTTCTTCGGTCTGCATAGCTTTTCGGACGACTCCGAGCTGTTTTAAAACTTTCTTTTACTCAAATGACATTAATGGTCACTTGAACCAATTCCCTGAGCTTGTCATCCTCATATTCTTGCTTTTGAGATTTCACTTTTAAGTGGTATCTGCGTTATTTCAAAATCCTAATCTACTGTCGATTATTTATACGAAAATGCAAAATTACAGAATTCTGAGGATGGTATTTAATATATAGCCATCGAAGTTGGAGATGATTTTCATGATTTTTATATTTTGTTAACATTAACACCATATTGATATCACCCACTTGGGTGGCTCTGCTGGTTCGCGTTCTCTTCCTCTCGCAAAAGGTCGAGAGTTCGAATCCCAGCTTCGTCATAGAGTGATTTAACTGGTTTCACGTGTGTGGTGGCTAGCACGACGTATGGCCCTGGGTTTCCCTACCGCTTGTCGGCGGGATGTGGAGTTCCCTGGATCATCAAAAAAAAAAAAAAACACCAGATAGATTAATTTCCACAATTTGTGAAATAACCTGTTGGAGGGGAATTTCTACTCCAATAGGGTCCCTAAGATTATATCCATATCAACCTTTATTATTTTTATAATTTTCATTTAAGAATTTCCCCCAATTAATAGAGTTTTCACCCTTTTCTATGCTTAGAGGTGAAATGCATCGCCCCCGTCGATGAGTGAAACGATAGTGATTCGACACGCGGCTCCACATGGGGTCCATTAGGATTACTCCCCTTTGGCTAATGCGACACGTGTCGATAGCCGCCAGTCAACTCCCAACTACTAGAAAAGTTGACCGTTAATACCAACATTGAGAGAATATATACATAATTTCTAAATTTTGTTTTGATTAAGAGCGTGAAAATTTTCAAACTAATAATTTAAATTAATTTTTTATCACCAAAAATCTTAAATTAGTAATTCAAACTAATAATTTAAATTAATTTTTTATTCACCAAAAATCTTAAATTAGTACATTTGTGAGAAATTAACTCTTCATTAAATTTTACTATCAAATTGAATAATCTATCAATTTGGGGATTTATTCTTCATTATTAACAGAACTAAATCCGTCGCATATATATAGGTTTAAAATTTTTTGTGCTCAAAAAATTAACTTGAGGTAAATTTATCATAAATGTATAATTTAGAGTTTTTCATGATATTAACTTTTTTTAAAGTGAGTTCCAAACTTTTCATTGTACCATTTCTTCGGCATTACTTTTAACTTGAAAATTGAATGCATGAGATTTTAAAAAGCATACACATATCCTAATGAGATCTTTAGGATGTCTTTTGTGCCAACTAACACCGCCATTTTTTTCAAATTATACTTTTCTTTCAATTTTTTAATTAAATCTTAGTATTTTTCAACTTTTTAAAATAGGTCATTTTAGATCATGTCGACGTACACAATGCCGACCAATGCAAAGCACATGGCCATCCTCCGCGTCGTGATCCAAGAGGACTTCAGCGAGAGCCTCGCAAGCAACATCGAGAAGGTCGCAGGAAAGCTAGACGCGAGCCGAGCCATGTAGTAGGATTGTGGTCATTTCATGTGCTTGTGGCAATGTTTGTGCTTGCTTATCGTAGAAGCATCACGTATATATTTTAGTACAATAATGTGCGATTAATTACTAGTGTAATCGCCATATCCTGAGTACATTATCATATTCATATTGCAAGAGAGTGAGAAAATTGCACTTTATTAAAATAAAATTTAAATCATTAGATGAATACATGATTTATTATTTAAATATTTTAGGATGTTTATTTCGTAGAAAATGAATAATTTTGGAAACATTCTCAAAAAAATTATTATTTGTATTTCCTAAAATAATTAATCAATAAAAGATATTGCTATTCGTCGATGACTATTTACATAGAAAAGGAAAATATATATTTTTCTTTTCATTTATTTTTGTAAGCTGAAAACGATAAACAGAGCCTTAAAATAACTTTCATTTTTCAGTCGGTCGTTTAAGAGCCGCAGTAAGACAATTGGCAGCCATCTTGAAAAAGAATAATCCTAAAAAGGTTCATGGACCTGATTTAGGTGTTAGCACCAGTTCTTGGTAGAAATATTTGTGTTCCATCTCGCTTAAGGAAAAGGAAAGATTACTGGGACCTGAGTAAAACTCCTGTTCTGGTCGCCGGTATAGCGTGAAAGCCGCTTTCGGAATGATGAGGGACATGGCCGGAACCCCGACGAAGCCGGGAGGAAGAAGAGTCCTCTTCATGCAGGCGGGGAGGCTCGTCGGCCGTTCGACAAGGTCGATCGGATGGCTCCCACCGGAGGTGACTGGCAGTGAACCGATGTTGATGAATCGGTCCTGGGTAAATGTGGGAACTGGAAAGACATTCTAAATGGAGTGGAATCAAATAAAGGGAGCTTCTGCAGATATCGATTCATCTTCTCTTTTCCAATGACACTTCAAGTTGATGTGTACCAAGATTTAGATTCTCTCGCCCTAGTGGAACGACAACGAGAATATATTCCCCATTAAGATGTCGCGAGATGCAGAATGACTTTTGAATTTTGAATTTGCCGTATTGTGATATTTTGTATTAAAATTACAACGAGTACAAGTGTTGATTACGACGATATCCGACTCTTGATTGATCCTATCAGATAGGATCGAGGTCTTTCGGGTTTGAGCGACTGTCTTTTCTTTTTTCCTCCTCGAGGTGGGGCACATGCTGTCTATGTATTATGTGACGTGATGGAATACGGTGATCCATTCCCTACGAAAGTTTGGTCGAATCAATGTTTCTTTTCCCCTAATCCGGTCCTGTAATAATTGAGATGATGGCAAAGTTTCTGTGAGATTTACTCCTTACAAATTGACATATTCCGATGGGGCTTGACATCCCATAATGGGGACAAGATGCTAAGACAGACAAAGCAGCAGCATCACCCACACAAAAGGGCAATTTATTATTTTTATTTTTATTTTTTTGAGGAAATTTCAGAAAAATATATCCTCACTTTTGGACACGCGCGAAGCACCATCTCCAGCTTTCGAGCACCAACGAAATTCCCTGTTGTTGTTCGTGACAAATATTCTCGAACGTAAGATACTCGTTCATCTACGTCCGGACCCGCTGCGAATATGGGCGAGCACCGGCATCCAAACTTTCGACAAATACAAATACATGATCGCCCACATTGGATTTTAAAGTTCTTCTTATTCATCGGTCTGCAATGTCCTTTGACGACGTTTGGGCAGTTTCGAGTTTTCTTGAATTACTCGAACCACATTTAAAATGGTCATCTGAACCACTGTCATTCTCCATCCTCAGTTTTGAGACTCTAGTGGGCATCCACAATAGGTGCTTCTGAACATGCCGAGCTCCATATGTTCTTGTACAAGGGGGGATTGATTCCATAGAAGATGAATCATAACATTACATGTAGGTTGTGTTTGGTTTGGCATTTTCAAGAGGCTTACGAGTTGGTTCAATTTTGGACATGGCTTTCAACTGAAAGCTAGCTTTACTAGCTTTGGGCTTGCAACATTTGGCCGAATGTTAAAATTAATTTTTTCCTTCAAAAACTATCCTCACTAATTTTTCATATTTCTGATTTTTCCTTTGTTTTTTTAAGGGTTTTGTTCAATTTTTTTTTAAAATATACATACATACATACATATATTATGCCCGTCAAAGCCCATTGCAATTTTTTTTTACCAAACGTACATTCAACTCAAAGTTCATTTATAAAAAAATTTACTAAATACAATTGCATTTTTCCAAGTAGCTTTGAACTTTTAGCATGGGCAAAATTAAACCAAACGCACTCATAATGGAAACTTTTCAAATAATAGCCTACAATGGAACCATTTTTTATTTATTTAAAAGATGACCTAAAATGGACTTTTATTCAAATAATGGTATAAAGTGATCAACTTAATCTCAAATAAAGAGCTCAACTTAGAGGCCAACCAAATCTTATTTACAATTAGTGTGTATTTGTATCCTTTTTTTTTATCGATAAAGTGTATTTTCTCTTAAGAACTTTTTTTTTTTTTTTGATTTTTCCTATTGTTTTTTCTTTTCATTCTTCCTTCGTATTGCTCGCGCCTCCTCCCTTGGGCAATAGCATTAGCCTGGTCACCGGCGAGCTCGCGCTGGTGCGGAATGATTCGAAAAAGAAGAAAATGGTAGGAAATCCGAGGAGTTCCGCAAAACTACAAAACTTACATGTTCAAATTTTCAAATATGATTCATTCACTTTCTTAAGAGATTTTCAATTTTCAAATTCCCTGGGAGAGAGATGGTGCAGCGTTTAGCAAACATTGTAAAATAGGTTTCGGCTAAATGCTACTTTTTGGGAATACTAAAAACATAATGCTACTCTACTAAAGCTAAGATTAAAATATTTTTTTTTGAAATTAGTCTCATCAATTCTTTAGTTTTTCGATTTTTCCCCTCCCCGTGACTATTCATCTTTTTCGAGAGATTAGACCCTGTTGGCTAGTGAGCTAACCGGTGAGGATTGCACGACCTCCACCTAAGCATCGCAACCTCAAGTGACCTTCGTCCAAGGTTGCCCTCACCCGTGTTGGGCACCGCTTGGGTCAAACGACCCTCGCCATAAGTCACCTGAGATTAGGCAACCTCAATCAATAGCCATCGAAGCCAAATTTAGTTCACCGACAATCATAGCCCATTGTCAAACAATTTTTTTAAACTCAAAGTCCATTTGTAAGGATAATTTACAAAAAGAATATTATTTGTATTTTTTTAAAGGGTTTTGGATTTCGACATTGACATAATACCCACAATACATTTATAAAGTTAAACTAAACTCATTTTATATGTGGAGTTTTATGCAAATATCGAAGATTATATTTATAAAATTGAAAAATTAAAGACTAAATTAATATTCACGGTAAATTTACGAGTGAGTGAATAGTACCCCCTTGTCGACCAGCGATGATGAGTGAACTGAACTGAACTGATGGTGATTCGACTCGACACCACTTGTCGGATAACGGAATTATTTCCGGACACGCGGCTTCGGACGGGTAGGCCCAGTGGGATTAGCCAACTGTCCGGTCATGCGACACGTGAAGGTATCCGCCGGTCAACGGTCAACTCTAAGGAGGATATGTGGATTTCCAATTTCCTTCTTTCATCGGTTACGATTTCTTAAGAGTATTGAACGCATCAAAACTTTTTATTTTTTATTTTTTGTTTAACCATAACCGCATGCAAACTTGAAATGTATGCAAATTTCCTAATCCTTGAAACTAACCTTCTTCATTTTAACTGAACTTTAAATAAGCTGAAAAATCTTCAAGATGTCCCCCCCCTCCTCCTAATGTTCTCCTTTTTTAAGAATAAGTTTATAAAAACTTTTAAAATTTATCAAAAAAATACAGTTGAATTCTAAAACTTTTAAAAAGTGCAATTAAATCATAAAAATTATCATAAAATGCAATTGAGTCTTAAAAATTTCAAAAATTATAATCAAATCATAAGGCTTGTTAAGAAGGTAAAATCAAAATTTTAAACTTTCAAAAAGTATTATCAATGAAATGATTTAATTTGATCAAATTGACAAGTTTTATAACTTAATTGCACTTTTTAAAATATTTAGGACATGATCGTACTTATGTTGTATGACTTAATTACACTTTTTAAAAGTTTTATAACTAAATTGCCATTTGTTGGCAAGTTTTAGAATTCTCAGCACATTTTTTTATTTTAAATTAGGTATTTTGTCCAAGTACTTTTTTAAAAAAATAAATCCTCTACGTAAAATTCGACTAAATTCAATCAAGGCACGAGGGGCATCGGAGTAAGACCTAGATTAAATGCTGCTGCTTAGGTTGGCATCCATCATGTGCCTGAGTGGTGAATGGATTTAGAAATCATTTGGTTCAGCTTTTCTAAAAGGCTTTCAACCCTCAAAGCCCTTTGGGAAAATGCAATGGTATTTGGTTCAACATTTTGGAGAGATGCAATTGTATCTGCAAGACTCTTCAAAGTCCCTAGTTGAATGTAGGGTATGAGATGCATTGGGAAGTTGCATTTTCGGAATGCAACTTGTACTGTTCATCTTCCCTGTATAGCCAACGAAGCCGATGACCACTGATGATTGCCAGCCAAGTAGGGCAATCGCCAGCCAAAGGGGATGACCATCGCCCTTTGCCAGACCTCAGGTGGTCGCATACCTGGGTTTGCGTGACCCAAGCGATCGTCCGTCAAGGTCGCACAAACTCAGGCAACAGAGGCGTCTGCTTGGGTCACATGACCTTAAGCAAGGCCTTTCAGCGGCCAGATCTGGGCGTCGAAAAGTGAATTTGAAAAAAAAAATTGTAAAAATCTCTTAACAAAATATGGTATTTACCAAACGGCATTTCAGTCATAAAGGATACTGAGATCTAAATCCAGAGTTTGAGTTGCAAACTTGTGACAAGTATGCTATCCCACACACACCCATCTTGGCCTTCAATAGGGACTGCCTGTTAGTCACCAAGTTCCTTCTCAAACAAATGACTTAAATCCTAGTAAACTCTAAAATATCGGAAATTCTGATGCACAGGATCCCCCAAGGGCAAGTGCAGAGCATACTCCAGGATTTTTCTCAATCACAGTGTTTGTTCAGAACCATCGTTCTGGACTAGAAGAGGATGGGAGTGTTTAGAAGACCATGTTGGAAGTAGAGTACACAACACACTTCTTATTTCACTCGATGGATCTTACAATGGGGACTCCTTGCTCTTATATAGGCAAAGGAGGAGACAAACGACAAGGGATAGCTGACTAGCCATGTTCAAAAAGCATACTAGCCACTAATGGGCTACAAACATAGGGAGTTCTAGAGAAATCCCGTGACAGGCTATGAACAGTAATTTTTCGCCTGTTGCTACAGTAAAAACAGACTGGGTGAACAGTGAACAGTATGCTACAGTACCGGTGTACAATGTTTTCAGGATGGTTTTTATTTGTCTCTTCCGTCTCTAGCATTGTAGTCATAGTCCGAATCATCAGAGCTATGATGAGCTATCTGTTCCTGGAAGAGAGCCTCTTCGTCGATATCTGATGGACTGGAGCTTCCGTCTTTTTCTCTTTTGAAGGCACGGATGAGATTCTCAATTTCTTCTGCCGACAGTCCTGGTGGACGGGAGGAGCTAGCACCGAAAGTATTGGAGAAAGAGCCGGGAAAAGGGGCGTAATTTGGAGTGTCTCCCCAAGGGTCTTGTGAGAGTGGCCCCCGCCATGGATCATAGGGGGTGGAGGAGTCTGGATTATTCTGGCGAAAGATTTGAAGAGCCTCTTGGATCTGGTTTCTGGTGGTATCCCAAGCTTCAAGGTGGTCCCAAGAGGCAAGGACCTGTGCAGATAGCCATGCTTCTGGTGGGATGGTACGATTCTCTTGGCATAGGATCCTCTGGAGTTCACGAGATGCTAGTCTGCTTGTCGTGATTGAGTATGAAAGTGTCTGGTGAATTCGAGCAAATTCTTGAAAAACTTGGGGCCTGTAACTTGATATTCCTGCAATAGAAGGTTTGTCAGAAATCCATCCACATGGATGGGAAAATGTCCATGGTCGGTGGAATAGGACTACGGTGTGTCGTTCCGTTCGGCCTTCCTTGGCGATTTTGGACTTTGAATAGTTCTCTCCAATATTGGAGTGGTTTATACCACGCAAAAATCTCCAAGAGATGTTTCGATTATGAGGTTGAGCTTGGCCATCCTTGTGAATTACCCGCAAAATTTTATCGTGGGAAAATTCAATGGCTATAGTGTACAAGTTGAACATGTACCACAAGAACCATTTCATTTCTTCCTCGAAATTCTTCATCGAGACCATTTGAGAGGGTGAATGAATGGATATTGAGGATGAAGTCCGTCCGGTCTAAGCATCGACCACCATGTTCACGGAAAATGCGGATGTGATATTCCCACATTAATTCTGGAAGTCTTGCTTTCAGATTATTGTGGTGGATTGCTTCAGGAACATCAGGAGGGTATTTTAGACTGGGCCATCCTCCTGGAATTTTGTCTGTTTGGTATGTGTCCTGAAAGGGCTCTTTTTTGACATACATGTTGATGGTTTGCATTGGTTCCTTTGGACGGGACAGGAAATCAGCAAGACAGGAGTATTTAGAAAACCATTCAGCCCATCTGAGCAGTTGTGGATGGGGAACTTGCTTTTGTTTGAACTTAAGCATCTGAGGGAATGAGGACATATCCATTTCAACAAGAAAATGGTGTCCGATGAGATGAAATTCAAACTTTTTAATGCCATACTTTACTGCAAGTATTTCCTTAAAAGTGGAATGATAATGGATCTCTGCCTGGGAAAATCGGCCACTTTTGTAGGCACAAATATACCTGGTTCCATCAATTTCTTCGAAAAGAATGGCTGCCCAATATTTGTCACTGGCATCAGTTTGGAGAATTCTTTTGCCGGTGGATGGAATTTTTAAAGGAGGAAGGTTTTGCAAGAGCTGTTTGAGTTGAGCAACAGCTTGAGTCTGTTTGGATCCCCATGGGAAGGATCCTTTTTGAGCATTCGCTGGAGAGGTCTCAAATACTTAGAGATGTGTGGAACGAAATCTCTCAGATAATTTACAATGCCAAGAAATTGCTGGATTTGTTTAGGATTGAAATCTTTTACAGGGAATTTTTGGAGTTCATCAGCAATATGATGTTCAGGGTGGTAGGTTCCATCTTTAAGACGCATGCCAAGGAATTCAATTTCCTTTTGGGCAATAATCATCTTTTTCTGAGAAAGCATGATACCATGGTTTTTAACAATGTCGGCAAAAATATGTCAAGAGTTGACAATGAGACTGCTCATCATGGCTAAACGAAGGATATCATCGACATAAATGGGGAGTTTTGAAGGATGGGTTCGAAGATTTTGCACATAGCCTTTTGGAACAGAGAAGGGGCGTTTGAGACCAAAAGGGACAACCGTCCATTGAAAATGTTGGTTTGGGATACGAAGCCGCTTTTGGGTCCGTCCGCCGGGTCAATACCCGCCTGCCAAAATCCTACTTTAAAATCAAATTTTGAATAGATCTTTGCCTGAGCAAGGCTTAGGAAAAGGGAATTTCGATGAGGCAATGGGAATTTATCATTTTGAAGGAACTCATTCAGAGATTGGTAATTGATTACTAACCTCATTTTGCCACGGTTCTGCTTGGCTCGCTTGTTGACATAGAATGCTTCACATTCCCATTGGGAATCAGAGGGTTCAATGAGACCTTGTGCCAGGAGGTCTGCGCAAGTGTAAGATGTTCAGGGCTCATTCCAGAGTGACTAGCCTTTGTAAGATTGATGTCTTCATTCCGTTTAAAGGGAAGTTTGACATAGAAAGAAGAGTTTTTCCACAAAGGTTGGGTGCAAGTTTGGGAAAATTGGGAGTGTGTTTCAAAGACAGAAGAAAGTAGACTCTGGATTATTGGGTCCAAGACGGCTGGTTGAAGGGCATAGAATCGTTTGATGTCTACAAATTCCTTAAATTGGTGCTTGAAACGAAGGCCATGAGACAGAATTCTGAGTTTGGGAAGTTGGGTCAAAATATCCCAACCAATGATGATATCTTTGTCGGGAGACTAGGAACCAAGAATTTTGGTGGTTATGGAACACCGAGGAAAGAACTGGATGGTAATGGGTTTACTACGATACTTGGTAGCAAAAGTGTCACCAGAGGCAGATTGAAATACCTGGTGTAAGGTTTCCAAAATTCGTTTGGAATGATCTTTGTGTCTAGAATGGAAGAGCTGGCTCCAGTATCAATGAGTGCCACCAAAAGGATTGGGTTATGGTATTTGGACAGAAGGATATGGATAGGGATATACGGATAATGAACAGGTTCATTGAATTCAATTGCGGCAGGTGAATCAGGGAAGAATATGAAGACATCATTCTCAGAATCAGAATCTGAGCTATATGTCTGAATGGCACAAAGGGTATTTTCGGATGGTTGGTCATCTAAAGAAAAAACGGACTCAATATCCGAATCATCAAGCCGGATGCCTGGTCTTTGTTGGCAATTTTGTCGATCAAATGGCTTCCTCGCTTGCTTGCCTTTGGACAATTTTTTGCAAAATGTCCTTTTTTGTTGCAGACATAACACTTGTCTTTGTTACGTTTCTTGGAAAAACGATGATGGCTTTTTCTCAAAAATTTCCACTTACCTTTGCCTTTTCCTTTGCGTGTCTTTCTGAAGGAAAGTCGTTTGAAATGTCTTTTCTTTTTGCATCCTGTGCATGAAGGATCAGAACAATCCTTGGGGCATTTAATCTTCAGACCGGGTTTGAAGCATGCCTTTTCAAGGTGTCTGTTTTCTTTGAGAAAGCTTCGAAAGGCTTCTCTTCGGAGGCAAAGTTCTTCGATGGCGATGTGAACTGCTTGCTGGATTTCACCAAGAGTAGCTTCTGTTATGGTCTTCTGCCTTTGTTGGAGAGTTTTCTCAGCGGCTTGGCTGAGTTCTTTTAGGATGGATGCTAAGAAGATGGGTTTGAGATTCCAATCTGCGCCAAGTAGATAAAACAGCTTGATCATAGCTTGGAAATGACGATCGAGATCTTTGCGTCTTAGCGAGCAACATTTCCGGTCAAACAACTCCTTTCTTTTGAGTTCTCTGGAATCTTCAGGCTTGCCAATGAAATACATATGGATAATCTGGATAGCATTATCCAAAGGTTGTGTCAAGAAGTACATCTGATCTTGTTCTGCAGCAGTGTGCCACCAATCTTTAAGTGCTCCTGTGAAACGACTAGTGAATTCCAAAAGAATATCATAAGTGCTAGGTTCGAAATATGCCGGGCGCTTAGCCAAGCATGAAATTCTTGAAGCCTATCGTGCCACTTAAAATATGGAATGTCATCTAGTGTGAAATAGATTTTGGACGATGAGGTCAGAAAGGATCGGGTGGCGTCCGGTTGTTCCGGATGATGAATTTCGGGTTCAGAGAGGATTTCTTCATCCTTGACACTATTTGCCATAAAAAATGACCATTCTGAAGAGAATGATTCAATTTGGATATCAGAATCAGACCCAGATGATGTTTCAATCTGGTTTGTGGCAGAAGGTTTGATAACAGCAATAGAAGGGATCTGCTGTCGGAGAAAATTTTCGAGTGGATTGGAAATGGTCAGGGTGGCTGATTTTTCGCTAAGAGGGGGATTGCCAGGAGGATGATTCCTGGGAGGATGTTCAGGTGTGCCCGGAGAGGATGGGGAATACTCGGCGGGAGGAGAGGATTTCTTTTGCTTCAATTTAAGCTTCCGAAGGTTTTCGAAGAGTCGAAAAATTATTCGGAGGAGGAGGAGCGGGCGAGCTTAAAACAAAGAAGAAAAGAAGAGGATGAGCCAAAAGATGATTCTGGCTTTTGTGACAGGGCAGGAGAGGAGAAAAGGGGTGGATCAAGTGGAGTAAATGACTGCTGACCCTTGAGAATTTGGATCTGTCTTCGGAGTTTTTCTATCTCTGGTCGTTGGTCTTCCAAATAATGGTTTGGGGGTGTTTGCTTCGTTTCTAGCAAATGGAGCCGCTTTTGGAAGTCTTTTAACATGCGGTAGGATAAGTCAGTGGTCTTATCTACCCGTTCGAGATGTGTGGAAACCGTGTTTAAAAGCTCATTCGGGCTAAAGCATTTTCGATGCCCGCCAATTGAGGACGGTTTCGGCCACGTAAGGCCGCTTACGTTGTCCCCGTGCATCAAGACCAGTAGGGTTTGGTACTTTGGGTGAATGTTGGTACCTTTGGTGTGGGTCGAGAATTTTTCCAAAGGAGGAAATTTCCGGGTGCGGGTGCTGGTTCCGTATGTTTCGTGTGTTCCAAAGGGAGGAAAATCATCGAATGGAACATGCATATGCCGAGTAGAACAGGAGGTGAGACAGGTTTGGGTACACAGGTGTTTGGTCGGGGTAGTTTCAGGGGACATGAAGGATTCTTTTTCACCCATTTCTGGATTGGCTTGTAGAAAGGTGAAGTAATCATAGGTTTAGCTGGTGGTGGTTGAAGAGAGGGGACAGGCTTGCAAGGCGGTGGTGGTGTAGCTGGTGGTGTGGATCTGGACGGTCCATAAGAAACAATAAACTGGTATCTGCCTCCATCTTCTCCAAGAGGTCCAACAGTTGGATCTCCATCAAGATACCTTTGGTGAAGGGTAGCTTTCTTTGGTTTCTTCTTTTTGGCAGAAGGTTTGTCATCCTCATCATCAGGTTTTGTACATGATGGACAAAAACAATCTGGGTCCCAAAAGCAATGTCCAGTAGGATCTTTGAAATGATGAATGGGTTGTCCTTGAGGACCAAAAGAGTGGACAAAGCGTTTGTCATCTGATTCGCTTGAGACAGGATCAGTGGGACAAGGTGTAAAGTGGAGGATAGTGGAAAAAATAGAGGAAGGTTCCTCTTTGGTTTTGCCGAACGTGATGGTAACAGTACCATCTTTTTTGGGAGTGAACTGTGGTTCACTGGACTGGATTGGTTTGCAATTTTGATGAAGTTTCTCATAGTTGGTGACCCAACTATTCGGGAGGAGCTTGACAAGCTCGTTTCTTGGGATCTGGCGAGGGACATGGATGCAAGAGGTCTGGTCGTGGTCGACCGAGATAACAAGGGCATCCTCAGAGTTTGGAATGTTGAGATCTATGGCATGGTTTTGAACTCGGTAAATCATCTAGTAGTGCAAGGTGGCGAAGAATGGATCCGAGTCCGCGAAGCTCCGGTAATTTGTAACCGAACTTTTAGAGCCGTCAGCAGGTTGGGATCTGCAAGAGCAATATTAAAGTTTGGGAACAGGGTAACAAAAACAGTGCCTGCATTCATCGTTGTTTGGATAGTACCAACACAAGTTTGTTGGTATTTCAAAAACCTGGTGTCTAACAGGGCTATTATTGCTGTAACTGGTAAGCCTTTTCGGCCATGAAAGGTCAAAGCAAGGCGGATGGCTCCAAAATGGAGATGAGTATAGCCTTGTTGAATCCATTGAGATGGAAATTCCGTGGAATCGGAGAGTAACGAACTGTTCTTGTTCGCTTGCGTGAATAGGGTGTTGATCAAAACGAGAGGATCGAACATATTCTTTGACAAAGTGCGGGGTGTGTTTGATCGGGTGTTTAATAGACCGCAAAGGGGGAAAAGGAAGGGGTTTTGCGAAAGCCGTGTATGGGTTCATCATGGGGAGTTGGGTTTCTGAGATCTTGCTATCTTCTGTGAGGTATGCGACCTCATAAAGATAGTCTATTTTGGAACATGAAGACTTTCGAAGTTCGGGTGGAGGTTGAAGAGAAAGGTTAGAGGTAAGAGAGATGGGAAGAGAAGGGGAAGATGATTCTGAAGTTTCCATAGGATGGGAGGTTCTCTCCTAGTAACAGAACGTGGTAATGACCAAACTAAAATGATTCAAACAAATCCCTGGCTCTGATACCATAAAGGATACTGAGATCTAAATCCAGAGTTTGAGTTGCAAACTTGTGACAAGTATGCTATCCCACACACGGCCCTCTTGGCCTTCAATAGGGACTGCCTGTTAGTCACGGTGCTTGGTCGGGGTAGTTTCAGGGGACATGAAGGATTCTTTTTCACCCATTTCTGGATTGGCTTGTAGAAAGGTGAAGTAATCATAGGTTTAGCTGGTGGTGGTTGAAGAGAGGGGACAGGCTTGCAAGGCGGTGGTGGTGTAGCTGGTGGTGTGGATCTGGACGGTCCATGCTAAAAACAATGAACCCAGTATCTGCCTCCATATTCTCCAAGAGGTCCAACAGTTGGATCTCCATCGAGATACCTTTGGTGAAGGGTAGCTTTCTTTGGTTCACAATGCAAAATTTACCAAATGATATTTACATTTCGAGAAACCCTTTTAACTTAGAGATATTTACATTTCCTCAAGTGATATCCAAAGTCGAACCAAACACATCCTTAGTTTTTCTCCGTGTTACTTTTTCCCGCTCACGCGCTGTACAAAACCGTTGGATTTGATCGTACCTTTTTTTTTTTTTTTTTTCGAATTTGATCGTACTTGATGTCGGAAGGATTTTCACTGGATTTTTAGTTTTTCTCTGTAAAAGATTAAATAATTCCACAAGAAAAAATGAGAGTACGTCGAGGGACCCCTTCCCTTTGGATAGATCTGCTCTGCAACTTGCGGAGGACGTTGCTTGCCGAGGCCCATTGCTGTCGCGGGAGGGCAGTTGTTGACCCATCAAGTAGGCAAGGTCCCTCAATAATTAAAACCGACCTCCTTTATTTTAATATACTTTAAATAACCTGAAAATGAGATCTTCAGGATGCACTTTTTGTCGAGGCTAATGTTGTCCCATTTTTTTTTAAGGAATAAAGGATATAATAAATTTTAAAACTTATCAAGAAAATATAATTGAATTCCAAAATCTTAAAAAAATATAATTAAGTCATAAAATTTATCATAAAAATATAATCGAATTTTAAAATTTTCAAAAATACAATCAAATCCTAAAATTTTCAAAAAGTGTACTCAATGAAAGAATATGATTTAACTAATTTGACAAATTTTTTAAGATTTAATTACACTTTTTGAAAAGTTTATGACTAGATAGTACTTTCACAATAATTTTTAGGATATGATCGTTCTTTTTAAAGGTTTTATGGCTGAATTAGTTTTTATTGACAAGTTTTTTGATTCCAATGCACTTACTCTTTTTTAATATTTAAGTTAGGCTCTTTGTGCACACACACTCTTTGTTTTTTTTTAATAAATAAATCAATCCCAATATTTGTAATCGTTAATTCGATTTCTTTTTCTTTTTCTTTTTCTTTTTCTTTTGGGTCAGACTCGTTAATTCAATTTCTCAAGCGTAAAATTCGACTAAATTCAATCAACGCTGGAACGGCATCGGAGTCAGACCCGGATTGAAAAGCTGCCGCTTGGGTCGGCATCCATCACGTGCCCGAGGAATGAATGGATTCAGTTTTTCTCTGTGGGACTTTTTCCTTTTCATTCCTCTGCTCCAGCACCGTACAAAACGGGTCGGATCCGATCGCGTTTGATGTCGGAAAGGATTTTCATTAGACATTTTATAAAAAAGAAAATTAAATAATTCCGTAAGAAAAAACTGGAGGTACGTCGCCGAGGCCGGCCCCCCTCTCGTTGCTGTCGCGGGGAGGCAGTCGGCAACCAATTGAATGACCATCGATGTGGATCGGGTTTCCGCACCCGGTGGGGCCCCGGGAAGTATTTTGCTCCTTTCGCCATTTTTCTCCCTTCCACGCAAACCCCACTCCTCCTTGCTGTGTGCACTCCCTCCACTCCTTTCCCCCATCCCGTTCTCCTCAATGCCCAAAAAGCAGAGACAGAGTCCCTCCGTCCCTCCAATGATCGTCTCTGTTTCACACGATCACGCTTCTTCATCTTAAGCAATCGCTAAAGCAGCTTCATCTTCATCTTCATCAGCATCATTATTGGATTTAAAGCAAAAGCAACCGTTTCCTTCCCCTCGCTGATAAGCAAAAGCACTCTCTCCTTTATATAAACCCGGCTTCCCCTTGTCTCGTCCGCAGCGTGCTCGTTTCGGTTGCTCTGTTTTCGTAGGCGAGAGCGTGGGAAGGAAGAGAAAGAGAGAGAGAGGAGGAAGAATGGTGGTCACCACGACGGTAACGGACTCCGATGAGTCCGTGCACTCCACCTTCGCCTCCAGATACGTCCGTGAGGCTCTTCCCAAGTAGGCACTCGCTCCTGATTTCGTGCTGTTGTCCATCTGATGTAGAGTCTTGGAGATCTTTTCTTTGTACTGGTTTGCTTTCGTTGGTCTGTCGTGAAAACGTTTGAGTTTCGTTCTTTTCTCGTTGATTGTCGGATTTCTCCACGAGTTTGAAGGCTTACGTACGAATTTCCAACGTCTGTGCGTTAAACATCTGTGCCATCACGAAGGTGGTGGGGAAAATATATCGAGAGTTTTATGCGATCGTTTTTCTCTCTTTCTTGACCGTCTGCGAAGATGGGTTTTTCTTGTTTCTCTTTCGTTGGTCGGTGTTGATGTGATCGTTGTCGATGGCGGGGCAGGTTCAAGATGCCGGAGCATTCGATACCGAAAGACGCGGCTTACCAGATAATAAACGATGAACTGATGTTGGACGGGAATCCGAGGCTGAACTTGGCTTCCTTCGTGACCACGTGGATGGAGCCGGAGTGCGATAAGCTGATCATGGCTTCAATCAACAAGAATTATGTCGATATGGATGAATACCCTGTTACCACAGAGCTCCAGGTTCTGTCCCCTACTTTCCCATTTTCTATTAGGTCTTTGGGTTTGTGTTGAATTTTAACGCAACACTCTGCTTATGCATTTCTCTAAATGCATCTGCGCGTGGGTTGCTTCTTAGTGAGGGGTTTGTTAGTAGGATAACAGCAGAGAAAGGAGATGTGATTACTTAGAAAAAGGAAGTTGATTTGTCAGGAGCTGGATTGAAGATATTGGAGTGCCTTTATTTATTATGCTTTTCTTTTGTCATGTACTTTGGAATTCGGAGTCTTAACTGGATTGACTCTTTATGCCTCTGATGAAACATTATAATTTGCTACCCAGCATTGAGGGTGAGACTAGATATTTTTGAATCTTGGTCTGATTGTTGTTCCAGCAAAGATTGAGTTGTGTTGGCTGATTTTGCAGAACCGTTGCGTTAACATGATAGCCCACCTGTTTAATGCTCCCATGGGGAATGAAGAAACCGCTATCGGTGTCGGGACAGTGGGGTCGTCAGAGGCTATAATGTTGGCTGGGTTGGCAATGAAGAGGAAGTGGCAGAAAAGGAGACAGGCGGAAGGAAAACCCTATGATAAGCCAAATATAGTTACCGGAGCCAATGTGCAGGTATATGCCTCACACACTCCCTGTAAAAATTGCTTTTTATGTATGTTTGAGACACTTGTTCTTAAATTGATTATTATCTAGTCCACTTATTGTCTTTCTGAGAACCGAGTTCATACATCTTAAGCATTTGATTTGGTGATGCAGTTCATTCAATTTGCAGTCTGATCTAATTCGTTTGATGTCAAGGACCTTTTCCACTGATAAGGTGAAGGTCTTGTTAATCTTGTAGACATTGCAAGTAGACTAGAAATCTATGTTTACATGGTCTAGTGGCGGATCTCACAATGTGGATGTGCCTAATTACGCTATTCCATCATGTGCTGTTAGACCACCAGTTCTAATGAGTATACCAATCTAAGATCCACTGCACTTTAGGTACTTGTATGTTGTTTGTGGGATGGTCAAGCTATTTCTTTGTATTTCTTAAATTTTGATCTGTTGGTTCAAACCAGGTTTGCTGGGAGAAGTTTGCTAGGTACTTTGAGGTTGAGCTGAAAGAAGTGAAACTAAGAGAGGGTTATTATGTGATGGACCCAGTGAAAGCTGTTCAGATGGTGGACGAGAATACGATATGTGTTGCAGCGATACTTGGCTCGACCTTAACTGGAGAATTCGAGGATGTGAAACTCCTTAATGACCTCCTTACTAAGAAGAACAGGGAAACTGGATGGGACACTCCCATTCATGTCGATGCTGCGAGTGGAGGGTTCATAGCCCCGTTTCTGTATCCAAATCTGAAATGGGATTTCCGCCTACCGCTAGTGAAGAGCATTAATGTTAGCGGTCACAAGTACGGCCTTGTCTATGCCGGTGTCGGGTGGGTTGTCTGGAGGAGCAAAGAAGATTTGCCAGAGGAGCTCATCTTTCACATTAATTACCTCGGATCTGATCAGCCCACTTTCACGCTCAACTTTTCAAAAGGTAATGCCAAGAACTTAAAATGTAATATAACCTGTCTTACTGCAGATTTCACTCTTTCCCACTTGCGATGTAGTCGATGTTGTATGTGGAAGATGTCCTTTTTCCAAATGTCCGTATGCATATATATGCAATCTTGACGAGGGTGGTGACTTGCTGTCCTGTACTAATTTGTGGCTCTTGATCTTTCTACTTCATTGTTCTGGCAGGTTCGAGTCAAATTATAGCTCAATATTATCAGTTCATAAGGCTGGGGTTTGAGGTGAGTTTGCATGCTCTTTTTATTTGATGTGCTCCAGATGAATGCTTGAAAATGGCAATGTCTGCTGTGAGAAACCAGCATGACTGAAGCATTGAAATGTAATCACCATCGAAACCGGAATGAACCATTGACAGCAGCGAAGGGACAAATTTATCAGTACTTGGTTGGCATCAACTGAAATTACTCGCTATATGTTTCGGATCTTGCACATCCACACACATTCAGCAAAACTAGAAGTGTGATGGTCGTTAACTGATGAAAAGTAGCAATATCCTACCATCGACCTTTGTTCTAGATCGGACACTAGCAGAGTTATCGAGCATTGAAGTCGGTCATAGGATCTGTTGGCTGCTTTCGAAAGCTGTGGAGTTCTAGTTGGCTACCTTAACATGTTATAGAATCCTTTTCCGTCCGTTTGACTTGATTCTTGAAATGTCAAGGGATACAAGGACATCATGGAGAACTGCATGGCGAACGCTCGCTCGCTGCGCGAGGGGATCGAGAAGACGGGCCGGTTCAACATCCTGTCGAAGGATGAGGGGGTGCCGGTCGTCACCTTTTCCCTCAAGGACAGCAGCCAGTTCACGGTGTTCAACATAGCAGAGGACCTGAGGAGGTTCGGATGGATCGTGCCGGCGTACACGATGCCGCCCAACGCAGAGCATGTGGCCGTCCTCCGCGTCGTGGTCCGGGAGGACTTCAGCAGGGGGCTCGCGGAGAGGCTGACGGGGGACATCGAGAGGGTCGTGAAGGAGCTGGACGGGAAGCCGAGCGGCGGCACGGTCAAGGCCGCCCACGTGACGGCCGCCGTCGAGGGGGCGGGGAACGAGAAGCGCTTGAAGAAGAGCGTGGAGGAATCCCAGAGGGAGATCACAACCTATTGGAAGAGGCTAGTGGATGGCAAGAGAACCGGGGCTTGCTGAGGGCACTTCCGTCATTTCACTGCATGTGTTGTGTTACAATTGTCTGTGTGTTTGTGCTTGACTGCTTGTTTATCTTGAATAGATATGTGGAGCTCCTATGTTGGTTGGTGGGTATTATTGAAAATTGCCTTTTTAAAACAAAATTATTATTTTAATTTATAAACGCTTTAAGTTTTCTCTCTCTCTTTTTTTTTTTATAAATTTCCAATATTGAGGATATATATGTACATGGCCGGTTACATTTATTATCATTTCAAATTGGAAGATAATCAGTGTAAGCAAACGTGACCTAATGGCTAGTGATAATTATAATAATAAATGTATTCTGATGAACAATATCATGCTAGTCTGATAAAAAGAAATCGAGTCTTGAGGTATAAAAAGATTTGAAGAGTCAAATAGCACTATATTAGAGTTTGTTCTTTTTGTTCAACCGTATTTTTAAGCTGAACAAAACAAAAAAATCATCCATACCCTCTCTAAAGAAAGTTGGATCTTTCTTTGATCTTTTGATTTATTAATGTACATGGCATTCTTTCTTTAGATTAAAAATGACATGTGACATATATATTAAGATAGTTACACGATATTCATTTTGTGTAATGCATTTATTTGTGCATGAATTCTCGATAAATATATAATGCCCTATTCAATTGTGCATAAATGAGAAACAATTAAAACAATTACACCATCGTATGCTAAATAAGACATGACCAATAATCATAGTAATCTACACATGTCTCTATCCCATAAATTCAATTGACAGAACTAAAATTTATCGCTAGAAATCGAGTAAATCACACTTTGCGATAAAGAAAATCATGCAAAAAAGAATTTAAGTTTTTAAGTAAACGCTATCTGGTTTATTTTAATTTAATCATTAGCTTGATGAGAGACCGAGAAAACGCAACATAAACTTCAAAAGGGGCAAAGCCGCGACGTCGTTTCGATCCGAGAGGCATACGCAAGCCCTAAAGTTCCCGCCAACATCCACTTGCAGGAAGCAGGTTTTCCCGCCGAAACGAGACGAGAGCTCTTTCCCCGAATGGTAACGAAGGTAGGGGTAGTTCCAGCGCCATTCCCATTCGTCCCGCTAGAGAGAGAGAGAGAGAGAGAGAGAGAGAGAGAGAGAGAGAGAGAGAGAGAGATGAGCGGGGCGGGGATGATGAAGAAGAAGGTGCAGAGGAAGTTCAAGATGAGGGGGTACACCCTCCGGGTGGACGCCCTCGACGCCGTCATCTCCTTCGCCTCCCGCTTCCCCGCCGCCGAGGACGACGCCCTCGACCTCCTCCTCGATCAGCTCGACCACGAATCCCGTAATCTTTCCTAGATCCATCCGTCTATAAGGCGCTTCGAAAATGCTTTGTTCTCTTCTTCTTCTTCTTTTCTTTTTGAAAAACTTTTTAATTGAATCGATTTGGTGGTGCGCGTGCGCGATGCTGTCGGCAGTGAAGTCTTCGATCATCGACAAGGATCCGGTGAACCGGGTGGTGAGTCTCTTGCTGGAAGCGGAAGCCGCGGTGGAGGAGAGCCCCGATGCGGCGGCTTGCGACGGTAGGGGATCTGCGCTTCGCGTGATCGACGCCTTCCTGGTCCCCAAGTTTCGTTACGATCCGGTTAAGAAGATCTTTTACGAGTACGGTCTTTGCTTTCCCATCTCTTGTTATGTCCTCTATTTTTGGCTTCCCTTGTTTAATGTTAGCTTCGACATTTAAGAAATCCGAGACATTTACGAATCGATTATAGCTCTCCAAAGGGGTTGGAAATATCTTCCAAAATTTGATGCCTTGAGGAGTCGATTTTTGAGCATTTTCTCGGTTTGGAATATCTTCTAGTAGGCCCAATGTAGGACTCCGAATTTGATTCTTGATGCAAAGCATGATTTCTGGATCCTTTTGTCGAGAAATCCGGTTCCCCTTTCGCACATTTTGCACAGGGAAGACGGTTCTGAATTAGTAATTTAATTCGTTGGGTTTAGGAACAGGATTCCTTGTAGCAGCTATAAGTTTCTTTCGGCCAAATGAGGCATTTTGAAAATGTGGCGCTTATTGAAGTTTTTTCACTGGTAGGCACACTGGAAGCCTGCCCATTCACGGTGAGGCCTCTGCAAAAGCGAAACTTTATAAGGATAGGTTTCTGCTGCTGTATCAGAGACTCTCTCGTGATCAGCATTTCGCAAAGCCTGCATTTGAAACTGAAAGGACTGAATTTGGAAGTTGCGAGGTAAGTTCACCGTCATCCCAACCATACCTAATGCTGTTGGTGTACTGTTAGTATTTAGTAGCCCAAGCACCCTGTCAAATGTGGGTATGCCAACTGACTTTAAGAAAAAAAAAAAAAACAGTAACTTTCAGCATTGCAACTGACTGCAGCTCTGTCACACCTGTGAATGATTTTGACAGATATCTCCAATCCAATCTCTTGTTGGGCAAACTGGACGGAGATGGGTAATGGGTGTGATTTCTCAGTTGGAGGATGGCCATTTCTACTTGGAAGACCTCACCGCTTCTGTAGAGATCAATTTGTCAGATGCAATATCCTTTTCAGATGATAGTCTTTTTCTTCCTTCTTTCTTTTTCCAGTTAAAGTTTGTTTGGTTAGCTTCTCATAAATTAAAGTCTCCCTGCCTTTTCATTTCAGCACTATTTTCTTTGGCACCTTAATCAATGTTTAAATTAACCAGGGGGTTTGTTAAGTCTATTTATCTTCTCATAAGATCTGCAAACTGACTTCCCAGTCAACCTACCATATAGAGACTGGTGCACAGTTGCAGCTGCTTTTGATAGTCTGCTTCTAGGATTTTCCATGCATAGATCCGTAAAAAATCACATGAAATAGCTCTTGTCAAGTTGGGAGGAGGGGGGTGAGAGGATGGAGAATGAAGTGAATGGATCTCATTTGAAATGAGCTGAACATAGTCCAATTTTGTGCAGATAACCATGCTTCAAGGGATAAGCACTTACCATGCTTTAGGGGATAAGCACTTTATTTTTTTCTCCTTCTCTCGAAGACTCATAAGTACTTGTGATTAAGGTTAAGTTGATTCAACTACAGAGAGAAATCCCATACTGTTGTTTTCCTTGACAAGCAGTACAAGATAACGACGGGTTTCTTTACTGAGAATACCATAGTTGTAGCAGAGGGTCAGATGCTGCTGGAGGGGATTTTTAAGGTGAGTTGTGGCTTTTGTATTGGAATCTTGCTAGATTTTTCACTAAGTGCTGCATTGTTCTCCTTTAAATTACTTTGGTTTTACTTTGTCTGGATACATTATGTATTGCAACTGACAAGGGAGTCTTTTTTGTTGGTTATTTCAATCACACCAACTAATAAGGACATTTTGTGGGGTAAACCTTAAGAAACGAAGCAATCAAATTGACATAAATGTTGTTTTACTAGGGAGAAAGCTGTAATATCATTCTTTCGGGAATGTACATGTTAATCCCTGTTGTTGGGGAAAAACATACCAAAAAGTTACAAAATGTTGTAAATGAGCTTGAACTGATGATTCTTGACAAGACATCATGATCACTTGTAATTCATAGACCAGCAGTGATTTTCCCCCAAGATGAAGTTGCAATGGAACTCACATGCTTTTCACAGTTATTGATTGAGGTTCCTTTTCTGGATCAACTTTCTCTTGTTTTAGTTTTTCAAAAGATTAGAGATACGATCTTTACATCTTTCAATTCTGCTCAGAGTGTTACCATTACTCTGTCTTAATAGTCTCTGGCTAAAATCTATGAAATTAGTTTTTCTTTATTTAAATCAACAATCATTGTATTGTCTGGACAGTTATGATTCAATAAGCAAATTACATACAATTGCCTGAACATGATTGCCAAAGATGGACGCTTCTATTCAGATAGCTCTAACTAATGGGTTTTATCCATCAGAATTCCTCCTTTTAATGGATAGATGTGTGTCGTGAATTATCGGAACACATGGATGAAATGTCCGATGATTGAGATCTTGACATGCTACATTCAGAATTCTCTTTCTTCACCTCTTATCTGTCTTTTCAACCAGTACAGAATGTCTTCTGGTTTGCTGTAATATGAAAAATCATTATGCCATGAACTTTCATGGAGTATGAAATAAGCAAATCATTCTCTTAAAACAGGTACTTAGTCAACAAGGAAAATCTTTCACTGAGTTAGCATCTATCAATCACCAGTAGTATAGAGTTTCGGCATCACTTGCATGAGCTGCTACCAAAGTTATTTTTGCTGGTTCTCTTGTGTTTTATGATAGTTAGCAATTCAAGTTTCTAAGAGTTTTTTGGTTTGTCATGAAGATCTTTACATGTGGATTTCCTCCTCTAGAAGACCGAGATAAGTCTCTGAAAGCACTTGCAGGGCTTGATTTTTTTGGAGGCGGTACATTAACCAAAGAGGAGACTGTATCCTGAAGACTTCATGGATTAAATAAATAGATGGTGAAAATGTCCAATTAGTTTATGAAACTTCTGCTGTATTATCATTTTCCTTTACATGTTTTACAGCTCAGACTTGCAGAGTTAGAAAAAAGAGCAGTTAATGACATGTTCATCATCATGTCTGACGTTTGGCTAGACAATGAAGAGGTTGTTTATGAAGACCTGCTTTAAATTATTTTTGAAGTTACTACTTTTCAGTGTGGTTTGATTTGAATATCATCTTTGTCCGTAGAGAAGGCTATGGGAAAACTAGAGACAGTCCTTGATGGTTTTGAGAATGAGGAGGTAGTTCCTTCATTGTTTGTGTTAATGGGAAACTTTTGCTCTCGACCCTGCAATCTTTCTTTTCATTCCTACAGTAGCATCAGGTGAGCAATGCATTCAATTATTGTCATATACAGAATACAAGTTTCTTCTATTTTCCTCTGTACAGATGGTGTGTATTGGATGTTAACAAGTATTGTTTACATGTAGAGAGCAGTTTGGCAAGCTTGGGCAGATGATTGAATCCCACCAACGTCTGAAGGAGCATAGTCGGTTTTTGTTTATTCCAGGCCCTGAGGATGCAGGTAATAAATATATATCTTGTGATTTGAAGTGCATGGACCTCATTGCAAAAGCCTTGAGAAAATCAACTTCCACTTTTTTTCAGGTCCCTCAACAGTTTTACCTAGATGTGCTTTGCCAAAATATATCACTGAAGAGTTTCAGAATCGCATTCCAAATGCCATATTTTCAAGCAATCCTTGCAGGTAGTTCTTCGGATAAATCCATTTATGAAAATGTAGAACATCATGGTGACATTGTGAATATGTGCTGGGTTTGGTCTACTTGTACCAAGTAACACCATTTGTTTTATCTTCACCGTTTCTGTTTTGTGTTTCCTGACAGAATCAAGTTCTATACCCAAGAAATTGTATTTTTCCGCCAGGATTTGCTATACAGGATGCAGCGCTCATGTCTAATGCCTCCCTCCACAGAAGAAACAAGTGATCCTTTTGAGCATGTAATGTTCCTAGCAGTCTAAGCTGTGTAAGATTTAGCTTACGCTCTTCACTCATCTTTGCTACCGCTATGAAGCTAATCATGTCGTTTGCTGCAGTTAGTTGCTACAATAACGCATCAAAGTCATCTATGCCCTCTCCCTCTTGTCGTGCAACCGGTCATTTGGAATTATGATCATAGTCTCCATCTGTATCCAACTCCACACACGGTACTAATGACTTGTTCCCAAACTTTCTATTGAAATTATTCTTTGCTTTGTATGGCGGTCAAAAAAATTTTCTGCATATGCACAAACCAGAAACAAACTTGAGGTTTATCCATTGAAGGAGCTCATAGAAGGTCTGAGGATGTATTTATGAGCAGATGATTGTAGAAGTTCGAGATTATGTGGAAGGACTTGATGCCACTAGAACAAGAATAGGACAATTTTTCCTTGTAACCTTACCGAAGTTTTATTTTTTGTTTCTAATTCAGATAGTTTTGGGCGACAAGAGTGAGCAGAAGGCGTTCAGTTACACAGGAATCACTTGCTTCAATCCTGGTTCTTTCTCAAATGATGGCACCTTTGTTGCTTATCGCCCTTGCACTCGAGAAGTTGAGTTATCAGCCTTACCAGCATAAGAGATCCTAAGAGAACATTCATCAGCTGACCACCTTCATCCGAGGACCCAGATAAGCTAACTTGTTCGTAGTGTACCATTTGTGGAAATTAACCAAGTCACTTGTGTACAGAATCGTTAGGCTATGCAGAGAGAGTTTTGGCCACAAGCCATGGGAGATTCAAAGATGTATTCATGACATTCTAGCTGAAGAATAAGTTAAACTTTTCTTTGGTTCACTTGTACTATCTTCCATGTCATGATAGGCTTTCGTGAAATACTTCCAAGTACTTCGCTTGCTACAGAGAAAATGATAGGCAATTTTTTAAGGATATATTTAGTAACCATTGTTTTTGCGGGAACAATTTTTGTTAGGAAATGATTTTTTTTTTATTCTGTTCCCTAGAGGAGTTTATGAACATTTGAAACTGTTCGGTGACTATTTAAAATTTCCAGAATTCTTTTGTGACTTATGATTTTTTTAATACTTTTCTTTCTTTTTTATCATTTTCTCCTCCTTCAAGCTTTAGTCGATTAGGCTTGCCCACCCATTGGCGAGGCTTGGCCTTGTCGGGCCACCATGAGCTCGGCTTCACCTGGTCAAACTCGTGGTGGCCTGGGTCAAGCCTTGCCGAGGGCCAATGATCGGCTAAACATTGAAGGAGAAGAAAAGGAAAAGGAAGAAAAAATGGAAATTATTTCTCAAGTTGTCTTTAGGAACAAAAAAAAAAAAATATTTTTTTTATTTTTCAATTTTATTCCAAATTTATTTCAGAAACAAAAAATTTATCAAACGGATTTCTATTCTTAAGAACAAAAGAATAGAATCAACTGATCTCAGACAAGTTAACAAACAGGCCCCAAGTGCAAGTAACAATGCTCCATTTTCTGACTGCTAAAGGTAA
Source organism: Corymbia maculata (assembly GCA_014182735.1). Lineage (NCBI taxonomy): Eukaryota > Viridiplantae > Streptophyta > Magnoliopsida > Myrtales > Myrtaceae > Corymbia > Corymbia maculata. The sequence continues at coordinate 5,861,076 of CM024689.1, read as the reverse complement.
TGCCTCATCGTTAAGGGTTAGGGTATAGGAACTTGGCTCAGACAGTACTCTGTTTGCCTTTTGCCCTTGGATCTGAGTCTCAAGAGTTCAGACATGCATTTGAAGTTCTGAACCCAAATGGAATATAATCAGCCAAAGGAATGTGGCAACCTGAGGTTATATTCTAAATACACAAAATTCTCAGTCTCTTCCCTGTGCTGCGAGGCCCTCCATAACATTGGTCTCTAATGGTATCAATCGAAATGCTCCACAGAACTTAGCTGCACTCAGTCCGCAACCAGATGCTCAGTCTCTTGGACCCAAAAAATTCGTCAATTTGTTACAGTGTCAACGGTAAAGAGTTTACATGACAATGTGGTCGCATGTGTTGACAACATACAGCTGTAACTCCCAACACTCTATACATGTATTTACCCTACAAGCATTTGTCCTGAAAATGGAAGAGTAACCTTCACTCTACAACAGAGTGCACACTCGATGCCTCAAGACTTGTATTTATTCTCCCACCTTTCTTTTGTCCGCCTTGTCTTCATGTTCTTCCTTACGTCATCATGATACGGTATCATCTTGCAAAAGGATCTCATAAATATCAGTCCGCAGGTTTAATTCTTTATCCCTCATCACTTCCTGCAGATCAGATAACTCTTTGGCGCTTAGGATGGAATTAAGTTTGAGAAAGCCATCCAACCACAACTTTTTGGACCTATGAAGAAGTAAATGAAGCAAACAATGAATATATTAGGAATAATTACCAATATTTAACCATAACAGAATCACAGCAGCGGCTTTAGTGCCGTAAGGTTCACAATAGGGTAAGAGGTAAAAAATGCATATTGATTGAGGTACATAGGTTCCCCCATTTACATCTAATAGAAATGCAAGCGATTAAGTAAATTAGCACGAACTGGTTGCCGTAGAGACTCACGGGCAAACTCCCTTTCTTTTAATGAAAAATCACTATCTTTAAAATCACTTCCTCTCATTTAAAATCAACTGGGCTATTTTTCATTTAAAAACTATTTCACCATAAGATTCTTTGACCGAATTTTAGGCCAGAAATGAACAATTACTCTTGACATTTAGCTGCTCAAAACCTCTCCCTATTGTACCTATATAGATTTGAACCTCATTGCAACTTCTTTTGCATTGCCATAGTTTTCCTTATTTTATTTTGGCAATAGCATTTGCCTATATAGTTTGTTGGCACATTTCCACCAAAATAAATTGGGGAGCACATAAACAGCAAATAGTGAGTGTCTCATCTGCTTCATCTAATCAATATGCAAACTTCCCAAAACTAAGCATTGCTTGTTCCTTGACTCAAGGCAAAAGCACTCACCATGGACAGGCATGAATGGCTCGAAAGTAAATACGCTTGGCTGCAGAAGGGTTTTGTGCTATATCAATCTCATATGCAATGTAGGAGCGCCACAATAATACAGATGTCCGCAAACTGTCATTTGCCAATGCCCTCTCAAACAATCCATGTATTCTGTGCCTGGAGCCACCTCTGCCCATCTCAAATGCCAAAGCAAAAAGCCATACCACTACTGAAGGTCGCCTGGAAATATTAAAAGGAGTTATCCTCCCAAAAAAGCTTATGCAGACGATAAATCAAACTGTGGACGGAGAAAAGCAGGCACATGCACCAGAATGCTTAACAGAGAAGCTGCAAAACGTTCCTTGTGTTGAATACTGAAAGATAGGAGGTTACTTGTGGCAGAAAAGAGACTTCTTTTTTTGGAGGATGACAGGATACAGGAAGGAAGAGACCGTATGTCACTTTTAAAGAGAATTGTTTAGACAATGAAAAGAGGTAACGACCAAGGGCTTCAATAGGATACTCTATTTAAATCTGTCACGGAGCAAGCTCTTGTCCAACAGAGTAACGCAAAAAAAACAAGGAGATTTTTCTGGTAAACATGTAGATGATTGATGAAGTTACAGAGGTCCTAGGTTGAGTGATTTCTTCACTGTCAGTCAACTCATTAGGTGAAGATGCTTCAAAAAGAAAACTATTAATGTGATTCAATTTGCTATCTCTCCAGTGACAGCAACCACAGATACACTACATGGATGGTAACAGTGACTGCCCTTGGTGGATTCAAGAAATTATGAGAATACATAAGCCAGTAAAAGTGAAAGCTTTGACATGAAATAATTGACCAGCTACCACAGGCACCCCAACAACCCACACCCCCCCCAAAAAAAAAGAAACTCCCCCACAAGCTGAGTAGAAAAATATAAAAAGTTATGTGCAGTGTTTGGTGAAGATGCAAACAATTTACCCATATCTTTTTCTTATCTAGACTTAATCTTCCACCAAGGGAAAGGCAATACACAATAACAGGGACTGTTTGTGGGTGTGGGTGTGTGAGAGTGAGAGAGATGGAAAATGACTAAGAAAATATAATTACTTGTGGCATAATTCATCAAATGTCCAGCGCAGCTTATTTGGTGATGTATAGAGATGGCTGATCTCTACTAGAGTACTGAAAAGTTCCGGACTGTATGGATATGTCTGCAATCCATGCAAAATGGAATCCCAAATTTTAGATAGACCCAACTGCCCATGATGTCTCTGTAGCATCTTCACATAATAGTTAAACAGACATTCAAGCTGATAGCTGTTACTTCTTCTCTCTGGACAGAAGGAAAACGAATATCCTATTAACATATAAATTAAAATGAAAAACTAAAACACCATAAAAAGTCAAATCCAAGGATAGTAAATGATAAACACAGTAGTGTCATGCCTAATATCGAGCCAAGAAAAGGTAGATATTTGTACCTCCATCCTCTATCAGTCATTTGCAGATAACTAAGTCTAACACACACAATTTACAACAAGAAAGGCTGCTTTCAATGCTTCGTATGCAGATAGATATAAACATAAAGATGCCCGCATCCAAAGCCCATATCACAGAATTCTAGCTTCATCTTAACCAAAGGCTTTTAAAAGCTGGCTGATGCAATACAGAGAGTCAACTGCTTCTGTCCATTGCTCAATAACATCAATGAGTGTTAACACAATATTTGGAGAAAGCTAAAACCACTTTTCAATGCAGATGAAGCCCCTTGTGTAGCTTTTCGTGTATAAATTTCCTTTTCATATCCCCACAGAGAGAGAGAGAGAGAGAGAGGGTTACCTGGAAGCACCATTGAAAGAGCTTGATCTAAAACCTCTATACCTGTTGCCCATCCACTGGTCAACTCCTCAAACAAAGCAGCTGAACACACAAGAGCAACAGACTGATCGTCAACAGAACCACGCGACCATGCTGAACGTACTGTTCTCAATCTCTCCCTGAACCCCTGGCGTGCTCTAAGCAGTTGTATCTGTGATGGCTGGCATTTGAATGAGCTGTACGCTAAACCACTCCCTAGGCAACACAAGATATGCATTGCACGAAATAATGACTCTTGATCATTGGCGTGATTGCCAGAAAGTTCTACTTCAGCATACCAGAAATATAACAGTGGAGCATCAGACTGTCGTTCCTGATCAAAAGCAGGTGAGAATTTAATGGCAAATAGTAACTCATGCACCATTTTCTTAGATAAATAATCCATGTACAAAGAGAATGAAATTTCTTTCAAGGAGTTTCTAGCTATTCCAACAATAGAATTGGAGAGATGCTTCTACCATAAAGTGGGGCATTAAATTACCTGCCCAAAAAAAAAAGGAAAAGAAAAGAGGCAAAATTACTAGACTCATTTTGCAAACAGGATGGCCAATCAGCCCTGGACAATGCACATCAGAATATTAATAAAATTCCAAAGCTCTTCACTAGCATAACCAAGGTGTAAGACAAGTAACGCTCTCAATTTTAACCAGACACAACGTTCAGAAGACCAATAGAACGACTTTCCGATGTAAAAACATGAGTCAAGCTGCTTTATTCAGGAACTAGATCTGATACTATAGGAAACTTCAGAAACCACTGGAAGGATGATTAAGGAAACTAAAACCTTACCGGAGGAAGCACTTCAGCAGATGACAATGCCATGTCGAACACTTTTCTTGCAAGATCAATATTCCCAGAAACAGCTTCTCTCTGTGCATAGACTCCACAGAGTAATATATCCTACAACACCAGAAAAGCAAAAACAATAACACTGTAAATACAGTCTTAGGTCAAACCATGAAAATATAAATAGACATACATCATGTGGAGAATTTTCTATTCCAACTTTTACTGTAGACCAGTGGCTCCATAAGAATAGCATGCGCAAAAATATCAGGTTCACGAGCCATTAGACATCTAAAGTCAATCATGATTCACATATGAATTTTCATATTCCAAAACCTTCCTCTTTTCTGAAAAGCAAGTACTTGGAAAAGATATTTATGCATATTTCTTTTTACAATAAAATGCCTGTATATGGGGATTTCAGAAGTCCTAAGACTACCAATCTTGCAACATGAAGTTCTCCTTAAGATTTATTTTTCTTCTCAAAAAGTCAAGTTTTCCTAACATTCCATATAAAGCAAGGCTGCTCATCTCTACATAAAAATCGCTTTTTCCATCCCCATCCCAAGGTTTGAGGTTCAAAACCCTTAATTATCCACTTCTAAATAAGAGAGATGCCACAGATGCAGCAACTGCCATAAATTGCTTTGGAAAAAAAAATGTAATGAGCCTATAGTCTCTTCTCTATTCAGTTCAACATCTATTTTTTATTAGTGCATTATCAAAAGCATCTCAACGTACACCAGAATTAATACCTGACGATCCCTTTTTAAGAGGCTCTTTGCAAGTACACGACATGGTGTTCCAGAATAGCTAAGAGAACTCATTTCCGTAACCGAAAGCTCTTCAGCAATGAGTGCTGCTTCTTCCAAGACATAGTTTCTCGGAAAAGCAGTGAGACAAAGTAGGATGGTATTGCGCAGAAAAGTCATCATGGGGCCCTTTTCAGAAATTTCATTCTTGCAGCTCAAAAGGAATTCCATACTGCAACTGTTTGAAGTACTATCCACTTTCTTTAATGTATCATGGACTCTTCTAAACCAATGTAATAAAGCATCAGGCAATTCTTCAAGGCTCAGGATTTTCTCTAACCAGCTTGAGTTGTTCGTGCAAATCCTAAGACAAAGCCAGTATCATTATGAAGTGACAACATAATGAATGTATGCAAAGGTGCTATCACTAATCCAAATGTAGGGCAAAGACAAAAGATGATCGAAACAGTATGAGTATACCACTCAAAATAAAGTGAAGAACTTGAATTTAGGTTTAAAAGAACTAGAAATCAGCACATGTTTGAGATGCCACATGTCCCAAATTCCTAGTGAAGTACAAAATGGTAATCAAGTTTTAACAGAAAAGCCCATGATTTTACATGATAATCAACCGGTTGGTATGAGTTTATGTTTTAGAAGGATGTCACACTGATTAAAAAAGCCAGTTCAACCAAAGAATCATCTTCCATTTCAATTGCTGATGAATCCAATTAAAGATGTATTAAGCCATCTAAGAAATACAAAAGCTAGCATCCTCAGAAAACCAGACTTCAACTATGTTATAATCAAACACAGTTAAATAAATTTCTCTAACTATGATCCCTACTTTTCTTATTTGTGAACAGAGTTGCATCTGTTACAAAAATCAGCGAACATCTGGAGCACTTGCTGCCTAACCATACTGATTTCCCTGTTTTGATATGTAATACAGCCAAATCAGTTACGCATCAAACAAACTCCAAGAATTTCAATGGATGCCATGAAGATCATCCAACTTCCTGCACAAGGATTGACAGACTACTGCCCAATCTTTATTCACATGGGAGCTCCTACAAGTTTTTAAGCATCCTCTGAATGAGAAGAAGCACTGAATTGGTTGAAAAATGCCTAGGGTTGTGCTGAAGTGAACATGACACTTCCAATATGACCCAAATGACAACCACAAGCAATAATCTAGTTCAACACATAGTTGGCAGTAAACTACATATCACTTGACATCATTGTGTCATTAGGAGCTGTGAAATATGATGCAATTTAATGCAAAGAGGAGGAAAAACTTTCATGCATCTCCATGTTAGTGCAACTACCTCTCAGATATCTTTCCACCAAAAAATTCAATGAACTGGGTCACTAAGAACAATCTGCTCTCTTCCGAGCACAGTGAGAACAAGTATTCACAAACATCCTCATACAGAATGACCCCAAAAAGATCTTCATCCTCCTCTTTGTCACTATCCTCATTAGTACCAGACTTCCCTGTTATTTCAAAGTAAAACTCATCTTAGTACGACATGGAAAGAAAAAAACTAAAGCATGAAAGCTTGCTCCCACTGGAGCAGAACCTAGCATCTAAACTGGAAAAAAAAAATGCTAAAACAGAGAGAGAGAGAGAGAGCGAGAGAGAGCTAGAGAGGGACCTGATTTTGCATGTACAGGCATCCAATGAATGCAATCTCTTGAGGACTCTTCTATCGACCATCTAGTCCAAGTGGAAACGTCTTGGACATTGTCGCTAGGACCAGTATCAACATCAATCCCTAGCATCTTCAACAAAGTTTCAGTGTCGTCCTCCTGGTTTGTGTCCTCAGGCTCACCATCCTCCTCGACATCCTCAACAGCAGCATCAGGAACCTCTTCCGATGGTTTATCAGTTTCCTTGTGCTTGGACAGTGGTTGGAACCATCCTGTCCAACCTCCTTTTTCATTGTCTTGTGAGGCCTCCTCCTTGATTATCCTCTGCCTATTTTCCTCCTCCTTTTCTAGCCACATGGACCAACCAATTGCCCCTTCTTCTCCAACTCTTGCACCACCACTGCTCCAAAAATGCTCAAAGAGCCTTTGCTTACTGTTCTCAGTCAGGCGTAAAGATGGACAGAACAAACTAAATTCCATTTGGGCCTGGAACAAAGCTGTAGCAAGTTCCCGGTAGCCAGCCTGCCACTCAAACCTGCAAAGGCTGCTAAAAACCTCAACAAGTCCAAGCTCCAGCTGTACAACAGTGGGATCATGAGAGGCATCAGATATCTGGGAAACCTGCACAAAATAAATGAAGTACCGAACAAAAATTCTAGTTTAGCAGGAGTTTTCAGAGACCCTAGCATCAAATAAAAGCCCACATCTGTTGCCCAAAGAGATGGCCATAAGTCTTACAGGTTTTGATCTTTGACCACAATGCACAGTAGGGTGGATCTGTTTTGTATAGAGTTTAAAATTTGATTTAATAATGTTGGTGTATCATTATCACGTGATCATTTGATGGTGCAAGATTATCAAGCACTCTTTATTCACTCCTTCATTTTTTAGTTTTCTCTCTCTCAAGTGAGTGCCAATCAAAAGCCACATTCATTACAAAGTATGTTGCCATCTAGCAAACAAGTACATCCGCAAATCAAAACAAACGAGATAAACAGGTCTATTTATGTTGTTACAGTTAATGAGAGCACCAGTGATCACTTTATTATGACCAGTCTAATAACCAGTTCCATGCAAAAGCAAAATTTTCTCCATGTGAAGTCAAATTCTAGTTCCTCCTTGTGTCTTTCCCATCACAGGAATTTGTTAGATCTACCTAATAAAAGAAAACAGGAAATTGCTAAGTAATCAAATCTTTCCAAGCTATCATCATATGTAATAATATCATTCCCTTAGATAGTAGTCAGCTTCTGTTCTTTTAATTGTTGGAGCATGTATACTTAAGAATCTCCCAAACAACAAAAACATTAAAAGTACACAAATAATGTATCTTTTCTTGGTTTTTATTTCTTTCAATCTAATTCATAGACATTTACTTCTTTGAAGAAAACCCTGTTGGCGTATTTCCCCCTTAATGGTTTTTCAGTGCCTTTGAATCTAGATATCTAGATACACATATTCATGATGAATCTATTGCACAAAACAAAAAAAATCTATAACCAAAACGTTTGGAACTACGGTGTCATTTTTTTCATTTTGGCTAAAGGCTTCCTTCATTGGAGGCAGATAGTTAAAAAGTTCACACACAATCTTCGAAGTGTATGTGCTTGTGAACAAAGTCTCAGATCACAAGACTTCAGAAGGGAAATAAGAAGCATCAATAACAGTTCCATAACATTAGCCTATTTGATTCAGTGAAAACCCCAGATATACAGCACCATATTAATTCACAGTATACTCAAAGCCAGTTTTGGGGCCAGAGGAATGTAATATGTAACAAAAAGAGAACCTGCCTAAGCTGCTTGCTGCATGCTGAAGATAGCGCTTGGATTGCATGTGAATACATCTTCCTCACGTCAGAAACCTTGAACCTGGAAAATTCTCCCTTAAGAATACGTAGAAACTCTCTCCACAAATTGGCACTACTTGAATGCTGTACAAGTATTTTCTCCCATCTTCCTAGGAGCACATCGCTGCTATCTCTACTCTGATAAGCTTTGAGGAGACGAAGTAACAGTTCCTCGTTATCTGAGTTAAGCTCAACGGCTTTCTCCAGTATACTAATCTTCTTTTCTAGAGTTTGCAAGCGAGCACCTTTCTGTGGCTGCCTACTTGCTACCTTGTCTTGAAATTCAGCAAATTCTAGCCAAACTTTGTTGTCGTGGGGATTCTCTCGAGTCCTCCTATTAAACTCCCGAGTCTTGCGAAGCACCTCATCTTCCCAAGATTCCTCAACCATAAAAGTTTCAACACCTGAACCACCATCCCTACTATCCCCTGAAGTTTTGGGCTCCAACAAAGAAATGAAATCTCCTGGGAGTTCAGAAGTGGATTTCCTTGGTGCCAAAATACGCGAGTGCTTATAATTTCTATGACGTTCCAAGGCTGAATACTTTGGAGACCAATATCTTCCAGCAGATTTTAGTTTACTGTCCAGTGCATCTACATCACCATCTGCATCCAGACTTGAACCCTTCTGCTGATACAACCTTCTAAACTCATTGCCTATAGTCTTCTCAGGATTTAAAAGTTTGTGGCGAGCAACATCCATTCTGCAAATAGTGCGACCGTTCAAGATGGTTATATGCAAGTAACAGAAGGAATTATTATTTTTTGAATTATTACACAAAAATAAGGTTAGGATCAGTGCATTGAATTCCAATGCTTCGCACTATTTACGATATTTTTCCCATTCTTCAGAAGTAAGGTTCCGCTGAAAGCATTCAGCGGAAAACTATGTCTGTGTAAGTATACAATCTATGCACGAAAATTATCAAGAGAACAAAAGGAAAAACGCACGCTCTGATGAGTACAGATAGTAGACGAGACATAGCTGCACATCTTGTATCTTGGAAACAAACTCTCGCATCAGCAAACATCGCATTACCATCCATTTTCATATGTATTACCCACCAGGACTCTATGAGAGCGGACATTCTAGTTTTCTAAATTCAAGCATTAAATTTTGATTCCAACAAATGAATGTACTCAAAGAAGCTGAGCTACTACAGAAAGTTCACTTCCACAAACAAATTCATCCGCATTTCAAAGAAAACAGATATCGCATGGACTGAAAGAAACCAAGTGCGTACCTGTAGATGGATCCGAAAGCCAAATTATCGCGGTCGCCACGAGAATCGAAGTAATAATCTTTGGCAGGCTTCAAAGCCGAACCAGCCCATGCCCTCACATCAGACTTCCTCGAGCCGAAGTCACCCGCTCCGTCGTCTCCTCTCTCCCTAGATCTCCTTCTCCTACGCTTGCTCTTCCTCTTTCTCCTCCTACTCTCGCTCTTCGAATCGCCGCCGGACTCGGACGACTCCAGTAAGTCGTAGGAAGTCCCGGTAGCGGGCAAGCCGCCCTCCCGTTCCCTCCCTCCTCCGTCGCCCGATTCCGATTCCGAATGCGGAGAAGCATGCTGGTCGTGGATGATGGAGGAGGCGGCGGCTTCGTTTATGGAGGTGAAGTCGGCGGTGAAGCTGGAGTTGGAGAGCCACTGAGGAACGCGCGGCGCGACGGTGGCGCCGGCGACGGGGGCGTTGGACAGCGGGAAGAGAGAAGGCGTGGTTCCGAGCTCTTCTTGTCGGTGCTGCGATTCCGCCGCGCCCGTCTCGACGGCCATAGCAGTTGCCGCCGCGTCGTCTGCTTCGCTCGCCATCGGAATGTCGAAGCCTGAGCTCTTACGCGAGGACGACGACGTCGACGGAGTCCCTGACCGATCGCGGCTAGAGTTGGGCCCGGTATGGCAAGTGGATCCGTTTTATAAACTTAGTCATATAAGCTTTTTTGAAGCGGGTTTGGATCGGATGTATTAATTGGGCTTTTAAATAGGACCGGCCCAATTGAAGAAGATGGGGAAGTGGTATTTGGATTCGGGTCGGGCTCCCGCATCGGACTTGGATTATTCATAGCATACTCATATGTCGCATTACTTATTTGCAGAATAATCTAATTTTTTCAAACTTTCACTGAACTAATCTCTAATGAGTAATTTAGGTTAGCAGATCATTGGCTTAGTAAAGACAAGTTCATGTATCTTTACTAAACCTCCCTATTACTTCCTAGGTGGTTGCTCAATAGCAATGGTTGTGTGCGGCAATCTCCCATTAAAATGCTTAGTTGGGTTCATACCTTATTTTAACGTTTTGATGTTTGAATGTCTCGTCTTTCTTGTTGGGTGGAAATGTTTTTAAACGTGACATTGCGGGATTTCTCATTTCATAGTAAACTTTCCGCCTATTTTTTCTCATTTAAGCATTTTAAGAATATGCTTAAGTCATACATCTGTTTTATAAACTTAATCATATACTTTTTTGGGAGCAAGTTTGGATCAGATCCATCATTTGGGCTTTTAAATAGGCATGGCCCAGTTGAAGAGAATGGGGATTGGGAGTGATAATTGGATTAGAGTCGGGCTCCTACATTGGGCCTAAATTATTCGTATTATACTCATATGTCACATCACTTATTTAAAGAATAATCCGATATTTTCAAACTTTCGTTGAATTAATCTCTAATGAGTAATCTTATAATTTAGCCGATGAAAATACATCTTAACTCTTTTGTATCCAATTCCAGATAAGACTTGCGGCAAGGTAAATGTTTTAAAGCGTGATAAGTGGGTAACAAATTATTATTATTATTATTATTATTAATTTGAAATAAGCACAGATGACATGCGTTGACACATTAATCAAGAAATAGCTTGGATTGTAAAACCGTGTAGAAATATAAATAAATTAAGAGATCTAGAAAATTGCTCCGATCAAAATTAAATTCGCTACCGTTACATTTTTATGCTATGTTTGGGGGACCACGGGAAAGGAAATGGGAAGGAAGGAACGCTAAATTTAAAAAATTTCCCTCCCTATTTTTTTTTCCTAAAATGGACTTCAAAATTTTCCGCTCAATCTTTCACTCTCTTAGCTTTCTTTTCATCCAAAACGAAGCATTAGGCCCCAAAAGCCGTACCCCTGCATTCTTATTCAAAATATCATTTTGCAAAATATAATATCAAAAAGATTTAAATAAATTTTGTACCACAATATGAAATGGGTAAATTTATTAATTGTAACACTGTTAAAACTCCTGATTTAACAAGATCAATCTCGAATGAAATAGTATTATGATATGCCATCAAAAGATGAGCGGTACATGCTCATTTTCTTTACAAATTATCACCTATATTGCTATCCATATTAAAAATATGTTCCTATTATGAAATTATACGAACTCCAAATTAAACCACACTCCAAGAATGAATGAGTTCACTTTTGCCTTTTCTTATTTGCACATCAATAAAAAAAATTAAAACATTGTGATATTCAATTAAATGTACTAATTCATATGTTTGTCGACGTGTATTGGGGCACTAATTAATCAAATTTGATAAAGAAAATTTCTACGTTGATGCTCTAATTATGGAGCACACGAAAAAGATGATATTTCGAAAACGAAATATTTTATTGAATTCAAATATTTAACAAACGCTATTGAGTCGCCGGTTAATGAAAATTATATTATGGTTAAAGTTTGGACCGAAATGAGCTGACTGTCTCTCCTTTTCGATTGGCCAGCGAGAAGAACCCGGAGGGGGGTAGGATATAATAATTCCAAAGCTAACGATAATAATTTTTTTTTATTTCATTTGAAATCAAACCACAAAGCCAAATCGGCCATAAAGATAATAAAAAAAGAAAAAAAGAAAGAAAGAAAAAAGAAGAAAAGATATAGAAAGACGAAGCTCCTCGGAGGGAACGGGAAAATCTCGCGCCAGCCGTCGGATCAAAAGCCCGATCCTGCCGGCCGCGGATCACGAGGCGGAATCATGCAGTCACATGTTCCACCCCGCCCAAAAAACCAGACGCACGGACAGTCCGAGCGCACACGATCCGAATCCATTTTAATCCACTCATTATCTAAAAAAAATTCGCATTTAATTTATCATTTTTTTAAAGCTTAAGTACGCAGGCCTCTGCAGGCCAAAAGCAGGCCTTGGAAAAGCATTTCTTTTTTTTAAATTTTTAAAAAAAAATCCAATTAGAGAGAGAGAGAGAGAGAAGAATAAAATGGGAAAATAAATAAACGAAGAAAATGAGGTGCTAAAATCTCCATTGCATAATTTTTTTTTGCACATTCGCAAGTGGTGGTGGTGTTGTTTTTTGTAAATAGTAGTTGGTGCCAAAATCTCGGTTGTGATTTCCGACGGAGGTGGCGACGATGGATTCAGCATCCGAGGAGAGGACTCCGTACGCTTCGCCCGTCTGCCTCTCGCCGCCGATCTGTGAGTCCCTCTCTTCGTCTTCGTAAAAGCGAGATGGTTTGGAGCTGGAGCTCTGAATCCGTTTCTTGTTTTGGGTCGCGGGGGGAGAATGTTCGAGTTCCAGTTCGAGTTCGACGTTCTGCGGTCGGAAATTCTAGGGTCGTAGGGGAGGCGTTTGGGGGTTTTGCCGCGGGCCTAGGGGGTGTAGGAGCTGGGATTTCTAGGGTTTGGTTTTGTTGGAGGAGGTGGGCGGGATCTCGGGTGGGAGATGGGATTCGAGTCTCGAGAGAGTGCTGTTTTTCTCTCTGCGACTGCGCTTTTTGGAATGGTTTGAAAAATGCGGGGCGGAGGAAGTTTGAGTAAAGTGGAGTGCGATCGATAAAAGGTATGGGAAAGTGGAAGGAGCCCCGGGGGAGGGGGGTTAGAGGGGTACAACAAGGGGAAATTTGCATAGCGAGTGTTGCTCTTGCGTGTCTGATTTTCGAGAGACTTGAACTGGGTTTCGGCGGCCATTTGCAGTTATAGGTGATGAAATGTGGTCCGTTAGCCTGTGTGGTGTGTGAGTTTGAATTTCAGTGGTTATTGTGGCGCGATTCTCGTTTTTGTTTTTTTGTTTCGTGGTGGGGCTAGCGAGGATTTTTTTTTTTTTTTTGTTGCCCTGTTGGTTCTTCTGTGCGAATGAAGCCGGAAATGAGTTGTTTCTGCACGTCTCTTGTTGAGAACGAGAGGGATGAGAATATGGAGTCAGTTGTGTTCTGTTAATTGTTCAGGACTTATGAGGGGAGCAAGTCAGCATCTTTTTAGCCGAAAGACGGACTTCTTGACTTAGTCGAGGTAAGTGCTCAAGCTCAACTTAATGTATTTTGGTGGTGTTTGATCTGTACTTTGTAGTGCACAATGTGGAAACTGTTCTTGTCTTCTTGATTATATTGACAAGTAGAGTCAATGTGTTTGTTATGTGTTTATAACTTGACTTAAGTACGTTCCTGACTTTCGGTTGATATTTCCTCTAGGAGGATCTGCCTGTGGGGCTAAAGTGCATTACAATGGCTGATGGCAGCTCGTTGGACGTGATTCTAGATTTTCTCCAAAAAAATAAATTCACCCGAGCAGAGGCAGCCCTGCGCAGTGAGCTCAACAATCGCTCTGATTTGAATGGGTTCCTTCAGACCCTTACACTTGAGGAGAAGGACACAGGCAAGTTTCCACGCGGACAAAATGGCGAGAAACCAGCTGTTGTGAATCGGGGTGCTAATTCTCGTGATGGGGGTGAAGCTTCTGAGGAGCTCATTGTGAAAGAAATAGAGTGTGGCACCACGAGAAGTGGTCCAGACAGCAAATCCAAGAGTGCTGTGGTCGAACATAGCAAACATGTTGAGATGTCGAGTAACACTAACAAGGGCTTTACTTTCCCTAAAGGTTCAGAAAAGAATTCGGGTGATCTACAGCCATGGAAATTTAATTCTAGCAATGGGCCTTCAGATCTTTATGAAAATGATGTTTGCAGTAGTTCTCATGCCATGCCTGATCTGAAGGTCTCCGAACAGCCGAGATATTGCAATAGCGAGGCTCCTTATTCTGGCAAAGCTAATGTTTTTACTAGAGAAGATGTTAAATTTGCTGGTGAAAAGAATGCATGGGTTGTCAGTTCTAGCAAAAACCATTCTGAACCTGTTGGTGAACCTAGGGAAGTAGGCAAACAAGTAAAAGTTGGCAATGCCTACTCTAAGGATGGTTCTGATGATAATCCATGGTCTAGAAATGAGGAGCTTGCAGCTATATCAGCAGACCCATGGAAAGATTGTTCAATTAAAACAGTTTTTCCATTCACGAAAGGGGAGACTTCAAACAATTACGACATTATCATTCCTCATGACAAAAAAGAAGGAAAGAAAAAGGCAGAGACAATAAATGATGTTCGGGCATCTATTAAGGAACAGGTAGATGAGGTTGGCAGAGCATTATACTTTGGAAAGACACAAGGAGGTTTTGATCAGAAGAATATTGGCAGCTTAGGTTTTCCATTTCCATCTGAGAACCCAAAGGAAGAACTACCTAGGTTGCCCCCGGTCAAACTCAAGTCAGAGGAAAAGTCTATTTCCAACAACTGGGAAGAGAAGTATGATCGCGATGGAATTGGTGCAAAGATTGCGAGCATTGACAGTACGTTCCTTATAGGTTCTTATCTGGATGTTCCCGTTGGACAAGAAATTAATTCATCAGGTAACCTTCATCAACAAATATCCATGCAGTCAACCTTTTTTCATGGAATGCTTATTTTACAAAGTCAAGATGGGGTCTTTTTCTTAGGGCTTTTGATTTTGCCATTGGTTGCCAATTTTGCATTTTCTTGCATCGTATTATAACCTTGGCTGCTGTAGGCAGTAGTATAGGACATGCTTGCATCTGTAAATGGCCTCTCTTTACTGCTCTCCTTGTATTTTCTTACCAGGGTTTTGTCTCCTGTTCTAGAGATCTGCATTTCAATTTCAACTGTAAAAATTGTTAATGCTTTGTAACTGATAATTTAGGTGGGAAAAGGCTTGGTGGTGGCAATTGGCTATCTGTAAGTCATGGCATTGCAGAGGATACATCTGATCTGGTTTCAGGTTTTGCAACTATTGGAGATGGGTTGAGTGAGTCTATTGACTATCCGAATGAGTATTGGGATTCTGACGAGTATGATGACGATGACGATGTTGGATATATGAGGCAGCCTATTGAGGATGAGGCCTGGTTTCTGGCCCATGAAATAGACTATCCTAGTGATAATGAGAAGGGAACTGGGCATGGGAGTGTTCCTGACCCGCAGGAAGGAGGTCAAATTAAAGATGAGGACGACGACCAATCTTTTGCTGAGGAGGATTCTTACTTCTCTGGGGAGCGATTTCTTCAATCAAAAAATGTGGAACCAGTCACAGCTTCAGATGATCCGATGGGGCTGTCGGTGAGAGAAGTTTATGGCAGGGTGGAGGAGAATGATTTAATCGCACAATATGATGGACAGCTGATGGATGAGGAAGAACTGAATTTAATGCGTGCGGAACCTGTGTGGCAAGGTTTTGTCGCACAAACAGATGAGCTCATCATTTTAGGTGATGAGAAGGTTCTGAATGATTGTGGAAGGCTGCAGCTGGATGATATATGTCTTGAGGATGATCAACACGGTTCTGTTAGATCAATTGGTGTGGGCATCAACAGTGATGCTGCTGATTTCGGTAGTGAAGTTCGGGAAAGTTTAGTTGGGGGCAGCAGTGAAGGAGATTTAGAGTACCTCCCTGATCATGATGTTGGACCTGCATCCAAACATTATAAAAATGAAGCAGATAAAAATTACAGTAATAGGTCGAATAGGGAACAAAGGAGAAAGTTTAAGCTTGATCCCAACCAATATATCATTGGGAATGACAAAAGCATACAGACGGAAATGAAGGGTCAAATAGATGGGGGTTTTTCATTCCCTCCTCCATTGAGGGATGAGCAGTTGCTTCATGCAGGCTCTAACAAATCCTTATGGTCAGAGAACTCCAATGCTGTTGTGGATGATGTAGCCAAACAGAGATTGAAAGCTTCTGTGAGAGCTGATGACATGCTAGCCACATGGAAAAGGAAAAGCAGCGACTCTTCCACTGCTAAAAGTTCAAGAGATGAAGATAATGCGAATGCTATAAGATCAGCGAATTCTTCTCCATCCTCGCTATCAAATTATGGTTATGCTGAAAGAGACCACATCAAGAAAGAAGAGGATGAAAAGCCAGATGTGAGAGAGGATGATGCAGTGGCATCCGTGGAGGATGAGGAAGCCGCTGCGGTGCAGGAGCAAGTAAGGCAAATTAAAGCTCAGGAAGAGGAATTTGAGACTTTTAATCTCAAAATTGTCCACAGGAAAAACAGGCACGTGTTACTTTTACCTGCTATTTCTTTTCCCCTTCTTCATTAAAAGTATTTATGACTTTATGTCTAGGTCAGAGTTTGAAGCCTAAAGTATTGTCAGTTCTATAGTTATCTTGCATATTATTGGTAAGCTTGCTGTCAATTGACTTCTGAATGAATGTCCTCTCTGATGTTCAGAACTGGCTTTGAGGAGGACAAGAACTTTCATGTGGTTTTAAATTCAGTCATTGCTGGGCGGTATCATGTCACCGAGTATCTCGGCTCTGCTGCATTTAGTAAGGCCATACAAGCTCATGATCTGCATACAGGCATGGATGTATGTGTTAAAATTATAAAAAACAACAAAGACTTCTTTGATCAGAGCCTGGATGAAATAAAGCTTCTCAAGTATGTCAACAAGCATGATCCTGGCGACAAGTACCACATCCTCCGTTTGTATGATTATTTTTACTACCGAGTAAGTGGAATTTTCTGCTTAGCTTTATGTTATGTCCTTGTGGAAAAAGAGATTATCTTTTCAGAAATTGAGCTGCATTACTTTTTCGGTGCTACAGGCAATTTTCTTCTTAAACTATTTAATATGTTATTCTCTACCCAGTCGAATTTTTAGTTTGGTTTGTGGGTTTAGAGTCGAACATTCTTGGAGAGTGACAGTGTGACACCGTCGTAATTGCGTTTAAGAGGAAAGGGTTATTTGGTTATGGAGGTTAGGCAGAGGAAGAGAGGCCCCACCCCCTGGGGAGGGGGTTCTAGTGTTTATGCTTTAAAACTAATATGGCTCTGATCTTGGTCAAAGACATGGAATTCTTGTTTTAAGTTGTCAACTATTAGATAGTGAACCAAGACTAGTGTAGATGAATGATATAGTGGGGTTGGTGTTCCCTGGGGAGGGGGTTCTAGTGTTCATGCTTTAAAACTAATATGGCTCTGATCTTGGTCAAAGACATGAAATTCTTGTTTTAAGTTGTCAACTATTAGATATTGAACCAAGACTAGTGTAGATGAATGATATAGTGGGGTTGGTGTTCCCTGGGAACTATCAGCCTTGGTGTTTTTGTCATTCATGACTTGTCTTTTGAGTTGCTATTTCTGCATGGTAACTTGAGGCTGTAGCTATCTGATACGGTATCTGTCTTGTAGAAGTAAGACCAGTTTGGTAGCAATATTCTAGTCCTAGGATGAAGATGTTTGTTTCTCAATGAACGTCAATTTGAGGATGTGTTTCCACTGTGACTGTATCTCTCATTATGCATTTGAGGGTATGTGGAAACAACATGCTAGTGGCTGAATATTGTTCCTTCTTTATGGTAATTGAAATAGGCAATTTTTAGCGGCAAAAAAAGAAGAAAGTCAATTATTGATTGGAGCAGTTACTGAAATTTTTAAGCTACCTATTTTTCTGTGTAATTAACGAGTTCCTTTGCTGCACAAGATCCGTGTTTTTTGGAGCTATTCCTTTGCTTGTAATTAGTTCCTCATGCTAGTTATCAGCTTACTTACTGCTTGAAGGTCACGCAGTCCAGCTGCAGTTGATTGTACTTGCATCATGCATGCTCATTAGAACATTTAACTACAGGCACTTCAATGCTATTTAAGCACTTAGCAGCTTATTCCTTGTTGGTGTTCTTACCTGAGGGTAACTTTGCATATTTTGCCGTGCAAGATTTGGTGGTTTTATTAGATCCTTGCAAAGATTTGCTGCATTGCCTTGGTCATATTTGACCCGCTTGCTATTAATCGAAGGCTTCTTAATGTAATAGGCTTGCTTGCTTTGCAGGAGCATCTGTTGATAGTATGTGAACTACTTAAAGCAAACTTATATGAGTTTCACAAATTCAATAGAGAGTCTGGAGGGGAAGTTTACTTCACTATGCCTAGATTGCAGGTTTGGCAGTTTGCTATTTCTTCCTGAAGTATGTTTTGTATCAAATGTGGACACCTAATGTTGTGTTGTAATGATTTGTCCAGTCAATAACTATTCAGTGTTTGGAAGCAATTCAATTCTTGCATGGCCTTGGCCTCATCCACTGTGATCTCAAGCCTGAGAATATATTGGTAAAGAGCTACAGCAGATGTGAAGTGAAGGTCATTGATCTCGGGAGTAGTTGTTTTGAAACAGATCATTTATGCTCCTATGTTCAGTCACGATCTTATCGGGCTCCAGAAGTTATTCTGGGACTGCCATATGATAAGAAGATTGATGTATGGTCACTTGGTTGCATATTGGCAGAACTTTGCACTGGAAATGTGAGTTCTATTCTTCAACCAATAATTTGCTTTCCTACCCCTCCCCCAGTCCCATTGATCTGTGCAAATATTTGAGATATATAGAGGTCTTTTTTAAACTTCTGTCTGTTGAATTCATGTTATCAAATGTGATATGAAAGGCGATCTTGTATACCTTTCAAGAATTTCTGAGCATGATGAGTGTGAAAATGTGCGATCAATAGCGACCTTACTACTGTTTCGTCAAAACATCTCTGTGAATATTGGGTATTTTGAGTTGAAATATCTTCCTAAGGTTCTGAATCTTGACTTAGAGAGTTAACATCCTTTTCTACATATGCAAATTGTAAAAACAAATAGTGCATCTCTTTCAAGCCTGAAAGCAGGTCAGGTGTCCACAACTCTTGCTCTGCTATGTTGCTTCATTGACTACTCAAGGACAGAGGTGTTGGTAAAAGGTCTTGCTATGTGTGATTTGCTAGAAGTGTGCAAGACTGCGAGATTTATATAAAGAAGGTGCAATTTGGGAAATTGATCCTTCCACAAGATTTTGATTAACCATCTATGAAACTGGTGGATTCTAGAGAAATGGATGGTCTATTGGGAAATGCAGCAATGGGCTGTTTCAGTGGTGACTTGAGCGCCTAGAAGAAAACCAGCATTTTTAGGGCAATACTCGATGTTTGCCGAGAGCTTTGGATATTTCTAGTCTACTGGACACTGAATTGCCATGGAGTGCGATCAAATAGTCTCTCTTTATGAAAGTGCATCGAAGAATGTCTACTGGTGTGATGTCAACTCAGTTAAATCAGTTTAGTGATTGCTCATTAAATTTCTCTCCACTGGTTCTCTCTAAAAAGTTGGGTTCTTGATATTGCTGCATTGTTTTATGGTTTGCATGGTAAATGATAGCTCTATATTATTTGTGGTTTTGTTCTTTTTTAATGTGAGTTGACTGGTGGGATTGCTGGAATCATTATATCTCACATTGAAACTTGACCTTTGGTGGTTTCTTCTATTAAAAAAACTTATTGGTAGCTTGGAAACATTTTGTCTTGTAGCATTTCTCTTTTTGTATTTTTCAGTAATGGTGTGGGATTGAAATTGCGAACTTTAAAAGTTTGTAATTGTCTTGAGTCTCTTTTTGCTTGTCACACTAATTAGAATGTGTCTTTCAGGTCGATTTTGATGTGATTTTCTCGTCATTTATTGTGAATTATCACTGGTATAGGTGCATGCACCATTATTATGACTCTGGTGCAGATTGATTTGAATTAATATGGCGTTTTGATTAGGTTCTCTTCCAAAATGATTCACCTGCAACACTGCTTGCACGTGTCATTGGGATTATTGGCCCCATCAATCAAGACATGCTAGCAAAAGGCAGAGACACGTACAAATACTTTACAAAAAATCATATGCTGTATGAGCGGAATCAGGTAATAAATTTTGTTGTGTTGAAGGCTCAATGCTTCTAGCATCCTGCATAAGGTTCTCTTGGCTATTCATCATGTACCATGGAGAGTGGAAGGCAACTATACTTGGCATACGTATTTGGCAGCGGTGTTGTCAGCTCATTGTCAATATGCCTACCAGTGGTGTTTGTTAATTACCCCTCTTTTTACAAGGGCAGTTACATCTTGCACAGATGAAACAATAATTTTGCACTTTGATTTTGTCGGGGTTAGCATCTGTGTACATTGCTTTGCTGCTCGCAAAGTTACTTATATCTAGGATTCCAGATACTTTTTCCTTCGTCACATGATACTATTTCTCTGTCTTTGAGTCACAGTCCTTTATTTCTTGAAAGAGCTTCATCATAGTATTCACCTTCCATTGTTGGTTTGGTTTCTCGCTCGTCATTCTGTGATAGGTTTTGTGTCCTGTAATGTATATCTGGTGTGATAAAGGTTCCTAGTAATATCAATTCCCTATTCTGTGATTTCCCATGGTGTGCTTGTTGAAAATAGGATGGTGCTTGTGGTGGCATGCGCACCGATCCATGTATGTCCTAATCCTGTAAGCATAGGTATTATCAACATAAATTTGATGCATTCTGCTCTTTGATTCTCAGGATACCAACAGACTGGAATATCTGATACCAAAGAAGACATCTTTAAGGCACCGATTGCCTATGGGGGACCAAGGATTTATTGACTTTGTCGCGCATATACTTGAGGTAAATCCAAAGAAACGCCCCACCGCTGCTGATGCTTTGAAGCACCCATGGCTGTCATATCCATATGAACCAATATCCTCTTGAGCAATTTGAATTCTCTGCTGTTGAGATTACTAGAGCTTCCGAGGAGCATTTTTCAAGTTTCTCGTGATAGGAAGGAAGTGGCAAGATTGGGGATCTTGCCACAGCTTTTGACCCGTGGGGGTCTCCAAAGAGGTTGAAGCCCTTCTCAAATGCCGTGCATCAGCCGTGCCTGATTTTGTTCATGTTCTCTTCCCAAGCAAAAGCTATATCGAAGATTTTTGAAGCAAAGATGTTTTTCCGCACGAAATGTATTACTAGGTCCTTTTTTTTTGGCCACTTATTTTTTTTTTTTTCCTGACTGGTGGTAAGAGGAACCGTGAATCTGTTGTACATGATGTGTGATAATTCTTTTAAAGTTATGTAGTAATAGCTTGTGAAATATTTGCTAGTCAATTTTGGTTGGTTTAATGGTTCATTTGGTGGTAGCCACTGTACAATTCGGGAGCCCGGCTAATAGCTCTTTGGGTTATATGGGTACATATAACTTTCTAGGTAAGGTGTTGGGAGCTCGCATGTGATGTTTGCTCTCTTCCATGTGATTTTTTGGTCGAAAGCTTTGATTTTTCGAGGCCAAAGCACAGCAACATCCGTACTTGTAACTCTTTGTGGTGATTAGGTTTTGTGGGTTGGACCTGTGTGTTCCCTATATAGCGTTTATCCGAAGGTCTATTGCGGAGACGGACTTTTCGATTTCTCTGTTTTTGACTGATGCTGACGAGACAGAGATAATAGAAGGCAAGAAAGTCAACAATTTCATAGAATTCTCAAAGTCGGTCATCGTCTTCGCGACATCCTGTATTAGCAAATCGACAGGCCATGAGCAGCACAATTTGATGCTACCCATTCGTTCCTCTGTATGGAGTTCAATCTTTATTGAATCATTTCCCACAATTCAAAGGGAAAAAAGAAAGAAAAGAGACGCAGAAACCGAAAACACTCCGGACGACTTTGGCACCAAGGGGAGCAGGAAAGTAGAAATGAACTGAAGGCGGCAAAACAAAGCGTCACAGACCATGGAAATTCCACGGTGGAATGATCACCTCGCAACTTCCGTTCTCCTCAAGAGCAGCACACGAGTCCTTCATGCTCTCGTCAGTGGTGGCGACGTTCTCCTCGAGGTGATTTCGACCGTTCATCAGTCCATCGAGGGACGCGGGGTGAAGATGAGGGAACGGCAGGAACAAGGAATGCACCACGACCTTCTGATTCTTCATCGCGTCGGGGCTCTTCATCCTCACGTAGTTGATCCTCAGCGTCGCAGGTCCTCCTGCTGTCGTCACGACCAGATACTGGCCCCTCTCCAGCGACGGCAGCACCGTCCCCGCCGGTAGCCTCTCCAGGTCGGCCATCGCGAGGTACCGGTTGGGCACAATGTGGAACCGCACGTTGCTGACGTAGCTGGCCGCGCCGGTGAAGATCGAGAAGTCGTCGACGGTGAAGATGGTCGCGTTCTGGAGATTCACCAGCTCGGGGTACTTGATCCTGATCGCGAGCGCCAGGATGCCGAATCCGCTGGTGCGGAGTCGCAGCACCGCGTCGCGCAGCATCAGGCGCATGAGCGGCGAAGGAGAGGAGGATACCGGCGGCTGATGGAGCGGGAACGCCAGCGACGTCATCTTCTCGATGCTGCAGGAGAAAGGAGACAGCGGCGCGATGAAGCCTTCGAGGCCGTGGACGACGACGATCCCGTTGTTGAACATGTCGGGGCGAGAGATCTCGACGCCGTCGATGAAGATCCTGGTGGTGTTGGTGTCGCGGTGCGTGCCCGAGGTGACGGTGAGGCAGTGGCCGGGACTCATCGTCTCGACCTTGGTGCCGAAGGCGAGCTTCTGGAGGTAGCTGAAGCTGAAGAGGCCGGGGACGATGTGCTCACTGAGGATGCGGGGGATCGAGCAGGAGACACAGGATCTGACGGAGGAGTCGGAGGGAGCGAAGAGGGTGGAGGGCCCGTTCCACGTCGTGAACGACGGCGAGTCGGTGAGCGAGGGGACCGCCATGGCGAGGTCGTGGAAGCCGAGGTGGGAGAGGATGGGCTCGAGGAGCGAGGTCGGCGAGAGCGCCTCGTCGTGGATCGGCTCTTGCTGCCGCGCTTGACGCTGCGGCTGCGGCTGCGGCTGCGGCGAAGCGAAGAGATCTCCGTCCACGGCGGCTGCGGTTGCGGAGGGGGAGAGGAGGAGGAACGAGAAGATGGCTGCAACGAGGATCGAGAGCTGCAGAGACTCGATCGCCATAGCTACGGAACCGAGGGAGGACTGGAGAGAGAAGTGACTGATTTTGACTGTGAGCAGGAGAAGTTATGATGAAGTAGTACTAGTACGTTGGGGACGACGAAGAGACGGTTAGAGACTCGGCGAGTTGGTTGGCGCGTGTAAACGGCGCATTGGAGAGTGCGCGTGGGGGCTGTGGTACTACTGCTACAGAGGCTATTCAATTGGCGGGAAATTGAAACTCTTTCTCAGCGCGTTCGTGCTAGTTTAGCAAACGACGCCGTAACCTCAATACGAATTGCTTTTTATATTCGCTTGATCTTTCCGGCGCGTGAACAGTAACCGCCTGGGCCGCCGAAAGAGTTCCGTTATATCTCATGGACTCCCGAACGCTTTTACCAGACTCACGCAACATGGCCCTTCGCTCTCTGCAACTCGCGTTCCTCACGCTCTCCATCGTCTTCTCCGCCGCCACAACCTCCGTCGGTGGCGCCGGTGCCTCCCCTCCACCGTCGCCGTCGCTCTCGGACTTCGGCTACCCCCAGTTCCGCGACTTCCCCCTCTCCTCCGCCTTCCTTCTCCAGCAGATCCTCGCCCACCTCGGCTTCCAGGAGTTCTCCTTCTCCGTTGGCGCCGCCCTCTCAGAGTATCCCGCCCTCTCCCGCTGGAACGGCCCCGTCACCATCTTCGCCCCCTCCGACGCCTCCGTCGATGGCTGCGCCGCCTGTCCCCTCCCTCGCCTCGTCGCCGAGCACGTCGTCCCCGGCTTCTTCTCCTCCTCCACCCTCCAGGGCCTCGCTTTCGGCACCAAGATCGAGACCCTGAACCCCCGTCACTGCGTCGCCGTGACCTCCGCCTCCGATCGTTTCGCCAATGCCACGAGGATCTTCATCGACGGCGCCGAGATCACGCGGCCCGACCTGTTCGACAACGGCATCATGATCGTCCACGGCATCGATGGCCCCGTCTCCCCCCTCTCGACGTCCTCCTGCACGGACGCCTCTCCGCGGCCGTCGTTCGAGGCGGCGCCTCCTTCCTTCGCCGGTCCGCCTCCGCTGATCATGAGCCTGATGCTCCGGGACGCCATGCTCCGGCTGCGGAGCGGCGGGTACGGCGTCCTGGCGCTCGCGATGAAGGTGAAGTTCGCCGAGCTGGTCGCCCTCGAGAACGCGACGATCTTCGCCATGGAGGACGACTTCATCTTCTCCGACCCGCACAACTACGCGGGCGACGTGAGCTTCCACATCGTGCCGGACCGGTACCTCGCGGGGGACGACCTCCAGAACCTCCCGGTGGGGTCCACGCTGGGGACGATGGCGGAAGGGCAGGATCTGGTGGTGACGAGCGCGGGTGGGCCTGCAGTGGGGACGGTCCAGATCAACCGCGCCCTCGTCAAGATCCCGGAGGTGATCAGGAACGCGAGGGTCGTCGTGCATAGCTTGTTCCAGCCATTCTCGCACCTGCAGATCAGGCCCCTCTCCCCCGGCCCCGCGCCCGGCGTCCCGATCGACGGCGGCGGCGGAGAGGATCTGACGGCTGGGGACGCGTCGGAGTCTTTGGAAGAGATGGGCGGGTGTGGGCTCGGGCCCGCCCAGATCGAAGATGGCCACGGCCCATGATTGGAGCTGATGGAGACTCCCTCTCGAGTCCTCGAAATTCTTTTGTTTCTCGGGTCCTTCGTAAATCCTGACCAAAACGGCATACTTTTGCTTTCGCTAATTCAATTCTTCGTACTAAGTCAGTTGGGTTTGGCGCTTTTAGGTCGAGGCGACCTTTTGCCTTTGCATCGGCTCTCATCCAGATTTAGGTTAGGCGAGTCTTGGAATGACTGCGATATTGTTGACTCTTAGATGCGTCGCGACACGGGACTTGAGGGGGACGATTAGGGCCGTGGGATGAAATCATCAGTCAGATCCACAGGCGACATGCCCAAGGCGTTGACCGCTCTAATCTCGCACTCAAGCGGTAAGCAGAGAGGGAATGCTTAGATGGGCTTTGCTTGCAATTCGGTTCGCGTGCGCCCTAAGTACCTCCAATTCTAAGTACGGATACCGACGCAACCATTTCCTATAATCTTTTGAAGTTTCCGGCCAACCGGGGACCGCCTTAACCAGCATTTCAAAACAAAAAGCCGAAAGGATTAGCGGAAATTAAGCTGACCAGCTAATTATCTCTTTAATAAAGTCATTTTCTTCACTAATCATAATTACGAGACGTGGCCAATTTCCACAAAAAATACATTTTCTCTCGCCGATCTCACTTAGGCTTGAAAAAGAAGGGACTTAAAAATCCTCCCCACATGTCTGGCGATGCGGAATGCGACACCTTCGTGACATGACATGCGCCCTTCCGCCTAGGAGGTGGCATGGAAAACGTCGGTGGCACGTCAGAAACCCCGTAAAAAGAAAGATGAAAAATTAAAAAAAAAAAAAAAAAGGGGAAAAAAAGGAAAAAAACGCCTCGTCCTGGGAGAAGAAGGCTGCAGTTGTAGCATCGCTCCTCTCGACGGGCACCCCATCTCTCTCAAATCTGACCATTCAATACTCACCTCATAGTCATTATTACGCCATTATTTTTCTTCCTTCGAATTTAATTGATTCCCTGATTTTTTTTCATTTTTTCTTTCTGTTCTGTTTTTTTTTTAAAATTTTTATATATATATATTTCTCGTGTAACTCACCAAATAGCCAAGTTGCCTTCCAAATCCGACGTACGTCCCCACTGCCATTCCTTCCCCCGCAGATAAAAACAGCACCGAACGAGAGAACCAGCCCGAGATCTCTCCCTCTCTCTCAGTGCGTCTCTGATAAGTTGTCTGCGAGAAGGGGAGAGGCAATGGGGAAGCCAATGGCGGTGCTGGCCGTCGCCGTCTTGATTGCCTCGCTATGTTCTCCGGCGAGATCGGACGGTTCCGATCACCGGTACAAGGAGGGAGACCCCGTCCCTCTCTACGCCAACAAGGTCGGGCCGTTTCACAATCCCAGGTAACAAAAACAAAAGTTGATCTCGGGCTCGCTCCTCGCCCCGGAATCTCTGTTGGTTTCTGTGGCTCGGTGGAGATGCGTGTGTTCAAGCGGTGTTTGTTGGATCTAGGCGGGTGTTTTGTTAATTTGGTTTTTGGGTTCGGGCCGGAGTTGGATCCGGGTGACTGGATTTTGCTCGGAGCGTGGTCGGGTGACGGAATTGAGAGTGTCGGTTCGTGCCGGAAGTTTTGAGATATTGAATTTCGGTGTGCTTTCTGATGATTTAGGAAAAATGGTGATGGAGAATGCTATCTGAGTTTGAAAGTTTGAATTTTGGTTTCCGCGATGGGTCGTGACAAGATTAGAGAGAGGTTTTGCGCAGTTCACTTGAAATTGATACTTCTTCGTGCCGTAGTAGCAAAGTGGTCGGCATTACTGTAGTTTCCGGCTCTTTTGATATAGTGGCGGTGTCTTGTTTGCATCGTTAGATCAGTGGAATAGGGTGATTTCTGGAAATGTTTTAGTCAAGTTGCTTTTAGTTGTTTATCCGATTTTAGAGCTGGATCTAGTGGCATGGATACGTTCTTTCAAGCCTTCACCATCTCCTGGCTTTTTTCAGTGCTCTATAGTTTCTCACTTATATTAAGTGACAGCTAGATCAGCTATGAGAATCTTATTCATTCTCGATCTTTGTGGTGCATTGAGTTTTTGTGGAGATTCAAATCTCCTTTTCTCGGGTCGGCGAATTTCCACATCCAGCTGTATACACATCTCTAACTTCTAGTTCTTGTCTGAAGGCAGTGTAATTTAGTCTGAAGAATTGTCTTGATGTCGTATGAGCTAATGCTGGTCTATCCTTTTCATGCAGTGAAACTTACCGTTATTTTGATCTTCCATTCTGCATTCCAGGTTTGCGATTTTCTTTTGGGTATTTTTCTACTCTTCTTAAATGGTTTTATGATGTGATTTGTATCTTGATCTGCAAGGCTGACTTTTATTGCAGCTCATTTGAAAGAGAAAAAGGAGGCCCTTGGTGAAGTACTAAATGGGGATCGCCTTGTCAGTGCACCCTACAAGCTAGACTTCATGAAGGATAAGGAGTCTGAGGTCATTTGCAAGAAAAAACTCTCGAAAGAAGAAGTAGCACAATTCAGATCTGCTGTCCTTAAGGACTATTACTTTCAGATGTATTATGATGACTTGCCTATCTGGGGTTTCATAGGGAAAGTTGACAAGGATGGCAAAGATCCCAGCGAGTACAGGTACTTCCTGTACAAGCATATTCATTTTGACGTCTTTTACAACAAGGACCGTGTTATCGAGATCAATGTCCGTACAGACCCTAATGCCCTTGTAGATCTTACGGAGGATAAAGAAACTCAGGTTGAATTCGTGTATACGGTCAAGTGGAAAGAGACCGATACTCTTTTTGAGAAGAGGATGGATAAGTACTCGCAGTCATCTTCTCTACCTCATCATCTAGAGATACACTGGTTTTCGATTATAAATTCATGCGTGACTGTGCTTCTCTTGACTGGATTTCTTGCCACAATACTCATGCGAGTTCTCAAGAATGATTTCGTCAAGTAAGAATCACTTTTCATGTGTTTTTCCATTGCTTGGTTGCTTTTTTTCTCCCTTTGGGTTTCTATCACATAGTCATATGGAGTCTATAAAATTTAGTACTGGATTTGTTTTTGTCATATAAAATAGATATGCCCATGATGAAGAATCAGTTGAAGATGCTGAGGAGACTGGATGGAAATACATTCACGGAGATGTCTTCAGGTACCCGAGATTCAAGTCTTTGTTTGCAGCTTCACTTGGTTCTGGCACCCAGCTGTTTACTCTGTAAGTAACTTGGTTCTCCAGATGCAGTTTATGTTTCATAGATGACTATGTACATTAGGAAGTTACATATGTTTCGACTAGCACATCAATTTATTGATATTTACTTGCATTTGGCAGCACGGTGTTCATCTTTATACTGGCATTAGTTGGTGTATTTTATCCTTACAACAGAGGGGCTCTGTTTACTGCACTGGTTGTCATTTATGCACTGACATCTGGAATTGCTGGCTACACTTCTACATCATTTTATTGTCAGCTGGAAGGAACTAACTGGGTATGTCATAGTGAATTCCCTCTAGAGTCATTGCCCAAGGTCTCATTTTTCTATTAATGAATTCAACCTTCTTGTGTAACAGGTCAGGAACCTACTGTTGACTGGATGCCTTTTCTGTGGGCCTCTTTTCCTCACATTCTGCTTCTTAAACACCGTTGCAATTGCTTACACAGCAACGGCAGCTCTTCCATTTGGCACAATCGTGGTGATAGTCCTCATATGGACACTTGTGACATCGCCTTTGCTGGTATTAGGTGGGATTGCTGGGAAGAACAGCAAAGCTGAGTTCCAGGCTCCCTGTCGCACCACCAAATATCCCAGAGAGATTCCTGCATTGCCATGGTATAGGGGAGCGATCCCACAGATGGCAATGGCAGGATTCTTACCATTCAGTGCAATATACATTGAACTTTATTATATCTTTGCCAGTGTTTGGGGTCATAGGATCTACACCATATACAGCATCTTGTTCATTGTCTTTATTATTCTCCTGATAGTCACTGCTTTCATTACTGTGGCATTGACATACTTCCAACTTGCTGCTGAAGACCATGAATGGTGGTGGAGGTATGCAAAATTTTACTTGCAGATTATTTGTTTGCCGGTTTCTCTCCGTTCCTTCTCTCTTTCATAGTTGCGCGAAGTTTTTGCAAAAATATTTTGCACTTCTTTCTTACTAGATAAAAGGATCCACCTTTTTAATTTCAAGTGGAACAAATTGAAACTGCATTTGGCGAAGGATTTCCAGGAGTTTGTTTTCCATCAATTGCTCACTTGTTGTCAAGATGAGAGGATGCATGTCAGGAGTATTAATCATGTGAAATTGGCTGCTAGCAACTTGGTTCTAGTTGGGTGTACAATTGTCACTTGCAGAACTTATCTGAGTTACCACCTCACTTCGGTGAAAGACGCATGCCAAAAATTTCAAAGTGTTTTGTCCGGGTTGAGTCAACTTCCATTTTTGGGGCAACCCTTTTAGTTTCTGCCGCAAAAGATACGATTCTTGTTTGCCTTCTACTTATCGGACTTCATTGGCCTTTTGTTGGCAGATCTTTTCTCTGCGGTGGATCGACTGGCTTATTTATCTATGCCTATTGCCTCTACTACTATTACGCCAGATCTGACATGTCCGGCTTCATGCAAACTTCCTTCTTCTTCGGCTACATGGCGTGCATCTGCTATGGATTCTTCCTCATGCTGGGAATGGTAGGTTTCCGTGCGGCTTTGCTTTTTGTGCGTCACATATACCGCTCCATCAAGTGCGAGTAGAGGCAGCCGCTCCATCACCAGATCGTCGAGGACGCGATCCACTTCTCCATCTGTAGGTGCAACGTAGAAGAGAATTTCCTTACCCTATTTTTGTAGCGCCTGTATGTCTCCAAAAGTCAAAGCAACAAGCAGGCTTTTCCTTTCCTTTCTAAATTTTTGCATCAAAGAGAGACTGCCCCTAGAATATTGTGTGCTTGCTGCTCACAAAAAGAAGTTTGTATAATTTCTTTCACTAGCAAAACTATGCGATACACACATTTTTTGTTGTCGCCTCTCTCTCTCTCTCTCTCTCTCTCTCTCATGATTTCAACATCAAAATGGTGTACGATTGCCATTGCCTGGTACGCCTTCTGTTATGTCGGCTGGACTTGTTTCTTTTGATCGACAAGCTTGCTTGTTTGAACGAATTGGACAGTCACACGCAGCATGTACACTATCTTAATCGTTTGAACGAATTAAAAAGTCAAATGCAGAATACACAATTTTCTGTAGATCTGAAGATGTCTAAATTTTGATGACCCATTTTTGATTAAATATATCCGAACAAGAGTGGATAAAATAGAGGTTGTATTGTAGAAAGGAGAGGAGCTGAATAATCATGAATTAATGTCTTTAACTTAGGTTGGTTTTGAAGGAAATGGAAGGGAAAAGAACTCAAGAAAACATCTTGCGTTGGGACACAATTCTGCAAATGTTTATTGCTCTGTACAAAACCGTAGAATGTGAAAGTTCCAAAATGCCCATCGATTTTGGGTTTGGGCGCACCCGATCATCATCTTTTATCTCGCGTGCCACGTGGCGCAGAACGCTCGGACTCCTCCGTGGCACTCATCCCCCCTCACTGCCAGATTCTTGCGACTTGCTGACGTCATCCACAAGACGCCACCATTCCAGGGCGCAAAACCTTATTGGTCGCCGGGGCTGCGAGTGGCTCAAGACCCGAATGGTCGAATCTCTCGAATTCGAGCTCCGTTCGGCATCCATGGCCGCTGCTTCCGCTTCAGCTCTCTCCCCGGCCGTACGCTTCCCTTCCACGGTCGCCGCCAAGACCGGGAAGCCCGCACTCTCCGTTAAGTCCTCTCGCTTCCACACCATGTCGGTTCAATGCAAGTGGTGCGGAATACGGAATGCGGGCGCGAGCTGAGTCGGAACTGACTGGGGATTTTTGGCAGGTTTTGGTGTTGCCCGCTCGCAGGGTCGGTGCCGGACTAGGGGTTTCGCGCGCTGCTCGCGTGGCCATTTCGAGCGATGGGCAAAGTGCGGGTTTCGTTTCGTTTTTCAAGTTCGCGTTTTGGTCGTGAATTTTCTGGTTTTGATTGGCGAAATGAGGATTTGATTGGTTTTGTCGCTTGTAGGAGGGTATGATCCGGAGTTGCGATCGGTGCTTGAACTGGCCACGGACTCCGAGCTGTATGAGCTTGAGAGAATCCTTTTCGGCCCGAGGTAACTCCGCTCTGGTTCCGAACAAATAGTTGGAGAAGACGAGGTTTATGGTGGGTGGGTGGGTAGGATGGGGATATTGTTGTAGTTTGGCTCGAACAAGGCATTGTTTCATTCCCTGTAAAAATTAAGGAAGGGAGCTTTTGAAGTCACGTGTTGCCTTGTATTTCGTTTCTGCGGGATGAAAACTTTGTGGTTTTTTTATGGGAGCAAGCACGAGTGTGTGGGAGTAGCTGTAGGAATATGTACGTTCCATCTTTTCTCTCTACGAGAAGTTTGATGCATGCTTTGATTGGTTTTCAGCTACTTCAGTCCACTGTTGAAATCGATAACGAATAGGGCAGATGTGGACTATGCGATGATTGGAGAAGATCTTGAAGAGAGGGAGGACTTTCTGGTGGCTCTCGAGTCGCGATTCCTGTATCTTGCAGCTGATGCTCGTTCTGTGTTAAGGTAATCTATGATTTTGCAAATAATTTTGTCCCCAATATTTAGATGGGGAATTTATACTGCTTAAATAGGAGAGATATAATTGGAGAACCCCCTCGCCTGTTGGTTATGAGTGCCCTTGGGTACTTTGTATGATAAACTATATTTTGAAGACATTGAAAATGAGTAAAATGAAGTAATCTCATGCATCAAGATATATTGTATCATGTAAAACATGGCTTTTTAGTTTTAACATTTTCAATGAAAGATAAGTGTGGCTTATCCAGTGCCCTAATGGCAGGTTGGCGGAAGCTTCAAATCTCCAGTCGATTCATTTTCTTGAATTTTTCATTAATTTTCTTATTGGAACAATCTGAAGAAAGAAATTGGTTTCACATTGTGGCTGATCCTCGATTATGTTTATGCCCTTCCCAGAGGTTGGAGGCCTTCATACAGGAGTGTCTTGCTTTCTGTGAGGAAAGAGTTGAACATTCCTTGCTCAACTAAACTTTCAACTGAAGACCTAGAAGCTGAAATCTTTCTACATCTGTTGCAAGATTACTTGATGTATTCTTTCTATCTATCTAATCTATGGTATAAATTTCTAGCAAAATAGTATTTGATAAGAAGATTGTTCTCCTTTTGTTAGGTAAATCATTCATGAGGTAAGGAGGATTAACGGTATGTTTGCTACATGGATTGTAAGATATTCTCTTGTGTTGCATCTGTTTATTTGAGTAGCTCCGGTTTTAAATAATGCAACAAAAGAAGGATGTTTTAGTGTTGATTCTGTTTTTTTGAAGAACAGCTTAGTTAGCTGATAGGTGGGTTTTGTGCTTTGTGCCTTCAGAGATTAAAATTGCACCTACCGACTTATGAAAGACTATTAATTCTTTCCAGCACTAAAAAATAATGTAGGAGCAGTACTTGGTTTAGATTAAAACTGCAGGCTCATAGTATGGGAAACTTTGATGATTCATCTCTCTTCTCTCTATTATGACTGGGGTAGGAAGCGTGGGAGCGTTGTGTGTCATCTACTGGAGATGCAATTTATATCTTTCTTCCATGTATTTTGTGTGGCTTTCTGCATTGTGCTTGACATCTTCTGGTTGATGACATCTTCTCGTCGATTTTGCTTAGCTTTCGTAAATTTCTAATCAAAGGTAAGGTGCTTTTAATGTAGTAAAGAATCTGGCTCTTCTCTGCCCATTTGGGAATCCTCTGCAACTTCTGATGTGCAAGATAGCCTAGATCTTGGATTTGATGAACAAAAGGTCCAAGCTTTTGCAGCTTCGAAATTTGGGGCAAGAGAACTCCGTTCACTGATTTTTAAGGTACTCTTTTCTTTACTAATTTTATGCCTACATTTGTTTCATGATCTTTAATCTTTATCCTTCAAGTCCTTCCATACTATTACCAACTCAATTTTGTTTTCCTCTTTCTCAATATTTTAGGGGGGAAGTTTGATTACTTTGGCAAAGATTTATCAGCTGGTAAGAGCACCATTCACATGAGAATCTTTGCTTCACTTTAATATGTTTATAACCTCATTTCCTCTTTAAGGTAGATTGCAAGAAAATTATCTGGGAAAGTCCTCTCAGAAGCTGCCAACTATCAGATAAGAAAGGAAGTTATCAAAAAAGTAAGTGCTTGCCGAATTTTATATTGTCAGTAACTTCATCAAGTCCTCATGAGATGGAAATAGACTACACATCCTGTTCATTTGGTTAATGGATGATCTTATGCTTGTGGAGAATATGTGAAAGAACTGAAAGTGCTTAAGAAGCGTTATCCTTCTTCCAATGGGATAAGCAATTGTGGATCAAAAAAAGGTAAATGAGAGGACTAAGCATGCAGCAAGTATGCAGGGGTCTCCTTCATAATTAAATGATTTTGTTGAAGTCTCAGTACTAGCTCATAAACAACCTAGCACATTATGGTTTTGCACTGCAGTTAATGAAAATTTTACATGTTGTTTGGGCTGACGGCATGCTGCTTGAATGAATTACTAGGAGACAGGAATCTGATTTATTTATTGATTTTTGTTGGGATACAGGGCGGACAGTTGGCTGCTGTAAATCTTGAATCTCGTGCGGCCTTGCTTGTTGCAAAGAAGGTGATGACATTTGAATTTGTAGAGACACTAAAGAGTCATCGTAGTGCAACAACGCATGATCATTTACTCCATTGATATTTTATCAAATGCAAACTCATCATTATGTTTTTGTGTGATTGGTTTTCATAATTACTGGCAAGGCATATAATGATAGTCATTTTCCTTTCGGCTGGTAAAAGACAATTTATGTTTAGTTTATTATCAGTGCTTGTAGGACTGCATTGAATATTTGGGAAGAGTTGGTTTCTTCCACTGATGATAGTATGTATGTTAACGGTAGCTTTGCCAAGGAGGTATTACTCGATAGAGTTCACATTGTGGTCTGAAAGAGAGCTTGCTTTTGTTTGCCATTATGAACCCTAACTACAAGCACGCCAATCAGCTGCTTAACCAGGCAATTTTAATCAAGAACTAGAACCACTTTTCTTACTGCTAGGGACACTCCATAAACCAATAAATTATGAACCTGCTGCCTTGTTTCCAAACAGACACTTGCTACACCGACTTTGCTGCACAAAATGGTCCCTTAAATTGAAGATGTCAGATTCAACTCTTTTTTCTTAGATGTCTTAATTTATCAGCAACTTAAATACTAAGTTATTCCTGTCTTGACATCCTACCCATATTGATCTGCAGCTATACTAAAATGCTGATCTTGCTCTGAAGGCTCCATAATGACCTCTATCTCTTTATCATTCGATGAACTCTAAAAATAAAGGATTACTATAGGAAAAGGTTTTCTGGTCAGCAACCTTTGTACTTGAGTTGCTCAATATATTCATAAGGTTGATATGCTTAGAAATTATCCTGAAGTATGGTAATGCTAAAAGAGTACTAAAAGTGACCTGTCAGTCTTCTAAATTAGTCATGAGGCTTCTGTTTTTAATTTCCTTTTGACTCTATTCTTCTTGCTGACTGTGCTGATTCTACTTCAGGGTCTTGCTGGTGCTGCATTAAGATATCTGGGTTTGAGGAGCATGACGTCTTTGCTTGGTCCAATGTATTACCCTTCTTTAGACACTGCTTTGAATTTATGAGTGGCTTTGATTGCTCAATTATTTCTTACGTTTTTAAATTTTTCTATCTACATATTGAATGGTGGAATTGGTGGTTCAATCATAGACGTAATTTATATAATCAGTTGGTTGGTTTCTAAGTATGCATACATAATCTGCTAGCCACCGAATGTTCCAGTGCATAATGGTAAATCAATATATTATATGTGGCTTAGGGCATTCTCATCAGGAACTTTCATGTAACAATTTCACTGACAATTGTAGGTAAACATATGAGAAAAATGCATCACCGTTATGAGCTCTCAGAAATGTATCTTGCACAGATATATATGAATTTCTTAATTAAGAAGCTGGTGGTGTGCTGTTTTAGAGCAGTTGTAGCATTCCAGGGAACTTGGGCATGGACTTTTTGAGCTATCTATTGTCTACTCATAAACAACAATTTAAAGGTTCCACATTATCGAGAAGACAACTAAATTGTGGAGAAGGTTATTTGCTTAAAATACTCGTACAATTGGCAAGTCAACATAGTTAGGAAATTATCCTCACTTGAGGAATGGCCGATGTCTGTCATTAATTCAAGGAGCTGCAAGAAGCCTCTGGAATTATCTTTTGACTTTGAGCATTCTGGTATGTATTGGCAACTTGTTTTTACTTGTGATCTATGCAGGCTCTGGGGAACTTTTCTTGCTGATATGGTCATTCAAATGCTTGGGACTGATTATGCTAGAATTTTGCAAGCAATTTTTACCTTTGCACAGGTAATAGAAGATAAGTCCTTGTTAATTCTCCTCTTGCTAGATGCTGATAAGTATAGCAAGACATTTTCAATGCGGTTAGAGAGTATGGGCGTCGGTCTGTTGTTCTTAAAGTTTCTATAGGTGATATTTATTACCAAATTTGGAGAAAAGTAGCACTTTAGGGGTGCCTATTGGATGCATCTATCTGCTGAAAAAATAGAATTGACAGGGTTGAAAGAAAATTAGATATAAATTAATGGAGAATATGTTCCTCCTTTTGAAATGATTTTGTGTGTTGCAGTGATGATGGCTGTGGCACTAAGAATGATTGGCATATTTTTTGAGAAAGGTTCTGATGCACAGGGCTTGAGATTTGCTCCTCTCTGCAGGCTTTTTATCTACAGTTCTTTGAAGTGACCCTGTAGTTGTTATGTCAAGGCCTTCATGGCATTCTTGTTTTCTGTATGAGTTACCAGTGTTCTTGCTGTGGTGATCAGGCTACTAATCCTGTGCAAAAGCCTGTTTGTTGAGCTCTAGTTGCATATTCATGTTGGCCAAGTGGAAATAAATTGTTTGCTTTCCCTTTTTATAATGCAGAAGTTTTACTGCACTAACTTGATTAAGTTAGCGTTATGCATCAGTGGAGCCCATCTCTCTAGTAATTATGAATTCTGAGTTGCATCTGGATTAAATTTACTCTAGCTACCCACATTTGCTTATTTTTGCATTCCTGCAGATCCGTATAATGCGAACGTATAGAGTACCTGCTGATGCTGAGTGAGGCATCTAGAGCATTTTCAGCATAGTTGTGTCAGACATTCATCAGCTGGTTCATGGGCCCAAGCATGGTATCTGCTAGCAGAACTGGCTTAGCTTTGATTGTTGGTGTCAATGACAAATTCTCCCCAGAATGTTGCATGCTTTGTTCTACTGAGAAAGAGCCTGTCTGCCTTGGCACGAATTATATGTATTGGTTTTAATGTCGGAAGAGTAGGTTGCCAGTTTGGGGGAATTTGGCAAATTGTACATATAGTTTCTGCCTTCGAATGGTTCAGCTTGATGGTTACATGTATTTCAGTGAGAGCGCCTTGAAAAAGTTTCTTCTCTGGTTTTTTTTTCCCCGATGTTTTTATGTCAGTTATGTGGTCATGTCAGGGATTTCCATCTTCTAGCTGCTGAGTATCTTGGGACAGATTTTTCCCGTTAAGTGTGTCTTGAGGACCTTCTAACCGCCTTGGTGCTCTTAGGCAGTTTCCTCTGTGGTTGTGGACTTGGGACAGGGAGTACACAAATCTAGCAGCTTCCTGATTGAATCATGCTATGCCTCAATATAGGGATTGATCTGTTGCTAAGCGAAGAACCCAAGATTGAGGAAAAAATTTGTTGAAGTTCACGACGGTGGGTTTCTGACTGAAAATTTTACTGTGGAAGCCTAAAAGCGCGTTGTACAGGATACCGAAGAGTTCATTTTGTCGGAACCAGTGAGTTACTCAAGAGTGAGGAAAGTGCATTTATGCAGTCTTGTTTTGTTGGAACAAGGTTTTCATATCCTTAAAGAGGACAGCGATGCGCGCCCCCTCATTCTCTACAGCCGAGGAGCCACTTGGGCAGCTTTGTGCACCAACTGTGGACCTCATTCTAATGTGGCACTAATTCCAGATTTAAGACCACTCAAGGAGCTTCTTCCTTTGGAACAGGGAAATGCATAAGGACTAGGGGTGAGAAAAAAACAAAGGAAAAGAGAGAGAGAGAGAACTGGGAGTCTGAAAGCCCGGACCGGCTTTTCAGTCCAAACTGGTTCGGGCCGGGATACCAGGCCTGTATGTGTGTTTTATTTATTTATTTGGGCCGGTCCATGACTTAGTGCGTGAGATGCTGATTCAAAAGTAATCGATATATTTAATTAAAATGGAAAAATGTGAAAATATTATATATTCTCTACACACTCTAATAAAGTCATAAACAAGTTTTAAATGTATAATGAAAAATTAAATAAATGAAAAAAGATGTGGCCAAAGGTTTCAATTATGGAAAGCACAACTCACGTTAAAAAAAGTGATTTTTGAGGCCGAAAATGGCCTCAGCATTAGGTCTCGATGCACCGGGCTTGGAATTAGATTTTCGCATTGTAGTTATGGGTTCCATATCTCCATACGAAACAATAGTTATGACCTGGTAAAATTGAGCGAGCAAATTTATTTGAATGCGATTTGTAGATGTTAAAGTAGCGACACGTTGCTTACATATGATTAGACATTTAGTTAGATATAATAACTATTCGTCATTATTTAAACAAAATGACAAAAAAAAAAAATGCAGGTCTAGACCTGAATTGCCTGGACTTAATTTGGCCCGGCCGGAGTGAAAGTACCTCGAAGCCAAGCCCGCTTGGCCTGTGCTCACCCCTAATAGGGACAACCTCCACAAAGTGAAGTCCCTCTGATTTGGGTACCTAAATGCAGAACTGCAAGGAGGATAGGTGCTTCTAATTCATATATCAAGTATACTTATATAGTTGCTTCACAATTGATCCATATGTTCTCGACCAAATTCATTATTTATTGATTTCCTCTTTTTTAGTATTACGAGTAAGGCATCAAAGTTAATTACTCGAGTTTTGGCCAAAAAGAAAGAAAAAGGAGAAGCTACCCCAGGGCTTTCCGTATGGCCAAAACTATACCCAATGCTTTTCCATGCAAGCAGCAAGTATCTAATGCTAGACTAGATAGTCCTTGGTTGTCTGCGATTTTAGATGAAACGTAAGCTATTGGAAATGAGCAGTAAATCTTTCTGCCAATTTCTCCTTTTCAATTTTGATGAGTGCATCTTCAGAAATCTGAAGAGGAGGACTTCTTTTGAGGCGAAATTAATTCTTGGTTGCTTGGCATGGTTATCATCTTGACGGTCAATGCCAATTCCATGGATGTCTTTACCTATTCAGACTGGCGGATGTCTAGACTCCTAATTAATGTTCCATGAACAATCTTCGGCGTATAGGGTGCGAAGTTTCATATTAACAAGTGTCTAAGGACACTCATTAAGCATTCTCAATCGGGATCTATTTTGATTTTCATAATATCGGGCGTGTAAAATTTTTAATGAAATCAACTTGGATAAGTCATCCCTTCGTGTTTCGAAACTGATTCCTCTTTTAACCTTCTCAAATGCTATAAGTATGATATTGGTGGGACTATTTACCAAATAAACAAGCTTTGACTACAAGGTATAACTTGACTCGCAAGATTGTGGTAGCTACCTAGAAAATTTTCCTTTTACAATATAATATATCTGAGCCTTCGACACATATTCACTTGTGCTTTCAATTCTCCATATTGAATTGTCGTCTTCTTTTTGTTTTGCTATCCATCCTTGTACTTTGAAAACACAAGACTGAGTTTATATAAATTTCCATGTGTATTTGTCATGCATAAAGAAAAATTATTAGGTCTCATAAATACTAATGTGCAGATGGTAATAGAGAGCTAGCAAGATGCTTTGTAATGAAAAATTCAGTCCTCTTTGGATAAGGTCTACTCATGCGGACAAAAAATTAAAAATGAAGATAAAAAAAGGAAAAAACAAAGTTATTATTATTATTTTTTGGTCGGTAAGAAAAAAGCAAGGTTGAAAGAGCCCTTTTAGTATTTGGAAGTTGAAAAGGAAAAACTAATTCCTTTAAGTTGATTTCAACTAATTCAAAATAGATAGAACTTCAATTTTCCGAAATTGAATGATAATAACGGCCATCAATAATCTCAAGAATTACATGAAGTGCTCTGATTAGAGTTGGCAAACTGGTTGGGTGGATGGGTACAAAAATATCAATAGGTACTATAAATAGGAAAACAAGTCCGCAACAGGAAAAATATTTTGTAGATCGCACCATTGGCATCACCGGTGGTGTCACTTGACTTGTCTATGTGTGAACCGCCTTGCCTACATATGTATTCTCAATTTTCTCCCTGCCCTCCCTAATTACCATTTTCCTGAACAAAGGGTAAGAAAAGAGATTATGGTAGTGTAAACACAATGTTCAGTTCATACATACTGCAACATGTAACTAATGAAAGTAGCAGTGAATCATCATTGGCAAGAGAGATCATCATAGAGTTACTTTGGACCGCCAAATATAAATTATAAACGCGTGATCCGACTTCAAGGATCACTATCCCAGAGCTCATCCAACGACTTGTAAGGCCATCTTCGAAAACAAAAAAATTGCCAGGAAGTCCTCTTCTTTGGGGGATTTGAAGCTTGATCTTGTCCAAGTCCTCTTGACTGAGTCCCCAATCCAAGATTTGCAGGTTCTCTTTCATTCTGTCTTTGTTGAAACTCTTCACTATCACGCTTGCCCCTTGCTCATATATCCACCTCAGTGCAATCTGTGATACATAATATTAGAGATATAGAAGATTGAATCATGTGATTTTTGTGATTATCTAAGTATTATTCATGGATTAGGATTTATATATATAAATTGGTCGAAGGGGTTTTTATATTTAGGTGGGCCTTTTTGTCAAAACCAAATGACAATTAAAATTTATCGATAGCGTCGGACTTATATATTTAGATTGAATATTGTCACATCCACAAAAAACGACGGACTTGAATTCCATCCAAAGTCCGCGCACAACAACCACAGCCAATGCTCGTAATTAATAGAAGATATGCTCCAATTATGATTGCTTTGGGATCGCGCTCCAATAATACGTAAGAGCAATACCACACCTATCTAGAATCCCAAGAAAAATTGCATTGTGAGGCTGCTGAAGAAACCGTACCCAAAATGTATCGTCTCTTTATGGTTTTGACTAGAGACGCACGCGAACCTGTAATCTTCAGAGAGGCTCAACTGACAAGGATGTGCATGGAGGAAAATGGTGCACATTGCCTTCTCATGTAATAAGCAAATGCAATTTCTTCCCTCATTTACTTATATAATTGGAGGAGGAAATTTCTAAGGTACACGCTTCTTTTAAAATGACACAACATTTTTGTCTTTTCCCAATTTGGTTACCTCATGACAAGTCATATCCAAATTTGTTTGGCTGTAATTTTTTAAAATGATCGGTTGAGATATATATATGTTTGTGATTTTATTGATATAATATTTTGAGGTAATAATTTCATTTAAAGTTGTGGAAATCGACTCGCAAGGATTTGATGTGAGTGGTCCAGGGCTTGGTTTAGATGCAATAGATCTCGGGCTCAAATTACAGTGCCTTCTACTCAGAAAAAATGGTAGGGTTTATTCCTGTTTCCCTATAAGTGGAGCCTCACCCAATGTATGGAGGGAGAAAATGAAATTACCTGAGCCACCGTCTTTCCTCTGGCAATGGCAATCTCCTTGAGAACAGGATTCTCGACAACCACCGATGAACCCCAAGGAGCTCCATACGTACTCAATGGAGACCACGCACTCACATGGATTCCCTTGTCTCTGCAGTATGCCCTAAGCTTCTCTTGTTGCCACCCCACATTCATCTCTACCTAAACATGATTGTCCCACAAGGGAAAAAAGAAGCAAATCTTGAAGAAAATCTTGATTTGATATCGTATTATACTTAAAGATTGAAACTTGAATAATTGAATTCTCTTTTACCTGGTTAACAGCAGGAGGGATGGTGGCATGCAAGAGCAGTTGAGAGAGCTTCTTGGTGCCAAAGTTGCTGACTCCAATGGACTTGGCCAACCCCAGCTTGGAGCACTCTTCCATGGCCTCCCATGTGCCGTTGATGTCGAACGGCAACAATTTGCCCTTGAAATCGAGACCTTCGGTTCCCTCTTTCATTCTCACCGGCCAGTGAATTAGATAGAGATCCACATACTCTAACCCTAGCTTCCTATTCCAATCGATAATCCATCGGGTGCCAAAAAAAAAAAAGGAGAGAAAGAAACATGAACACAGCATGACTAAAACCCAAAAAAGAGCGGAAAAATAACATAGAGGTAAGATTGGAAAGAGCTAATGCATGCAACTGATAATTGTATACCAAAGTGAAAATTAATGTTTATCATGTTCGTTTTTCCTGTGGATAGCGGTTATTAGAACTGTATATGATGTCCTGCAGTAAAACAAACAGGAGGAGATCTGAAGGCAAATTATCAAGTATTTACTGGAGAGACTTCTTGAGAGCGGGAAGGACAAGACCCGGATGAGCGTCGGTGCACCAGAGCTTGGTGGTGATGAACACGTCGCTGCGGCTCTTGACGAGCCCGCGTTCCAGGGCCTCAGCCACAGCCTGGCCAAGCGCCTCTTCAGAGCCGTAGACTGTTTGTGTGTCGAAGTGGCGGTACCCAGCTTCAATTGCCTCAAGGAATATGGATCTCAGCGTGTCGAGCGGTGGCAGTGGGTTTGCTGCCCCACCCATCCCGATCAGCGGCATCCTCTCGCCGGTGCTCAGCACCACTTCTGGGACCACGACGTCGCCCATTGGTGTTTTGCGTTCTGCGTACGAGAGAGAGAGAGAGAGAGAGAAGGGGGGTGTGGTGGAAATCTAGTGATGGAAGATGAAGTTGTTTGATGGCTTTAGGAAACGGAATGCTTATATTGGTGATTCAATGGGTCGGGTCGGGTTTTGATGTTACCTTTGAGCCGACCCTAATCCTATAGAATAATGACAGCTTAACTCTTGTGACAAAAATAAGAGAGTCTTTGGCCAACCCGAAAACGCACACCCAAACAAAAGGGCCTCGGGTAGAGCGTGACCATTTACAAGTTTGGTTTTAATTTTTATTTAAATTTCAAAAACTCTGCAGAGAGTTGAGAGCCAAAACGCATGAGAGAGATAAAAACTTGTTTTCTTTTGTTTATTTTATCTTACTTTACCATTTTCCCTCAACGGATGAGGACCAAAACGCACGAACGGTACCAGTGTCAAAAAGGCTTGCATGCGACCCGTTTTGACTCGACCCAACCCTAAATTTAGGGTGTTTTCGGGTCGGGTCCAAGTATGGAGCCGGTATCAGAAAATACCATAAGTTTAGGGTCAGGTCGGGTCGGGCCTTTTTGACACCCCTAGTGATTATCCCATTACATATAAGGTGGGCTTTCACGTGAAGAAAGTAATGATAAACGGTGGCTAAAGTTCTGGTCCTCCTTTCATTGCACGCGGATAGAAAAAGAGCGATTGAAAGATGCCTCGTAACAATAATCTCAATCTTGTTTTTGGGTAGGGTTTAGTCTTGTGCACCGAAAATAAAAGTTAAAATAGCAAACAAAGGAAGAAAAGCAAAGTTGCAAGAATATTTTAGACCAAATTACGAGTTAAAACCTTGTAGTCTGTTGGTATTTAATCTATAGCCTTATTCGATATAGATAATTCTTTACAAGGAAGCATGTTGCCCCAAGTTCCTTTATGCACACACATACAGGCCTACAAAACAAATAAATTGCTAATTTGTGAACGATTGAAAAAAAGAATGAGAAATTGTCCAAAAGTCTAAAACCTATTACACTTTTTACCAAATCAATCATAAACTTTTCGGCTTTGCTAATTGAGTCCCGAAATTTTCATATTTTACTAATTGAGTCCATTTAGTCAATTTTGACCGGTGTTCATTGATGTAGATGTCAATTATCTTATTTGGCATAGCAGATGTTGAAATGAATAATTTTTAATAATGTTTAAATATTTTTCTATGTTTTTAAAATAAATTTTAAATTTTTTCCCCTTCTCTTTGTTGAAAAACTCCGCCTCACACCGTTTGCGGTCCTGGTGCTCTCGTGTGTACCTCTCCGTCTCCTCCAGCATCAGAGCAACTGCATTTGGAGATTTGCTCTAATTATTATTGCTTTCGGATCGCACTCGAATATTTAGGTCCAAAAATACGTAAGAGCAAGACCACACATATCTAGAATCACAAGACGAATTGCATTTGTGGCTGCGGAAGAAGCCGTACACAAAACCTATTATCTCTTTATGGTTTTGACTAACTACGCACACCGACCCTTGAGAAAATATTGGGTACCCAAGTAATTCACACGTCAGCTTCCTACTAGTCCATTAAAAAATCGACACGTGTCAATTTTGGGACCCACTTTTCAGACACTCTAACTCTCATCTCTCTTCAATTAATGTTTCACTTTTTTTTTTTTCTCCTCTTTCTTTTTTCTTTTGTTTTCTTCTTCTTCCTCACTTGTCCTCTTGGTCGACCCTTCCTCCGCCGCAACGGAGCTCGGGAGGTGGGTCTGCAACAAGACCGGTGACCCCAGCTACTGCATCACCGCCCTCTCCTCTAAACCCCGCACTCCTCCCGGTTGCTGCGTTGACCACTGCTCCCCACCTTCTTCTCTTCTGCTGCTTCTTCTTCAGTCTTCCCTTTGGCCGGAAAACCGAGTTGCCGTTGCTGCTGAGTCGCTGCCTCACCGGCTGCCACCGTTGCTCCACCACCACCCCTGCTTGTCATACTTGGAGTACATCAATATAGTTCATGGGTGTAAAGGTTCCACGGTGACACTAAGGTATTTGAATTTTGCACTACCATGGAGCATATCTCATTATTATCGATTTTAAATGCTCAAAACCGGAATCATACTTTATAGGCTCTTGAAATCATTCTGAACCTAGGATCCGAAACCCATCATTTCACAAGCTTCAAGACACCCCTGTATCATCCTGTATTTTTCGAAAAAGAAATTATTAATTAAAAAGTTATCGCACTAGTTGCTA
Organism: Corymbia maculata; assembly: GCA_014182735.1. Taxonomy (NCBI): domain Eukaryota; kingdom Viridiplantae; phylum Streptophyta; class Magnoliopsida; order Myrtales; family Myrtaceae; genus Corymbia; species Corymbia maculata. Next base: position 5,817,075 of record CM024689.1, on the reverse strand, counting down.
TTAAGATAACCTTATCTAGTACTATAGTAACACATAATTGTAAAACTACACGAGGAAGAGATCAAAGTAACTTACTCCAAGAAACTACCCCAGGATTTTCTTTATGACCAGAACTACCCCATAATTTTTTTTTTTTTTTTGGGTCAGATACCCCACAAGGAGCTGATCCTAGATGGTTTTTGGTGGTCTCGTTTTTAGCTGAGACAGGACCAATTGGAAATGAGCAATTAATCTTCTGCCAATTTACCAAATCGATTAATGCATCATCATGAATCTGATGAAACATCTTTTGATGCAAAATTAAATTCGGAGAGCTCGTTGATTGCTTTATATGGCGTCATCTTGTCAGTCGATGCCAATTCCACAGATTCCATACCTATGAAAACCCACATTTACTGCGTCAAGATTCAGGACCACTCCACAGGCGGATGTTGGAACCTGACCAAAGTTTCGCCCCACCATACCACTTTCTTCGGCGGATGTCCGGACCGGTAATTAGCATTCCAGACACTTACTATGTATTCTATAAAAGGGATTTACTTGAGAAAATTGCTTAATTGGTCGTAATCCTATAATATGGATACTAATATAGTTCTAAATTTTTCAATTTTACCAATTTAGTCTTACACTTTTATACAAAATTTCAATATAATTCTTCCGACCAATTTTCACCAAGATTCACTTACATGATGCGCCATGTAGGGTGACCAGCGATGATTTGACAGTCACGTCTGAGATTTTTGAGTGAAAATTGATTGGAAAGACTAGCTTGGAACTTCTCATAAAGGTTTAGAATTGAGTTAACAAATTTGAAAAGTTCATGATTGGATGGATTGGCATTTGTATAATAAGTTTAGGATAGATTAGATAATTTTAGTTTGGATTTATTTCGATTTTCAAAATAACGGACACGTAACATGGTAATTAGATCAACTTTTAGTTGATTGCTTCGGTGTTTCAAATTCATTTATCTTTTAACGTATTAAATTGCCCGAGCATTACATTACTGGGACTATTTGCTGAACAAACGAGCTTCAACTATAAGGAGTAACTTGCCTCAAAAGACCGCCTCAACCACCTTGAGTATTTTCTTTTGACAATAGAAATGTCTGAATTATTAGGTGACCGGTGGCCATCTTGACTTATCTCCATGTGCACATATTCATCTGTGCTTTTACTTCTCCATGTCCGATTTTCCTTTCCCCATATCCCTCCTTAATTACTATCATCCCAAACATAGCAGTTAGAGAAAGAGATTGCTACAATGAAAATACAAGTTTGATTTCATATAGATTTGCAATGTGGAAGTATAAAATAACAGTTGCAATTATTAATCATCATCATGTGCAAGCGATCAATAGAGATATATGTGATTATCGTGTACAAATCATTAATGCGTGATCTAATTCACTGATCTTCATCCCAGAGCTCATCCAATGACTTGTAAGGTCCATCTTCGGAAATATTCATATTGCCGGGATATCCTTTTTTTTTTTTTGTGGGATTTGAAGCTTGATCTTCTCTGAATCCTTCTAGCTAAGTCCCCAATCCAAGATTTGCAGATTTTCTTTCACTCTCCTTGTTAAAGCTTTTCACTATCACGCTTGCCCCTTGCTCATGTATCCATCTCAGTTCAACCTATAATATTTTTATCTAGAGTTACACATATATATGAGATATAGAAAATTGAACCATGTAATTTATGAGATTTGCTGGTACTTTTCATGGATTGAGAACTCTATATTTAGGTGCACTTTCTAAAAGAAAATACATGACGACTAAAGTTTGAGAGAGAGATGCTCTGTTTTAATATGGGTCTTACATACTTAGATTTGGTTTTATCCTGTGGCGAAAAAAGAAATAATTATGATGACATCTAACAATGAAAGAAAGAAAAAAAGCAAAGTTCAAGAGCCTTATAGTATTTGGAAGTTGAAAAAGGGGGAAAAACTAATTATTTAATTGTTTTTAGATCACAATCAATTATTCCAAAAGATGCGCAAGAGCAAGACCGCACTAATCTAGAATCACAAGATGAATTGCATTGTGTGGCTGCTGAAGAAACCGTGCACAAAAACCTATTATCTCATCATGTTTTCACTATTCATGCAGGCAAGCTTTTAAGCCTCAGAGAAACTATATCGACAGCGACGTGCATGGAGGAAGATGTTACACATACAATAAGCAAATGCTACTGATATAACCAATGAGGAAATTTCGAAGCCAAAAGCTTCCTTTTTAAACCACAAAACATCAATTTCTTTCTCCAAATGTCACGTTACGTACCTAAATGCATTTACTTGTAATGGGAGGTAGTTTGCAAATAAACGGTTAAAATAAATTCATTTATGATTTGATTCCTATTTATTTTTTGAGAGAATAATTCTTTTGAGATTATGAAATCAACTCGCAAGGGTTTGATTTGACTGGGCTAGCACTTGGTTTAGATGAAATAAGGCTCGTGGCCAAATTGCAGTATCTCCTACTCGGAGTAACCATGGAAGCCATGTCGTCTTCTTTAAAAGTAGAGTTTTACCAAACGGGCAAACGCAGGTGAGCAGAGAAAGGAAATTATCTGAGCCACGGTCTTTCCTTTGGCGTTAGCAATCTCCTTGAGAACAGGATTCTCCACAACCACCGATGAACCCCAAGGAGCTCCATTCGCACTCAAGGGGGACCACGCACTTACATGTATTCCCTTTTCTCTTCAATACGCCCTGACCTTCTCTTGTTGCCATCCCACATTCATCTCCACCTAAGTCATGAATAACCCACAACGAAAAAGAAACGAATCTCGAATAAAATCTTGATGTGATATCTCATTCGACTCAAAGATTGAACTAGAATGATCGATTTTTCCTTTTACCTGGTTAACAGCAGGAGGGATGGTGGCATGCAAGAGGAGTTGAGAGAGCTTCTTGGTGCCAAAGTTGCTGACTCCAATGGACTTGGCCAACCCCAGCTTGGAGCACTCTTCCATGGCCTCCCATGTGCCGTTGATGTCGAATGGCAACATTTTGCCCTTGAAATCGAACCCTTCGGTTCCCTCTTTCACTCTCACCGGCCAGTGAATTAGATAGAGATCCACGTGCCCTAATGCTAGCCTCCTATATAACACACACCAAGTGCCCATCCAAGAAAAAACAAACAAGCGGTACTACAACATGAGTAAACCCAAAAAAGAAATAGCATAATATAGGGGGAAGATTGGAAAAAACTAATGCATGCAACTGAATAATGTATAGACGTGAAAATTAATGTTTATCGAGTAAAGTTTCTTATGGAAGAACTTCTTATATGGTCTTTAAAGTTTAATTGCTGACTTAGCGCTTATTAGAACCGTAAATAGTGCCAAGCGGTAAAAAATAAATTGGAAGAGATCAGAGGGCAAATGATCGATAATTTACTGGAGAGACTTCTTGAGAGCGGGAAAAACAAGACCCGGATGAGCGTCGGTGCACCATAGCTTGGTGGTGATGAAGATGTTGCCGCGGCTTTTGACAAGCCCTCGGTCCAGGGCCTCAGCGACAGCCCGGCCGAGTTCCTCTTCTGAGTGGTAACATGCCGCCGTGTCGAAGTGGCGGTACCCGACTTCAATGGCGTTGAGGAATATTGATGTCAGCACGTCGAGCGGCGGCAGATTGCCCACTGCCCGCCCATCCCGATCAGCGGCATCCTCATGCCCGAGTTCAGGACCACTTCTGGGACCATGACGTTGGACTTTGGTGCTCCGTGTTCCGTGGGCGTGAGAGAGAGAGAGAGAGAGAGAGAGAGAGAGAGAGAGAGCAGGAAGTGTAAGATGTCGACAGGTTTCTTTGACAGTTTATGAGAAGGAATGCTTGTATTTATATCGAGCGGAAGAAAATGAACTCAAACATAAAAAGATGGAATGTCTCTATTACAAGTAATTGACTGGAAGCAAGGAATAAGCGTCTTGAATGCTTCAACGCGGACGTCATCTCACTTATGCACGACGGAATCTTGCATAATATACAACCAAAAGTGTCATTCCACGTTGATTTTGCATCTAGAAGGTACTGATAGGACAAAAAGCATCGTCTATATACAAATCCACAAATACATATACATACAGACATACATTGGAAATAAATCCTGACTAAATTTTTTTTCTTTGGGACCTTTCTATGTATGCATTCTCATTGGACGACCTCTGGGTAAGATTATATAACCTTCAATCAAACATGAATTGAGTTGTGTGTGGCTGCCGAAAATGACGTTCATTGAACCTTATCATATGATTTTGACTATTACCTACACTAGAATAAATAATGAATTGGCAGTGCACGCGTGCAATTATTTGATAAATGTCTTATATGTTCGAAGAAAAGTTGGACTTTATAACTTGGTGGATCTCATGTGCCGGGGACCATGCCAAAATTTGACTGCCCAAATTCGTTCTAGTACGTATATTAAGTTCACTGAAGTACTGTGGAGGAAAAATAGGATGGAGCTAACAAGTTGCCTTTCCCATTATACAAACAAATGCAATGATCTCATCGCAGGAAGATAATAAACTAAGCTTTCGAGCTGAAAATGGTATTAAAAAAAATTGACTTTCTTTCTACTTATAAGATGCCTAATTATACTTACCGTAGGGGCTATATCTTCAGAAACATAATGTGAAAAAAGAGATCGTGACAATGGAAACACGGGGTTCGATTCGTGTGGATTGATCATCATTATTGGCAAGAGATTCATCATATAGTTTCACTCGATCATATAAGCTATACAAATGAAGGACTAGGGGTGAGGGAAAAAAAAAAGGAAAAAGAAGAAGAGAGAGACTGGGAGTCCGAAAGCCCAGACTGGCTTTTCAGTCCAAATTGGTTCGGGCCGGGATTCCAGGCCTGTATATGTGTTTTATTTATTTATTTGGGCCAGTCCATGACTTAGTGCGTGAGATGCTGATTCAAAAGTGATCGATATATTTATTTAAAATGGAAAAATGTGAAGACATTATATATTCTCTACACACTCTAATAAAGTCATAAACAAGTTTTAAATGTATAATGAAAAATTAAATGAATGAAAAAAGATGTGGCCAAAGGTTTCAATTATGAAAAGCACAACCCACGTTAAAAAAAGTGATTTTTGAGGCCGAAAATGGCCTCAGCATTAGGTCTCGATGCACCGGGCTTGGAATTAGATTTTCGCATTGTAGTTATGGGTTCCATATCTCCATACGAAAAAATAGTTATGACCTGGTAAAATTGAGCGAGCAAATTTATTTGAATGCGATTTGTAGATGTTAAAGTAGCGACACGTTGCTTACATATGATTAGACATTTAGTTAGATATAATAACTATTCGTCATTATTTAAACAAAACGACAAAAAACAAAATGCAGGTCTGGACCTGAATTGCCTGGACTTAATTTGGCCCGGTCGGAGTGAAAGTACCTCGAAGCCGAGCCCGCTTGGCCTGTGCTCACCCCTAATAGGGACAACCTCCACAAAGTGAAGTCCCCCTGATTTGGGTACCTAAATGCAGAACTGCGAGGAGGATAGGTGCTTCTAATTCATATATCAAGTATACTTATATGGTTGCTTCGCAATTGATCCATATGTTCTCGACCAAATTCATTATTTATTGATTTCCTCTTTTTTAGTATTACGAGTAAGGCATCAAAGTTAATTACTCGAGTTTTGGCCAAAAAGAAAGAAAAAGGAGAAGCTACCCCAGGGCTTTCCGTATGGCCAAAACTTATACCCAGTGCTTTTCCATGCAAGCAACAAGTATCTAATGCTAGACTAGATAGTCCTTGGTTGTCTGCGATTTTAGATGAAACGTAAGCTATTGGAAATGAGCAGTTAATCTTTCTGGCAATTTCTCCTTTTCAATTTTGATGAGTGCATCTTCAGAAATCTCAAGAGGAGGACTTCTTTTGAGGCGAAATTAATTCTTGGTTGCTTGGCATGGTTATCATCTTGACGGTCAATGCCAATTCCATGGATGTCTTTACCTATTCAGACTGGCGGATGTCTAGACTCCTAATTAATGTTCCATGAACAATCTTCGGCGTATAGGGTGCGAAGTTTCATATTAACAAGTGTCTAAGGACACTCATTAAGCGTTCTCAATCGGGATCTATTTTGATTTTCATAATATCAGGCGTGTACAATTTTTAATGAAATCAACTTGGATAAGTCATCCCTTTGTGTTTCGAAACTAATTCCTCTTTCAACCTTCTCAAATGCTATAAATATGATATTGGTGGGACTGTTTACCAAATAAACAAGCTTTGACTACAAGGTATAACTTGACTCGCAAGATCGTGGTAGCTACCTTGAAAATTTTCCTTTTACAGTATAATATATCTGAGCCTTGGACACATTCACTTGTGCTATCAATTCTCCATATTGAATTGTCTTCTTCTTTTTGTTTTGCTATCCATCCTTGTACTTTCAGTTCTCCATATTGAATTGTCTTCTTTTTGTTTTGCTATCCATCCTTAATTTACTATTTCCCAAACATAACATAAGAGACGATATTGTGACAGTGAAAACACAAGACTGAGTTTATATAAATTTCCATGTGTATTTGTCATGCATAAAGAAAAATTATCAGGTCTCAGAAATACTAATGTGCAGATGGTAACAGAGAGCTTGCAAGATGCTTTGTAATGAAAATTTCAGTCCTATATGGATAGGGTCTAGTCATGCGAACACAAAATTAAAAATGAAGATAAAAAACGACGAAGAAAAAAAGGAAAAAGCAAAGTTATTATTATTATTATTATTATTATTATTATTTTTGGTCGGTAAGTAAAAAGCAAGGTTGAAAGAACCCTTTTAGTATTTGGAAGTTGAAAAGGAAAAACTAATTCCTTTAAGTTGATTTCAACTAATTCACAATAGATAGAACTTCAATTTTCCGAAATTGAATGATAGTAACGGCCATCAATAATCTCAAGAATTACATGAAGTGCTTTGATTAAGTTGGCAAACTGGTTGGGTGGATGGGTACAATAATATCAATAGGTACTATATATAGGAAAATAAGTCCGGAACAGAAAAAATATTTTGTAGATCGCACCACTGTTGAGCGACGTTGCCAGTGGTGTCACTTAACTTCTCTACGTGTGAACTGCCTCGCCTACATATGTATTCTCAATTTTCTCCCTGCCCTCCCTAATTACCATTTTCCTGAACAAAGGGTAAGAAAAGAGATTATGGCAGTGTAGACACAATGTTCAGTTCATACATACTGCAACATGTAACTATTGAATGTAGCAGTGAATCATCATTGGCAAGAGAGATCATCATAGAGTTACATTGGACCGTCATATATAAATTATAAACGCATGATCCAAGTTCAAGGATCACTATCATCATAGAGTTACATTGGACCGTCATATATAAATTATAAACGCATGATCCAAGTTCAAGGATCACTATCCCAGAGCTCATCCAATGACTTGTAAGGCCCATCTTCGAAAACAAAAAAATCGCCAGGAAGTCCTCTTCTTTGGGGGATTTGAAGCTTGATCTTGTCCAAGTCCTCTTGACTGAGTCCCCAATCCAAGATTTGCAGGTTCTCTTTCATTCTGTCTTTGTTGAAACTCTTCACTATCACGCTTGCCCCTTGCTCATATATCCACCTCAGTGCAATCTGTGATACATAATATTAGAGATATAGAAGATTGAATCATGTGATTTTTGTGATTATCTAAGTATTATTCATGGATTGGGATTTATATATATAAATTGGTTGAAGGGGTTTTTATATTTAGGTGGGCCTTTTTGTCAAAACCAAATGACAATTAAAATTTATCGATAGCATCAGACTTATATATTTAGATTGAATATTGTCACATCCACAAAAAACGACGAACTTGAATTCCATCCAAAGTCCGCGCACAACAACCACAGCCAATGCTCGTAATTAATAGAAGATATGCTCCAATTATGATTGCTTTGGGATCGCACTCCAATAAAACGTAAGAGCAATACCACACCTATCTAGAATCCCAAGACGAATTGCATTGTGAGGCTGCTGAAGAAGCCGTACCCAAAATGTATCGTCTCTTTATGGTTTTGACTAGAGACGCACGCGAACCTGTAATCTTCAGAGAGGCTCAACTGACAAGGACGTGCATGGAGGAAAATGGTGCACATTGCCTTCTCATGTGATAAGCAAATGCAATTTCTTCCCTCATTTACTTATATAATCGGAGGAGGAAATTTCTAAGGTACACAGCTTCTTTTAAAATGACACAACATTTTTGTCTTTTCCCAATTTGGTTGGCTACCTCGTGATAAGTCATATCCAAATTTGTTTGGCTGTAATTTTTTAAAATGATCGGTTGAGATATATGTGTTTGTGATTTAATCGATATAATATTTTGAGGCAATGATTTCATTTGAAGTTATGGAAACCGGCTCGCAAGAATTTGATGTGAGTGGTCCAGGGCTTGGTTTAGATGCTTGGTTTAGATGCGATAGTTCTCGGGCTCAAATTACAGTGCCTTCTACTCAGAAAAAATGGTAGGGTTTATTCCTGTTTCCCTATAAGTGGAGCCTCACCCAATGCATGGAGGGAGAAAATGAAATTACCTGAGCCACCGTCTTTCCTCTGGCAATGGCAATCTCCTTGAGAACAGGATTCTCCACAACCACCGATGAACCCCAAGGAGCTCCTTTCGCACTCAATGGAGACCACGCACTCACATGGATTCCCTTGTCTCTGCAATACGCCCGAAGCTTCTCTTGTTGCCACCCCACATTCATCTCTACCTAAACATGATTGTCCCACAAGGGAAAAAAGAAGCAAATCTTGAAGAAAATCTTGATTTGTTATCTTATTATGCTTAAAGATTGAAACTTGAATAATTGATTTCTCTTTCACCTGGTTAACAGCAGGAGGGATGGTGGCATGCGAGAGGAGTTGAGAGAGCTTCTTGGTGCCAAAGTTGCTGACTCCAATGGACTTGGCCAACCCCAGCTTGGAGCACTCTTCCATAGCCTCCCATGTGCCGTTGATGTCGAACGGCAACAATTTGCCCTTGAAATCGAACCCTTCGGTTCCCTCTTTCACTCTCACCGGCCAGTGAATTAGATAGAGATCCACATACTCTAACCCTAGCTTCCTATTCCAATCGATAATCCACCGGGTCACAAAAAAAAAAGGAGAGAGAAACATGAACACAGCATGACTAAAACCCAAAAAAGAGCGGAAAAATAACATAGAGGTAAGATTGGAAAGAGTAAATGCATGCAACTGATAAACTGATAATTGTATACCAAAGTGAAAATTAATGTTTATCATGTTCGTTTTTCCCGTGGATAGCGGTTATTAGAACTGTAAATGATGTCCTGCAGTAAAACAAACAGGAGGAGATCTGAAGGCAAATTATCAAGTATTTACTGGAGAGACTTCTTGAGGGCGGGAAGGACAAGACCCGGATGAGCGTCGGTGCACCAGAGCTTGGTGGTGATGAACACGTCGCTGCGGCTCTTGACGAGCCCGCGTTCCAGGGCCTCAGCCACAGCCTGGCCAAGCGCCTCTTCAGAGCCGTAGACTGCTGCTGTGTCGAAGTGGCGGTACCCAGCTTCCATTGCATCAAGGAGTATGGATCTCAGCGTGTCGAGCGGCGGCAGTGGGATTGCTGCCCCACCCATCCCGATCACCGGCATCCTCTCGCCGGTGCTCAGCACCACTTCTGGGACCACGACGTCGCCCATTGGTGTTTTGCGTTCTGCGTACGAGAGAGAGGGGGGTTTGTTGTGGAAATGTAGTGATGGAAGATGAAGTTGTTTGATGGCTTCAGGAAACGGAATGCTTATATCGGGGATATTCGCAGGATTTGCACTCCCATTCGAGGAAATAAGAGATTATAGACAAATCTATATATTAATAGTTTTCCTACTTAAGGAAAGGAGAGATTATAAACAAATCTGAATATTGATTTTTTTCCTATTTTTTGGAGTTTCCCATTTTTCGGGTTTGCTTGTTTCCTTTGTTGTAGCAACCCTTGTATAAAAATTGCAGAATAATGACAGCTTAACTCTTGTGACAAAAAATAAGAGAGTTGAGAGTTTTGTCTAATGACGTAGGCATATTGCTGAACCTCATAATTCTTGTGTTTTTTTTTATTTTTTGTGTGATTACTTTACTAAAATTCAATAGCTTATATTTATAAAGAGTAGAAGAAGATGAAATCAGGCATAATGAAGTGGAAAGTCAACTACTGAGATTTGTTCCAGTGGCCATTCTTTTCACATGAGAAGGAGAGGTGGGGGGTTTGAATTTCCACCTTTTTTGAAGGGTTGGGGCGATGACGATTTAGTTTCAGAAGTATGTTTCAACTCTCACATTTTGTAATAAAGTAGGGCAAAAATCTGAGTATTAAAATAGAAGTAGAATAAGACCAATAAAATAAAAAGTCTTCTCAACAATTGAGTTTTAAACCTTTTCATATTTTGCCAATTGAGTTTATCAAGCTTTGGACAAGGCTTTAGTTGGGCGTGGTGTGCAATTGTTCGTCTTCTCTTGGCTTGAGCGACAGTCTCTCTGGTTTGGCTAGAGTGGTGGAGTTAGTCCTCGCAAGCAAGAAGCTTGCGGGCAACTTCTCGGACTTGCTCAATAAGTTGGACCAATTGAGATTCCTCAATCTCTCTCACAACCTCCTTGCTTGAGGGCAACCCTCACCGGTGGTTGCCTTTGGCCATCGTTGAGACTCGGCGATTGGTAGAGCAAGAAGGAAAAAGAAAAAGAAAGAAAAGAAAAGAAAAATTAAAAAATTGAAAATATTATTAAAAATTATCTACATTAGCAATTTTTTGTCGCAATTGCCCGGATAGACTCATAGGCAAAACGTGAAAAATTTTATAACTCAATTGGTAAAATTAAAAGACTTAAGATTGAATTGGTGAAAGTGCAATATGTTTAGGATTTTTTGGACAATTTTCCTCTAATAAGCCATCTTAGTACAACCTTTATATGTATGCATGTAAATGATTAAAGATACATAAAACAACTCACGTGATCCATGAAATTAGTTAAGTATTTCATAGATCGTGATTATCCCATTACATATAAGATGGGCTTTCACGTGAAAAAAGTAATGATAAACGGTGGCTATAGTTCTGGTCCTCCTTTCATTGCACGCGGATAGAAAAAGAGAGATTGAAAGAGGCCTCGTAACAATAATCTCAATCTTGTTTTTGGGTAGGGTTTAGTCTTGTGCACCGAAAATAAAAGTTAAAATAGCAAACAGAGGAAGAAAAGCAAAGTTGCAAGAATTTTTTAGACCAAACTACGAGTTAAAACCTTGTAGTCTGTTGGTATTTAATCTATAGCCTTATTCGATATAGATAATTCTTTACAAGGAAGCATGTTGCCCCAAGTTCCTTTATGCACACACATACAGGCCTACAAAACAAATAAATTGCTAATTTGTGAACGATTGAAAAAAAGAATGAGAAATTGTCCAAAAAGTCTAAAACCTATTACATTTTTACCAAATCAATCATAAACTTTTCGGCTTTGCTAATTGAGTCCCGAAATTTTCATATTTTACCAATTGAGTCAATCCAGTCAATTTTGGCCATTGTTCGTTGATGTAGATATCGACTGTCTTACATGGCATAACATATGTTGAAATGAATAATTTATAATAATATTTTAATATTTTTTCTATGTTTTTGAAATAATTTTTACAATTTTTTCCCCTTCTCTTTGTTGAAAAACTCGGCCTCACACTGTACCTCTCCATCTCCTCCAGCATCAGAGCAACTGCATTTGGAGTTGGAAAGTAGTCAGCATTGAAGTCTAGGTTGTGGGATGCGGTGAGTCCCGATTGCGATAAAGTGAGGAGTAGTAGCAGCAGGAGGACTGCCCTGGCCTGGGCTGAGGTCGATCCTTGCCGGGCTTCATCAACCCTTGTTCTCGTCAAGGTGAGGCTAGCTTGCTAGGCCATCGCTTGTGGTTGGTGGCTGGCCTTGAAGAAAGGAAAAAGAAAAGAAAAGAAAAGAAAAGAAAAATTATAAAAAATTCGAAAAAATATTAAATAGTTATTTAAATTATTTATGTCGGTGTTGGTTGTATCGCATAAAATGATCAACGTTCATATTAACCAATTTTAATCAAAATTGGCCGGATGGATATAATTGACAAAATGTAAAAATGTTAAGGACTCAATTGGTAAAATTGAAATGTTTAAAACTAAATTGATAAAAGTGTATTAGATTTAGGACTTTTTAGATAATTATTTTTAAAAAAAGTGTAAAAGTTGGTAGGTGGTTATTAAAAGAGAGAGAAGAACGATATATGGAAGACATGGTTGAACACCTTCAACAAAACATTATCCAAACCTTCGACTTGATTAGCCTATATGCCAACTACCTTATATTCAAATTATTTTCCTTCCGTACTAAATGACCATATTCCCAAATAGACGGCAGGAGAAGAGGTTATGACTGTGAAAAAGACAGTGTTCGGTTCATACAGATTGCAACATGGAACGAATAAAAATTGCAGTTAATTAACATTGGAAAGATAGATCATCATAAAGTGTAATCTTTATTCAAGGATCACTATCCCATAGCTCATCTAATGACTTATGAGGCCATCTTCAAAAATGAACATGTCATCTCCGGGAAATCCTCTTCTCTGAGGAATTTGAACCTTAATCTTGTACAAGTCCCCAATCCAAGATTTGTAGGTTCTCCTTCATTTTCTCTTTATTGAAACTCTTCACTATCACACTTGCCCTTTGTTCATATATATACACATAGTATTAGAGATACACAAAATTGAATCGTGTGATTTATGAGATTATCTGAGTATTATTCATAGATTGGGGTTTTTATATTTAGGTGGGCTTTTCGTGAAAATCAAAGGACGATTAAAGTTTTATTCCTTTAATGCATTAATATAGAGAGGGATGCTTCGTATCGATTATATCAAACTTATATATATTTGGATAGGATATTGTCATGCTGACCAAATTGACGAACTTTAATTACCATCCAAAATCCAGGAGCAACAACCGCCGCCAATGCTCTTAGCTAATAGAAGATTTGCTCTAATTATTATTGCTTTCGGATCGCACTCGAATATTTAGGTCCAAAATACGTAAGAGCAATGCCACACATATCTAGAATCACAAGACGGATTGCATTTGTGGCTGCGGAAGGAGCCGTACACAAACCTATTATCTCTTTATGGTTTTGACTAGCTACGCACACCGGTCCTTAACCCTCCCCCCCTCGACTCACACAGCCGAGGAGGAAATTTCTAAACCAAAAGCTTCTTTTAAAATGACACAACGTTTCTTAATTTTCCCTATCTGATTTCCTCGTATCAATGTATTTATTTGCGATTTGATTGCTATCATTATTTAAAAAGCGATAATTTCTTTTTAAATTATGAAAATCGATCCGTAAGAGTCTTGTATGATAATCTAGTGTTTGGTTTATATATAACAAATCTCGTGCTCCAATTGCAGTGTCTATAACTACCCAATGCATGGGGGTAAAAAGCGAAGTTACCTGAGCAACCGCCTTTCCTCTGGCCATGGCGATCTCCTTGAGCACATGACTCTCCACAACCGCTAATGAACCCCAAAAAGCTCCATTCGCACTCAATGGAGACCACGCACTCACATGGATTCCCTTGTCTCTGCAGTATGCCCTAAGCTTCTCTTGTTGCCATCCCACATTCATCTCTACCTAAACATGATTGACCCACAAAGGAAAATAAAGAAAGAAAGAAAGAAAGAAAGAAAGAAAGAAAAGGCAAATCTTGAAGAAAATCCGGATTTGATATCTCATTCGACTCAAAGATCGAACTATAATGATCGATTTTATCTTTTACCTGGTTAACAGCAGGAGGGATGGTGGCATGCGTGAGGAGTTGAGAGAGCTTCTTGGTGCCGAAGTTGCTGACTCCAGTGGACTTGGCCAACCCCTGCTTGGAGCACTCTTCCATGGCCTCCCATGTGCCGTTGATGTCAAAAGGGAGCAATTTGCCCTTGAAATCGAACCCTTCTGTTCCCTCCTTCACTCTCGCTGGCCAGTGGATTAGATACAGATTCACATATTCTAAACCTAGCTTCATATATAATCAATAATACGCCAAGTGCCAAACAAAAGAAAGAAAGCAAATCAACACAACATGACGAAGCCCAACAAAAAGCGGAAAAATAATACGGAGGAAAAATTGGAAAACACTACTGCATGCAACTGATTATTATATACCAAAGTGAAAACTAATGTGTTTTTTTTGGTAAGGAAAGTGAAAACTAATGTTTATCCTATGTCCCATGAAAGAAATTCTTGTGTGTTCTTTAAAAATATTCGGCCACTTAGTGGTTATGAGAACTGCAAATATTGTCAAGCAGTAAAATAAGTAGGAGGAGACCATAAGGCCAATTGGCAGATATTTACCGGAGAGACTTCTTGAGAGCAGGAAGAACAAGATCTGGATGAGCATCGGTGCACCAGAGCCTGGTGGTGATGAAGATGTTGCCGTGGCTCTTGACGAGCCCGCGTTCCTGGGCCTTGGCCATGGCCAGGCCAAGCGCCTCTTCAGAGCCGTAGCATGCCGCGGTGTCGAAGTGGTGCTGCCCGACTTCGATTGCCTCAAGGAATATGGATGTCAGCGCGTTGAGCGGAGGCAGAGGGATTGCCGCCCCGCCCATCCCGATCAGTGGCATCCTCTCGCCCGTGCTCAGCACCGCTTTTGGGACCACGACGTTGCGCATTGGTGTTATGCGTTCTGCGTACGAGAGAGAGAGAGAGAGAGAGAGAGAGAGAGAGGGGGGGGAGGGGGAATCTAGTGATGGAAGATGTTGAAGTTTGACGGCTTTAGGAAACGGAATGCTTGTATTCATAACGAGCGGAAAGAAGATGAAATCAAGCATAATGAAGTGGGAAGTCTTCTCAACAAGTAAATGACCGTAATAATTTGGAAATGGCCTAAATGATCCGTAAACTTTGGTTTAATCTGTAATGTAGTCACTAATCTTTAGTCTAATGTGCAATATGATTTCTGAACTTTAATTTATTCGATGTGATCCTTGGACTTCTGGTATATATTCAACTTAGTTCCTGAACTATATGAAAATATTTACGTTTATGGACAATATTGAATATTTTTATATAGTTTAGGGACTGAGTTGAATATGTACTAAAAATATAAAGATCATATTAAATAAATTAAAAGTTTAGGAACCATATTGCAAACTGCTCTAAAGTTCAAATATTACATTGAACAAATTAAAAGTTCATGAATCATATTATATATTGGATCAAAGTTCATAGATTATTTGTGTCATTATATCTAATTATTATCATGAATGCACCAATGTTGAGCTCATCTTGTTTATGTAAAGACAGAATCTTTGCGTAACATACACAGCCAAAAGGGTTGCTCATGCCTATGGCAACAAAGAGATAATCTTAAAAGGAAGAAAGAAATTTCAAAATTAGTTTACTAAGCGATTTAAAGTGTTAGATTTGTCTAAACGTTTGCTCATAGTCTATCATGTGGGGGGACAAATGAAGGGGAAACGGTTTGAGATATGACGGCTTATCTTGGCAATTGTCAATTGTCTTGAGGTATGTGGCATTGACACGATAAAATAAGGAATGCGGTGCCTTGTTTGTGTACAATCGCAAATTGTCCTTGTAAGTGGGAAACCGCCTGAGTTTAAGGTGAGGTTCGCAAATGCTACATGAACTTGTTGATAGATGGATATTTTTCTTTCTCATATACCAGGGAATATGGGAGGTGATATTGTGGAGGCAAATCTCTCACTTGTTTATTTTCCCTTGAGTTTTTTAAGGACCTATTTAGGTCTGAATTGTCAAATGCGTTCTCCCATATGTCGAATCCAGATTTTAGTCCTTAAACTATCACGAGGTATAATGCCCCTGTAAGCAATCTAAATGTATTCCGGATAAAGGAGCTTCAATAATAAGGAATTACTTGCCTCACAAGATTGTGGTGGCTATCTTGAGAATTTTCCTTTAGCAATATGATTTATTTGAATCTTTGGCATGTATTCACTTGTACTTTAAATTCCGCATATTGAACCGTCTTCTTTTTTGTATCCCTATTCATCCTTGTTTACTATTTCCAAACATATGTAAAAGAAGAGCTCATGATAGTGAAAATGGGAAAATTATCTGAAAGGTTATAAAATTATTATACTTTTAGTAATTCAATCTTAAACCTTTTAATTGTGCTAATTAAATTATAAAATTTTCATGTTTTGTCAATTGAGTTTATCTAGTCACTTTTGGTTGGAAATCACTAATGTGGATGTCAGCTATCCTACGTGAAATGATTGGAGTTGAAATTGATAATTTTTAATGATTTTTAATATTTTTGATTGTTTTCTTTTCTTCAATTTTCCTTCTTTAAATTTTTTATCTTTTTGAAAAATATCAAAATATTATTAAAATTTTCTCCTTTAACGTTGACTGTTGGCCATGTCACATAGGACGAATAGTGTCTACATTAGTAATTTCCGGCAAAAAATTGACTAGATGGACTCAATTGGCAAATTGTGAAAATGTTTATAACTCAATTGGTACAATAAAAATGTTTATGATTGAATTAGCAAAAGCATAATAGGTTTATGAATTTTTGGACAATTTTCCTTAGTGAAAACACAGTATTGGGTTCATATAGGTTTGCACCATGGAAATTACACATGAAAGTTCCAATTATTGATCATCATCAATTGCAAGGATCATTAGAGAGAGTGATACTTGAACCATGATCATAATATATAAATTATGAGATGTGAGATCTAATTTAAGGATCACCATCATAGAACTCATCTAGTGACCAGCAAGGCCCATCCTTGAAAGTGAAATTATCAATTGGATATCCTCTTCTCCATGGGATTTGAAGCTTGATCTAGTCCGAAACCTCCTGGTTATGTCCCATTATAAGAGTTGCAAGGTCTCTTTCATTCTCTCTTTGTTGAAGCTCTTCACTATCACACCTCTCTTATACACTTATGTATGTATGTATGTATTAATTATATAAAATTTAGAAATATCGAAAAATAAATCTTTTGGTTCATGAGATGACTTGAATATATTTAATGAATTTGGATATCTTTCTTTCAATGAGAAAATTGTTCAAAAAGTCATAAATCCACTTTTGCCAATTCAATCCTAAACCTTTTTATTTTACCAATTCGGTTTTAAATATTTTAATTTCTTACCAATTAAGTTCATCCAATTAATTTTGACTAGATTCATTAATGTGGACAAAATTTATTAATTTTTAAATATTTTTCGATTTTTTTTTATTTTTTTGCACTTTTTTTGGCCTTATCTTCTTCTGGCCAGTCGCTTAGCCTCTAGCGACAGGCTAAAGGCTATGACTGGCAAGGGTCAACCTGGTTGGGATCTAGCGAGGGCGACTTTGCTTGAGGGTGACCTTGCCGGCCTCAAGTGAAGTCACCCTTGCTAGTCTTTAGTGTGGGCAACCCTTGTCAAACAATAAACGAGGCTTGCCCTCGCCAAATTTGGCGAGGGTCAACCTTGCCCAAGGCTGGCAAGGTTGACCCTCATTGATCGTAGCCTTTGGTCAATCGTCGGAGGACGAAAAGGGCCAAAAAAAAAAAAAAAAAAGGAAAGGAAAAAAAATTGAAAACATAATTTTTTTTAAATTGAAAAATATATTAAAAATTAATAAATTTTATCCACATTAGCCCCGACCATGCCATGTAGGATAGTTAGTGTGCACATCAATAATTTCCCACTAAAATTGACGGAATAAACTCAATTAGCAAAAAATGAAAATGTTTATGATTGAATTGACAAAAGTACAATAGGCTTAGGACTTTTTAGATAATTTTCCCCTATTTCCATGGGCTTTCACTTGACCATATTTCATGTCACTTTAATACACGTGAGCATATGGTAACATAGAGATTGGAAGATGCTTTGTAATGAAATGTTTAGTCTTATTTGGATAGGGTTTAGTCATGCCAAAAAATAAAATAAAAATGAAACATAAGTTAAGAAAGAATGAAGAAAGAAAGGAAAAAGCAAAGTTGAAAGAGCCCTTTTAGCATTTGGAAGTCGAAAAGGAAAAACTAGTTCTTTTAAGTTGATTTCAAGTACTTGACAATGGATAGAACTTCAATTTTTCGAAATTGAATAATAGTAACGGCCATCTAATCTCAAGAATTGGACGAAATGCTCTGATTAGAGGTGGCAAACCGGTTGGCTGGATGGGTACGAAAGATCAAAAGGTACTATAAATAGGAAAATATAATCAGAAAAATAAAGCATTATGCTTCAGTCTGCAACGGGAAATTTCTTTTTGTGTGGATCGCACCCCCGGTGAGCGATGTTGTTGGCTGCATCACCGGTGGCGTTGCTTGATTTCTCAACATGCGAAGTGCCTCGCCAACATATGTACTTTCAATACTCCAATTTCGAAAATTTTGCCTTCCCTCCCTAATTACTATTGCCAAGCAAAGGGTAAGATAAGAGATTTTGGCATTGTGCAAACACAAGTTACGGTTTATACATACCGCAACACGGAACGAATGAAAGTAGCAATTAATCATCATTGACAAGAGACATCATCGTAGAGTTATTGGATCATTGCATATAAATTATAAACGAGCAATCCAAGTTCAAGGATCACCATCCCAGAACTCATCTAGTGACTTATAAGGCCCATCTTCGAAAATGAACATATCGTCTCCGGGAAATCCTCTTCTCTGTGGAATTTGAAGCTTAATTTTGTCCAATTCCTCTTGGCTAAGTCCCCAATCCAAGATTTGTAAGTTCTCCTTCATTCTCTCTTTATTGAAACTTTTCACTATCACGCTTGCCCCTTGCTCATATATCCACCTTAGTGCAACCTATGGAATATATAATATGCACATGCATATATACATAACATTAGAGATATTGAAGATTGAATCATGTGATTTATGAGATTACCTAATTATTATTCATGGATTGGGATTTCTATATTAAGGTGGCCCTTTCGTCAAAACCAAATAACATTAAATTTTTATTCCTATAAGGCGCTAATATAGAGAGAGGTGCTTCGTATCGATAATATTGGACTTATATATTTGGTTAGCATCCAAAATCCATGACAACAACTGCTGCCAATGTTCTCAATTGATAGAAGATTTGGTCTAATTAAGATTGCTTTCAGATCGGTCTCAAATATCTAGGTCCAAAACTACGTAAGAGCAATACCAAGCATATCTAGAATCACAAGACGAATTGCATTGTGTGGCTGCTGAAGGAGCCGTACACAAAACCTATTATCTCTTTATGGTTTTGACTAGCCACAACTTCTAGTCCTCAGAGAGACTCAATCGACAAGGACGAGCATGGAGGAAAACAGCCCACATTGCCTTTTCATCTAATAAGTAAATGCACTTCTTCCCCCATTGTCTTAAATACCCGAGGAGGATTCTAAATCAAGTACTTCTTTTCAAATGACACGTCTCTTTCTTTTTCCATTCTAATTACCTGGTCACGGGTCGCCATCGAAATCTATTTATTTTCGATTTGATTGCTATTATTATTTCAAAGGCAATAATTTCTTTTGGAATTATGAAAATAGACTTACAAGAGTCCCGTATGATGACCCGGCGATTGGTTTAAATGTCACAAATTTTGTGCTCAAATTATAGTGTCTATAAATAGAGCCTCACGCAATGCATGAGAGGGTGAGAAAGCATAATTACCTGAGCCACCGTCTTTCCTCTGACAGTGGCGATCTCCTTGAGCACAGGACTCTCCACGACCGCTAATGAACCCCAAGGAGCTCCATTCGCGCCCAACGGAGACCACGCACTCACATGTATTCCCTTCTCTCTGCAGTATGCCCTCAGCTTCTCTTGTTGCCATCCGACATTCATCTCCACCTAAATCATGATAAACCCACAAAGAAAAAGAACAAACCTTGAAGAAGATCTTGATTTGATATCTCATTCGACTCAAAGAAAGAATGATCGATTTTTGCTTTTACCTGGTTAACAGCGGGAGGTATGGTGGCATGCAAGAGGAGTTGAGAGAGCTTCTTGGTGCCAAAGTTGCTGACTCCAATGGACTTGGCCAACCCCAGCTTGGAGCACTCTTCCATGGCCTCCCATGTGCCATTAATGTCAAACGGAAGCATTTTGCCCTTTAAATCGAGCGACCCCTCTGTTCCTTCCTTCAGCCTCACTGGGAAGTGGATTAGATACAGATCCACATACTCTAACCCTAGCCTCCTATGTAAATCAAATAATACACAAAGTGTCCAAAAAGAAAACAGAAACATGAGCACAACATGGCCAATCCCATAATAAAAAAGCGGAAAAATAATATAGAGGAAAGATCGGGAAAAAAAAAAAAAAAAAAAACAAATGCACGCAATTGATAATTATATATACTAAAGTGAAAACTAATGTTTGTTGTTTTATGGAAGAAATTGTTGCAACTAATTGCCTACTTAGTGGTTATTAGAACTGTATATAGTGTCAGGCAGTAGAACAAATAGGTGGACATCAGAAGGCGAATTAGCAACTATTTACTGGAGAGACTTCTTGAGAGCGGGAAGAACAAGACCCGGATGAGCGTCAGTGCACCAGAGCTTGGTGGTGATGAAGATGTCGCTGCGGCTCTCGACAAGCCCTCGGTCCAGGGCCTCAACCATGGCCCGGCCTAGCATTTCTTCGGTATCGTAGGATGCGGCCGTGTCGAAGTGGCGGTACCCGGCTTTGATGGCCTCAAGGAATATGGATGTCAGCACGTCAGGCTTCGGCCGAGGGATTGTGTACGTTCCGAACCCAATCAGCGGCATTCTCGCGCCCGAGCTCAGCACCATATTTGGGACTATGGCGTCGTGCATTGGTGCTTTATCACGAATATTCCGTGTCAATGTCGGCTGCGTGGGGGAGCGTAGATCGCGGTGGATTACCAGAACCGCGGACCGAAGACGACTGCCCGGCTTCAAAGCAAAGGGTGCTTCGTGAACTTTGAGTTCCGGATTGGGTTGCCATACGACGGCTTGGTGTGAGTACTGATCGAGGCATTCAGACAGCATCACGTGTGTTTTCCATAATGTTTTGGCTGTTGCGTTTGTGGTTGACGCTGAGACTAGATGCCTCTTCTCGGAGCCACAGATGGACTCAGAACATACCAAATGATAATGCCAGTACGCGTACTAAATGAATTCAATCCTATTTCACACCCAAAATTGCTCGTACTTTCAAGTGAGGATAATGTGGACGGAAATAGTAAGAATTCATCACGTGCTGGCCATGAGGGCGAGGAATGGCCAAGACACGTAGAGATATTCAAGTAAGTGTCAATGAACTTATCAATTAAAATATGTGGTTGCCGTGTGTCCAAATGTTGAGATGTTGCTACAAATACAAAGTTCAAGCAGTATTGGCACCAAGATTTAAGTAGGAATAATCAAATATGCAGAAAGCCGTGCAAAATCGAGAGACGATTACTATTCAAAGACCAAGTCATGCAAGCGTTGCCGACAAACCAGGAAGCAATGGAACATGATCTGAATAGTTATAGAGGAAAGTAGAAAGGCAAGAAGACGTGCAAAGGATCATGAGCGGTTACCAAAGGAGAAGCAATTGCTCGACGGTTACAAGGTTACCTTATAAATACAGCAAGCCATTCAACGAAGAAGTGCCCCGAAGAACACATCAAATGTCTTTACTTTATCTTTTCTTTATTGCATTTTAGTAGCTATAGTTTCCAGATTTTCATTTTTAATTATATTCCAATGATGTCTACTTCCTAGTGCAACGTCGTTGATCAAATTCTGGTGTTGTATCATAAGCCTAGCATCGTCGATCGAATTCCAACGCTGAGTTTTATATCTAGGGGCATTGCTGTTGATTATATTCTAGCTTTGCACAAATTATCCATAAGTTGTGTCGTTGATTAAGTTCCGGCATACTTTAGACTAAGAAATGAATGTTAGCGAGTCATCGATTGTCAAGGTTGTAGTGCATAGATTGGAAATAATATTTGCAATTTGATATTCTCTGTCTGGATTTATCACAAAACCTGTGTTTTTTTTAATAAAGCCAAATATATCATTCAGTGAAAGATGTTTTGCCACGGGAACAAAACCGGCGAAACAAAACCATTGAAAATGGGGTTCTTGAACACATGACTCGTGATAAATCTCTAGCTTAATCATGCGTAACGTGTCATTAGATGAGGGGATGCATGTACACTCGTTCAAGATCCACATATCGATCTTGGAGATTGAATATCGGGATACATCATGGTCTCATGCTTTCATGTCGTGTTTAGTTTGCTAGTTAATGTATTCACACCGCATCCCATGTATATTAGATGCTCATGTGTGGAATCGCATCATACATCCTCCACACAGCTTAGGTTTCTCGCATAGAAATACATTTAATATCATTATTGTAATGCTAACGTCTGCATATGAGAAACGAGAAGTTGACGGTACCGTTGCTCTTGTAGTGACGGTGCAATTTGCACCTCACATTTCCCCAAGGAAACAGGATAACTTACTTGTCCGCTTTCCTTGGCAAATTAGAGTCCCATTCGGTCTCCTTGGAAACCGCACACTTTTAGGAGGTTTAAATCATCTTTCTCTTTTTGGGTATGCCCTGTTGTTTAGCGGTTCAGTCCAAAAGGAGTAGGGAGAAAACGCCAACTTAGCGTAATGGCCCAAATTGGTGGGTCTTCTCTCTCCACATCAAAATGAAGGCCCTCTTCATGAACGGCTGGCCCCCTAGCTCGTCCTCGAGTCCTTGAACTTGACGGGAAGACCCTGAACCGGCTGGACCAGCTTCTTGTCCTCAACCTCAAGGACAACTCCATGTGCAGTGTCCCTGACCTCTCCCGCCTCGTCGACCTCAAGCCCCTCTCTACTTGAACCACAATGCCTTCTCCAGCGGCTTCCCCGCTTTCCCCACCGGCATCCACCGCCGCAAGATTCTCATACTCGCTGGAAACCACATCTCCGGCAAAGCATTTGACAGTCAATGGTATTGAAATTATCACCGTCTATCTCTGTGACTCTTCGTGTTTTTGGTCAAAACTGATAGAAGTTGTTTCGACGCATATACTAAAGTGTCTTTATTACGATGTATTTAGACATGTTTTTTCATATATCTAAGGTATGTCAAGAGTCATGTTTTAAGCCTATATATAAGTGAGTCTTGTAATCAGTTTTAAGGATGGCGAGTAAAAAGACATTTCAGCAAGAATAATAGTGTATTCATCTCCTTCCTTAAGAGCTTCTCTTGTGAGAGTATTATAGAGTTGTTCGACTCTGATATTCAATAAATAGCCCCATGAATTTCTTTTTCTCGAATTTCAGTAGATTTTTTTTCCCTTTTAAATGGATGCAAAATAGATTATCTTCTAAAGCAAATATGTTACCACACTTGTTCTAAGAAAACTACTTATGAATATTCCAAATAAAAGCACATATCGTGCAGATGAAATTTCCTTTTTGGCATGTTTAATTTAGATGGCATTTCATGATATGAAATATAAAACGATATGACAAATGTTTGACTACATTTGGATTAAATCTTGCATTTGAGGTTTAGTGATATTCATAATCGTGATCGGACTTTCTTTTCCTTTGTTGTATACGCCTATTCCCGTTCACGGGATCTAATCCTGGGGCGTTATAACAGGACCTTGTTTAATTGTTGCCTGAAACGGCTCGGGTTAATATCTTCTGTCATTTTTACTACTTAATTTGTTCATTGCCTTGCATATGTTGTTCGTATTTGGTAATTTAAATGCTTAATTCATTTCGCAAATGCGCGAACATGTTTTTTTTTTTTTTGGTAAAAAGGTAAGTGTAATATAGCTTTCAACCAGGATTTACAGAGAAGGTGCAGCCCGACACCAAACACACACTCAGTAGGACAACAAGTGACTGGAGTGGGTGGGTACCGGGTTCACATAAAACACAAAAAGCTATAGATATACAGCCAAACAGGAAATAAACAAGGATAGGACATATCCTGCTATCTCAAGTGGCAGGGAGAAAGATACAAGGGTCAATCCCTCAGCTGCGCTGCAATCTCTTGTTCTTCGGGGAGTCAACCACGGATTTGAAAGAAAGGGCTTTGTCTTTTACCACCTTGATTAGGAAGTACTTCATTGAGGGCACACATAAATTGGTGGCTCGAAAAATTTGGTCGTTCCTAGACTTCCAAATGATGTAGCAGATAGCCCCAAAAGAGAGCCTGACCATGTCAAAATAAAAGCCATTGTCCGAAGAGTTGAACATCCATTGGAGGATTTCCATCTAGGGAAGACGCCTCCAAGAAAGATTACACTTTGCAGCCCAAAAATAGGTAAGGGATGAGGAGATGTGACAATCAAAAAATAGGTGGTCAACAGAATCATGGATAAGATTACAAAAGGCACACAGTACCCGAGGTAATCTACCAAAGGACATAAGAAGAGACTGGGTAGGGAGCCGATTCCTAGAAATTTGTCATAGGAGGAATTGGTGTTTAGGAACAACGGATTTGTTCCATACACTTGAAGCCTAAGAAAATGTGCGAACATGTTAATGCCTGTTAGAAAATTAAATTTACCCAAGATTGTATGAAAAGTTTTCCTTAAAGGAGAAAAAGATACTAATTCATAAATGTTAGTTTAATTTAGTGTAATCAATCTCTGAATCCAATTCTCTAACTTGCAGAGATGAAAGTGATTTCTCACGCTCTATCGGATTCCTGACCAGTCTAGTAAATATGGTAACTCTAAAAGAGTCATGGATGAATAAGAAAAAACAAAGTTGCAATTAATGGGGTTTAGGATAATCCATGTGAAGCATAACTTCCTCTGTGAGAGAATTATTTATGCCTACATAGCAATCCATTGGCTCCTTCGAGATTCACCTGCGGGGATCACGATAGTAATCAATATAAATCTTGGGATTATTACATAACGTATGTTTAATACTCAAGTATATATCCTTCAAATTTTGGCCACGAGCAACTCAAATGACCCATGTTAAGAACTAAGAAGTGTAAGGAAATTATAATCACACGAAAATCCAGGTTTTTTGTGCTTTACTGAACTAAATCACGATGAAACTTATATTTTCCACATAGGCAATCCGAGGTAATAAGGAGGCCTAGAGATCGTAAGACCTCAACGTTTTATCCTTCTAATCTTCGTTTAAGCATCTCATTCGTAATTTGGACGATTTTATCTGATGGGTTCTGAAGATCAATTAGAGTCAAACTGGGGTTGCTCAAAAAATTTAGTGGCCTCAAAAAGGGAAAAAATAAAACAGCGGGGTCAAATAGACACATGCTTGAAAAATTACAGCTTTAAGTGCAATTTTTGCGAAGCCGCGGTTTGTACTTTCAATCAGGTTTGGAGGGCAATGTTTCCCCCCAATCTTGATTGTTGGCAATTTCCTCCCATCAATCCTTTAATTTGGAGAATCAATCAGTCAGTGGACAGAAGAAAAATTCCGAACTAAGGTTCCCGATCTGAAAATGAAAACGAATATGACTTTCTCTCTATTTGCAGGATGCCTCGTCAGGTCCGCTGTTAGCATAATATATTCAAAAATGTAGTGTGAAAGAAAAGATTGTGATGATGAAAATGCAAAGTTCGATTCATATTAATTTATTACCATCGACTGAAGATCTTCTTAGAGTAACACACGATCATATAAACTATAAAAATTTAGGTATTCAAGCATCGCCGTCCCAGAGCTCATCCAATGATTTATAAGGCCCATCCTCAGAAACGTACTTGTCACCAGGAGATCCTCTTCTCTGTGGAATCTGAAGCTTGATCTTGTCCGAATCCTCCTGGCCAAGTTCCCATTCTAAGATTTTCAGGTTCTCTTTCATTCTCTCTTTGTTGAAGCTCTTCACTATCACGCATGCCCCTTGCTCAAAGGTCCATCTCAGCGCAACCTTCATATGTATGCATGCATATGAGATATAGTACGCAAATTGGAGATAAGGAAATGCAAATCACACAATCCATGAAATTAGTCGAGTAATTCATAACTTGTGGTTATTTTACTACTTATATTTGTTGAAAACTTCTAGTTTTGATATTAACAAATCATTTTATGTAAGTATTTATACATGTCTTCAGAAGGAATAAGCCACGGGGTGGTGTATGTTTTTGAATTTGCTGGTAGCAAAAGGAAAAACATACAGTGTTTTTGAGTATGACTGTACCGGACGGAAGACTTGAAGAAACGTAGATTTTGAGTCTGACCATACCAGACGGAAGACTTGAAGAGACGCAAAATCTGAGTTTGTCCGTACTAGACGGAAAACTTAAACAGACTCAGAACATAAGTCTGTCAGACTTAGAATGAAATTTCAGGATCAAATCACCAACGGTCAAATATTTCACTTACTTTGTTTATGTTGATTCTGCTATATTAATTTGATTGGCAGGATCAATTAAATGACAACTTCCAAAGAAGAATGGAATACTTATGGAAGCCCGGATTTTGATTGTACGGGCGAACATAATTCAAGGGGATTTGATATACTTTCAACGGTCAAAAAGACTTGCCTTATAAAGTCTGTTCAGGAAAGGGAAGACTAAACTCTCAAAGAAAGAGCCAATGGTCGAATGTGGCTTGGAGAGTATATAAGGATAAGATGAGACCTAGGAGTAGGATATGATAAACAAATTCTAAAGTGCGATTCTGTTCTCATCAGTTGTCTAAAGTGTGAATTTGAGTGGTCCTAGTGAATTATTAAGGAAAGTGACTCTGTGAGACTCATCATCACCGAGTGCTAACACTCAAGAGTGTGTAATTACCTTTGATCACATAGTGAAATCCAGCCTATTGGTTGATCGTCTGGACAGTGGACGTAGGCTTGTCAAAAGCTGAACCACTATAACTGTGTTTGCAATCTTCTCTACTCTTTCTATTTAATTTCTATTTGTAGATTGCAAAAGTTATATATATATACTTGCATGTAAAATCTCTCTACACCTATTCACCCCCCTCTAGGTGTTAATACTAGTTATAACAATTTTATATGGGCTTCCTTGTCAGTTATTCTCGCTTAGTTACACGGGGATATAAAGAGAGATTGGAAGATAGTTTTGTAATGATCATTTCAATCTTGTCTTAAGGTAGGGGTTAGCAATGTTACAAGACCAACTACGAGCTGTTTTACCTATAATTAGACCAGTCAATGATTAAGACCTTATAGAATTTTGCTACTTGATCTATAACATTGTTTTATACGGATAATTCTTCACAAGAGAACATGTTACCGCAAGTTCTTGTAAGTGCACACATACCGGTCCACAGAAGAAATAATTGCTAATTCATGAATGTCAATGGGAGAAATGAGCGATGAATGGAAGAAATGGGTGAATAAGTCAACAAATTATTCTTTTAAATCGAAAGTTGGTGTCTAGGGACGGCCATCAATAATTTTTTAATCACTAGAAGGTGCTCTCTATTTAAGAATTTTTTTGCTTAGCTTTCGTTTTCGAGATGACTCGATATATTACAAAAGTCATCCGGAAATTAAAAAACAACAAGACTCAAAGAAATCTAGAGGCACACAAGAAATTGTAGCCGCAAGTTCTTTTCAATTATTAAATTCATGGAGACGCAGTCGACTGAAAGGGACATGCAAAGAGTGGAGGGGACAAAAGATTCAAGCTACGAAATGTACAGCCACTGGCGGCCTTTCAATGCAACTTCTGAGGGAAAGAGCTTCTAAATAATGCCTTCCTGAAAGTGACAATAATCTAAATTTTTCGTTGGTCAACTCAATGAATGATCTCTTTCGCCCCAAGAATGGTACCAGGATACGAGGAAAGGAAAAAGAACACAAGAAGAGAAGTGAATATAGTACCTGAGCCAAGGTCTTGCCTCGGGCAGTGGCAATCTCCTTGAGCACAGGACTCTCCATGACCGCTAATGAACCCCAAAAAGCTCCATTCGCTCCCAATGGGGACCATGCGCTCACCTGTATTCCCTTCTCCCTGCAAAATCCTCTCAGCTTCTCTTGTTGCCATGCCACGTTCATCTCCACCTAAATCATGATTAACCCATCAAATAAAAAAATATTACTTTGTCCGTCTTTCCTAAAGAAAATCTTGATGTGGTTATGCCAGAGATGAAGAGATTAAATATAATATAGTCTTCTAATTGCCTGATTCACAGCAGGAGGGATGGTGGCATGCAAGAGGATTTCAGAGAGCTTCTTGGTGCCAAAATTGCTGACTCCAATGGATTTGGCTAAGCCCAGCTTGGAGCACTCTTCCATGGCTTCCCATGTGCCCTTGATGTCAAATGGCAAGAGCTTGCCCTTGAAATCGAACCCTTGGGTTCCTTCCTTCAGTCTCACCGGCCAGTGGATTAGGTACAGATCCACATATTCTAACCCTAGCCTCCTGTTTAAATCGATAAAGAAACCAATCAAGACCCACGAATGCAACTCAGAAAAAGAGGGAAAAGAGTAAGCAACCAGATGGAACATGTTATGCTGTTGCTGTTCTATATTATGTTAAGGTAATAATGACAAAAAAACCGACAAACTTGTTTGCTTAATAAAAGTTGAAAGCAATCTCCAATCTCCAAAATCCAAATGCATGCAACATATGTCTGTTTTGCTGTACTTAGAATATAACAAAGTGAAAGATTGTTAATCCGGTAAAGGAATAAGACTGATTTTTATCATATATGTTTTCCCAAAAGGAAATTCTTATACGTTCTTTAAAATTCTTAGCAATCAGGACTATGGTGTTCTCGTATAAAAAAGTGGAAGAGAGAAAGCGAATTGATGTATTTACCGGAGAGAGTTCTTTAGGGCGGGAAGAACGAGATCGGCATGGGCATCTGTGCACCAGAGCTTGGTGGTGATAAAGATTTGGTCACGGCTCTGGATGAGCCCCCGGTCCAGGGCCTCGGCCATGGCTCGGCCAAGCGCCTCCTCAGTGCCGTAAAACGCCGCAGTGTCGAAGTGGCGGTACCCAACTTCGATGGCCTCCAGGAATATGGAAGTCAACACCTCTGGCGGCGGCGGAGGGCTCGCTGCGCAGCCCATGCTGATCAGTGGCATTCTCTCGCCGGAGCTTAGCTTCACTTGTGGGACTACGACGTCGTGCATTGTACTTCTGTTCTGTGTTGGTGTCTGTGCGTGAGAGAGAGAGAGAGAGAGAGAGAGAGAGAGAGAGAGAGAGAGAGAGAGAGAGATGGATGGTGGAAATATAGTGATTAGAAAATGTGGAGGCAAAGGTTGTTCGAAGGAATACTAATATTTATATCAAGCAGAAGAAAATGCAAAAGGCTTTTTTAATGTACTATAGTTGACTGGAACTTGTGATTAGAGAGAGAGAGAAGTATGAGATGCCCGAAGGTTTCTTTGACGGTGTCCGTCGGAGTTGCGGGAGCGCGTGATTTTTGTGGGAAAACCAGTAAACGAGATAGAAATAGAGATCCTATAGAAAGTCCGTCTTTGATACGTAATTGAAAGCCATCTTGTAATGTGACCAATCGATTGTGCATAATTTGAACTTTGACCGCGCAAATGTCGACTTCTTCGGGAAGTAACCTGACGTATGTGCATGCATCAATATCTGCAATGGAGCAAACTTCCACCAAATCTACGTTCCCTCGTTCACATTTCGTCATTTCATTTGTTCGCAACTTTTCAAATACTTACGCAATTACTAATTTTTATGTACTCACCATAACATGTGAGTTTCGTACAAATTTAACAATTGAATAAAATTTCAAATTTACTTGTTCTATATCAACTTACCCACTTAAATTAAAGTGATTTACCAATTTTTGTAGCATATACTAAAATACTTTATCATATCAAATAGTATAGTGACACGACTATAAAAAGATAGTGACATCTAAAAATAAAGAAATAAATTATCTAATAGTATTTAATGACTATTATAATATTCATGCATGACTACAAGGAGGGTCTAGGTAACTTCAAGTCGTTCGCTGAGGTGATTTCTCTTTACCCAGAGTGTTTTACTAATGAAAGTCAAAGCGTTCGATCAACTTTTGTTGGTTTTTTCTATTCATTCGACGTATGTGCATACATCAATGTACACCCGACTCGGCCCGTCGATGACTTTTTCTGCTCGTTTTTGTCTCGTCACATTGAGCAAGAGCCTCCACCTGAATTGGAAGCGAGAATTTGGGGAAAATGTTGAGTACCCAAGTGGCACAAACTTGACAAAGATACTAATGCATTCATACCGTACCACGTGTCGCATTAGGCTCACCTTATATAAATTGTTGAGAGCGCACAACAAAAATCCAATATCTACTCCTAAGGAGATCACCAAGAGGGAGCCTAAATTTGAACTCGTCAATATATCTAATTGGATCCACATTCGTAGAAAAGCTTAAGTCTAATAAGTTATGGGTTAACTACAATATAGTAATTATTTCACACCATATTAATTCTCTGATGTGGGCCGCTCTTGCCGCATAAGCTAGCTTAGGGTAAAGTTTTCCCTCACACTTATAAACTAATTAGCAATTCCTTTCACAACCAATGAGGGAAATCCTTAACAATCTTCCTCTTACACATTGAGCCTGGGCCGGAGGCCCAACAACTCTTAACTCTCCCGTGTGACTTTTTTCTAGGTCTAAACTTATTGGCAAACTTGGGCTTTGATACACCTTGGGCTTCTCTTACTCCAAAAACTAGCTCAAGATCACCTAACACTGGTATCGGATTCCAAGTTTGCCAACAAGTTTGGACCTAGACAAAAGTCACACGAGAGAGTTATAAGTTGTTGTGCCTCCGACCCAAGTTCGATGTGTGAGGAGTAGATTGTTGAGGATGTCCCACGTTAATTGTAAAAGAGGCTGGTGTCCGTTTTTAAAATAGTGTAAAAGTTGGTAGGTGGTTATTGAGAGAGAGAAGAGTGATATATGGAAGACATGGCTGAACACCTTCAACAAAACATTATCCAAACCTTCGACTTGATTATCCTATATGCCAACCGCCTTATATTCAAATTATTTTCCTTCCGTCCTAAATGACCATATTCCCAAATAGACGGCAGGAGAAGAGATTGCGACTGTGAAAACATAGTGTTCGTTTCATACAGATTGCAATGTGGAACGAATAAAAATTGCAATTAATTAACATTGGAAAGATAGATCATCATAAAGTGTAATCTTTATTCAAGGATCACTATCCCATAGCTCATCCAATGACTTATGAGGCCATCTTCAAAAATGAACATATCATCTCCGTGAAATCCTCTTCTCTGAGGAATTTGAAGCTTAATCTTGTCCAAGTCCTCTTGGCTAAGTCCCCAATCCAAGATTTGTAGGTTCTCCTTCATTCTCTTTTTATTGAAAGTCTTCACTATCACACTCGCCCTTTGTTCATATATATACACAGTATTAGAGATACACAAAATTGAATCATGTGATTTATGAGATTACCTGAGTATTATTCATAAATTGGGGTTTCTATATTTAGGTGGGCTTTTCGTGAAAATCAAAGGACGATTAAAGTTTTATTCCTATAATGCATTAATATAGAGAGGGATGCTTTGTATCGATTGTATCAAACTAATATATAGTTGGATAGGGTATTGTCACGCTGACCAAATTGATGAACTTTAATTACCATCCAAAATCCATGAACAACAACCGCCGCCAATGTTCTTAGTTAATAGAAGATTTGCTCTAATTATTATTGCTTTCGGATCGCACTCGAATATTTAGGTCCAAAATACGTAAGAGCAATGCCACACATATCTAGAATCACAAGACGGATTGCATTTGTGGCTGCGGAAGGAGCCGTACACAAAACCTATTATCTCTTTATGGTTTTGACTAGCTACGCACACCGGCCCTTACCCCCCCCCCCCTCTCTTCGACTCACACAGCCGAGGAGGAAATTTCTAAACCAAAAGCTTCTTTTAAAATGACACAACGTTTCTTAATTTTCCCTATCTAATTTCCTCGTATCAATCTATTTATTTGCGATTTGATTGCTATCATTATTTAAAAGGCGATAATTTCTTTTTAAATTATGAAAATCGATCTGTAAGAGTCTTGTATGATAATCTAGTGTTTGGTTTATATATAACAAATCTCGTGCTCCAATTGCAGTGTCTATAACTACCCAATGCGTGGGGGTAAAAAGCGAAGTTACCTGAGCCACCGCCTTTCCTCTGGCGATGGCGATCTCCTTGAGCACATGACTCTCCACAACCGCTAATGAACCCCAAAAAGCTCCATTCGCACTCAATGGAGACCACGCACTCACATGGATTCCCTTGTCTCTGCAGTATGCCCTAAGCTTCTCTTGTTGCCATCCCACATTCATCTCTACCTAAACATGATTGACCCACAAAGGAAAATAAAGAAAGAAAGAAAGAAAGAAAGAAAGAAAAGGCAAATCTTGAAGAAAATCTGGATTTGATATCTCATTCGACTCAAAGATCGAACTAGAATGATCGATTTTTCCTTTTACCTGGTTAACAGCAGGATGGATGGTGGCATGCGTGAGGAGTTGAGAGAGCTTCTTGGTGCCAAAGTTGCTGACTCCAGTGGACTTGGCCAACCCCTGCTTGGAGCACTCTTCCATGGCCTCCCATGTGCCGTTGATGTCAAAAGGAAGCAATTTGCCCTTTAAATCGAACCCTTCTGTTCCCTCCTTCACTCTCGCTGGCCAGTGGATTAGATACAGATTCACATATTCTAAACCTAGCTTCATATATAATCAATAACACGCCAAGTGCCAAACAAAAGAAAGAAAGCAAATCAACACAACATGACGAAGCCCAACAAAAAGTGGAAAAATAATACGGAGGAAAAATTGGAAAACACTACTGCATGCAACTGACTATTACATACCAAAGTGAAAACTAATGTTTATCCTATGTCCCATGAAAGAAATTCTTGTGTGTTCTTTAAAAATATTCGGCGACTTAGCGGTTATGAGAACTGCAAATATTGTCAAGCAGTAAAATAAGCAGGAGGAGACCATAAGGCCAATTGGCAAATATTTACTGGAGAGACTTCTCGAGAGCAGGAAGAACAAGATCTGGATGAGCATCGGTGCGCCAGAGCTTCGTGGTGATGAAGATGTTGCCGCGTCTCTTGACGAGCCCGCATTCCTGGGCCTCAGCCATGGCCAGGCCAAGCGCCTCTTCAAAGCCGTAGCATGTCGCCATGTTGAAGTGGTGCTGCCCGACTTCGATTGCCTCAAGGAATATGGATGTCAGCGCGTTGAGCTGAGGCAGAGGGATCGCCGCCCCGCCCAGCGCCCATCCCGATCAGTGGCATCCTCTTGCCCGTGCTCAGCACCGCTTTGAGGACCACGACGTTGCGCATTGGTGTTATGCGTTCTGCGTACGAGAGAGAGAGAGAGAGAGAGAAAAGGGGGCCCCCGGGGAGGGGGAGGGAATCTAGTGATGGAAGATGTTGAAGTTTGACGGCTTTAGGAAACGGAATGCTTGTATTTATAACGAGCGGAAAGAAGATGAAATCAAGCATAATGAAGTGGGAAGTCTTCTCAACAAGTAAATGACCGGGAACTAGTAATAATTTGGAAATGGCCTAAATGATCTTTAGACTTTGATTTAATCTGTAATGTAGTCACTAATCCTTAGTCTAATGTGCAATATGGTTTCTGAACTTTAATTTATTTGATGTGATCCTTGGACTTCTGGTATATATTCAACTTAGTTCTTGAACTATATGAAAATATTTACGTTTATGGACAATATTGAATATTTTTATATAGTTTAGGGATTGAGCTGAATATGTACTAAAAGTATAAGGATCATATTAAATAAATTAAAAGTCCAGGAACCATATTGCACACTGCTCTAAAGTTCAAATACCACACCGAACAAATTAAAAGTTCAGAAATTGTATTATATATTGGATCAAAGTTCATAGACTATTTGTGTCATTATATCTAATTATTATTATGAATGCACCAATGTTGAGCTCATCTTGTTTATGTAAAGACAGAATCTTTGCGTAACATACACAGCCAAAAGGGTTGCTCATGCCTTTGGCAACAAAGAGATAATCTTAAAAGGAAGAAAGAAATTTCAAAATTAGTTTACTAAGCGATTTAAAGTGGTAGATTTGTCTAAACGTTTGCTCATAGTCTATCATGTGGGGGGACAAACGAAGGGGAAACGGTTTGAGATATGACGGCTTATTTTGGCAATTGTCAATTGTCCTGAGGTATGTGGCACTGACACGATAAAATAAGGAACGCGGTGCCTTGTTTGTGTACAATCACAGATTGTCCTTGTAAGTGGGAAATCGCTTGAGTTTAAGGTGAGGTTCGCAAAGGATACATGAACTTGTTGACAGATGGATATTTTTCTTTCCCATTTATTAGGGAATACAGGAGGTGATATTGCGGAGGCAAATCTCTTACTTGTTTCTTTTCCCTTGAGTTTTTTAAGGACCTATTTAGGTCTGAATTGCCAAGTGCGTTCTCCCATATGTCGAATCCAGATTTTAGTCCTTAAACTATCACGAGGTATAATGCCCCTGTAAGCAATCTAAATGTATTCTAGACAAAGGAGCTTCAATAATAAGGAATTGCTTGCCTCACAAGATTGTGGTAGCTATCTTGAGAATTTTCCTTTAGCAATATGATATATTTGAATCTTTGGCATGCATTCACTTGTACTTTAAATTCCGCATATTGAACCGCTTCTTTTTTGTTTCCCTATTCATCCTTGTTTACTATTTCCAAACATATGTAAGAGAAGAGCTCATGACAGTGAAAATGGGAAAGTTATTTGAAAGGTTATAAACTTATTATACTTTTAGTAATTTAATCTTAAACCTTTTAATTGTGCTAATTAAATTATAAAATTTTCACGTTTTGTCAATTGAGTTTATCTAGTCACTTTTGGTTAGAAATTGCTAATGTGGATGTCAGCTATCCTACGTGATATAATTGGAGTTGATAGTTTTTAATGATTTTTAATATTTTTGATTGTTTTCTTTTCTTCAATTTTGCTTCTCTAAATTTTTTATCTTTTTGAAAAATAATAAAATATTATTAAAATTGTCTACTTCGACGTTGACCGCTGGCCATCTCACATAGGACGGATAGTGTGTACATTAATAATTTCCAGCAAAAAATTGACTAGATGGACTCAATTGGCAAAATGTGAAAATGTTTATAACTCAATTGGTACAATAAAAATGTTTATGATTGAATTAGCAAAGGCATAATAGGTTTATGAATTTTTGGACAATTTTTCCCAGTGAAAACACAGTATTGGGTTCATATAGGTTTGCACCATGGAAATTACAAACGAAAGTTCCAATTATTGATCATCATCAATTGCAAGGATCATTAGAGAGAGTGATACTTGAACCATGATCATAATATATAAATTATGAGATGTGAGATCTAATTTAAGGATCACCATCATAGAACTCATCTAGTGACCAGCAAGGCCCATCCTTGAAAGTGAAATTATCAGTTGGATATCCTCTTCTCCATGGGATTTGAAGCTTGATCTAGTCCGAAACCTCCTGGTTATGTCCCATTATAAGAGATGCAGGGTCTCTTTCATTCTCTCTTTGTTGAAGCTCTTCACTTTCACACCTCTCTTATACACGTACGTATGTATGTATTAATTATATAAAATTTAGAAATATCGAAAAATAAATCTTTTGGTTAATGAGATGAGTTGAGTATATTTAATGAATTAGGATATCTTTCTTTGAATGAGAAAATTGTTCAAAAAGTCATAAATCCACTTTTGCCAATTCAATCCTAAACCTTTTTATTTTACCAATTCAGTTTTAAATATTTTAATTTCTTACCAATTAAGTTCATCCAGTTGATTTTGACTAGATTTGTTGATGTGGACAAAATTTATTAATTTTTAAATATTTTTCGAATTTTTTATTTTTTTGCACTTTTTTTTGCCTTTTCTTCCTCTGGCTAGTCGCTTTGCCTCTAGCGACAGGCTAAAAGCTATGACTGGCAAGGAGGGGATCTAGTGAGGGCGTCTTTGCTTGAGGGTGACCTTGTTGGCCTCAAGCAAAGTCACCATTGCTAGTCTTTAGTGTGGGCAACCCTTGTCAAACAATAAATGAGGCTTGCCCTCGCCAAATCTGGCAAGGTAACCTTTGGTCAATCGTCGGAGGAAGAAAAGGCCCAAAAAAGAAAAAAAAAAAGGAAAGGAAAAAAAAAAATAGAAAACATAATTTTTTTAAATTTAAAAATATATTAAAAATTAATAAATTTTATCCACATTAGCTCCGACCATGCCATGTAGGATAGTTAGTGTGCACATCAATAATTTCCCACTAAAATTGACGGAATAAACTCAATTGGCAAAAAATGAAAATGTTTATGATTTAATTAGTAAAGTTAAAAGGTTTATGATTGAATTGACAAAAGTACAATAGGCTTAGGACTTTTTAGATAATTTTCCCCTATTTCCATGGGCTTTCACCTGACCATATTTCATGTCACTTTAATACACGTGAGCATATGGTAACATAGAGATTGGAAGATGCTTTGTAATGAAATGTTTAGTCTTATTTGGATAGGGTTTAGTCATGCCAAAATAAAAATAAAAATGAAACATAAGTTAAGAAAGAATGAAGAAAGAAAGGAAAAAGCAAAGTTGAAAGAGCCCTTTTAGCATTTGGAAGTTGAAAAGGAAAAACTAGTTCTTTTAAGTTGATTTCAAGTACTTGACAATGGATAGAACTCCAATTTTTCGAAATTGAATAATAGTAACGGCCATCTAATCTCAAGAATTGGACGAAACGCTCTGATTAGAGGTGGCAAACCGGTTGGCCGGATTGGTACGAAAGATCAAAAGGTACTATAAATAGGAAAATATAATCAGAAAAATAAAGCATTATGCTTCAGTCTGCAACGGGAAATTTCTTTTTGTAGATCGCACCCCCGGTGAGCGATGTTGTTGGCTGCATCACCAGTGGCGTTGCTTGATTTCTCAACATGCGAAGTGCCTCGCCTACATATGTACTTTCAATACTCCAATTTCGAAAATTTTGCCTTCCCTCCCTATTTACTATTGCCAAGCAAAAGGTAAGATAAGAGATTTTGGCATTGTGCAAACACAAGTTACGGTTTATACATACCGCAACATGGAATGAATGAAAGTAGCAATTAATCATCATTGACAAGAGACATCATCGTAGAGTTATTGGATCATTGCATATAAATTATAAACGAGCAATCCAAGTTCAAGGATCACCATCCCAGAGCTCATCTAGTGACTTATAAGGCCCATCTTCGAAAATGAACATATCGTCTCCGGGAAATCCTCTTCTTTGCGGAATTTGAAGCTTAATTTTGTCCAAGTCCTCTTGGCTAAGTCCCCAATCCAAGATTTGTAAGTTCTCCTTCATTCTCTCTTTATTGAAACTTTTCACTATCACGCTTGCCCCTTGCTCATATATCCACCTTAGTGCAACCTATGGAATATATAATATGCACATGCATATGTACATAACATTAGAGATATTGAAGATTGAATCATGTGATTTATGAGATTACCTAATTATTATTCATGGATTGGGATTTCTATATGAAGGTGGCCCTTTCGTCAAAACCAAATAACATTAAATTTTTATTCTTATAAGGCGCTAATATAGAGAGAGGTGTTTCGTATCGATAGTATTGGACTTATATATTTGGTTAGCATCCAAAATCCATGACAATAACCACTGCCAATGTTCTCAATTGATAGAAGATTTGGTCTAATTAAGATTGCTTTGAGATCGGTCTCAAATATCAATCTATTATCTCCTCGGTCCAAAAATACGTAAGAGCAATACCAAGCATATCTAGAATCACAAGACGAATTGCATTGTGTGGCTGCTGAAGGAGCCGTACACAACCTATTATCTCTTTATGGTTTTGACTAGCCACAACTTCTAGTCCTAGAGAGACTCAATTGACAAGGACGTGCATGGAGGAAAACAGCACACATTGCCTTTTCATCTAATAAGTAAATGCACTTCTTCCCCCATTGTCTTAAATTCCCGAGGAGGATTCTAAATCAAGTACTTCTTTTCAAATGACACGTCTCTTTCTTTTCCAATTCTAATTATCTGGTCACGGGTCGCCATCAAAATCTATTTATTTTTGATTTGATTGCTATTATTATTTCTAAGGCAATAATTTCTTTTGGAATTATGAAAATCGACTTACAAGAGTCCCGTATGATGACCCGACGATTGGTTTAAATGTCACAAATCTTGTGCTCAAATTATGGTGTCTATAAATAGAGCCTCACGCAATGCATGAGAGGGTGAGAAAGCGTAATTACCTGAGCCACCGTCTTTCCTCTGACGGTGGCGATCTCCTTGAGCACGGGTCTCTCCACGACCGCTAATGAACCCCAAGGAGCTCCATTCGCGCCCAACGGAGACCACAAACTCACATGTATTCCCTTCTCTCTGCAGTATGCCCTCAGCTTCTCTTGTTACCATCCCACATTCATCTCCACCTAAATCATGATAAACCCACAAAGAAAAAGAACAAACCTTGAAGAAGATCTTGATTTGATATCTCATTCGACTCAAAGAAAGAATGATCGATTTTTGCTTTTACCTGGTTAACAGCGGGAGGTATGGTGGCATGCAAGAGGAGTTGACAGAGCTTCTTGGTGCCAAAGTTACTGACTCCAATGGACTTGGCCAACCCCAGCTTGGAGCACTCTTCCATGGCCTCCCATGTGCCATTTATGTCAAACAGAAGCATTTTGCCCTTTAAATCGAGCGACCCCTCTGTTCCTTCCTTCAGCCTCACTGGGAAGTGGATTAGATACAGATCCACATACTCTAACCCTAGCCTCCTATGTAAATCAAATAATACACAAAGTGTCCAAAAAGAAAACAGAAACATGAGCACAACATGACCAATCCCATAATAAAAAAGCGGAAAAATAATATAGAGGAATGATCGGGAAAAAAAAAAACAAATGCACACAATTGATAATTATATATACTAAAGTGAAAACTAATGTTTATTGTTTTATGGAAGAAATTGTTGCAAC
Source organism: Corymbia maculata (assembly GCA_014182735.1). Classification (NCBI taxonomy): domain Eukaryota; kingdom Viridiplantae; phylum Streptophyta; class Magnoliopsida; order Myrtales; family Myrtaceae; genus Corymbia; species Corymbia maculata. Next base: position 5,778,046 of record CM024689.1, on the reverse strand, counting down.
TAATTGCCTACTTAGTGGTTATTAGAACTGTACATAGTGTCAGGCAGTAGAACAAATAGGTGGACATCAGAAGGCGAATTAGCAACTATTTACTGGAGAGACTTCTTGAGAGCGGGAAGAACAAGACCCGGATGAGCGTCAGTGCACCAGAGCTTGGTGGTGATGAAGATGTCGCCGGGGCTCTTGACAAGCTCTCGGTCCAGGGCCTCAGCCATGGCCCGGCCTAGCATTTCTTCGGTATCGTAGGTTGTTGCCGTGTCGAAGTGGCGGTACCCGCTTCGATGGCCTCAAGGAATATGGATGTCAGCACGTCAGGCTTCGGCCGAGGGATTGTGTACGTTCCGAACCCAATCAACGGCATTCTCGCGCCCGAGCTCAGCACCATATTTGGGACTATGGCGTCGTGCATTGGTGCTTTATCACGAATATTCCGTGTCAATGTCGGCTGCGTGGGGGAGCGTAGATCGCGGTGGATTACCAGAACCGCGGACCGAAGACGACTGCCCGGCTTCAAAGCAAAGGGTGCTTCGTGAACTTTGAGTTCCGGATTGGGTTGCCATACGACGGCTTGGTGTGAGTACTGATCGAGGCATTCAGACAGCATCACGTGGGTTTTCCATAATGTTTTGGCTGTTGCGTTTGTGGTTGACGCTGAGACTAGATGCCTCTTCTCGGAGCCACAGATGGACTCAGAACATACCAAATGATAATGCCAGTACGCGTACTAAATGAATTCAATCCTATTTCACACCCAAAATTGCTCCTACTTTCAAGTGAGGATAATGTGGATGGAAATAGTAAGAATTCATCACGTGCTGGCCATGAGGGTGAGGAATAGCCAAGAAACGTAGAGATATTCAATTAAGTGTCAATGAACTTATCAATTAAAATATGTGGTTGTCACGTGTCCAAATGTTGAGATGTTGCTACAAATACAAAGTTCAAGCAGTATTGGCACCAAGATTTAAGTAGTAATAATCAAATACGCAGAAAGCCGTGCAAAATCGAGAGACGATTACTATTGAAAGACCAAGTCATGCAAGCGTTGCCGACAAACCAGGAAGCAATGGAACATGATCTGAATAGTTATAGAGGAAAGTAGAAAGGCAAGAAGACGTGCAAAGGATCATGAGCGGTTACCAAAGGAGGAGCAATTGCTCGACGGTTACAAGGTTACCTTATAAATACAGCAAGCTATTCAACGAAGAAGTGCCCCGAAGAACACATCAAATGTTTTTACTTTATCTTTTCTTTATCGCATTTTAGTAGCTATAGTTTCCAGATTTTCATCGTTAATTAGATTCCAACGATATCTACTTCCTGGTGCAAGGTCATTGATCAAATTCCGGTGTTGTATCATAAGCCTAGCGTCGTTGATTGAATTCCAAAGCTGAGTTTTATATCTAGGGGCATTGCCGTTGATTAGATTCCAGCTTTGCACCGAATTATCCATAAGTTGTGTCATTGATTAAATTCTAGCATAATTTAGACCAAGAAGTGAAAGTTAGCAAGTCATCGATTGTCAATGTTGTAGTGTATAGATTGGAAATAATATTTGCAATTTGATATCCTCTATCTGGATTTATTTCAAAACCTGTGTTTTTTTAATAAAGCCAAATACATCATTCAGTGAAAGATGTTTCGCCACAGGAACAAAACCAGCGAAACAAAACCATTGAAAATGGGGTTCTTGAACACATGACTTGTGATAAATCTCTAGCTTAATCATGCGTAACGTGTCATTAGATGAGGGGATGCATGTACCCTCGTTGAAGATCCACATATCGATCTTGGAGATTGAATATCGGGATACATCATGGTCTCATGCTTTCATGTCGTGTTTAGTTTGCTAGTTAATGTATTTATACCGCATCCCATGTATATTGGATGCTCATGTGTGGAATCGCAATCATACATCATACAGCTTAGGTTTCTCGCATAGAAATGCATCTAATATCATTATTGTAATTCTAACGTCAGCATATGAGAAACGAGAAGTTGACGGTACCGTTGCTCTTGTGGTGACGGTGCAATTTGCACCTCACATTTCCCCAAGGAACACATGATAACTTACTTGTCCGCTTTCCTTGGTAGAGTCCCATTCGGTCTCCTTGGAAACCGCACACTTTTAGGAGGTTCAAATCATCTCTCTTTTTGGGTATGCCCTGTTGTTTAGCGGTTCAGTCCAAAAGGAGTAGGGAGAAAACACCAACTTAGCGTAATGGCCCAAATTGGCGGGTCTTCTCTCTCCACATCAAAATGAAGGCCCTCTTCATGAACGGCTGGCCCCCTAGCTCGTCCTCGAGTCCTTGAACTTGACAGGAAGACCCTGAACCGGCTGGACCAGCTTCTTGTCCTCAACGTCAAGGACAACTCCTTGTGCAGTGTCCCTGACCTCTCCTGCCTCGTCGACCTCAAGCCCCTCTCTACTTGAACCACAATGCCTTTTCCGGCGGTTTCCCCGCTTTCCCCACTGGCATCCACCGCCTCAAGATTCTCATAATCGCCGGAAACCACATCTCCGGCAAAACATTTGACAGTCAATAGCCCCATGAATTTCTTTTTCTCGAATATCAGTAGATTTTTTTTCCTTTTAAATGGATGCAAAATAGATGATCTTCTAAAGCAAATATGTGACCACACTTGTTCTAAAGAAAATACTTATGAAAATTCCAAATAAAAGCACATATCGTGTAGATGAAATTCCCTTTTTGGCATGTTTAATTTAGATGGCATTTCACGATATGAAATATAAAACGATATAACTAATGTTTGACTACATATGGATTAAATCTTGCATTTGAGGTTTAGAGATTTTCATAATCGTGATTGGACTTTCTTTTCCTTTGTTGTATACGACTATTCCCGTTCAGGGGATCTAATCCTGGGGCATTATAACAGGACCTTGTTTAATTGTTGCCTGAGACAGCTCGGGTAATATCCTCTGTCATTTTTACTACTTAATTTGTTCATTGCCTTACATATGTTGTTTGTATTTGATAATTTAAATGCTTGATTCATTTCGCAAATGCGCGAACATGTTAATGCCTGTTAGAAAATAAAATTTACCCAAGATTGTATGAAAATTTTTCCTTAAGGGAGAAAAAGATACTAATTCATAAATGTTATTTTAATTTAGCGTAATCAATCTCTGAATCCAATTCTCTAACTTGCAGAGGCGAAAGTGATTTCTCACTCTCTATCGGGTTCTGAAGATCAATTAGAGTCAAATTGGGGTTGCTCAAAGAATTTTAGTGGGCTCAAAAAGGGAAAAAATAAAACAGCGGGGTCAAATAGGCACATGCTTGAAAAACTATAGTTATAAGTGCAATTTTTGCGAAGCAGCGGTTTGTACTTTCAATCAGGTTTGGAGGGCAATTTTTCCCTCCAATCTTGATTGTTGTCAATTTCCTTCCATCAGTCCTTTAATTTGGAGAATCAATCAGTCAGTGGACAGAAGAAAAATTCCAAACTAAGGTTCCCGATCTGAAAATGAAAACGAATATAACATTCTCTCTATTTGCAGGATGCCTCGTTAGGCCCGCTGGTAGCATATTATATTCAGAAATATAGTGTGAAAGATTGTGATGATGAAAATGCAAAGTTCGATTCATATTTTACCATCGACTGGAGATCGTCTTAGAGTAACACAGGATCATATAAACTTTAACAATTTAGGTATTCAAGCATCGCCATCCCAGAGCTCATCCAATGATTTATAAGGCCCATCCTCAGAAAGGTACATGTCACCAGGACATCCTCTTCTCTGTGGAATCTGAAGCTTGATCTTGTCCGAATCCTCTTGGCTAAGTTCCCATTCTAAGATTTTCAGGTTCTCTTTCATTCTCTCTTTGTTGAAGCTCTTCACTATCACACATGCCCCTTGCTCAAAGGTCCATCTCAGGGCAACCTTCATATGTGTGCATGCATATAAGATATAGTACGCAGATTGGAGATAAGGAAATGCAAATCACACAATCCATGAAATTAGTCGAGTATTTCATAACTTGTGGTTATCCTACTACTTATATTTATATGGGCTTCCTCGTCAGAAAACAAAATATAAATGGCGGCTAAAGTTTTTTTTTATCCTCGCTTAGTTACACGGGGATATAAAGAGAGATTGGAAGATAGTTTTGTAATGATAGTTTCAATCTTGTCTTAAGGTAGGGGTTAGCAATGTTACAAGACCAACTACGAGCTCTTTTACCGATAATTACACCAGTCAATGATTAAGACCTTATAGAATTTTGCTACTTGATCTATAACATTGTTTTATACGGATAATTCTTCACAAGAGAACATGTTGCCGCAAGTTCTTGTAAGTGCACACATACCGGTCCACAGAAGAAATAATTGCTAATTCATGAATGTCAATGGGAGAAACGAGCGATGAATGGAAGAAATGGGTGAATAAGTCAACAAATTATTCTTTTAAATCGAAAGTTGGTATCTAGGGACGGCCATCAATAATTTTTTAATCACTAGAAGGCGCGCTCTATTTAAGGATTCTTTTGCTTAGCTTTCGTTTTCGAGATGACTCGATATTTTACAATAGTCATCCGGAGATTACAAAACGACAAGACTCAAAGAATTCTAGAGGCACACAAGAAATTGTAACCACAAGTTCTTTTCAATTATTAAATTCATGGAGACGCCGTCGACTGAAAGGGACATGCAAAGAGTGGAGGGGACAAAAGATTCAAGCTACGAAAAGTACAGACACTGGCGGCCTTTCAATGCAATTTCTGAGGGAAAGAGCTTCTAAATAATGCCTTCATGAAAGTGACAAAAATATAAATTTTTCGTCGGTTAACTCAATGAATGATCTCTTTCGCCCCAAGAAGGGTACCAGGATACGAGGAAAGGAGAAAGAACACAAGAAGAGAAGAGAATATAGTACCTGAGCCACGGTCTTGCCTCGGGCAGTGGCAATCTCCTTGAGCACAGGACTCTCCATGACCGCTAATGAACCCCAAGCAGCTCCATTTGCTCCCAATGGGGACCATGCGCTCACCTGTATTCCCTTCTCCCTGCAAAATCCTCTCAGCTTCTCTTGTTGCCATGCCACGTTCATCTCCACCTAAATCACGATTAACCCATCAAATAAAAAAATATTACTTTGTCCATCTTTCCTAAAAAAAATCTTGATGTGGTTATGCTAGAGATGAAGAGATTAGATATAGTAAATTCTTCTAATTGCCTGATTCACAGCAGGAGGGATGGTGGCATGCAAGAGGATTTCAGAGAGCTTCTTGGTGCCAAAATTGCTGACTCCAATGGATTTGGCTAAGCCCAGCTTGGAGCACTCTTCCATGGCTTCCCATGTGCCCTTGATGTCAAATGGCAAGAGCTTACCCTTAAAATCGAACCCTTGGGTTCCTTCCTTCAGTCTCACCGGCCAGTGGATTAGGTACAGATCCACATATTCTAACCCTAGCCTCCTGTTTAAATCGATAAAGAAACCAATCAAGACCCATGAACGCAACCCAGAAAAAGAGGGAAAAGAGTAAGCAGCCAGATGGAACATGTTATGCTGTTGCTGTTCTATATTATGTTAAGGTAATAATGACAAAAAAACCGACAAACTTGTTTGCTTAATAAAAGTTGAAAGCAATCTCCAATCTCCAAAATCCAAATGCATGCAACATATGTCTGTTTTGCTGTACTTAGAATATAACAAAGTGAAAGATAGTTAATCTGGCAAAGGAATAAGACTGATTTTTATTCATATATGTTTTCCCAAATAGAAATTCTTACAGGTTCTTTAAAATTCTTAGCGATCAGGACTATGGTGTTCTCGTAAAAAAAGTGGAAGAGAGAAGGCGAATTGATGTATTTACCGGAGAGAGTTCTTTAGGGCGGGAAGAACGAGATCGGGATGGGCATCGGTGCACCAGAGCTTGGTGGTGATGAAGATTTGGTCGCGGCTCTGGATGAGCCCCCGGTCCAGGGCCTCGGCCACGGCTCGGCCGAGCGCCTCCTCAGTGCCGTACAACGCCGCAGTGTCAAAGTGGCGGTACCCGACTTCGATGGCCTCCAGGAATATGGAAGTCAACACCTCTGGCGGCGGCGGAGGGCTCGCTGCGCAGCCCATGCTGATCAGTGGCATTCTCTCGCCGGAGCTCAGCACCACTTCTGGGACTACGACGTCGTGCATTGTACTTCTGTTCTGTGTTGGTGTCTGTGCGTGAGAGAGAGAGAGAGAGAGAGATGGTGGAAATATATCAAGCAGAAGAAAATGCAAAAGGCTTTTTTAATGTACTATAGTTGACTGGAACTTGTGATTAGTATCATGCGTGTAAAGCAAGACAGACTTTGTAAATGCCGCCCTCGTTTTCATCGAAAGTTCCTTACAACCCTTGCGTGCGGTCAAACTAAAGTTGTGATTAAGATCGCACGAAAATTCGGGTCATGATTTTTGTACTTTTGTTTTTGATCGAAAATGATTTTTGTACTTGACCGCACCAAATTATGATGTGCTTTATATGATGTCCACACAGGTTATTCAAAGGTAATAAGTCAAATTCTTAAAATTTGAGTACCATGTGCGAAGGAAAATTAGAGATCATAATCACATTTTTATGAGTTGAGTACCCAAATATTTTATTATTCTCGTCTCGATTTAAGTACTTGAGCAGTTGGGTCAATTCATGGCTTGAAAAATATCTTTTTGTGTAATTTGAGCTTGTTACTTATACAAATTTTTTTAAAAACTTGCTGGGATCAATTAGCATCAAATTGATTGTTCCAAGAAACTTGTTCGGTGAAACAAACAAAAATGACATGGTCAATTTAATCAGTACATGCTTAAAAAAATATAGTTCTAAGTGCATGCAAATTTTGTGACGTTGCAGCTGCGCACTTTCTATCATACATGGAGTACATCGATATAGTTCATGGGTGTAAAGGTTCCACGGTGACACTAAGGTATTTGCACTACCATGGAGCATATCTCATTATTATCGATTTTAAATGTTCAAAACCGGAATCATACTTTATAGGCTCTTGAAATCATTCTGAACCTAGGATCCGAAACCCATCATTTCACAAGCTTCAAGACACCCCTGTATCATCCTGTATTTTTCGAAAAAGAAATTATTAATTAAAAAGTTATCGCACTAGTTGCTACTAAGATAACCTTATCTAGTACTATAGTAACACCTAATTGTAAAACTATACGAGGAAGAGATCAAAGTAAATTACTCCAAGAAACTACCCCAGGATTTTCTTTATGACCAGAACTACCCCATAATTTGTTTTTTTTTTGGGTCAGATACCCCACAAGGAGCTGATCCTAGATGGTTTTTGGTGGTCTCGTTTTTAGCCGAGACAGGACCAATTGGAAATGAGCAATTAATCTTCTGCCAATTTACCAAATCGATTAATGCATCATCATGAATTTGATGAAACATCTTTTGATGCAAAATTAAATTCGGAGAGCTCGTTTGGCGTCATCTTGTCAGTTGATGCCAATTCCAGAGACTCCATACCTATGAAAACCCACATTTACTGCGTCAAGATTCAGGACCACTCCACAAGCGGATGTTGGAACCTGAACAAAGTTTCGCCCCCCAATACCACTTTCTTCGGCGGATGTCCGGACCTGTAATTAGTATTCCGGACACTTACTATGTATTCTATAAAAGGGATTTACCGGGGAAAATTGCTTAATTGTGTTATGAAATACATGTATGAATATTCATTATATTCATGTACTTATTATGGTACATTTGTATCATACATTTTAAGTACATCTCCCTATCCGATGAATGTTCATTTTCCTATTCAATACATGTATCCTACGTTCTAAGTACATCTTCCTATCGGATGAATGTTCATTTCCCTATCTGATACATGTATTATCAGATACATTGATGTTCATGATAAGTGCATCCCTATAAATAGGAGCACAAATAGTGAGAAATATAGATTTTCCGCTCCTAACTTTTTCTCTACTATCTCTGGTGACATCTACTTTCTCTACTTAATATCCCTCTGTTCTCTCTATTATATTCTTGCGACGCGATATTTTACAACACGTTATCAGCACGAACATCTACCAACTGAGTAAGTAATTTTGCAAGGTAGGTGTTTTTCCGTTGTTTCATCTTCTTCTATCAATTCTTCATTTTTTCCTCATAGCCTTAAACCAATTTCAATTATAAAAGTATCATTCTGCTCTTGAAGTGGCGGTAGATATTTGGAAATCCTTCTAATTAATTTAAGGATTTTTTTGTTTTGCAAAAATTATGGCAAATATTGAAAAGCCTAAATTCCATATCCTGGAAGTAAGTGGAAATAATTATCTATCTTGGTGCTTGGACATGGAAATGCACCTTCAAGGGCAAGGTCTCGCTAATGTAATTGCAGATGATGGAACCTCAAATGCAAAGGATAAAGCAAATGCATTGATTTTAATTCGTCGTCATTTGCATGAGAGCCTGCAGACTCAATATTTATCCGTTCGAGACCCTCAGACCCCGCGGAAGAGGTTGAAGGATAGGTATGATCATACCAAGACTGTTATCCTCCCTCAAGCACAATATGACTGGCAAAATCTCAGACTATAAGATTTTAAATCAGTGTCTGACTATAACTCCACTTTATTTGATGTCATTTCTCGACTTGAGTTATGCAATATCAAGCTCACTGATGTGGAGCTATTAGAGAAAACTTTCTCCACCTTCCATGCTTCGAATATTATATTGCAACAGCAATACCGGCAACGTCAATTTGCCACATATTCTGAATTAATTTCTGTGCTCCTCACTACTGAGCAAACTAATGAATTGTTGCTAAAAAATCATGATCTTAGACCTGCTGGCTCAAAAGCATTGCCTGAAGCACATGCTAATTTTAAGAAAAATATTGGCCATATTAAGGGCTACAAGCGTAGACAATAACAAAATTTTCGAAGGGATGACAAGAAATTTAACTGCCCTGGGAAATCTAACTGTTGCCCGAATTATGATAAAGAAAAGAAGCATAAGAAGGTGGCTAATGAAAGTATTTGCCATCGCTGTGGTATGACTGGGCATTGGTCACGTACTTGTCGTACGCTAAAGCATTTTGTTGACCTATACCAAGCATCTTTGAAAACTATGGGCAAGCGTGGTGAATCTCACACCATTGAAATCAATCCTACTGCCATAACTACTGTTGAAGCCAACAATATTTCTGTTGGTGGGACTCCTCTTGCTCCTGAAGTAGCAAATGCATCCCTAGATGTCTTTGATTTCTTTGAGGACCTTTGATTACTTTGATGAGACATCAAACTGGTGGATGACAACTTAGACTTTGAACTTTATGATTCTAATAATTTCTTTTCTAGTTGCTTTTCTTTAAATGTATTACTTTTTTTGTTATTCTATAATATAGTTATGTGATGCAATACTTACGAACATTCTGTCTATTATCTTGAGATTTTACTTGACCCTATCACTAATATGCAAATTTTATGATATTTGACACCTAAAGTTGTCAATACAAATGCAAATGGAAAATACCGAGAAAAATGGAGAAGTTTGTTTGCTTGATAGTGCATCAACGCATACTATATTTCGTAGCAAACACTTTTTCTCGAGTATGACGTTGCGTAAGGCACATGTCCATACAATATCAGGTTCTATTCCAATTATTGATAGTTTCGGGAATGTCACAATTGTTTTGCCAAATGGCACCATCCTACATATTGAGGATGCGTTTCTAAGCAGTAGATCAAAAAAGAAATCTACTTAGTTTCAAAGATGTACGCCGTAATGGGTATCACGTTGAAACTATTTATGAGCAAAATAATGAATATATTGGCATTACCCCTTATAAGATGGGCCTGAAAACCATCCATGAGAAGCTAGAAGCTTCTTTTATGGGTTTGTATTATGTCATGATTAAGGCTTTTGAAACCTATGCCACTATGTCCTGGAGACTAGTAAACCCTGATCAGTTTGGGTTATGGCATGATCGCCTTGGTCATCCTGGCACTTCAATGATGCGTAGAATAATTTATAATACAAAAGGACAGCCTTTAAAGGATACAAAGGTATTGTTGTTCAAAGATTAGAATTGTGAAGCTTGTTCACAAAGAAAACTCATTACCAAACTTTCTATAACAAATGTTAATCTTGAATCCGCTGTATTCCTGCAAAGAATTCAGGGTGATATATGTGGACCAATACAACCACCAAGTGGACCATTTTGATATTACTAATGGATGCATCCTGTAGATGATCCCATGTTTGCCTATTATCTACACGTAACGTCGCCTGCTCTAGATGAGCCTAATGTTGTGCTTGTTCTCAAAGAGCTTATTGCCCTTGAAGAGGCACAAATCAATGAAAAGATCACAAACTCTCGGAATATTGAGAATTCCATTACATATTGTAATGAAATTTGGGATCGGAATGAAATCATCATTGATGATGCTTTTGCATTCTCAATTGCTTATAAAATTATGGATGATGATTGTGAGCCGCAATCTATTATTGAATGCCGTCAAACGCAAGATTGATTAGCCCAGTAATGACTATATGGCTCAATTGACGGAGAGATATTATGAATTATGCATTGCACTATTTTTTCTTTTTGTCCGGTTTTTTCCCATAGGATTTTTCCGGTTTAAAGTTTTTAACGCGGCAATTAATGCATTCAAAGAGTACATAAGATACAAGATTGATTAGCCCCAATAGTCGCTATATGACTCAATTGAGGGGGAGATATTATCAACTATGCATTGCACTCTTTTTCTTTTTGTCCGGTTTTTTCCCATAGGGTTTTCCGGCTTAAAGTTTTTAACGAGGCAATTAATGCATCCATAAAAGGGAGAAATCATAAATTTGTGCTCTGTACTCTTTTTCCCTTTTGTCCGGTTTTTGTCCCACTGGGTTTTTCCGGCTCAAGATTTTTAATGAGGCAGTATTATTCAATGCACATTCATAATATAATACAATGAATATTCAAGGGGGAGTGTTATGAAATACATGTATGAATATTCATTATATTCATGTGCTTATTATGGTACATTTGTATCATACATTTTAAGTACATCTCCCTATCCGATGAATGTTCATTTCCCTATCCAATACATGTATCATACGTTCTAAGTACATCTCCCTATCGGATGAATGTTCATTTCTCTATTCGATACATGTGTTATCAGACACATTGATGTTCATGATAAGTGCATCCCGATAAATAGGAGCACAAATAGTGAGAAATATAGATTTTCCGCTCTTGACTTTTTCTCTACTATCTCTGGTGTCATCTACTTTCTCTACTTAATCTCTCTCTGTTCTCTCTATTATATTCTTGCGACGCGATATTTTATAACAAATTGGTTGTAAACCTATAATATGGATATTAATTTAGTTCTGAAATTTTCAATTCTATCAATTTAGTCTTACACTTTTATACAAAATTTCAATATAATTCTTCTGGTCAATTTTCACCAAAATTCACTTACATGGTGATGCATCATGTAGGGTGACTGGTGATGATTTGATGGCCACGTTTGGGATTTCTAAGTAAATATTGATTGGAAAGACTAGCTTGGAACTTCATATAAATGTTTAGAATTGAGTTAACAAATTTGAAAAGTTCATAATTGGATGGATTGTCATTCATATAATAAGTTTATGATAGATTGGATAATTTTAGTTTGGATTTATTTCGATTTTCAAAATAACGGACATGTAACATGGTAATTAGATGAACTTTTAGTTGATTGCTTCGGTGTTTCAAATTCATTTATCTTTTAACGTATTAAATTGCCCAAGCATTACATTACTGGGACTATTTGCTGAACAAACGAGCTTCAACTATAAGGAGTAACTTGCCTCAAAAGACCGCCTCAGCCACCTTGAGTATTTTCTTTTGACAATAGAAAATGTCTGAATTATTAGGTGACCGGTGGCCATCTTGACTCATCTCCATATGCACATATTCATCTGTGCTTTTACTTCTCCATGTCCGATTTTCCTTTCCCCATATTCCTCCTTAATTACTACCATCCCAAACATAGTAGTTAGAGAAAGAGATTGCTACAATGAAAATACAAGGTTGATTTCATATAGATTTGCAATGTGGAAGTATAAAATAACGGTTGCAATTGTTAATCATCATCATGTGCAAGAGATCAACAGAGAGAGATATGTGATTATCGTGTATAAATCATTAATGTGTGATCTAATTTACTGATCTCCATCCCAGAGTTCATCCAATGACTTGTAAGGTCCATCTTCAGAAATATACATATTGCCGGGATATCCTTTTTTTGTGGGATTTGAAGCTTGATCTTCTCTAAATCCTCCTGGCTAAGTCCCCAATCCAAGATTTGCAGATTTTCTTTCATTCACTCCTTGTTAAAGCTCTTCACTATCACGCTTGCCCCTTGCTCGTGTATCCATCTCGGTGCAACCTATAATATTTTTATCTAGAGTTACGTGCGCACGCGCACACATATATATTTATATATATGAGATATAGAATGTTGACCCATGTAGTTTATGAGATTCGCTGGTACTTTTCATGGATTGAGAACTCTATATTTAGGTGCGCTTTTTAAAAGAAAATACATAACGACTAAAGTTTGAGAGAGAGATGCTCTATTTTAATATGGGTCTTACATACTTAGATTTGGTTTTATCCTGTGGCGAAAAAATAAATAATTATGATGACATCTAACAATAAAAGAAAGAAAAAAAGTATAGTTCAAGAGCCTTATAGTATTTGGAAGTTGAAAATGGGGAAAAGCTAATTATTTAATTGTTGTTAGATCACAATCAACTATTCCAAAAAATGCGCAAGAGCAATACCACACTAATCTAGAATCACAAGACGAATTGCATTGTGTGGCTGCTGAAGAAGCCGTGCACAAAAACCTATTATCTCATCGTGGTTTTGACTATTCATGCAGGCAAGCTTTTCATCCTTAGAGAAACTATATTGACAGCGACGTCAATGGAGGAAGATGTTACACATATAATAAGCAAATGCTACCAATATAACTAATGAGGAAATTTCGAAGCCAAAAGCTTCCTTTTTAAACCACAAAACATCACTTTCTTTCTCCAAATTTCACGTTACGTACCTAAATGCATTTACTTGTAATGGGAGGTAGTTTGCAAATAAACAGTTAAAATAAATTCATTTATGATTTGATTCCTATTTATTTTTTGAGAGAATAATTCTTTTGAGATTATGAAAGCAACTCGCAAGGGTTTGATTTGACTGGGCTAGCACTTGGTTTAGATGCAATAAGGCTCGTGGCCAAATTGCAATATCTCCTACTCGGAGTAACCATGGAAGCCATGTCGTCTTCTTTAAAAGTAGAGTTTCACCAAACGGGCAAACGCAGGTGAGCAGAGAAAGGAAATTACCTGAGCCACGGTCTTTCCTTTGGCGTTAGCAATCTCCTTGAGAACAGGATTTTCCACAACCATTGATGAACCCCAAGGAGCTCCATTCCCGACCACCATGGGAAGACCATGACCTAAACATAAATTCTAAAGGAGATGACATCTACTTTTTTTGGATTTTTCTAAAATTAATTATATAAATAACTCTAGTCTAGATTTAATATGCATGATTCTTACTCTAACGACATATGACGTGCAATTCAAATGGCCTAACTCTAATAACATATGTTAATTGAAAACTATTGTAACATGTGTGCAATCTATCTAAATATGCATGTGCTACATGATGGGGATGAATGATGTATTTTGCTATATGCATATGCATGATGTTTTATTTTTTATTTTTTAAAAAAAAATATTTAAATAATGAAATTTCCTAAGCTTCTACATCATATGCAATGTAAACTATAAGATTAATCTGACATGAAATGCATTAATCTACCCTATTATGTGACAGATTTTTTTTTATGCATTTTTCGTAATCTTACTAAAAAAATCAACACACATAATGCAACCAATCATGTAAAGCACATAATTTAGCCACGACCCAAGATAGAAAATCAAAATAATCAAAACCCGATCCGACGTCTCGCGGCTCAATATTTTGATTATTGAGATTTTTTAACACGACACAACGACCTCACTTAATTGGAATTCAATCAAGCATGCAATACTTTAAACGAGAAAACAAAATATTCAAGAATTAATTTAGATAGGAACTTTACCTACCTTGTCTCTTGGGAAGAGACCTCCTTTTGTGAGCCGACCTTCAAGACCTGCAGTAAAAAGAGATGCTTTTTCTCCTCTCTCTCTCTCTCTCTCTATTGCGTTGCCGCTCCTTTTCTCTCAATTGTGGCTGTATTTTTGTGTGTCTTTTCAGTGTTTGTGGCCCCCTTTTTATAGGTGAGAGGACTATGTTATTTAAGGAAAGATGATAAATCTACATGTTGTCTATTTAGCTCTTGTATCCCACGTGCAATATTTTTCCAATATTTCATCCGACGCTTTCCTTGAATATTGAAAGAATAATAAGAATATTCCCGGGAATATTCTCATATTCCAACTCGTCACCCCTTAACGGGAATATTTCATCTGACACTTTCCTTGAATATTGAAAGAATAATGCGAATATTCTCGGGAACATTCTCATACTCCAACTCATCACCCCTTAACGGGCCTGGCCAAATTCTCTTTCACTGCGGGCTTAGTCCAATTTGTTAAATTAAAGCTTAGAACCATCAATTGAAGCCCATTTGCCACATGTCCAATGCGAATGTAATAATAAATGCTCCTAAAACTATATGCTATGCAATTTAATCCTAATATTTTTTGTTTAGGGGTTAAAATTAATCCCGAATGATTAATCAAAATTTAGGTGTCAACAGCTGCCCCTCTTTGAAGGTGAGCTCGCAGAGGTTGCATTCAAAGATAAATTGAAACCTAAATTTTGACCATGTATATGCAATATAATGTTATTTTTTGTGGGAAAATGAATCCCATTTTAAAATGCAATATGATATGATGCATGGAAAAGCTAATGCAAAGTGTGAAAAGAAGAAGAAGAAGAAGAAGAAGAAGAAAAAGAAGAAGAATAAGAAGAAGAAGAAGAGCGTACCTGTAGTTACTTACCAATTAATACGATAGAGCATCTTGAGGTACATGATGAATTCCATGAGACTTGCAAAACATCTCGAAGATCTGGAATTCTCATCGATTTCAAAAGAGATTAAGCACATGGAAATCACGTCCGGTGTTTATAGGTTTAAATATCTGGAATTCACATCGATATTTGAGAATATTTACTAACCACCTGGAAATCTCATCAGGTATTTAAAGGTTGAACATCTAGAATTCACATCAGACATTTGAAAAAAAATTCACTAGACACCTGGAAATCACATCAGGTATTTAAAGGTTCGAATATCTGGAATTCACATTAGACATTTGAAAAAAAATTCACTAGACACCGGAAATCACATCGGTATTTAAAGGTTCAAGTATAAGGAATTCTCACCAAATACTGAAAAAGTTTTAGGACTCTGAAATTTTCGCTTGAAATTCTCATTAGGAATTTGGATTGACTTGAGAACCAATACTTGGAATCTTCATCAGGTACTTTGAATTATCTTGAGAACAGATACCTGGAAACCTCATCAGGTACTTTAAATTATCTTGAGAACAGATACCTGGAATTCTCATCAGGTATTTTGAAGATTTAACAATATTTGGACAAATTCATGGCTCCAAAGAGGAGCTCTTTGGTCTCCGAAGAAACCCACCATCAAACATGATTAGAGCAAGTGTGCATTTAACAGCAAAGTGAAGAATTAAAGCCATTTTTGGACATTAAAACTCAAGGAGACCCATGCATATTTTTTCATGTTTTCATCCCCACATTCCACCAGCTTAGAATTATCATCAAGACAATTTTCACTCATAGTGTGGACTTCTTGAAAATGCTAGATGAGAGACTTTTAGTCTGAAAGGGCTTTTCACTCACTCTCATTTAAGAAGGCTATTTGTTGAGAATCACTCGATCTTACCATCAAGTCAACAAGGATTCGAGCTTTCTCGCAAGCGGTACGATTTTACTAATCTGAGAGGTCTTTACCGATTATAATGTGATCTTGGTTAACGGCTTAACAAGGGGACTCTTTGAGTCAAGGCTATTGAAAGAACAATTTTGCAATCATCTCCAGGTTTACAAGTCAAGAACCCTGCAAAATGAGATAGAAATAATCTTGCTCACACTTCTTCGAGCAATGCTTAAGACATGTGAACACCTACATTAATTCAAGTGCCCTGATCTGAAGAGACTTTATGAGGGACGTAATGTAAGCTAGGTTCACAGGTTGAGAAATGAAAGGATTATTAGGCTCAAAATGTGTGTAAATGGGTGAGAGTTGGTGATCATCTTGACATTACCACTAGTCTTCATCTTCACCATCAAGGATTATTTCCAAAAAGTTTTGCATTTGACAACTTTTCACAATCGATAGTCATCTATCTTGACTCTTTTTCATTTTCTCTTGTGGGCATTGGCCTTGCTTTTACTAGGCACACCGCTTTTTCTTGCCTCTCTTTTACTCTTATGTCTATGGGCATCGGCCTTGCTTTTACCGAGCACACCGCTTTTCATGCCCTCTAGTTCTATTTTTACCATTGACACACTCGTTTACGATGTATCAATTTTTCATTTGGACTTTGGAAGGTCTTCACATTTTGTTGGCACTCTAGACCTTGCTGCTTCTTGAATGATTACTTTTGCTTGCCCCGGTGAGGGATGATCACCAACCTGGATTCAAAGAAATGAATTTGTAGACTCAAAAGGGTTATGCAATGGATATAAGTGTGTAAGATAGAGAAAAAAATGCTCTTCGTCATCCTATGGCACTTAGATTATTGTTTGAGTTCATCTGCAATAAGATACTCAAAGATTGATGCAAGCGAGAGCAAGAGAATTTCTATCTATTTTTCTCACCACATGATGCCAACTTACCTCCGCTTTGCCTCGATATGGGGTGGTTCCCGACAGGGGTAATTTGAAAGAAATCTCCACAAGTGTATGAGGCTCAAAGGGGTTAAGCAATGGTCTACTTGCAATGTTTAGGATAGAGAAATAAATTGCCTCTCATCATTTCGCCGACGTACCTTTCGCGAGAAAACTCTTTGCCTTGTAAGCATGGATTTTTTTCACACTCATCTCACAATGTATATACAAGGGATTGTGTATAGGATAAGGCTTGTCTTTCATTATTCTAGCAAATTCAAGCATTTCCACACCATTCATTGAATTGTCTATTTTGACAAATCTCGAGTGAAATTGGCGAATTAAACAAGCAAACTATCATGTGAAAATGCTTTATGATGATAAAGCAACTAGGCTCTATTCCCGCAAGCAACAAACATTGAATTCCAAAGTCAGAGCTAAAAGGTGTTTGTATCTTGCTCCTCTTTGTAAGGGAGCCTAATGACACCATTCATCTTTTGCCCCCGCAAAAGTAAAACATGCATGATTATAAACTCGAGGCTTCGCCTTCATTAAAGCAGGTGGTGCAGGATCATGCCTGAGACATAAAGTAAACAATCAGAGAGACAAATGGGGTGAACAAGATGCATGCTAAAATAAAAATCTTTTTTTGGAAAATTTTGAGAGAACATGAGGAAGCCCAGCCTTCAGAATTAGCTCCATGCCGTTTTCTTTTTGGTAGGATTTCATCACAGGGCCAGTTTGGTGTACTTTTATTGGATGAAAAGCAAATTACATTATTGGAATGAAAGAAATCCTAACATGCAAACTAGGAAAGCAATAAAGACTCCCGCGCAAAAAGAGTATGCAAACAATTAAAATTCTCCTACTCTCGAGCTTCATCAATGGCGAACACTAAATTCTCCTTGAACAATTCAATCATTCCTTCGACCTCATCATCTTCTCGCAGTGGATTGTAATAATCTTCCCTTGCGCCACAAAAATTTACTTTCTCGGTGAAGGCTTGGAAGGAACCGCACTGCTGCATGTATCCATGGACGACCCAACAAAAAGTTGAACGCAAAGGGGTATATCCAAAACTTGGAAAACCACATTGAATAGCACCGGCCCTATTTGCACATCTAAATCAACTTCCCCAACTTCTTCTTTCCTAGTCCCATCAAATGCTCGAACGAGGTCCTAGCTGCACGAATTTTCTCCAAATCATACCCAAGGCGTTTCGAGTTGCTAGAGGGCATATGTTTAAAGCCGATCCATTATCAATGAGTACGCGGGCCACTAAAGTATCCCGACACTTGACTGAGATATAAAGGGTCTTATTATGTCCTCTTTCTTCATCTCGGGAGCTCCTCATCCGAGAAGGCAATTTGGTCTTTTAACAAAATGGACCCGACAAATTCCTCCAACTTCTCATGGTCAATGGATTCTAGGACGTGTATCTCACTAAGAACTTTCATCAAGGACTTTTGATGCTTATCTGATGTTTGGAGCAACTCTAACAAAGAGATCTGTGCGGGCATTTTGCGAAGCTGCTCTAGAACGAGTACAAATAGGTGATCTCGGGTGAGCCGTGTTGTATCAATGTCACCTTGATGTAAAAAACAACACAGTAAGCATCATGACAAATGAAATTGGTCCATGACAACGATCGATCGTGCATTTTATTAAGTGAAATTGGATTCCAAAGATATTAACCTAAGAAATGAAAATGACTCCCTAGGGAATTAAATTCCTAAAACATCAATTTGAAAAATTGAAATAACACTCTAAAATTGAAATTGAACTCCTAGACATGAAAATAAAAACAATCTTTTCTATATACAATTGACCTTTTGTCATGGACCAAAAAAAATGATAAAATAAATAGATTGCATAGTGTAAGGTAAGAATACTTACTTCCTGAAGGAAAAATGGCAACCACATAGACATACACATGAGATGTGAGGTTCCACACCTAAACTATAGGGCTTAGCAAATTAGAGCTAAGAGGAATGATCCGACTAGTCGCAGCTCGCGTACAAGGTCGGGTCCTCTTAGCTCCGGCTTGGTCAAAGAAAATCCTATAGTCATGCGATCTCGCAGACAAGGATAAACATTTTGACACCAAGAAAAAAATTTCGGAGTTGAGAAAGGCAACATCTACATCGCAGTCTCGCGTTCAAGGTTGAATCATTTCTCAACACCATCCTAACATCCTTAATTGCGGTCCAGGTCCGACGGCAGGTAGTGTGTGCAAAGTGTAGTGCTAAAACACGCACTTACATGTATTCCCATCTCTCTGCAATACGCCCTGACCTTCTCTTGTTGCCATCCCACATTCATCTCCACCTAAGTCATGAATAACCCACAACGAAAAAGGAACGAATCTTGAATAAAATCTTGATGTGATATCTCATTCGACTCAAAGATTGAACTAGAATAATCGATTTTTCCTTTTACCTGGTTAACAGCAGGAGGGATGGTGGCATGCATGAGGAGTTGAGAGAGCTTCTTGGTGCCAAAGTTGCTGACTCCAATGGACTTGGCCAACCCCAACTTGGAGCACTCTTCCATGGCCTCTCATGCGCCGTTGATGTCGAATGGCAACATTTTTCCCTTGAAATCGAACCCTTCGGTTCCCTCTTTCACTCTCACAGGCCAGTGAATTAGATATAGATCCACGTACTCTACCGCTAGCCTCCTATATAACACACACCAAGTGCCCATCCAAGAAAAAACAAACAAACGTGAATATAACATAGTAACCCAAAAAAGAAATAGCATAATATAGGGGGAAGATTGGAAAAAACTAATACATGCAACTAAATAATGTACATAAGTGAAAATGACGTGCGGACCTCTAGAGTGCCAAAACTTGGCATAAGGATATACTTAAGTGCTAAAAGTTCGGAAATGTACACTTAAGTGCCAAAATCGAAGCAAAAAAGATTAGTTAAGTACCAACGGTGAGAAAATCCGGCCAAAATGCTGACATGGCACTTTTCCGATGAGTGGAGGTCGAAACAACGTCGTTTTGGGCAATGACATAACCAAATAAACCCAAAACGACGTTTTTTAAGCGCTGCCATGGTTAGATCAGCTCAAAAAAGACGCCGTTTTGACATTAATTATATTTTTATATAATTATTAATTAAATAATATTAAAAATGAAATTAAAAAAAAAGGCAAAGGGAAGGGGCTCCCTCGCCTATGCTGCCACTGCTGCTGCTGCTGCTTTTTTTTTTTTTTTTTTTCATTTTAATATTATTTAATTAATATATATTTTAAAAATCAAATTTTGGCCAAAACGACGTCGTTTTTTGTGAATGTGAGTTGACGTGGAATTCCGACAAGCCACGTAGATGTTAGAAATTATTAAAATAAGTCACGTTGGATTTCCGACGGCTTTTGTCAAAGTTGTCACTTAAGTGATTCGATTTTTAAAAAAAGTGGCACTTAAGTGTACTTTTCGTAAGTTTTGGCACTTCTCGTGCTAAGTTTTGGCACTTGGACTGGTCTTTTTCCCAAGTGAAAATTAATGTTTATGGAGTAAATTTTCTTATGGAAGAACTTCTTACATGGTCCTTAAAGTTTAATTGCTGACTTAGCGCTTATTAGAACCGTAAATAGTGCCAAGCGGTAAAATTTTTTTGGAAGAGATCAGAAGGTAAATGATCGAAAATTTACTGGAGAGACTTCTTGAGAGAGGGAAGAACAAGACCCGGATGAGCATCGGTGCACCATAGCTTGGTGGTGATGAAGATGTCGCCGCGGCTCTTGACAAGCCCTCAGTCCAGGGCCTCAGCGACAGCCTGGCCGAGTGCCTCTTCTGAGCCGTAGCATGCCGCCGTGTCGAAGTGGCGGTACCCAACTTCAATGGCGTTGAGGAATATTGATGTCAGCACGTCGAGCGGCGGCAGATTGCCCACTGCCCCGCCCATCCCGATCAGCGGCATCCTCATGCCCGAGTTCAGCACCACTTCTGGGACCATGACGTTGGACTTTGGTGCTCCGTGTTCCGTGGGCGTGAGAGAGAGAGAGAGAGAGAGAGAGAGAGAGAGAGAGAGAGAGAGAGAGAGCAGGAAGTGTAAGACGTCGACAGGTTTCTTTGACAGTTTATGAGAAGGAATGCTTGTGTTTATGTCGAGCGGAAGAAAATGAACTCAAACATAAAAAGATGGAAACTCTCTATTACAAGTAATTGACTGGAAGCAAGGAATAGGCGTCTTGAATGCTTCAACGCGGACGTCATCTCACTTATGCATGACGGAATCTTGCATAATGTACAACCAAAAGTGTCATTCCACGTTGATTTTGCATCTAGAAGGTACTGATAGGACAAAAGGCATCGTCTATACACAAATCCACAAATACATATACATACAGACACATATTGGAAATAAATCCTGACTAAATTTTTTTCTTTGGGACCTTTCTATGTATGCATTCTCATTGGACGACCTCTGGGTAAGATTATATAACCTTCAATCAAACATGAATTGAGTTGTTTACCTTAAAAAACATGAATTGAGTTGTGTGTGCCTGCCGAAAATGACGTTCATTGAACCTTATCATATGATTTTGACTATTACCTACACTAGAATAAATAATGAATTGGCAGTGCATGCGTGCAATTATTTGATAAATCTCTTATATGTTTGAAGAAAAGTTGGACTTTATAACTTGGTGGATCTCATGTGATGAATCTTCTGGAAACC
Source organism: Corymbia maculata (assembly GCA_014182735.1). Taxonomy (NCBI): domain Eukaryota; kingdom Viridiplantae; phylum Streptophyta; class Magnoliopsida; order Myrtales; family Myrtaceae; genus Corymbia; species Corymbia maculata. The sequence goes on along the minus strand of CM024689.1, from coordinate 5,756,444 downwards.
CTGCCAAAATTTGACCGCCCAAATTTGGGGAGAATTGCCAAAAAAGTCCTAAACCTATTACAGTTGTGCCATTTCAGTCTTAAACCTTTTTTTTGACCGATTCAGTCCTAAACCTTTTGCGATTGTGTTGAGTCCATCCGGCCAAATTTGGCCGGCCGGCTGACGTGGACGCCGGCCGGCGCGGCGACAATATTTTAATAATTTTTTATTATTTTTGATTTTTTTTATTATTTTCTGAATTTTTTATTGTTTTTTTTAATTTTTCTGTTTTTTTTTTTCTTTTTTTTCTCCCCTCCCCTCCCCCGCCGGCGGCAGTGGCTGGCCAGCGTCGACGAGGCTACCGGCCACCGCGCGAGGGCCGCGAAGCCCTCGCCGGCGACCTCGCCTGCACTGGGGTCGCCGGCGAGGGTCGCGGCCCCGGCCGCCCGGATCCGGGCGAGGCCGCCGCGGCGAGGCGGCTTCACCCCGATCCGGGCGAAGCCGGCCGAGGCGACGCGCCGCCCCCGATCCGGGCGCCGGCCGCGGCGAGGCGGCTTCGCCCGATCCGGGCGAGGCCGGCCGCGGCGAGGCGGCTTCGCCCGATCCGGGCGAAGCCGGCCGAGGCGACGCGCCGCCCGATCCGGTCGGTCGAGGCGACGCACCTTCGCCCCGATCCGGGCGCCGGCCGCGGCGAGGCGGCTTCGCCGGATTCGAGCGAGGCCGGTCGCGGAGGCGGCGGCGCCGCGATCCGGCGAGGCGAGGCGAGGCGCCCCCGATCCGGGCGAAGCCGGCCGAGGCGACGCGCCTTCGCCCGATTTGGGCGCCGGCCGCGCGAGGCGGCTTCGCCCAGATCCGGGTGAGGCCGGCCTCGCCATGGCTTGGCCGCGGGCGAAGGCGGCCTCGCCCGGATTGGGCGAAGCCGGGGCCGCGACCCTCGCCGGCGGCCCCGGTGCCGGGCAAGGTCGCCGGCGAGGGCCGCAGCCCTCGCGCGGTGGCCGGCAGCCTCGTCGGCGCTGGCCGGCCACCGCGCCGGGGGGGAGGGGAGGGGAGGGGAGACAAAAAAGAAAAGAAGAAAAACAGAAAAATTAAAAAAAAAAAAATAATAAAAAATTCGGAAAATAATAAAAAAAATCAAAAAATAATAAAATATTATTAAAATATCATCGCCGGCACCGGCCGGCGTCCACGTCAGCTCCGGCCGGCCAAATTTGGCCGGATGGACTCAACTGGCACAATCGCAAAAGGTTTAGGACTGAATCGGTCAAAAAAAAGGTTTAGGACTGAAATGGCACAACTGCAATAGGTTTAGGACGTATATTAAGTTCACTGAAGTACTGTGGAGGAAAAATAGGGTGGAGCTAACAAGTTGCCTTTCCCATCATACAAACAAATGCAATGATCTCATCGCGGGAAGATAATAAACTAAGCTTTCGAGCTGAAAATGGTATTGAAAAAAAATTGACTTTCTTTCTACTTATAAGATGCCTAATGATACTTGCCGTAGGGACTATATCTTCAGAAACATAATGTGAAAAAAGAGATTGTGACAATGGAAACACAGGGTTCGATTCATGTGGATTGATCATCATTATTGGTAAGAGATTCATCATATAGTTTCACTCGATCATATAAGCTATACAAATGAAGGAATTTAAGCATCTCCATCCCATGGCTCTTCCAATGATTTGTAAGGCCCATCCTTGGAAATGAACATGTCACCAAGATATCCTCTTTTCTGTGGGACCTGAACCTCGATCTTGTCCAAATCCTCTTGTCTAAGTTCCCACTCTAGGGTTTGTAGGTTATTTTCATACTCTCCTTTGTTGAAGCTCTTCACTATTATTGTTGCCCTTTGCTCATATATCCATCTCAGTTCAACCTTTACATGTGGAACACTGAATAATTTGGACATAAATATTTTTTTTTCATGATCCCTGAGATTAGTTAAGTATTTCATATATCGTGATTTTCCTTTTACTTATTCGATGCGCTTCTCCATCCCTCAAACAAAAAAAAATAAAGAAAATTAAATGGGGGCTAAAATTTTTGTCTTCCCTTTATTGCAGGCCGATAGAAAGAGACATATTGGAAGATAAATTATAAGGAATATCAATGTCGCTTTTGGTTCGGGTTTAGTCTTGTCGACCAATAACGGAAATGAAAATTACAGAGCAAAAAGGAAACAAAAGATGGTAAGTAATTCCTTTTACCGCTGGAAGGTACGCTCTATTTGAGAATTCTTTTGGTTAGCTTTCGTTTTCGTCGGGCACATCGAACAAGACTAAAAGAAATGTAGAAGCACACGGCAAATTGAATTGCATGGCTGCTAAATTTGCCGGTTCAACTAGACAAGTTCATCCGGAGAACACGTGGAGACACACCGATGACGGACAAGGACATGCATGGAGAGGAAAAACAATTAGAGCTACATAAGTACGACCAGCTCGACAACACCCAGAAAAGCTGAAGTCAGCACATCATGCTGTTCCAAATGAAGAATTGAACAAGATACGCTTTACGGTACAAGGAAGTAAACGGTTTATAGAAATATATTAGCTAGAATAACTAATACAATAACTTTCCTAGTTATAGCCTTCATATATGAAAAGATAAAATTCTATGTACAAAGGAAGCCGAAATGAATTTATCAACTCTGAAAATTCTCACTCTACTTGGCAAGAGTACAAAAATTGCTTGACTGGTCTTGATATGAATGAGAGCAAATTTTGGAATTATTTTACTATTGAAAGATATTTTCTCCTATACCAAACCCAATCAATGGCATTCCGTGTCCTGAACCCTGTACTATCTGTCTTTGTAGGTAGCACAGATACACAAGAAGAAATAGAGATCCTGGGTGAAAAAGGGGTGGAAAAATCTGACTGAGGAAGTCCGTCTTTGACACGTAATTGCAAGCAATCTTTCAATATTCATGCAAGAAGGAGTCTCATGGCTCATGTGATTTACGGATAAAAGTCATCCCATCGATTACATAATTTGAATCTTGAGTACGCAGATGTCGATATCTTTAGGTAATTTTTCAAGTGCGTTGAGTTTTGCTGATAAAAGTCAGAGCCACTTCTCATTTTCTGTTGGTTTTTCTGTTAACTTGGCATATGTGAATGCACCGATGGTTGTGTTGGAGCTACTCCTTCCGCCAAAATTAAAATTTGTCAATTCCATTTCATCAATTCTCTTATTCGTAATTTACCAATACTTATGAAATTACTGACTTTCTTTTATACTTAGCAAAATTAATGATTTTGGTACCAACTTACCAACTTTTATTCACATAACTTACCTACGTTTCAAATTTACTAACTCTTATATGAATTTACCCACCTAAATTAGAATGATTGGACAACTTTCTTCAAATTATATTATTACCAACTAGTTTTGGATTACTGACTTTCTTTTGAGCTACTATCATTTAATTATATTTTTCAAATTATCAACTTTTCTATTGATTAACTATTTTCATTGCCTTGATTAACATTAGATTTACAAACTTTTTAAAGATTACCAACATAAACTAATGTGATCAGCAACTTTACTCCCATTAATTGAACTACTTCATAGTTTTTGGTTATTAACTCTCTTGATTTACTTAAATATTATTTTTTGTTTTTTTTTTGTTTTTTTTCAATTTCTCAACTTTTCTTGATATTTTATTTGCATTTCTTAGCATTACCTTAAATTTGCCACTTTTTTTTAATTATATAAATTACCATCCTAATTAGTGTTACCGACATTTCTATGGTTAATTTAACAATTAATTTCGGGTTACCAACTACATCGCGTTGAATTACTTTACAAAGTTTATTTTTCTTCAAATCATCAGCTTATTTCATCTCTTAACAACTTTTCTTTAACAGTCTTGATAAAGACCTTAAAGTTACCAACTTTTATGTGAAACCACAAACTTTAATTTAAATGGTAGATAAACTTTTTCCAATTTGAGTTATCAAGTAGTTCTAGATTACTAACTCTCACTTGAGTTAGCTATCTGTGTTTATTTTACTTTCTTTTCTAATGAGTTCGTGAAGCAGAAATTTAATGAAGTGGCCAGTCACCAATTAAAGGTTGGTAATTCCATGGAGTAACTGGTAAATTTAATTTGTTGGTAGAAATTTAAATAAAAAATGATAATAATGAGCTAATTATTTTCAAAGATAAGAGAAGTTGGTCATATAAAAAAATGAAATAAACATCAGAAAGTAAACTCAAAAAAGAATTAGTAACAAAAGTTGGTATCTTTCTGCAGGAGAGTTATCTTTCTACCGTATGGTTGATTAAATAGGTGACATTCAATAAATTTGTATTATGCATACCACTTAGCAATTTAATTTATGCGTGCCAGGTAGAAATTTAATTTATGCATATCATTTAGTACTTTAATTAATGCATGCACATTAATTTCGCCCAAGTAATCATTAGGAAGTGAGCTTTTAATCCACATTGGATAGAAAATTAATTTAAGAAATCTATGTACGATGATTTGTTGAAAATGACACTTAAATGATCGATTTTGCTCATATGTAATAGATAAGTGAGCGGAAAAAAAAGTTATGACACTCAATTAAGAGTTGTATAAAAATGATGACACTCACGCTGTTCTTACTCCTCACTTACCCCTCAGTTTAAAAAACAATGGACACATAATAAGTTAATAAAATCAATTTAAATAAGTTCATTGCTTTGCATTTCAAATCCATTTCTCTTTCAACCTATTAAATTGCTCGAGTACGGGAATATTTATTGAACAGACGAGCTTCAACTGTAAGGAGTAACTTGCCTAAAAAGACCGTTGTGACCATCTCGAGTATTCTCTTTTTACACTATGAGATACCTATATTATTAGGTGGCAACTTGGCCTATCTCCATATGCTCATATTCTTTTGTACTTTTAATTCTCCATGTCCAATTTTCCTTTGTTCCCCATCCCTCCTTAATCATTATTATTGGAAACATAACGTTACAGAAGAGATTGCTACAATGAAAACACAAGGTTGATTTCAAATAGATTTGTAGTGTGAGAGTATAAAATATTATTGATTATTATCATCTAAAAGAGATCACGAGAGAGCAATACATGGTCATCATATATAAATTTTCAGTCGTGTGATCTAATTCAATGATCTTCATCCCAGAGCTCATCTAATGACTTGTAAGGCCCATCTTCGGAAATGAAGAAATCACCAGGAAATCCTCTTTTTTGTGGTATTTGAAGCTTGATCTTGTCCAAGTCCTCCTGGCTAAGTCCCCAATCCAAGATTTGCAGGTTCTCTTTCATTCTCTCTTTGTTGAAGCTCTTCACTATTACAATTGCCCCTTGCTCATGTATCCACCTCAGTGCAACCTATAACATTTATATGTAGAGTCACACACATTTTCATCGACTGGGAGTTGGATGATGATGGGGGGGAGAGAGAGAGAGAGAGAGAGAGAGAGAGAGAGAGAGAGAGAGAGAGAGAGAGAGAGAGAGAGAGAGAGAGATGCCTTTTGACGATAATATCGGTTGCTTTTGTCATGCTGCCGACAATGAAAGAAAGGAAAAAGTAAAGTTCAAGAGCCGTTTAGTATTTTGAATTTTTTCATTTTGGTCCGTATATTTGGAGGTTGAAAAGGGGAAAAAGGCTTATTCTTTAATTGTTTTTGGATCGCAATCAAATATATAGGTCCAAAAAATGCATAAAAGCAAGACCACACTAATCTAGAATCACAAGACGATTTTGCATTGTGCGGTCGCTGAAGAAGCCGTGCACAAAAAACTATTATCTCATTATGGTTTTGGCTATTCAAGCAGGCAAGCTTTAAATTCTTAGAGAAATTATATCAAGACGTGCATGGAGGAAGTTGTTATGCATTGCCTTCTCATGTAATAAGCAAATGCTACCTATATAACCAAAGAGGAAATTTCTAAACTAAAAGCTTCCTTTTTAAAGTACAAAACATCACTTTCTTTCTCCAAATGTCATGTTATGTACCTAAATGCATTTATCCATAATTTGGGGTACTTTGCAAACAAACGTTTAAAATAAATTCATTTAGGATTTGATTCCTAATAACATTTTGAGAGAATAATTCTTATGAGATTTTGAAAATCAACTCGCAAGGGTTCAATTTGATTGGGCTAGCGCTTGGTTTAGATGCATTAAATCTTGTGCTCAAATTAAAATCTCCTGCTCGGAGTAATCGCAGAAGCCATGTCTAGTTCTCTATAAGTAGAGTCTAACTTAATACAGGTGAACAGAGAAAGGAAAATTACCTGAGCCACGGTCTTTCCTTTGGCGATAGAAATCTCCTTGAGCACAGGACTTTCCATAACCACTAATGAACCCCAAGAAGCTCCATTCGCGCCTAATGGGGACCACGCAGTTACATGTATTCCCTTCTTTCTGCAAAATGCCCTCAGCTTCTCTTGTTGCCATCCCACATTCATCTCCACCTGAATATGATTAACCCGCAAACAAAAAAGAGGACAAATTTGAAGAAAATCTTGATTTGATAGGAAATAAAATTTAAAGAAATTGATGAATATTTAATAGTAATAAACACATATTATTTCTTTTACTTGGTTAACAGCAGGAGGTATTTTGGCATGCATGAGGAGTTGAGAGAGCTTCTTGGTTCCGAAATTGCTAACTCCGATGGACTTGGCCAAGCCCAGCTTGGAGCACTCTTCCATGGCTTCCCATGTCCCTTTCATGTCAAACGGCAGCATTTGGCCTTTGAAATCGAACCCTTCGATTCCTTCCTTCACTCTCACTGGCCAGTGAATTAGATACAGATCCACGTACTCTAATCCTAGCTTCCTATATAAATCAATACACACCAAGTGCCCAAAAAAAGAGAGCATGAATACAACATGATTATACCCGAAAAAAAAAAAAAAAGCGGAAAAATAATATAAAGGAAAGATTGGAATAACCTAATGCACGCGACTGATAATAATGTTCAGAAGTGAAAATTAATGTTTATCGTGTAATTTTTCATATGGTAGAACTTCTTGTATGGTCTTTAAAGTTAATTGCTAACTTAGCGGTTATTAGAACTGTATATAGTAGCAAGCAATAAAATAAAAAGGAAGAGATCAAAGGGCAAATCATAAAAAATTTACTGGAGAGATTTCTTGAGAGCGGGAAGAACAAGATCTGGATGAGCGTCAGTACACCAGAGCTTGGTGGTGATGAAGATGTCGCTGCGGCTCTTGACAAGTCCTCGGTCCAAGGCCTTGGTGACAGCCCGGCCGAGCACCTCTTCGGACCCATAGTTTGCCGCCGTGTCAAAGTGGCGGTACCCAACTTCAATGGCATCGAAAAATATGGATGTCAGCACGTCGGGCGGGGGCAGACTGGCCGCACCCCCACCCATTCCGATCAGCGGCATCCTCATGCCCGAGTTCAGCACCACTTCCGGGACCATGACATTGGACATTAGTGCGTTGGGTTTCGCGTGCGTGAGAGAGAGAGAGAGAGAGAGAGAGAGAGAGAGAGAGAGAGAAGTATGAGATGCCGGAAGGTTTCTTTGATGGTGTCTGTCGGAGTTGCGCGAGCGCATGATGTTTGTGGGAAAACCAGTAAACGAGATATAAATAGAGATCCTATAGAAAGTCCGTCTTGGATACGTAATTGAGAGCCGATGCGTAATTGAAAGCCATCTTGTAATGTGACATCTAGTCATCCAATCGATTGTGCATAATTTGAACTTTGACCGCGCAAATGTCGACTTCTTCGGGAAGTAACCTGACGTATGTACATGCATCAATATCTGCAATGGAGCAAACATCCGCCAAAACTACGTTCCCTAGTTCACATTTCGTCATTTCGTTTGTTTGCAACTTTTCAAATACTTACGCAATTACTAATTTTTATGTACTTACCAGAATATGTGAGTTTCGTACAAACTTAACAACTGAATAAAATTTCGAATTTACTTTTTCTTATATCAACTTACCCACTTAAATTAAAGTGATTTACCAATTTTTGTAGCATATACTGAACACTGAATAATTTGGGCATAAATATTTTTTTTTTCATGATCCCTGAGATTAGTTAAGTATGTCACATATCGTGATTTTACTTTTACTTATTAGATGCGCTTCCCCAATCCCCCCCCTCCCCAAAACAAAAAAAATAAAGAAATTTAAATGGTGGCTAAAATTTTTGTCTTCCCTTTATTGCAAGGCGGATAGAAAGAGACATATTGGAAGATAATTTATAAGGAATATCAATGTCGCTTTTGGTTTGGGTTTAGTCTTGCCGAGCAATAATGGAAATGAAAATTACAGCTCAAGAAAGGAAAGACCGCTGGAAGGTACGCTCTATTTGGGGATTCTTTTGGTTAGCTTTCGTTTTCGTCGGGCACATCGAACAAGACTAAAAGAAATGTAGAAGCACACAGCAAATTGAATTGCATGGCTGCTAAATTTGCGGGTTCAACTAGACAAGTTCATCCAGAGAACACGTGGAGACACACCGATGACGGACAAGGACATGCATGGAGAGGACAAACAATTAGAGCTACATAAGTACGACCAGCTCGACGACACCCAGAAAAGCTGAAGTCAGCACATCATGGCTGTTCCAAATGAAGAATTGAACAAGATACGCTTTCAAGTACAAGGATGTTAACGGTTTATAGAAATATATTAGCTAGAATAACTAACGCAATAACTTTCCTAGTTATAGACTACAAACATGGAAAGATAAAATTCTATGTACAAAGGAAGCCGAAATGAATTTATCAACTCTGAAAATTCTCGCTCTACTTGGTAAGAGTACAAAAATTGCTTGACTGGTTTTGATACGAATGAGAGCAAATTTTGGAATTATTTTACTATTGAAAGATATTTTCTCCTATACCAAACCCAATCAATGGCATTCCGTGTCCTGAACCCTGCACTATCTGTCTTTGTGGGTAGCACAGATAAATGAGAAGAAATAGAGATCCTGGGCGAAAAAAAGGGCTGGAAAAATCTAACTGAGGAAGTCCGTCTTTGACACGTAATTGCAAGCAATCTTTCAATATTCACGCAAGAAGGAGTCTCATGGTTCATGTGATTTACGGATAAAAGTCATGCCATCGATTGCATAAATCTTGACGGCGCAGATGTCGATATCTTTAGGTAAATTTTCTCGTGCGCTGAGTTTTGCGAGATAAGTACAGCGGGAGTGCCAAAACTTTGCACGGAGGGACATTTAAGTGTCAAAAGTCACAAAATGTACACTTAAGTGCAAAATCGGAGTAAAAGGGATCAGTTAAGTGCCAACGGCGAAAAATTCTGGCTAAATTGCCACGAGTCTATTTTTCGGTGACTTCATTTGCCGACGGAGCATTTTTTTCAAAATAAAAAAATCCACGTGGCAATTTTTTTTTTTTTTTTTAAAAATTGTTCACGTTAGATTTAAAAAAAATTAAAATTGATTTTATTAAAAAAAAAAAAAAAAGAAGAAGGGGATCGGCGAGGGTTTTGCAGCCCTTGCCGTCGTCGCCGTCGCCACTCCACCCTCGCCAGGAAGGGCCGGTGACGGTGGGTGAGGGTCGGCCGGGGTCGCCGAGCCCCGGCCGGCCTGCGGTGAGGGCTCGTAGGCCCTCGCCCCCCCGAGCCAAGGGCCGGCAACCTTCGCTGGATCTGGGGGAGGGTTGCGACCCTCGCCGCAGGCTGGTCGGGGTTGCCGACCACTAGCCGGGGCTTGGCGACCCTGACCGACCCTCGCCCACCGTCGCCGACCCTTCCCGATGAGGGTGGGGCGGCGACGGTGGCGGCAAGGGCTACATAGCCCTCACGAATCCTCTTCTCCTTTTTTTTTTAATTTATAAAATCGATTTTATAATAATATATATTTTTAATTATTTAATTAATAATTTTTAAAATCCACCTTAGTGCAAAAATGACGTTGTTTCGCTTTGATTTTTCGTCATTTCAATTTCCGGTGAGCCACGTAGGCAAAAAAATTAATAAAAAATTGCCACGTAAGATTTCCGGCAGGGTTCTGGCGACTTAGCACTTAAGTGATCCATTTTTTTTTTTTAAAGTGGCACTTAAGTATACCGTTTGTAAGTTTTGGCACTTAAATGTCCCTCTGTGCCAAGTTTTAGCACTCCCGTTGTACTTATCTCTTTTGCTGATAAAAGTCAGAGCGGCTTCTCATTTTCTGTTGGTTTTTCTGTTAATTTGATGTATGTGAATGCACCAATGGTTTTGTTGGAAGTACTCCTTCCGCCAAAATTAAATTTTGTCAATTCCATTTCATCAATTCTCTTATTGGTAATTTACCAATACTTATGAAATTACTGACTTTCTTTTTATACTTAGCAAAATTGACGATTTTGGTACCGACTTACCTACTTTTCTTAACATAACTTACTTACGTTTCAAATTTACTAATTCTTATATGAATTAACCCACCTAAATTAGAATGATTGGCCAACTTTCTTCAAATTATATTATTACCAACTAGTTTTGGATTGCTGACTTTCTTTTGAGCTACTATTATTTAATTATATTTTTCAAATTATCAACTTTTCTATTGATTAACTATTTTCATTGCCTTGATTAGCATTAGATTTACCGACTTTTTAAAGATTACCAACAAAATAATGTGATCAGCAACTTTACTCCCATTAATTGAACTACTGCATAGTTTTTGGTTATTAACTCTCTTTTGATTTACTTAAATATTATTTTTTATTTTTTTCAATTTCTCAACTTTTCTTGATATTTTATTTACATATCTTAGCATTACCTTAAATTTGCCACTTTTTTTAATTATATAAATTACCATCCTAATTAGAGTTACCGACATTTCTATGGTTAATTTAACAATTAATTTCAGGTTACCAACTACATCGCATTGAATTACTTTACAAAGTTTATTTTTCTTCAAATCATCAGCTTATTTAATCTCTTAACAACTTTTCTTTAACTGTCTTAATAAAGACCTTAAAGTTACCAACTTTTATATGAAAACCACAAACTTTAATTTAAATGGTAGATAATTTTGTTCCAATTTGAGTTATCAAGTAGTTCTAGATTACTAACTCTCACTTGAGTTAGCTATCTGCGTTTATTTTACTAAATTTTCTAATGAGTTCGTGAAGCGGAAATTTAATGAAGTGGCCTGTCACCAACTAAAGGTTGGTAATTCCATGGAGTAACTGGTAAATTTAATTTGTTGGTAGAAAGTTAAATAAAAAAAATGATAATAATGAGCTAATTATTTTCAAAGATAAGAGAAGTTGGTCATATAAAAAAAATGAAATAAACATCAGAAAGTAAACTCAAAAAAGAATTAGTAACAAAAGTTGGTATCTTTCTGCTGGAGAGTGATCTTTCTGCCGTATGGTTGATTGAATAGGTGACATTCAATAAATGTGTATTATGCTTACCACTTAGCAATTTAATTTATGCGTGCCAGGTAGAAATTTAATTTATGCATATCATTTAGTACTTTAATTAATGCATGCACATTAATTTCGCCCAAGTAATCATTAGGAAGTGAGCTTTTAATCCACATTGGATAGAAAATTAATTTAAGAAATCCATGTATGATGATTTGTTGAAAATGACACTTAAATGATCGATTTTGCTCATATGTAATAGATAAGTGTCGCGACCTCCGTTTTGATCTCGGAGGCTAATGGTTCGGCTGAACGCCTTTCGTCAGGGCTTCTGCCAGGGCTCTCCCAAGCCCACCAATTCACGACTTAAGGGTCGAGTCTTAAACCTGCAATTCAATTTCATTTAAAAAGGAGTCGTCACTAATCAATTTGGGGTAGGTCGATTAGAAACCCAAATAAAATATCGGGAGAAATATTTTACTCTGCGCAACCGAGAAAACTAGGATCGGTGACTTGATTACACTAGTTAATCACTAATGCCCTTCCGGTACCTAATCTTGTTTAAACCCTCGGGTTTGATATTTTTGCATTTTTTAAGGATTTTTCATGCATTGTTGAAACAAACAATTTTTTTGCTTTTTTTTTTTTTCTGATTTTTTAGAAAATATAAAAATATTTCTAGACATTTTTGGTTTTTCTAGAAAATGTGAAATATTTTTGGATTTTTGTTGTTTTTTTGAAAAATATAAAATATTTTTCGATTTTTCGATTTTTCTGAAAAAATAATATTTTTTTAATAATATAATAATATTATATTATAAAATAAACGGACCCGGGTCGGACTCTCGGATCCGACCCGGGTCCGCCGAACTCGGGCTCCCGAGCCCCGGGCCCCTCGGGCCGGGCCGAGTCGGCTAATGGGCTCGGTTCGCGCGGCCCAAGACTAAACAAAAAAAAAAAAATAATTAGTCAAGCCCAAGCCCAAATAAAACAAAGACGGCCCAAGAAAGCAAAATAAGCCCAATTCATTTCAGCCCATAGCCCATGAAGCCAAGCCCTAGCGGGTCGACGGGTCCGACCCGGTCTTGACTCGACTCATATCCTGCCTCCCTCTCCATCGCAAGTTCTCCGCGGCGCCGATGGTGGACGGCCGCGCGCCTCCCGACGCGGCCACGGCGAGTGGCGGCGATCTTCGCGAGACCACCCGACAGGACGATGAAGCGGCGTGCGGCACCAAGGACGACGACGGTCGGCAGCAGGGCTGGCGTGAGGCTCAACCGAGACGCGTGAGCAGCGGGGTCGTCGCGGATCAGAATGGCGTCGGACGGGGGCAGTGATGGGAACGGCTCGCTGGCAGAAGAGACCGCGACGGCTACGCGGGCGGATGGCGACGGAAGCGACGCGGTCAGGCGGCCGTCGGTGGCAGTGGTGGAGTGGTGGTGGCGTCGGCCCGTGGCTCTCTTCCTCGCGGCTCCGTCTCTCTCTCGGATCTGGTTCGGATCTGATCGCTCGGCCTCTCCGGAGAAACGACGCCAGCAGGCGGCGTCGTCGGTGGTTGAACAGCGACGGCGTCGGGGTGGCGGAGCAGCGGTAGCGTCGGACCAGGCAACTCGCGTTGCCCGACTGGCGACGGGGCTCGATCGGCGGCTCTCCCTCTTTCTTCTCTATTTCTGCTCCCCTCTTTCTCTCTCAACTCCCAGATCTGTTTTCTCTCCCCCCCTCTCTCAGATCTCTCTCTTTTTCCTTCTCTATTTCGCTCTTGCCCCCGGTTTCTCTCTCAAACTCTCAAATCTGTTTTCCCCCTCTCTCTCAGATCTCTCGCAGCTCTCTCTTGGATCGGCGGTCCCTCGTCCGGTCTCCTGGATGTCTCTCCAAGGGAAACCTTTCGAGCTCCTCCTCTCCTCCAGATCTCTCTGTTTTGTTGCCGTTTTCTGCTGTGTGTTGCTGTGTTGTTCTTCTTTGCTCGACCCCCCTATTTATAGGCGGAGGAGGACTTGGTCGACGGAGAGCTTGGCTGCCGGTCCTCGGTGTGCTGACCGGTCTCCCTCTTGGCCGGACCGGTGTCGCTTTCGGCTACGCTTACTCGGCATTGAAGGCTTCTTGCCAAGACGTCCCCTCCGCCCGGGTTTTGCGCTGGATCTCGCGCGGCGGCATTGATGGCGCATGCGAGACGTCCCTGTCGTCGCCGGCCTCCCGTCTTCCGCTCTCTGCTCTCTCTCGTACTCGCGTGCGGGGAAGAAGAGGAAGGGAGGAAGAAGATGGAGGGGGCCGGGCCGGGTCAGAAATGAAAGGGGCTGGGCCCTGGGCTAGGTCTTGGGCCGACGTAGATAAGAAGAAAAGAAGGGGGCTGGGCCAGCCCTACCGTGGGCCTGTGTCTCTCTGTTTTTTTTTTAAATAATAATAATAATAATAATAATAATAATAATAATAATAATAATAACAACAATAATAACCTGAAAATAGGGTAAAAATATGGTAAAATAAAGATAGATGATAAACTTAATATACACAAATGATATTAGTACCAAGGTGATGTGAAAATCATTTTTGTTAGGGTCAAATTGAACCCTAATTTTCTATGCAATTTAATTTTAATACCTAGTCAAAATTTAGGTGTCAACAGCTGCCCCTCTTTGAAGGTGAGTTAGCAGAGGTTGCCTTCAAAGACGAGCTGATACCTAAATTTTATCCATGTATATGCAATAGGTGATAGTTCACCTAGGACCAAGTGTCCAAAGTAAAAAAAGGCAGTAATGCATAATACATACTAAACTGGATAAGAAAAATACCTGTAGTTACTTACTGGGAAAGAGTGATTTGGGGTGCGAACCCCGAGTTTTTGGCAAGTATCAGGGTATTTCCTTATCTGATGACGATATAGAAAACATACCTGTGTGATGATATGGGGGAAACTGCTTTTCTAGGACCCGAAGCTATCTTCGGTCGCCTTTCCAAGCAATAAGTTGTTGCCAAGGACCCGAAGCTATCTCCGGTCGCCTCGACGATGGATTGCTTTTCTAGGACCCGAAGCTACCTCCGGTCGCCTTTCCGAGCAATGAGTGGTTGCCAAGGACCCGAAGCTATCTCCGGTCGCCTCGACGATGGATTGCCTTTCCAGGACTCGAAGCTATCTCCGGTCGCCTTTCCGAGCAATGAGTTGGTGCCAAGGACCCGAAGCTATCTCTGGTCGCCTCGACGATGGATTGCCTTTCCAGGACCCGAAGCTATCTCCGGTCGCCTTTCCGAGCAATGAGTTGGTGCCAAGGACCCGAAGCTATCTCCGATCGCCTCGACGATGGATTGCTTTTCCAGGACCCGAAGCTATCTCCGGTCGCCTTTCCGAGCAATGAGTTGGTGCCAAGGACCCGAAGCTATCTCCGGTCGCCTTTCCGAGCAATGAGTGGTTGCTAAGGACCCGAAGCTATCTCCGGTCGCCTCAACGATGGATTGCCTTTCCAGGACCCAAAGCTATCTCCGGTCGCCTTTCCGAGCAATGAGTTGGTGCCAAGGACCCGAAGCTATCTTCGGTCGCCTCGACGATGGATTGCCTTTCCAGGACCCGAAGCTATCTCCGGTCGCCTTTCCGAGCAATAAGTTGTTTGTCTAGGACCCGAACCATTCTTCGGTTGCCTTGACGGGGGATTGCCTTTCCAGGACTCGGACCATTCTCCGGTCGCCTGTAGAAGCAAAGAGTTGTTTGTCTAGGACCTGAACCATTCTTCCGTCGCCTTGACGGGGGATTGCCTTTCCAGGACTCGGACCATTCTCCCGTCGTCTGTAGAAGCAAAGAGTTGTTTGTCTAGGACCCGAACCATTCTTCGGTTGCCTTGACGGGGGATTGCCTTTCCAGGACTCGGACCATTCTCCGGTCGCCTGTAGAAGCAAAGAGTTGTTTGTCTAGGACCCGAACCATTCTTCGGTCGCCTTGACGGGGGATTGCCTTTCCAGGACTCGGACCATTCTCCGGTCGCCTGTAGAAGCAAAGAGTTGTTTGTCTAGGACCCGAACCATTCTTCGGTCGCCTTGACGGGGGATTGCCTTTCCAGGACTCGGACCATTCTCCGGTCGTCTGTAGAAGTAAAGAGTTGTTTGTCTAGGACCCGAACCATTCTTCGGTGGCCTTGACGGGGGATTGCCTTTCCAGGACTCGGACCATTCTTCGGTCGCCTGTAGAAGCAAATAGTTGTTTGTCTAGATTCCAGGACTCGGACCATTCTCCGGTCGCCTGTAGAAGCAAATAGTTGTTTGTCTAGAACCCGAACCATTCTTCGGTCGCCTTGACAGGGGATTGCCTTTCCAGGACTCGGACCATTCTCCGGTCGCCCGTAGAAGCAAAGAGTTGTTTGTCTAGGACCCGAACCATTCTTCGGTCGCCTTGACGGGGATTGCCTTTCCGGGACTCGGACCATTCTCCGGTCGCCTATAGAAGCAAATAGTTGTTTGTCTAGGACCATTCTTCGGTCGCCTTGACGGGGGATTGCCTTTCCAGGACTCGGACCATTCTCCGGTCGCCCGTAGAAGCAAAGAGTTGTTTGTCTAGGACCCGAACCATTCTTCGGTCACCTTGACGGGGATTGCCTTTCCCGGGACTCGGACCATTCTCCGGCCGCTGTAGAAGCAAAGAGTTGTTTGTCTAGGACCCGAACCATTCTTCGGTCGCCTTGACGGGGATTGCCTTTCCGGGACTCGGACCATTCTCCGGTCGTTTGTAGAAGCAAAGAGTTGTTTGTCTAGGACCCGAACCATTCTTCGGTGGCCTTGACGGGGATTGCCTTTCCGGACTCGGACCATTCTCCGGTCGCCCGTAGAAGCAAATAGTTGTTTGTCTAGGACCCGAACCATTCTTCGGTCGCCTTGACGGGGATTGCCTTTCCGGGACTCGGACCATTCTCCGGTCGCCCGTAGAAGCAAAGAGTTGTTTGTCTAGGACCCGAACCATTCTTCGGTCGCCTTGACGGGGATTGCCTTTCCGGACTCGGACCATTCTCCGGTCGCCTATAGAAGCAAAGAGTTGTTTGTCTAAGACCTGAACCATTCTTCGGTCGCCTTGACGGGGGATTGCCTTTTCAGGACTCGGACCATTCTCCTGGTCGCCCGTAGAAGCAAAGAGTTGTTTGTCTAGGACCCGAACCATTCTTCGGTCGCCTTGACGGGGATTGCATTTCCGGGACTCGGACCATTCTCCTGGTCCGCCCGTAGAAGCAAAAAATTGTTTGTCTAGGACCCGAACCATTCTTCGGTCGCCTTGACGAGGGATTGCCTTTCCAGGACTCGGACCATTCTCCGGTCGCCTGTAGAAGCAAAGAGTTGTTAGGTACCCGAACCATTCTTCAGGGATACCAATTCGCTTACCTGAACTCTCTCAGGGATGTACCGACTTTTCTCTGGACACAATCTTGTTAAGTGCTTGATTTTTCTCAAGGACACTAGTTTTTTTCATTACTTGACTTCGGGCCATAGAGGCACGCAACGTTAGTAAAGAGGGACTCCAGGCTATGGAAGCACACGGTGTCAATGAAAAGGGACTTACCTTATATGCTTGAAAAGGTCTCCTACCTCTTGATTATCTAGAATATCGAGGACGCACCTGAGATATCCCTGAAGGTTTCCCACCTCTTGGAAAGTTGGAATATCGAGGACGCACTTGAGATATCCCTGGAGGTCTCCTACCTCATGGTAAGTTGGAATATCGAGG
Source organism: Corymbia maculata (assembly GCA_014182735.1). NCBI lineage: Eukaryota > Viridiplantae > Streptophyta > Magnoliopsida > Myrtales > Myrtaceae > Corymbia > Corymbia maculata. The sequence goes on along the minus strand of CM024689.1, from coordinate 5,739,427 downwards.
ATGCACCTCAGGTATCCCTGAAGGTCTCCCACCTCCTGGTAAGCTGGAATATCGAGGACGCGCCTCAAATACTCTTGAAGGTCTCTCACCTCCTGGTAAGTTGGGAATATCGAGGATGGACCTTGGATACTTGTGAAGGTCTCCCACTTCCTTGAATACTCGTGAAGGTCTCCCACCTCCTGGTAAGTTGGGAATATCGAGGACGGACCTCGGATACTCGTGAAGGTCTCCCATCTCCTGGTAAGTTGGAGACATGATTATATCTCTGCTCTCTGAAAGTATGTCTCCTGTCAGACAAATATGCAATATGTGCAACTGATTTGTGCATACTGTAAATTTTTTTAATTCAAATGGGGTTCATGCATGACAATTTTTGTCAGTTTACATCACCAAAGTCCCACTAGGGAAAATTTTTCAGAAAGACAATTCATACTCAGAATGAGGTTGTCTTGAACATGTCAAATGAGGGGCTTTCAGTCTGAAAGGGCTTTCCACTCACTCTCATTGAAAAGGTTGTTTTGTCCCGACCATTAATGCGGGATCATAGGAATTTCACCCTTTCACTATCATTATGGCAACAGGGATCCGAATATTCTCGCAAATGATACGACTTTACCAATCTGAGAGGTCTTTGTCAGGACCGTAATGTAGGCTTGGTCAAAGGCTTGGCAAAAGGGACCATGAAGGTCAAGAGATGTTGCACAGCCATCTTCGGGCTTACAAGTCAAGAACCCTACGAAAAGAGATAGGAATGTTCTTGCTCGTACTTCTTCGAGCGATGCTTATAAACATATGAATTCCTATGTTAATTCAAGTGCCCTAGTCAGAAGAGACTTATACAACTGGACACAACGTAAGTTTGGCTCATGGGTTGAGAAACAAATGGATTTATAAGCTCAAAAATGTGTTCAAGAGGTGGTGATCATCTTGATGTCGTCATCGGTCTTCTTTCTCATCAATGGAGCTCGTCTTTACAGAGACTTTTGCTCGAGCATCATTTTTCCTTGAGGGCATTGGCCTTGCTTTTACCAGCACACTTTGCTTTTTCATGCCCCTAATTTTCATTCATTTTTTTTTTAAGACTGTCTTAGACTCGTGAGTCTTCATTTGCAGTCGGCCATTTCAGCTTATACTACTTGAACGATGGTGACCTTCTCTTTGCCCCAATGTGAGGAGTTGAAATGAAATTACAAACTCGATGGGGGTGTATAATGGATACAAGTGTGCAGAATAGAGAGAAAATTACTATTCGTCATTCTAGGGCACTTAAATTACCATGAGTGTTCATATGCAATAAAGACACCCAAAGATTGATGCAAGTGCAAGCAAGAAAATTCTCATCCATTTTCTCACCTTATGATGTCGTCCCCTCCTTCAATCTGCCCCAATGTGGGGTGGTTCTTGACAGGGGTAATATGAAAGAAACTTCACAATGGCATGAGGCTCAAAGGGGTTAGACAATGGATAACCTGTCGTATTTAGGGTGGAGAAATGAAATGCCCCTCATCACTTTGGTCATCGTACCATTCGCGAGAGAACCCTTTACCCTGTAGACATAGAATTTCCTATGCTCACCTCACAAGTGTTTAATCAGGGGACTGTGTGTAGGTCATGGTTTGCTTTTCATCATCCTGATGTTCCTCATTTAGCATGCTCAATTGATCTCATTGTTTATTGAACTGTCTAATTTGATAATCCTTAGTGGAATTAATGACTTAGACAGACAAAAATCATCATGCAAAAAACCATTTTGAAAGGCATGAATTGTTGTAAGCACGAAGGAGTTTGCAGCCTTAGAATGATTTGAATTTATTCAAAAGAAGAACATTTTCTAAGAGTATGAGATGCAAAATTGTTTCTGCAGATGTGTTTGAACATAGGGGAATTATTAAAAAATGAGCGTTCATGGATTGTCCCTACTCAAAGGGGAATGACACATGAATGATCAGTCGGGATTGAAAATCCCATCTTTGATTGGACATGCATATTTGTTTTTGGCCCTGCACAGGAGAAAGTGCAGAAATCAATTGCTGAGTAGAGCCAAAAGCAAATGTGAATTAAGGCCTAAAAGATTCCTGTTATCCATTTTGGCGATACTTAGGATGCCGTTTCACTTAGGAGAGTTGATTTAATATTGTCATCAGATTTTGACATATCTCTTTATGTTCTGTTGTCCGTACCTTCGGGGGACAAGTGAACCTATAAAGAATAAAAGGGAATGTGTTAGTGTATGAATTTTCCAGAATTGAAAAACTAGAAACGATACAGCATTACCCTTCACCAGTTTGCATTTGTCATCCACACTTTTGGCAGACATATGACCCTACAAAGAATGAGAGGGAATGTGTTAGTGTATGAATTTTCCAGAGTTGAAAAACTGGAAACAATATAACATTACCCTTCGCCAATTTGCATTTTTCATCCACACTTTTGGTGGACAGATAACCCTACAAAGAATGAGAGGGAATGTGTTAGTGTATGAATTTTCCAGAATTGAAAAACTAGAAACGATACAGCATTACCCTTCACCATTTTGCATTTTTCATCTACACTTTTGGCGAACAGATGACCCTACAAAGAATGAGAGGGAATGCGTTAGTGTATGAATTTTCCAGAATTGGAAAACTGGAAACGATACAGCATTACCCTTCGCCAATTTGCAAATGATTGGATGCACCTAGGGTCTTGAGGCTTAAAGGGAGCATGAGATACTGAAATTTCGATCTCGGTATGCCAGAAAAGAGCAAAGAGAGAGAAAAGGAGAAAGAAAAGCTTCTTTTAAAAAAAAAGAAGTTCTTTTTAAAATTTTTATTATTTTTTTTTTCACATGCGGCTATTGCCGCTTCGGGGATTCGAACCCCCGTTCGGACCTTTGGCGCTCCATTCCGGATACCACTCGGCTAAAGCGCCGGCGGTGTCCATAGGTGCACCCCTTTTTTATTTAAGGGATCCGGCTGCTAAAATGACATGTCCTTTTACACCAAGTCAAGTGAATTTAACATGGGTCATCTCTAGGTGCTTGGCTGACCAGTATTAGTTGGCTCGAATTAACCTTTCAAGTCAGTTTTTGAACATTGATGCTTCCTGTCAAAACAGGGAAAATGTATTAGGAATGGAGTTAGAGGAAGGTATTGGAAACGATACCAAGTTACCCTTCTGCAAAGTTGGTATTTGATAACTCCTCGGCATCTTGAATATTGGTGATTGCTATGGCCTCGCCAAGATTTAGCGCATCATTTTGGGCAGCCCTCTTTTGCCCATGGCCCTAGACAAATGGCCGACGATGGTCGATCCATCTTTAATACCTTTCTTCTGTGGAAATTTTTCCTCTCTCATTGTTAGACATCAGCAGCGTTGGGCAAGGTCATGTACCTCAAGCTTCTATGGAATTGTATGGATTTTCTCCCTGTTGACAATAGCCAATTTGAAGGGGAAGTGAAGGAGTTCATTTTCCGTGCTGTTCGTTGATGCTTCCTGTCAAAATAGGGAAAATATATTAGGAATGAAGTTGGGTGGGGATATTGGAAACGATACCAAGTTACCCTTCTGCAAAGTTGGTATTTGATAACTTCTTGGCATATCCTGAATGTTGATGATTGCCATGGTTTTGCCAAGGTTTGGCACATCATTTTGGGTGGCCTTCTTTGCCCATGGCCCTAGACAAATGGCTGACAATGGTCGATCCGTCTTCAACGCCTTTCTTCTGTGGAAAATTTTCCTTTCTCGCTGTTAGACATCAGCAGCGTTGGGCAAGGTCACGTACCTCAAGCTTCTATGGAATCTGAGATGGACAATCAAAACCTCCAATTTCCTGTCAGTAGTCACTTCTTTGAAGAGCATGTGCCTGGAACGAAAGTCATTATTTGGAACAGGTGGTTAGAATTTGCTTCAACTGTATGGATTTTCTCCCTATTGACAGTAGCCAATTCAAAGGGGAAGCGAAGGAGTTCATTTTCCGGGCTTTCTGATTTGCCGAAGTTGAATGTCCCACCTATGAAATTGCAATGCTCGATCTCTTAGAGTATGTTGCGGGAAAGAACCACTGCTTAGGCCTGCACTGATGGGAGGTAGCCTGTGTAGAGTTTTAGGGACGACTTGCCGAGATAACTCGAGAGATGGGGGAGGCCAAAAGCAGCATGAAGAAAACGTCTCAGGAAGCTTTTCTTAAGCTACTACGATCTACATGTTTCAAATTTGATCGTGTGCATATACCTATTACGTCCTGTCTTTTATTCCCTGCAAATGAAAAGCAAGAAAGCGTCATTCCTAAGATCATGTTAGGAAGCAAGACATACATTTTTATAAATTGAGTAATCTTTCTGTTTGCCCCGGTTTTCTTGAAAGAATACTCCTGAATTTGTTGAGTCCACATCCTTGGAACCTGCTATGCTGGTTTCAAATGTCCCGTTTTCAAGGAGATGATGCTCTGAGACACAATATAAGTAAATCAGAAAAACAAACAGGGTTAAATTTGACACCTCTTTTTTTTGAAATTTTTTTTTGTTGCAATGAAATGCTTTTGATTTCACAAGCTTGTTTTTGGAGGAAGCATGAGAAAGCCCAGCCCTCAGGATTCTCCTCGGATGATATTTTCTTTTCATGGTTGGATAGCATCACCGGGCTAGTTTGGGATACCCCCTCATGCCCTCAAAATGAAATGTTGAAATTGTACATTCACTAGTAAAAACAAATTACATTACTGGAATGGAAAATGCGGTATTAACACACTAGATAGGATGAGAAATCATAAAAACGACTGAAACCCATGAAAACTCATGTGAAAGGGAGGATCTTGATAGCCGCTGGCGTCGACCCCTGAATCAAGTGCCCTTGAATTCTTTGCCCCCGGTAGACTTGAAGTATTCGCACGAGAGGATCACTTCGTTGAAGTTTACAGAAGTGCATTCCATGCAACCAGGAACGAAGCTTACGAGACAAAGCTTTTATGAACAGCTTCATCATTTCCTCCTCAGCCAACTGAGGAATAGTTTGCATCACGAAAGCCTTCCACCTTTCTGCATATGCTCGAAAATTCTCCATTGGTCCTCTTTTGACGTGAACCAAATTCTTGTGGGGGAACGCAAATCCTATCTTGTCTTGGTATTGATGTAGGAATATAGAGGACATCACATCCCAATCATGCACGAGGTAGGTCTTTGACAAGAAGAACCATTGCAACGCCGACCCAATAAGACTTTCTTGGAAGGCCCGAGTCATGAACGGTGCCTCGGTCGGCGCATCGACTCATTTTGGCTAGGAAATATTGCAAGTGGGTCACGGGACAAGTCGTACCGTTATATTTATGGAAATCAACAATTTTCATTCCTTCGGGAATCACCATTCTGTTAAGGTGAGACGGGCCTACCGTATCTTGGTTAAGGAACCATTCCTCTTGCTGTGTTGCCAATCCTTTCATGGCAGCATTAAATTCTACTCCTTCAGGGAAGCTGGATTCTTCTGAGATCATCTCATCGTTTTCTTTGGGGTCGAAATTTCCTACCAAGGATGAGGCATCTATGTGACCCAGATAGTTGGGTGACAAATTCAGCAGCCCATTGAAAGGAAAATCATGAAGGTCGAGCGTTCCTCCACTTAGCAAGCTTTGGGGTCCGTATGCGGGCAAGAGCTGGTTACCATGTGAATGGTCATCTTCATCTGTATAATGCTAGCAACTCTCCATAGGACTGTACCACGGGCGGTGTTCAAAGCCTCGGCGTGGCTGTTTAATGGCCGTTGGACTTTGCACTTGTCTGGTGGCAGGCGATGGCTTGAATTGTTCCGGCTTTCCCTTCTTGACACCTTGTCCAGACCTCTTGAGTAAAGCCCTTCGTTCTGCTAGCTTGAGCTTGTCAAAGGCTCCGGGAGACGGTGGAGTTTCATTCCCTAGGTTGATGGGTGCTAGTGCCCTTAGGACCCTAGCTCTCACAGTAAGTTTGGGAAGCAGTGTCATGGTGCCTCGATTTTGGACGGGTTTTACAACTTTAACCATGTCTTCGGGTTCTTTACCTCTCCTGGTAGGAAGCTTCCCATTAATGGAGCATTGTTTGGTGGCTCTTATGTCATACAGAGCCGCTTCAAAGTTTCCTCCTATTGGTCTTTTCTGCTCTGGACCCTCTTGGGCAGTCAGGTCTCTTTCTACTGCAGTACATGTCATGACAGACTTTTTCCTCATCGTTTCCTTGCTTACAAACTCTTTGTGAGGTAGAGCAATGTTGATGTCAAGGTCATATTCTTTAAGGAAAATGTTAATCAATTCCTCCCAAGTCTTGAGAAGAGTGATTCTCCTCATGATGTACCATCTCAAGGCGGGGCCAGTTAAATTTGATTGGTATGATCGAATCATCCTTTGGACCAGGTAGGCTTGGAGGTAGCTTTCTGGGTGACAAGCATTGGCGAATGCCTCGCATTCAGGCACCTTGAGCTCCTTTGAGATTTTGACAGCAGCGTAGCTGGACAGATCAAGGGGGTATTGATCCCGCAGTTCACTTCAGCTTACTCATGATCTTTGCAAAATGTCTACTCTGTTGGTCACCTTTTGGCATGTTTGCAGGTGTCAAGAGAGTTTTCTCTCATGATAGGGCGGTCACGAGATTGGGCCTGGTTTGAGCAAACTCCATTTGCCTCGAGAGTTGTCAAAGGACAATGGGGATTTGTCCCACGTCATCTTCAATATTAGTAAGACCATTTTGCACATCACCCCAATCGGTCGCAATTGCATGTGGCCATGCACGGATGGCTGGTGGTTGGCGATTCACGATCACCTGTTATCGCAAAAAAGGCATGCGTGAGCACGAGATAAATGAAGATTGACCCATGGCAACGGTCCAGTTGTTTTTATTTATCAACAAAGGATTCCAAGGACAAGACATACCTAATCAATTGGAATTGAAATGATAGAATTGAAATACTAGATATTAAACAAGAGTCCCTAAACATTGGGACTAGAAATGAAATGAAATTTCCTAAATACAAAAATGGGGGATATGACTGCCATTTTATATGCGATGAGGAGCCTCAGTCTTGCAAAGTTGTTTGCTTTCTAGGACTAGCCCAAAGACATGTATCCAGCTCATTCCTGAACTCCGCTCAAAAGACTCGATATGCTCTTGTTTGGCTGGCTTGTCAATCACGTTTGGGACTATCAGTTGCAGATTACCAATGACCCAGTGATTGAGAATGTAGAGTGGAGGCATGCTGAGCCTTCTCTTGTCCTCTCGCTCCCAGGCACAAGCATTTTCTCTATGCATCTTTGATGATGCGGCTTTCTTCTGAGTAATCTTGGGTCATGTGATTAAAAAAGACTGGGGACGGATCGGGCGAGCAAGGGAAGGATCTCCTGGAAGGCCATATACTGACAAACCACCCTGTAGGGATAATATGAAGTGATCCTAACGAGACCAAGTAAAAGGATTGGGTTGTGATATTTCAGTGCAAAGCGAGCTTCTCCCTCTCTAAACAAATTAGCACACCATAGGAATGCCTTGGGTACAAGGTTCGCTTAGGAAATTAAACCAACAAGAGTATATCCTACTGAGGGCATACTTTTCTAAGATTTGAAACCTTTGCAGTGAGTGCATGAAATTCTTAATGCCCAAATCCTTTGATATGAGAAAAGATTGCATTTGTAAAATTTCCTAGCACAGCCCTCAAGCTATTTTTGTGTTTTCTTTGAAACGATTGAGGGACAGAAATGCTCTTGGTAAAACCATGTTTACAAAATTCAACCCGGCATAAATTTGATTGACAACCCATGCAATTGAAGGATTTATTTTTCGATGTGGGATGATGATGAACCCAAAGAGAACTAGTAGAAATTTTTTTTTTTTTTTGGTTTTGCCATGGGTTGTTTTTTTTTTTTTTAAATTCAACTCAAAACGATAGTGGGCAAGCATCCCAACTAGCCTAAAAAAAAAAAAAACTTTCTTACCAAAGGAGTCACAATTTTTTATAAAATTGAGCTAGCTAAATTACCAGGTTGACATGAGCTCATTTCCTAAAGGCATTCTGATGGTAATGATGTATTTGTCCAGAGTTTGGGAAAGCTCAATTTTGCCAAGTATGAAAGTGGAGGTCTCAGGACACTAGAAATGGGGGATCACTTGCATGACTTTAGAGTGGATTCTAATTTGGAGAAACGGGAGGAGATGGCCGATTCTATCTTCAATATGTTTTTGACCGGATTAATCTAACTGGTCCTAATCAACAGAGGAGTTCTTTCTTGGGAGCAGGAATGAATTGGACATTGTGTCTACCCATCGCATATAAAACAAACGACTTAAAAGATTGACCTCAGTTGCCATGGGTTTTAGGAACGTAAGTAAATAACCAAATAAAAAGGGTTAAGAAATTACCTCACTCTCAAAGATCACAATAAACACATAGACATGCGGATGATACGTGTGGTTCGATTTCTAACTAAAAATGTATAATAAGATTAAGAGGTAATATGACCGACGCAGTCTCGCGTTCGTGCCAAATTCTCTCAACATCGGCTCTTTCTAAAATTTCGGGAAAAGAAAGGCAGCCTCTACATCGCAGTCTCGCGTTCAAGGCCGTATCTTTCTTAACACCATCCTAAAATATCCTATGGCGGCCCGTGTCCGGCGGCGGGGTTGTGTGTGCCATAGTGTAGTGCTAAAACATTTAAAGCATGCACAATAATTTATACAAATCAACAAAATTAATATTTACCTGCAAAAAAAAAAAACGCAAGTTAGGAAAACATTTAAACAAGTTTTCTTTTTCTTTTTTCATTTTGCACCCTTTTTCTTTTTTAAGGCACGGGAAATTTTATTTAAAAAAAAGAAATTCAAAACAAGAAATTCATGGCACGATTTGAGGAAATAAAGGCATGAATTGAACATTTTTTTTTTGCAATTTTTTTAAAAAAAATTTAATGAATTGAACGTTTTTTTTATGAAATTTTCTTTTAATCCTCTTTTTTTTTTTTTTTTTAAAAGGATGGTCATGGCATTAAAATCATAACTAACCTAAATTAATCATGGACCAACCGAGACATACGAGAAAGTAAGTAAATTGCAAAGCACAAGGATAAAAACTTATTTAATCAAAGGAAATTGATGGCAATCACACATACACACACATGATACGTGTGGTTCGATTTCTAACTAAAAATGTATAATGAGGTTAAGAGGTAATATGACCGACGCAGTCTCGCGTTCGTGCCAAATTCTCTCAACCTCGGCTCTACCTAAAATTTCGGGGAAAAGAAAGGCGGCCTCTACATCGTTGTCTTGCGTTCAAGGCGATATCTTTCTTAACACCATCCTAAAATATCCTATGGCGGCCCAGGTCCGGCGGCAGGGTTGTGTGTGTCACAGTGTAGTGCTAAAACAATTAAAGCATGCACAATAATTTATACACAATAATTTATTTCAACACAATAATTTATACACAAAAATTTATTTCAACAAAATTAGTGTACCTGCACACACAAAAATTACCCAAGTTAGGAAAATATTTAAACAAGAGAAAATGGCCTAAGTCCACAAAATTTTTTCCCCAGCGGAGTTGCCAAGCTGTCGCGACCTCCATTTTGATCTCGGAGGCTAATGGTTCGGCTGAACGCCTTTCATCAGGGCTTCTGCCAGGGCTCTCCCAAGCCCACCAATTCACGACTTAAGGGTCGAGTCTTAAACCTGCAATTCAATTTCATTTAAAAAGGAGTCGTCACTAATCAATTTGGGGTAGGTTGATTAGAAACCCAAATAAAATATCATGAGAAATATTTTACTCTTGCGCAACCAGAGAAACTAGGATCGGGGACTTGATTACACTAGTTAATCACTAATGCCCTTCCGGTACCTAATCTTGTTTAAACCCTTAGGTTTGATATTTTTGCATTTTTTAAGGATTTTTCATGCATTGTTGAAACAAACAATTTTTTTGCTTTTTTTTTTTTTCTGATTTTTTAGAAAATATAAAAATATTTCTAGACATTTTTGGTTTTTCTAGAAAATGTGAAATATTTTTGGATTTTTGTTGTTTTTTCTGAAAAATATAAAATATTTTTCGATTTTTCGATTTTTCTGAAAAAAAAATATTTTTTTAATAATATAATAATATTATATTATAAAATAAACGGACCCGGGTCGGACTCTCGGATCCGACCCGTGCAGGCCCAACTCGGGCTCCCGAGCCACAGGCCCCTCGGGCCGGGCCGAGTCCGGCTAATGGGCTCGGTTCGCCCGGCCCAAGACTCACAGAAACAAAAAAATAATTAGTCAAGCCGAAGCCCAAATAAAACAAAGATCGGCCCAAGAAAGCAAAATAAGCCCAACGGACCCAATTCATTTCAGCCCATAGCCCATGAAGCCAAGCCCTAGCGGGTTGACGGGTCCGACCCGGTCTTGACCCGACTCATATCCTGCCTCCCTCTCCATTGCAAGTTCTCCGCGGCGCCGATGGTGGACGGCCGCGCGCCTCCCGACGCGGCCACGGCGAGCGGCGGCGATCTTCGCGAGACCACCCGACAGACGGGGCACGACGGCGTGCGGCACCAAGGGCGGCGACGGTCGGCGCGCGGGGCGCGTGAGGCTCGGGTGAGACGCGTGAGCAGCGGGGTTGTCGCGGATCAGAATGGCGTCGGATGGGGGCAGTGATGGGAACGGCTCGCTGGCAGAAGAGACCGTGACGGCTACGCGGGCGGATGGCGACGGAAGCGACGCGGTCAGGCGGCCGTCGGTGGCAGTGGTGGAGTGGTGGTGGTGGCGTCGGCCCGTGGCTCTCTTCCTCTCGGCTCCGTCTCTCTCTCGGATCTGGTTCGGATCTGATCGCTCGGCCTCTCCGGAGAAACGACGCTAGCAGGCGGCGTCGTCGGTGGTTGAACAGCGACGGCGTCGGGGTGGCGGAGCAGCGGTAGCATCGGACCAGGCAACTCACGTTGCCCGACTGGCGACGGGGCTCGATCGGCGGCTCTCCCTCTTTCTTCTCTGTTTCTGCTCCCCTCTTTCTCTCTCAACTCCCAGATCTGTTTTCTCTCCCCCCTCTCTCAGATCTCTCTCTTTTTCCTTCTCTATTTCGCTCTTGCCCCCGGTTTCTCTCTCAAACTCTCAGATCTGTTTTCCCCCTCTCTCTCAGATCTCTTGCAGCTCTCTCTCGGATCGACGGTCGCTCGTCCGGTCTCCTGGATGTCTCTCCAAGGGAAACCTTCCGAGCTCCTCCTCTCCTCTAGATCTCTCTGTTTTGCTGCCGTTTTCTGCTGTGTGTTGCTGTGTTGTTCTTCTTCGCTCGACCCCCCTATTTATAGGCGGAGGAGGACCCGGTCGACGGAGAGCTTGGCTGCCGGTCCTCGGTGTGCCGACCGGTCTCCCTCTTGGCCGGACCGGCGTCGCTTTCGGCTACGCTTACTCGGCATTGAAGGCTTCTTGCCAAGACGTCCCCTCCGCCCGGGTTTTGCGCCGGATCTCGCGTGGCGGCATTGATTGCGCATGCGAGACGTCCCTGTCGTCGCCGGCCTCCGTCTTCCGCTCCTGCTCTCCTGCTACTCGCGTGCAGGGAAGAAGAGGAAGGGAGGAAGAAGATGGAGGGGGCCGGGCCGGGTCAGAAATGAAAGGGGCTGGGCCTTGGGCCGACGTATATAAGAAGAAAAGAAGGGGGCTGGGCCAGCCCTACCGTGGGCCTGTGTCTCTTTTTTTTTTTTAAATAATAATAATAATAATAGTAATAATAACAATAATAACCTGAAAATAGGGTAAAAATATGGTAAAATAAAGATAGATGATAAACTTAATATACACAAATGATATTAGTACCAAGGTGATGTGAAAATCATTTTTGTTAGGGTCAAATTGAACCCTAATTTTCTATGCAATTTAATTTTAATACCTAGTCAAAATTTAGGTGTCAACAATAAGTGAGTGGAAAAAGAAGTTATGACACTCAAGTAAGAGTTGTATAAAAATTATGACACTCACGCTGTTCTTACTCCTCACTTACCCCTCAGTTTAAAAAACAATGGACACATAATAAGTTAATAAAATCAATTTAAATAAGTTCATTGCTTTGCATTTCAAATCCATTTCTCTTTCAACCTATTAAATTGCCTGAGTTTGGGAATATTTATTGAACAAATGAGCTTCAACTGTAAGGAGTAACTTGCCTGAAAAGACCGTTGTGACCATCTCGAGTATTCTCTTTTTACACTATGAGATACCTATATTATTAGGTGGCAACTTGGCCTATCTCCATATGCTCATATTCTTTTGTACTTTTAATTCTCCATGTCCAATTTTCCTTTGTTCCCCATCCCTCCTTAATCATTATTATTGGAAACATAACGTTACAGAAGAGATTGCTACAATGAAAACACAAGGTTGATTTCAAATAGATTTGTAGTGTGAGAGTATAAAATATTATTGATTATTATCATCTGAAAAGAGATCACGAGAGAGCAATACATGGTCATCATATATAAATTTTCAGTCGTGTGATCTAATTCAATGATCTTCATCCCAGAGCTCATCTAATGACTTGTAAGGCCCATCTTCGGAAATGAAGAAATCACCAGGAAATCCTCTTTTTTGTGGTATTTGAAGCTTGATCTTGTCCAAGTCCTCTGGCTAAGTCCCCAATCCAAGATTTGCAGGTTCTCTTTCATTCTCTCTTTGTTGAAGCTCTTCACTATTACAATTGCCCCTTGCTCATGTATCCACCTCAGTGCAACCTATAACATTTATATGTAGAGTCACACACATTTTCATCGACTGGGAGTTGGATGATGATGGAGAGAGAGAGAGAGAGAGAGAGAGAGAGAGAGAGAGAGAGAGAGAGAGAGAGAGAGAGAGAGAGAGAGATGCCTTTCGACGATAATATCGGTTGCTTTTGTCATGCTGCCGACAATGAAAGAAAGGAAAAAGTAAAGTTCAAGAGCCTTTTAGTATTTTGAATTTTTTCATTTTGGTCAGTATATTTGGAGGTTGAAAAGGGGAAAAAGGCTTATTCTTTAATTGTTTTTGGATCGCAATCAAATATATAGGTCCAAAAAATGCATAAAAGCAAGACCACACTAATCTAGAATCACAAGACCATTTTGCATTGTGTGGTCGCTGAAGAAGCCGTGCAAAAAAACTATTATCTCATTATGGTTTTGGCTATTCATGTAGGCAAGCTTTAAATTCTTAGAGAAATTATATCAAGACGTGCATGGAGGAAGTTGTTATGCATTGCCTTCTCATGTAATAAGCAAATGCTACCTATATAACGAATGAGGAAATTTCTAAACTAAAAGCTTCCTTTTTAAAGTACAAAACATCACTTGCTTTCTCCAAATGTGTCATGTTATGTACCTAAATGCATTTATCCGTAATTTGGGGTAGTTTGCAAATAAACGTTTAAAATCAATTCATTTATGATTTGATTCCTAATAACATTTTGAGAGAATAATTCTTATGAGATTTTGAAAATCAACTCGCAAGGGTTCAATTTGATTGGGCTAGCGCTTGGTTCAAGTGCAATAAATCTTGTGCTCAAATTAAAATCTCCTACTCGGAGTAATCGCAGAAGCCATGTCTACTTCTCTATTAGTAGAGTCTAACTCTATACAGGTGAATAGAGGAGGGAAAATTACCTGAGCCACAGTCTTTCCTTTGGCGATAGAAATCTCCCTGAGCACAGGACTTTCCATAACCACTAATGAACCCCAAGAAGCTCCATTCGCGCCTAATGGGGACCACGCAGTTACATGTATTCCCTTCTTTCTGCAAAATGCCCTCAGCTTCTCTTGTTGCCATCCCACATTCATCTCCACCTGAATATGATTAACCCGCAAACAAAAAAGAGGACAAATTTGAAGAAAATCTTGATTTAATAGGAAATAAAATTTAAAGAAATTGATGAATATTTAACAGTAATAAACACATATTATTTCTTTTACTTGGTTAACAGCAGGAGGTATTTTGGCATGCATGAGGAGTTGAGAGAGCTTCTTGGTTCCGAAATTGCTAACTCCGATGGACTTGGCCAAGCCCAGCTTGGAGCACTCTTCCATGGCTTCCCATGTCCCTTTCATGTCAAACGGCAGCATTTGGCCTTTGAAATCGAACCCTTCGATTCCTTCCTTCACTCTCACTGGCCAGTGAATTAGATACAGATCCACGTACTCTAATCCTAGCTTCCTATATAAATCAATACACACCAAGTGTGAAAAAAAAAAAAAAAAAACATGAAAACAACATGATTATACCCGAAAAAAGTGGAACAACCTAATGCACGCGACTGATAATAATGTACAGAAGTGAAAATTAATGTTTATCGTGTAATTTTTCATATGGTAGAACTTCTTGTATGGTCTTTAAAGTTAATTGCTAACTTAGCGGTTATTAGAACTGTATATAGCAGCAAGCAGTAAAATAAATAGGAAGAGATCAAAAGACAAATCATAAAGAATTTACTGGAGAGATCTCTTGAGAGCGGGAAGAACAAGATCCGGATGAGCGTCAGTACACCAGAGCTTGGTGGTGATGAAGATGTCGCTGCGGCTCTTGACAAGTCCTCGGTCCAAGGCCTTGGCGACAGCTCGGCCGAGCACCTCTTCGGACCCATAGTTTGCCGCCGTGTCAAAGTGGCGGTACCCAACTTCAATGGCATCGAAAAATATGGATGTCAGCACGTCGGGCGGGGGCAGACTGGCCGCACCCCCACCCATTCCGATCAGCGGCATCCTCATGCCCGAGTTCAGCACCACTTCTGGGACCACGACATTGGACATTAGTGCGCTGGGTTTCGCGTGCGTGAGAGAGAGAGAGAAGTATGAGATGCCGGGAGGTTTCTTTGACGGTGTCTGTCGGAGTTGGGCGAGCGCGTGATGTCTGTGGGAAAACCAGTAAACGAGATATAAATAGAGATCCTATAGAAAGTCCATCTTTGATACGTAATTGAAAGCCGATGCGTAATTGAAAGCCATCTTGTAATGTGACATCTAGTCATCCAATCGATTGTGCATAATTTGAACTTTGACCGCGCAAATGTCGACTTCTTCGGGAAGTAACCTGACGTATGTGCATGCATCGATATCTGCAATGGAGCAAACTTCCACCAAATCTACGTTCCCTCGTTCACATTTCGTCATTTCGTTTGTTCGCAACTTTTCAAATACTTACGCGATTACTAATTTTTATGTACTTACCATAACATGTGAGTTTCGTACAAATTTAACAACTGAATAAAATTTCAAATTTACTTGTTCTATATCAACTTACCCACTTAAATTAAAGTGATTTACCAATTTTTGTAGCATATACTAAAATACTTTATCATATCAAATAGTATAGTGACACGACTATAAAAAGATAGTGACATCTAAAAATAAAGAAATAAATTATCTAATAGTATTTAATGACTATTATAATATTCATGCATGACTACAAGGAGGGGTCTAGGTATCTTCAAGTCGTTCGCTGAGGTGATTTCTCTTTATCCACAGTGGTTTACTAATGAAAGTCAAAGCGTTCGATCAACTTTTGTTGGTTTTTTCTATTCATTCGACGTATGTGCATACATCAATGTACACCCGACTCGACCCGTCGATGACTTTTTCTGCTCGTTTTTGTCTTGTCACATTGAGCAAGAGCCTCCACCTGAATTGGAAGCCAGAATTTGGGGAAAATGTTGAGTACCCAAGTGGCACAAACTTGACAAAGATACTAATGCATTCATACTGTACCACTTGTCGCATTAGGCTCACCTTATATAAATTGTTGAGAGCGCACAACAAAAATCCAATATCTACTCCTAAGGAGATCACCAAGAGGGAGCCTAAATTTGAACCCGTCAATATATCCAATTGGATCTACATTCGTAAAAAAGCTTAAGTCTAATAAGTTATGGGTTAACTACAACATAGTAATTGTTCCACACCATATTAATTCTTTGATGTGGGTCGCTCTTACCCCATAAGTTAACTTAGGGTAAAGTTTTCCCTCACACTTATAAACTAACTAGCAATTCCTTTCACAATCAATGTGGGACATCCTTAACAATCTTCCTCTTACACATTGAGCCTGGGCCGGAGGCGTAACAACTCTTAACTCTCCCGTGTGACTTTTTTCTAGGTCTAAACTTATTGGCAAACTTGGGCTTTGATACACCTTGGGCTTCTCTTACTCCAAAAACTAGCTCAAGATCACTTAACACTCGTACTAGATTCCAAGTTTGCCAACAAGTTTGGACCTAGATAAAAGTCACACGAGAGAGTTATAAGTTGTTGTGCCTCCGACCCAAGTTCGATTTGTGAGGAGTAGATTGTCGAGGATGTCCCACGTTAATTGTAAAAGAGGCTGGTGTCCGTTTTTAAAATAGTGTAAAAGTTGGTAGGTGGTTATTGAGAGAGAGAAGAGTGATATATGGAAGACATGGCTGAACACCTTCAACAAAACATTATCCAAACCTTCGACTTGATTAGCCTATATGCCAACCGCCTTATATTCAAATTATTTTCCTTCCGTCCTAAATGACCGTATTCCCAAATAGACGGCAGGAGAAGAGATTATGACTGTGAAAACACACTGTTCGGTTCATACAGATTGCAACATGGAACGAATAAAAATTGCAATTAATTAACATTGGAAAGATAGATCATCATAAAGTGTAATCTTTATTCAAGGATCACTATCCCATAGCTCATCCAATGACTTATGAGGCCATCTTCAAAAATGAACATTTCATCTCCGTGAAATCCTCTTCTCTGAGGAATTTGAAGCTTAATCTTGTCCAAGTCCTCTTGGCTAAGTCCCCAATCCAAGATTTGTAGGTTCTCCTTCATTTTCTCTTTATTGAAACTCTTCACTATCACACTTGCCCTTTGTTCATATATATACACATAGTATTAGAGATACACAAAATTGAATCATGTGATTTATGAGATTATCCGAGTATTATTCATAGATTGGGGTTTTTATATTTAGGTGGGCTTTTCGGAAAATCAAAGGACGATTAAAGTTTTATTCCTTTAATGCATTAATATAGAGAGGGATGCCTTATATATATTTGGATAGGATATTGTCATGCTGACCAAATTGACGAACTTTAATTACCATCCAAAATCCAGGAGCAACAACCGCCGCCAATGCTCTTAGCTAATAGAAGATTTGCTCTAATTATTATTGCTTTCGGATCGCACTCGAATATTTAGGTCCAAAAATACGTAAGAGCAATACCACACATATCTAGAATCACAAGATGAATTGCATTTGTGGCTGCGGAAGAAGCCATACACAAAACCTATTATCTCTTTATGGTTTTGACTAGCTACGCACACCGACCCTTGACCCTAAAGGACTCAATTGACAAGGACGTGCACGGAGGAAATAAGTACACATTGCCTTCTCATGTAATAAGCAAATGCACTTTCTCCTCCCGCTGACTCATATAGCCGAGGGGGAAATTTCCAAACCAAAAGCTTCTTTGTATCAATCTATTTATTTGCTTGGTTTATATATAACAAATCTCGTGCTCCAATTGCAGTGTCTATAACTACCCAATGCATGGGGGTAAAAAACGAAGTTATCTGAGCCACCGCCTTTCCTCTAGCGATGGCGATCTCCTTGAGCACATGACTCTCCACAACTGCTAATGAATTCCAAAAAGCTCCATTGGCACTCAATGGAGACCACGCACTCACATGGATTCCCTTGTCTCTGCAGTATGCCCTAAGCTTCTCTTGTTGCCATCCCACATTCATCTCTACCTAAACATGATTGATCCACAAAGGAAAAGAAAGAAAGAAAAAAAGGCAAATCTTGAAGAAAATCCGGATTTGATATCTCATTCGACTCAAAGATCGAACTAGAATGATCAATTTTGCTTTTACCTGGTTAACAGCAGGATGGATGGTGGTATGCGTGAGGAGTTGAGAGAGCTTCTTGTTGCTGAAGTTGCTGACTCCAGTGGACTTGGCCAACCCCTGCTTGGAGCACTCTTCCATGGCCTCCCATGTGCCGTTGATGTCAAAAGGAAGCAATTTGCCCTCGAAATCAAACCCTTCTGTTCCCTCCTTCACTCTCGCTGGCCAGTGGATTAGATAAAGATTCACATATTCTAAACCTAGCTTCATATATAATCAATAATACGCCAAGTGCCAAACAAAAGAAAGAAAGCAAATCAACACAACATGACGAAGCCCAACAAAAAGCGGAAAAATAATACGGAGCAAAAATTGAAAAACACTACTGCATGCAACTGATTATTATATACCAAAGTGAAAACTAATGTTTATCCTATCACCCATGAAAGAAATTCTTGTGTGTTCTTTAAAAATATTCGGCGACTTAGCGGTCATGAGAACTGCAAATATTGTCAAGCAGTAAAATAAGTAGGAGGAGACCATAAGGCCAATTGGCAAATATTTACTGGAGAGACTTCTTGAGAGCAGGAAGAACAAGATCTGGATGAGCATCGGTGCACCAGAACCTGGTAGTGATGAAGATGTTGCCGTGGCTCTTGACGAGCCCGCGTTCCTGGGCCTTGGCCATGGCCAGGCCAAGCGCCACTTCAGAGCCGTAGCATGCCGCGGTGTCGAAGTGGTGCTGCCCGACTTCGATTGCCTCAAGGAATATGGATGTCAGCGCGTTGAGCGGAGGCAGAGGGATTGCCGCCCCGCCCATCCCGATCAGTGGCATCCTCTCGCCAGTGCTCAGCACCGCTTTTGGGACCACGACGTTGCGCATTGGTGTTACGCGTTCTGCGTTCGAGAGAAGGGGAAGGGGTGGCCGGGGCGCCGGGGGGGGGAGGGAATCTAGTGATGGAAGATGTTGAAGTTTGACGGCTTTAGGAAACGGAATGCTTATATTTATAACGAGCGGAAAGAAGATGAAATCAAGCATAATGAAGTGGAAAGTCTTCTCAACAAGTAAATGACCGGGAACTAGTAATAATTTGGAAATGTCCTAAATGATCCGTAAACTTTGGTTTAATCTGTAATGTAGTCACTAATCTTTAGTTTAATGTGCAATATGATTTTTGAACTTAATTTATTCGATGTGATCCTTAGACTTCTGGTATATATTCAACTTAGTTCCTGAACTATATGAAAATATCTACGTTTATGGACAATATTGAATATTTTTATATAGTTTAGGGACTGAGTTGAATATGTACTAAAAGTATAGGATCATATTAAATAAATTAAAAGTTCATGAACCATATTGCACACTGCTCTAAAGTTCAAATACTACACCGAACAAATTAAAAGTTTAGGAATCGTATTATATATTGGATCAAAGTTCATAGACTATTTGTGTCATTATATCTAATTATTATCATGAATGCACCAATGTTGAGCTCATCTTGTTTATGTAAAGACAGAATCTTTGCGTAACATACACAGCCAAAAGGGTTGCTCATGCCTATGGCAACAAAGAGATAATCTTAAAAGGAAGAAATAAATTTCAAAATTAGTTTACTAAGCGATTTAAAGTGGTAGATTTGTCTAAACGTTTGCTCATAGTCTATCACGTGGGAGGAAAAACGAAGGGGAAACGGTTTGAGCGGCTTATCTTGGCAATTGTCAATTGTCCTGAGGTATGTGGCACTGACACGATAAAATAAGGAACGCGGTGTCTTGTTTGTGTACAATCGCAGATTGTCCTTGTAAGTGGGAAACCGCCTGAGTTTAAGGTGAGGTTCACAAATGATACATGAACTTGTTGACAGATGGATATTTTTCTTTCCCATATACCAGGGAATACGGGAGGTGATATTGCGGAGGCAAATCTCTCACTTGTTTCTTTTCCCTTGAGTTTTTAAGGACTTATTTAGGTCTGAACTGCCAAGTGCGTTCTCCCATATGTCGAATCCAGATTTTAGTCTCTAAACTATCATGAGGTATAATGCCTCTATAAGCAATCTAAATGTATTCCGGACAAAGGAGCTTCAATAATAGGGAATTAGTTGCCTCACAAGATTGTGGTAGCTATCTTGAGAATTTTCCTTTAGCAATATGATATATTTGAATCTTTGGCATGTATTCACTTGTACTTTAAATTCCGCATATTGAACCGTCTTCTTTTGATGTTTCCCTATTCATCCTTGTTTACTATTTCCAAACATATGTAAAAGAAGAGCTCATGACAGTGAAAATGGGAAAATTATCTGAAAGGTTATAAACTTATTATACTTTTAGTAATTCAATCTTAAACCTTTTAATTGTGTTAATTAAATTATAAAATTTTCATGTTTTGTCAATTGAGTTTATCTAGTCACTTTTGGTTGGAAATCGCTAATGTGGATGGCAGTTATACTACGTGATATGATTGGAGTTGAAATTGATAATTTTTAATGATTTTTAATATTTTTGATCGTTTTCTTTTCTTCAATTTTCCTTCTTTAAATTTTTTATCTTTTTGAAAAATATTAAAATATTATTAAAATTGTTTACTTCGACGTTGACCGCTGGCCATGTCACATAGGATGAATAGTGTCTACATTAGTAATTTCCTGCAAAAAATTGACTAGATGGACTCAATTGGCAAAATGAGAAAATGTTTATAACTCAATTGGTACAATAAAAATGTTTATGATTGAATTAGCAAAAGCATAATAGGTTTATGAATTTTTGGACAATTTTCCTTAGTGAAAGCACAGTATTGGGTTCATATAGGTTTGCGCCATGGAAATTACAAATGAAAGTTCCAATTATTGATCATCATCAATTGCAAGGATCATTAGAGAGAGTGATACTTGAACCATGATCATAATATATAAATTATGAGATGTGAGATCTAATTTAAGGATCACCATCATAGAACTCATCTAGTGACCAGCAAGGCCCATCCTTGAAAGTGAAATTATCAGTTGGATATCCTCTTCTCCATGGGATTTGAAGCTTGATCTAGTCCGAAACCTCCTGGTTATGTCCCATTATAAGAGTTGCAGGGTTTCTTTCATTCTCTCTTTGTTGAAGCTCTTCACTATCACACCTCTCTTATACACATACGTATATATGTATTAATTATATACAATTTAGAAATATCGAAAAATAAATCTTTTGGTTCATGAGATGAGTTGAATATATTTAATGAATTAGGATATCTTTCTTTCAATGAGAAAATTGTTCAAAAAGTCATAAATCCACTTTTGCCAATTCAATCCTAAATCTTTTAATTTTACCAATTCAGTTTTAAATATTTTAATTTCTTACCAATTAAGTTCATCCAATTAATTTTGACTAGATTCATTGATGTGGACATAATTTATTAATTTTTAAATATTTTTCGAATTTTTTTTATTTTTTTGCACTTTTTTTTTGCCTTTTCTTCTTCTGGCCAGTCGCTTAGCCTCTAGTGACAGGCTAAAGGCTATGACTGGCAAGGGTCAACCTCGTTGGGATCTAGCGAGGGCGACTTTGCTTGAGGGTGACATTGTTGGCCTCAAGTGAAGTCACCCTTGCTAGTCTTTGGTGTGTGCAACCCTTGTCAAACAATAAACGAGGCTTGCCCTCGCCAAATTTGGCGAGGGTCAACCTTGCCCAAGGCTGGCAAGGTTGACCCTTGCTGATCGTAGCCTTTGGCCAATCGTCAGAGGAAGAAAAGGGCCAAAAAAAGAAAAAAAGAAGGAAAGGAAAAAAATTGAAAACATAATTTTTTTTAAATTGAAAAATATATTAAAAATTAATAAATTTTATCCACATTAGCCCCGACCATGCCATGTAGGATAGTTAGTGTGCACATCAATAATTTCCCACTAAAATTGACGGAATAAACTCAATTGGCAAAAAATGAAAATGTTTATGATTTAATTAGTAAAGTTAAAAGGTTTATGATTTAATTGACAAAAGTACAATAGGCTTAGGACTTTTTAGATAATTTTCCCCTATTTCCATGGGCTTTCACTTGACTATATTTCATGTCACTTTAATACACGTGAGCATATGGTAACATAGAGGTTGGAAGATGCTTTGTAATGAAATGTTTAGTCTTATTTGGATAGGGTTTAGTCATGCCAAAAAAAAAAAAAAAATGACACATAAGTTAAGAAAGAATGAAGAAAGAAAGGAAAAAGCAAAGTTGAAAGAGCCCTTTTAGCATTTGGAAGTTGAAAAGGAAAAACTAGTTCTTTTAAGTTGATTTCAAGTACTTGACAATGGATAGAACTCCAATTTTTCGAAATTGAATAATAGTAACGGCCATCTAATCTCAAGAATTGGACGAAACGCTCTGATTAGAGGTGGCAAACCGGTTGGCCGGATGGGTACGAAAGATCAAAAGGTACTATAAATAGGAAAATATAATCAGAAAAATAAAGCATTATGCTTCAGTTTGCAACGGGAAATTTCTTTTTGTGGATCGCACCTCCGGTGAGCGATGTTGTTGGCTACATCACCGGTGGCGTTGCTTGATTTCTCAACATGCGAAGTGCCTCACCTACATATGTACTTTCAATACTCCAATTTCGAAAATTTTGCCTTCCCTCCCTAATTACTATTGCCAAGCAAAGGGTAAGATAAGAGATTTTGGCATTGTGCAAACACAAGTTACGGTTTATACATACCGCAACATGGAACGAATGAAAGTAGCAATTAATCATCATTGACAAGAGACATCATCGTAGAGTTATTGGATCATTGCATATAAATTATAAACGAGCAATCCAAGTTCAAGAATCACCATCCCAGAGCTCATCTAGTGACTTATAAGGCCCATCTTCGAAAATGAACATATCATCTCCGGGAAATCCTCTTCGCTGTGGAATTTGAAGCTTAATTTTGTCCAAGTCCTCTTGGCTAAGTCCCCAATCCAAGATTTGTAAGTTCTCCTTCATTCTCTCTTTATTGAAACTTTTCACTATCACGCTTGCCCCTTGCTCATATATCCACCTTAGTGCAACCTATGGAATATATAATATGCACATGCATATATACATAACATTAGAGATATTGAAGATTGAATCATGTGATTTATGAGATTACCTAATTATTATTCATGGATTGGGATTTCTATATTAAGGTGGCCCTTTCGTCAAAACCAAATAACATTAAATTTTTATTCCTATAACGCACTAATATAGAGAGAGGTGCTTCGTATCGATAGTATTGGACTTATATATTTGGTTAGCATCCAAAATCCATGACAATAACCACTGCCAATGTTCTTAATTGATAGAAGATTTGGTCTAATTAAGATTGCTTTGAGATCGGTCTCAAATATCAATCTATTATCTCCTCGGTCCAAAAATACGTAAGAGCAATACCAAGCATATCTAGAATCACAAGACGAATTGCATTGTGTGGCTGCTGAAGGAGCCGTACACAAAACCTATTATCTCTTTATGGTTTTGACTAGCCACAACTTCTAGTCCTCAGAGAGACTCAATTAACAAGGACGTGCATGGAGGAAAACAGCACACATTGCCTTTTCATCTAATAAGTAAATGCACTTCTTCCCCCATTGTCTTAAATACCCTAGGAGGATTCTAAATCAAGTACTTCTTTTCAAATGACACGTCTCTTTCTTTTCCCATTCTAATTACCTGGTCACGGGTCGCCATCGAAATCTATTTATTTTCAATTTGATTGCTATTATTATTTCAAAGGCAATAATTTCTTTTGGAATTATGAAAATCGACTTACAAGAGTCCCGTATGATGACCCGGCGATTGGTTTAAATGTCACAAATTTTGTGCTCAAATTATAGTGTCTATAAATAGAGCCTCACCCAATGCATGAGAGGGTGAGAAAGCGTAATTACCTGAGCCACCGTCTTTCCTCTGACAGTGGCGATCTCTTTGAGCACGGGACTCTCCACGACCGCTAATGAACCCCAAGGAGCACCATTCGCGCCCAACGGAGACCACGCACTCACATGTATTCCCTTCTCTCTGCAGTATGCCCTCAGCTTCTCTTGTTGCCATCCCACATTCATCTCCACCTAAATCATGATAAACCCGCAAAGAAAAAGAACAAACCTTGAAGAAGATCTTGATTTGATATCTCATTCGACTCAAAGAAAGAATGATCGATTTTTGCTTTTACCTGGTTAACAGCGGGAGGGATGGTGGCATGCAAGAGGAGTTGAGAGAGCTTCTTGGTGCCAAAGTTGCTGACTCCAATGGACTTGGCCAACCCCAGCTTGGAGCACTCTTTCATGGCCTCCCATGTGCCATTTATGTCAAACGGAAGCATTTTGCCCTTTAAATCGAGCGACCCCTCTGTTCCTTCCTTCAGCCTTGCTGGGAAGTGGATTAGATACAGATCCACATACTCTAACCCTAGCCTCCTATGTAAATCAAATAATACACAAAGTGTCCAAAAAGAAAACAGAAACATGAGCACAACATGACCAATCCCATAATAAAAAAGCGGAAAAATAATATAGAGGAAAGATCGGGAAAAAAAAAAAAAAAAAACAAATGCACGCAATTGATAATTATATATACTAAAGTGAAAACTAATGTTTATTGTTTTATGGAAGAAATTGTTGCAACTAATTGCCTACTTAGTGGTTATTAGAACTGTATATAGTGTCAGGCAGTAGAACAGATAGGTGGACATCAGAAGGCGAATTAGCAACTATTTACTGGAGAGACTTCTTGAGAGCGGGAAGAACAAGACCCGGATGAGCGTCAGTGCACCAGAGCTTGGTGGTGATGAAGATGTCGCCGCGGCTCTTGACAAGCCCTCGGTCCAGGGCCTCAGCCATGGCCCAGCCTAGCACTTCCTCGGTACTGTAGGACGCCGCCGTGTCGAAGTGGCGGTACCCAGCTTCGATGGCCTCAAGGAATATGGGTGTTAGCACGTCAGGTTGCGGCCGAGGGATTGTGTACGTTCCGAACCCAATCAGCGGCATTCTCGCGCCCGAGCTGAGCACCATCTTTGGGACTATGGCGTCGTGCATTGGTGCTTTATCACGAATATTCCGTGTCAATGTCGGCTGCGTGGGGGAGCGCAGATCGCGGTGGATTACCTGAACCGCGGACCGAAGACGACTACCCGGCTTCAAAGCAAGGGGTGCTTCGAGAACTTTGAGTTCCGGGTTGGGTTGCCATACGACGGCTTGGTGTGAGTACTGATCGAGGCATTCAGACGGCATCACGTGGGTTTTCCATAATGTTTTGGCTGTTGCGTTTGTGGTTGACGCTGAGACTAGATGCCTCCTCGGAGACACAGATGGACTCAGAACGTACCAAATGATAATGCCTGTACGCGTACTATATGAATTCAATCCTATTTGACACCCAAAATTGCTCGTACTTTCAAGTGAGGATAATGTGGATGGAAATAGTAAGAATTCATCACGTGCTGGCCATGAGGGCGAGGAATGGCCAAGACACGTAGAGATATTCAAGTAAGTGTCAATGAACTTATCGATTAAAATATGTGGTTGCCGTGTGTCCAATTGTTGAGATGTTGCTACAAATACAAAGTTCAAGCAGTATTGGCACCAAGATTTAAGTAGGAATAATCAAATATGCAGAAAGCCGTGCAAAATCGAGAGACGATTACTATTCAAAGACCAAGTCACCAAGTCATGCAAGCGTTGCCGACAAACCAGGAAGCAATGGAACATGATCTGAATAGTTATAGAGGAAAGTAGAAAGGCAAGAAGACGTGCAAAGGATCATGAGCGGTTACCAAAGGAGAAGCAATTGCTCGACGGTTACAAGGTTACCTTATAAATACAGCAAGCCATTCAACGAAGAAGTGCCCCGAAGAACACATCAAATGTTTTTACTTTTTCTTTTCTTTATCGCATTTTAGTAGCTATAGTTTCCAGATTTTCATCACTTCCTGGTGCAATGTCGTTGATCAAATTCCGGTGTTGTATCATAAGCCTAGCGTCGTTGATTGAATTTCAAAGCTGAGTTTTATATCTAGGGGCATTGCTGTTGATTAGATTCCAGCTTTGCACCGAATTATCCATAAGTTGTGTCGTTGATTAAATTCTGGCATAATTTAGACCCAGAAGTAAAAGTTAGTGAGTCATTGATTGTCAATGTTGTACTATATAGATTGGAAATAATATTTGCAATTTGATATCCTCTATCCGGATTTATCTCAGAACCTGTGTTTTTTTAATAAAGCCAAATACATCATTCAGTGAAAGATGTTTCGCCACGGGAACAAAAACTGCGAAACAAAACCATTGAAAATGGGGTTCTTAAACACATGTTTCATGATAAATCTCTAGCTTTATCATGTGTAACGCGTCATTGGATGAGGGGATGCATGTACACTCGTTCAATATCCACATATCGATCTTGGAGATTGAATATCGGGATACATCATGGTCTCGTGCTTTCATGTCGTGTTTAGTTTGCTAGTTAATGTATTTATACCACATCCCATGTATATTAGATGCTCATGTGTGGAATCGCATCATACATCCTCCACACAGCTTAGGTTTCTCGCATAGAAATGCATTTAATATCATTATTGTAATTCTAACGTCAGCATATGAGAAACGTGAAGTTGACGGTACCATTGCTCTTGTAGTGACGGTGCAATTTGCACCTCACATTTCCCCCAGGAAACGGGATAACTTACTTGTCCGCTTTCCTTGGCAAATTAGAGTCCCATTCGGTCTCCTTGGAAACCGCACACTTTTAGGAGGTTCAAATCATCTTTCTCTTTTTGGGTATGCCCTGTCGTTTAGCAGTTCAGTCCAAAAGGAGTAGGGAGAAAACACCAACTTAGCGTAATGGCCCAAATTGGTGGGTCTTCTCTCTCCACATCAAGATGAAGGCCCTCTTCATGAACGGCTGGCCCCCTAGCTCGTCCTCGAGTCCTTGAACTTGACAGGAAGACCCTGAACCGGCTGGACCAGCTTCTTGTCCTCAACCTCAAGGACAACTCCATGTGCAGTGTCCCTGACCTCTCCTGCCTCGTCGACCTCAAGCCCCTCTCTACTTGAACCACACTGCCTTTTCCGGCGGTTTCCCCGCTTTCCCCACTGCCATCCACCGCCTCAAGATTCTCATACTCGCCGGAAACCACATCTCCAGCAAAACATTTGACAGTCAATAGCCCCATGAATTTCTTTTTCTCGAATATCAGTAGATTTTTTTTCCCTTTTAAATGGATGCAAAATAGATGATCTTCTAAAGCAAATATGTGACCACATTTGTTCTAAAGAAAATACTTATGAAAATTCCAAATAAAAGCACATATCGTGTAGATGAAATTCCCTTTTTGGCATGTTTAATTTAGATGACATTTCACGATATGAAATATAAAACGATATGACTAATGTTTGACTACGTATGGATTAAATCTTGGATTTGAGGTTTAGAGATTTTCATAATCGTGATTGGACTTTCTTTTCCTTTGTTGTATATGACTATTCCCGTTCACGGGATCTAATCCTGGGGCGTTATAATAGGACCTTGTTTAATTGTTGCCTGAAACGGCTCGGGTTAATATCTTCAGTCATTTTTACTACTTAATTTGTTCATTGCCTTGCATATGTTGTTTGTATTTGGTAATTTAAATGGTTAATTCATTTCACAAATGCATGAACATGTTAATGCCTGTTTGTCGCGACCTATTTTTTCCGTCCCGTGGGGAAAGGAATATCTGAATAAATAGGTTTAGGGGTATTGTCCAAATGTGGGTCTAGGACTCTCATTAGACACAGGCTCTCCTAAACTCACACCCTGCGTGATATTGGGTATTCATGAAAATCTTTAAATGAGGAGTTGCCACTAGCCTATTGGGGTTTGTTAGAAACCAAGTGGGGAGTGGGCCTCACTTCCTGCGCAACCAGAAATTCTAAGATCGGGGACTTGATTACACTAATTAACCGATTAGTGTCCTTTCGGTACCTAATCTTGTTCGTTTCAAAAAGATTTTTGGCAAGCAGTTTGGATTGATTTTAGACTTAACCACTAACATGAGAAGTGATCATGCGGGTGCGCAATCGTCAAAATAACAATCAACAATTGAATAAAACATTAAATAAATTACAAGAGAAAATAAACACCTAGCATTTAGAGATAAATAAATGACAATCCTAATTAAACTAAGGGGTAAACCATAATCATCATATCATAAGCATGCAATCAAGGGCAATTATATCCGATGATAATTAAAACCCTAAAATGAAGCCGTGATGGCTTGTTCAATTTTGAGCAAAATTTTAGACCGATGATTTTTCGACACTTTTTAAGAGGAAATGATCCAAAAATTATTTTAGAGCTTTTTAGGAAACTCTAAAACAAACTTGGAGTTTTTGGGATTTTGAAATTTTTGGAATTTTCAATATTTTAATATTTTCGAATATTTTTTATAAATTTTAATTTTTTGAATTTTTATAAATTTTCAGGTTTCTGAATTTTCCATGAAATTTCTGAAATTTTTTTAATTTTTAATGATTTTAATGATTTTTTGAATTTTTGAATTTTTTTATATTTTTTATTATTGAAAAGATAATTCGGACCGGGTCAAAAGACCCGGCCCTACTGAGCTGACCCGGGCCCTATTGGTCCTGGTTGGTTAAATGGAAACGGGCCGGCCCTAAATCCACGAGGAAGGCCCATGAACAATTCTTCTTCTTCTTTTTTCTAAACAAAAGCCCAATTTTATTTCAACTTTTCTAGCCCAGCTAAAGAACCCGGCCCGTGACAAGTTCAACCCAACGTGCACTAGCCCAAGGCGAAGCCCATCTCTTTGTTTTTTTAATTTTTTTTTTAGCCTTTTCTGTTTTTTTATTTATTTATTATTTATTTATTTATTTTGGTTTTCTTCCCAGATTTCTTCCCCCCATGCACCCCATGCACGCCCGACGCTTCCCCATCTTCTCTTCTGCAACTTCTTCTTTCTTTCTTTTCTTTATTTTTTTTTTTACTGAACCATACTTCTTCCTGCAATTGGTGAACCGTCCCCACGCGTTAGTCACTCACTCCGACCGGCGTTCGACTAAATGCGGCTACCTATTCCGGCGACCGATAATCCAATCACCGGAACAAAGAAAACCCTCGCTCTCCCGACGACGCACGATTATTATGCGAAGACCACGCCAAAAAACAATGACCACACAAACAAAAAAACACGATTCAGCAGCTACGTATGCAAGCACGGATTGATTCTAAGCTAAAACGCGGACTGACTTTTCGGATCTCTCTGAGGCATTTTGTCGAACAGTTGGGGTGCGCTGCCGAATCCTAAGGTTTCCGGCTCAACCGAGCCTCGAACGTGCCTTGGGGGGTCTCGAACACGATATAAAAAGATTATAGTAACGAAATGTAAGGGCGACGAGGGCCGGAGCTTGCGCAAGCCGGACGGCCGCGGGCTCCGGCCCGGTGCGGCTAAAACGGGGCAAGGGCGGAGCCGAACTTACCTGGTCAGCCCGAGGACGTCGCCGGGGAGGTCGTCAAACGGGTCGGTGCGCGGCTAAGGGTCCCTCTCTTTGTCGTCCGGAGCTCCCCTCTCGAACTCCCCCTCCTTCTCGGAACCTTTCTCTCGGCTCTAGGAGCTTCGGCGAAGTGGAAGAAGCTGCGTCGGGGGTTCGTCGGTCGCGTTTGAGACGCGGCGGGCACTCTCTTGATCACTTGAGCCTCCCCTCTGTCTCGGCCTTTTCCTCTCTTTTCGGTCTATCTTTGCTCTCTCTCGGTTTCCCTCTCGGATCCGCCCGAAACCAGCCGAGGAAGACACTCCTGAAGAAGCAGCCCCTCGTGCCACTCCCTCTCCTTCTCGAGCTCGTTTCTCTTTTCGTTGTTCTTCGGACCGTCGGCCTCTCTCTCGTTTTTCTCTCTCGGGTTCAGCTTCGAACCCCCGCTCTCAGATCTGGGTTTTTTTTAGACCCTCCCCCCTTTCACTCGGCTCTCTCTTCCTCCTCTTTTCTCCTCTTTCTTTCCCCTCTTTTTTTTTCTCTCGGGTCCTGCCTTGACTTGCTGCTGTTTCTGCTGCTGACTTGCTGACTTGCTGCCGCTTCTGCTCACTTTTTGCTCCTGCTTTTCGCGCGTGGAAGAAGGGAAGAAGGAGGAGACGAGTGGGCCGAGCCGAAACAAAAGGGAGAAGGCGCCAAAAGAGAAGGGAAAAGAGGAAGGGGCCGGCCCAAGGTTGGTCCGAACCCGACCCGACTGCCCCCTCTTTTTTCTTTTTTAATTCGAAAATTTTTAATTAATTAATTTTTTTTTATAAATTTTTAAACTAACGACGCAAATGCTCCTAATATATATATGCAATGCAATTTTAATGAAATTTTTTTGTTAAGGGATTAAAAATTAATCCCTAATTTTTCAATGCAATTAATAAATACTAAAATAAATCGTCAAATTTACCCAAGATTGTATGAAAATTTTTCCTTAAAGGAGAAAAAGATACTAATTCATAAATGTTATTTTAATTTAGCATAATCAATCTCTGAATCCAATTCTCTAACTTGCAGAGGCAAAAGTGATTTCTCACGCTCTATCTTGCAGAGGCAAAAAGTGATTTCTCACGGTCTATCGGGTTCTGAAGATCAATTAGAGTCAAATTGGGGTTGCTCAAAGAATTTTAGTGGGCTCAAAAAGGGAAAAAATAAAACAGCGGGGTCAAATAGGCACATGCTTGAAAAACTACAATTATAAGTGCAATTTTTGCGAAGCCGCGGTTTGTACTTTCAATCGGGTTTGGAGGGCAATGTTTCCCTCCAATCTTGATCATTGTCAATTTCCTTCCATCAGTCCTTTAATTTGGAGAATCAATCAGTCAGTGGACAGAAGAAAAATTCCAAACTAAGGTTCCCGATCTGAAAATGAAAACGAATATAACATTCTCTTTATTTGCAGGATGCCTTGTCAAGCCCGCTATTAGCATAATATATTCAGAAATATAGTGTGAAAGAAGAGATTGTGATGATGGAAATGCAAAGTTCGATTCATATTTTACCATCGACTGGAGATCGTCTTAGAGTAACGCAGGATCATATAAACTTTAAAAATTATAGGTATTCAAGCATCGCCATCCCAGAGCTCATCCAATGATTTATAAGGCCCATCCTTAGAAACGTACATGTCACCAGGACGTCCTCTTCTCTGTGGAATCTGAAGCTTGATCTTGTCCGAATCCTCTTGGCTAAGTTCCCATTCTAAGATTTTCAGGTTCTCTTTCATTCTCTCTTTGTTGAAGCTCTTCACTATCACGCATGCCCCTTGCTCAAAGGTCCATCTCAGGGCAACCTTCATATGTGTGCATGCATATAAGATATAGTACGCAAATTGGAGATAAGGAAATGCAAATCACACAATCCATGAAATTAGTCGAGTATTTCATAACTTGTGGTTATCCTACTACTTATATTTATATGGGCTTCCACGTCAGAAAACAAAATATAAATGGTGGCTAAAGTTTTTTTTATCCTCGCTTAGTTACACGGGGATATAAAGAGATATTGGAAGATAGTTTTGTAATGATAGTTTCAATCTTGTCTTAAGGTAGGGGTTAGCAATGTTACAAGACCAACTACGAGCACTTTTACCTATAATTACACCAGTCAATGATTAAGACCTTATAGAATTTTGCTACTTGATCTATAACATTGTTTTATACGGATAATTCTTCACAAGAGAACATGTTGCCGCAAGTTCTTGTAAGTGCACACATACCGGTCCACAGAAGAAATAATTGCTAATTCATGAATGTCAATGGGAGAAATGAGCGATGAATGGAAGAAATGGGTGAATAAGTCAACAAATTATTCTTTTAAATCGAAAGTTGGTATCTAGGGACGGCCATCAATAATTTTTTAATCACTAGAAGGTGCGCCCTATTTAAGGATTCTTTTGCTTAGCTTTCGTTTTCGAGATGACTCGATATTTTACAATAGTCATCCGGAGATTACAAAACAACAAGACTCAAAGAATTCTAGAGGCACACAAGAAATTGTAACCACAAGTTCTTTTCAATTGTTAAATTCATGGAGACGCACTGAAAGGGACATGCAAAGAGTGGAGGGGACAAAAGATTCAAGCTACGAAAAGTACAGACACTGGCGGCCTTTCAATGCAATTTCTGAGGGAAAGAGCTTCTAAATAATGCCTTCATGAAAGTGACAAAAATCTAAATTTTTCGTCGGTTAACTCAATGAATGATCTCTTTCGCCCCAAGAATGATACCAGGATACGAGGAAAGGAAAAAGAACACAAGAAGAGAAGAGAATGTAGTACCTGAGCCACGGTCTTGCCTCGGGCAGTGGCAATCTCCTTGAGCACAGGACTCTCCATGACCGATAATGAACCCCAAGCAGCTCCATTCGCTCCCAATGGGGACCATGCGCTCACCTGTATTCCCTTCTCCCTGGAAAATCCTCTCAGCTTCTCTTGTTGCCATGCCACGTTCATCTCCACCTAAATCACGATTAACCCATCAAATAAAAACATATTACTTTGTCCGTCTTTCCTAAAAAAAATCTTGATGTGGTTATGCTAGAGATGAAGAGATTAGACATAGTAAATTCTTCTAATTGCCTGATTCACAGCAGGAGGGATGGTGGCATGCAAGAGGATTTCAGAGAGCTTCTTGGTGCCAAAATTGCTGACTCCAATGGATTTGGCTAAGCCCGGCTTGGAGCACTCTTCCATGGCTTCCCATGTGCCCTTGATGTCAAATGGCAAGAGCTTATCCTTAAAATCGAACCCTTGGGTTCCTTCCTTCAGTCTCACCGGCCAGTGGATTAGGTACAGATCCACATATTCTAACCCTAGCCTCCTGTTTAAATCGATAAAGAAACCAATCAAGACCCATGAACGCAACCCAGAAAAAGAGGGAAAAGAGTAAGCAGCCGGATGGGACATGTTATGCTGTTTCTATATTAAGGTAATAATGACAAAAAAACCGACAGACTTCTTTGCTTAATAAAAGTTGAAAGCAATCTCCAATCTCCAAAATCCAAATGCATGCAACATATGTCTGTTTTGCTGTACTTAGAATATAACAAAGTGAAAGATAGTTAATCTGGCAAAGGAATAAGACTGATTTTTATTCATATATGTTTTCCCAAATAGAAATTCTTACAGGTTCTTTAAAATTCTTAGCGATCAGGACTATGGTGTTCTCGTAAAAAACAGTGGAAGAGAGAAGGCGAATTGATGTATTTACCGGAGAGAGTTCTTTAGGGCGGGAAGAACGAGATCGGGATGGGCATCGGTGCACCAGAGCTTGGTGGTGATGAAGATTTGGTCGCGGCTCTGGATGAGCCCCCGGTCCAGGGCCTCGGCCACGGCTCGGCCGAGCGCCTCCTCAGTGCCGTACAACGCCGCAGTGTCAAAGTGGCGGTACCCGACTTCGATGGCCTCCAGGAATATGGAAGTCAACACCTCTGGCGGCGGCGGAGGGCTCGCTGCGCAGCCCATGCTGATCAGTGGCATTCTCTCGCCGGAGCTCAGCACCACTTCTGGGACAACGACGTCGTGCATTGTACTTCTGTTCTGTGTTGGTGTGTGCGCGTGTGAGAGAGAGAGAGAGAGAGAGAGAGAGAGAGAGAGAGAGAGATGGTGGAAATATATCAAGCAGAAGAAAATGCAACAGGTTTTTTTAATGTACTATAGTTGACTGGAACTTGTGATTAGTATCATGCGTGTAAAGCAAGACAGACTTTGTAAATGCCGCCCTCGTTTTCATCGAAAGTTCCTCACAACTCTTGCGTGCGGTCAAACTAAAGTTGTGATTAAGATCCCACGAGAATTCGGGTCATGATTGTTTTTTTTTTAAACTCAGGAAATCTCGCATCCTGCCAACAACCGAGGAAGTAAACCCTAGGGACCATACGTGCTAGTCATTACACACGTGAAACCAGTTATGTCACTCTATGATGAAACTGAGATTCGAACTCTCGACCTTTTGCGAGAGGAAGAGAGCGCGAACCAGCGGTGCCACCCAAATGGGTGGCAAAGGGTCATGATTTTTGTACTTGACCGAACCAAATTATGACGTGCTTTATATGATGTCCACACAGGTTATTCAAAGGTAATAAGTCAAATTCTTAAAATTTGAGTAACATGCGCGAAGGAAAATCAGAGATCATAATCACATTTTTATGAGTTGAGTACCCAAATATTTTATTATTCTCGTCTCGATTTAAGTACTTGAGCAGTTGGGTCAATTCATGGCTTGAAAAATATCTTTTTGTGTAATTTGAGCTTGTTACTTATACAATTTTTTTTTTAAAACTTGCTGGGATCAATTAGCATCAAATTGATTGTTCCAAGAAACTTGTTCGGTGAAACAAACAAAAATGACATGGTCAATTTAATCAGTACATGCTTAAAAAAATATAGTTCTACGTGCATGCAAATTTTGTGACGTTGCAGCTGCGCACTTTCTATCATACTTGGAGTACATCAATATAGTTCATGGGTGTAAAGGTTCCACGTTGACACTAAGGTATTTGCACTACCTTGGAGCATATCTCATTATTATCGATTTTAAATGTTCAAAACCGGAATCATACTTTATAGGCTCTTGAAATCATTCTGAACCTAGGATCCGAAACCCATCATTTCACAAGTTTCAAGACACCCCTGTATCATCCTGTATTTTTCGAAAAAGAAATTATTAATTAAAAAGTTATCGCACTAGTTGCTATTAAGATAACCTTATCTAGTACTATAGTAACACATAATTGTAAAACTATACGAGGAAGAGATCAAAGTAAATTACTCCAAGAAACTACCCCAGAATTTTCTTTATGACCAGAACTACCCCATAATTTTTTTTATTTTTTATTTGGGTCAGATACCCCACAAGGAGCTGATCCTCGATGGTTTTTGGTGGTCTCGTTTTTAGCTGAGACAGGACCAATTGGAAATGAGCAATTAATCTTCTGCCAATTTACCAAATCGATTAATGCATCATCATGAATCTGATGAAACATCTTTTGATGCAAAATTAAATTCGGAGAGCTCGTTGATTGCTTTATATGGCGTCATCTTGTCAGTCGATGCCAATTCCACAGACTCTATACCTATGAAAACCCACATTTATTGCGTCAAGATTCAGGACCACTCCACAGGCGGATGTTGGAACCTGACCAAAGTTTCGCCCCCCAATACCACTTTCTTCGGCGGATGTCCGGACCCGTAATTAATATCTATATTATAGGTTTACTTGGGAAAATTGCTTAATTGGTCGTAAACCTATAATATAGATATTAATTTAGTTCTGAATTTTTCAATTCTACCAATTTAGTCTTACACTTTTATATAAAATTTCAATATAATTCTTTTGGTCAATTTTCACCAAGATTCACTTACATGGTGATGTGTCATATAAGGTGACCGGTGATGATTTGACGGCCACGTCTGGATTTCTGTGTGAAAATTGATTGGAAAGACTAGCTTGGAACTTCGCATAAATGTTTAGAATTGAGTTAACAAATTTGAAAAGTTCATAATTGGATGGATTGGCATTCGTATAATAAGTTTATGATAGATTGGATAATTTTAGTTTGGATTTATTTCGATTTTCAAAATAACGGACATGTAACATGGTAATTAGATGAACTTTTAGTTGATTGCTTCGGTGTTTCAAATTCATTTATCTTTTAACGTATTAAATTGCCCGAGCATTACATTACTGGGACTATTTGCTGAACAAACGAGCTTCAACTGTAAGGAGTAACTTGCCTCAAAAGACCACCTCAGCCACCTTGAGTATTTTCTTTTGACAATAGAAAATGTCTGAATTATTAGGTGACCGGTGGCCATCTTGACTTATCTCCATATGCACATATTCATCTGTGCTTTTACTTCTCCATGTCCGATTTTCCTTTCCCCATATTCCTCCTTAATTACTATCATCCCAAACATAGCAGTTAGAGAAAGAGATTGCTACAATGAAAATACGAGGTTGATTTCATATAGATTTGCAATGTGGAAGTATAAAATAACGGTTGCAATTATTAATCATCATCATGTGCAAGAGATCAACAGGGAGAGATATGTGATTATCGTGTATAAATCATTAATGTGTGATCTAATTCACTGATCTCCATCCCAGAGTTCATCCAATGACTTGTAAGGTCCATCTTCGGAAATATACATATTGCCGGGATATCTTTTTTTTTGTGGGATCTGAAGCTTGATCTTCTCTGAATCCTCCTGGCTAAGTCCCCAATCCAAGATTTGCAGATTTTCTTTCATTCACTCCTTGTTAAAGCTCTTCACTATCACGCTTGCCCCTTGCTCGTGTATCCATCTCGGTGCAACATATAATATTTTTATCTAGAGTTACACACACACACATATACATATATATATATATTTATATATATGAGATATAGAATATTGAACCATGTAATTTATGAGATTCCCTGGTACTTTTCATGGATTGAGAACTCTATATTTAGGTGCGCTTTTTAAAAGAAAATACTTAGATTTGGTTTTATCCTGCGGCGAAAAAATAAATAATTATGATGACATCTAACAATAAAAGAAAGAAAAAAAGTATAGTTCAAGAGCCTTATAGTATTTGGAAGTTGAAAATGGGGAAAAGCTAATTATTTAATTGTTTTTAGATCACAATCAACTATTCCAAAAAATGCGCAAGAGCAATACTGCACTAATCTAGAATCACAAGACGAATTGCATTGTGTGGCTGCTGAAGAAGTCGTGCACAAAAACCTATTATCTCATCGTGGTTTTGACTATTCATGCAGGCAAGCTTTTAATCCTCAGAGAAACTATATCGACAGCGACGTCAATGGAGGAAGATGTTACACATATGATAAGCAAATGCTACCGATATAACCAATGAGGAAATTTCAAAGCCAAAAGCTTCCTTTTTAAACCACAAAACATCACTTTCTTTCTCCAAATGTCACGTTACGTACCTAAATGCATTTACTTGTAATGGGAGGTAGTTTGCAAATAAACGGTTAAAATAAATTCATTTATGATTTGATTCCTATTTATTTTTTGAGAGAATAATTCTTTTGAGATTATGAAATCAACTCGCAAGGGTTTGATTTGACTGGGCTAGCACTTGGTTTAGATGCAATAAGGCTCGTGGCCAAATTGCAATATCTCCTACTCGGAGTAACCATGGAAGCCATGTCGTCTTCTTTAAAAGTAGAGTTTCACCAAACGGGCAAACGCAGGTGAGCAGAGAAAGGAAATTACCTGAGCCACGGTCTTTCCTTTGGTGTTAGCAATCTCCTTGAGAACAGGATTCTCCACAACCACCGATGAACCCCAAGGAGCTCCATTCGCACTCAATGGGGACCACGCACTTACATGTATTCCCTTCTCTCGGCATAAGTACAGCAGGAGTGCCAAAAGTTGGCACGAAGGGATAATTAAGTGTCAAAAGTTATAAAATGTATACTTAAGTGCCACTTTTAAAAAAAAATGGATCACTTAAGTGCCAAGTCGCCGGAACCTTACCGGAAATCCTACATGGCAATTTTTTATTAATTTTCTTGTCTACGTGGCTCGCCGGAAACTGAATCGGCCAAAAATCAGCGAAAACGACGTCATTTTGGCTGACGTGGATTTAAAAATTATTAATTAAATAATATTAAATAATTAAAAATATATTATTATAAAATCAATTTTATTAAAAAAAAAAGGGGGGGAGGGGATCGGCGAGAGTAGCCCTCGCCGCCATCGCCATCGCTGCCCCACCTCGCTGGGAAGGGTCGGCGACGGTGGGGGAGGGTTGGCCGAGGTCGTCGGGCCCCGGCCGGTGGCCAGCGACCCCGGTCGGTCGGCGGTGAGGGGCTCCGCGCCCTCACCCAGATCTGGAGCGAGGGTCGCGACCCTCCCCCAGATCCGGCAAGGGTCGCTAGCCCTCGCCCGGCCGGGCCAAGGGCCGTCGGTTGCCAAGACCAACGCGCCGGTGCAGGGCGGCCGACGGCCCTTGGCCCGGCTGGGCGAGCCGACCCTCACTAGATCCGGGGGAGGGTCGCGACCCTTGCCGCCGGCCGATCGGGGTCGCCGGCCCTTCCCGGTGAGGTGGGGCAGCGGCAAGGGCTGCACAACCCTCGTCGATCCCCTCCTCCCCTTCTTTTTTTTTTTTTTTAAAAAATAAAATCGATTTTAATTTTTCAAAAATTTGACGTGAACAATTTTTTTTTTGAAAAAATTGCCACGTGGATTTTTTATTTTGAAAAAATGCCACATGGATTTTTTATTTAAAAAAAAATGCTTCGTCAGCAAATGAAGTCGCCGGAAAATGGACACGTGGCAATTTGGCTGGAATTTTTCGCCGTTAGCACTTAAGTGATCCTTTTTGCTCCGATTTTGGCACTTAAGTGTACCTTTTGTAACTTTTGGCACTTAAGTGTCCCTTTGTGCCAATTTTTGGCACTTCAGAGGTCCGTACCCCCCCTTCTCTCTGCAATACGCCCTGACCTTCTCTTGTTGCCATCCCACATTCATCTCCACCTAAGTCATGAATAACCCACAATGAAAAAGGAACGAATCTTGAATAAAATCTTGATGTGATATCTCATTCGACTCAAAGATTGAACTAGAATGATCGATTTTTCCTTTTACCTGGTTAACAGTAGGAGGGATGGTGGCATGCATGAGGAGTTGAGAGAGCTTCTTGGTGCCAAAGTTGCTGACTCCAATGGACTTGGCCAACCCCAGCTCGGAGCACTCTTCCATGGCCTCCCGTGTGCCGTTGATGTCGAATGGCAACATTGCCCTTGAAATCGAACCCTTCGGTTCCCTCTTTCACTCTCACAGAGATCCACGTACTCTACCGCTAGCCTCCTATATAACAGACACCAAGTGCCCATCCAAGAAAAAACAAACAAACGTGAATATAACATAGTAAACCCAAAAAAGAAATAGCATAATATAGGGGGAAGATTGGAAAAAACTAATACATGCAATTGAATAACGTACATAAGTGAAAATGATGTGCGGACTTCTAGAGTGCCAAAATTTGGCATAAGGGAACACTTAAGTGCTAAAAGTTCGGAAATGTACACTTAAGTGCTAATATTGGAGCAAAAAAATCAGTTAAGTACCAATGGTGAGAAAATCTGGCCAAAATGCTGACATGGCACTTTTCCGACGAGTGGAGGTCGAAACAATGTCGTTTTGGGCAATGACCTGGCCAAATAAATCCAAAACGATGTTTTTTTAAGCGCTGACATAGTTAGATCAGCTCAAAACGACGCCGTTTTGACATTAATTATATTTTTTATAATTATTAATTAAATAATATTAAAAATGAAATTAAAAAAAAAAGGCAGAGGGAAGGGGCTCCCTCGCCTATGCTGCTGCTGCTGTTTTTTTTTTAATATTATTTAATTAATATTTATATTAAAAATCAAATTTTGGCCAAAACGACGTCGTTTTTTGTGAATGTGAGTTGACGTGAAATTCCGACAAGCCATGTAGATGTTAGAAATTATTAAAATAAGCCACGTTGGATTTCCGATGGCCTTTGCCAGAGTTAT
This sequence comes from Corymbia maculata, assembly GCA_014182735.1. Lineage (NCBI taxonomy): Eukaryota > Viridiplantae > Streptophyta > Magnoliopsida > Myrtales > Myrtaceae > Corymbia > Corymbia maculata. Next base: position 5,700,086 of record CM024689.1, on the reverse strand, counting down.
CACTTAAGTGATTCGATTTTTAAAAAAAGTGATACTTAAGTGTACCTTTCGTAACTTTTGGCACTTCTCGTGCTAAGTTTTGGCACTGGGACTGGTCTTTTTCCCAAGTGAAAATTAATGTTTATGGAGTAAATTTTCTTATGGAAGAACTTCTTACATGGTCCTTAAAGTTTAAATGCTGACTTAGCGCTTATTAGAACCGTAAATAGTGCCAAGCGGTAAAAATTTTTTGGAAGAGATCAGAAGGCAAATGATCGAAAATTTACTGGAGAGACTTCTTGAGAGAGGGAAGAACAAGACCCGGATGAGCGTCGGTGCACCATAGCTTGGTGGTGATGAAGATGTCGCCGCGGCTCTTGACAAGCCCTCGGTCCAGGGCCTCAACGACAGCCTGGCCGAGCGCCTCTTCTGAGCCGTAGCATGCCGCCGTGTCGAAGTGGCGGTACCCAACTTCAATGGCGTTGAGGAATATTGATGTCAGCACGTCGAGCGGCGGCAGGTTGCCCAATGCCCCGCTCATCCCGATCAGCGGCATCCTCATGCCCGAGTTCAGCACCACTTCTGGGGACCATGACGTTGGACTTTGGTGCTCCGTGTTCTGTGGGCGTGAGAGAGAGAGAGAGAGAGCAGGAAGTGTAAGACGTCAACAGGTTTCTTTGACAGTTTATGAGAAGGACTGCTTGTGTTTATGTCGAGCGGAAGAAAATGAACTCAAACATAAAAAGATGGAAACTCTCTATTACAAGTAATTGACTGGAAGCAAGGAATAGGCGTCTTGAATGCTTCAACGCGGACGTCATCTCACTTATGCATGACGGAATCTTGCATAATGAACAACCAAAAGTGTCATTCCACGTTGATTTTGCATCTAGAAGGTACTGATAGGACAAAAGGCATCGTCTATATACAAATCCACAAATACATATACATACAGACACATATTGGAAATAAATCCTGACTAAATTTTTTTCTTTGGGACCTTTCTATGTATGCATTCTCATTGGACGACCTCTGGGTAAGATTATATAACCTTCAATCAAACATGAATATAACTTTCTTTCTACTGTGATGAATCTCATGTGATGAATCTTCCGGAAACCCTGCCAAAATTTGACCGCCCAAATCCGTTCTAGTACGTATATTAAGTTCACTGAAGTACTGTGGAGGAAAAATAGGGTGGATCTAACAAGTTGCCTTTCCCATCATACAAACAAATGCAATGATCTCATCGCGGGAAGATAATAAACTAAGCTTTCGAGCTGAAAATGGTATTGAAAAAAAAATTGACTTTCTTTCTACTTATAAGATGCCTAATGATACTTGCCGTAGGGGCTATATCTTCAGAAACATAATGTGAAAAAAGAGATCGCGACAATGGAAACACAGGGTTTGATTCATGTGGATTGATCATCATTATTGGCAAGAGATTCATCATATAGTTACACTCGATCATATAAGCTATACAAATGATGGAATTTGTCGCGACCTTCCCGAAGGTGAATCACCATGGGAAGACTAATGGATTACTAAGTCCGAAGACTTAGTACGGACTCTCCCAAGTCCTACCAACCGCAACTTGGTACTCAAAATTTGACCTTGTCTAAACATGTAATTTTATTTAATTAGGAGCCGCCACTAATCAATTAGGGTTGATTAGAAACCCAAGTAAAGTATGGGAGAATACTTTACTTCGTGAACCAGAGATTCAATAGGTTCGAGGACATGATTACACTAAGTTAAACTAGCGCCCTTTCGGTACCCTTTCTCTTTAAGTTTCAAAAATATATATTTTTTTTTGCAAGCAATCTTAGTTGATTTTAACCTAAGCCACTAACATGGAAATGAGTGGTCATGCAAATTACAATCAATAACATTCAGTAAATTCAAAAGGACGAATATAAAAATCATAATCAACCTTAAAACAAAATAAGCTATAACTAAAATGCATGACCTAAACATAAATTCTAAATGGGATGACATCTACTTTTTTTTTATTTTTCCAAAATTAATTATATATATATAACTCTAGTCTAGGTTTAATATGCATGATTCTTACTCTAACAACATATGACGTGCAATTCAAATGGCCTAACTCTAATGACATATGTTAATTGAAAACTATTGTAACATGTGTGCAAGCTATCTAAATATGCATGTGCTACATGATGTGGGATGAATGATGTATTTTGCTATATGCATATGCATGATCTTTTATTTTTTTATTTTTATGTCTTTTTTGTTAAAAAATATATATATTTAACTAATGAAATTTTCTAAGCTTCTACATCATATGCAATGTAAACTATAAGACTAATCTGACATGAAATGCATTAATCTACCCTATTATGCGACAGATTTTTTTTGCATTTTTCGTAATCTTACTAAAACAAATCAACACATATAATGCAACTGATCATGTAAAGCACACAATTTAGCCCCGACCCAAGATAGAAAATCAAAACAATCAAAAACCTGATCCGACGTCTCGCGGCTCAATATTTTTGATTATTGAGATTTTTTAACACGACACAACGACCTCACTTAATTGGAATTCAATCAAGCATGCAATACTTTAAACGAGAAAACAAAATATTCAAGAATTAATTTAGATAGAAACTTTACCTACCTTGTCTCTTGGGAAGAGACCTCCTTTTGTGAGCCGACCTTAAAGATCTGCAGCAAAAAGAGACGCTTTTTCTCCTCTCTCTCTCTCTCTCTCTATTGCATTGCCGCTCCTTTTCTCTCAATTGTGGCTGTGTTTTTTTGTGTGTCTTTTCAGTGTTTGTGGCCCCCTTTTTATAGGTGAGAGGATTATGTTATTTAAGGAAAGATGATAAATCTGCACGTTGTCTATTTAGCTCTTGTATCCCACGTGCAATATTTTTCCAATATTTCATCCGACGCTTTCCTTGAATATTGAAAGAATAATGCGAATATTCTCGGAACATTCTCATATTCCATGGAATATTCTCATATTCACTCGTCATCCCTTAACGGGAATATTTCATTTGACACTTTCCTTGAATATTGAAAGAATAATGCGAATATTCTTGGGAACATTCTCATATTCCCGGGAATATTCTCATATTCCAACTCATCACCCCTTAACGGGCCTGGCCAAATTCCCTTTCACCGCGGGCTTAGTCCAACTTGTTAAATTAAAACTTAGAACCATCAATTGAAGCCCATTTGCCACATGTTCAATGCGAATGTAATAATAAATGCTCCTAAAACTATATGCTATGCAATTTAATCCTAATATTTTTTGTTTAGGGGTTAAAATTAATCCCTAAATTTTTGTGCATTAAATTACGAATGATCAATCAAAATTTAGGTGTCAACAGCTGTCCCTCTTTGAAGGTGAGCTCGCAGAGGTTGCATTCAAAGATAAATTGAAACCTAAATTTTGACCATGCATATGCAATATAATGTTAATTTTTGTGGGAAAATGAATCCCATTTTAAAATGCAATATGATATGATGCATGGAAAAGCTAATGCAAAGTGTAAAAAAAAGAAGAAGAAGAAGAAGAAGAAGAGCATACCTGTAGTTACTTACCAATCCATACGGTAGAGTATCTTGAGGTATGTGATGAATTTCATGAGACTTGCGAAACATCTGAAGATCTGGAATTCAAATCAGATTTCAAAAGAGATTAAGCACATGGAAATTACGTCCAATGTTTATAGGTTTAAATATCTGGAATTTATTCACTAAACACCTGGAAATCACATCAGGTATTTAAAGGTTCGAACATCTGGAATTCACATCAGACATTTGAAAAAAAATTCACTAAACACTTGGAAATCACATCAGGTATTTAAAGGTTCGAATATCTGGAATCAGACATTTGAAAAAAAATTCACTAAACACCTGGAAATCACATCAGGTATTTAAAAGTTCAAGTATAAGGAATTCTCACCGAATACTGAAAAAGTTTTAGGACACTGAAATTTTCGCTTGAAATTCTCATTAGGAATTTGGATTGACTTGAGAACCAATACTTGGAATTCTCATCAGGTACTTTGAATTATCTTGAGAACAAATACCTGGAATTCTCATCAGGTATTTTGAAGATTTAACAATATTTGGACAAATTCATGGCTCCAAAGAGGAGCTCTTTGATCTCCGAAGAAACCCACTTGTCAAACATGATTAGAGCAAGTGTGCATTTAACAGCAAAGTGAAGAATTAAAGCCATTTTTGGACATTAAAACTCAAGGAGACCCATGCATATTTTTTCATGTTTTCATCTCCACATTCCACCAGTTAGAATCATCATCAAGACAATTTTTACTCATAGTGTGGACTTCTTGAAAATGCCAGATGAGAGACTTTTAGTCTAAAATGGCTTTTCATTCACTCTCATTTAAGAAGGCTATTTGTCCCGATAAATGCGGGAATATCTGAATCACTCGATCTTACCATCAAGTCAACAAGGATTCGATCTTTCTCGCAGGCGGTACGATTTTACCAATCCTGAGAGGCCTTTACCAGGATTATAATGTGATCTTGGTCAACGGCTTAACAAGGGGACTCTTTGAGTCAAGGCTATTGAAAGAACAATTCTGCAATCATCTCCGGTTTACAAGTCAAGAACCCCGCAAAATGAGATAGAAATAATCTTGCTCACACTTCTTCGAGCAATGCTTAAGACATGTGAACACCTACATTAATTCAAGTGCCCTAATCTGAAGAGACTTTATGAGGGACGTAATGTAAGCTAGGTTCACAGGTTGAGAAATGAAAGGATTATCAGGCTCAAAATGTGTGTAAATGGGTAAGAGTTGGTGATCATCTTGACATTACCACCAGTCTTCATCTTCGCCATCAAGGATTATTTCCAAAAAGTTTTGCATTTGACAACTTTTTACAATCGATAGTCATCTATCTTGACTCTTTTTCATTTTCTCTTGTGGGCATTGGCCTTGCTTTTACTAGGTACACTGCTTTTTCTTGCTCCTCTTTTTACTCTTATGTTTATGGGCATTGGCCTTACTTTTACCAGGCACACTACTTTTTCATGCCCCCTAGTTCTATTTTTACCAATGACACGTTGTCTACGATGTATCAATTTTCCATTTGGACTTTTGAAGGTCTTTACATTTTGTTGGCACTCTAGACCTTGCTGCTTCTTGAATGGTTATTTTTTGCTTGCCCCAGTGTGGGGGATGATCACCAACTAGGTTCAAAGAAATGAATTTTGAGGCTCAAAAGGGCTATGCAACGGATATACGTGTGTAGGATAGAGAAAAAAATGCTCTTCGTCATCCTAAGGCACTTGGATTATTGTTTGAGTTCATCTGCAATAAGATACTCAAAGATTGATGCAAGTGAGAGCAAGAAAATTTCTATCTATTTGTCTCACCACATGATGCCAACTTACCTCCAGTTTGCCCCAATATGGGTTGATTCTTGACAGGGGTAATTTGAAAGAAATCTCCACAAGTGTATGAGGCTCAAAGGGGTTAAACAAAGGTTTACTTGTAGTGTTTAGGATAGAGAAATAAACTGCCTCTTGTCATTTTAGTTGTCGTCCCTTTCGCGAGAAAACCCTTTAACTTGCCAACATGGATTTTTCACACTCATCTCACAATGTATATACAAGGGATTGTGTATAGGATAAGGCTTGCCTTTCATCATTCTAGAAAATTCAAGCATTTCCACACCATTCATTGAATTGTCTATTTTGACAAATCTCGAGTGAAATTGGCGAATTAAACAAGCAAACTATCATGTGAAAATGCTTTATGATGATAAAGCAACTAGGCTCTATTCCCGCAAGCAACAAACATTGAATTCCAAAGTCGAGCTAAAAGGTGTTTGTATCTTGCCCCTCTTTGTAAGGGAGCCTTGATGACACCATTCATCTTTTGCCCCTAAAAGTAAAACATGCATGATTATAAACTCGAGGCTTCGCCTTCATTAAAGCAGATGGTGCAAGATCATGCCTGAGACATAAAGTAAACAATCAGAGAGACAAACGGGGTGAACAAGATGCATGCTAAAATAAAAATATTTTTTTGGAAAATTTTGAGAGAACATGAGGAAGCCCAGCCTTCAGAATTAGCTCCATGCCGTTTTCTTTTTGGTAGGATTTCATCATAGGGCCAGTTTGGTGTACTTCAACATGCCCTCAAAATATGAAAATCTTCATGTATTTTATTGGATGAAAAGCAAATTACATTATTGGAATGAAAGAAATCCTAACATGCAAACTAGGAAAGCAATAAAGACTCCTGCGCAGAGGAGTATGCAAACAATTAAAATTCTCTTACTCTCGAGCTTCATCAATGGTGAACACTAAATTCTCCTCGAACAATTCGATCATTCCTTCGACCTCATCATCTTCTACACTTTGGATTGAGCAAAGTGGACACAACACTTGGAGTACCGATTGCCCCTTCTTCCTCATGCAACATTGTCGCAGGACCAGGGAATGTGGACCTGATGTGGGGTATAGTGAGGCCAAATCGTCCTCGACCTCTTCCTCTTCCTCGGTGGGATCGTTCACCCCCGCCATGATAGCCCAATCCAGTTGTGTATGAGTTTTGCCCCACTTCAATTGGTTGCCGAGTGCCTTGACCATGTCGGCCTAAGCCATCACCAAGGGCGAAGCCACTTCCCACCATAATCTTGCCTACCATGATCGCAGATTTGGATACTTCTGGGGTTGGTGGAGTAGTGCCTCGAGAAATATGAATAGTTGAAACCAACTCAAACGCCTGATAACTGGATTCTGCTTTTATGATCTGGTTCGATATAGGGGATAGCTGTCTCATGGTAGATTTTAAAGTCATCTTCCCCTTGGATTGTAATAATCTTCTCTTGCGCCACAAACTTCACCTTCTGGTGAATGCTTGAAGGAACTGCACATGCTGCATGTATCCATGGACGACCTAATAAGAAGTTGAACGCAGTGGGTATATCCAAAACTTGGAAAACCACATTGAATAGCATCGGCCCTATTTGCATATCTAAATCAACTTCTCCAACTGCTTCTTTCCTAGTCCCGTCAAATGCCCGAATAGAGGTCTTGGCTGCACGAATTTTCTCCAAATCGTACCCTAGGCGTTTCAGAGTTGCTAGAGGGCATATGTTTAAAGCCGATCCATTATCAATGAGTATGTGGGGCACTAAAGTATCCCAACACCTGACTGAGATATAAAGGGCCTTATTATGTCCTCTTTCTTCATCTAGGAGCTCCTCATCCGAGAAGGCAATTTGGTCTTTTAACAAAATGGAGCCGACAAATTCCTCCAACTTCTCATGGTCAATGGATTCTGGGACATGTATCTCACTAAGAACTTTCATCAAGGACTTTTGATGCTTATCTGATGTTTGGAGCAACTCTAACAAAGAGATCTATGCGGGCATTTTGCGAAGCTACTCTACTACATTATACTCACTTGCTTTAATTACAGCTAAGAATTCTTTAGCTTCCTTATCAGTGACCGGCTTGACAGGTTGTGAGTTGGCTTGAGCATAGATGCGCCCCGACCGAGTGACCACATCTATCTCCACATCATAACACCATGGCACTGCTTTATCACTTGTATACGCATAGGGTTGCGTAACATCAAGAATTAACTCTTCCTCGTCAGACAATGGTGTGTCGATAATGATCAATCCATCCTCGTCCAACGCATCTTCCAATGGTGGCATGTCAAGAGGTAGAGGGTCAGTCTCATCAGCTTTAATGTTCCAATCAGCAAACTCATCCCCTTGATTGGTAAACTCCTCTTCCAAATCAATAACGAATGGAGTGATAGTTGAAATCATGCCAGTATGGTCCGCATATGCAATCATGCCTTGGTTGGATATCGCCTTAACTCTTTATTTCTTCTGAGACATTGTAGGTTTTTCTGTCTTTGAATAATACCCGGCACGAACTAAACTATCATAAACGTCATCCACATGTACTTTCAAGCTCTTCTTCCTATCAGCATCAAAACTGAAGATGGCATTTATACCTTCCGCGTGGTCAGGGAGTGGGTTATTCTGGACGTTCGGTTGTGTATCGCGAAAGGAGACCACCTTAGCATCCAAAATATTTTGGATTTTGTGTCTCAACGTATAGCAATCATCAACAGAATGCCCTATTTCCCCCATGTGATAATCACATGTCTTGGACGAGTCATAGTTGGGGAAACGCTCGGGATTGGTCCGCTTAGGCTCTTTGGCTAGTAACCCTTTCTTTTGGAGGATCGGCAGAATCTTAGACAAAGGTTTAGGAAGCGGCGTGAACTGACGCCTAGAAGAGTTCCTTTGTTGACCATAAAACGGTCGCGCTTCTCCTTGCTGGGTGTTCTGGGTAGAGAGAGGTGGTTGGACATAAGCTGCATTAACCTCCGCTACGGGTTCCTTATCTTTCTTGACCGAGAATCTCTTGTACGAGTTGGTCTGATCGGACGCCCATCCATCACGCAGGGCCATTTCAATTTGTTCACCAACAAGGATTAGCTGATTGAATGACTCAGCAGTCGAACTGAGCATCCGGCTTCGATATTCAGGCGGGAGTGTCTTCATAAACAAATCCATTAACTCTTTCTCCGTCAATTCAGGACTAATTTGAGAAGCCACGACTCGCCACCTTGTGACATATGCCTTGAAAGATTTCGTCTTCTTCTTTTCTGTACGAATCAAATCCTCCCGGGATGGAGTAACATCGATGTTATACTTATATTGCTTGAAGAAAGCATTAGTCAAATCCTCCCAAGTTTCTAAGAGATTAATTCTTTTCATGATGTACCATTGCAATGCCGGCCCTGTCAAACTCGCTTGGAACGACTGGATCATTAAGGGTACATTATCAACATACTGGGTCATCCTGACCAAATATGTCTGCAGATGGATCTTTGGGCAAGAGGTGCCATCATACTTTTCAAAGTTAGGTATTTTGAACTTCTTCGGCACTTTGACTTTTGCATAAAGAGACAAGTCTGTCGGGCTTTGGCATTCTGAACCCTTTAGTTGCTTGAGCTTTTCCTCAATTTTTGCCAAGCGTTTTTCTTGCTCGGTTTTTGGTACGACCGGGTGCATCACTTGTACCTCATCATCAGCAACAATTTGAGGCGTGTCAGTGATTTTGACTATAGGAGCATCACCAGAGTTTGACGGGTCGATTGCAGTCGTATTCTTGCCCTTATCTCTCGAATCACCAGTAGGTGGTTGTTGAGGTAACACCACTTCAACTTGCGGAGCTGATGGGACAATGCTCGATTTGAGGGAATCCATTTGTTTAGACAGCTGCTCAAGGACATTTAGGACTTGCTTCATTTCCATTTCAAGGGCAGTAACACGTGCTTGTTCAGTGTTATCGGCCATTGATGCTCTAGAACGAGTACGAATAGGTGATGGGTGAGCCGTGTTGTATCAATGTCACATGATGTAAAAAAACAACACAGTAAGCATCATGACAAATGAAATTGGTCCATGACAACGATCGATCGCGCATTTTATTAAGTGAAATTGGATTCCAAAGACATTAACCTAAGAAATGAAAATGACTCCCTAGGGAATTAAATTCCTAAAACATCAATTTGAAAAATTGAAATAACACTCTAAAATTGAAATTGAACTCCTAGACATGAAAATAAAGACAATCTTTTCTATATACAATTGACCTTTTGTCATGGACCCAAAAAAATGATAAATAGATTGCATAGTGTAAGGTAAGAATACTTACTTCCTGAAGGAAAAATGGCAACCACATAGACATACACATGAGATGTGAGGTTCGACACCTAAACTATAGGGCTTAGCAAATTAGAGCTAAGAGGAATGATCCGACTAGTCGCAGTCTCGCATACAAAGGTCGGGTCCTCTTAGCTCCGGCTTGGTCAAAGAAAATCCTATAGTCATGTGATCTCGCAGACAAGGATAAACATTTTGACACAAAGAAAAAAATTTCGGAGTTGAGAAAGGCAACCTCTACATCGCAGTCTCGCGTTCAAGGTTGGATCATTTCTCAACACCATTCTAACATCCTTAATTGCGGTCCAGGTCTGACGGTAGGTAGTGTGTGCAAAGTGTAGTGCTAAAACCATTTAAAAATCATGCACAGCAATTAATAATGCAAACATCACTTCAATATGAGCAAAAAAATTCAACCTCAACACCTTCCTGCAAAACAAAATGTTAGCAAACACTACACCCCTTATAACTCATTTCTGCAAAAACATTTAACACTTCATGTTAGGGGCGTACCTGGTATCCATGCTGCCAAACAAAAAAAGTATTTTTGAAAAGAGAAAAATTAGGCCTATGTCCACTATGAGTTTTAACTCATGTCCCCAGCGGAGTCGCCAAGCTGTCGCGACCTTCCCGAAGGTGAATCACCATGGGAAGACTAATGGATTACTAAGTCCAAAGACTTAGTACGGACTCTCCCAAGTCCTACCAACCGCAACTTGGTACTCAAAATTTGACCTTGTCTAAACATGTAATTTTATTTAATTAGGAGCCGCCACTAATCAATTAGGGTTGATTAGAAACCCAAGTAAAGTATGGGAGAATACTTTACTTCTGTGAACCAGAGATTCAATAGGTTCGAGGACATAATTACACTAAGTTAAACTAGCGCCATTTCGGTACCCTTTCTCTTTAAGTTTCAAAAAAAAATATAAAAAAATAAATATATATATATATATATTTGCAAGCAATCTTAGTTGATTTTAACCTAAGCCACTAACATGGAAATGAGTGGTCATGCAAATCACAATTAATAACATTCAGTAAATTCAAAAGGACGAATATAAAAATCATAATCAACCTTAAAACAAAGTAAGCTATAACTAAAATGCATGACCTAAACATAAATTCTAAATGGGATGACATCTACTTTTTTTTTTTATTTTTCCAAAATTAATTATATATATATATAACTCTAGTCTAGGTTTAATATGCATGATTCTTACTCTAACAACATATGACGTGCAATTCAAATGGCCCAACTCTAATGACATATGTTAATTGAAAACTATTGTAACATGTGTGCAAGCTATCTAAATATGCATGTGCTACATGATGTGGGATGAATGATGTTCTTTCCTCGGTGTTCCATAACCACCAAAATTCTTGGTTCCCAGTCTCTAGACAAAGATATCATCATTGGTTGGGATATCCTGACCCAACTTCTATGCATGATCTTTTATTTTTTTATTTTTATGTCTTTTTTGTTAAAAAATATATATATTTAACTAATGAAATTTTCTAAGCTTCTACGTCATATGCAATGTAAACTATAAGACTAATCTGACATGAAATGCATTAATCTACCCTATTATGCGACAGATTTTTTTTATGCATTTTTCGTAATCTTACTAAAACAAATCAACACATATAATGCAACCGATCATGTAAAGCACACAATTTAGCCCCGATCCAAGATAGAAAATCAAAACAATCAAAAACCTGATCCGACGTCTCACGGCTCAATATTTTTGATTATTGAGATTTTTTAACACGACACAACGACCTCACTTAATTGGAATTCAATCAAGCATGCAATACTTTAAACGAAAAAACAAAATATTCAAGAATTAATTTAGATAGGAACTTTACCTACTTTGTCTCTTGGGAAGAGACCTCCTTTTGTGAGCCGACCTTCAAGACCTGCAGCAAAAAAAATAGACGCTTTTCTCCTCTCTCTCTCTCTATTGCGTTGCCACTCCTTTTCTCTCAATTGTGGCTGTGTTTTTGTGTGTGTCTTTTCAGTGTTTGTGGCCCCCTTTTTATAGGTGAGAGGATTATGTTATTTAAGGAAAGATGATAAATCTGCACGTTGTCTATTTAGCTCTTGTATCCCACGTGCAATATTTTTCCAATATTTCATCCGACGCTTTCCTTGAATATTGAAAGAATAATGCGAATATTCTCGGGAACATTCTCATATTCCCGGGAATATTCTCATATTCCAACTCGTCATCCCTTAACGGGAATATTTCATCTGACACTTTCCTTGAATATTGAAAGAATAATGCGAATATTCTTGGGAACATTCTCATATTCCCGGGAATATTCTCATATTCCAACTCATCACCCCTTAACGGGCCTGGCCAATTTCCCTTTCACCGCGGGCTTAGTCCAACTTGTTAAATTAAAGCTTAGAACCATTAATTGAAGCCCATTTGCCACATGTTCAATGCGAATGCAATAATAAATGCTCCTAAAACTATATGCTATGCAATTTAATCCTAATATTTTTTGTTTAGGGGTTAAAATTAATCCCTAAATTTTTGTGCATTAAATTACGAATGATCAATCAAAATTTAGGTGTCAACAGAATTCAAGCATCTCCATCCCATGGCTCCTCCAATGATTTGTAAGGCCCATCCTTGGAAAGGAAATGAACATGTCACAAGGATATCCTCTTTTCTATGGGACCTGAACCTCGATCTTGTCCAAATCCTCTTGTCTAAGTTCTCACTCTAAGGTTTGTAGGTTTTCTTTATACTCTCCTTTGTTGAAGCTCTTCGCTATTATTGTTGCCCCTTGCTCATATATCCATCTCAGTTCAACCTTTACATGTGGAACACTGAATAATTTGGACATAAATATTTTTTTTTCATGATCCCTGAGATTAGTTAAGTATTTCACATATCGTGATTTTCCTTTTACTTATTCGATGCGCTTCTCCATCCCTCAAACAAAAAGAATAAAGAAAATTAAATGGGGGCTAAAATTTTTGTCTTCCCTTTATTGCAGGCTGATAGAAAGAGACATATTGGAAGATAAATTATAAGGAATATCAATGTCGCTTTTGGTTCGGGTTTAGTCTTGTCGACCAATAACGGAAATGAAAATTACAGAGCAAGAAAGGAAACAAAAGATGGTGAGTAATTCTTTTTACCGCTGGAAGGTACGCTCTATTTGAGAATTCTTTTGGTTAGCTTTCGTTTTCGTCGGGCACATCGAACAAGACTAAAAGAAATGTAGAAGCACACGGCAAATTGAATTGCATGGCTGCTAAATTTGCCGGTTCAACTAGACAAGTTCATCCGGAGAACACGTGGAGACACACCGATGACGGACAAGGACATGCATGGAGAGGACAAACAATTAGAGCTACATAAGTACGACCAGCTCGACAACACCCAGAAAAGCTGAAGTCAGCACATCATGCTGTTCCATATGAAGAATTGAACAAGATACGCTTTATAGAAATATATTAGCTAGAATAACTAATACAATAACTTTTCTAGTTATAGCCTTCATACATGAAAAGATAAAATTATATGTACAAAGGAAGCTGAAATGAATTTATCAACTCTGAAAATTCTCACTCTACTTGGCAAGAGTATAAAAATTGCTTGACTGGTCTCGATATGAATGAGAGCAATTTTTGGAATTATTTTACTATTGAAAGATATTTTCTCCTATACCAAACCCAATCAATGGCATTACGTGTCCTGAACCCTGTACTATCTGTCTTTGTAGGTAGCACAGATACACAGGAAGAAATAGAGATCCTGGGCGAGAAAGGGGTGGAAAAATCTGACTGAGGAAGTCCGTCTTTGACACGTAATTGCAAGCAATCTTTCAATATTCATGCAAGAAGGAGTCTCATGGTTCATGTGATTTACGGATAAAAGTCATCCCATCGATCGCATAATTTGAATCTTGAGTGCGCAGATGTCGATATCTTTAGGTAATTTTTCTCGTGCGCTGAGTTTTGCTGATAAAAGTCAGAGCCGCTTCTCATTTTCTGTTGGTTTTTCTGTTAACTTGGCGTATGTGAATGCACCGATGGTTGTGTTGGAGCTACTCCTTCCGCCAAAATTAAAATTTGTCAATTCCATTTCATCAATTCTCTTACTCGTAATTTACCAATACTTATGAAATTACTGACTTTCTTTTATACTTAGCAAAATTAATGATTTTGGTACCAACTTACCAACTTTTATTCACATAACTTACCTACGTTTCAAATTTACTAACTCTTATATGAATTTACCCACCTAAATTAGAATGATTGGACAACTTTCTTCAAATTATATTATTACCAACAAGTTTTGGATAACTGACTTTCTTTTGAGCTACTATCATTTAATTATATTTTTCAAATTATCAACTTTTCTATTGATTAACTATTTTCATTGCCTTGATTAGCATTAGATTTACAAACTTTTTAAAGATTACCAACATAAACTAATGTGATCAGCAACTTTACTCCCATTAATTGAACTACTTCATAGTTTTTGGTTATTAACTCTCTTTTGATTTACTTAAATATTATTTTTTGTTTTTTATTTTTTTCAATTTCTCAACTTTTCTTGATATTTTATTTGCATTTCTTAGCATTACCTTAAATTTGCCACTTTTTTTTAATTATATAAATTACCATCCTAATTAGAGTTACCAACATTTCTATGGTACCACCCACTTGGGTGGCGTTGCTGGTTCGCGCTCTCTTTCTCTCGCAAAAGGTCGAGAGTTCGAATCCCAGTTTCGTCATAGAGTGACTTAATTGGTTTCACGTGTATGGTGGCTAGCACGTGTGACCCCCAGAGTTTACTCCCCCGGCTGTCGGCGGGGTGCGGGGTTCCCGGGTCATAAAAAAAAAAAAAAAAAATTTCTATGGTTAATTTAACAATTAATTTCGGGTTACCAACTACACCGCATTGAATTACTTTACAAAGTTTATTTTTCTTCAAATCATCAGCTTATTTCATCTCTTAACAACTTTTCTTTAACTGTCTTGATAAAGACCTTAAAGTTACCAACTTTTATATGAAACCACAAACTTTAATTTAAATGGTAGATAAAATTTTTCCAATTTGAGTTATCAAGTAGTTCTAGATTACTAACTCTCACTTGAGTTAGCTATCTGTGTTTATTTTACTAACTTTTCTAATGAGTTCGTGAAGCGGAAATTTAATGAAGTGGCCAGTCACCAATTAAAGGTTGGTAATTCCATGGAGTAACTGGTAAATTTAATTTGTTGGTAGAAAGTTAAATAAAAAATGATAATAATGAGCTCATTATTTTCAAAGATAAGAGAAGTTGGTCATATAAAAAAATGAAATAAACATCAGAAAGTAAACTCAAAAAAGAATTAGTAACAAAAGTTGGTATCTTTCTGCTGGAGAGTTATCTTTCTGCCGTATGGTTGATTAAATAGGTGACATTCAATAAATGTGTATTATGCATACCACTTAGCAATTTAATTTATGCGTGCCAGGTAGAAATCTAATTTATGCATATCATTTAGTACTTTAATTAATGCATGCACATTTATTTCGCCCAAGTATTCATTAGGAAGTAAGCTTTTAATCCACATTGGATAGAAAATTAATTTAAGAAATCCTGTACGATGATTTGTTGAAAATGACACTTAAATGATCGATTTTGCTCATATGTAATAGATAAGTGAGCGGAAAAAAAAGTTATGACACTCAATTAAGAGTTGTATAAAAATTATGACACTCACACTGTTCTTACTCCTCACTTACCCCTCACTTTAAAAAACAATGGACACATAATAAGTTAATAAAATCAATTCAAATAAGTTCATTGCTTCGCATTTCAAATCCATTTCTCTTTCAACCTATTAAATTGCTCGAGTACGGGAATATTTATTGAACAGACAAGCCTCAACTGTAAGGAGTAACTTGCCTGAAAAGACCGTTGTGACCATCTCGAGTATTCTCTTTTTACACTATGAGATACCTATATTATTAGGTGGCAACTTGGCCTATCTCCATATGCTCATATTCTTTTGTACTTTTAATTCTCCATGTCCAATTTTCCTCTTTTCCCCATCCCTCCTTAATCATTATTATTGGAAACATAACGTTACAGAAGAGATTGCTACAATGAAAACACAAGGTTGATTTCAAATAGATTTGTAGTGTGAGAGTATAAAATATTATTGATTATTATCATCTGAAAAGAGATCACGAGAGAGCAATACATGGTCATCATATATAAATTTTCAGTTGTGTGATCTAATTCAATGATCTTCATCCCAGAGCTCATCTAATGACTTGTAAGGCCCATCTTCAGAAATGAATAAATCACCAGGAAATCCTCTTTTTTGTGGTATTTGAAGCTTGATCTTGTCCAAGTCCTCCTGGCTAAGTCCCCAATCCAAGATTTGCAGGTTCTCTTTCATTCTCTCTTTGTTGAAGCTCTTCACTATTACAATTGCCCCTTGCTCATGTATCCACCTCAGTGCAACCTATAACATTTATATGTAAAGTCACACACATTTTCGTCGACTGGTAGTTGGATGATGATGGGGAGAGAGAGAGAGAGAGAGATGCCTTTTGACGATAATATTGGTTGCTTTTGTCATGCTGCCGACAATGAAAGAAAGGAAAAAAAGTTCGATGCCTTTTGACGATAATATTGGTTGCTTTTGTCATGCTGCCGACAATGAAAGAAAGGAAAAAAAGTTCAAGAGCCTTTCAGTATTTGGAATTTTTTCATTTTTGTCTGTATATTTGGAGGTTGAAAAGGGGAAAAAGGCTTATTCTTTAATTGTTTTTGGATCACAATCAAATAAATAGGTCCAAAAAATGCATGAAAGCAAGACCACACTAATCTAGAATCACAAGACGATTTTGCATTGTGCGGTCGCTGAAGAAGCCGTGCACAAAAAACTATTATCTCATTATGGTTTTGGCTATTCAAGCAGGCAAGCTTTAAATTCTTAGAGAAATTATATCAAGACTTGTTGCCTTCTCATGTAATAAGCAAATGCTACCTATATAACCAATGAGGAAATTTCTAAACTAAAAGCTTCCTTTTTAAAGTACAAAACATCACTTTCTTTCTCCAAATGTCATGTTATGTGGATTAAACATTTAAAATCAATTCATTTACGATTTGATTCCTAATAACATTTTGAGAGAATAATTCTTATGAGATTTTGAAAATCAACTCGCAAGAGTTCAATTTGATTGGGCTAGCGCTTGGTTTAGGTGCAATAAAACCTGTGCTCAAATTAAAATCTCCTACTCGGAGTAATCGCAGAAGCCATGTCTACTTCTCTATAAGTAGAGTCTAACTCTATACAGGTGAACAGAGAAGGGAAAATTACCTGAGCCATGGTCTTTCCTTTGGCGATAGAAATCTCCCTGAGCACAGGACTTTCCATAACCACTAATGAACCCCAAGAAGCTCCATTCGCGCCTAATGGGGACCACGCAGTTACATGTATTCCCTTCTTTCTGCAAAATGCCCTCAGCTTCTCTTGTTGCCATCCCACATTCATCTCCACCTGAATATGATTAACCCGCAAATAAAAAAGAGGACAAATTTGAAGAAAATCTTGATTTGATAGGAAATAAAATTTAAAGAAATCGATGAATATTTAACAGTAATAAACACATATTATTTCTTTTACTTGGTTAACAGCAGGAGGTATTTTGGCATGCATGAGGAGTTGAGAGAGCTTCTTGGTTCCGAAATTGCTAACTCCGATGGACTTGGCCAAGCCCAGCTTGGAGCACTCTTCCATGGCTTCCCATGTCCCTTTCATGTCAAACGGCAACATTTGGCCTTTGAAATCGAACCCTTCGATTCCTTCCTTCACTCTCACTGGCCAGTGAATTAGATACAGATCCACGTACTCTAATCCTAGCTTCCTATATAAATCAATACACACCAAGTGCCCAAAAACAAAAGAAAAGCATGAATACAACATGATTATACCCGAAAAAAAAAGCGGAAAAATAATATAAAGGAAAGATTGGAATAACCTAATGCACGCGACTGATAATAATGTACAGAAGTGAAAATTAATGTTTATCGTGTAATTTTTCATATGGTAGAACTTCTTGTACGGTCTTTAAAGTTAATTGCTAACTTAGCGGTTATTAGAAATGTATATAGTAGCAAGCAGTAAAATAAATAGAAAGAGATCAAAGGACAAATCATAAAAAATTTACTGGAGAGATTTCTTGAGAGCGGGAAGAACAAGATCTGGATGAGCGTCAGTACACCAGAGCTTGGTGGTGATGAAGATGTCGCTGCGGCTCTTGACAAGTCCTCGGTCCAAGGCCTTGGCGACAGCCCGGCCGAGCACCTCTTCAGACCCATAGCTTGCCGCCGTGTCAAAGTGGCGGTACCCAACTTCAATGGCATCCAAAAATATGGATGTCAGCACGTCGGGCGGGGGCAGACTGGCCGCACCCCCACCCATTCCGATCAGCGGCATCCTCATGCCCGAGTTCAGCACCACTTCTGGGACCATGACATTGGACATTAGTGCGCTGGGTTTCGCGTGCGTGAGAGAGAGAGAGAGAGAGAGAGAGAGAGAAGTATGAGATGCTGGAAGGTTTCTTTGACGGTGTCTGTCGGAGTTGCGCGAGCGCGTGATGTTTGTGGGAAAACTAGTAAACGAGATATAAATAGAGATCCTATAGAAAGTTCATCTTTGATACGTAATTGAAAGCCGATGCGTAATTGAAAGCCATCTTGTAATGTGACATCTAGTCATCCAATCGATTGTGCATAATTTGAACTTTGACCGCGCAAATGTCGACTTCTTCGGGAAGTAACCTGACGTATGTACATGCATCAATATCTGCAATGGAGCAAACTTCCGCCAAAACTACGTTCACATTTCGTCATTTCATTTGTTCGCAACTTTTCAAATACTTGCGCAATTACTAATTTTTATGTACTTACCAGAATATATGAGTTTCGTACAAACTTAACAACTGAATAAAATTTCAAATTTACTTGTTCTTATATCAACTTACCCACTTAAATTAAAGTGATTTACCAATTTTTGTAGCATATACTAAAATACTTTATCATATCAAATAGTATAGTGACACGACTATAAAAATAGTAACATCTAAAAATAAAGAAATAAATATCTAATAGTATTTAATGAATATTATAATATTCATGCATGACTACAAGGAGGGGTCTAGGCATCTTCAAGTCGTTCGCTGAGGTGATTTCTCTTTATCCACAGTGTTTTACTAATGAAAGTCAAAGCGTTCGATCAACTTTTGTTGGTTTTTTCTATTCATTCGACGTATGTGCATACATCAATGTACACCCGACTCGGCCCGTCGATGACTTTTTCTGCTCGTTTTTGTCTCGTCACATTGAGCAAGAGCCTCCACCTGAATTGGAAGCGAGAATTTGGGGAAAATGTTGGGTACCCAAGTGGCACAAACTTGACAAAGATACTAATGCATTCATACCGTACCACATGTCGCATTAGGCTCACCTTATATAAATTGTTGAGAGCACATAGCAGAAATCCAATATTTACAACTAAGGAGATCATCAAGAGGGAGCTAAGTTTGAACCCGTTAATATATCTAGTTGGATTCACATTTGCTTAAGTCAATGGATTATGGGTTAATTATGATATATTAATTGTTTCACACCATATTAATTCTCTGATGTGGGCCACTCTTACCCCACAAGCTAGCTTAAAGGGTAAAGTTTTCCCTCACACTTATAAACTAACTACCAATTCCTTTTACAACCAATGTGGGACATCCTTAACAATCTTCCTCTTACACATTGAGCCTGGGCTGGAGGCGTAACAACTCGTAACTCTCCCGTGTGACTTTTTTCTAGATCTAAACTTATTGGCAAACTTGGGCTTTGATGCACCTTGGGCTTCTCTTACCCCAAAAACTAGCTCAAGATCACCTAACACTAGTATTGGATTCCAAGTTTGCCAACAAGTTTGGACCTAGACAAAAGTCATGCAAGAGAGTTATAGGTTGTTGTGCCTCCAACCCAAGCCTAATGTGTGAGGAGTAGATTGTTGAGGATGTTCCACATTGATTGTGGAAGAGGCTGGTGTTGGTTTATAAGTATTGGGTGGTCTTGGGTAGTCTTGGGCTTCTCTCATCCCAAAAACTACTTTAAAGGGTGAAACTTCTCTCATGCTTATAAACCAACTACTAGCCCCTTTCATAACCAATATGGGACATCCTCAAGAATCTCCCCCTCACACACGAGCCTTGGTCAAAGAAGGGACTTTGGGTTACAGAAGCACACTATGTCAATGAAAAAGGAGCTTGAATTGCTTGGATATCATCTGAGGCGCTCGAAAAAATGGAATACTTAGACTATCACAAGTATTCATATCCTGGAGAAAATTTGGTGATGTCTTTGATCTTGTTATGATAGATTGCTTGGACCTTTCTCTGGATGCATGATAGGGTGATAATGAACCCAAACCCACTTTGGGCACACCACAGGGCTAACAAGGTGGCTTGTTTAGTATCTGGGCCTACCTCCGTACTCATGACAAGGCAATAAACTTCTTAAAGGGAACACTTGGACTTACACTTAGATAATTCTTGGATCAGAAAACTATATGTCGCGACCTTCCCGACGGTGAATCACTAAAGGAAGACTAATGGATTACTAAGTTTGAAAACTTAGTGCAGACTCTCCCAAGCCCTACTAACCCCAACTTGGTACTCAAAATTTAACCTTGTTAAACATGCAATTTTATTCAATTAGGAATTGCCACTAATCAATTAGGGTTGATTAGAAACCCAAGTAAAGTATGGGAGAATACCTTACTTCTACGAACCAAAGATTCAATAGGTTCGGGGATATAGTTACGCTAAGTTAAACTAGTGCCCTTTCGGTACCATTTCTCTATAAGTTTCATTTTTTTTTTTTTTGCAAGTAGTCTTGGTTAATTTTAACTTAAGCCACTAACATGGAAAGGAGTGGTCATGCGGATCATGATCAATGACATTCAATGGGTCCAAAAGAATAAACATGAAAATCATGATCAACCTTAAAGCAAAATGAGCTATAGCTAAAAATGCATGCTCTAAACATAATTTCTAAAGGGGATGTCATCTAATTTTTTGATTTTTTTAATTAATTATGTATGACCTTAATCTAGATTTAACATGCATGATTCTTACTCTAATGACATATGACGTGCAATTCAATTGGCCTAGCTCTAATAATATATGTTAATTGAAAACTATTGTAACATGTATGCAATCTATTTTACATGACACTAAATATGCATGTGCTACATGATGTGGAATGAATGATGTATTTTGCCATATGCATATGCATGATTTTTATTTTTAAAATCAAAATCCGACACTAAGCTAAGTCAAGGTACGGACCTCTGGAGTGCCAAAACTTGGCACGGATGGACACTTAAGTACTAAAAGTTACAAAAGGTACACTTAAGTGCCAAAATCGGAGCAAAATGAATCAGTTAAGTGCCAACAGCGAAAAACTCCTGCCAAGCTGCCACGTGTCCATTTTCCAGCGTCTTCATTTGTTGATGGAGCATTTTTTTTTCAAAATAAAAAATCCACGTGTTAATTTTTTTTTAAAAATTATCCACGTCAGATTTTAAAAAAAATTAAAATCGATTTTATTAATAAAAAAAGAGAGAAGGGGCAGCCCTCACCGATCCCCTTCTCTCTCTTTTTTATTTATAAATAAAATTGATTTTATAATAATATATATTTTAATTATTTAATTAATAATTTTTAAAATCCACGTCAGCCAAAACGACGTCGTTTTGGCTGATTTTTCGTCGATTCAGTTTCCGGCGAGCCACGTAGGCAAGAAAATTAATAAAAAAATCGCCATGTAGGATTTCCGGTAGGATTCTGACGACTTGGCATTGAAGTGATCAATTTTTTTTTAAAAGTGGCACTTAAGTGTACCTTTTGTAACTTTTGGCACTTAAGTGTTTTTCCATGCCAAGTTTTGGCACTCCTGCTGTACTTATACCAAGCTAAGTCTAACTAGAAAATTTCATCTAATAATATTATGTAAATCTAAGAGGCAACATAGTTACCACACTATCATGCAATCAAAATACCATGCGATGCAATGTGAAATTTTTTTGTATTTTGTATTTTTTTATTATTGAGAAAATTAGCTAATGTAAAATCAACACAAGCAACAAACATAACCGTATGATCATGCAATACATCATGACCCAAGACGGAAGATCACAATAATCAAGGATCTAATCCGACGTCTCTCGGCTCAATATTTTTGATTATTATGATCCTCAACACAACAATTTTCCTAATTGAATAATGCCTAACAAATCACCAACCAAATAATTGTAAAACTAAATGAGAAAATGACCAAATTAATTTTGGTTAAAGAAAATTACCCAATTCACAAGAGAATTATCTTGGAGGATGCGACTAACAAAGAATGATGCCAAGATCACAATGGTGAGTTCACAATTAGCGTGGGAATTCGGCTATGAGAACAAGACTGCAAGGTAGACCTTCTCAAACACCAAATAACCTGCACACACGAATATGATCCCAATAGTACACACTTGGAGATGTCGTGTGTGTACTAGAAGTGGTCTTATCGCTAGTGAGAGGCTGCAACGTGGTTGGATATGCGGGGGACGTCGAAAGATCACACCTAGAACATCGCATCAAGTAAATGTGAACATCGCATCAAGTAAAATACGTCGGAGGAATGTCAAGACTAAGCTGGAATCCGCCGATTTGACTGGTGCAAAGCCGGCGCGGACTGGTATGACTGGTTGGATTGGCAAGGACCGCAGAACACAATGCTGAGGCAAACTGGGAATGATGGTCGGGAGCAAGACTGTTGTGTCCAACGGGAATGCAAGAACGCCAGGAACTCGTCGGCTGCCGAAAGGGATCTTCACGATGGCCAGGCCATACTGAACAGAGAATAAAAGCGTCACCAGAATTGCGGCTTGCGTCAGAGAGTCGGTGGCCGCAATGGGATACTGCAACACACTAGGAGTCTCGCTGACTTTGGCTTCAACTTTCTTTCTTTCTCACCCTCTCATTTTCTCTCCGTGTCACTCATGAGCATTATCCTCACTTTTTCTCAACTCTCTGCAAGTGTCGCACTCCCGCTCTCCCTTTTTTCTTCACCCTCGTTTTTCACTTTCCAGAGTTCTTCCAGCCCCCTCACCTTTACGGTTTTTTTCAGCCTCGCGTCCCCTTTACGATTTTGTTTTTTCAGCCTCTCCGTCCCCGAATCGTCTCACCTCTGGCCTCTATTTATAGAGGAAAAAGAAGATTTGTTATTCAGCAAATAGTCCCCTCGATTGTAGCATATATTCACTCAACAAATGACGATCTTCCGAAATCGCTTAACCGAAAAATGATTTTTTATTTGACAAATATTTCCCTTGATTGATGCATATATTCACTCAACAAATGATGATTTTCCGAAACCGCTCAACTGAAAATGGCTCCAAAATTTAAAGTCCTTTCCAAAGATCAAAATGAAATGGCCTAATATATATGTGATGAATAATCTAAATTTAGGTGTTAACACTATAGGTACAACTTGGACGAGTCAAGTGTCAATGTAGCAATGAAGAATACCTAGATGATCATAAGTACTCAAAGAACGAGAACACTTGGCTGATCGCAAGTACTTAATTTTGAAATAGGCTCGGTTGAAGCTGTACTTACCTGGTAAGCATCTTTGGTTCTTGAGTTATGCCTATGTCAGACAGGGTTTGCAGTTCTTCACTTGAAGGTTTAATAAATTACTTGGTGGTTCCTTGCCAGGAGCTTTGGGAACTCAAGATGAATCACAAGGCTTCAAAGAGCAACTTGGACGTTAGGTACTCTTTGGTCTTCGAGCCTCTCAGACACGGTTAGAGCGGATGTGCACGCATTTATCAAGGAGATAGACAGCCTTAGTTATTCTCGAATGCACATTTCATTTGATGTTTATCTGTAGTGGTTTTACCATTTTTGTATCACCAAATCTCCACTGAGGTGAATTATCAATTAAAACAATCTCACTTATAATGTGGATTTCTTTAAGATGTAAAATGGGAGACTTTCAAAAAGAAAGAGCTTTTACTCACTCTCATTCATAATGGCTATTTGTCCTTACCATTAATGCGAGAATATCATAATCACTCAATCTTACTATCATCATGTTGACAAGGGTTCGAGTTTTCTCGCAAGTAGTACAACCTTACCAAATTGAAATGTTTTCGTCAAGATCATAATGTAGGCTTGGTTAATGACTTAAAGGGAGCTATCCAAGTTGAGGCTGTGAAAGAAATACTCTGCAAATACCTCTAAGTTTACAAGTAAATAACCTGCAAGAAAGAAATAGTCTTGCTTGCACCTCTTTGAGCATTGCTTGTGGACATATGAATTCCTGCATTAATCCGAATGCCCTAATCTAAAAAGACTTTGTAAGGGAAGTAATGTAGGCTAAGTTCATAGGTGAGAAACGAATCATTAGGCTCAAAATGTGTGTAAAGGGGCGAGAGTTGGTAACCATCTTGGCATTGCTACCAGTCTTAGTCTTCTTCTTCATTAGGGTTTGTCTTATTGTATAGATGCTCCATTGACCATTGAATTCCCTAAGACTTGTAGTACTATAACTTTGTGACCTCGACACATGCTCTTTCAACATGTTTACTCTTGCTTTTTTTTATCCATGGGCATCGGGCTTGCTTTTATCAGGTATATTGCTTTTCCTCTTCTTCTTTTTTCAATTTATTTTTATTTTTTTCAACTTTTTTTCATGGGCATCACCCTTGCTTTTACCAAGCACATTGTTCTTTTTATGCCCATAAGTTTCTTTAAAACTTTTTACAAACTCTTGTGAAACCAGACTCTAACAAAATCAGCATTATGTACTTGGACGTCTTCATCTTCAGTTGGCACTCTAGATCAATTGTTCAAATGATTGCCTTGCCCTAGTGTAGGGGTTGGTTGCCAATAGGGTTTGAAGAAATGAATTTGTAGGCTCAAGTGGGCTACGCAACAGATATAAGTGTGTAGGATAGAGAAAAAAAATGCTCTTTATCATCCAAAGGCACCGAGGTTATCATTTGAGTTCATTTGCAATAAGATACCCAAAGAATGATGTAAGTGAGAGCAAGAAAATTTCTATCCATTTTACTCACCTCTTGATGCCAACTTACCTCTAATATTGCCTCGATGTGAGGTAGTTCATGACAGGGGTAATTTGAAAGAAATTTTCCACATGTGTGGGCTTAAAAGGGTTAAGCAATGGATTATCTATAGTGTTTATGATAGAGGAATGAAATATCTTTCATCATAACTTTTGTGAGAAAACCCTTTACCTTGCGGATAAGGAGTTTTCAAACTCATCTCTCATTGTATATGTATAGGGTTGTGTATAGAATATAGTCTGCTTTTCATCATTTCAACATGTATCATTTAGCATGTCTAAGCATTCCACGTCATTCATTAAACTGGTCTATCTTACATTCCTTAATTGATTTGGTGAACTAAACATGTAAAAGTTATTATGAAAAATCCTTTTCAAGAAATTTGACCTTTTATGAGCTTAGTGTCCTTAAAGCAGCAAACAATTTGTGAATTCAAATCAACAAATTTATTCTACTCAAGAAATTTAATAAGAAGCACGGAAAATATAATTTTGAGCATTCACTTGAAGAATCATCCCTGCAATAAGTGTAAAGGAATGTCAGACACAAAGGAAAGTTCTTAGAAGGGACACATGATTGATCAATTACGATTGGAAGTCTGATCCTCGATTTGATATATGCTCAACTTTTACTCTTGCCTCAACAAAGGAGAATGTGCATGAATAGGAAATTATGCAATGCAAGAGCAAATGCAAATTGAACATCCATTTTAGCTAGGATTGAGATACTATCTCAGCTGGATGTGTATCGGAATTTTTTGGGCCCTCAATCAATCATCTGCAAGGAAAAGAACAAAGTGCCATTTCCCAAAATTAAAATTATGTTTAGGGATGAGATGTACCTCTTTCAGCAAAGATCAATGATCCTCTTTTTGACTTGCCTCTCATTTTCTTGTGGTAATGATAAATGTAGAACACTTCATTTGGCTCTTTGGGATTGGCATCTCATGCAAGTAGTAATGAGATGTGCCTCATATCACATTTTGGAAGCTAGATGATCTTCTGACTTGTGCCGAGTTTATTATTAACGTGCAAGGAAATGGCTCGGGACAAGTAAGGAGATAGGAAGTGCTGAACGCCTTCTTCACTTTTTGGAGATGCCTCACAATCAGTTAGGAAGTGTTCCTTTAGCCTCACGTCTATTTTTCCTTCGGATGTGTATTTCCAAATTTGTTGATTATCAATTGAAACTACGAGTCCACCGTCATTGAAACTTGATGTGCTATTTTCGTATGCTTTCTCATGGAGCTAAGAAAATTATGCTCTGAGATATGAAGTAAATGGGTTAGAAAAATAAATAGGGCTAACTCAATGCAAGCTTAGGAAAATGACTTCGAATGATTTTTTAATTGAATTTTTTTTTTTTTTTGTTGAGGAAGCATATGAAAGCCCAGCCCTCAAATTTTCTCCGTGGATGATGTTTTCTTTTCATGATTGGATATCATCACCGGGCTAGTTTGGTATACTTCAACACGCCCTCATTATTGGAAATAAATTTCATTTAATAGAATCAAATGAATTACTTGCAACATTCCAGCCCCAGCAAGCAAATGCTAGAAAGCAGCAAATCCTGAAGAAAAACATCACTCAATCCTAGAAAGCAATTAAAGCTCCCACACAAGGGAGGGTGCAACCGAACATGTCCCTATTTAAATAGGGGAGTTAGGCCGCTTAGGACCATGAATCACATGCCATTGAGTTCTTCGCCCTCCTTAGTTTTGGATCTCTTCGCAAATGCAGGTATTTAAGCGTCTCCATCCCATAGCTCATCTAATGATTTGTAAGGCCCATCCTCGGAAATGAATAGGTCACCAGGACATCTTCTTTGCGGGATCTCAAGCTTGATCTTATATGAATCCTCTTTGCTAAGTTCCCATTCTAAGATTTGTAGGTTCTCTTTCATTCTCTCTTTGTTGAAGCTCTTCACTGTTACCACTGCCCCTTGCTCATATATCCATCTCAATGCAACCTTCATATGTATGCACGTAGATGAGAAATACTAAATAATTTGGAGATAAAGTGATCCACAATATTAATTAAATCTCATGACTTATCATATGGTTTCCTCATTAAAAAAAAAAAACCTAGACAGTGCCTAAATTTTTTCTCCTCCCTTTATTGCAGGCGAATAGAAACAGAAAGATCGGAAGTTGCTTTCTAATAGTAATTCCAATCTTGTTTACGGCTAGGGTTTAGTCTTGCCGACCAAAAAATTAGAAATTAAAATAAGAAAGAGGCCCTCTAGTATTTGGAAGTCGCAAAAAACAAAAAGTAGCTCCTTTGGAGTTTGGTACGCCAACTATGGGTTGTATTATTATAATTGCACAATTGAGTTACAACCTTTTAATCTGTTGCTATTTATTTTTAGGTTAATTGCCAAAAATTCTAAATTTGTACACACTATCAGGTTTACCTCAAACTAATTATTGAGTCACAAAAATCCTAAACCAGTACATTCGTGTTACATTTACTCCAAACTAATTTTCGTTTAATTTGCACATCAAATCCACGTCACTTGCCAATCATTAGAGTCATTTGTTTACAAGAGATTTTTAACAGGGATATTGCACGGAAGTTAACAGAGGATAGATTTATCATAGATTTTACCAATTTGGGATTTTTTCTGATATGAAAATTAATTTGAAATAAATGTGACATATGTATACCACTTTGTAGTTTTTCGTGACATGAAAATTAGCTTAAAACAAATGCAACACGGATATACCAATTTGACATTTTTGTATAGCATTATTCTATACAGAGAATTCTTTACAAGTAACATGTTGCCATAGGTTCTTTTAAGCGCACACAAGTCCACAAAAGAAATAAATTCGTAATTTGTGAGCGATTGAAAATATACATATATTGTAAAAGATGGCAAGTGCTTATCGGGAGAGTTGAGAGTAATATATGGAAGTAATGGACCAGTATCTTCAACATATCTTAAGCTGACGTTATGGTATAAACTGATTTACGATGGATGGATTTTTTATTACCAAATCAATAATCTCCATCAATATTTTTTTAATTAACTAGAAGGTGCGCATACAGAAGATTCACGTCTTTCTGAAGCTGCCGGGTCAACTAAACCTTATCTTATGATTTTCATGATTTAAAGCTGCAAAGAACATCCACTTGTTGTCTTTTTATACGTAGGTTATGCAATTTCCGCGGAAAGAATTTCTAAACTATGCTTCCTGAGGAGAAATTTGACGCCAAAACATGAGAAAAAGAAAACACAAGAAGAGAAGAGAATAACTTACCTGAGCCAGAGTCTTTCCTCGGGCAATAGCAATCTCCTTGAGCACAGGACTCTCCATAACAGCTAATGTACCCCAAAAAGCTCCATTCGCTCTCAATGGGGGCCATGCGCTCACCTGTATTCCCATCTCCCCTGCAATATCCTCGCAGCTTCTCTTGCTGCCATGCCACATTCATCTGCACCTAAATTACGATCAACCCGTCATATAAAAACCATAATTTATTGTCTTTTCTTGCAAGATCTTGATGCGTTTATAACAGGAACATATAGATTGGATATAGTCTATCTTGCTTGATTAACAGCCGGAGGGGTGGTGGCATGCAAGAGGAGTACAGAGAGCTTCTTGGTGCCAATATTGCTGACTCCAATGGACTTGGCTAAGCCCAGCTTGGAGCACTATTCCATGGCTTCCCATGTGCCCTTGATGTCAAATGGCAAGACCTTCCCCTTGAAATCGAACTCTTCGGTTCCTTCCTTCAGTCTCACTGGCCAGTGGATTAGATACAAATCCACATACTCTAACCCTAGCCTCCTATTTAAATCAATGCATACCAAGTGCCAAAAAAAGAAAATCATCAAAAGTCATGAACGCACCCCAAAAAAAAAAGGGAACATAGTAAGCATCAAGATGGAACATGTTATGTTGTTGCTGTTCTATAATATGTTAAGGTAATGACAAAAAAGTTGACTCCGATCTCCAAAATCCAAATGCTTGCAACATATGTCTATTTTGCCTTACTTAGTATATAGCAAAGTGAAAGGTAGTTTTGGCACTTGGACTGGTCTTTTTCCCAAGTGAAAATTATTGTTTATGGAGTAAATTTTCTTATGGAAGAACTTCTTACATGGTCCTTAAAGTTTAAATGCTGACTTAGCGCTTATTAGAACCGTAAATAGTGCCAAGCAGTAAAAAAAAATTGGAAGAGATCAGAAGGCAAATGATCGAAAATTTACTGGAGAGACTTCTTGAGAGAGGGAAGAACAAGACCCGGATGAGCGTCAGTGCACCATAGCTTGGTGGTGATGAAGATGTTGCCGCGGCTCTTGACAAGCCCTCAGTCCAGGGCCTCAGCGACAGCCTGGCCGAGCGCCTCTTCTGAGCCGTAGCATGCCGCCGTGTCGAAGTGGCGGTACCCAACTTCAATGGCGTTGAGGAATATTGATGTCAGCACGTCGAGCGGCGGCAGATTGCCCACTGCCCCGCCCATCCCGATCAGCGGCATCCTCATGCCCGAGTTCAGCACCACTTCTGGGGACCATGACGTTGGACTTTGGTGCTCCGTGTTCCGTGGGCGAGAGAGAGAGAGAGAGAGAGAGAGAGAGAGAGAGAGGAGAGTGTAAGACGTCGACAGGTTTCTTTGACAGTTTATGAGAAGGAATGCTTGTGTTTATGTCGAGCGGAAGAAAATGAACTCAAACATAAAAAGATGGAAACTCTCTATTACAAGTAATTGACTGGAAGCAAGGAATAGGCGTCTTGAATGCTTCAACGCGGACGTCATCTCACTTATGCATGACGGAATCTTGCATAATGTACAACCAAAAGTGTCATTCCACGTTGATTTTGCATCTAGAAGGTACTGATAGGACAAAAGGCATCGTCTATATACAAATCCACAAATACATATACATACAGACACATATTGGAAATAAATCCTGACTAAATTTTTTTCTTTGGGACCTTTCTATGTATGCATTCTCATTGGACGACCTCTGGGTAAGATTATATAACCTTCAATCAAACATGAATTGAGTTGTGTGCCTGCCGAAAATGACGTTCATTGAACCTTATCATATGATTTTGACTATTACCTACACGAGAATAAATAATGAATTGGCAGTGCATGCGTGCAATTATTTGATAAATCTCTTATATGTTTGAAGAAAAGTTGGACTTTATAACTTGGTGGATCTCATGTGATGAATCTTCCGGAAACCCTGCCAAAATTTGACCGCCCAAATCCGTTCTAGTACGTATATTAAGTTCACTGAAGTACTGTGGAGGAAAAATAGGGTGGAGCTAACAAGTTGCCTTTCCCATCATACAAACAAATGCAATGATCTCATCGCGGGAAGATAATAAACTAAGCTTTCGAGCTGAAAATGGTATTGAAAAAAAATTGACTTTCTTTCTACTTATAAGATGCCTAATGATACTTGCCGTAGGGGCTATATCTTCAGAAACATAATGTGAAAAAAGAGATCGTGACAATGGAAACACAGGGTTCAATTCATGTGGATTGATCATCATTATTGGCAAGAGATTCATCATATAGTTACACTCGATCATATAAGCTATACAAATGATGGAATTCAAGCATCTCCATCCCATGGCTCTTCCAATGATTTGTAAGGCCCATCCTTGGAAATGAACATGTCACCAGGATATCCTCTTTTCTGTGGGACCTGAACCTCGATCTTGTCCAAATCCTCGTCTAAGTTCCCACTCTAAGGTTTGTAGGTTTTCTTTCATACTCTCCTTTGTTGAAGCTCTTCACTATTATTGTTGCCCCTTGCTCATATATCCATCTCAGTTCAACCTTTACATGTGGAACACTGAATAATTTGGACATAAATTTTTTTTTTTTTCATGATCCCTAAGATTAGTTAAGTATTTCACGTATCATGATTTTCCTTTTACTTATTCGATGCGCTTCTCCATCCCTCAAACAAAAAAAATAAAGAAAATTAAATGGGGGCTAAAAAAATTTTCTTCCCTTTATTGCAGGCTGATAGAAAGAGACATATTGGAAGATAAATTATAAGGAATATCAATGTCGCTTTTGGTTCGGGTTTAGTCTTGTCGACCAATAACGGAAATGAAAATTACAGAGCAAGAAAGGAAACAAAAGATGGTAAGAAATTCTTTTTACCGCTGGAAGGTACGCTCTATTTGAGAATTCTTTTGGTTAGCTTTCGTTTTCGTCGGGCACATCGAACAAGACTAAAAGAAATGTAGAAGCACACGGCAAATTGAATTGCATGGCTGCTAAATTTGCCGGTTCAACTAGACAAGTTCATCCGGAGAACACGTGGAGACACACCGATGACGGACAAGGACATGCATGGAGAGGACAAACAATTAGAGCTACATAAGTACGACCAGCTCGACAACACCCAGAAAAGCTGAAATCAGCACATCATGCTGTTCCAAATGAAGAATTGAACAAGATACGCTTTACGGTACAAGGAAGTAAACGGTTTATAGAAATATATTAGCTAGAATAACTAATACAATAACTTTCCTAGTTATAGCCTTCATATATGAAAAGATAAAATTCTATGTACAAAGGAAGCCGAAATGAATTTATCAACTCTGAAAATTCTCACTCTACTTGGCAAGAGTATAAAAATTGCTTGACCGGTCTCGATATGAATGAGAGTAATTTTTGGAATTATTTTACTATCGAAAGATATTTTCTCCTATACCAAACCCAATCAATGGCATTCCGTGTCCTGAACCCTGTACTATCTGTCTTTGTAGGTAGCACAGATACACAAGAAGAAATAGAGATCCTGGGCGAAAAAGGGGTGGAAAAATCTGACTGAGGAAGTCCGTCTTTGACACGTAATTGCAAGCAATCTTTCAATATTCATGCAAGAAGGAGTCTCACGGTTCATGTGATTTACGGATAAAAGTCATCCCATCGATTGCATAATTTGAATCTTGAGTGCGCAGATGTCGATATCTTTAGGTAATTTTTCTCGTGCGCTGAGTTTTGCTGATAGAAGTCAGAGCCGCTTCTCATTTTCTGTTGGTTTTTCTGTTAACTTGGCGTATGTGAATGCACCGATGGTTGTGTTGGAGCTACTCCTTCCGCCAAAATTAAAATTTGTCAATTCTATTTCATCAATTCTCTTATTCGTAATTTACCAGTACTTATGAAATTACTGACTTTCTTTTATACTTAGCAAAATTAATGATTTTGGTACCAACTTACCAACTTTTATTCACATAACTTACCTACGTTTCAAATTTACTAACTCTTATATGAATTTACCCACCTAAATTAGAATGATTGGACAACTTTCTTCAAATTAAATTATTACCAACTAGTTTTGGATTACTGACTTTCTTTTGAGCTACTATCATTTAATTATATTTTTCAAATTATCAACTTTTCTATTGATTAACTATTTTCATTGCCTTGATTAGCATTAGATTTACAAACTTTTTAAAGATTACCAACATAAACTAATGTGATCAGCAACTTTACTCCCATTAATTGAACTACTTCATAGTTTTTGGTTATTAACTCTCTTTTGATTTACTTAAATATTATTTTTTATTTTTTATTTTTTATTTTTCAATTTCTCAACTTTTCTTGATATTTTATTTGCATTTCTTAGCATTACCTTAAATTTGCCACTTTTTTTTAATTATATAAATTACCATCCTAATTAGAGTTACCAACATTTCTATGGTTAATTTAACAATTAATTTCGGGTTACCAACTACATCGCATTGAATTACTCTACAAAGTTTATTTTTCTTCAAATCATCAGCTTATTTCATCTCTTAACAACTTTTCTTTAACTGTCTTGATAAAGACCTTAAAGTTACCAACTTTTATATGAAACCACAAACTTTAATTTAAATGGTAGATAAACTTTTTCCAATTTGAGTTATCAAGTAGTTCTAGATTACTAACTCTCACTTGAGTTAGCTATCTGTGTTTATTTTACTAACTTTTCAAATGAGTTCGTGAAGCGGAAATTTAATGAAGTGGCCAGTCACCAATTAAAGGTTGGTAATTCCATGGAGTAACTGGTAAATTTAATTTGTTGGTAGAAAGTTAAATAAAAAATGATAATAATGAGCTCATTATTTTCAAAGATAAGAGAAGTTGGTCATATAAAAAAATGAAATAAACATCAGAAAGTAAACTCAAAAAAGAATTAGTAACAAAAGTTGGTATCTTTCTGCTGGAGAGTTATCTTTCTGCCGTATGGTTGATTAAATAGGTGACATTCAATAAATGTGTATTATGCATACCACTTAGCAATTTAATTTATGCGTGCCAGGTAGAAATTTAATTTATGCATATCATTTAGTACTTTAATTAATGCATGCACATTTATTTCGCCCAAGTAATCATTAGGAAGTAAGCTTTTAATCCACATTGGATAGAAAATTAATTTAAGAAATCCATGTACGATGATTTGTTGAAAATGACACTTAAATGATCCATTTTGCTCATATGTAATAGATAAGTGAGCGAAAAAAAAAGTTATGACACTCAATTAAAAGTTGTATAAAAATTATGACACTCACACTGTTCTTACTCCTCACTTACCCCTCACTTTAAAAAACAATGGACACATAATAAGTTAATAAAATCAATTCAAATAAGTTCATTGCTTCGCATTTCAAATCCATTTCTCTTTCAACCTATTAAATTGCCCGAGTACGGGAATATTTATTGAATAGACGAGCTTCAACTGTAAGGAGTAACTTGCCTGAAAAGACCGTTGTGACCATCTCGAGTATTCTCTTTTTACACTATGAGATACCTATATTATTAGGTGGCAACTTGGCCTATCTCCATATGCTCATATTCTTTTGTACTTTTAATTCTCCATGTCCAATTTTCCTTTTTTCCCCATCCCTCCCTAATCATTATTATTGGAAACATAACGTTACAGAAGAGATTGCTACAATGAAAACACAAGGTTGATTTCAAATAGATTTGTAGTGTGAGAGTATAAAATATTATTGATTATTATCATCTGAAAAGCGATCACGAGAGAGCAATACATGGTCATCATATATAAATTTTCAGTTGTGTGATCTAATTCAATGATCTTCATCCCAGAGCTCATCTAATGACTTGTAAGGCCCATCTTCGGAAATGAAAAAATCACCAGGAAATCCTCTTTTTTGTGGTATTTGAAGCTTGATCTTGTCCAAGTCCTCCTGGCTAAGTCCCCAATCCAAGATTTGCAGGTTCTCTTTCATTCTCTCTTTGTTGAAGCTCTTCACTATTACAATTGCCCCTTGCTCATGTATCCACCTCAGTGCAACCTATAACATTTATATGTAGAGTCACACACATTTTCATCGACTGGGAGTTGGATGATGATTGGAGAGAGAGGGAGAGGGAGAGGGAGAGGGAGAGAGAGAGAGAGAGAGATGCCTTTTGACGATAATATTGGTTGCTTTTGTCATGCTGCCGACAATGAAAGAAAGGAAAAAAAGTTCAAGAGCCTTTCAGTATTTGGAATTTTTTCATTTTTGTCTGTATATTTGGAGGTTGAAAAGGGGAAAAAGGCTTATTCTTTAATTGTTTTTGGATCACAATCAAATATATAGGTCCAAAAAATGCATGAAAGCAAGACCACACTAATCTAGAATCACAAGACGATTTTGCATTGTGCGGTCGCTGAAGAAGCCGTGCACAAAAAACTATTATCTCATTATGGTTTTGGCTATTCAAGCAGGCAAGCATTAAATTCTTAGAGAAATTATATCAAGACGTGCATGGAGGAAGTTGTTACGCATTGCCTTCTCATGTAATAAGCAAATGCTACCTATATAACCAATGAGGAAATTTCTAAACTAAAAGCTTCCTTTTTAAAGTACAAAACATCACTTTCTTTCTCCAAATTTCATGTTATGTACCTAAATGCATTTATCCGTAATTTGGGGTAGTTTGCAAATAAACATTTAAAATCAATTCATTTACGATTTGATTCCTAATAACATTTTGAGAGAATAATTCTTATGAGATTTTGAAAATCAACTCGCAAGGGTTCAATTTGATTGGGCTAGCGCTTGGTTTAGGTGCAATAAAACCTGTGCTCAAATTAAAATCTCCTACTCGGAGTAATCGCATAGGCCATGTCTACTTCTCTATAAGTAGAGTCTAACTCTATACAGGTGAACAGAGAAGGGAAAATTACCTGAGCCATGGTCTTTCCTTTGGCGATAGAAATCTCCCTGAGCACAGGACTTTCCATAACCACTAATGAACCCCAAGAAGCTCCATTCGCGCCTAATGGGGACCACGCAGTTACATGTATTCCCTTCTTTCTGCAAAATGCCCTCAGCTTCTCTTGTTGCCATCCCACATTCATCTCCACCTGAATATGATTAACCCGCAAACAAAAGAGAGGACAAATTTGAAGAAAATCTTGATTTGATAGGAAATAAAATTTAAAGAAATTGATGAATATATAACAGTAATAAACACATATTATTTCTTTTACTTGGTTAACAGCAGGAGGTATTTTGGCATGCATGAGGAGTTGAGAGAGCTTCTTGGTTCCGAAATTGCTAACTCCGATGGACTTGGCCAAGCCCAGCTTGGAGCACTCTTCCATGGCTTCCCATGTCCCTTTCATGTCAAACGGCAACATTTGGCCTTTGAAATCGAACCCTTCGATTCCTTCCTTCACTCTCACTGGCCAGTGAATTAGATACAGATCCACGTACTCTAATCCTAGCTTCCTATACAAATCAATACACACCAAGTGCCCAAAAACAAAAGAAAAGCATGAATACAACATGATTATACCCGAAAAAAAGTGGAAAAATAATATAAAGGAAAGATTGGAATAACCTAATGCACGCGACTGATAATAATATACAGAAGTGAAAATTAATGTTTATCGTGTAATTTTTCATATGGTAGAACTTCTTGTACGGTCTTTAAAGTTAATTGCTAACTTAGCGGTTATTAGAAATGTATATAGTAGCAAGCAGTAAAATAAATAGGAAGAGATCAAAGGGCAAATCATAAAAAAATTACTGGAGAGATTTCTTGAGAGCGGGAAGAACAAGATCTGGATGAGCGTCAGTACACCAGAGCTTGGTGGTGATGAAGATGTCGCTGCGGCTCTTGACAAGTCCTCGGTCCAAGGCCTTGGCGACAGCCCGGCCGAGCACCTCTTCAGACCCATAGTTTGCCGCCGTGTCAAAGTGGCGGTACCCAACTTCAATGGCATCCAAAAATATGGATGTCAGCACGTCGGGCGGGGGCAGACTGGCCGCACCCCCACCCATTCCGATCAGCGGCATCCTCATGCCCGAGTTCAGCACCACTTCTGGGACCATGACATTGGACATTAGTGCGCTGGGTTTCGCGTGCGTGAGAGAGAGAGAGAGAGAGAGAAGTATGAGATGCTGGAAGGTTTCTTTGACGGTGTCTGTCGGAGTTGCGCGAGCGCGTGATGTTTGTGGGAAAACTAGTAAACGAGATATAAATAGAGATCCTATAGAAAGTCCATCTTTGATACGTAATTGAAAGCCGATGCGTAATTGAAAGCCATCTTGTAATGTGACATCTAGTCATCCAATCGATTGTGCATAATTTGAACTTTGACCGCGCAAATGTCGACTTCTTCGGGAAGTAACCTGACGTATGTACATGCATCAATATCTGCAATGGAGCAAACTTCCGCCAAAACTACGTTCACATTTCGTCATTTCATTTGTTCGCAACTTTTCAAATACTTGCGCAATTACTAATTTTTATGTACTTACCAGAATATATGAGTTTCGTACAAACTTAACAACTGAATAAAATTTCAAATTTACTTGTTCTTATATCAACTTACCCACTTAAATTAAAGTGATTTACCAATTTTTGTAGCATATACTAAAATACTTTATCATATCAAATAGTATAGTGACACGACTATAAAAATAGTAACATCTAAAAATAAAGAAATAAATATCTAATAGTATTTAATGAATATTATAATATTCATGCATGACTACAAGGAGGGGTCTAGGCATCTTCAAGTCGTTCGCTGAGGTGATTTCTCTTTATCCACAGTGTTTTACTAATGAAAGTCAAAGCGTTCGATCAACTTTTGTTGGTTTTTTCTATTCATTCGACGTATGTGCATACATCAATGTACACCCGACTCGGCCCGTCGATGACTTTTTCTGCTCGTTTTTGTCTCGTCACATTGAGCAAGAGCCTCCACCTGAATTGGAAGCGAGAATTTGGGGAAAATGTTGGGTACCCAAGTGGCACAAACTTGACAAAGATACTAATGCATCCATACCGTACCACGTGTCGCATTAGGCTCACCTTATATAAATTGTTAGGAGCTCACGGTAGAAATCCAATATATACTCCTAAGGAGATCATCAAGAGGGAGTCTATGTTTGAACCTGTCAATATATCTAATATCTACTCCTAAGGAGATCACCAAATTCATAGAAAAGCTTAAGTCTGGGTTATGGGTTAACTACGATATAATAATTATTTCACACCATATTAATTCTCTAATGTGGGCCCCCTTACCCCATTAGCTAGCTTAAAAGGTAAAGTTTTCCCTCACACTTATAAACTGGCAAAAGTACAGCGGGAGTGCCAAAAGTTATAAAAGGTACACTTAAGTGCCACTTTTTTAAAAAAATGGATCACTTAAGTGCCAAGTCGCCGGAACCCCGCCGGAAATCCTACGTGGCAATTTTTTATTAATTTTCTTGCTTACGTGGCTCGCCGGAAACTGAATCGGCCAAAAATCAGCCAAAACGACGTCGTTTTGGCGGACGTGGATTTTAAAAATTATTAATTATAAAATATTAAATAATTATAAAATATATTTTATTATAAAATCGATTTTATTTATTAAAAAAAAAAAAAAGGGGGAAGAGGGGATCGGCGAGGGCTGTGCAGCCCTCGCCGCCGCCCGTCGCCGCCCCACCTCGCCGGGAAGGGCCGGCGACGGTGGGCAAGGGTCGGCCGGGGTTGCCGGGCCCCGGATTTGGGCGAGGGTGCGCAGGCCCTCGCCGGAGGCCGGCCGGGGCGCCGGCCACTGGCCGGGGCCCGGCGACCCCGGCCGACCCTCGCCCACCGTCGCCAGCCCTTCCTGGCGAGGTGGGGCGGCGGCGGCGGCGGGGGGCTGCCAGCCCTCGCCGATCCCCTCTTCCCCACCTTTTTTTTTTTTAAAATAAAATCAATTTTAATTTTTAAAAATCTGACGTGGATATTTTTATAAAAAAATTGCCACGTGGATTTTTTATTTTGAAAAAAAGCCACGTGGATTTTTAT
This sequence comes from Corymbia maculata, assembly GCA_014182735.1. Lineage (NCBI taxonomy): Eukaryota > Viridiplantae > Streptophyta > Magnoliopsida > Myrtales > Myrtaceae > Corymbia > Corymbia maculata. Next base: position 5,661,938 of record CM024689.1, on the reverse strand, counting down.
TTTAAAAAAAAAAAATGCTTCGTCGCAAATTAGGTTGCCGGAAAATTGACACGTGGCAATTTGGCCGGAATTTTCGCCGTTGGCACTTAAGTGATCCCTTTTGCTCCGATTTTGGCACTTAAGTGTACCTTTTGTAACTTTTGGCACTTAAGTGTCCCTTTGTGCCAACTTTTGGCACTCCAGAGGTCCGCACCTCCTTATAAACTAATTACCAATTCCTTTCACAACCAATGTGGGACATCCTTAACAATTTTCCTCTTACACATTGAGCCTAGGCCAGAGGCGTAGTAACTCGTAACTCTCCCATGTGACTTTTTTGTAGGTCTAAACTTATTGGCAAACTTAGGCTTTGATACACCTTGGGCTTCTATCACCCCAAAAACTAGCTCAAGACCACCTAACACTAGTATTGGATTCCAAGTTTGCCAACAAGTTTGGACATAGACAAAAGTCACATGAGAGAGTTATAGGTTGTTGTGTCTCCGACTAGGGGTGTCCAAAAATCCAATCCAACCCGACTTAGACACGATTTGAACACGACTTGAATATGAAATAAATATGATACATATTTCGAGTTTTAATAATGTTCAGGTCACAATTATAAAATAAGTGAATAATTATTTTTTGGATTGGGTTAGACCTAGAACATTGTTTAGCCTATGAACAAATAAACAAACTCTCAGAGTTTCACCCAAACCCTTCTCTCTCTCTCAAACAGGATGACGCCTTCTCCTCTTGACGCCGACGACTCTACCATCTCCTCCCAACAGTGACGACCACGCCTTCTCCACTTGTTGACTTAGCCGTTATCAACGATGACTGCACCTTCTCCTCTCGTCGACTTGGCCGCCGTCAACGGCAATCGCAAGGTCGTGGATTTCCGGAGCTTCACCTCCCCCAAGCCCTCGAGCTCAGTCCCTCTTGCGAGGCAGCTGAACACATTGTCGTTCTCTTCTAGCTCCTCCTCCTCCTTCTCTTCGGCTTCGAGCTCATCATTCATGAGAGTTGTGTTGACGGTGAGTCCCGATCGATGCTTTGGGGTTCGATTTTTTGATTCGGGGATCGTTGCGTGAGGACACCTTATCCGTTCCTTGTTTGCTTGCATTTCCTGTATGGATTAGTTCGTTGCCTTCTCTTTTGTTCGAATTGGCATTTTGCTGGCCTTTCATTTGCATGTATTTGGAGACTTTGCAGATTTTGGAGTAAGATGGATTTAGAAATTGGTAGAATGAAAATGAAAGACTGAAAGTCGGAAGCTTTATTCTTTTTTATTTTATTTTTATCCTTTTGGGGTGTTTGGTTTAGGAAAGTTGAGGGTGGGAGCTGGGAAGGTTGATGAGAATTCTAATTCTACTTGACATACGCTGGACTTTCATTTTTTATTATGTTTTAGATGTTGGATGATGGTGAATGCTATGAGTTTTTGATTAAATGGTATGCGTATAATTGAATTTGACCTGCTGGCGACAAACCAGAGTTGACCCGACCCGACCCAACCCGACCCATTTTCCTTTTTCATGTTTCATGCCTTTCGAGTCAGGCCGGGCCAGAGCACGCGAGCCTTCTTGTTTGGGTTAGGTCGGGTAACATCAAGACTCGACCCAACTCGACCCATTGACACCCCTACCTCTGACCCATGCCTGATGTGTGAAGAGTAGATTGTTGAGGATGTCCCACGTTGATTGTGGAAGAGGCTGGTGTTAGTTTATAAGTATTGGGTGGTCTTGGGTAGTCTTGGGCTTCTCTCACCTCAAAAGCTACCTCAAAGGGTGAAACTTCTCTCATGCTTATAAACCGACTACTAGCCCCTTTCATAATCGATATGGGACATCCTTGTTGAGGATGTCCCACGTTGATTGTGGAAGAGGCTGGTGTTAGTTTATAAGTATTGGGTGGTCTTGGGTAGTCTTGGGCTTCTCTCACCTCAAAAGCTACCTCAAAGGGTGAAACTTCTCTCATGCTTATAAACCGACTACTAGCCCCTTTCATAATCGAAATGGGACATCCTCAAGAATCTCCCCCTCACACATCAAGCCTTGGTCAAAGAAGGGACTCTGGGTTACAGAAGCACACTATGTCAATGAAACAGGAGCTTAAATTGCTTGGATATCATCTAAAGCGCTCAAAAAAATGGAATACTTAGATAGTCACAAGTATTCATATCTTGGAGAAAATTTGGTGATGTCTCTGATCCTATTGTGATAGATTGCTTGGACCTCTCTCCGGATGCATGATAAGGTGATAATGAACCCAGACCTTTCTTTGGGCACACCACAGGGCTAACCACTCAGCCTGTTTAGTATCTGGGCCTATCTCCGTACTCATGAAAGGCAATAAACTTCTCAAAGGGAATACTTGGACTTACACTTAGATAATTCTTGGATCAGAAAACTATAGGTACAACTTGAACGAGTCAAGTGTCAATGTAGCAATGAAGAATACCTAGATGATCACAGGCACTCAAGAGCGGTAGAATATTTGGATGTTCACGGGCACTCAAAATGAGAATACTTGGATGATCATAAGTACTCAAAGAACGAGAACACTTGGCTGATCACAAGTACTTAATTTTGAAATGAGCTCGGTTGAAGATGTACTTACCTGGTAAGCATCTTTGGTTCTTGAGGTTATGCCTCTGTCAGATAGGGTTTGCAGTTTTTCACTTGAAGGTTTAATAAATTACTTGGTGGTTCTTTGCCAGAAGAGCTTTGGGAACTCAAGATGAATCACAAGGCTTCAAAGAGCAACTTGGACGTTAGGTACTCTTTGGTCTTCAAGCCTCTCAGACACTGTTAAAGCGGATATGCACGCATTTATCAAGGAGATAGACAGCCTTGGTTATTCTAGAATGCACATTTCATTTGACGTTTACGTGTAGTGGTTTTACCATTTTTGTATCACCAAATTTCCACAGAGGTGAATTATCAATCAAAACAATTTTCACTTATAATGTGGATTTGTTTAAGATGTAAAATGAGACTTTAAGTAAGAAAATGGCTTTTGCTCACTCTCATTTATAATGGCTATTTGTCCTTACCATTAATGCGAGAATATCATAATCACTCAATCTTACTATCATAATATTGACAAGGGTTCGAGTTTTCTCGCAAGTGGTACAACCTTACCAAATTGAGATGTTTTCATCAAGATCATAATGTAGGCTTGGTTAATAACTTAACAAAGGGAACTATCCAAGTCGAGGCTGTGAAAGAAATACTCTGCAAATACCTCTAAGTTTACAAGTAAATAATCTTGCAAGAAAGAAATAGTCTTGCTCGCACCTCTTTGAGCATTGCTTGTGCACATATGAATTCCCGCATTAATCCGAATGCCCTAATCTAAAGAGACTTTGTAAGGGAAGTAATGTAGGCTAAGTTCATAGGTGAGAAACAAATCATTAGGCTCACAATGTGTGTAAAGGGGTGAGAGTTGGTGACCATCTTGGCATTGCTATCAGTCTTCTTCTTCGTTAGAGCTTGTCTTCTCGTGTAGATGCTCCATTGACCATTGAATTCCCTAAGACTTGTAGTACTATAACTTTGTGACCTTGACACATGCTCTTTCAACATTTTTACTCTTGCTTTTTTTTATCCATGGGCATCAAGCTTGCTTTTATTAGGCATATTGCTTTTCCTCTTCTTCTTTTTTCAATTTATTTTTATTTTTTTCAACTTTTTTTCATGGGCATCACCCTCGCTTTTACCAAGCACACTGTTCTTTTTATGCCCATAAGTTTCTTTTAGAAAAAAGAAAACCTTTTTACAAACTCTTGTGAAACTAGACTCTAACAAAATCAGCATCATGTACTTGGACGTCTTCATCTTCAGTTGAAACTCTAGATTAGTTGTTCAAATGATTGCCTTGCCCCAATGTAGGGGTTGGTTGCTAACAGGGCTTGAAGAAATGAATTTGTAGGCTCAAGTGGGCTATGCAATAGATATAAGTGTATAAGATAGAGAAAAAAATGCTCTTCATCATCCAAAGGCACCGAGGTTGTCATTTGAGTTCATTTTCAATAAGATACCCAAAGAATGATGTAAGTGAGAGCAAGAAAATTTCTATCCATTTTACTCACCTCTTAATGCCAACTTACCTCCAATATTACCTCGATACGGGGTAGTTCATGACATGGGTAATTTGAAAGAAATTTTCCACATGTGTGGGCTTAAAAGGGTTAAACAATGGATCACCTGTAGTGTTTATGATAGAGGAATGAAATATCTTTCATCATAACTTTTGCGAGAAAACCCTTTACCTTGCGGATAAGGAGTTTTCCACACTCATCTCACATTGTATATGTATAGGGTTGTGTATAGGATATGATTTGCTTTTCATCATTTCAACACGTATCATTTAGCATGTGTAAGCATTCCACGTCATTCATTAAACTGGTCTATCTTACATTCCTGAGTTGATTTGGTGAACTAAACATGTAAAAGTTATTATGAAAAATCCTTTTCAAGAAATTTGACCTTTTATGAGCTTAGTGTCCTTAAGCAGCAAACAATTTGTGAATTCATATCAACAAATTTATTCTACTCAAGAAATTTAATCAGAAGCACGGAAAATATAATTTTGAGCATTCACTTGAAGAATCATCCCTGCAATAAGTGTAAAGGAATGTCAGACACAAAGGAAAGTTCTTAGAAGGGACACATGATTGATCAATTACGATTGGAAGTCTGATCCTCGATTTGATATGCTCAACTTTTACTCTTGCCTCCGCAAAGGAGAATGTGCTTGAATAGGATATTATGCAACGCAAGAGCAAATGCAAATTGAACATCCATTTTAGCTATGATCGAGATACTATCTCAGTTGGATGTGTATTGGAAATTTTCGAGCCCTCAATCAGTCATCTACAAGGAAAAGAACAAAGTGCCATTTTCCAAAATTAATTATGTTCGGAGATGAGATGTACCTCTTTCAGCAAGATCAATGATCCTCTTTTTTACTTGCCTCTCATTTTCTTGTGGTAATGAGAAATGTAGAACATTTCATTTGACTCTTCGGGATTGGCATCTCACGCAAGTAGTAATGAGATGTGCTTCATATCACATTTTGGAAGCTAGATGATCTTCTGACTTGTGCCGAGTTTATTATTCACGTGCAAGGAAATGGCTCGGGACAAGTAAGGAGATAGGAAGTGCTGAACGCCTTCTTCAGATTTTGGAGATGCCTCACAATCAGTAAGGAAGTGTTCCTTTACCCTCACGTCTATTTTTCCTTCGGATGTATATTTCCAAATTTGTTGATTATCAATTGAAACCACGAGTCCACCGTCATTGAAACTTGATGTGCTATTTTCGTATGCTTTCTCATGGAGCTAAGAAAAATATGCTATGAGATATGAAGTAAATGAGTTGATAAAATAAATAGGGCTAACTCAATGCAAGCTTAGGAAAATGGCTTCGAATGATTTTTTAATTGATTTTTTTTTTTGTTTTGTTGAGGAAGCATATGGAAGCCCAATCCTCAAATTTTCTCTGTGGATGATATTTTCTTTTCATGATTATATATCATCACTAGGCTAGTTTGGTATACTTCAACACGCCCTCAAAATTGGAAATAAATTTCATTTAATATAATCAAATGAATTACTTGCAACATTCCAGCCCCAGCAAGCAAATGCTAGAAAGCAGCAAATCCTCAAGAAAAACATCACTCAATCCTAGAAAGCAATTAAAGCTCCCACACAAGGGAGGATGCAACCGAACATGTCCCTATTTAAATAGGGGAGTGAGGCCGCTTAGGACCATGAATCACATGCCATTGGGTCCTTCGCCCTCCTTAGTTTTGGATCTCTTCGCGAATGTAGGTATTTAAGCGTCTCCATCCCATAGCTCATCTAATGATTTGTAAGGCCCATCCTCGGAAATGAATAAGTCACCAGGACATCCTCTTCTCTGCGGGATCTCAAGCTTGATCTTATCTGAATCCTCTTTGCTAAGTTCCCATTCTAAGATTTGTAGGTTCTCTTTCATTCTCTCTTTGTTGAAGCTCTTCATCGTCACCACTGCCCCTTGCTCATATATCCATCTCAACGCAACCTTCATATGTATGCACATAGATGAGAAATATTACATAATTTGGAGATAAAGTGATCCATGATATTAGTTAAATCTCATGAATCGTGATTTTCTTATCTTATTACTTATTTCCTCATTAAAAAAAAAAAAACCTAGACAGTGCCTAAATTTTTTCTCCTCCCTTTATTGCATGTGAATAGAAACAGAAAGATCGGAAGATGCTTTGTAATAGTAATTTCAATCTTGTTTACGGCTAGGGTTTAGTCTTGCCGACCAAAAGATTAGAAATTAAAATAAGAAAGAGGCCCTCTAGTATTTGGAAGTCGCAAAAAACAAAAAGTAGCTCCTTTGGAGTTTGGTCCGTCAACTATGGGTTGTATTATTATAATTGCACAACTATGAGTTACTACCTTATAATTTGTTGATATTTATTTTTAGGTTAATTGCCAAAAATTCTAAATTTGCACACAATATCAGGTTTAACTCAAACTAATTATTGAGTCGCAAAATCCTAAATTGGTACATTTGTGTTACATTTACTCCAAACTAATTTTCGTTTAATTTCCACATTGAATCCATGTCACTCGCCGATCATTAGAGTCATTTGTCCACATTAGCAATTTAATAGGGATATTGGACGGAAGTTAATGAAGGATAGATTTATCATAAATTTTACCAATTTGGGATTTTTGCTGATACGGAAATTAATTTGAAATAAATGTGACATATATATACCACTTTGTAGTTTTTTGTGACATGAAAATTAGTTTAAAGTAAATGCGACACGGATATACCAATTTGACATTTTTGTATAGCATTATTCTATATAGAGAATTCTTTACAAGTAACATGTTACCGTAGGTTCGTTTGAGCGCACATAGGTCCACAAAAGAAATAAATTCGTAATTTGTGAGCGATTGAAAATATACATATCTTGTAAAAGACGGCTAGTGCTTATCGGGAGAGTTGAGAGTAGTACATGGAAGTAATGGGACAGTATCTTTGACATATATTAAGCTGACGTTATGGAATAAACTGATGAACGATGGATGGATTTTTATTACCAAAGTTGGTAATCAATAATCTCCATCAATAGTTTTTTAATTAACTAGAAGGTGCGCATGCAGAAGATTCACGTTCTGAAGCTGCCGCGTCAACTAAACCTTATCTTATGATTTTCATGACTTAAAGCTGCAAAGTACATCCACTTGTTGTCTTTTTATACGTAGATTATGCAATTTCTGAGGAAAGAATTTATGAACTATGCTTCCTGAGGAGAAGTTTGACGCCAAAACAATAGAAAAAGAAAACACAAGAAAAGGAGAATAAATTACCTGAGCCAGAGTCTTTCCTCGGGCAATAGCAATCTTCTTGAGCACCGGACTCTCCACAACAGCTAATGTACCCCAATAAGCTCCATTCGCTCCCAATGGGGACCATGCGCTCACCTGTATTCGCTTCTCCCTATAATATCTTCTCAGCTTCTCTTGTTGCCATGCCACATTCATCTCCACATTCCAAACCTATTACCTACCGTGTAGGCTATTGCAATCACTTTTAGAACTGAAATTCGAAATCCATTGGTTCCCTAAATTTCAAAATACCCGATACTATCTTGTATTTCTTGAAAAAAAGAATTCGTCATTGAAAATTTATTGTAATTCTAGCTATTAACGCATTCATCATTCAACTCAAAAAATATATATTAAAGTACATGATCATATCTAATAGTATAGTGACACAAAATCATAAAAAGATACTAACATTTAAAGTAAAAATAAAATAAAGAAATAAATCAGCTTCACCCATTATTTGTATTTATGAGTTTCCACAAAAAGTGCATAGTCCATTTTATCGAGAGCACAACTAAAATATCTCACCATAGACATAGCCTAGAGAGAGAGAGGGGTGAGAAAATGAAAAGGGTATTGAGGCTTTCATTTGGTGAAAAATAATTTTTAGTAAAACGTTTTTCGGATTTTTCATTGCTCATTTTAGGAAAAGGAACTGTTGGGGAAAACATTTTTCGTCAACTGAAAAAAGCCTTCTAAAATAGAGAAAAATATTTTTTTTCTTTTCAAGTAAGAGAAAAAAAATTTCTCACTCACTCTCTCTTATCTCACACCTTTGTTAACATCCACTTCTTTCTTATTTTAAAATCTAATTTTCAATTTTTTTTAAAAAACGAATTTTTAATTATTTTCATTTTTATTTTCTCCTTTTGTAAATTCGAATTTTTAATTTTTTTTTTTTGTTTTCTTTTTTTCTCTTCATCCTCGGTTAGTCACCAGCGAACAACCACATGTAAGACTTGAGCATTGCCAATTTAGCGAGACTCAAGCTTGCCCACCTCAAGCGAGCCTTTTTGAGGCCTGTGAGCTAGAGCTTGCCTTTAGCTGGCTATTGGCTGTCACTATGGCTAGCGACCATCTGAAAAAGAAGAAGATGGAAAAGAAAAATAAAAAATAAATAAGTAGAAAGAAAATTAAAAAATAAAAAATAATTACAATGAATGCAAAAATGAATATCGAATTGAAGTTTCCATTATCAAACAGTGGAAAATAATTCATTTTCAAGTGTCAACTAAACATTGGAAAATATGGTTATTTTCCTAAAAAAATTTTTCAAGAACGCTACATTTTTCGTGAAATGAACGGACTAAAAGTGTCATAACTTTTATGACACTTGTTTCAATATCAAAAGTTTTTAAATGATCACTTGAGTTTGCTTTTATATATATAAAAAAACTATTATTTTAGTGCTATCATTGTTTTGTGTGGCCGGAAATTCGACATGACAATTTTTTATACAAATCATCTTGCCATCAAAGTGAGTGAACATGAATTGGCCTAATTTGGATGGAGTTAGCCAATTCATGGATGAAATTAATGGAAGGATCTAATTGCAATAATTTTACAAATTTTAAAATTTGATTACACTTTAAAAGTTCTAGTATTCAATTGTACTTTTGTGACATGTTTTAAACTTATGATGCACTTATCCCCTTATATTATTGCCAACTAGGTTTGAACTACTAATCTGTCTTTTGAGCTACCTACGAATGTTCAATTATTTTTTGATTTATCAAATTTTCTATCGAATAACCATTTTTAAATGCCTTCGTAGCATTACTTGCATTTTTTTCCTCGGTGGTTCGCATCTCCATTTGAATGATGCGTAAAGGTCTGATGACTCATCATTTTATTTCATTTCAAACTAAGAGAGGATTCACATCCTACAACGAAATCTTTATGTATATTCTCAAACAATTTATTGAAAACACCTTGTTCAACTCACATATAATTGCAAACACAATTGAAATAATGTGAAAAATGATGTGGGGGGATCGTCAAGCATCTCCATCCCATAGCTCATCCACTGACTTGTAAGGCCCGTCTTCAGAAATGTAAATCTCTCCTGCAAATCCTCTTTTCTGTGGGATTTGCAGCTTCAACCTCTCCAAGTCCTCCGGGCTAAGTTCCCATCCCAAAATTTGGAGGTTCCCTCTCATTCTTTCCTTGTTGAAGCTCTTCACAATGAAGGTCGAACCTTGTTCATATATCCATCTCAGTGCAACCTACATATAGGTACATTTAACCAAGGAGGAAGGTTATAGGCGTCGCTTCCAATAAGAAAATGACAAAACATTTGACTTTTGTTCTATTCGTATGATGCCCCATCGGATTGGCCCTCAGCATGATGTTATTCATTTTGGCCATGGTTTATCTATGTCTAGCTTTAGGGTGTTACATGCCAATTTGATGTTGGGCGGGATTAGTGAACCGCGCGACCCCTTTACATGGGTGACATGAGAGCAGAGAAAATCGAAAAGAAAATAATAAGGTACCTGAGCCAGAGTCTTTCCTTTGGCAGCAGCAATCTCCTTAAGCAGAGGACTCTCCATAACGGCTGATGAACCCCAAAATGCTCCATTCGCTCCCAAAGGAGACCACGCACTCACATGTATTCCCTTCTCTCTACAATACTCCCTTAGCTTCTCTTGTTGCCATGCCAGATTCATCTCCACCTAAATCATGATGAACCCACAAAAACAAAAACAAATCTTGAAGAAAATCCTGATTTGCTATCAAATCGTCTGAAAAATGAAACCAGAATAACTGATGGATATACATACGTATGGACATACATACATACATACATACATACATACATATGCTTTCTTTTACCTGGTTAACAGCAGGAGGAATTGTGGCATGCATGAGGAGTTGAGAGAGCTTCTTGGTGCCAAAATTGCTGACTCCAATGGACTTGGCCAACCCCAGCTTGGAGCACTCTTCCATGGCCTCCCATGTGCCATTGATGTCAAAAGGAAGCAATTTGTCCTTGAAATCGAACCCTTCGGTTCCCTCCTTCACTCTCGCTGGCCAGTGGATTAGATAGAGATCCACATATTCTAACCCTAGCTTCCTATATAATCAATGATACACCAAGTGACTAAACCCAACAAAAAGCAGAAAATTTGGGGAAAAAACTAATGCATGCAACTGATAATTATATACCAAAGTGAAAACCCATGTTTATCCTATCACCATGAAAGAAATTCTTGTGTGGTCTTTAAAAATATTTGGCAACTTAGCGGTTACGAGAACTGCGTATAGTGTCAAGCAGTAAAATAAGTAGGAGGAGATCAGAAGGCCAATTAGCAGATATTTACTGGAGAGACTTCTTGAGAGCGGGAAGAACGAGATCCGGATGACTGTCGGTGCACCAGAGCTTGGTGGTGATGAAGATGTGGCTGCGGCTCTCGATGAGCCCTTGGTCAAGGGCCTCGGCCACAGCTTGGCCGAGCGCCTCTTCGGAGCCATAGCACGCCGCCGTGTCGAAGTGGCGATACCCCACTTTGATGGCCTCAAGGAATATGGATGTCAGCACGTCAGGCGGTGGCAGGGGGATCGTGAACGTTCCGAAGCCGATCAACGGCATTCTGTGTCCTGAACTCAGTACTACGTCCATTGTAGTTTCTAGCGTGCGTACGTCTGTCTGTCTGTCTGTCTGTGTTGTGTGAGCGAGGGATGTTCGTGGGACTATAAATGAACGAGAAGAGGTAGAGATCCAGAAAAAAGAAGTGGCGAGGTGAAGAAATATTAACGGAGTCTGCCTTTGACCCGTAATTGGACGTTTTCCTGCATGATTTTTCCTCGTTCTACAAGCGACCAGGAAGTAAAAGTCAAAGTGGTCTATCATCTTTTCCATTTTTTCTGTTGTTGGAGGGTTCGATTTGACGTATTTGCATGCATCAGCATTCGTGACGGTAGATTTTTCGTTCCCCCTGTGGCCGTCGGGAAGATGCACGCCCAAGGAAGAAGGCGTCCCCGCAAAGGTTAAAGGGCCAAAAACAGCCCAAAAAAGAACATAGTGTCCTTTTCTAAGCGAGCGAGTTAGAGATTACGAAACGTCTTTCAACAAAGGGACAGATCTTCGGCTTTTTTTTATGTGCATGGGATTCTGTGTCGCGGATTCTAATCTAATTGCAATGGATAAAATGTAAACAAAAGACAAACAGTACTTGATTGAAAGGTAAATGAGAGATAAACCACAAAATTCAATAGCCGAAGAATGAAAATGTATTGAGCAGTTGTTGTCCCAGTGTCCCCTTTTTCCACTAACCCTTCCTTCGGTTATTTATAGCCTAACCTTACAAATAACCGCTCCTTAATGGTTCTTATTCTAATTTCAAATTTCCCGGGATATTCGACATCTTACTTATAGATAATGGGCTCGTTCGCATATCTTATGGGCCTATTTCATCTATCTTGGTTTCGCGGGCCTCTCTACTTGTTCCCAGCCCATTAAACCATCTTCGGGCGTGAACAAGATCCAAAGAAAAGGACCGACATTTCTTTCCTCTTTTGCACGACCGAGTAAGTTCTGGGCGGAAGGAGTATCGACCACGTTCGCGCATATCTCCTCCCGTTCAGCTGATTATCACCTTCCTTTTAGCTTGTTTCCCACACTGTCTCCTCGATATGAACTTCGGCTCCCATCGTGCGTGTCAATTGTGGACTTCGGCCACCATACTTTTTTATGGGCTTGGACAAACAATTAATCTTTTTGGGCTGAGTCCAATCAATTCAATTAAGCTTAAGACCATTCACTTAATTCCATCCGTTGCCGGTCCAATACATACACAAATGTTTCTAATACCTATTTGCCATTTAACAATAATATTTTTGTTAGGGGTATGATTAGCCACAATTTGAGTGTCGACGGTAACATAAATGAAACTTGATAAATGAAAAATTAGCTAGTTTTAGTAGATGAAAAAAAGTTATTAAATTAAGAAAGGCCAAATATTGGTAAGTAACTGAAGTGAGGGTGGGTAACCAAACTAGTTGGTAATTAACCATAAAAAGTTGGGAAATCGCTCAAAGAAATATCAGTAAATTTATAGCAGAGTTGGTAAATTTCTTTTTCCGATGCATATTACTGCTTCTCCTCGCACTTGTTTTCTTCTACATTTCGATGAGCTTTCTTACGTTGTGTGCTCCGTGATCATGATATTAACATCAAGGTGGACATGTTAAGTCCGCCCAAAAAGGTTCGGATTTGTCTAGCAAAAGAAAAAGGCAACAATGCGGCATTGTTGACTTTGTTTGAGGGCATTTCTAATGGTCTGGGGGAAAATTACCTGAAGAAGTCATAAATCTAATACACGGTTGTCAATTTAGTACAATTTGAAACTTTTTAAATTGGCCAATTTAATTCTATACATTTTTACGATTCACCAAAATAGTCTTTCCAATTAATTTTGATAGGTAATCGCTGATGTGGACATTAGTTATCTTACATGGAATGATTGATACTGACGTGGATAATTTTCTATTTTAAAAAAAAATATTGAACTTTTTATAATTTCTATTTTTTCTGTTCTTTTATTTATTTGATTCTTTCTTTCTTTTCATTTGTTCCTATTAAGACTCATGAGAACCAGCTAACCCTCACTGACTATAGGCAAGTGTTGTCAAACCTCACTAGCCACCAGGCAAGGTTGCCAGAACTTGCTTGTCATGGGCAATGGTTGTGGCCTTCACCACACTTAAAAGGCAAAAAAAAGGGAAAGGAAGAGGGAAATAGAGAAAAGCAAAGAAATAAGTCAAAAATTAAAAAAAATAAGATAATTTTTAAAAATGAAAAATGAAAAATTATTCACATCAAAGCCGATTATATCACATAAGGCTCCATTTGTTAACATTTCTATTTCTCTAATTTTCTATTCTTTTCTTCCCCGAAATAGAAAAATAATAGAAATGCATTTGGTAACGCTAACTGATTTTTCTATTCCCGGAATAGAAAGTTGTTTTTGGGAATATATTTGAAATAGAAATGAGAAACAGAAAAAAAGTACATTCTTATTCCTGGGAACAGTTTCTAAAAATTATTTATTGGAGACTACTCATCGCCTATAGCACGCCGCTACCTGCCCACTGCCGCCCATCGCCTATTGCCGCCACCACCGGCCACTGCCTGCTACCGCCACTGCCGCCCCTCACTACTGTTGTCGCCACTGGCTGCCGATTGCCTACCGATCCTCGAATGCCAGACACCAGTCTTTGATCATCACCACCTGTCACCGTCTGTCCCCACTCACTTGCCATTGGCCGACCGCTAGTCGTCGGTCTCTCATCGCCACCCTTCGCTTGGCGGTCGACGACCGGGCGTGACCGGCGACTTGGCACGACCAGTGACCCAGTGGGATGGGTGACTACCAGCGATGGCAGCAGCGGCAATTAGGGAAGAAAGAAATAAAATAATTTTGTCGGTATCAAGTGCATTTCTATTCTAAGAATAAAAAAATTTTGTAGTTACCAAACATTTTATTTTACTCAGAAATTGCTCTAGGGAGTAGAAATAGAAAAAAAACTATTTTTTTTAAAAGAAATTGGTCTTAGAAGTAGAAATGTTACCAAACGCACCCTAAAATGCCTAACATCCATGTTAGCAATTTCTAACCAAGATTGTCTAGAATAATAACATTGGCAAATTGTCGAAGGTTTAGAACTCAATAGACAAAAATGAAAGATTATGACTGAATTGCTATCCATATAATATAAGTTTAAGGCTTTTTTGATAATTAATCAATTGCTCTTGCATACTCCTCTCTTAGAAGAATATGGATGAAATTGTCAGGTCAATATAAGTTACTACTCGTATTCAATCAAGTGGACTCAAGCACGATACTGAATGAGAGTGCCCGAGGCTCAATTACTACTTGTATTCCATCAAGTCGACTCAAGCAGATCGAATGCTCTGCTAATCAAACAACGACTAGCTTACTAGTAAGTTAATTTTTTTGCTCCATCGAAATCAAAAACAAGAATTGAGCGAATTTAAAGAGATAATATACCTGCTAAAAGAGCAACTGCTTACAGTGAGATTTGAACGTTTACCCAGGGTTTGGAATGCGTTGTTAAGGGAGATCATGCTTTCAAAATTGTTTCATACTTGGAAAGGGAAAGAAGAAAGATTCTGGCATTGTCTAAAAACAAATGCAAAATACAAAAGGACATAAGAAAGATCGTGGAAGACTGTTTCTACAAGCATGGTGTCCCGGACACGGCACTCTCTAATACATACACAAACTACAAAAGGACATAAGAAAGATCGTGGAAGACCGTTTCTACAAGCATGGTGTCCCAGACACGGCATTGTCTAATACATACACAAATTACAAAAGTACATAAGAAAGATCGTGTAAGACTGTTTCTTATCGTTCTAAGCAATGTCTGGAGATGTGCTTGAAACTCTTTCTTGATGTCTCCGTGCGGTTTTTTGGAATTCTTTGATGTGGCATGAAAAGATATACCTCGATAACATATATTTGGGAAAATTACTAAAAAAAGTCCTTAATTTATTGTATTTATGTTTTACCAATTGAGTCAATCTAGCCAATTTAAGTAAAAAATTGCAAACGTGTACATCGACCGTCCTATGTGACAAGACCGATGTTGGTATGGGCAATTTTTGTAATTTTTTAAAGAAAAAGTATATGAATTTTTTCTTCTTTATTCTTGTCCTTTTTGTCCTTTCTGTTCTCAACGAGGGTCGTTGGCTGTCCCTCCCTGGCCATGAAGTCCTTGCCTAGTGGCTAATGAGGGTCACCAGCCCTTGTCAATTGGCGACCCTTGCCGGACTTGGTAGGAGAAAAAGGAAATGGAACAAAAAAAGAAAAAAGAAAAAAATTTATAATAAAAAAAAATCTATGTTAGTGCTGACCATCATATGTGGCACTACCAGCATCCGTATTAGCAATTTCCAATCAAAATTTGCTAAAATTGACTCAATTAGCAAAATGCGAGAAATGATTATGATTCAATTGACAAAATTGAAATGTTTATGACTGAGTCGGCGCAAAAGCTATAGATTTTGGAAGTTTTGATAATTTACCCCCCCATATATTTGAATTTTTGTCCATTAGTTACTGTTTGAGTCACATTAGATTATCCCCTCCACAAAAAAGAAGTGAGTTTGGTTCATTTATTTGGAAATGGCTTGTTTAATTGAAGAAATGAATAGAATAACCAAGTTTTCTCTTGTTACCAGAGGATTAGCCTTTTCACCTGAAATTTCCTTTAAGAAAAAAAAAATGTTCTGTTTGAAATTTTTGAGCTAGCCTTTGGCATGACGATCTATGATTGATTGTCGTGGAGTCAAAATTGCGCTTGTGAATAATGAGTTCATTCTAACGATGGGAACAATGCTACCCTCTAGGTTGATATGTCAAGGAATTTTGAATATTTAATCCAGAGTGTCATATATACATTGATCTGTCCAGACTCAAGATAAGACAGGTCTTAGTTCTATACTAATTCCGGCTTATTGCTAGTATACAAGGAGCAACACTGGACAAGAATTATGAATATACCTAAGATGGATTAAATACAATAATCCTTTGCCGTCGAACCTTAAAATAAATAATCCAATTTGAAAATATTAATTAGCTGGAGAACGTCAACAACGAAAGGTCCGGCTTGTGGTTATAAGAAGGACTCGCTCCCACGAGAAGCGAGAAGTCGCTACGCGTGCGATCGTGACGGACTCAGAAAGGCCGAGAAAGAGAGATTCAGGGGGAGGTCGCGGAATCATGGCCAACCGAGCAGTGGTGTCTTGGATGCTCAGATTCAGGATCGTCGGCTTGCTCGCCTTGGCCGGTTCCATGGTTCTGATGGCCACCAACCACTTCACAGACAGCGACGGCGTAAAGTCAACCTTCAAGGATATCATTGCTTACAGGTAAGTAAATTTTCTGGTGACCGATTATCATCTTGAACCCTGAGCTCCCCTTGGCCGGCATTGTCTGGAGAGATGTTGATGATAGTATGTGCAACGACATACATGACTTTTTCTCAGTAGGTAACGGTTTAGAGTAGATAGCTTCCGAAATTTCCACCAGACAAATGAAACAAAAGATAATTTTCATCCATGAAACATTACTCTATATGGTGAAACTTGTTCTAATGGCCGATCTCGTTTAAATCGAGCTATAATTGTGCTTGATTTTGATCAACTGGGAACCAAATTATGGAGCGGAAACAATGTTTAGGTACGTTCTAGCAACCACGGTGATCGGAGCAGCTTATATATTAGTGCAGCTTCCCTTTGCAATGTACTATGCCTGCACCGAGAAGGGGATGTCTCGCAATGAATGCTTGCTCGAATTCGATTTCTACGGCGATAAGGTAGCTTCTTGATTCACTTAGCGCATGCTACATATTAAATTGATATTCTCCAAAGGGCAGCAAGCTAATTTAAACCATCATGTCGAGCATAACTCCACTATTGTTTACCTTGCTGTCGACGTCTGTGCAGCTCATAAGCTTGATCTTGGCCACGGGGGTCGGAGCAGGGTTTGTCATCAGCTTCGAGCTAAAGAGGTTTATCCGCATGTTCTTCGATGCCTTCGCCGAGTCAGGGTACCCGTTAAATAACGACGACAGGTCGAAGATGATGAAATTCTTAGACTTGGGAATCGCCTCCACCGCATTGTTGGCCCTAGGGTTGGTCTGCATGTTCATCGTCTCTGTGCTCTCGTCCATCAATCGCAACTCATCCACGTGAGGTGGCTTCTTCAGATGATCTGATCATAATCGATCTCTCTAGTCCTCGAAAAAATAAGTTGAGGCACATTGATTAGACAAGTTCAGTACATATTTTCTGGCAGTGGTTGACTCGGTTGTGTCGGATAATCTCTCTATCCCTCTCTATCGTTGTGTGGAGGAGTGTTGTGCGGAAGAACACCCTAACTAGATGAGAAAAGAAACAAGAATAATAAATAACACGGAGATTTACGTGGTTCGGCGAAAATCCGCCTACGTCCACGGGAGAGAGACGATTTCTTATTGAGAGTTGCGCACTCTACCAAGTACAAGGTACATTGCTGATATATATAGATCTTCAGATCCCCACCTTCCTAATCCAAATAGGAAAGAATTAATTCTCCACTTTCCTAATCCAAATAGGAAATGAATTACACCCTAAAGATATTACCTAATTTGAAACTTACTAATAATATCTTCAGTAATTATCCCTTAAATATTAGAGATATCATGATATATCCCAGTTACATTGAATCGGGACTATTTCCCATGAATACCTCTTATAGTTAGGTTCAAATCTAAGAAATATATTAGGAAACAAATAGTCTGCAATCTTCAAGCCTTCCTAGATTTCCCGATCGACTTTTAATTCGAATTTCCAATCGATCGAATTTGTGGAATTCAAGACAATATCAACAAATCTCCACATTTGGTTTGAATAAACCACAAGCCTCCACTTGAACCAAGAAAACGAATATATCTCTCCCTCCACCGTACCTTCGCAAAAGTACGCCCGCATCTGGATCAGTGCGGCCTCCATCAATTTCAATGATGAGTGAGAGAAATCAAGTGTCTGTAGGACTTGAACTTCTCTGTAGTAACCGTCTTTGTAATGACTCTATCTCCTCCATCATTGCGGTCATCCACTTTGTGATCACTTTTCAAAGCTTCATGGTAGGAGCTTGGATCGCTAGAGCCTACGGTAAGAGCATAAGCAACCATATCCTCAAAACCGTATCTCTTCGGTGCTTTGAGAGTGCGCCTTCCTCGACCCGTCGCAATGGTATGAGGAACTTCTACCGTTTCTTTGACTTCTGGAGCTTCATCGGATGACTCGCCATTCTTTGCAGATTCTCTGCATTCAAGCTCCACCTTAATGATAGATTTATCACTCTCCTCTTCAGTAGCCACGTGTGGAACGCAACTTGACTTCAACATTGCAGATTCATCGAACATAACATCCCTGCTCGTTAGAATTTTCTTCTCACTTGGATCCCATAATTTGTAGCTTTTCACTCCTTTCTCGTAACCGAGAAATATGCATTGTTTTGATTTTAGATCCAATTTCGAGCGTTTCGAACTCTGCACATGTACAAAAGCAGGACAACCGAATATTCTTAAATTAGAATAATCGACGATTTTACCAGTCCAAACCTCTTCAGGAATTTTGCATTTAATTGCAATTGATGGAGACCGATTCACAAGATAACATGCCATGCAGACAGCTTCTGCCCAAAACTCCTTGCTCAATCCCGCATGTAGCCTCATGCTTCGAGCCCTCTCTAATAAGGTTCGGTTCATCCTCTCCGCTATGCCATTCTGTTGGGGCGTACCGGAACTGTGAAGTGACGTTTAATCCCTTCATTCTTGCAAAGCTCCATGAATAGTGTCGATTTGTACTCTCCTCCATTGTCCGATCTCAAGCACTTTACCTTCTTCCTCGTTGAAGTCTCAACTTCAGCTTTCCATTCTTTGAACTTTTCAAAGACTTCACTTTTGTGTCGCATGAAGTAGACCTAAACTTTGCGAAAGAAATCGTCAATGAATGTGACGAAGTATTCCTTCCCTCCTTTTGACTTTACCGATGAAGGACCCCATACATCCGTGTGTACATACTCGAGCACACCCTTGCTTGTATGAGTTGAAGTATTGAACCTTACTCTGCATTGTTTTCCAAGCACACAAAATTTGCAAAAATCTAATTTGCATGTTTTCATACCTTGGAGTGCATTCTTCTTGTGAAGCTCCATCAATTCTCTTTCTCCCATATGCCCGAGACGCATATGCCATAGATTGGTGTTATCTATCTCCGTGCTAGCATCCGTGGACACAGATACTCCACCTTGCACTGTGGTTCCTATAAGTCGATATAGGTTCCCGTGCCTCTGTCCCTTAAGAACAACTAGAGCTCTCTTAATCACCTTCAAGACTCCACCTTGAGCCGTGTACTTGCATCCATTGGATTCAAGTGCTTCCAATGAGATCAAATTCTTCCTTAGACCTGGAGCATGACGCACGTCTGCCAAGGTTCTAATTATGCCATCAAACATCTTGATTTCACGGTTCCGACTCCCACAGTCTTGTATGAAGTATCATTCCCCATGAGAACTGAACCACCATCATATGCCTTGTACCTCTCAATGAGGACACATATGATAAGTGCATCCGGAGTCCAGGATCCACGAATCTTCAAAGGTGTCCTTCCCCGATGATATGGACAAGACGTCCCCATCATTGGTCTCAATGCTGTCGGCTACACTTGCCTCATCTGAGCTCTTCTTCTTTTTCTCGTTCTTATTTGGACAGAATCTCTTGGTATGCCCTTCCTGATTACACCCATAGCATCTTCCTTTGAACTTTCCCTTGGATTTTGATTGACCCCTACTGCTTGATCCTCGATCCATTGATCTTCCTCTTCCTTGATTGCTTTTCTCCTTTGCAAAGAGTTCCACTCCCGAAGATTTTGAACTACTTGCCCTTTTTTTAGTGTCGTTTGAAATTAGGGCAGCAGTCACCTCTCCAATCTCCAGGGTTTCCTTGCCATAAAGGAACGTAGTCACCAAGTGATCAAACGAATCGGGCAATGATGCCAGTAGTAGAAGCGTTATGTCTTCATCCTCAAATCTTATATCCAAGCTTGTAAGTTCACTAATCATCTGATTGAACACATTGAGATGTTCCAACAGATCTCCCCCTTCACTCATCTAAAGTGAATACAATCTCTTCTTTAAGAACAACTTATTCGTAAGAGATTTCGTCATGTAGATGCTTTCGAGTTTGAGCCATACCTCCGGAGCAGATTCGATTTCTGCTACATATTGAAGGGCCTCATCCGATAGGTTCAATCAGATTGCGCTACACGCCCTCTCCTCCATGTCGGCCCAATCATCATTAGTGATGGTGTTTGGCTTGTTCGATCTTCCCAGAAGAACCTTTGATAAACCTTGTTGAATCAACAGATCCTTCATCCTTCTCCGCCATAGTGTGAAATTATTCTTCCTGGTGAATAGTTCAATATCAAATCGAACGGTTGAACCTTTTCCAGCCACCTAGTTAGAAGTCGCAATACAAGAACGGAGAACCTGGATTGCTCTGATACCAATTGTTGTGCGGAAGAACACCCTAACTAGATGAGAAAAGAAACAAGAATAATCAACAACACAGAGATTTACGTGGTTCGGCGAAAATCCGCCTACATCCACGGGAGAGAGAGATGATTTCTTATTGAGAGTTGCGCACTCTACCAAGTACAAGGTACATTGTTGATATATATAGATCTTCAGATCCCCACCTTCCTAATCCAAATAGAAAAAAATTTCACCCTAAAGATATTACCTAATTTGAAACTTACTAATAATATCTTCAGTAATTATCCCCTAAATATTAGAGATATCATGATATATCTCAGTTACATTGAATCGGGACTATTTCCCATGAATACCTCTTATAGATAGGTTCAAATCTAGGAAATATATTAGGAAACAAATAGTTTGCAATCTTCAAGCCTTCCTAAATTTTCCGATCGACTTTTAATTCGAATTTCCAATCGATCGAATTTGTGGAATTCAAGACAATATCAACAAGGAGAATAATGTAATGCATAGAGAGCCGAAATCATCATAAAGTGAACCTATTTTTTTGGAGTTGCTCGGTTGGTAGCTGCTGCCGCAAGCTAGTTCGATTCATTAATAGAATCAAATGAATTACATTTATTGGATTGAAATTGCAACATTCAAGCCCTAGCAAGCAAATGCTAGAAAGCAGCAAATCCTGAAGAAAAACATCACTCAATCCTAGAAAGCAATTAAAGCTCCAACACGAGGGAGGGTGCAACTGAACATGTCCCTATTTAAATAGGGGAGTCAGGCCGCTTAGGACTATGAATCACATGCGCTTGGGTTCTTCGCCCTCCGTAGTTTTGGATCTCTTCGCAAATGTAGGTATTTAAGCGTCTCCATCCCCTAGCTCATCTAATGATTTGTAGGGCCCATCCTCGAAAATGAATAAGTCACCAGGACATCCTCTTCTTTGTGGGATCTCAAGCTTGATCTTATATGAATCCTCTTTGCTAAGTTCCCATTCTAAGATTTGTAGGTTCTCTTTCATTCTCTCCTTGTTGAAGCTCGTCACGGTCATCACTGCCCCTTGCTCATATATCCATCTCAATGCAACCTTCATATGTATGCATGTAGATGAGAAATACTAAATAATTTGGAGATAAAAGTGATCCACAATATTAATTAAATCTCATGAATCGTGATTTTCTTATTACTTATCAGATGGTTTCTTCATTAGAAAAAAAAACCTAAATAGTGCCTAAATTTTTTCTCCTTCCTTTATTGCAGGCGAATAGAAACAGAAAGATCGGAAGATGCTTTCTAATAGTAATTTCAATGTTGTATACGGCTAGGATTTAGTCTTGCCGACCAAAAAATTAGAAATTAAAATAAGAAAGAGGCCCTCTACTATTTGGAAGTCGCAAAAAACAAAAAGTAGCTCCTTTGGAGTTTGGTACGCCAACTATGGGTTGTATTACTATAATTGCACAACTATGAGTTACTACCTTATAATATGTTGCTATTTATTTTTAGGTTAATTGCCAAAAATTCTAAATTTGTACACAGTATCAGATTTACCTCAAATTAATTATTGAGTCACGAAAATCCTAAATCGGTACATTCGTGTAACATTTACTCCAAACTAATTTTCGTTTAATTTGTACATCAAATCCACGTCACTTGCTGATCATTAGAGTCATTTGTTTACATGAGATTTTTAACAGGGATATTGGACGGAAGTTAACAGAGGATAGATTTATCATAGATTTTACCAATTTGGGATTTTTTCTGATATGGAAATTAATTTGAAATAAATGTGACATATGTATACCACTTTGTAATTTTTCGTGACATGAAAATTAGCTTAAAGCAAATGCGACATGGATATACCAATTTGATATTTTTGAATAGTATTATTCTATACAGAGAATTCTTTACAAGTAACATGTTACTATAGGTTCTTTTAAGCGCACACAGGTCCACAAAAGAAATAAATTCATAATTTGTGAGCGATTGAAAATATACATATATTGTAAAGGATGGCAAGTGCTTATCGGGAGAGTTGAGAGTAATATATGGAAGTAATGGACCAGTATCTTCAGCATATATTAAGCTGACGTTATGGTATAAACTGATTTACGATGGATGGATTTTTTATTACCAAATCAATAATCTCCATCAATATTTTTTTAATTAACTAGAAGGTGCGCATACAGAAGATTCACGTCTTTCTGAAGCTGCCGGGTCAACTAAACCTTATCTTATGATTTTCATGATTTAAAGCTGCAAAGAACATCCACTTGTTGTCTTTTTATACGTAGGTTATGCAATTTCCGCGGAAAGAATTTCTAAACTATGCTTCCTGAGGAGAAATTTGACGCCAAAACATGAGAAAAAGAAAACACAAGAAGAGAAGAGAATAACTTACCTGAGCCAGAGTCTTTCCTCGGGCAATAGCAATCTCCTTGAGCACAGGACTCTCCATAACAGCTAATGTACCCCAAAAAGCTCCATTCGCTCTCAATGGGGGCCATGCGCTCACCTGTATTCCCATCTCCCCTGCAATATCCTCGCAGCTTCTCTTGCTGCCATGCCACATTCATCTGCACCTAAATTACGATCAACCCGTCATATAAAAACCATAATTTATTGTCTTTTCTTGCAAGATCTTGATGCGTTTATAACAGGAACATATAGATTGGATATAGTCTATCTTGCTTGATTAACAGCCGGAGGGGTGGTGGCATGCAAGAGGAGTACAGAGAGCTTCTTGGTGCCAATATTGCTGACTCCAATGGACTTGGCTAAGCCCAGCTTGGAGCACTCTTCCATGGCTTCCCATGTGCCCTTGATGTCAAATGGCAAGACCTTGCCCTTGAAATCGAACTCTTCGGTTCCTTCCTTCAGTCTCGCTGGCCAGTGGATTAGATACAAATCCACATACTCTAACCCTAGCCTCCTATTTAAATAAATGCATACCAAGTGCCAAAAAAAGAAAATCATCAAAAGTCATGAACGCACCCCAGAAAAAAAAAAAAAGGGAACATAGTAAGCATCAAGATGGAACATGTTATGTTGTTGCTGTTCTATAATATGTTAAGGTAATGACAAAAAAGTTGACTCCGATCTCCAAAATCCAAATGCTTGCAACATATGTCTATTTTGCCTTACTTAGTATATAGCAAAGTGAAAGGTAGTCAATTTGGCAAAGGAAGAAGATCGATGTTTTATCACATAAGCTTAAGAAATCTTGTTTTAAGAGTATGCATTTGTGGTGTAGTAACTAGGCATTAATATAGTTTATGGGCGCACGGGCTTCGAGGAGGCTATGGCATTCGCAGTACGTTGGAAGGTACCTTATTGGTGTTGGATCCAAATTTTCCAAACCTATTACTTACCGTGTAGGCTATTGCAATCACTTTCAGAACTGAATCCGAAATCCATTGGTTCCATAAATTTCAAAACACCCGATATTATCTTGTATTTCTTAAAAAAAAATAGAATTCATCATTGAAAATTTATTGTAATTCTAGCTATTAACGCATTCATCATTCAACTCAAAAATATATATTAAAGTACATGATCATATCTAATAGTATAGTAACACAGAATCATAAAAAGATACTAACATTTAAAGTAAAAAATAAAGTAATAAATCAGTTTCACCCATTATTTGTATTTATGAGTTTCTACAAAAAGCGCACGGTCCATTTTATCGAGAGCACAAACTAAAATATACATAGCCAAATATACATAGCCAAACAAGTGAGAGACAGAGATGGGTTAGAAAATGAAAAGGGTACTGATGCTTTCATTTTGCGGAAAATAATTTTTAGGAAAACATTTTTTGGATTTTTTCAGCGTTTGTTTTAGGAAAATGAACCGTTGGGGAAAACATTTTTCATCAACGGAAAAAAGCATTCTAAAATAGAGAAAAATATTTTTTTTACTTTTTAAGTAAGAGAAAATATTTTCCCCACTCACTCTCTCTTATCTCACACCTTTGTTACCATCCACTTCTTTCTTATCTTAAAATCTAATTTTCATTTTTTAAAATTTAAAATTTAATTATTTTTAATTTTTAATTTTATAAATTCAAAATTTTAAATATAATTTAATTATTTTTCTTTTTCTTCATCCTCGGCCAATCACCGGCTAATGACCACATGTGAGACTTGAGCTGCGCCAATCTAGCGAGACTCAAGCTTGCCAACTTTGAGTGAGCCTTTTTTAGGCTCGTGAGCTCAAGCTTGCCTTTTGCCAGCTGTTGGCTGTCACTATGGCCGGCGACCATTTGAAGAAGAAGAAGGTGGAAAAGAAAAAGGGAAAAAGAAAATTAAAATTAAAAAAATTATTAAAATGAGTGCAAAAATGAATATCGAATCAAAATTTTCATTATCAAATAACGGAAAATAATTCATTTTCAAGTGTCAACTAAATATCGGAAAATATGGTTATTTTCCTAAAAAATATTTTCCAAGAATGCTATATTTTTCATAAAACGAATGGAACCTAAAACCATCATAACTTTTACAGCACTCATTTCAATTTCAAAAATTTTTCAACGATCACTTGAGTTTGTTTTTATAAAAAACAAAACTATTATTTTAGTGCTATGGTTATTTTGTGTGGCCAGAAATTCGACATGGCAAATTTTTTATACAAACCATCTTGCCATCAAAGTGAGTGAACATGAATTGACCTAATTTGGATGGAGTTGGCCAATTCATGGATGAAATTAATGGAAGGATCTAATCGCACTAATTTGACAAACTTTAGAACTTGATTACACTTTAAAAGTTCTAGTACTCAATTGTACTTTTGTGACCTGTTTTAAAACTTATGATGCACTTATCCCATTATATCATTGCCAACTAGTTTTAAACTACTAATCTGTCTTTTGGGCTACTTACGAATGTTTAATTATTTTTTGATTCATAAAATTTTCTATCGAATAACCATTTTTTATTTGCCTTGGTAGCATTACTTGCATTTTTTAACTCGGTGGTTCGCATCTCCACTTGAATGATGCGTAAAGGTCTGATGACTCATCATTTTATTATATTTCAAACTAAGAGAGGATTCACATCCTACAACGAAATCTTTATATATTTTCTTAAACAATTTATTGAAAACACCTTGTTCAACTCACATATAATTGCAAACACATTTGAAATAATGTGAAAAATGATGTGATCGTCAAGCATCTCCACCCCATAGCTCATCCACTGACCTGTAAGGCCCGTCTTCAGAAATGTAATTCTCTCCTGCAAATCCTCTTTTCTGTGGGATTTGCAGCTTCAACCTCTCCAAGTCCTCCGGGCTAAGTTCCCATCCCAAAATTTGGAGGTTCCCTCTCATTCTTTCCTTGTTGAAGCTCTTCACAATGAAGGTCGATCCTTGTTCATATATCCATCTCAGTGCAACCTACATATAGGTACATTTAACCAAGGAGGAAGGTTATAGGCGTCGCTTCCAATAAGAAAATGACAAAACATTTTATCTTTGTTCTATTCGTAGGATGCCTCATCGGATTGGCCCTCAGCATGACGTTATTCATTTTGACCATGGTTTATCTATGTCTAGCTTTAGAGTGTATCATGCCAATTTGATGTTGGGCAGGCCTAGTATACCGTGCGACCCCTTTAAGCAGAGGACTCTCCATAACGGCTAATGAACCCCTAAATGCCCCATTCGCTCCCAAAGGAGACCACGCAGTCACATTTATTCCCTTCTCTCTACATTACTCCCTCAGCTTCTCTTGTTGCCATGCCAGATTCATAACTGTACCGTCTTGTTCACAAGGCACTCGGCATGTGAACTCCCGACAACCGCCTTCCTTCTTATCCACTTGCTCTCGATTAGATATTGATACCGAATCATTGGTACCGATCATAATGGGCACATTCGCAGATCTTATGGCCTATATCATCAATCTTGGTTTGGTGGGCCTCTCTACTTGTTCCCAGCCCATTAACCATCTTCGGGTGCGAACAAGATCCAAAAAAAAGGACCGACATTTCTTTCCTCTTTTGCACGACCGAATAAGTTCAGGGCGGAAGGAGTATCGACCACGTCCACGCATATCTCCTCCAGTTCAGCCGATTATCACCTTCCTTTTAGCTTGTTTCCCACACTGTCTTCTCGATATGAACTTCGGTTCCCATCGTGCGTGTCAATT
Source organism: Corymbia maculata (assembly GCA_014182735.1). Taxonomy (NCBI): domain Eukaryota; kingdom Viridiplantae; phylum Streptophyta; class Magnoliopsida; order Myrtales; family Myrtaceae; genus Corymbia; species Corymbia maculata. The sequence goes on along the minus strand of CM024689.1, from coordinate 5,635,336 downwards.
GTGTACTTCGGCCACCATACTTTCTTATGGGCTTGGATAAACAATTAATCTTTTTGGGCTGAGTCCAATCAATTCAATTAAGCTTAAGACCATTCACTTAAGTCCATCAGTTGCCAGTCCAATAAGTACACAAATGTTCCTAATACCTATATGCAATTTAACAATACTATTTTTGTTAGGGGCATGATTAGCCAAAATTTAAGTGTCGACAGTAACTTAAATGAAACTTGATAAATGAAAAATTAGCTAGTTTTAGTAGATGGCAAAAAGTTGTTAAATTAAGAAAGGCCAAATATTGGTAAGTAACTGAAGTGAGGGTGGGTAACCAAACTAGTTGGTAATTAACCATAAAAAGTTGGGAAATCACTCAAATAAATATCAGTAAATTTATAGCAGAGTTCGTAAATTTCTTTTTTCGTTGTATATTACTGCTTCTCCTCGCACTTGTTTTCTTCTACATTTCGATGAGCTTTCTTACGTTGTGTGCTCCGTGATCATGATATTAACATCAAGGTGGACATGTTAAGTCTGCCCAGAAAGGTTCGGATTTGTCTAGCAAGAGAAAAAGGCAACGATGCGGCATTAGTTGACTTTGTTTGAGGGCATTTCTAACTGGGGGAAAATTACATGACGAAATCATATATCTAATGCACGGTTGTCAATTAAATACAATTCGAAACTTTTCAAATTGGTCAATTTGATTCTATACTTCTTTATGATTCATTGAAATAGTCTTTCCAATCAATTTTGATAGATAACCGTTGATGTGGATGCTGGCTATCTTACATGGAACGGTTGGTGTTGATGTGGATAATTTTGTATTTTTAAAAAAATGTTGAACTTTTTATAATATCTATTTTTTATGTTTTTTATTTATTTTATTCTTTCTTTCTTTTCATTTGCTCCTATTAAGACCCGTGAGAGCTGGTTAACCCTCGTTGACTATAGGCAAGTGTTGTCAAACATCACTAGCCACTAGGCAAGGTTGCGAGGACCCGCTTGTCATGGGCAATGGTTGCAGCTTTTGCCACACTTAAAAATAAAAAAAGAGGAAAGAAAGAGGGGAATAGAGAAAAGCAAAGACATAAGTCAAAAAATTCAGAAAATTTCAGAAAATTTTTAAAAATGAAAATTGAAAAATTATTCACATCAAAGCCGGTTGTATCACGTAAGTTACCCAACGTCCATGTTAGCAATTTCTAACCAAAATTGTCTAGAATGATAACATTGGCAAATTATCGAAGGTTTAGAACTCAATAGAAAAAAAATGAAAGATTAATGACTGAATTGATATCCATATGATATGGGTTTAAGGTTTTTTTGATAATTGATTCATTGCTCATGCAAACTCCTCTCTCAGAAGAATATGGATGAGATTTTCGAGTCGATATAAGTTACTACTCGAATTCAATCAAGTCGACTCAAGAATGATATTGAATGAGAGTGCCTGAGGTTCAATTGGCTTGTAGCTGAAAAAAAAAATCAAGCCAAGATTGAATGCTATGCTAATCGAGCAACAACTAGCTCACTAGTAAGTTAATTCCTTTGCTCCATCGAAATCAAAAATAAGAAATGAGGGAATTTAAAGAGATAATATACCTGCTAAAAGATCAACTGCTTACGGGGGATTTGAACGTTTACCCAGGGTTTGGAATGCGTTAGTAAGGGAGATCATGCTTTCAGAGTTGTTTCGTACTTGGAAAGGGAAAGAAGAAAGATTCTGGCATTGTCTAACTACAAACGCAAAATACTAAAGGACATAAGAAAGATCCTGGAAGACCGTTTCTACAAGCACGGTGTCCCAAACACCTCATTGTCTTATATAGGGAATTTTTTTCTTCTTTTTTCTTGTCCTTTTTTTTCTTTCTGTTCCTAACGAGGGTCGTTGGCTATCCCTTGTTGGCTGTGAAGTCCTTGACTTGTGGCTAATGAGGGTCACTAGCCCTCGTTGATTGGCGACCCTTACCGGACTTGGTAGGAGAAAAAGGAAATGAAAAAAGAAAACAAAAAATTATAATAAAAAATTGTCCATATTAGCACTGACCATCATATATGACACTATCAGCATCCATGTTAACGATTTTCAATTAAAATTCAATAAGCAAAACACGAGAAATGATTATAATTCAATTGACAAAATTGAAAAGTTTATGATTGAGGTTTTGAAATTTTTGATAATTTCCCCCCATATATTTTGAATTTTTTCCATTAGTTACTATTTGAGTCACGTTAGATTATCCCCTCCACAAAAAAGAAGTGAGTTTAGTTCATTTAAATAACCAAGTTCATTTAAATTTCCTTTAGGAAAAAAAACTGTTCTGAAATTTTTGAGCAATGCCCTTGACATGACGATCTATGATTGATTGTCATGGAGTCAAAATTGCGCTTGTGAATAATGAGTTCATTCTAACGACGGGAACAATGCTACCCTCCAGGTTGATATGCCAAGTAATTTTCAAGATTATAATCCAAAGCGTCATATTTACACTAATCTATTCAGACTCTAGATAAGACAGTTCTTGGTTCTATGCTAATCCCGGCTTATTACTAGTATACAAGGAGCAACACTGGTCAAGAATTATGAAGATACCTAAGATGGATTAAATACACTAATCCTTTGCCGTCGAACCTTAATATAAATAATCCAATTTGGAAATATTAATTAGCTGTCGAACGTTAACAACGAACGTAAGACAAGGATGCTTTGGATTTACACCTTGTTTGACATTTTGCACCTCGTTTGACTATGGACTTTGCCGTCCGGCCAACTGAATCCTGCCACAAGGGCTGTACGGAACAGACCTAATGCAGGCAAAAAATGATTTTGGCATAATCAAGCAGAGCGATTGAAAGGTCCGGCTTCTGGCTATAAAAAGGACTCGCTCCCACGAGAAGCGAGAAGTCGCTACGCGTGCGATCGTGACGGACTCAGAAAGGCTGAGAAAGAGAGATTTAGAGGGAGGTCGCGGAATCATGGCCAAGCTAGGAGTGGTGAATTGGATGCTCAGACTCAGGATCGTCGGCTTGCTCGCCTTGGCCGGTTCCATGGTTCTGATGGTCATCAACCACTTCACAGCCAGCAACGGCGCAGAGGTGACCTACAAGTTTGTCGATTCTTACAAGTAAGTAAATTTTTTGGTGACCGATCATCATCTTGAACCCTCGGCTTCCCTCGGCCGGCATTGTCTGGAGAGATGTTGATGATAGTATGTGCAACAACGTACATGACTTTTTCTCAGTAGGTAATGGTTTAGAGAAGATAGCTTCCGAAATTTCCATCAGACAAATGAAACAAAAGATAATTTTCATCCATCAAACACTACTCTATATGGAGAAACTTGTTCTAATGGCCTATCTCGTTCAAATCGAGCTATAATTGTGCTTGATTTTGATCAATTGGGAACCAACTAATGGAGCGGAAATGATGTTTAGCTACGTGCTAGCAACCGCGGTGATCGGAGCAGCTTATATATTAGTGCAGCTTCCCTTTGCAATATACTACGCCTGCATCGAGAAGGGGATGACTCGCAATGAATACTTGCTCGAATTCGAATTCTACGGCGATAAGGTAGGCTTCTTGATTCACTTAGCGCATGCTACATATTAAATCGATATTCTCCGAAGGACAGCGAGCTAATTTAAACCATCATCTCGAGCATAACTCCAGTTTTGTTTACCTTGCTGTCGACGTCTGCGCAGCTCATAAGCTTGATCTTGGCCACGGGGGTCGGCGCAGGGTTTGCCGCCAGCATCGAACAACAAAGGTACATCTGCATGTTCTTCGATGCCTTCGTTGAGCCATGGGTCTGTTAGTGGATAAATATAATTGTTTAATGCGGAAATTCGGAAACCAGTTATATTTGATTTTCATGATTTTCACAAATAGATGAGAATATACATTTATCCATAATGTTGTCCTTGAATATAATCGTTGTGGAAAATAAAAGAATTCGAACCAAATGAAGAAAATCTAATTTCTCTCCCTTAACCCATTATTCTTTAACGTATTCTATTGATGAAGGAGAGAATACTACATTCTTATCAATTATTGTTGTTGTTATGAGTGGAGAGAGAATCAGACTCTAGTTATACGTTTTATCAACATGTGTCTTCTATCAAAGCGTCTTTTAATTTTCATAAGAGTCACACTTCTTCGGAAAAGTAATAACTTCCATTGATGTTATACTCCTTGATTTTATTAGAGTCGTAACTTCTCATAACCAATATTTATTTTATAACATTTCAATAATTATTAAACCACATAATAAATAATATCATGTGGGTCACAATAATTCTTTCAGGCACATAAAACATGATAACGACACACGGAAGTGGAAAAATTTCCTAGACTTGGGAATCGTCTCCACCGCATTGTTGGCCCTAGGGTTTGTCTGCATGATCATCGTCTCTATGCTCACGTCCATCAATCGCAACTCATCCATGCGAGGTGGCGTCTACGGATGATCTGATCATAATCGATCTCGCTAGTCCTCGACAAAATAAGTTGAGGCACATTGATTAGACGAGTTCAGTACATATTTTCTGGCAGTGGTTGACTCGGTTGTGTTGGATAATCTCATTATCCCTCTCTATCGTTGTGCGGAGGAGAATAATGTAATGCTTGGAGAGCCGAAACCATCATAAAGTGAACCTATTTATTTGGAGGTTCTCGATTGGTAGCTGCTACCACAAGCTAGTTCGGTTCACAATTGGGTTTTCGCGATGAATTCTTCTTGTTCGATGTCTCGACAGTGAATGCGAATTGAGACTATTTTTATTTATGGGTAATTGATATGTTCTGTTTACTCTCCTTAAATGGATGACATGTTAGTCGATTCAAATCGAACAACCGAGGTATATTTTGCTCACATTTTTTTCGCCCCTATTTTCTTTCTTCTTCTTCCTTGAGCGAGCCTGTTTATTGCCAACTCCTCCCCCACACCATCGCCGCCTCTGCCACGATGTCATTATCCCTTGCAGTGCATCGCTTTTGCCTTTGCCAAACCGTTGATACTTTATTTTAGAAATGGTAAATCGGTGTCGTTAATGATTGTTGCTGATCTCAACTAAATTAGTGATTAAAATCTTGTTTTTAATGACCATTGTTGATATTGGACTGCCATCCTAGCCAGTTGCAGAACATCTCTATGCCTAACAACTTATTGTAGCCGTCTATCGATCCATCGATCATGCTTCGACCAAAAAAAATCAATTAATCATGCATAGAGTTTCAAGAATGGTGGGCCGGATGATGTAACGCGCCATATATCTGCCTAACAAGTTTATCGGCCCATTTAACTTGTGCATGGACAGTAAGCAGGCTACACACACTTGCCTCCTAAAGCCCAAAGGCCATATTGTGCTCAAGGCCCAAGCGTTGAACCCACATGGTTGGTCATGTGGGGTCATTGCTAGTGCGAAATAATATTGATCCTTATACATAATTTCTAATTGATGCACATGAATTTTTAAACCCAATCTCTTTGGTAGATAGAAATATTTGGCCTTGTTTCCCATACATTTTACTCTAGTTCTTGATAATTTGGTACTCCATGGCATTCACAACATCAAAGCTAGCTCGAAGAGATCAACTAGTCAAGGTGCGTGAAAGCCGCCTAGACTTTACTTTAATGATAAGCCAAAGAACCAAAAAGTCAATGAAATCTGTAACCCAGCATCTCCCTCGTGGTTATAGCTGATTTTTTCTTTTACCGTGTAGTCAATATCTACTGTAAATGGAAGATGAAAACACTTCTATAAAGAAACAAAAAGCAAAAGGCGGGGATTAAGACAACGACAGGATTAAGGATAATATTAGAATCAATTACAGCGAACGCGCTTTTGGCACTGAAGATCTTCTACCAATAGAATTTGATTCTTTTTTTAGCTGTGTCTTACAAAAATTGTAATTGCTATAGAGATTATACAACACACGAAACATATTACTTGATCCTATATAGATATGTACCAGAGTCGATGCTAATGTGTCCTAGCTGGTGGATAAAGATATCCAATCCGAGACCAATTTGTGTAGCTGTCGCCATCAAACCCCCAATCAATCCTACAATAATATCACCTTTGATTGCTATGGAGACAAATATCTTTGTGGATCCTTGATTTACTATATAATGCACATGAAGCTAAGAAGATGCGTTCATACACATACATGCAAAGGCCAAAGGAGAGAAAAATGCAGGAGGAGGCCACTCATAAAGATGAATTCCCCCAGATAAGTTACAGATATTTATTATCTGCAAAACAATAAAAAGTAGGTCCAACCCCAATTTCTTTTTCTTTTCCCAGTTTTTATTTTTATTTTTATTTTTTTGGTTCAATCCCAACACTCGCTTACGTGAAACGAAGGCTATGATTGCACTTTGGGGGTTGTGGGCTTTTTAAAAGGGAGGGACTTTTTGATCTTTCTTTCTTTTGGATTTGATGCTTTGACTTTTATGGAGTCGCACAGAGCAAACTTCTCTTTTTGGATTTAAAGATGAGTCTCCCCACTCACATGGCCTGTTCCTTGAGTCACCCCGAGTGCTAAAAAGAAAGAAGGGGAAAAGGGCTTTTTCAAGGTAATTTAATTTGCTACACCAGCTCTGGTTAAGGGATGAATATGAATCGAAAGATGCTCCTTCCAAAGAAAAGAGAGGGGGTCCCCAACATCTGTTCATGATTAGGGTTTGTGGGGTTGTACCTTTACCGCATTCATTATTATGCTTTTTTCAGAGTAGGGTTTCGAATATAACCAGAAAAAAGAAAAAAGAAAAAAAGAACAGACATGTATGGAAGAAAACCCTCTCTCTCTCCCTCTCTCTGTCTGTCTGAGTGCTTTAGATCCTTCCTGTTAAAGCATATGTCAATTCGCGGAAGCTTTTTGGTTGTAAAATTACGCCTTTGTTATCTTTATTCTTTTCCATGTGTGTGTATGTGACATGTTACCACTTACATCTTCTTTTTGTTTGCTTTTTGTTTGTTTTTCTGTCCCTAGATTGCTTCATAACTAAAGAAATCATGGAAGTTTTGAATTTCTTGCCATCGGATAGCGACCCCTGCAAAATCTTTCCCTTGGAATAACTCGTTCCAGAAACGAAGTGATACATTCAACAAATTATAGTTGGTTTAACCAGAAAAAAAAAAGGAAAAAGAAAAAAGGGTGTGAAACAATGACATTTTTGAGTGTGCAATACTCACAGAATTACGGGTAGAGGTGCACGAAAACTTATTTCTCACGCGGACAGGATTTAAATGCAAGCTGAATCCTAATACGAGCGTGTACAGGAAATTTCCAATGCACGCATGTTTGGATCCTTTATTTGTACCAAACCGGCTGACCCTATACATTGCAACCACACAATTAGGAGGTACATTTGTCGAGCCATTAAATGCATATGCAACCTAGTGCATACATATATAACAACCTCTCTAAATTCTGAGTTAAGCACGTAGCCATTTACTCAAAAAATATAAGCTGTCGAACTACATCGGAGTGCATATGTTATGTCTTAATAGTTATGTACAACCTCCATATACTAAAAGCATAATTTGGCACATAAAAGGCCCTTTTTAGGTGTTTGTCTTTCGTGTACGCGGAGATGATCCACTAACATACCATAACCAATTGTTGAGGTGAGGTGACATAGAAGCACATGGAGTCTTATGTGGGTGTTCTGCCCTGAAAAGAACTGTACGCACCGGGACCAAAAAGATAAAGAGAAGAGAAAAGTTATGAAAAGAAGGAGAAGAAGAAAGAGAAGAAGGTGCAAAAAAAGGAAAAGAAAAGGCAACCCACGCTTCCTATTCGGGGTTTAGTATTCGTACTTTCACCCCACATTTATTCACACTTTTCCTCATTGGAGAACCCTTAGAGGAATCGAGAGAGAGAGAGAGAGAGAGAGAGAGAGAGAGAGAAGAACAAGAACAAATGGAAGGGACCAACTATGGTGTTATGTTTTAGCATCTTCGTCTTGGGGACATCCAAGAAGTGACAACCTTTGGAAAGAATTCATTGGAACTTGTTGGATTAATCTTGTTGGGTGTCTCTTCATGGCTTGGCTTTATCTCCATTAAGGGGTTGAAGTGATTCTTATGCCACGCCTACTTTACCTCTTTGTGAGGTAAGCCTCGAGGATCTCTTTATTGACCCCATACATCATGCAATTGCTCCCCTCCCACATGATCAAAGTGATCCACATATTACCTGAAGAATTTAATCAACGAACATATGATTAACCTCTTGTGAGGTCGTTTACCCTAAAGTCGATTGAATTTGATAAGCACAAAAAAAAAATATCTAGTAATTAGGATTCCACTCTTGAGATTCTAAGATTGATAGATGTAACATAGACCAAACAAAGATGAATCTTTCATGCCTTTAAATTTCTAAAAAGCAACTTCTAAACCCAATAAAGCTCGTGAGAATAGAGTTGGTTGGCAAATTGTTCTCGACATGATCTATCCCTTCCAATCCATGATATGAAAAAGGGAAAAAGAGGATGATATATTGCCATGGCCAACACATCACACCCCCACCTTGTACCGAGTTGGTCTGATTGAGTTTTCATCAAACATGTGTTTGTCCCCACTGCACGGAAAAGCTCTCGAGGGATCGATTAAATTAGAATTGTTTAGACGAGAACCAAGCTGGGAATTTCCTGGCACATCCCTCTTAGTATTTGTCCTTGTACAGAAGGTGTGCTAATACCCATCGAGATAGAAACAAGAATAAGGAAAGAGAGAAGAAGCAGCGAGGGGCGAGAAAAGATGCTGTCATGTTGACAATTTGAGGTACAAATGGCCTGTATAAGGGCAATAATTCCAAGAGAAAGCAATGATACCATACTCAGACAAGGATTAATAACCATCACGAATACAAGTGGGGCCCCTTTAGACAAGACAATATGTGAGGCTAATTATATAGTGTTGGCTCCAAGAGATCTCACTCCCATTAATATTCGCCCGCTACTATAAAATAATTTTTCGGTTTTCTATAGTGTTAGGCTAAATCACGCGAGATAGAATATACAAGGATCGCGTGATTTGTTTGTTCATGCAATAATACAAGGAAAAAGCACATAACAAACAAATATTATGTTTTCCTGATTTTTCCCCCTATTTTTATGATAAATCCCAGAGAGACGAAATGTTTTAGTTGTAAGGTGGCAAGTCTTTCAAGATAGTCATGAACAGTTAGAGCTGGCAAATCCTGTTAGTGCGTCATAATCTTGTTTGTAATCCTATTCCCTGGGCTAGGTTTGGCCCAATCGAAGTAGGGAAGAGCAGGTCTGTAGAATGGGGGATAGTGTCATGCCTACATGTGTGAGTAAATATTGCTTGAAACTCATTTTGTTAGATTAAATCAATTATATTATATTAAAACCTTCTCAACTCATGATGACATACCAAAATGGATTGGAATTATCTAAGCTTATGGAGGAATAGATGGCCGGGAACCGTACCATCAAACTACCTCGACTTTACCGAAATCTCCTCACATTTGGTGAAAATTTGCACACACCAACCAAACCACCAACTCCATTTTCTGTCTCTCCTATCTCTCCCTTCCTCTCTACCCACTTGCTGGATCACTTTGATTCCCCACAAGGAACACGCATTTTCTTAAGGTGATTGATTATATCCATCATATCATTCATCAAATGAATCTTCTTTCTATATGTTTCCCCCTTTGCTCGTGAGCTCACGCGTATTGGGCAATTGAAAACCCTCGGGCTGTCTCAATGGAAACTAATTTGAGTGGTCGTGTATTAGCCCCAATAATACAAACGCGGTGTAAGTACGAAAATGACAGGGGAAACTTCTGATAACAAGGGAAGAGGCCAAGAGAGAAAGAGGGTTGCTTTATCTTTGCAAATTGGTTTGCAAATTAGCGCTGAGAAGTTTCAAAAGTGGCAGGACCGGTTGGATGCATGTGTCGATGCAGGCCATTTGTGTCGTGTGCACATCACTCAATTCTCTTTCTCCTTCCCCTCCCCTTCCCTTCTCTCACCCTCCCAGCCCCATGTGTCACTCTCCACGATGCTGACAGCTAAAGACAACTTTCACCTTCACACGCGGACACATTTGATATTCCCCTCAGAAATTTTAAGTAAGAATTCAGGAGATCACGACGGGCGATTGTAATATTTTAACTTTGATGCAGCCACTGCGACTCTCTAATATCATTGTTATCGGTATTACTACCGTTATTTTTATTATTATTATAAGTGTGAGCTATGTAAAGCCTGCGCCAGCTGATCATTCATCAGGACAGAGTACTTAATCCAGACTAGCTACAAGACACGCTTCTAAATTTCCGGGACAAAGTACGAAAGCAGAGAAGATCGTATCTTCATTATTTTTTCATAACCGAGATAACGAAGATAATGGAATTATATGATGGAAAACAGATGCATTTCATCGTCTGTCTCAAAAGTTGCATGCATCTCCGCCCCCTTGCAAATTCTTTCCGATATCCCTGAGAAATGGGTTATAGTCATAAGTACAGAATGAATACATGGACAGACAACCTAAATCAACGTGTGTTAAGGATTAATCGATAGATCAAGTAAAATGCAGGAGGTCCATAATGCCCAATAGTTTTGGCTAGGATGCCAGCGAGTAAATTATGCTTTCATTTTCTAATGATGAGAGACATGAACATGACATAAAATTGACACCACAAGCATTATGAAGTGCATTTTTTTTTTTTTTTTTTTTTTTTTTTTCCCTATTATTTTGGATTTCTAGGAGAGAGGTTAACAAGGATTTTGTTAGTATGACAGTTTTTGAGTTACTGTTAGAACAATAATATGTGGGGAACTATAAATTTTTTAAGAAATGGATCTCATAATAATTTCTAATTATTTATTATTTATTATTTTGATGGCATAAAATAAGGTGTTATTCTCACAATAAATTAAGGATAATTACATAAGTAATTCTCCATAAAGACACCCATTTGATCTTTCATTGAGTGAATAACACCGTCGATCTATATGAAGTTGAATTGATACTCTACTTTCTTGTGGGTTGCTTCTAGGGGTGTGGAATGAGAACAAAGCAATAATTAAAAATGGACAAGGGCATCAGAGAACAGTGTGGGGAAGGGCCCGCTGGCCTCTGCGCGAGGTGCAACAACATATGCGAGACTATCAAACGCAGAGACAGAGATATACCCATTTTCCCAAAAATCCAACATTCATTTTCTGTCGATATCACATCATCGCTCTGTTGAAAATATGCTCTCTCTCTCTCTCTCCAATATTTTTTTAGGGCATGTCGGTACTTGGATCTCAGAAAATTTCTTTTGTGGCACTCTTCCGAGGACGGTCCAAAGAGAATTCAGCTGTTCCGTATTCATGCAAGAAAATATTGCAAATATATGTTCATGAGCGAGATACTATTTATTGATTGATGCACAACTTATCCACTAAGATAATGACTTATCGATAGTATTGATGACATTACTAAGTAACTACAAAATTACGACATTTCGATGAAATCGACCATCACATCATGTTTCAAAGATATAAATCAAATCGATTCATCTTCTTTGAAATGTAGATACATGTACCTAGTTGTTCTAACCGATAACACGTCGATAATTGTCTCCTTCAAATCGGCTATCACAGATTCAAAGTTTTTGGACTAATCAAGCGTTTTAAGTGATCAATGATTTAGCATATAATGTAAGGACACAAACTTGGTATAGGTGGGAGGTCACTTGAAAAATTGTAAAATCTAAAAAAATATATTAAAAAACACGACCATGCAAAAATATAAATATTTGAACTTTAAAAATCTATATGGCTTGGCAATTTAAAACCGTGGCAAGATAGGCTGAAGGGTGAGCTGATGAAAAGACCAAGAGATCTTTGTCACATACAATGAGATTGATTTAGCACATAAACCTTTTCTAAAAGTAGTTAATTAATAGAAAAGCAGAAAACTGTGGGCATATAGTTCATATGGACACACTTTATCATGCATTGCTAGAGGCTACCTTTTCCCCCCATCTTAGACCTTCCAAGCAAGCTTTCAAGACATGCACGTGCAGGTGCTGTTCCTTTCCTTTTTCCTGCTTTTCCTCCCCTGAAAAATTAAAAACTTTCTCAGTTAGCCGCGCCGTACTAAAATCTTTGGCGTGTCATTATTCTCTCCTTTAACAAGGGTTATTTGATATCGATTAGGAGGCTAATATCTCATTTTTTTAATAATTAACCTTTTTGGCTTTTTAATCTTATTGGAAGCACTACTATTAAATCAATTCTCTTGTAATTTATAAATGGGAGAGAGAGAGAGAGGGTGCAAGGGGAGACTAAGTGCAGTGGCATTGCTTATAGTATAGTGAATAGATTACTAATGATAATGAGAAATGGAAAAAAAGTAAAAGCTGCTGAGCTTTGATTAGTTTTATTTTATTCTATTGGGTTGATGAAAGCAATGGAGAATTATGGGAGTCAGATTCGCTAACACATGCAACATCCCTAGAGGATGTCCTTTGTAATGATCTTCCTCAAGTGTTCCTTGATCCGAATCTAATTATACCCTCTTAAACTAAACCCTGGTTTTCGGCTAATGAAATTGGCCCATCAAGCCTCAGTTCTTACATAAACAATCATCTCTCTCTCCTAGCTAGGTTGGGCAGCAGTGGGGTCGTAACCCTAGTTCCATGGTTCCAAAAATTGTGTAATGCTTCAGAGCTAAAGTGTCAGACTCGCCCTTAGTTTTTGAGTTTTAGTGATGATTCTTTGAATTTTATGACGGGCATAGTTTGCATTATCTAAAATATGATTTTCATTTTAAGCATTGGCGATAATAATAATAATAATAATAATAATAATAATAATAATAATAATAATAATAATAATTTTTACACTCTTGACATTGTCCATCATCGGCTGTTCTTCTTTTCCACCGGTGTCGTTCTAATATCCTCCACCGTCAAGAGAGTACCTCCCCAACATGTGCATTTCCTTCTTCAAACTATTTAAATGTTTTAATTTCGGAAAACGATTGAAATAGTGTCAACATGGAGTATTATCGGCAACAAAGTTCTTGGCTGCCAAGCTAAACCATGGGCCTATCATTCTCTCTCTCTCTCTCTCTCTCGCACCTTTTAGTAATTTTTTTTTTTTTTTTTTTTGGTATTCAGCATTTTTGGCTGTAAATTGAGACACAACTCCAGCATCCTTTTTTTTCCCTTTTCTTTAGTGATAAAGTGAAAATTTCATCACGTATTTTGCTTAGCATATAGTTACTCTTGTGATGCCTTGACAACCTCATTTAATGGAAAAATTAGTCTTGCTTTCTGATAACACATACAAGGATTAGAAACTTAAATGCCACTTTCTTAATTCACCTTTCTTTTAACAAAAATATTGTGGAGCTGCAGAAAAAAATACCAATGATCTAATAAACCTAATAGTACTTGCACAGAAAAGATCGGATTAATGAATTATGGGTACTAAAGAATGTCGCGCATGCACTCGTGATCCTAACTTTTACATACCTTAAAATGATGTGTCTGCATGCACCATCTGTCGATCTTTGCTTTTCTTATGTTTAGGTCGAGTTAACTCTCAATCATAGTTTAACCCAGGACACAGATTAGATCAGGACCATACTGGTGGTGAGTAGTTAGGGCTTTTTCAAGCGTTTGGCCCCCACCTCTCTGTCCCAGCAGCCACCAAACATGAACCCGTATTTCAATTTCTGGTGTCTAATGGATTCCTCTCTCTAGCTCTCTCTCTCTCTCTCTCTCTCTCTCTCTCTCTCTCTCTTCTTTCTGAGATTCCTTTGAGAAATGACACCATACTGCTTCCATGCACTGCCAACCTAATGCAAAACAAAGTGTCTCACCTTCCATGCAATTTAAAAACATGACAGAGATCATCTGATTTTTTTTTATTTTTTTTTGTTGTATCTTTAGTTTTTGTGCAACCACAAGAAATGATGGTTCGTCCTTACGGTGGGGCTTATTATAAGGTGAAACGAGGCATGAAACGCTAGAACGCATTAGAAAATTTTGAGGGGCCTGCAATGGGAGAGTACAGAGAGACCCTGAAATCACTTAGTCCTCAAGGCCGTGGAGCAGGGAGTATAACTTTTTTATTTTCTCTTTCGGACTGACACATGTCACGCAATGATGCTGTGCACGATGAAAAATAAGGTAAAAAGTGACGGTGCATCTCAATACCAGCGATGGAGGAGTAGGGGCCATTTTTATGGAAAAAAGATTGACGAATCGAGCGCAAAAGATTAACTAAGGGATTAAGCGCTTGACGTGAGTGCATAAGTCCCATTGAACTCCAATACTTCTCACTCGAACTAATCTTGAGGGTCATGTCTGTAATCTTGCGGATGGAGCCTTATCTAATGCAAAGGAAAAAGTATTTTGCATGGATTGGAAAGGATTCGAGATGAAAATATGGAGTTCTGGTATTATAAGAAAATAGTGATTAGACATGCGAGCTGTGCCGGCCATTGGGAAGGACAGAAATCCAGAGTCCAGGTCTTAGGATTGATTATAAGATTATATATCCAATTAATGATACATTAACAACAGTAGACTTACTTCTTCTATGAGGACCATACTTATATTTCCTTCTTAGAATATCCCCTATTAAATTATTATATAGAAATTATACGCCTGAAACATAGACGGGTTTATACCAAATAGTTTTATTCACTTTTCCATTTTTTCACCGCTCCATTTCTTCCTGAATTCAATTCTTACATAAATCGCCGTCCTATAAATTTTCTGATGCTTATATGATTAGAATATGGACAAAGTCTTATTCTTTTATTGCTACAGCTCTGACGATGTTAGTTTTTGTAAGTAAGTGCATTTATTTCATCAGAAAAAAGTAGGAAACATAGGTCAATAATTAGTTCTAGCCTTCTAGGCCAAGACGATCGTCGAAAGAAAATGAAACCTGATACTATTTTTCTCGGGGAATGAAAAAATTAATTACCTCTAAGCCATGATTAATTTGTGATTAATCTAGACCATCGGTTATGCTTTTTGAGCTTTACTGTGTTTAATTTTTTTATTATTTCCTTTGGTCCTTTTCTCCTGGATAAATGTCAAATACTCAGGCTTTGCTGATAGCGGTAGTTTCACTTTTAACAATTAGCTAGATACTCTGATCAATCATGATGGATGACAGATGTGCAGATCAAAGTCATGCAGACTTTCACGCAGATTTTGTCCCCTAATTGATGAAGCCTCGACCTATTCTTTGTAGACACTTGATTTCGCGTTTGGAAATTACGGCTTTTAAAAATCTCTCTTTAGGGACATTTACTCAAATAAATGTTATAAAATACAAATGAAAAAAAAATTGTTGTACTCTCATGATAAAGAGTAATAAATTTGGCATTTTTCTTACTTTTATTTTTATTAAAACAAGATAGAAAGGCACTATAATTTTTAGTAGGGGTCAACATTTCCAATGTGGATAAATTTTAGATATGGAATCTACCTTGTCGGGACCGGTTTCTATTTTTTGTTATTATGGAACCTATCCTTTAGACCCTAAAACCGACCTTTTTGGCCTCATCCAATTTCATGATCTACCCAGAAACCAGCTAATTCCCTTTTCCATGTGTTTATTTCTTAAAAGGACAAATTTTAGTAAAACATATTCTTACTTACAACCGAGACGAATAGTAGTTGCAATAAATAGTTGAGCGACAAAACAACGAGAAATATAGTATAAAATTAACAGAAATATAACTTATTGTGTCCAATTCAACCCGTAGTCAAGAAAAATGAAAGAAAGTTAAAACAAGAACAAAAATTTTCATCTGCCAAAAGCAACATTCCATAAAAGATGAAAAACTTAAGGCATCTTCAACTACATTATTGTGGAGTGTTGAGAGCTGACGGTTGAAAGAATTGAATTCTTTGAAGAATGTAGAGATCAAACAATCCATGTCCTTTAAAAGTTTGCCTCATGTGCCCGCATTCACCAAGTTGAAGACATATTTGATGTCGCTAGAAGCTACAAACCACACCATTCAGCCAAGGAAGCAATTGTGACTCTTATTATTAAAGGACATATGAGCATCTTCCCAAAAGTGTAAGAACTTCTGCTATATGAGTACAAAACGCGTGCTTTCCAAGTTTGAGGGTGGGTAAATTCCAAACTTGGAACCTATTTTGTTGAGACCGATTCTTAATTTTTGGAATTTGAAATCTAATTCATAAATTTTGAAGTTAGATAGTAAACAATCAAGAGGATCAATCTAGTTCGATTCTAGGGTCTACTCTAGATCAATGCTCAAATCTAGCTTTTAGATACATTGAGCAATATATTTTATATTAAAACCTCCCACATCACCCAAATGTTGCAGGCCTTAAACGTAAGAAACCTGATGCATGTGGTAAAAAATTTGGATGCCCACCATGCATGATGACAAGAAAAACCATAAGTACAAGAAGGGGGTGCAGAGACTTTAAGTCAAGAGATTTTACTCTAATATCAATGTAAATTGATTGAACAATCTATTATTCCGAAAGTTTAAACTATTATAATGCAAAGTCTTATACAATTTATATCTTAAGAAAAAGTTGATTGAACCAACTTGTTGCCTATTACATACATCGAAATCAAAGTGACTTTTTAAAAGAGATAATTGGTACCTAAACATCTCGACTCGATTAACTTTATGGACATACGCAACCGTTCCATTGGCACACAACAAGTAAGAGGCTCCACCCATGGAATGGCACAGGCAACCTCCTAGATCACTCTGCTTTGGAGAGATTCTTAGATTAGAATCATAAAACCATAACGAGCGCTTAATCCCATTCAATCCGGTGGGAGCTTTTCTAAAAATCACTTTTGGTGATATAACAGAGATTAAACAAAAGAAAACAAAAGTAAGAGGATTCCACATATATTGACAAAGGGGCAATCATGTCCTTTCTCATCAGCCTTTTTTGCCCATCACCCATCCCTGGAAAGACATCACAAAAGGTCGAAGGCATGTGAGATAAGAGAGAATGACAAAATTTAGAGAGAAGGAGGTACGTGTATTATTAATGGTTTGGTCTGTATTTGTCCATGCAAGAGAGGGATCGCTGTGTATGATTTGATTTTTTCTTTTTTATGTATTTCCTGGTCTTTGTGTTTGTGTGTATGTAATGTTTTGTTTGTTTGTTTTCTTGTGAGGATGTCTCTCTTCTATTTTTTTCTTTTTTTCTCTCCTCTCCATCCCGTGTGGCCCCAACTTTTTTTTTTTCTGGTGGTGGGATCATTTCTCTCCCATCAATTTGATTGGGTCTCTCACCCTCCCTCTCCCTCTCTCTCTATCTCTAAAGAGGAGGAGCTTTTAAAGAGACTCCCCAACCATACCTGATGAAGAAGAAGAAGAAGAAGAAGAAGAAGGAAGAAGAAGAAGAGCTCAAGAGAGAAAGAGAGAGAGAGAGAGAGAGAGAGCAAAGAAAAGAAAAGGAGATCATTTTGAAAAGCCTGAAAGCTGTTTAAAGCTCAAAAGAGAAAGCTGTTTCGATAACCGAAAGAGAGAATTAGCTTTTTCCCCTCCTCCTCTCGCATCATGCGTCTAGTTTAGCTTAGCATCCTTCCAAACTCTCTCTCTCTTTCTCTCTCTCGGAAACACACTTTCACGCCCCCGTTAAGCATCCCCAAAAGAAAGACAAACAAAGCCAAACTATCATCCTCACACCATAGTTCCTCTCTCAAAAGCGGCGAGCGAGAAAGCAAGGTTGGCTTTGGTTCTCGAGCCTTGTACTGTACTCACATCCATAAAATCTCATTAAGGAGATCGAGGAAAAGAAGCACCCTCAAACCCCATGATAGGAAACAACACCATCATTTCTAATCCCCCATTAGTCCCTCCTCCATCGGATCCATTTCCTGATTGCTTAGAGAATAATGGCAACACCACCAACAAGAGGAAAAGAAGACCTGCTGGTACTCCAGGTACACTAATCTTTTATTTCTCTATACTTATTTTTACATCAAATTACAAAAGTTTTCTGTGTTCCCATGATAAGCTCATTAAGTGCGCTTCTGGGGTTGGATTGAATTCTGATTTATTTTCTTTTTGGTTACTTGTGTGTAATTCAATCATGAAGATCCAGATGCAGAGGTGGTGTCGCTGTCCCCGAAAACCCTACTGGAGTCGGACCGGTATGTGTGTGAGATCTGCAACCAGGGTTTCCAGAGGGACCAGAACCTGCAGATGCACCGGCGGCGGCACAAGGTGCCATGGAAGCTCCTCAAGCGGGAGACGCCGGCAGTGCGGAAGCGGGTCTTCGTTTGCCCTGAGCCAAGCTGCCTCCACCACGACCCAGGCCACGCCCTCGGCGACCTCGTCGGCATCAAGAAGCACTTCCGCCGGAAGCACAGCAACCACAAGCAGTGGGTGTGTGAAAGGTGCTCGAAGGGATATGCAGTTCAATCAGATTACAAGGCACATCTCAAGACTTGTGGAACTAGAGGGCACTCTTGCGACTGTGGCAGGGTTTTCTCAAGGTTCATTATTAGTAATTTCTCTCTATCTCACTTCATTTGTTCTCTCCTATATCTGGCTTTCATATATATGATCTTCACCTTCCATGATAAATTCTCATCAAATAAAGTTTGACAACAAAAATTCAAAATCTTTCAGAAAGCGAACTTGTGTCCTCATGAAATCTTGAAGTACTCAGTCTCATAATTAAAGTAGCAATAAATTAATTCAAATTCTGAGGCTGCCTAGCTAACAGACTGATCACAGAAACAAGCTCTCATAATTAGGCCATGAAAAGTGAACAGCTCAAAGGGTTAATGTTTCTTCCTTTTGACATCAAATATTGATATAATTAATGCAGATGTATGTTTTCTTTGTTTTTTTTTAATTCGGGTTGCTGATAAAAGAGCTAGTTCAAATGGCTTAAAAGTCCCAAACTTTTATGATCCGTTTATGCTGAACTTTCCGTTTTTCTGGACATTTTTCATGAACATGAGTCTGCAACAGAAAAGAAAAGTTGGAAAGATAGACGGAGAGAAAGGAAGGATATTTAGGCATTGATTGATGGAACCTAAACCTTATATTTGTTAACACAACTGTTTGTGAACAGTTGTGTACTCGGTTTCCAATGACCAGTTTCAAGTCACCTGTCTCCCAGATCTTTTCGATTAGTCCAAGATCCTCCAAAAGAGGACTGTTCCTTATTCCTTTGTCAACACTATTTTATCTCCCTCGATTTGTTTAGCATTGATTTTCCCATTGGGGTCGTCGTGTGAAGAATTCCACATCTCCCAATGATTAGCCATCACTGTGTTGGAGTTTGAGAATAATTAATATCATTTCATAGTTTACATTCTTCCTCAATCTCAGTAAACAATTCATCTTTGAAAGTATATTAATTCCTTAAGTATGGTATCTAGTTGTTTATTAAAAATTCGTTTGTCGCTCTCTTGACTATATAATATGCATGATGATCTCTCCTTCATCTTCTGGGGCTTGTTTCTTGTAACCCTACATATGTATGCCATTGACAAAGGCACATGCGAATTAATAAAGAACTCATAAAAGGGGAGAAAAAAAAAAAACCCTCTGTTGGAAGTTCTTGGCTCCACACATTGTTCTTCCAAAAGCTTAACATTAAATTATTTAGGTATTACTCTTTCTTTTTTGCTCCATTTGGCCATTTGGCCATGCACTACACAGTACTGTTGTTCAAACAACACTTTGACTGATAACACCTTTGGTATGATCTTTGATTGATTCTTTGTGGTCAAACAGGGTTGAGAGCTTCATTGAGCATCAGGACACATGCAACATGGGTCGTTTAGGATCAGACTCGCACAATAATAACCTGCAGCCTCCCTGCCTGTCTAGGACAGCCTCAAGCCCAAGTCCTTCAAGTGACACGAATCTCAACACACCTTCTTGGCCAACAACAAGGGCTCTAGCAATGCCCAAGCCAGCCAAAGATGCGAACATCTTCTCGAACCCTATCGTTAACAAACCATCCTCCAAGAAAGATCATCATGATGACTTTCACAATCTTGAGCTTCAGCTCTCGACTTCGTCGAACCCCACCGAAACAATTTCCGCCAATCGTCCGAATAGAGATGAGAAATTCCCGCCCCATCTGCAACTCTCAATGAGCTCCTCATGCGCCGATTGTGCTTGTGAAAGAAACGGCGATGGCAGTCGTGATCAATTGACCCATCAGTTGAGGATGGCCCTGGCCGAGAAGGCATATGCAGACGAGGCGAGGCAGGCGGCAAGGCGGCAGATCGAGCAGGCCGAGAGGGAGTTTGCCAACGCAAAGCGGATGAGGCAGCAGGCACAGGCCGAGCTAGATAAAGCCCATGCACTGAAGGAACATGCGAGGAAGAAGATGAGCTCTGCAATTCTGCAGATCACGTGCCAAGTCTGCAAGCAAAAGCTCCAAGCAAGGGAGTTGCTGAGGCTAGCTCCAGATCATGAGAGCTCTCTGGCATTGAGTTACATGTCATCTGCAATCACGGAGGGAGAAGTGGATAATGATATCAATAGAGTATGCTAGTGGAAGAAAAGAAAAGAAGGTTGGTTTATATAGGTCTTTTATAATTTCTGGTTGAGTATATAAGTTCTTTTAGTTTGATTTCATTAGGAGGTGTTTGAGGAAGGTATAAGTTATGATTTGATTTTTTTGCATGGAGTGTTTTTGTACTATTAATTTGTTAATTAGTTTCCAATAAAGTTGCAGTAATGGGTTTCGAGCATTTCTTTTAGCTTTTATCTCATCGAGTATCCAGACAAAATCGATTCGGTCAATACTGACAGTTAAGTTCATATTTTCAAATGCTATGATGATGAATTATGTGCAGCAACACATGCAGTAGATCGTAAAAGTTACTTGTCATGTTGTCAAGATCACATGAACCCATTATTCAGTCGATGCTGCTTTCAGGTATAAGTTAGCATAGCAAACGAAAAGTAATAACCCGTATTAGAGTAAGTTCGTTCTTACTTAGACACTATTCCAGAAGAAATTTACAGTATTAGGGTAAACTTCGAGACCAGAACATGGAAAGGTGTTTCAGAAACTCATTATGAAACCCTCAACGCCTTCTGCTTGGGGACCGATGCCGTGGTTTTTTGGATCCTTGTGTCTGGACTATGCTGAGGAGATGGTTTGAACGAAAGAACCATGACTCATCCTCGTCTCTCGCCATTATGATCTCACAGTACCTACATTTTTTCAGAGTCCAAAACACTTTCACGGTCACACTCATACAGAAACAAAGACATTACCTGTTCTAACGGATCAGATCAAATCAATGAAATTTAACGTGGACCCGCAAGAAATAAACGCACGGCTCGCACGGTTTCCACACGACTCGACTGGTCCTGCTCATGACGCCATTGACAGAACAAGTCTATAAACCGTTATCTTTATAGGAGGAAAAGAAAGACCTTCATGAAGAATGGTTTTGAACTGAGCTTAGATCTCCTTCTCGAGTTATGGGGATGAAGTTCGTATGCATCTTTACGATTAGTCGAGCTGACAATACGGGCATCAAATTTAGAGAGAGAGACAGAGAGAGAGAGAGAGAAAGAGAGAGAGAGAGGGGGGGGAGAGAGAGAGAGAGAGCATGGTTTTCAGTGCCCATCTGGTGAAATGGCAGAGAGTATTCAAAGTGTGGCAGACTGACCCGTCCCTCTCAACTCAACGTCTCTCCAAAGGATAGCCCCTCAGCACGCGACGACACAAACTCCGGTCGTCGCTATCAACTCACAATCACGTCCACTCACTCACTCTCTCTCTCTCTCGTGCATCAGAATCAGGAGCAGATTCAGAAGTGGCAACAGCATCTTTTTCCATTTCCGCACACTCCCATTTAATGCCTTTTCCCCCGTCTTGTTTCTCCACTTTCTTTTTGACTCACAAAGACGTGAGCTCCTAATTGCTCAGTCCCCCACCTGACAAATCTGATATTGAACTTGACCAAGAAGGTTACAGAATGATAAAACCGACCATATAACCGGCATTGACACAATAATAAAATTAAAAAAAGAAGGTTACAGAATGATAAAACCGACCATATAACTGGCATTGACACAATAATAAAATTAGAAAGTGATTGTGAGAACTTACTCAGAACCAGGGTACAAGTGCGGAAGGGAAAGAATTGGTGAAGGGCTTATGGAAATTCTGGGAATGGGGTTCTGAAAGCTCTCAACTTGGTGTCAAAGGGCGTCCGAGTGAGTGAGATATGTTGGAAAAGTAGCGAGAAAATACAAGGAAAGAGCTCGCAGCCCAAAGCTTGCCCATGAGGAAGTTTCCTCTTGGTCATTGCTTTGCCCCTTTTTACTTTTGGCTTTTGGGATGTTAGGTACCTAACATGCCTTGGAGTATAAAAGAAATAAAGGAGGAGATTGATTCAAATTGGTATTATTCAAAAATCGTAGTAGAGATTCAGCGAAATCAACCTACCTACATGGGTCCGTATTAGGATTCCATTCAATCACCTCTTGTTCACTTCACGGGTTAATATTTCGACATATCTTAGAGGAATCAAAATGGGAACGAAAGCTCAATGTTGATTCTTGAATTTGGCATTTGACAAGGCGCTTTCATTGGTCCTAATCTATTGAAGTGGCCAATCATATATGCTCCATAAAACACTAGGCTCGACTTGGATTGGAGAAATATTTGAATCTCGATTTCACTCCAATTTAGAATCACATGTAAAAGGAAAGAGACGACAAATTCTGCATTATGTTGATTGCCATAAGTTACAACATGCATGTATATTTTTGGTGATAGTATTTCATTTTGGTGTTTAGCGACGAGGCTTATGGTTGAATATATTCCAACTAATTGCAAAGAGCCGTAAAATTAGACTCCATCTTATTTGGAGGTTCAAGTATCTACATTGGGGGTATGTTCATGTTTGTTTCAACTCTTAAAAGAGTTTGAGGATCATACTCTTGATTTGATAAAGAACGCCTCTAATATACATGAGCAAATCCGGCCATTATTTATCAATTATCCACTCCCGAATAAGGCGATGAGCGGCGGCTTTGCATAACTTCGCTTAAAATTCTTTCCTTCACAATTAATTTCTGAAAATGAGATAGTATTGTCTGTTCAATTTGACGAGAAAGTTCTGAAAAAAAAAATCAAAAATTTGCTTCTCGATTAGGCTTGAGGGCCTTGAACCCAAACAGGCAAAACCACAGTATTGGGCCAAGACTTTCTGCCCATTAACTGGTAAAAGAAAAAATGCTGTGATTTTTATGAGGCCCATGTGGGCTTTTTAGCCCATAACGATCTCCTTCGTCTCTTTCCGGAAGGCCGGTCAGCATATGAAAACGATCTGGGCCGCCCGATGTTGTCCAATCCGTCCTTATCATCACGTTCGCCACGTTCGGGCTTCAGGGGTCTCCGTCGACGAAAGCCTCGAGTCAACATCGGCCTGGGAGAACATGACGAAAGTGGTTTTACAGAATTTTCGTTCCCTTTTCATTCATTTATTGAATTTTTGGGCCGACATCAATTTTTTCGTTTCTTTCAGATAGTTTTCCTCCAGGCCACGTGCTATGTCACGTGAGGTGGAGTGACAAAAAGCTTGTGGGCTTTAGCTGAGCTCAGCCCACAATCATCCGGGCCCAATCACCCCCTTTTTCACTTTCTCTGGATGTCATTTTCTTTCACTCTATTTTCCACCAATCATTATGCTCTCGACAATTCGATTTAACTTCGATTATGATCGATCTTAAATCAACCCTTTTTTCCCATTCAGGCATCCAAAAAGGAGAGAACTTTATTCATGATGTATTCCGTCTCCATCTTATTTCCACTTTTGTCTTCTTCAGCTCTTGATCCTACTGATATGCTTCAGTATGAGGACAGATTAAAAATGGGAATTGGAAACTAAAGTGAGCTTGAGAGAGTAGATTGCCATCCCAAGTAGTTGCAACCCATTGAGCATATCAGATATGTCAAGCTAGCTATTCTTGGTAAAAGAGATGAAAAGGGGACAAAAGGAGGATTTGGAATCAAGCATTCAATCAATCCAAACACCCCCCAAAAATTACTTTGTGTACCACAAATAGTGGCAAAACTAACGATGACTCAGGAGGAGATGCTTGGAGTGCCCACCCAAAATTGGGCCTGCTCGTGGCTCCTCATGTTCGGCCAACTCCACTCGTCTTGTCTCCATAAAAGACCCAGAAAAGCAAAAAAAAAATAAATAAAGGAAAAAAAAAAACTTTCCACCATAAAAAACAACTCATGATGAAAGCTACGATCCAGCAAAAAATGGAGATTACGAAGATCTGATGGAGAGACTCCAAAGTCAAACGGCCCCCTCCTCCCTCCCCACCAGGTCTCTCACACGACTAGGACGGTGCGAAAAAGAAAAAGAACACATTTTTCTTGTTTTTGCCTCCCTCCCCACCGAGGCGTTCGGCGTTCGCGGATAAATATGAACAGAAATTATTGCTGGTTTGACCAGGCTTGTCTTCTTTCGTTATCGGGTCGGAAACGCGCCCACGAAAGGTGGCTACTTTTTAACAGAAAAGCAAGAACGAGGCGGTGCTCAGAAGGCAAAGGAAGAAAGAAAGGCCCCCAAAAAAAAAAAAAAAAAAGAAAAAGAAAACAGCATATGCCCTCTCTTTTTCTGTCTGTCTGTGTAAATGTCAATCTTGGGTGTCGCGCGAGAATATCATTAATGAAATTTAGGCTAAAGTCCCATGTTTTCTTACGAGTTTTGGGAGGCACCCAATAAGATATTTTTTTTCCTTTTTTTTCCCCTCGAATATTTACTGTCGCGAAGCCTATAGCATAAGATAAGATGGCGTGCGAAACATTCATCGCCGCTTTTCGTACCGTTCGGTCTTCCCTTCTTCCCTTCGTCGTGAATTACAGAACACAGATCGAAGCGCAAGAAAATTAAATAAGAAAAGGAAAAGAGGGGGGGAGACAGAGAGAGAGAGAGAGAGCAGCTCTTGGGGGAATACTTTTGTTCTTTATTCTTCCTCCGACGCTGCTTGGGTGAGTCTCGCCGATTTGAAAATATTTGAAATTGCGGAATTCTTTCGTTTCGTTTTATTTATTTTCTCGCCTTATATTTTGGGTTTTTTTGGTTTTTTCAGTATGCCTGATGGGAGACTTCGTTTGAGCCGTCGCCCTGTGTGGAGATCTGGGCTCAAAATCGTTCCTTTGTCCGTCGTGCGGAGATCTGAAGATCGGCGAATTTGATGCCCTTTCGAGATCTCTGTGGCCTTCATCTGGCTCTGCGTTCATCCGGGTATTCTCTAGAATCCTTCCTTTGCAGCTGGATCGTCTGTTCGTTTGATTCTTGGCTTTTGAATCGGCGTGTTTCTTGGGTTTAGTGGGTGGTTTTCTCTTTTGATCGGTTGATTTAGGCGTGTGCCTGTTTCTTGTTTATTGTTTTTAGGGGGTTTTAGGAGGCCTGAGATGCCTCGGTTGATTGTCTCGAGGAACCAAGTGAAGAAAGTTTGAGTTTTGCTTAAGTTTTTGTTGGGGAATTTCTGCATCGATGGATGGAGATAATAGTTTGAATATGAGGAACTGGGGTTATTATGAGCCCACGGCGACCATGAGAGGCCTGGGCCTTAACCTAATGTCATCCGTCCCGGAGAAGCCGCTCTTCGACAGTCGGAGTGCAGCTGTGATGGCGGCTTCCAACGGAGGTGCGTATCATCATAGGGATCTTGGGGCATCGCAGACAATGTACTCGATGGATTACTGGATGAACCCCAGGGAGAAGCTCTTCAATGCCATGTCGGGGAACCACAACTATTCCATGATCCCGGAGACGTCCACAGCTCATCATCATGTGCCGATGGTGCAACCACCTGACTTATCGAAGGACGAAAGGGCGACTCAAGTAGAACAGGTAGGTATAGCTAATGAGATTATGGAAAACGGTCCTTCCAAGAAAAGGCCGGGTCCTAAGGGACCGAAATCTCCGAAACCCAAGAAAGCTAAGAGAGGTCCTCGGGTTCCCAAGGCTGAGACTACTCCTTCTGTTCCGCGAGCACGAACCATCAAGAAAACTACGGAATTAATGATAAATGGGATCAACATGGATATTTCATGTATCCCTATTCCAGTTTGCTCATGTACAGGGACACCTCAGCAGTGTTACCGCTGGGGCTCTGGTGGGTGGCAATCTGCTTGTTGTACTACCGGCTTGTCAATGTATCCCTTGCCCATGAGCACCAAAAGGCGCGGAGCAAGGATAGCAGGCAGGAAGATGAGTATAGGAGCATTTAAGAAGGTGTTGGAGAAACTTGCGGCCGAGGGTTATAACTTCACTAACCCCATTGACTTGAGGACTCATTGGGCGAAACATGGTACTAACAAGTTTGTCACCATCAGGTAGAGATGTTCCTTTTGGATGCCACATTTGGCCTCTAGCTAAAATTGGCTTGTTTCTCATGTATATATTTACCAGTGGCCTGAGGCAGAGGCTGAGTGAAGGATTGTAGTTCATATTTTCAGTGATCTCAAGTGCTTTTTGAGAATTTCCTTTCCAGCACTCAGATATTTTTTATTGTTTTAAGGGATGTTATTCGTTTCACTAAACATGATACTAGAATAGTTGAGTTTTCTTCCCTCACTCATATTTTAGGGAAAGCTTTCCCTCTTTTCTGTATCTCTTGGATTAATCTCCACAATTCTCATGGTTCTCTGTTTGTTTTACTGCATTATCGGGTTAAATGATTCTTATAAACTCTGCCTCATGGTCTCACTACACTGGAGAACTACTCAGATGAACTTGTTGGGGTAACTTAACATACATAGCCACTACTGACTGACCCCCCTCCCTCCCCCTCCACAAACAGAATAGATTCCCTCTTTCCACTATTGATTTTTCATATTTTGTGTGGTTTTTTTCCTTACAGTCTGAAGTTTCTTCCCCTTTGCGAAAACTGATTTATCTTGCCTGAAGATAGTAGATAATCATCTGCATCATCACCTAGTTACAGGTCAGGACTAAGATATGAAAGCCCTCTTTCATTTCTTTGTCAGGTTTTTAGTGCTTTCGGGTTTTTTATAATTGTCTTGGGACATGGACACAGAACATCATAGAATTGTAATCAATTGATTTGTTTGTGGGAGAATATAAGGCATACTGGCCTTGCCTCCTTGGGTGTCTTCTGTTGGTTGGTATTTCATGCTTAGTGATGTCTATTAGATTTAGAACCCTAGTAGACAATGCCATGCTTTGCAGGACAAAAGTTGAAAGGTCCAATTTACCGTATATTCAGGGTTTACTTGAATGGGACTGGTCTGGGGCATCTGCTAATTATAGTCACATAGATCAACTTTTATGAATAGCTGATCCTTGTCCTGCCAGATTGTATCCCAGTCATGTGGTGGAGTTCCATGTTTTCTTAACTGCTAAGACCTAAGAAGCATGTGTTGATCGGAGAATATAAAGTTTGCATAGCTGGTTTGCTTTTACTATGATCTCTGTGACGCTCTGAAATGTGCAATGCATCTTAAAGCCGGATGTCTCCTGAACATTTCACGTCCTCTTATCTTCAGTATTCTGGTCAGCTAATGTGTACCATCATGCTAATAATGTTTTGCCGAAAAGATCATTACAATCACAACTTTATAAAATGAGGTACTTCTGATAATTTTCCTGAGTTTAATGCTCTTTTAACAGATTTTATGCTCTAGATATGATTGATCTATGCGACAGTATTGGGTCTGGTGATCATGCTGCAGCAATGCTTTTTTCTTGGAAAATTATCTTGTTTACTGTAGTATTGAAGTTGACACGCACGTATGCTCAAGCATGTGTATCTGTGAGTATGTGCGTGTCATTGTTTTTCTCAGTTAGCTGGAAAAACATGCTGCTTTGTTTTTCTCATGTTCTCTTGGCTGCTTTGAGCATTTTATATGAGTTTTAAGTTTATCTTCGGTGAGTGACTTACCTTTAGCTTTTCCTTGCTTCGAGAGTCTTGTTTTGCCTTCTTAACTGCTTGAACCTTACATATGGACTCAAAATTAGTTGTGTGAAGATACTGTAGAGCCTTGTCATGTTAGTCGTCTGTCGATGCATGATGGCTTAAGCAGGTGATCATATGAAAATCAGATAATGAGACAAGATATGAAAGGGCAAGTTTTCTTTGTAGCAGTTGACAACTTGTCTTGGGTAAGCAACTGCTCTTCTGTGGGAAGAGACTTGAAAGAAAATTGTGAGAGTGCAGTGGCTGTAGTGTATCAAGGCCTAGGGGTGGTCATGCTAGGTAACAGATTTAGATCTGAGTGAGGCCTTTTTTTCGGGGAAGCTGACACAGGGAAATAAGTAAATTATTGTACAAACTTTATGCCATAAGAGCACTTAGGTTATCCAGCCTTGTCTCTTTGTTCTGATGGTTTAGATTATAGACTCCATTATCATATCATGCAACTTTGGTTCAGATTTTGCATTAGCAATTTATTCAATGTTTGAAAATGGTTTAATACTGCCTTTCTTTATTTTGATTTGCTTGTCAAGATGGTTTATAGTCAGCACTAGATCATGCCGTTTCTCACACAAACAATATTTTTCATTGTTTGACAAGAAAAACCAAAGGACATTATCTCTCATTCCTAATTCTACCTACCAATCTGAAATTTTTATTGCATTGTTGAAAACTCTTCTAAATTTAGAATCTGCATGAAGGTCAATATGTGCAAACAAATCAGATTCTGTCCTTAAATTGAGAAGAATTTTGCAGCACCTGATAGCCTTCAAGTTTCTATTCACATTTTTGTGTCTGTTAGAAGTTGTATGGAAGATGGAGTCTAGAGGAAGTACTGCATATGAAGAGTTTGATGTTTTCAGTTTTCCCTGGGGACGGAGCACATAACTGTGATGATCTTCGAAGGGTTTTATGGCTACTTGAGGACCATCTTTTGCGTCAGTCATCCATACATACTTCTCTGTTTTTTGTTTATTTACCAACATATTACCTTGGTTTGGAGTCTTTAGGACTATACCTTGAGTTTCTAGACGGCATACTTGTCTAAACATCCAAACCTTGGTATAGTTGGCTAATCCTTGGTTTGTTGTGACTAATCATAGCCTTCAGCTGTTCAGAAGAGGCTTAGATTATTTCTTCAAACTAATGCACAGGACGCAAAGAAGGTTTTGCTTTTGGCTATATCTTGGTGTATGAGGATTTTTTTGAAGTCAGAAACAATATATAGTAAGGTGATAAGACTCGTCTCATCAAGAGGAATCAAGACACTTAACAGTCTTCTCATTTCTGATTGTCCTTTACTCCTGTGAATGGCATGCTACAAAAACTCAGGACAAGGTCTTGGGATTAAGGTGGTTTTACTTCAATTTCTTCGAACTTGTGTCCATCTGTGCAAACTTGAACTTCCTTACTGTTATTTCTGGCAACCATTGTTGTTAGGATCCTGATCTGGATCATAGACTCTTATGATTGTATGTTGAAACTTAAGAAAGGATCCTGATCTTAAGCAGGATCTTTACATGGTCCAGATCCTAAGCCCAAAAAAAACATAGGATTAATACCACCAATCCCACCGATCCAATTTCTTTTTTCCTCCTTAAATCTGGTTAAACAAGGGAGCGTTCTCATGTCAGGTTCATGTGGTAGAACGAATTCAAATCGATCCTGATGTGCTTCTTTCATACATATCGAGTCTGGTGGCAGTTTTGGAAGTAGTTTGTAATGAATGGACATGTTATTGACTAGAATCTTTCCTCTATAGAGAATGTCAAGGAAAGTTACTCTTGTACAGAGTAATGTGATCCAAAGCTTATGAAGCGAATTAGTAATGTGCATGAATGTTTTGCTCTTTGATAAGTTTTGCCAGTAGATCTTTTCTGCATTGGTACAGTGGGTATTTTTTGGCAGCAACTGCTTCTATTCCATCACCAACGCAGCCATAGAGCCTTCTATGAGAGGCAAGGGGGAGTGTATTTGCCCGTGATGTGCTGTTTATATTTTCATGAGAATCTTTCTTAGGAAGTATAGATCTGGGGTTGCACGTTCTTTTCTGGTACTTGGGAATAAGTTGGTCGTTTGTATTGATTTTGTTATGCAATGGTAACTCTTGAAGAACTAATTTTTTGAAGCAAGAGGTTTGGATTGTTTGGTAGTTCTCTTTAGCAAGCAGGCAAATAACGGCTTGTGGGTGCCCTTCATGCTAGTCCAGATCGTCCTTTGTAGTGATGTTAGAACAAACTCGGAATTCACAACCTCTCTCTCTCTCTCTCTCTCTCTCTCTCTCTCTCAAGCGAGTGGCTTATGTCCATTGAATTAAGGAAGGTATCTATACATGTACAGTACTGAAGATTGGTATTAAGTGATGGGGATTGCGGCAATCATCGTCATGACTGGTTAGTCGTTAATACATGCCCTGTTTCTACTTGACCCGTTCAATCCCCGAAACTGGAAGTGGTCACAGTTGAAGAACGCAACGTTTAATCACGACCTAGGATGACTGATTCTTCTGGATGTGGTCATCTGGACGGATATTGACCGAGTCCAAACTCATTTCGGAGAGAACCGTGTTCTCACTTCTCAATATGCTCCCAACTTTAATCCATATGAGCTAGTAAACTTGTTTGTCGAAATAAACCCGAAAAGCAGATATACAGGATCGGACAATCTTTTGGGGTGGGTTTCTTGAGCCCGAACAACGTGCACCTCGAGTGGGTCCGGGCACGGTTCATGTGGTCAAGCAAAGTATCGCTTTTGCCTTTGTTGTGTAGTACCGATCAAAGAAACTACGTGCCTTAAAATCAAAGACTTAGTGCTAGGTCCGCTAAGACCGGTATTACAATTAGTATCTTAAGTAGTGCATGGGACCATAAATGGGTTTATTAATTTTTATTATTGGTTGAATAGAGTTATCTTATTCCTCAGTTCAGGTAAAAGTTTCAAAAGACATTATACAAGCTTCAGCATTTAGCATCTCCAAAAGACAAGTGGGGGAAGAAACAACCCAATTACACAAATAGGCTTTTCTTTCTATCGGCTTTAGTGACCCAATTTTCTATACTATTACTTTCTCTTCGACAATGGACCAACATCAAGTGTTGAAAAGATTGGGCTTGAATTCGGACCCAAGTGATACGTGCATCCGCTTCCCAACTGATCTGATATGTGGATGTGCAGATCATCTCCACCAGATCAACTTTTGTTGGACTCCAAATGTAGGGGTGTCACTTTCCTGTCTTTGAAATAAGTTAGGGTTTGGCATATGGCTTCGGCCTTTGCTTGAAGCACCGACGACATACATACGGAATGAGCAAATCCATCTACCAAAACTCCGTGGCTGTCTTTGCATACACAAGCAATCGACCATTCCCCTGTTTTGGGAGTGAACGACCCATCGACGTTGATTTTGAACACTCCAAGAGGCGGTGGAGACCAAATCAAAGGTAAGTTTTGTTGTTGTGTGTTTGTTCCTTTTGAGGTTGGTTTCCATTGACTGAAATTTTTCAGTTGTGCCATGGCGGAGGTGATAATCTGATCGGGGTACAGTTGTTTAGCTCTGAAAATCCATTTGTTCTGAGCTTTCCAAATCTGCCATAGAAGCGTCATCAGGAATTCAAAGGAAATGGAGGTATGCTTGAAATTCCCAAGCCATTCATCCATGCGTGTGACCGAATATGCATTTACTTGGATTTTAATTGCTGAGTTTTGCCAAATTTCATTGGTCCAGGGGCATAGCAAAAACAAATGCTCCTCAGATTCCAGGTGTTGCTCACATATAGCGCAAGTGTCAACAGGTATGATACTTCTTCAAACAAGGTTCTCCTTTGTAGGTAATGCATGTTGGGCCATCTACCATAGGAAAAACTTAATTTTTGGCTCGATTTTTGCTTGCCAAATTCAGTTCCAGAGAACCCTAGGTGTTTGATACAATGGTGATGCACTAGTTGATGGCTGGTTGTTGAACAAGCCATAACCTAAGCACAATTAGAGCGCCGCGTTACTTGACTCATCAATTTTGTAAGCCAGTTTTTTAATACCTAATATCTTTCAGAGGGAGAAAAAACGTGCAATGTCCCCAAAAATTTTGTCCGCTTATATAGCTGGAGTGTCTGATTTTGTCACCGAAAATGGAGATTAACTAGGAGATTTCACAGCCAGGACATGTCCAGTGTCCCACAAGTTCATTGCATCCTTCTCTCCCCGACACCATTGAAGAAATCATCCCCAAGCACGTTTCCTTAAAAAAAAATGTTATGACCGCTGACCTCTCTCTCTCTCTGCGTATATATTTAATCAAAGTTCATGTTGTACCTGAACAAAAGTGCCCTTTTTGAGATGGATACCTATGAACAATCCAAAACGACGGATCGGGCAGATGCATGAAACATATGCGAGGCACATGCAGAATGAAATTTAACAAAAATGGGTTAATTCCAAAACACAAGAAAGCTTGATTAAGAGCTTTTGTCTGGGTTTTAAGTGGCAGTGGCAGATAACGATGTTGGAAGAGGATCCTTGGGAGCATGGCGTTGGATTTATTTGATCTGCAAGCTTTCGTGGACGTACTAACTTTATTTAAATTAGTTAATTAATTTATTTTAATGAACCAGGTCACTACATGCACTGGATTTGGCTGTGCTGTGTTAGTTCTTTCTTTAATCTAATGTCTCCTCTACTGTAGTTCTATTACTGCCCATGATTAAGTTTTTTATGTGCCATAATTAAGAATGGAACACTCCGTGGTCGAGTTAATGGAGTAGATTATCATCGACTTGATCTTCGTAAATGATCTCAACGTGCTATTTAATCAACACATGATCATCTAGGTTCATTGCATGAACAGAGAGAGAGAGATATGCAGATCCTATGTTTCTAATCATGTACAAATTAGCATGTGGCAATAATTTCAGTATGAAATCATGATAGAGAGTTGGACTAAGGATGTTTATGGTAAGCATGAATAGTAATTAGGAGGCCAATCTTGTGATTACGAGCGTGGAAAACCCAGATAAGGGTGTAGCGCATTGAGGGAGCAAGAGGATGACCACGATAATCGAAAATGGACTGGAGTGGAGATAATGTTTGATTTTAAAGCAAGTGTGCCCAGCAATTTCATCAGAAAAATTGTCAAAAAAATCTTAAATCTATTGCACTTATGTCAATGTCATAAATATTTCAATTTTATCAATTTAATATTAAAACTTTTTGGCAATTTGTCAATTGAGTCATTCCAACTAATCTTAACCAGAAGTTATTGATGTGGTTGTCAACCGTTCTATATAGCACAATCGGTATTGATGTGGGCAACTTTGTAATTTAAAAAATGATTTTTTTAAATTTTCTTTTTCTTTTCTTTATTTCTTTGCTAAAAGTATATTCCACCTATTGGAAGATCATACGTGTCAAAAGAATAGATTTGCATTGCGCAACTACTTTATATAATAGATCTTAAGGAAAAAGGCACGAGTAGTGTTAAAATTTTGTATGATACTTTTTTTGATACCATAACTTCTTTACAAATCACTTAAGTGCACTTTTGAAAACATCCTTTAGGCCTTTATTTTAATGAAGCATATTCAACATGGTTTTTCTTTGAGAGCATTAAGTCCAAAGTGAAAATTCACCCAAAAGACGTGGCTTCAACTCTAAAATGGGAATATGACAAAAAAAAAACTCTAATGGGAAAATTACTAAAAAAGTTATTAAATTGTTGTGTTTGTGCTAATTTAGTCTTAAACATTTCGATTATGCAAATTTAATCTTAAATCTTTTCACATTTTGACAATTGCCTCTATCCCAAGATCATTGATATGGATGTCAATAATCTAATATGGCACGATTGGCACTAACATGGATAATTATATTCCCTTTTCTTTTTTTCTTTTTTTTTTCTTACTTCTTTTTTTGTCCCATGACCTCACCATGGCATCATGGGCAAAGGTAGACTTGCCCGTGACTGGTGAGGCCATGGTCACCTTTGCTCATAGTTGGTGAGGCTGGCCTCGCCTAGATCTAAGAGAGGTAGCCTTACTTGCTTACCACGCCTAGCGATGGTTTAGGCAGGCATAGTCGCGAGTGAGGCTACCTCGCCCAGTAACCGGCGAGCTTTGGCAACCCTCACTGGCCTCGGCCGAGAAAAAAAGAGAAAAGAAGGAGGGAAAAGGGAAAAGAGTAGAAAAAATAAATAAATAATTCACAAAAATATTATTAAAAAATATTTACGTTAGTGCCTATAATGCCACATAGGATAATTAAATAAAATTGGTCGAATAAACTGGATCGATAAAATGCGAACAGTTTTAGAACTAAATTGGTTATGTAGGATTGAATAGAAACAAATGCAATAGATTCATGATTTTTTTTTTAATTATCCAATTCTTAAAAAATGACTCATCAAAGAAGACTTGATGAGAGGAATAACACATTCTCCCCTCCCCCTCTCCCTAAAACTACAATGCATGGAGATTGATGCTCTTTGCAATGTGAGATTTTATGGAACCATTATTAACTAATCTAAAATTTTAAGTTATTAAATAAATGCGTGGTTTAACATTTAAATATTTGACCCTCCCCCTTAAGATAGGCTAGACTTTGACCTAAATTTAAAGCGTTGAAATATGTAATTGGAGAGCCAAATAGGAACATGTAAGATTTAAATTTCGGATCTCTTACTCTAATATAATATGAGATTATGTGAGACGACTACTAACTTTTTTAATAACATATTATATGAGATTTTGTCGGACTATTGTTTATTTAAAAATTTAAGTTGTTAAATGAATGCATGATTTAAGATTTAAATATTCTAATATGTACCTTATATGTTGGGAAAAATCTTGCATCCATGAGCACTCGCCTTCCCTCTATAACTCCTCTCCTTCCTTCTATGCATCGACAAAGCTCTTTCGTGTTCTGTCCTACAGTCTGGTTCGGAGAATCGAGAACGGTTCTTGAATAGCGTGAGACCAAAGTGCAAGACCGGTGATTGGTGACCAAAGCAATCTCGATGACATTCGGTTTTTGTTCAAGAGGATGAGCAAGATGAAGCTTTGCGCCTTCCACAATTCTTTGACTCGTAGAGGTAATATGGGGTTAGCGTTTTCAATTGGACCTAATTTTAGCCCCAACCCATCGATTTGGGTGAAAAAAAAAGTTATCTTTCTATGCTCTTTTAAGGAAAAATTTCAAATAAGAGTTTAAAGTGCCATCATTTTCTCAAAAAAGATATGAAAGTGGATCTTATTTCAAATAAGAACTTAAAATGATCAAATCATCTCGAATAAGGAATTTTGGCCGCCTGTTATTTACTTTGACCATCAAAGAAGAGGTAATTTGTAAAAAAAAAAAAATATGTATATTTTAAATTTTCCTTTTCTTTTTCTTTTCCTCTTTCATCCCTCAACGACCCTGCCTTGTTGATAGATGGTAGATGTCGTTGGCCTTAGGTGAGGGACCTCTATTGGCCTCAAGGTGAAGGCCACCTTTGCCAACATTGGGTGAGGGCAGCCCTCGCCTAGCCTCACTAACCAAGGTGTGCCCTTGCCTACCCAAGCAAGGGCGAGGGTTGCTCTCACCAAGTGTTAGGCGTTCCTCGCCAAATCTAGCAAGGGCAAGGTTAGCCCTCATCGACATTGGGCAAAGCCTACCCTCGCCTTCACCAACCAAGTGAGGGTGACCCTCGTGTGACACCGGTGGTCTGACAAGGGCAGCCCTCATGCAAGTCCATCTACCTCTATCATGGTTGGCGGAGGGTAGAGGGAAAAAGAAATAAGAAAAAAAAAACGTAAAATGAAAAAAATGAAAAAATTTTAAAATGTAAAGTATGAAAATGTCCTTTGACTAGCGAAGTTAGGCCTTTTTTTTTATATTGATATGGCAAGTTCAAGTCTTTAATTCAAACAAGTTTCACTTCAAAGAAGGACATCTCAAGTTCTTATTTAAAATAAGATCCATTTTAAACCTCAATTTGAGAAAATGAGAGCATTTTATATCCTTATTTGAAAATTTTCCCACTTTTAATGACATTATTACCTAGGCTTCTGATAACAAAAATCGCTAACATCATTCAACTAAACTGTCCTAGAAGTAATGGCACTAAAATACGTATAGAATGAAAGTTATGAAATCATTACTATAGATTTTGCCTTCACTAGCAAGCTATACAATTACTGGTACAAGATTCTTGTGTGTGGGCCAATCATGATAACAAAAATGGAACCTCAAGAACATTGCACAGAAAATTGAAAAATGGCAATCCCAAAATAAGATGAAGAGGGATTCAAAAACCAGAAGAAGTAATAAACAAGCCATGAAGATTTGAAATTGGCTGCCAAATTAAAGTGGACGAGTTCCATTTATTTTGGGAAGTGATGTAAAAAATCGGAAAAAATTTTTTTTGTTTAAATTTATTATATTAATACAAATTTAGTTCTACACATTTCAATTGGATCAATTCAATTTTAAATCATATGGATTTAATTTAGAACTTTTTTAGTATTTTTCTTTAAAAACAATATAGAGTATTTCAAAAAGGCTGAATGAAGACTGATGCAAGGTGATTGCTACATGTGTCGACATTTAGAACCCTGTTCATGATCCAAAACCGCATTTTGTGTGAGAATCCAATGCAACATAAAATTAAAGCAAGAGAACAACAACTTCTGTAGCATCCGTATCTGACATGAGAAAGGATTCCCGGGCCAAAATAATTGGAGCCTTACAATGAAGGCGAAAGAGAGGGCGGAGGGACATGCGGTGTGGTCACTGGAATTGGAAAAAAGACATGAAAACAAAATTGTTTGATTGATTGATTGCAATTTTCTGAAGTTGGAATAAAGCTGCTACTCACGGGCGGACATCCACTACCTTTGCCTCTCTCCTTACTGAAACATGGAAAGAGAAATAGAAAATGGGATCATCAAGAACTAAATATCACATGCTTCGATGACTTTCATATTTATGATTGCTCAAAAATGTTCATCCTAAGAATACTCAGAATAAACACCGTCCATGACCACACAAATATTGTATACTGAGCCTAATAATTTCTTTTCAATATATTGACAAACGATTTTGATATAACTTGAAATTATATACTTGATTCGACGAGACTTTGTTGTATGTTGAGAAAAACAATGGGATGTGAGAGTTTGATTTGACGAGACGTTATTATTCTTTCCCTTTTATGAATTCTTCACGTTCTTGAAATTTGAAGAAGGTGATTCTTCTCTTCAAGAATCAAAAGTTGTTCTATAATTGAGAGCTCTCAATACTTTGAGTGTCCTTTTTGATCGTGTATGTTTCCTGTTTATGGAATGAGCAAAGAACCTAACCTGTTGAATAAAGAGATTTCAAAAGATGGTAAAATCAAATCCACATGACATTACTGAAGATACCTCACGATATTCTCTTCTAATTGCATTCCTAAAAAGCATATCTTTGAAGATACCAAAGTACATTGAAATTGCACATACATATTGTGAAAATATCATAATGACATCTTTTTCAAATGAATTTACACAACTAAACCATTAAATAGACTTAGTTAAAGCAAATGCTAATCGGAAATATATTTTGATTTTTCTTTTGAAAATTTCCATGTCAACATGCGCTATGCAATTTCTAGTTACCATATGCAAATCACAGAAAAATGACTCTTGCAAATTTATGTCCTCCGTCATCAACCCTCCTTTTGTGTCAAGAAACACATCGATTTTCAAGTCAAGATCCAATACCAAAGGAGAATCAATGGGTTTCCATGTATAAGGAATGCAAAAAATAAAGTACTTTAACAATCTAAAGTGACTCTACCAATCAAGTCAAATTTCTGTTAAATGAACTTAGCTATTAGTCACTTTTCAATATGCCGCCATGGACCATGATACCTACCTAATAATTCAGGCCATCAGAAAAAGGAGTCATAATTCATCGCACAAAATGCACTCTATCTTCATGTCTCCATTGATATCTCAACAATTTCAATCATTGGTGAATTTAATCCCAAATCCCAAATCCCAATATCCGGAGATATTTGGACAATGTGCGAAAACCCTAATGAATTTTATCTTGATCATCCTCGCATTTCATCCTCCTCCTAATTAATT
This sequence comes from Corymbia maculata, assembly GCA_014182735.1. Lineage (NCBI taxonomy): Eukaryota > Viridiplantae > Streptophyta > Magnoliopsida > Myrtales > Myrtaceae > Corymbia > Corymbia maculata. The sequence continues at coordinate 5,597,270 of CM024689.1, read as the reverse complement.
TCTTGAGATACATATATGTACCCTATTGATTGGGGCATTCGGTGGACCGAGCATCTCCAACTGAGGATAAGAGTTAAAATTATGTTTCGGGCCCGCCCACTGTTGAAATGTGCCAGACAGAAATTGCAGCTTTATTTCTGGTTTCTTTCGGTTTCTTTCATGACCTAATCCTATAGTGGCACTTGAAGTGATGAGTCTTTGTACGTGCCGTGGCAAGTGGACACAGTCTACAGTGACTCGACACTGTAGAGAGACAATGCTCCGACATATCAAGTGAACCATCGAAAAAATACAAGAGAAATTGACAGAAGAGCCCTTACACAAGTCTCTTCTCCTGTGGTCGAATCGATATAACCATTTCTTAAATTGCTTTTACGACCGACGAATCCTTCCTCGATATATGTGAGGTTACTTAACCGAGTCGAAAGTTTCGGACACTACAAAAAAAGAAATATAAAAGAATAAAGAATCGAGCATGAACTAACCACACTTCTTGAAATGATTACATGGGTGGCTTTGCCTATCAAATGTCTGCATGTGCAGCATAATTCTCACAGCCCCACCATTTGACATTGATTACTATGCACTTTCCGTGAAATCAGTGGTGATAGACTTTGCATGGTTGCACGCTGAAATAAGCCATGCAGCTCGTTCTTACATTTAGAGACTGATCATAGTGTGAACGAAGCACCGGCGTGCTCGGTTTAGTACATCCATGGGTTCTTTGAACCGCAAGTCAAAGTCGATCTTGATAACCCTTGTTGAAATCTAGGAGAGCTATAACGACAACAACGGATAAGAAAAATGACCCTGAATCTTTTTTTTTAATCTTGTGAATGAGGACTGACAAGTTTTGATGATGCGCCAAAGTGATCAGAAAGATGGGGTTGTCGCTGCGTGCAGATGCTTTATTGCCTGCAGTCATGCGCAGAGTTGCATATGGAAATGTAGTGATTCGTCAGCGCTTTGGAGATTTAAAGGTAAAGTACAAAAAAAAAAAAGAGGAGTTCCAAGACATTTATAAAGCGAAGAGAGTATTATTTCGAAAATTTCATTTTGATTGTGTTTGGCCCTATGTATTTTTAACTACAATATGACTAGATATGATAATATATAAAATCGAAAGATTTCTCTATATCACATCCATTATTTAGTAAATTGCAGTACTATAGTCAGCATATCCTATCACTTGCATTTTTTTGGTATGAATGATATATTAATGTAAATGAACCTAAAAAGAAGCAAACGGAATTGTTAAAGAAATCACAAATGCATAAACAAAGATGACCTCCATCAATTGATCAATGACTACTGTATGATATGAATCTTAAATAGCAAAAGAGCTCATTGAAGCATTCTAAAGCCACATGTTCAATTATGACAAGAAATGTAAATAGGTTACAACAACATCAATGTGGTAAATCACCTAACGAATGCCAAATCTAGTATTGGAGAGAAAACATGATGATTCAACTAATGTTGGGACTCTCTTGCCACTTTTGTGAAACTTTAATGTGACCCATAGAGTTAGAAATGAGGAGTTTCGATTCTCTTGTTGTTTTTGTTAATTTTTGACATGATCTAGAGAGTTATAGAGAGAAATAAGTTTTGACTCTCTCGCTATTGTCGTTATCGTGGATCCTTAATGGAACTAAAGAACTACGGACGAGTTGTAAAACTTCATCATGAATTAAAGATACAAAGGAGAATGAGACAGAGAAGGTAGGCATTTTTCTAAAATTCTCATCGTTCCTAATTCTTCAAGAGTTAGATTATTTTCAAGTTTTAATTTTTATATTTAAAATCTGGGTTTTTCTATTTCATTTTTATTTGCCCAATCTAATTTTTTTATTCCCTTCCATCATTTATTAATAAACTTTCACTAAATAACAAGGTATACTAATGTAACTAAAATATGTAATAAATATAGATACTATGTATGTACAGAATATATATCATTAATAGATATAAATAAAAACAGGAATAAAAACGAAAATTATTGTTATATTTTATTTTAATATTTTTTATTTAAAATTTGAAATATTATCTATATTTAATTATTATTTTTTTTTTCTAAATTTAAGAAGTTTTTTATTTAAGAAAAATAACTTTTACACCATAAAAAAGAAAAAAGAAATCCTATCTATTTTTTCCCATCTTCCCATGGCAAATTATATATTTGGGCTATATTTCTCTTATATCTGACTTTATCTTATTTTGGACTAAAACCAAACAGGGGATTTATAGCCTACCAAACATAGCTTTTGTATAGAACAAATCCCAATGTGTGAATCTAACATTAATATATATTTATGTTTATTTATATATTAATATGAATCCCACATAAATAGCCTTTCATTCACAAAGCTTTCTATATTGGCTTATCCACCGGGTAAATCTTGATCCAATTATGGGCTCACACATTGAATGTTGTGTTGTCAAACTTGTGAACGAAAAGAGAAAAAGAGAGAATTTAGTTTCCCTCTTGGAGTTTCATCTTAAGGTATTATTTATCTCCACTATTATTGTTGCCATGTTTAAAAGAAATATGCCTCCAATAATACACCAAAGTCATAGAGAAATAGATTCGGCAATTATTCAATTTCCCCATTGGAATTTCATTTTAGATGTGTTGTCGAACTTGTAAGAGAAAAGAGAATTATGAAGAAGAGAAATTTGTTTGTACAATGTATGATTTGGTTGTATTTATAGTTAATAATCAATACATCTCTTGAGAATAGGCATTTTATTGAACCATCATTACTTTTCATGATCAACCATCTTTTTATATCCAACAATCACTTATTTTAATTATTTATAGATAAAAAAAATATTTCAACAATCTCTTACTTAGTTTGTTATCTTTATTAATTTACAAAAATTCATATGTGCAAAAAAGTAGAGTAAATAATTCTCTTAACAAAATCAGTAGTAGATGATACTTTCAACCATGATTTCATTTGTTAATTGAATTATCTCACATATGAATTTGCACACATTCAATTAGAAATTTCTTATGCTTCAACACTTTTATGGCCTTGTGCTTTTGCTTAGATTCATGACATTTACAAAACTCATTCAATTTTGTTACAAGCGGCACCACTTCTTATGTTTATATAAAAGAATTTCCTAACTTATTACATTAGCCTTACCTTGCTAAAACTTGAACTTCATTAAGAGTGTTTTATAACATCCATCCTCATAACTTTTCATGAGTACTAATCTTGTGCCCTAGTACTTGATCACTATCTAGATACACTAGCTTGTTGGTTGGGTATCCACTATAGTTGACTATAAATAATTGGTCTAAGAGCCAATTCCTTTGATAGTTGCCAACTAAAATTCTCAAGAGTCTCTTATTATTTTTTTAACATAAATTATTGGAATAATTCCATCAGTAATTAATTGTTGAACATACTTATGTTGTAACCTAATATGACTCGATTTTCCATTGTATATTGTACTATATACCTTAGAAATTGTTGCATCACTATTGTAATATAAAGATATTGCTACCATAAGTTGTGTCCCTAACTCTATTTCCAATAAAAAATTCCATAACCATTCATATTTTATGGTTGAATGAATTATACATATTTTTTTCTTTGATGCCCAAGAGACTGCTACATTTACAAGTTTGAAAACTTACCCAGATGTTGACTAGCTATCCTTTGTGCTAGTTATCCAACTAGCACCCAAATAGCCTTCTAGTGTTATTGGTTGTCTTTCATAAAATAGACCATAGTTTTTTTTTTTTTTTTTTTTAAAGTAATTTAGAATTCTATTTTTGGCCTTTTGATGCATAGTACTAATATTACAAGTAAATCTAGACAATTCACATAAATAAATTCTATATCTAGTTTAGTACAATAAATAATATACATCGAACTTCTAATTATGCTAGCATATTCTAATTGTGCCAAAAGTTGCCTCTCCAACATTTTTCATCAATTTAATTGACATATCATATGGTGTGACTCTTTAATTCTAAATGATGATATATTTGATTAATATTCTCTACATAGTGGCCTTGACTTAAAGCATAACCCCCAGTATATTTGATTACTTTAATACCTAAGATCATAACTTCTCCCAAATCTTTCATTTTAAACTAAGAATATTAATACTTTTTAGTTCATTTATGACTTCATATTTGTACCAACAATTAGCATATCATTTACATATAAGCATATTATAATTTCATACTCTTTAGTAAACTTTGATAAATGCATTTATCGGCCTTATTGTGCTAAAATCTATACAATAATATCACCAAATCAAATTTTTCATGTCATTGTTTCGATGCTTCCTTCAAACAATATACTGATTTGTTTAATTTGCAAAACCTATTATCATTTTCAGGTAAAATAAAACCTTCAAGTTCTTCCATATATATCTCATCTTCTAATTTATTATTTAGGCTCTGTTTGTTTAGCGAAAAAAAATGAATATTTAGAAAACATTTTCCTAAAAATAATTACTTGTTTTCTTGAAATAGTTAGCCAATGAAAAATGTTTTCATTATTGACAATAATTTTGTTTAAACATTTTCATGGGCAATGAAAATATTGTTCATTCATTTATTTTTGTGAGCGACATTAACAATTATTTTTAGAAAAATATTCTCCATATCATTCATTTTCTATGAAACAAATGGTACATTAGAAAAGCTGTTTTAACATTTATTTGATGCATATGCAATCTATGAATTGATGCCAAAGTTAACAAAACACTAATAGATGTTATTCAAGCAACTGGTACATATGTATTAAATCTATCAATTGTTTATTTGTCAGTCTTGTATATGGTCTCATAGGCATTTCAATTGTCTCTTAGATTATGTAAGATTGAAAATTTTCATATAGACATTTGAGAAAGAATTGAGAACTCTTCTTCCTTAGCACCTCTTTTCAGATTAATTGCTTCTTTCTAAAATGAATGATGAACATTCGGAGATTTTCATCCAAGTGAAATAACATGGATAGACTTTTAAAAAAAATGAAGAATAACATGGGTAATTTATTCACAATATTGTCTCTATATCCATCTGCTTGGAGAATTACAAAATGAAAGCCAAAGTTTTTGATTTTCTTTACTCTTTGACTTCTCCTCAGCTCATTTGGAAAATTAAATAATTTTCTTTTACTTGATGAAGGATTGCTTGCATCAATTGGCATTTGTGAATATGTTGAATATTTAAGAAATTTGTATTTAAGAAATTCAACATCTCTTGATTCTATAACAGTATTAAATTCAACATATAATGATCCAAAAGCTTTATAAATTCCATCATGTTCAACAAACAAACTTTTTAATTCATGTCATTCTAATTTGGTGTACTTAAGAATAGAGATTCTGTAATATGTAAGGCATCCACATACTTCAAAATATTTGATATTTAGTATATTTCCTTTCCATAATTGATATGGAGATATATCAAATTTTGTTGAAAAGATTTTGTTGTGAACATAACATGTAGCAAGAAGTGTTTTAAACTATAAATTGATTGGCAAATTTGCTTGTGAGATCATGGATTTAAACATCAACCAAAATTCAATGCTTGCTTTCTATCAATCCATTTTGTACTGGTGTATAAGGTGCACTTATTATTTTCTTTTTTGGTGTCAATATGTGCATATCATTGATAAGATAAAGTACATAAGCTTAAGGGAATTCCCTAGCATTTCAAAGAGACTAATTATGCAAGAAGATGGAGGAAGGAAACCTCCATACAATAGCCAATAAAACATTTGCTTGGGAAGGCCTACATTTTCAGTAGAGTGATGCCCTGCCTTTTACAATCTTTTAAATCCTAGTCAACAAAAGATGAGGCTCAGTCGACTTATTTTGAAATTGTCTTCAGTTTCGTTCCATCTAGATATAATAGATTGTTGCTAAGAAAGATAGCTTGAGGAGTTTCGTCTCCAAAGTTTTTCCCTTGGTGGCTTTAATCATCCATTGAAGTTCTCAGTTCCAACCTCTTATATAATGTCAAATTCCATTTTGTGCCAAGATACTACGCCACACATTACTTGTCCAAGTGCACTCAAAGAATAAGTGGTTTCTATCTTCTATACCATTCATCTAAATGTTACACTTAGTATTTACTAAAGATAACCATCGTGATATAGCTATTGCTATCGGTAGTCAATCTCTACAAACAAGCCATACAATAAAATTATGCTTGCCAATACCATTGATCCAAATTAATTGATACCAATTCACAGTCAGTCCCTCACGTTTGAGTTTCTTGTCCATCTCTTTGTAACAATATGTTTGGCTAGAGATGATGGGTGTTAAAGCAAGTCTTAACTTAAGAATACATCGCCAAAATGTAGAAAAGTTAGATGATGGGTATAAGGTGCACTTACTTGATAAAAATCTTCACAAAATGTAGAAATGCCTAATGAGAAATGTTCTCCTCCCTGATCTCTTCTTAAAACTTTGATTGATTTCAACTACAATCTTATATACCTTAAGCAAATCAAAAGCTTGAGGTAAACATAAGTATATCTAGAGTAATTTTCAATAAAGTCAATAGAATAATGATTTCCACATCTAGTTACTTTATCATTAATTCATAAATATCAAATGCGCCACTAAATTACTTTAGTAAACCATTGCCCTAGTGGCCATCCTTCCTAGGGGATTCGAATTCTCATATTCTCAAGTGAGAACAATTAGTTTTAAGTGTGGGTTTCGACTTCCATACCCTATAAAAAGGCAAAGCAAACATTTGAGAGTGAGTTGAAAATTAAAGCAAGATAGACAAAAAAAAAAAGTACTTTAGTGGATCTTTCTACCTTGAGAAAGATTTTTTGGTCATCTTTGCTTGTGAACATTTTTCACATTCCTTATCCAAAATACTAATGATATCATACCACTTTTATTCATAAATTTCAAAATACTATAGCAAGATGAGATAAACTATTATGCCAAAAGAAAGATCACTCAAAAATAAAACATAAACAATAGTTTCATTCATACTTATCTGTTGAGATTGCATGCACTTGATGTAGCCGTTCCATAAAAATAATACCTTAAAATTATTGGGAAAAATTTATCGTCTATAAAGACATGAGTAGTAGTCAATTTTTTTTTTTTAATATTTTGGTGTGTGACAACAATTACTATTCTTTAGGTATTATTTGCTCATACTATTATTGCTGACAAGTTTTAATAAAGTACATATAGGGTATACAACAAAATCATAGAGGAACAAGTTCGACAATTACTAAATTTCCCTTTTGGAATTTCACCTTACATGTGTTGTCAAACTTATGAAGAAAAAAGAAGAAGAGAGATTATGAAGAAGAGAAAGTATTTTTGAACAATATGCCATTTAATTTTGTCTACAGACAACCAATCAATACATTTATTGAAAATATTGTCATTCTTCATGATCAATCATCACTTCTCTTCATGTTAGTAACATCTCTTGGCAATAGGTATTTTATCAGAACCATCACCACTTTTCATGATCAACCATCACTTCTCTTCAAATCAATAATCACATCTTTTCATATCCAACAATCACTTCGTTTAATTATTTATAGATAACAAACCATTTCAACAAATTTAACCAATGCATGGTGGAGAAATCAACATCAATAAGTCAATGGAGAACAAGTTAAGCAAGGAACAGGCAAATACATGCGACATGGCTTTTCATGCGTTCTACGAGGAGAGACTGACAATCCACTTTCACAAGTAAAAGTTGACAACAAAAGTGAAAGACGATGATGGTAGCGCGTGGAGCATGCGAAAGAGATTTGCACCATATTTGGACAATTTGTAGTAAATCCGAGAAACGAGGAAAAAAATGAAAAAACAAAAGCAAAAAACAATGTTAGTACAAACCAAGCGAATTTGCTAATTGTCGTTCATGCATTGATAAATCCACTGATTTGGCCGGTATGTAAAAGATAATTGCACTTTTACCGTTGGATAATTGATAGTTGGAAGTTCGTAATACAAAACTAGCTCCAAATTCATCACCCTTATTTAGAGGGAAAATTTTAAGCAGATAGTGGGCATTGTAATAATGGAATTCAAATGTGTTATGTTACAGAGAGAGAGAGAGAGAGAGAGAGAGGCGGCATTGACTATTGAGTGTCCCTCCATCATGTCGGTAAGGGGTGGTGCAGCTTATTTTGCCCTAATCTTTAAGTGGATGGAACTAATAACTAAAGTCTAAGGACTGTCCCCTCATCTCCAATTATAATTGGTTGAGTTCCGTGAACCAAGACATTCGTGACCTTCTTCTCTTCTTTCCGGTATAAATATCGACAAGGACAACTAATGCTAAACCCTTCCTCCATTTCCGTACCTTCACACTTATGTACATAATATTATTTAAATAAAAACCAAACTTTGGAATATTTCTCAAGTGGACCGAAGCGTACCACGTCACTCCAGCCAAACCGCACAGCCGATGCACACCCTAATTCGACCTTTCCTGAAAGCTCATAGCAATTACATTATATAATTCATATTCTTTTAGCCATTTTATAAAAGAATTTCTGATTCTAATAATCGATTTTTAGAATTTAGCTGTTCACCGATGGGAGAGGAGGGTTAGGTAGATCGAGCACGCCTCAGGATTATTATCTTTGCGGCGCTCGTCATGCTTATTCAAAGTTATTTAGGTTGATGATTACTACTAAGATCCTAATTCCGTAGGGATAGGGACATGGAAAAATAAAAAAATTTGATGAAAAAGGAAAGAAGCCAAAATTGAAAAAGGCAGAAAACCTGAATTTCATGGAGCCACAGTTCGTCGTCATCATCATCACATGGATCCAAAATCTGATATTCTGCTCTTTTTTTGGGGTGGGAAAAGACGTGCAAATTTCTTTTTGGATCGTTAAGAGAGCATGCTAAAAGATAGCAGAAACCCATGATTGCTAATTAGAAGACGTTGCACACATACACACACTCTCTAACATAGAGAGAGAGAGAGAGAGAGAGAGAGAGAGAGAGAGCTACATAACAAACGTAGTGCTCCACAACTCACATTCATCTCAGCTAAAATTCAGGATGAGGTAAGGGAGAACAAGAAGAAGATAAGAAACCCTAGAAAACATTTTTTTTTTTTTTTTAAGAAAATGATATACAACACCCAGCATGGGCAGCGTATATAATTCCACTCCCTCATCATCCTCCCAAAAATATATATCCAACCCAACCACAACCACATCACATCAAGAGAGAGGGAGAGAGGAGAGACAGAGACAGAGGGAGAATGGAAGGAGATAATAGGAATGAGGCATATCGAGAGTGCTTGAGAAACCATGCAGCCAGCTTGGGGAGCTATGCGACGGACGGGTGCGGCGAGTTCACATCAGACGACACCTCCCCGGGCAGCCTCCAATGCGTAGCGTGTGGCTGCCACCGCAACTTCCACCGGAAGGTGACCTATGCCACCGCCCATGCCGGCGGCGGGGGCCTGATGGTTTGCCGGTCGGGAGGCCGTGACAATGCTGAGTTGGGCGGGGGGGAGCTAGTGGAGTACGGGCTGGGGAGGCAGCTGAACATGGCGGCGGACTCGCCGGAGAGTGGCGGCGGCGGCGGCGGTGGGGGGAAGAAGAGGTTCAGGACGAAGTTCACGGTGGAGCAGAAGGAGAAGATGATGGAGTTCGCCGAGAAGCTGGGGTGGAAGATGCAGAGGAAGGACGAGGAGGACGAGATCGAGAGGTTTTGCAGGAGCGTTGGGGTGAGCAGGCAGGTGTTCAAGGTGTGGATGCACAACCACAAGAACTCCTCTTCTTCCTCCACCTCTGCTTCCACAGGCAATGCCTCCTCCCTCACCACTCAGTAGTACAGGAGAGAGAGAGAGAGAGAGAGAGAGAGTGAAGCGAGAATTAACTACTAGTCAGTTGTCTTTCATTTTAACTTATTTTCTGGGGGTTCATTTTTCTTGCTTCTTCTGCTGGTTTTGAATTTTGTTCTACTCTATATTGCTAATGAGGAGAAGGATTAAGGAAATCTCAAATGGTCTTGAAATGCCACTTTTTCTTTTCTAGTTTGCTGCTATAATTTCACATCTGCAAATGCTGTTCAAATACATGGTCATGCATGACAGACTGTGCCAATGATGTGTAGGGAGAGAGAGAGAGAGAGAGAATCAATTAGACAAGAGAGAGGCACATCTTGCTTTTACAGATTTGAAGTGCTTCCCCTCCTAATGGGTTTGTGATTGGGAAATCTTTTCGACCCTATCACATACTCTGACGAATCTTGCAAGCAATGTTAATTGACCTCGTACGTCAAACTACTCGCGTTGGAATCCGAGGGACATGTCACACATTATGATTCCTTAGAGACATTTGATTCATCAAGGCACAATTTCCAACCTCAGAAGTTCTCTCTTTTTCCCTGAATTTTCCTAGAACTTGCTGTCTTAAAAATTTATAGAAATTAAATTTCTCGCAGCGGTAGCTCCAGAATAAATGAAGGGCGTTCAGGTCAAACTTATGGTGCTCAGAAAAAGCGTGACTGGAGGGGGAAAGACAACGGAAATTTGAAATCCGTGGTTCCATGTGCCATCATCAAATTTCTTGGTCTGTACTTATGCGGTCGCTTTCGTAATAATCTGGCTCAAAGAAAAATATAGTAGACACTACCGCTCTCTAACTGATATAGACAGGACCGATTGTGGCACCGGCAACATGAATGTATAGTTAGAGAATCCTACTTTTAGAACTAGTTAACTTGACGAGTTTATCTCAGTTTCCCCAGCTAGCTTCACCTCTTTCTCATCTTACAATCATATCCATATTGACATTCTTTCTCTTCCAAAGAGCCTAGAATAAGATACGAAAAAGATAAAGCTCAACGAGATCAGATTCGAGTATACCAGGGTACATGCTGTGCATGCATATAGACATACATAGAAGTACTGAAGAAAGGTGAGATGTTGAGTGCGCTGCTTCCGAAAATCAGACAACTAGTTCACGCGGCCTGTTAGGTTTCTAATAATTGCTCGCCAGCTCTAGTAAGTGCGTGAGAGAAACCGATGCCAAAAAGAAGCCTCAACTTTTGCTTCTCACTCACGATGATTGCAACGATGACCCCACGAGACAAGTTCCACCCGCCATGACCATACATGGCTGTGGATATTGTTCGATCAATCACTGAGGCATTGCTGAGACCTTTTAGTGTTATTCTCACCCAAAGCCCAAAAAGTCTGATGAAATAATGTAAATTCTGGAATCTAAAAAATTAGTTGGCATGAACCACCTTGCCCTGATCCAATCCATCCATTACTTCTCAGGATTTCGCTACCTATAACTTAAGTTCTGGGCGAGGCCACACTTGGGTTTAGTACTCTATGCATGCGTATAATAGCCACATCAAGTATTCAAAGCTCCCAAATGATAAAATTTCCTGATCAAGTACATCTTTGACATGAAACATCCTGTGAGTGGAAAAAAGGAGGTCGGCATGGAAATTTACACAAAATAGACACCTGGGTGGGGTTCTTGAAGTAGTACTAAGGTTCCCTCAAGAAGCATAACTTAGTTAATTGCTCTTTCCTCACAAGGTAAAGAAGGGAACTGCATCAGAAGACTGACAGAACTATTAGCACCAGGAAGGAGCTACTCTCAGTTGAGCTGACGATCTCAATAAAAAGGCATAATTGACCTATGATAACAATCTGCTTTCCTCTTTCGTTATTTCCACCCATGCCCCGCCCATCCCTGAGCCCTGTGTTCACATTCCATCATCTATTTAGTGCAACAAGCTCGTTTTCTCGACTTTGAGAAACGAAAAGCAGTTTCAAAACCAGACAAGAAATGAGTGCAACGATCAGCTAAGAACAAAGCTGCAAAGATATCGTACATGAACATAACAGTGAACAAAATCAGATGTATCATCTGCTCAAGACTTCCAAAAATCACGCAACGAGAGGGGTAAAAAACTCCAGGTTTATAGAACTACCAATCGTTTGTAAGTGACTCGTCTCCCTTTAGCAGTGCAGCACCCACAATCACTTTGCCAACATCATCCTGACAAATTCCTCATAGTTCACTTGACCATCACCATCGACATCGGCTTCACGAATCATCTCCTCCACCTCCTCATCGGTAAGCTTTTCTCCGAGATTAGTCATGACATGTCGGAGCTGCACAATAAAAAAATGTCATAAATGCGGTAATATCATTTCCGTTCTAGAAACTGGTTGTGGTTGCTGGCTCTGAAAATAACCAAGAAGGAGATGCTAATATTAATACACGAAGTTTACCTCTGCAGCAGAAATGAAACCATTTTGATCTTTATCAAAGACCTTGAAAGCTTCTTTGAGCTCCTCCTCAGAATCAGTATCCTTCAAGATGTAAACATTGAATGAAGCACTAGCAGAAATTTTGTCAATGTGAGAGGATGTGATGGACTAACAATTCCAAAGTCCCCTTTTTAAAATTGAAAATCAACTGAAATAAGAACACGGAATCATCTTGCTTTGCAGACTGCCTGCCATAACTGACTAATGACACATCAAACATGCATATCTTCCATAAGAAACAGAGAGGTCTATAAGGAAAATACCCTAGTCCTCCAGGAATGTCTCTACAGAGTTCTATAACAGAATATCCCTCAATACTAAGGCAGGAAGTAATACTATCTTCAGTCGAAATTTTGACAAAACAAGGAGAGGACACATGAAACTTCCGGTATACCCACAGGCATCTTGGATCCTCAAGTAAACTTTTTGATGAGTTTTTGCTTTGGTGGAGGGCGCCCCTGACCTTTAAGATAGCATTTCCAACCCCCCACGACCCCAGACCACAAAAATAGAAAAAAATAAAAATATAAAACAAACCAACTACCAGGCCAGTGGTGCTGAAATTCATTGTTAGCACAAAAGCAGGGAGGGCAAAGTCAGGGTCACTGATGATAATGAGCTGAAATGATTGAAACTAAGATGTGAAGCAATTAATAAGCCTTAAGACTCCAATGCTGGTTTGCAATCTTTGGGAAAACATACAGACATCTTAAGGCCTCCAATGTCCACAATTAAAACACTGCACATGGCACTTAAACTGACCTTCATCTTTCGGGCCATCAAATTCAGAAATTCAGGGAAATCAATAGTGCCATTTTGATCAGCATCAACTTCATTGATCATATCTCGCAATTCAGCTTCTGTAGGATTTTGGCCCAGAGATCTCATAACTGTACCTAACTCCTTGGTAGTGATGCAGCCTATACAAACATAAAGTTGGGATGAGAAAGGAAATAAAATCAAAAGTATAGTGATGCCCATGTGACATGTCTATTATATTGCATAAAACATCTACAAAGGGCAAATCAAAGTTAAGGGAAGAAAAAAAATCAGTAGCTCACAATGGAAAACTGTAAATTTCAGCAAATTTTGAGCAAAGCGACATGCTTGCGGGGACACAATTATTTATAGGGTATGGCAGGAGAACTAAAGGTCACAAAACAAAATAATTATTTTGATCATCAAGCAGAATAAACATTTCACAGCATAACCTCAGTTCATATTGTCGACCAATTTAAAACGAGGTTCTCTCTCACGACAAATGGACATTGGAAAAGAACAAGATGTCCAAAAAGGGGGATGGTCGACAAGGCGAAAGCTTAAGGGTTCCCCAAAAAGCTCCGAGTGATGACAACAACCCGCAAAAACACCAGATGGTTCACAAAGCCCCCGCTATTCTTACTCGAGCAGCCAGCAGTTCCACCTCAGGAGGTAGAATTTGAAGGACGGATCAGAACCTGAGGCTTAGTGGAGATCAGGATCTCTAGGGCCTCAATGGGGCTAATTCCCTCACACAACTCACGCGCTCTAACATTGATAGAAAGGCAGTAAAACGACGGAGGGTGCAGTTCGACTTCCACAGATTCTCCATGCATATCAACAAGACCATTCATCAGCCTTCCTTTCCAAATTACCAGGCTCGCTCCACCCATCACATTCGCCACATCACAATAAGACACCGACATAAAAGGCAAACAACATCGTCCTATCCTATGTTCTAGCCAAAAAGAAGACAACTTACGGCCAATCCTCGCCATCGCAGCCTATCAGAAGCGCCACGGAAAGTAAAGCTTACTCATAATCACTTCAAACCCATACGGAAAAGCGAAGAGAAAAGCAAAAAAAAAGAAAAAAAAGCGAGACTTTCAACTGATTACCGAGCAAAAATCCAAACTTTCCCCCAACCGCACGACGAGAGCAGAGACCCGCCACGAACCCAAATCAAAACGAGGCGCGAGCGGCATTTTCCGTTGGGAACGCGCGAAATGCAAAAGCGTAAAGACCGAGAAAACCTCCAGACAAACGAAAGCGAGAAGGAATAAGTACCGTCGCCGTCCTTGTCGAAGAGGCTGAAGGCTTCCTTGAACTCGGCGATCTGCTCCTCCGTCAGCTGCTCCGCCATCGCAGTCGATCCGATTCCGATTCGTAGGGGGGGCTGCTTCCGCCTGAACTTCTCCTTTCTTCCCTGTCGTCCGAGGCTCGATCTGAGATTTGCGCGTTTTTTGGGCTTTCCGGGGTTTTTGTCGAAGAAGGATGGAGTACAGGACGGGGCAAGGGGGGGGACGGGGGTTTTCAACTTTTTAAATGCGGACTTGACTCCAGAACGACTAAAGTTTTTTTCTTTTTCTTCCTTTTCGGATTTTTGACCCTCGGGAAAATGGAAATTACGGAAATGCCACGAGTTCCCGTCTCGCGAGGGTCGTCCCGCGGCGGTCGGTCATCGGGTCAAATATTGGTTGCGTTCGCGAAATTTTTTTATTATTTATAATTTAATTACGTTTAGATGGGTAAAGACCAAACCGCACACAATGGCGAAGAAGACAATGTCGCAAGGGAACTTTCCACCTAAAGGTACAAATGACCGTGTCAAATCAATATAGACGGCACATACAATGTATGAACTTTGGTTAATGCGTAATGTGATACATAAATTTTTAATTTATTTAATATTATTCTCAAATTTTTAATCTAATCAATTGATTGCAATTCTTAAACTATAAGAAAAATTTGATGTTGTCTTTTTATTAATTCCAGATTAGGGCCAATATTGACCATTTTCACGTAAGATTAAAAGCTAAATTGCATATAACAAAAATTCAATAATTTTATTTAATAAATTAAAAATTCAAAGACCATATACATAAGGCTAAACTTCAAAGATCCCAATATGCCAAAATTCACAAAAATGTTTTTAGATAAAATGTTATTAATAATAAAAATATTTTTTATTTGGATAGTCATTTCAAGTGATATAAGAAATAGATAACGTTCTCTATCAGAGCAAGCCTTAATTGCTGTTTTTTCTCTCTTGCGGCAGTACATTTAACATGGCGAAGCCTTAATTGCCCTTTTTCCCTCTCCTGCTGCATGACAATTAACATGATTCAGATAGCAATCTCATATACAATCGGTCCGGGTATGCCAATTGGACTAAAATTCTGTGGTCGCCAAACATTGGGATCACTTCCCCGCCTTTGTACCTTCGTAAAGAAAGGTTTTGTAATAGTGTCGAGAATCGAACAGTCGGCGACTTGAGTTGACAAGGTTCAGCATCTCTTTAAAGGAATTCGCTTCGTTTTGCCGCTCCCGAACTTCACACAGCATGGCTAAAAACCACTTAGCACGACAAAGTCCGGAGCTCAGAGAGACACGTCTCGGCTCTATGCTCGGCACTCAAGCCGACAGCATCATTACTCCATTCGGGTCACAGTAGTATCAGTTTTTAAGAGAGCTCAGTCATAGCGTGAGGTCTGAGTAGTTACTATTGAAGTCATAGAAATCATCAATTGCGCAACACCTCAATTGGACACAAGTCCAAGAGAAACAGAAACAAGGGGACCCAAAGATCAACCCTCGAAAACTTCCGGCGATAGACTTTGATTGTGAAGTAAGTCATTCTCCTATACGCATCTCGACTTTACAGTCAATCAGATGGGAGAGCTCCAAGAATGGGGAAAAAACTCACTCTTCTCGGCTTTACGCATGGAATGCATAAGCGGAAAGCAAAATGGTTAAAAGTCATGGTATGAAAAGTTTACTCAGCTAACTTGTGGCAAAAGGAAGGATGAATGTATAGTCGCCTTCATCAGACATGGCCTCACACGACTCTATAGTTATCCTTCACAGCTAAGGCCGCTGCTCTATACCAGGAAGCTGCAGCCATGGCTCCAGGGTCTGGGACAGTTGCGATAATATCTTCAGAGACATAGCTTGAACGACCAGCCTGCAAGAATTCGCACACATGATGTCCCACATGTGTATTGCATCACAAGAAGGAAGAAGTACTCTGTTATAGGCCTCTTGTTAGGTAGATCTTTGTACCTAGATTTACTCTTTAGTTAACTTCGATTCTGGGGATGGGAAAGTTGAGTTCCTTTCCGACTTCTAAGTTTCAGAAATTGGTTTTTAACAGCTAACCGGAAATGAACAAAGACTGGGAGAGTTGTTACATTGTTGAGATTACCACAATCCTGTTTCTTTAACCTTTTGTATGAAAAGCATTTGCACTGGAAAAATAATTGCTTCACATATTTCATTATGAGTTCTTTGTTTGTTTCAAATTCAAGTGAAATAAGGATGTCCACAAGCATCATAGAAGGTCACCTGAGCCTGCATGTGCATGGTTGACTCGGCTCCAGCCACTGCTGCTTCTGATGAGAGCACAAAAGCTGTGACCGGGTCATCCCCAGCATCTAACCTCTGACAAGACAAACATGTTGATATCACGTTTCAAGCCACATGACCACCTCCAAATATAAAAGATGATAAGTACCTTTTTGAGAACTTCAGATGCTGGGATAAGGGCATCTAATAGCGTGCGATAACCAGCACTAGCACCGCCGTATTTACTGACTGCATTGATGGCTGCTTCAAGTGCTTCGGCCCCTATACACCAAAAGACAGGTTCAGTGATGCCATTGCAATCAAATAATATGGCAAAACGGCGTTATCTCACATTGTTTTGCTGTAATATCAGCCTGGCTGTTTGCTTTCAAGTGTGCAGATGCTGCCTTGCACATTATGACATATCTGTCCAATTTGAAATAAGAAAATCAGAGAGAATGTAAAGATATGAGACTGAGAAGCAGGAACCAAAGATGACAAAGAAAAAAGAAAATATTTTATAGTACAATATCCCGCTGGTACCCCCCATGACTCTCCTGATTGATGAACCGATTTCACTTATAGTTTCTGCAGCATCATTTAGAGGAAAACTGCCAAACAAAATTATATGTATCAAACCAGGAAAAAAAAAATTCAATATACAGTTTTGAGAAAGAGAATAGCAAGAAAAAACAATGCACAGATCTGTGCAAGCAGCTGGCACATTATCACAGAAGGAACTGGATCAAAGTACAAAAGAAATGACAAGGTGAAGTAGATAATCTAACCATTGCAGAAATATTGATGATAACAAAAGAAAGGAGGTGTATATTGCATCTTCATAAATCAAAGAAGGAAGAATAATAGAAAGCTACATTGCGGTGAAGGAAGAGTTTATCATATAGCACCAGGAAACCATGTGTAAATGGAGAACAATGACATGTACTAGGAAACCTCCCCTAAATCAATGTCGACATACAACTGCCATGTAAAAGGGTAGGTTTGGAACCCTCTAGGAACTGAGCTGTTTATGTAGGTGCCTAGTGAAGCATTCTCTTGACATACCATCAAGACTTTGGGGAAGCAGTTTTATGCCATCTAAAGCTTTATATAGTAGCTCTCTCTGCCACATTCACATAAATACCCAAATCTAGCAAGGCATGGCAAAAGCTTATATAAGGACAGGTAGAAACAAGATTGGAGATATAGCTGATAGCAAGAACCTCTCCAACAGAAGATGATCATCATGAGGTTATCTTATCATCTGAGCACATGAGATGCTAGGTTTGGTAGCGACAATAGCATACAGGTCAATGTTTTGCCTTGAGAAAGTCTCCTCAAATTACAGTATCAAAATTCTGCAGTAAGCTAGAGCATAAGACTAATAGAGAAAACTCACTGCTTTTTCATATCGTCCAGGACAGTTGTTGCGCCTTTATACATCTATAAAGGATTAATAACATATGTGAACCATATGAAGAAGAATAAAACAACAAATGGAGAGTAGGAAAGGAACTTACAGTTGATCCACAGTCACCATCACCTACTTTGGCATCCCATTCATTCAAACTGTCGGTCAACCCAATAATTGCATTTGATGCTGCTTCTACAGCCTTTTCAAGAAGATAGCCTTGTTGAGTTAACTTTAGCGGCCGACACAATGACTACAAAAGTTAATCAATCACATAAAGTCAGGTTAAAAATGCTATGCTAACCAAGTCCCGCACAACAAAAACCAGTATAAGTTAATGACAGACACAGAACAAATGACTACATTCTATAGCCCCAAATGTCATGGATATGGGATTGATCTGCTCATTTTCCTTTACAAAATAAGCACACATTGTATTCATCTATCATTATTGTCTCTCAAGTTTGATTCTGAGGTTCTTTATTTGCTTTTGCTTTTGCTTTTGCTTAAGCTTTCTGTTATACAAAAATTGTATTCTACAAATTCCACTGTATCTCTTTGCAATCCCAATAAAACCATGAGGAACTGTAGATTGTAAAAGCCCATGAGTGTGGCAGTCATCTTCTGTTTCTCCATTAAGAGGATCTTATTAAAACTTGAGCCAGCTGACCTCAGTTAATCCTGTATTCAAAGCAAGGAGAAACTGGTGTAGACATTTGTCCAGAATTATCTAATGACAAGATTAAGTTTCAAGAATTACAGCACACCAACTAAGGATCTAAAGTCGGGAAGGCCCAATGGCCCATATTTTAGCTCTCCTAGACTTTCAATATTTAACCCCAGTAATGAAAGTACTTTCATGCATGGACACAAGTCATGAAAATTGCAACTTTTTCCTGACTTAAGACAATTAACTTTAGAAAGTTCTCTGTGCATCTCATCCAAAAGGATGCAGAAAATGTTGCTTTGCACACACCTCATCACTCTTTGTTGAACGAGACAATGGCATTGCGATAGGAATTTTTGCAGGAGGGCGATTGCCTGCAAGTAAAGTAAGTAATTGATTTGGTTTCAGATGCTTCACTTGAAACTCCAGAATACACATGCAATAACTGGCATGGATTTATCCAGGCATCGCAGCATATAGACCATCAATCAATTATATCGACTAAACAAGTGAACCGTGTAACACCTTATTTAAGATAGTTCTGATATCAATACTGACCATCCACAGCAACAGGCCAATAGGGAGCCTTAGTAGCAGCATCCAGACGTTGCAGAATTGATTCATTAGATTTCATGATTGTAATGGAGAAACCTGATAGAAAGAGACAACAATAAATTGTGCGTAGCTGAGAAGAAACTTCTTGTCACAATATTAAAACACCAACCTGCCATGTCAAGAGAAGTCATAAAAGATCCCGTATAAACTCTATCAACAGCCAATCCATGTTCCAGCTGCAGCTTAGGAACTGCTTTTCCCGCAGCAATCATTAACTCCATCACAGGGGTAGCACCTAACCTGCATGGTTAATGATACAAGTAAAGTTCACCTTTCATCTGAAAAAGGAGCACCTCTTGGTCTAATGATCAATACAGAGAGACCGATAATTTCATCTATTGTGAAAGATCAAGCGAATGAATCAGGTTAACTTCAAAAGCCACTAGCTTCCAGAAACTGCTTTAGGGCACGACCTACATCCCTCCATTCCTGTCCCATCCCTCATTTGTTACTAAGTACTTACATTCAGATATACCCTAGTACTTTACCTCTAGGCATCATCTAGTTTCGTTAGGTTCTCCAATGAGGACATGATGTAGCATGGCATGTTGCAGCATTGATCTGGGACATTTTGCTCTCGTAAGACTTCATAATAACAATCGCAGATAAAATACACCAAATATACTGCTCTTTCTAGTTCTTAATATATTCCAATTTCCAAAATAACTGCCGAGTCGAAACTCTTCAATGGACGCACACTCGTAGATATAGGATCTATCGTCGAGTAACATCGCATTACATGTACTACATCCTAAAGCATCAACAAGTGGTACAAGTCACATTAGTCTAAGATCAACCTACATTTCTATGCACCATGATGGAGAGGAAAAAATCCAATAGCCAGGTTCAAAATTTTGTTGGGATTCTCTTTGGGTAATAGGGTTCACTAAAAGTAGCACCATTTATCCCAGCTTCAAAGGATAAGAAAGTTTCCTTATCATTGGTCCAAAGCAACGGAAACAACATAGTGTTCCATCATTCTCTTCAACTCATAAGACAATGCCCTATCTGCTTAACAATTTCTCATCATCAACATGTATCCATATCCGTATCCACAACTTTCCACATAAGCTGCCTTCTAAAGTTGACATCCTGTCTAATTGGTCTTCTATCTTGTATCAATCCACAACAGATTCAATGTAAGTCACAGAAGAAAAGAGATTCATGGACTTACCCATTGACCATGAGTATCACTCTATTACCTCGTGTGATAGGAACATAGCCAGTTTCCTGCAAATTTGTAAAGTAGCCATAAGCTTTCTACCTCCAACATGCTGCATACGAGCAATATACACACATTTATACATCAAAGTCAAAGTAGTTACTAAATGCTTGGAAGGAAAGCTAGATCTTCTTTTTAGCATCAAATGCTAGACCTCCAATATAATAATTCTCCCAGGAATTCAAGGTAGGAAAAATCGAATAAACATTTTGCTTTTGAATGCATTACGTGCAGAAACAACTTAATCTGTGAAGAAATTCAGAATAGAAAGATACCAACAGTAATCATGATCTGCCAAGGATCAGAACATACTGTTGATAATATCTGCTGAAGTACATGAGAAATTATAACATCCACTGGTTGAAGGTCAGCCACAGCAGCGCCTGGTTCTCCATGCTGAAACAAGTAATGTTTAATAATTATGAATAATAATTGAAAAAAAAAAAGGTTCTCAATCAAATTCTGATGAAAGTGAAGCCTAGTGATGTACGAGCCTCAAACAGGCAAAAGGGCACTGAAAGCAGTACACTCATGAAATATTCATTGGGAAGTCTATGTTAAATTTGAAGAATCAGAAGCTCTGAAATATTACACCTACATAGGAGCACTAGCAAAGGCAGATGCATTAAGATTGGCGTTATATACTTACGATCCCTAGACCAAGTTCCATCTTTCCTGGGCCCAAACGATCTGATGTAACCAGACCTGGAAGTGTGCAAACTGATAATGCAACACCCATGGTTCCAATCAATGCAGATGCACGTTTAGCTTCTTCAGCAACATCGGCAAGAGAGAGACCAGCAGTGGCAGCTGCTCCAGCAACCTATGTAGAGAACATATCTTACAACTTAGAAATCTCTCAAATTTTCCATCCAACAAGTAATAAGTGACCACAGAAATTTTTTATTAGTTCCCAGTTAATTTTTTGAGTCAGTAGACTTGCATTAAAAGGGGAGAAAATTATCTTACAAAATATCAACAGCTTATAAGAAGGCAAAAGCTCTTGACAGAAAATCGCCGTGACATTGAAGAAAAAATTTGACCTACTAATGTTCAACTTACTTCACTTGCAAAAATGCAATCAGGAAAGAAGAGGAACAAACAGAGAACTCTCCTGAACTCTAGACTAGAGGAAAGAACACAAAAAACGCTCTCTGCTCACTCTCTGCATTTCACCCAATGGTGTACAAACAAGTGAGTAAAGAAGGAGAAGAAAAGGGCCACAGGCCAGACACTACCTTATTCACAAGGATCGTCCCAACCAAACCTCTCCGTCCTATTATGCCTCGCCGAGGAGGTAAAGCACAATCATCTCCAACAATTACAGTCTACAAGATAACAAGATCAGGCTAAAAGGTTCAGCACACTCTCTGAGCTACCAAATTTCGAAGTAATAGTTAGAGTAACTAAAATCACACCTCCACTTTATAACCTTCAGCTTTAGCTTGCTCAGCAGCCAAACCAAAGTTTAAACGATCACCGGTGTAATTCTGTCCAGTCCCATGAGATATACAATTGTGATTCTTCTCTGTTAAAAGAACTATACAGTCACTCTCATTTTAGTACTGGCAAATTATATTACCGTGACAATAAGAAGGCATCCCATGGGACCAGTTACGGCTCGGATGCCCTGTAATTGAATTACGTTAAAATGTATAAAACCCTCGAGGCAGAATTATCTGCAATAAAAGACAAAGTAGAATATATGCTAACTCATCGAAAGTATGTATGTGCAATTCCATTGAAGGTCCTTGCAGATAAAGCGATGAACAGGGGATAAACAACAAAATATTCAACAATTATTAAAACCCATACAATTCTTCCATGCCCCTCAACTTACTGCTAAAGAGTCCTGCCTAATGACAGGAAGCCCCCTTGTGAAAGTACCTCTGCATACAATTTGTCCATGGTAGAATTGCACAATCAAGAACAAAGAAAGAACCAAGAAAAAGGAGGAGAAAAACGTACAGCTAGAATTGAATCAACAGGAGGAGATGCAAAAACATCTCCACATATTGCTGCTGTAAGCATCCCTTCCCCAACATAACCAGATTGTGCAGGTTCATGCCCACTTCCACCTCCTATAAATTACAATGCCGTTCAAAGTGATTCAATTGTAATATGAACAACATTTAAGACCTAATCAGCTCAACCCCAACAATGAAAACTAGCCAAACTCTTCACTCCAAGGCAGCGCAAAGCTTGAAGAGTAGTACTTAGCAAAAAAAAAATGTTTGAACTAACAAGAGAGATTATAATGCACCTCTGCATGTCCAGAACACATCAATTTATAACTAAACCGAAGGCAGTTCTCCTTTCATATAGCTAAACAAAACGACTATAAATATACACACATTCACACACATTAATAGTATTGACAAATTAAAGAATAACCCACTCATACAAACACGACCCCCTCACAATCAAAACCGACAAGACTAAAACGATAGAAACCCAAAGTCCAAAATCAAGGCAGTCAACAACTACACGTACAAAGAGAGAAATCAAACAATGCAGGAAAAGATACAGGAAACAGACCAGAGATCACAGCGACTTTATCATGCGTCTCGCTTGAAACATCAGCTCGCAACACAACCTTCACCTGAAACCGATTAAACAACAGTATCCAAAGAAAATCAAACTCTAGGTCCAATTCAAAACCAAAACATATATATGGCAGGAAAAGAAAAAAACACATGCTAATGACACAGCACCTCAGGAAATCCGTCGAGATACTGCAATCCAGGATAAGTTTCGACGAGACCCTCGATGTACTCGGTCACCATATCTGCAACATCGAGAGCATCGAACGAAACTCAAAATCACGGACGGAAACGAAATAAACAGAGCACGCAATGCGCTCGCGGGCGAGCGATCGCGATCGCGCGCGCGCGCACACCTACACACAGAGAAAGCTTCTGCATGAAGGAGACGATGAACGCTCACCCTTCGGATCGTTCATGAACTTCTTCCCCTGGGAAGCCATGAGAGAGGATGGTCGGATGGTTAAACCCTAACAGTAACCAACAGAACGACCCGAACCCCTGCGCCACGCGAGCTCGAGCAGCGACAGAAGAAAGAGAGAGAAAGAGAGAGAGAAGGGGGGAAGAGGAGGAGGAGGGAATTTAGGAAGTGGTTGGAATTAGGTGGTGGTCCTCCCCTTTTATACAGAGAAAGAGAAGGAGAGAGAGGAGGTCTGGCCTGACCCGAGTCTCTCTCTCTGGGGGAAGATGACTTAAATTGGCAGCTTGTCCGAAAAGGCAATGTTTCCCCTTTTCTTTTTCTTTCAATTATTTAATACTTTATAGTTTTGGATAAGTGTTTTTTATATATATATATATAAGGAAAATTCCTTCAACAGCTCAAAACCGAAAACCACCTGACTGGGAAAAAGAAAAGAAAAGGAAGAAGCAAAAACAATCGGAAAATCTACTGAATGGATAAAAAAAGTCCATTTTTTATCCCGTGATCATCGTCAATTTCGCTAATAAAATCTCTAAGCAACATCAAATCGATTTTCCTCTAATCGGTTATCTAAGGAATTTAAATTCTAAAATATAGTAAATTATATACATGTACATACATTAAGACATGGTTAATAAACAATTACTCAGCAATAGTGTCTCTACCCATGATAAACTAAAATTTTGGTTGTGTACAGAAGAGATCAATTAGGGAATAGGTTTTTATGAATTTCGTAAAATAAGAAAAACTATATCATATGCGTGCATATGCAATGAATTGGTAAATATATAAATAGATGGATCTACAATATCTCCTATTATCTAGTAATGATCGTGTACAATAAGTAATGTATCTTCATGATTCGTTTTGAAATTTCCTTCACTGTTCACAAGTCTCGACCAAAATAATTTTTTTGCACTCAACCAAATTTAAACTCTTGTCCATCGAGTTCGTTACTCGTCGATAATTAAAAAAAAAAATTGTCTTTTACTTCTGCAGCCGTGAGTTTCACATTTCAGGCACATGACATGACGGCAAATCGTCGACACCCACCGACCCTTTGCAGCCTAGTCGGATGCTGCACCGTTCGGTACTCCACCAAGACCGAAAGCGACTTCTGCATCGTCCCCTGCCGGCCGCCCTCGCGGTCTCCTCGTTCTCTTCCGCGCCCTCCTCCGCTCCCGCGATTTCCGCCACGTCCCTGCAGCAATGCGCTTCCCTGCCCCGAGCCAAGCTCCTCCACCAGCAGACCCTCGTCCAGGGCCTGACCCACCTCGCCGCTCGCGTCGTCGGCTCGTACATCGCCTGCGACGCCCCCGCCCACGCCCTCGCCCTGCTTGAGCGGGTCGCGGCCTGCTCGTACTCGGTCTACTGGTGGAACATGCTCATCCGGCGGAGCGTCCGCCTGGGATTTCTCGATGAAGTTCTGGGTTACTTCCGGAGGATGCAGAGGCTGGGCTGGCGGCCAGATCACTACACGTTTCCATTCGTTCTCAAGGCCTGCGGCGAGCTCCCGTCGTTCCGGCGGGGCGCTTCCGTCCATGCGGTCGTCTGTGCTAATGGGTTCGAGGGTAATGTGTTCGTCTGCAATGCGGTGGTGGCGATGTATGGGCGGTGCGGTGCGTTGGACGACGCGCGGAAGGTGTTTGATGAATTGTCCGACAGAGGGATTGGTGATGTTGTCTCTTGGAATTCGATTATGACCGCTTATGTTCAGGCGGGGGATTGTAGGAATGCGCTCAAGTTGTTTGATCGGATGACCTGGGATAGTGGCCACGTGCCTGATGCTGTGAGCCTCGTGAATGTCCTCCCTGCTTATGCTTCGCTTGGTGCATCGATACGAGGAAAGCAGGTACATGCTTTTGCGCTCCGTAGAGGGTTGTCTGATGATGTTTATGTTAGTAATGCTGTGTTGGATATGTATGCCAAGTGTGGGATGTTGGACGAAGCAAGCAAGGTCTTTAAGCAAATGGAGGTTAAGGATCTTGTCTCTTGGAATGCCATGGTCACGGGATACTCGCAGGTTGGCAGATTTGACGAGGCTTTGAGTCTTTTTGAGAAAATGGAGGATGATAAGATTGAGTTGAATGTGGTGACATGGAGTGCTGTGATTGCAGGGTATGCCCAGAGGGGGCATGGTTATGAGGCTCTCGATGTCTTCAGGAGGATGTGCCTTAGTGGGTCAGAGCCCAACATTGTTACTCTCGTTTCTCTTCTTTCAGGTTGTGCATCTGCAGGAGCATTGCTTCAAGGAAAGGAGACTCATTGTTATGCCATCAAGTGTGTTCTGAATAAGCTAGACAATGATCCAGGGGACGATTTAATGGTTATTAATGCTTTGATTGACATGTATGCCAAGTGCGGATCTGCTGGAGTTGCCCAAACCATGTTCAACTTGATAGCACCAGAACATAGGAATGTGGTAACATGGACTGTGATGATTGGTGGGTACGCTCAGCAGGGGGAAGCAAACGATGCTTTGAAGTTGTTCTCTGAGATGGTCAATCAAGCAAACTTCATAAAGCCAAACGCTTTCACCATATCGTGTGGCTTAATGGCCTGTGCTCGTTTGGCTGCCTTGAGGTTTGGTACACAAATACATGCATACATATTACGAAATCAATATGAATCTGTGATGGTGCATGTGGAGAATTGCCTAATAGATATGTACTCCAAATCTGGAGATATTGATGCTGGTAGAGTTGTGTTTGACCACATGCAGCACAGGAACACCATTTCGTGGACATCCCTGATGACTGGTTATGGAATGCATGGACGTGGTGATGAAGCTCTCTGGGTTTTCAATGAGATGAGGAATGCGGGCTTGGTGCCTGATGCAGTTACCTTTGTGGTTGTCCTTTATGCCTGTAGCCATGCTGGACTGGTAGATCAAGGCATTGAATATTTTGACACCATGGACAGAGATTATGGTGTTGTCCCCGGAGTAGAACATTATGCTTGCATGGTTGACCTCTTAGGACGTGCTGGTCAATTGGGTGAAGCCATGAAGCTCATCAAAAGAATGCCTATGCAACCTACCCCCATTGTATGGGTTGCCCTGCTGAGTGCTTCCAGGTTACATGGAAATGTTGAATTTGGGGAATATGCAGTTAATAAATTGGTAGAGCTAGGTTTGGAGAATGACGGGTCCTATACATTGCTTTCTAACATATATGCAAATGCGAGGCGTTGGAAAGATGTGGCTAGGGTCAGGTCTCTAATGAAATCTACTGGAATTAGGAAGAGACCTGGTTGTAGCTGGGTACAAGGAATGAAGGGTACTGCCACGTTCTTTGTGGGAGACAGGACTCATCCACAATCGCAACAGATTTATGAAGTTCTTGCAGACTTGATTTTACGAATCAAAGCTCTTGGTTATGTTCCACAGACAAGCTTCGCGCTCCATGATGTGGATGATGAGGAAAAAGGCGACTTGCTCTCTGAGCACAGCGAGAAGCTTGCTCTTGCTTATGGCATCCTAACAACCGCTCCTGGTGCACCGATCCGGATAACCAAGAATTTACGTGTCTGTGGAGATTGCCACAGTGCCATGATATACATATCTATAATAATCGAACACGAGATCATATTGAGAGATTCAAGTCGTTTCCATCATTTCAAGAAAGGGTCTTGCTCCTGCAAAGGTTACTGGTGACTTTGGTTTGTAAATTATCCTCCCTATAGTTGGGTAGTCAATTCTTTCCATAGAAAAGAATATCTATAAATTGTGCGTGTTATAACAAGATAGAATTCCATTTATGAGATGGACATGAAAGACTGGATCATAGAGAGGTCGAGCAAGGAAAAGGATGAACCAGAGGTACCTTGGTTTCATCATCTTTTATTGTATTAGTGGGAAGACATTTTCTTGAAACATTTTCATTTTTGTAGTAACCATGCACATTCTTTTTGTAGCGACAGCAGAAAGTAAATGTTGCTTTTATATCTTGTTTCTGATATCCAAGGACAATATAACTTTGCTGTAAATTAGGACTATAAGATGTAGCCAACATGGTCTTTCTTTCTATAGTGGTGCTAATGAAAGTGTTGACTTTAACAGCATGAGAGTAAGGGGAAAGTCTCTGAATGTCTTCTTTGTAAGTTCAGAAGGTTGAATCAAGAATTGATTCAACTGAGAGCAGGATGAGAAGGCAATACTGTTGTTATTTAGTTAATTAATGTAACTATACGAGTATGTGTTATTCTCCATAATTCTCGTGTCCAACTCAAAATGTCTACATCACGTTTGGAAGAATTTGTTGTTATTCTCAAAAATCTGTTAGACATATCCAACTGCTGTCAATACAATGCATAAGACATGAGTGTTATCCTCATCAAGTCTGTTGCAGGAGCTGATCCCCATGGTAGAGCAAGTTAGAACATTGAGGTTCATTCTCAAGCTGGAAATCTATGGTTCTCAGTATCTCACTAATCTAAGTTATTGTCTAAATTTTGTAATGTTGTTGTCATCAGTGTTTACCATTCCATTGTCCTTTAATGGGGTCGCTTCATTTACAGCTGGAATGGGAATTTACTTCGGATATGAACTTGATGTGGCAGAATCAGATTGAACTAATTCGCCTTTGTGGTTCAGTGCAGGATTTGTCTAAGGATGACTGTTTGTGGATGACACGATCAGGTTTGTTTGTAATTGTCAACTTAGAAGGGAGGGTATTGAAGGATTTATGCTGGTGATAATTGGTCCGGATATTATTATGGAATCAATTATCTCTCAGAACTTAGCGGACACAGTGGATATGTGTTTGATATAGTCATCTGCCCTTTTAGCTAACTCTCAGTGCTTCTCAGTATTGTCAATTCTTGAGTAATGGAATGCAGGGGATTCCAAGCAATGTGATGATATTATTAGTTTATATATTGTCTTGTAGGGCTGGAAGGGTTTCTCCAATCGATCTACTAAGTTGCCTATACCTAAAGGTGATTGGATATACTGTTCAAAACTTCAATATGCAGCCCCTAATGAAGTTACTAAGCACATCCCTAATATCCTCAGTATTGCTCTTAACATATGCTGAAATTAAGCTCCTGCCGTGAATTCCAGGAACGTGGAAAAACTTGCTCTCAGCTTAGCTTTACGGAAGAAATGTGTCGAACAGGAAGCAGAGTCAAAAGCTTTGTTCATGTCCCTTGACCCATAGCTCTCTCTTCGTGTTGCCTGCGTCACTCAAAGTCAAAACACGCCCTTTGCATCGTGATCCTGAGAAGTGCCCTTGTATTGTAACATCTACTAATTAATTTTCCGTTAATTATGGCACGCGCATGACACATGGCGTGGTTATCCTCTCAATGATACCGCCGATCGTGTGAGTGACTAGGTTTGTTTCATCCGTTGTCGTTTGCTCAAATGCCATGTTTTGACTTCTCTTCTGGTTCGGTTTCTGAGCAGATCAGGCATGATGAATCATGTGAAGGCAGCATATAAAACAACGAAAAAGCAGACACCCATGCGGATATCACTGCAGGTTTGGAGTTCCTGAGATGGGATGCATGCAATTCACCATAAACACAACGCATCGAAGTAACCCAAACAGTCCACTGCGTCCAGAAATCACTTTACCGAACGAGACTCGATTCCCATTTTGGGGTCACAAGCATCCTTTGCATTTTCGATGCTTCAAACGAGAGAAATCTTGTCTGGACTCGAGTCCATCGAATCGGGTTCCATCTCGGCAAATCGGGATCCATCTCAGCCGTTGATTGTCTGAGCCCCATGCAGCCAGGCTGGTTCACCCCACGCAGGACGATGTCCATCTGTTAAAATTTCGTGCAAGAGGTTGATTCCTCTACATGAACTGATTTTTAGCAATAAGTGCAATAAAATAGATAGATTATGCCGGAGTAAAATCCTCTTAAGAGTCGGAGTAATACATATATATTTTTTTATAATGGATAATTATACAAATGATATTTAATTTTAACCCAAAATATAAAGGGTCTCTGAATTTTTAATTTATTTAATGCAGTCATTAAACTTTAACTTCATATGCAAAATTTTCTGTAAATATTAAATTTTTTCAATGGGGTCACCTTTATATAATTTATATAATTTAATGATTAGATTGAACGTGTATAAAAAGCTTGAAAATTCTTGTATTACGTTAAAGTATAAGCATCCATCCTTTTTCTCTTTTATATAAAGCGTGGAAGTTCCAGAATGACCCAGGCCCATATCTGATAGCCCACCATTTCATCAGCTTAGCTCCCGGAGCCTAGAGGCGGTGGCGCGTGGCTCGCACGCCGGCGGAAACTTAGGGAAAAGGAGCGCCCGCCTCGTCCTCTCGCCGGTTCCAAATTCGTCTCGAGGGAGAGAGAACGCAGAGTCCAATCCAATGTCGGACCCTTACGAGCGGGCGAAAGGCGGGAGGCTGACCTTCAAGGGCGGAGCCCTAGCGTCCCGCAGCAAGTCCATCGACAAGAAGCACAAGAAGAAGCACAAGCACAAGCTCGAGGACGCCGCCGCCGCCGCCGCCGCCACCGCCGAGGACGGCGAAATCGAACAGCCGCAGGTGGGGGAAGGCGAGGGCGGCGAGGGCGGCGCCGCGGCGGCGGCGGCGGCGGGGGGGCCAGGACATTTACACCATCGACGCGGCTAAGAAGATGAAGTACGAGGAGCTGTTCCCCGTGGAGGCGAAGAAGTTCCGCTACGACCCCAAGTTCAAAGCCAAGACCGTGGAGGACGCGCTCGACGACCGAGTGAAGAAGAAGGCGGATCGGTACTGCAAATGATTCGCCCGTCGAGCGAGTCTCGAGATTCAGGTCTGGTCTTTTGCCTGCTATCGCTGGAGTAGTTCTTAGGCATTTTTAGGGCATGTGGATGTTTCATTTTTAACTGCCGGCCATTGGTTTGTCGATTGTCCGCTTTGTGTAGTAGCTTCAGGTGTGTAATTTGGAGAGACGAAAGTGATGAGTGTATGATTTAACATCTGTCGTCCGTTCTCATGGGATGAGTTTCGTTAAGAAAAGTTGTCAGGATTGTGTCTTGAATTATCTGTTGGCTCCTGGAGCTATTGTGACTCTTTGAATTTGCGCTTTGAGGATGAATCAGGATAGGAATTCTCTTTTTCTTGCATCGCAGTAACATTTACTTGGAGAGATGGATGTGCTTGCGATCATATATCTTTGCAGTATTGCGAGCAGTGAGGAAGACTGAGTCGTGCATTTCAGTGAAATGAATATCAAGTTGGCGTTGTCCAGTGCTTTTGATCCCTAGTTTTGTCTGAGCTGACGATTCTTAGAGTTGGATCAATGTGTGCTTCCCCTGCTGCCCCCCTCCCCCCTGGGGGTGTCCCAGGGGGGTTGTGGTTGTCTGAATTATTTAATCAGTCCACATTGTTGTCCTGTTTTCTTTTTGCCTGGTAGCATCTTATCCCTTGTTTATCCTTGTCTTTCTTTGTAAAGCGAGTATTTTGCAATGGAATTGGCTTTAGGTGGGAGCCTTGATATGTAAAGTTAAGCTGCTATTATATGATGCGTGAGTGTTCTGTTAGCAAACTTCCAATTCTTCTTTAAAGTCTGCGACACTCTCTGCTGTCTGTCTTGTTGGGTATCCAACCAACTGTTTTCTCAGCTGATGTGCTTTAGCTGCAGTTAATATAGATGTTACTTTGTTAGCTCTAGATTGAATTAAAGGAAAGGGAAGTTTATTTTATTCAGTTGGGACATTTATGGTCAACTGATTTGTGGGTTTATCCTTTAATGTTGTACTGCGGAAACCATTTAGAGATAAAGAGCTAGTTATTTCAGAGTAAGCTGTTGCAAAACTTGGAATTCTTGTGGTTTTCAAGGTAACGTGACCTGGTGGCAAGTGAGGGGTGGGGTGGGGATGTAGACTGGGGTTCAAACCCCAATAAAAGCAGGAATGCTTATAATGTCCAAAAAAAAGGTGCTCTTTCCAATGGGACACATTGATGGTCTGCAGACTCTCATAAAACCATGTCTATAACTTATATGTGGATGTATGTATAGATGGTACATTGTTTTTACTATGATAAATAGTAGTAGTTAACTTGGTCAGAACAATGTCTTTCTCTGGTGAATGAGAAGATGAATTTTTCTTTTTCCGTCAAATCATGTGAAGATCTACTCTGAAGTAGCAGAAACTTGAATCTTAGTAGGTCATGTGTTGACAAATGAGTTGGATCTGTCCTTCCTTTTATACCATGCAGGGCAGCCTCACCTGCAGTGAGCTATTTTTGGATGTAGTATTTGTTGGGTGCCCGTCTCTCACTGCTACGAGTGCGTAGCCTTATTTAACTTGTGGTGTTAATCTTACAGCATTGTGGAACTATGATGACCAATGTCCTGCTAGGACAGTGCTCTCCTTTCATGGAAAGATGAATGGTATATTAATGAGAATCACCTTTTTTGTGAGACAAACTGGGAAAGGAGGCATCATTAATCTGAACTTGTCTAAGAGCATTTTATTTGTAACATTAGCAGGCTAGCTTTCTCAACTGATGATGCAGCTAGTTTTTGCTGATGTTCTTCTGGCTTCTTCATGGTCTAACCTTGTAGTTATCAGTCTTTTTTGTTTTTGAATTTTATATTGAGTTGATATCACTAGTTTACTTCATCCATGTGGAGTTGCCATCTTTGTTTGCTTGTAAATTGATAGTATTTCTTTGTTCATCGTGTTTCACGAGTTAGTGTTGCTGAATGCAGTGTCTAGAACCTTTTAAAAGACATCATGTTCGTCAAGGGTCTTTTGCAGACCTCAGCTCTCTATTCTCTCTCTTGGTGTTTATTAGTTACAGGCTCGTTTGTTTTGATATCTCATGAGTAAATTTTTTTTTTTTTACTTTCCTGAATTTATGAAAAATTATGTGAATCTCTGTGTCAATGGTCATGTACTGTGAAAGTTTTAGCTGTTGTAAGATTGAAAAATGTCAAGTGTGCCCCACAAGATTTTGAAAAATCAAAAAATCTAAAAGTCACTCTAAACAGATCATGGATTTTTATGCATGACTGATTTTACATATACTACAAAAGGATCCTGCATTTATCGTTCAAATTACTTCTGCTTGTTTTAAATATAATTGCCTATTGCTGGTTCTGAACCCAGAGAATTGAATCCCAATTTGGCTTTCATTATTGTTCTGCCTTCTCCTGACCAGGCACCATCCATGGCTTTTGCAGGAAACATGTGCAATGGATGCTGAAGCTACAGTCACTCTTAACTGCGACTAAATTACCGAATGTATAGCAAACCAATACTTGTCATCCAAGGTTAAATTGGGTTTGTGTTCTTTTGAAGGATACGGGAAGAGTAACCTTGCTAGTAAGGAAAACAGTCAGTTAGCGCCTTCTTCATTTCTGCAATATGGAGAGAGCTTCTGATGGGGGTTTTCTGATTTGTTTAGATTGTGCTTAGCTAGACACATAGATGATGTGCTTTTGCATTGCGATCATGCTCTGTATGGACGATGCATCTGCTCATATTAACATAATAATTCGGCCGATGGTTTCCATGCTGCTTTGCACTCGTCATGCAGTCTTCCGATCAGTTCTCTGAATCCAGTAATTTCTCCTCGTCGTCTTGACTGAATCCATTTATATGTCTGGCCCGCGTTGTTGATTGGCAAGCATCTTTGTGAGAGTCGAATTCGTGACCCAGTTGCCGCACCATATTGCTATGGGAGTTATGGTAGATCACCGGGCCATCCGTTTCTGAGGATGTTCTAGATATTGTTTCCTTGTAATCAAAATGGTCCTTTTCTCTCCTCTGGCCCAAAGCAAGTTGACTTGATCACTTGATTCGGATGCTCAGCGGTGTACATCAACACATGAATCGCTGAAAGGTAAACTCAACCAACATTGAACCCAATAGCAATGTAAGAAATTTAGACATAAATTGTGTTCGAAGTTAACTAAACCTGATTAAACATGTCCAATCCAATGACATGAACCAAATAAACTACTGAAATAATTTGATTCCATGATCTTAAACAAACGTCTAATTCCTAAACATGCACTCACTTAGAGTTATGATTTTATCAAAAGTTGTTCCTTGTAAGCTCAAACAAAACATAATTTGCTCAGAAGATGCTATTCTGTTTTTAATTTTAAAAGCATGATTAAATGAAATTTCCTTCTTCCTAGTTTCTTCTTATTAAGCCACACTTTGGTCTCCCTGTGAAATCTAGAAATCGATTATGATGTCTCCCCTATTGCTGACTCCGATCATTTTTCAATTGAAGGCCCGATTACGTGTTTGTCACGTGATGAAGTTACTCCCTTATACAGAGTAAATCTGTCCAACAACAAAAAGCAAATTACATTTCAGACTTCTAGATTTTGGTACATGAGGCAAGTCTCGTGGCTAACTTTTCAATTTTTTCAATCTTCTCGTTAGAATACTGAAAAAAAATATAAAGTCACATTGACATTGATTTCGACCAACTTTTTCATCTATTCTCCATTGAAGATCGATTTAGGCCGCCAAAGGCATTCGCCATCAATATTTGATACCCTTATTATGTTTCTTACAAAATTGTTGACATTAAAGTATTGCATCTCTCGTTTAACAAGCAGAGCAATTGACTTGCAGAGTAAACACAAAAGCTAATAAGTAAGTCGTCTCTATTGTTGTCTCATACTAATTGATTTCTCTCTCCATTTCTTGATTTTCTTTATGTCTAACCTCATATTACATCCTAATAGGCCATTTTTTCAAAAACGATATACGAATTTCAATTGGTTACATGATAAATTCAAAAGTATAGGCTAGATTTATTGAAAGTGTATATCTTCCATGAAGATTTGTCAAAGTCACTACAAGGGAGATATTATAATCGATTTCAGAAAATTATCAAACAAGTCAAAAGGCGACTTATAATTAAGTCCCAAAATTGGGGGGCCAAACGCCATCTCGCACTTATTCTTGGGCGGATTTTTCCCTTGCTACTCACGTACCAAGCATATGTCCGGAGCTCCGGTTGAAAGACAGCTGGAGTCGCCGATGCCGAGAGCGGGCACTATTATCAATTTCAAGAGTTTTTAGGGGCCAGAGTGTAAAAACTAAAAAGTTGTGGCCGTAATTTGCAGCAAGTGTCTACAGCACGGGGAGCAAAATCTAATTCAGCCCTCTTTTCCCTCTCCGTCTAGAGACGCAGCTTCTTCAGCTCTGCACAGTCGCTGCTCGACGGAGGAAAGCGAACGAGCTTCCCCATCAATGGAGTCCAAGTCCAAGGGACAGAGCGCGCGCCCCAAGGAGAAGGAGAAGAAGCTGAAACGCAAAGAGGCAAGTAATACACACGCGATCTTCCTCTCGCAGATTTCGACGGAAATCGTCCACGGACGGAACGAACAAACGAACGAACTGACTCTTCGATTTCTTCTGTTTCCTCACTGACGCGCAGGTCCTGGAGAAGAAGAAGGCGGTCGACGAGCTGATAAGGGCGGCTTCTTCCGAGACCGACCACCTCGCTTCCTTCCGGGCCTTCCGCCATTACAACCGCAACGGTACGCCCCGTCATCTCTCCGAGGCTCGACGTTGTTCGTTGCTGCATTTGTTTGTCGAATGTTGTCTGGAATCTGGATGACCGTTGTTCGTTCTGAATGTTGAAGTTGGGACAACAATATATGGGTCATGGCTATGTCGAGTGACGGTGTCGGATTAATTGTTTAGGTGTCTCTGTTTATTTGGATTCGGGGCGTGGAGATAGGTTGTCCTCTTCTGTCAAGCAGTATGTGTGCAACCTGCTTAAGGTACTGGAAGCTGAAGGCTTTATAAGTTCTTGGCATCGATTCTCTGAAAAGCAAAGGAAGGAGTTCTCTTTCCTTGCCTCTCCAACTGAATCTTGCGAAAAGTCTTTTCTTATGGATTAAGCTTTGTTGGCTTCGAGTCTGCAGGCCAACATGGAGGGCCCTTTTGGAGCTGAGTGGCCTGCAGAGGAGAAGGTGAAGCGCCGGGAAATGGTTGCTTCTGAAGCACGCTATATATTTGTTCATGATGTTGCGAATGCCGGTGCCAACGGGATGCCGTTGGTGGTCAAAGCGAAAGAAGATGTTGCTGATAGCATGTCGGACATTGTAAGCATTGTCGGGTTTGTCCATTTCCGGTTTCTTGTGGAGGAAGAAATACCCGTGCTCTATGTATATGAGGTACAGCTTGAGCCTCATGTCCAAGGGAAGGGGCTGGGTAAATTCTTGATGCAGTTGATTGAGCTTATTGCTAGAAAGGTATGCCATTATATATCTTTGCTTTCTCGTTTCTTAAAAGAAGATTTCTTGGAGTGATGGGGGATGGATGGACAAATGATCCATGTATGGAAATGTCTTTGCATCTTCAGTCAATCTTGTAGTTATTTTTGTAATTGTTTGTTAGTTTCCAGAATCAAGAGTCGATCTTTAGGTACCTTAATATCTACTTGTATTATGTATTCTTTTGCTTAATCTAATGGATGGTTCTACTCTTATACCCTCCTTTGCATATCTTCTGAAGAATCGCATGGGTGCTGTGGTACTTACCATACAGAAAACAAATTTATCAGCTATGAAGTTCTATACTAGTAAGCTGAGGTAAACCTTTCATATCTTTCTGTAATTACTAGCTGGTGCAAATCCCATATGGATTTTTACGTGAAGTTGCAATATTATTCACAAACAGAGATGGAATGGATTTATTTTTCTAGCTGGAACCAAGTAGCATGGTGGCAATATGTTTTTCTACTGGTAGCAATTATTTTTCCAGTTGGAGATAGGTTTTTGCTGTTGAAAAGTAAGAAATGTTGATAGTTTTGATAGTTTAACCAAGTGAGTAAGGGATTGCATCTTCTCGTATTAATGTCGTGCTAACTAAAAGCACATCAAATAGGTAGCTATGGTAGGTACATTCATCTTGCAATCAATACCTGATTAATTGTTGATTATCTGCAGATACATTATATCATCAATTTCACCATCAAGAGTCAATCCATTTGTATGTTTTCTTTTACTACTTAATGGCCAATGTATCACAGATTCACAAGTTTACTTTTATCAATTTGTTATAATGTTCAATTTCTTTTTTTATAGCTGGGCAGTGAGGCAAGTTATGAAATTCTTTGTAAAGCATTTGAACCTGAAGCCAAAGCTGTATTGGAGGTATAATTGATTATTAAGAATAGGATTGGGTGAGATTTATTGGTGTCGACTGGTCTTGTTCAGCTCTCTTAAGTGTGTGGTTCAGTGAAAACTCTTCATTCAAGTCAATTCTGAAGTTTGCTATTTTGACATCTATATCTATTTTAATCCAAATTAATTATCATGAGAACTATTGTTGGTCCATGTTAAGTCACTGGCAGATGGACAAATGGCGATTTGTAATTGCTCATTAATTTTTGGTTGACTTTTAGCATATGTCTGGCAGTTGAAGCTACAAAATCACTTGGCCTGATTATAGGTGTAGGTGTAAAATGAGATGGTTTGTAAATGCTTATGATAGTTTACTGACAAAAAGCAGTTGTTTCTGTAGGAGGCATGGTATCTCAAACCCCTTTAGTCTTCCGTGGTGCTCACTGTCTAGATAAACTTATTAGAGTTGATGCAGTATGTGATTCTTGTTTGAGATGTCAGACAGGGTCCTTATTGCTGTGGAATTAACTGATTTCATGCTCCTTGATAAGGCTATTTTTTACAATATTGTCAGTGACTCA
Source organism: Corymbia maculata (assembly GCA_014182735.1). Classification (NCBI taxonomy): domain Eukaryota; kingdom Viridiplantae; phylum Streptophyta; class Magnoliopsida; order Myrtales; family Myrtaceae; genus Corymbia; species Corymbia maculata. Next base: position 5,560,127 of record CM024689.1, on the reverse strand, counting down.
TTGCAGCTGCAGATATTGCCTGTTTAAAATTTTATGTTCTCCTATCTTTTTCAATATTTTTGCTTGTGAAACTAGTTGTTTTGGACATTAAACATAAGTAGAAAACATCGCTATCTGATTGTGTCTGGTGTATCTTGTAAGCTATAGGAGGTTTTCTATAGTTTCCTATAACTAGACAGTAGACTCTGAAAAACATGCATCAGTTGCAACCTCTGAAGCAATGAGTTTTACTTGCTATGAACAATCATACTTGCCTTTTGCATTCTGTGCTTCTATGAAGAAGAAAGTATGTGATGATATCTGAATTGTTGCATTTATGTGAGTGATGATTACTCTTTCTTTATCAGGAAGGTGATTGAAGTGATTGACAATGACTGTTGAGCCACCCTCTTATTTGGATCAATTCAGGTTGGTTTCATTGTACATCAACCTGTCTCACATGCAGTCGTGGTTTGAAATTTTGTGCATTATAAGTGTTGATATTGCATAAAAGGATAGTCTTTAAAGTCTACGTGGTTTTGTCTTACATATAGGGAGGGAATTGTCAAAATTCTGATTTCATCTCCTTACCCCCATAAAATTTTGCATGCGGTGACTTATATTGGATTGATGTAATCTATACAGTAGGATCACTCATTTCATTTATCAACACTTGAGGTATATTGGAAATGTTACTTCACTTGACCAAGATGCATGTGATTTAGTTTGAGGACTACAGTTCTGTTGTGTCCTAGATCAATTCACCCAGTAATAGCTGCTCTTAATGTGTTAAAATGTCATCATGTTGTCAGGCCAGTGCTGCTTAGGAGAAATAAAAGGCATTATTATTTTCTGGCACTGAGAATATTGCAAGTTCTTGCTGAAATTCTGGTGGAAATCTTTGCCATGAAGCACATTTGAAAGGTTTGAGGCCCGTGTTGTCTTCCTGCTTCGCATTGAAGCTATTATGTGATGAGAAACATCATTCTTCTGATTTCTGGCTGAATTCACTCATGCATTGCATGGTGCTAATTCTTCAACATCTATTACAAATGCCATAAATCTTATGTATCCAACCAGGTGGAGGAAACTGTGTCCAAATTGTCCTGGATATGATGTTTCCTGTGCCATATTTTACATTATATGTAACAAAAAGAACCCTGAAATGATGCTTCTTATAATTTGTTGCCTGATTTAGTCTAGAAACTCTTCTTGAGAATTGTCGATTTGTCCTCCCTGTATGTCTAGAATGCAATCTTCTTGTACTCTATCAGTGTATTCTAAAGTTCAATAATGATTTTTTTTTCATCAGGTTTCTGCTTGTCTGATTCCAAATATAGTCTGAATGAATGTCATGGATGGACTTAAATGCAGTCACTGCCAATTTCCAGAATGTTAAATTTAGGGTCTGCTTGTAGTTTGTGCTATTTGTAAGTCCTGGAGAGCCAAAAGAGAAAAGTTGTTTCACATCTTAGTTTTAAATCCTAAGTGAATAGACTGTATGAATTAAACCCCAAAACCTGCAGAGGAGAAGTTTCCCATTGCCTCCATCAAGGCCAACGTGAGGCTTCAGTTTTGGGACTTCAACTGAATGTAGGGATTAAATATATCTGGCGGCGGTGACCTGAAGTGAAATGAACGATTTCTTAGAGGTGAAAAAGATTTGGAAGTATTTGTGTCATGATTGCTTGAGAGTTTTCAAAGAGCAATAAGGGAGATGGAAAAAAAGGAAGCCCTTCTCCCTGATGAGCTCCATCAATGGGAGGAATATTTGAAGGGAATCCCCAGCATTTGATGCTCTATGTTTTGGGTTGGGATAGTAGCAAATGGACGATCTCTGAATTTAAGGCTGTATGTTTTTTTCTCCTGTCATGGTGTAACAGATAAATTTTACTTTTCGTCTACTTTCACGCTTTTTTTAATCAAGTCATTTAACTTTTAATTTGTCTAATCAAGTTCTACTTTTACAAATTTTCTAATCAAAATAAAAAACATGTTACAAGCATGTTCAGCTGGATTTGACTTGCATCATAATATTCTGAACATTTGGCTATGGAATAAAATGTTATAAGTATGATAGGATTTAATTTGGCCTTGAGTTTTCTTTAGCTTATAACAAATTTGTTGCGCTTGTGACATTTTATAATCTTTAGATGCAAGTCAAAACGAGAATTTAAGCTGTTGATTTTTCTTTAGACAATGAGTTATAACTTTTGGATTTAATTTGCCATCTTCTTTAACCTCCTAAAATTGAGAGGATGCTACACAAACAAAACACCAAAGATCTTCGAGTATGCCGTAGTGAAGGTCAATGTAGTTCTTCTGTCCTCCTTCACTGTACAATTTAACTTTGTAATACTCTCTCTCTCTCTCTCTCTCTCTCTCTCTCTCTCATATCAAGACAAACGTTATTGAATATCATCTTTTTCTCTTCTGTTCTTTTCTCTTGCGCGTTGAGTGTCCTTCTCATGTGTGCATACGCTGTACACTGCAGTGTTTGAGAAATACTTGCCAATGCTTGTGTTATACGTGCTTTGACTTTGTATAAGCTCGCATTATTCGTGCCTGCTGGCATGCGTGGAGTTAGTTTGCTGAATATAGTTCGATTCTCATAATTGTATCATATGCATTTATGATATTCGAAAGCCTCTTCTCACTGAAAATGATCAATATTATTGCATAACAGTATGTTCTTAATCTCTCTTTCCTGTATGGTAGCGATATTTAGTTTTGAGGATCTGGTAGAGCCATAAATATATAGTACCACCTAAATCTTTATTATTCGACAACTCTTCTGAATGTTGTTCTTGTATGAATTAATCCCTTCTTGCCAGAAACATCTGACTGATGCAGGACTGTGTAAAACCCGGTCTCTGCTGTGAAAATTGCTCGGACAGGTCTGTGATCGGACAATTTCGATTCTCCTCTGTTGTACTGGCTTTGCTTCAAACCCTCCCCAAACCAAATTATCCGATCGCACCTGAAAAAATTCCTCTAATAAATCTCATATCTTTCCAGGTTTCTTTCGGTGAATTAAGCAATTTTCACATGATGTTGTGTGGTTACTTACCATGCTGGAGCCCGACTCTTTTTGACTTTGGGATTAGGGTTTCCACCATAGTAAGCCTCCGAATTCGGGCAGTATTTATAGGTTGGCGCAAACTTGATCACTCCCTCTTGCCAACCTTGGAAGACATGACCCTCCATGAGCTCGGCCTTCAGCTTCATTAAATATTCACAAATTCTTTAACCTCAAGATCCAACCTTGTAAACCAAAAACCTCTAATGCTCAAAGCACATAGTTTGCAAGAATACCTGATCTTTTTCTAATAGTAAATCCCACTTCCTTTTCTCGACTAGAGATCGAGTCGTGGTGTCAGGAAAGTGGATCCTGTAGTTTAGGTCGCCCAGCCAAATCACTCGGCTGCACGAGGAGTAATATATTGATGGTCAGATAAGTGCTTTTCTTTTGGAATCCGTGAGTGGCAATAATAAAGGTGTTTGTGAAGAGGATAGTGTGACTGCTTGTTGAAACTAACGCTTGAGAATCAAAGTATTCCTGTAGAGAGATTCCCTTTCTAACTAATCATCTTTTGTTCATATTGATCCCACCTACTAAGAAAACAATTGGTTGAATACTCAAATGGATTGACCAATAGCGAAGAAGAACTTCTGCTTACATCACTTACAAATTTAGAAAAATGCAAATAGGGAAGAGGGGTCGTTCTTAAAAAATTCATGAAGCCACATTTCTTACTGCTAGGGTTTTTTATGATCTTTTGTTGGACCAATATGCATGTTTCTACTGGTATAGGAGTCTTAGTATCGTGAGGAATATAAACATACTTCGAAGAGGAAGTATGCGGCGATACATATCAACGAAAGACAATGTTACGAAGTGTAGAATTCTTGGTCTTGCAACGTACTCATGGTCGAGGATTTTTCTTGGCAAATTGCGCAAGGGGCCGTGTGGAAATGTCGTCCGCAGCAATATCTCTGTTGCATCTGCGTTTCTATTCTTCTCGTCACCTTCTCTTCCTCCAGAAGCTAAATGACTACAAACAAAGCAGAAGCTTGTTTCCCGCAACAAAAATCTTACCGACACCGAACCCTGGGTAACCAAGATTTAGGGAACGAATCAATCACTGATCATCTAATAATATCAGCATCAATTAAAGAAATATCAAAGAGCATAAGGTCTCCGTCTCATGAAAGGCGACGATAATGACCTGTTACGCTTGGGTTGGTCTTATCATGTACTACATACATAAAAGAGAAATGGTTAACACATACCTTGTTTCCTAAGCAACCCATTATCCCGCAGCCAACACAAGAAACGCTTGGATGACTGACGAATTCACAAAGATTGCTCCTGATCCAAACGGATATGAATATTCCAACCATCTGCTTACTGACAATACATCGGAAATGTTCTTTCGATTGGCTTCCCACAGTAGAAATATGACCTGACCTTGCGTGAGAGCTCAACTTGTTGAGAGTTTTGCTTATTATTGCATTCCATTTCCCAGAAATCTTGCTGTTTTCTGAACCCAAAACATTTCCGGCACTCAGTGGAACTATTTCTTGGAACCTGGTATGCAAATACAATCATACATTATATATGTACAAAATTGGAATCGCTTGATGTAGATGAAAGAATTGGAGAATCTGTGCATATAAGTGCTCAAGAGCGAAAAAAGAAGCATAATGGTTACCCAAAAATGTATATGTCGGCGGGATATTTCTTTGTATCGAGCCAATATTCGATATCCATGTCTTCTGGTGGAACAATGCCTCCAACGTTCCAAGAGCTGACAAAGATCCTGATTATAAAGCACAAATTTGGGTGTGTAAGTCTCAAGTTAGATTCATTAAAAGCGAAGCAAAATGTTTGAATCTTAGTTGCTATATACAGTACTTGCAAGTTTGCTGATTGCATGCTCTCATGGTGCTGGCATCTGAACCATGAAATTCGGGCATGATCTCTCTTGAATCTGGTGAGTCGGCAACGATATTACTGCTGCTAAAACTTTTTCTATGGACCTTTTTAAGCACCAGCTTAGGCCACATAACCTACACAAGAAAAGACAATAATATCGATAAATCATGCCTCATAGAGAGAGAGAGAGAGAGCTATACTTCTTTTTGTTCTCGTGGCATGGTGTGTGTATCTAGCACAACGAGTTGTACTGGCAAGGTGAAGAGAAAAGGTTCTTAATGAGAATCTGTTCATATCACTTGCATTGGGGGGGGGGGGTTGGCGTCAGGAGGTTTGAGGAGGAGAGGAGCTTTAAGAAAGCGTTAAGAGGAGAATATCGAAATGGAAGAAATATGAAGGAGGAGAATACAGTTTGCAAGTCCGGATCGATGAAGATGACTTCAAGGTTTTAATGGTGGTGTAGTATTCATGCAGGTCAATAGTTTCTTTGAATAGTTCCTACTTAACGAGGAGGACAAGGAAAGAGACAACTCAAAATATATAACTAAACCCATCAAAGAAACAACTCCCCCCCACACCAAAATGTAAAAAATAAATGCTTTGTAAATTAAGATGTCTTCGTCACTCATACAAAAAGCAAAAGAAGGACGATGTCTTCATCTATTTAGTGTGGCTTATGTTGATAATAGACTCTTGCAAATTTGTTTATTTTGCTTTTCACGTGATAAATAAGATTTGAGTAGTTGTCAAAGCTTGTGCATATTGATGGAGTTGCAAACTTGACCTTATTATAGCATAACAAATTACTCAATAATCAAGATCATTAATCTTCATGTCATACATTAACCTTATTATGCATTGATTTTTTTTTTTTTTAAATAGTAGCAATTTAATATCTTAACAAGGGAAGGAAAAAATCGCTTGTTTACTGTAATTATTACGATAAAATGAGGAGATCATGACCGGGTTATTCATTCTTTAGGTCCATGCAAACTCAAATGTTTCTAGAGTCAGGACCGGAACAAGTATTTCACTTCAGTAGGGTATTGTTGTTTGAGACATTATCAGCCGGCAAAAGGAAAGGTACTTAAAACAACAAAATTTTATTTGTGCTGTGCTTGATAGCTACATGCCGTATGGTCGTTTAATTTCTTATGTCCATGTACATAAACTATTCTAATTAGGGTTTCGTTTGCTTAATAATTATTAGGGCGATAGCAGCTATAATTATATCCAAATGGCGTGTCTCCCCTCCTCACGTTCCCTTATTCTAATTTGCCCAGTTGGACTTGCAATTATTTATTTTCCACTTGCTCCATATCTGATGTATACAACCATCTTCTTATGCGTGTCATTTAGCATTGATCAAAGAATTTGATTGGACCATTCTAAGGATTTGCAAAATTTCTGGCCAGTAGTATTGCATAGATGCAAGCTTTGGTCCCCCACCATTAGTTTAGCATCTAGAGTTGAATTGATGAGGACGTTTTTGCTTGTTTTATTCATTCATGTGGCGCTTGCGTTACCAGACGAAAGCGAGCCAGTCCAGATTCTGAAACCCTTTCTGGTATTATGATGGGGCTAAAAGCTTACTGATTATTCTTGGCTATCTGAATCATTCTTTTTCTCAATACAGTTAAGAGAGTTAGGTCTCAAGTTACAGAAGCTAGGGTTGGGTCCATCAAGGAATGTTTGCTTCAACCTGCCCCTAATGAAGTTTCTTTCTTGCCTAGAAAGCTGGTTTTCCAGGGAAAACTCCATGCGTTTTCCGGTAGCTATCCTGCGCTATAGTTATAAAACAACACCGAAAGAAGTAATAAATAGAAATTCATTCTAGGGATAGTGTTATGATTAGAGGTATCTGCTTTGTAAGAAATGCGCATGGGGGTATTTCTTTTCATGGTCAAGTGAGGTTTTAACTGCCGTCGCTCGTGATGGGATTATCTACTAGGATGAGTTGTACTTCTTTTACTACATGCCTAGATTGAAGAGTAGTTCAACAGGCCACGACTATTGTCCCTATACTTCCTAACATTTGCAGGCAGGATAGGAAAACTTGATCTTTCGACCCTGTATCTGGAAATGGCTTTATTTTTTCGGTAGACAAGTCCTTTTATTTGTTTCAATCTGAGGGGTCTGAAAGATAGCACAGACCCTTCTTCTCTCGATGGAAACTCATCTGGTATGAGATTTCCCTTTTCTTCCCCTAAATCTGCAGTTCCTTCAAGCTAGAAACCCTCTTGGAATTTGTCAGATTTTTAGAAGATAGAAACCCCAAATCCTACGAATTTATTCCATAGCCCTCCTGGTCATAGCTTGAGTGGAGAAGCTGATCTTTCATTTCTCTAGTAGGCTAAGATTCTAGGGTTATATATTCTCCTACCAAGCTAAAAGAAAGCTGAACTTCCGAAACTTGTTTGGCATTAGTCATGAGCTCCAGAATCATCCTCAAGCTCGAGTTTTGTAAACAGATCATGATGAATAAATTGTTAGAGCATGCGATCTTTTTACCTTACCTTTGGCTTTGATTCCTTCTTTATGGCGATCGTATGATTTTTTTCACCAGCTTTCGTGCAATAAGTAGCGGCTTTGTGATTGATTAGGGATAGAATTGGCCTGATTCGGATTCAAAAGTTCGATCACGGGGGTCAATTATATCTTTATGATCCCATCTCGAGATTTAATTTTTTGCCAATCAAGAATTGAATTTAGACCATTGTATCTCAAATGATGTGTAAAACGTCCTTTTTTATTTTTATTTTTTATAACTCAGGCATAACTATTAGGGTCTCTCTGATCTGACCTTGCACCTTCCACTCGTATGAATTATAAATATGGGATCATTAACCATGGTATAACTACATTACTAAGGATCTACAGGATAATTCAGGGGAATTATTAAATACCATCTTTGCTCCGCACGAGATTATATAGACCTTTGCGCGGGAAAATATAGTTGGCTCCTAGTATGTGGGAACCGCTATATTGTATCTCTTATCATAAGCTGTATTCTAAGCTTTCTGGTTTGAGTAATTTGCTCCACAATATTAACCTCGTCAAGACTGGACGTTGGAGAGGACGGAGATTAATCAGATGATACTCATCAAGATAGCATTGACTAAAACTTCCCCACGAAAACTAAAATGTAGTAGTGTTCCTGTTTTTAATATTACTAAAATAGTGACCTTGATCCAGAAGAGTTTGCACACTGTTGGTGCAATTTAAGAAGATGGCCTTCATTTCTAGGTTGGAAAATTTCAATGACGAAATTGATGGTGCCAACCCTAGGGACTACCGAAGACTACAGAGCCACTTCGAACAACTTCTACTCAATTGATTGAAGCAACATAGTTTTTAGCTATTGTCAGGCAATTAAAATGAATATCCTTGTTCACGAGTTCAGCGTTAGGTTGGATAATACTTCCGAAGTGTGTAGAAACATTCACCAAGCATTCCCTAAACAATCATATTCAGAACTGCACCATCTAGATTTCCACCTTATCGTTTATTTTTTTTTTAGGGATTAAAGATGTCATTGATGAACTCATTGCTCACTTGAAAATTTGTTTATCATAGGTTTCAAAGATCTCTCAATTCCATAAGCATGCATTAAAGAATTCTGTGGTCTTGGTTTAGTGCAAGCAAAGTGACTAATCTGGATTTTTTTTTCCAATTGATTAACATGGTCCACCCAAAAAAGTTTTAGATAGACTTATCCTATTATTAGCACAAAAGATGAGACAATTAAACTAAGGATTAAAGACGTGCACAATACCAAATCCTTGTCTATTCCATGATATATTGACATTGGCTCCACATAATTTTTTTCTGATTATTTCCTCTAATTGAGTATTTGCATTAATTTATGCTTCTCGCAATATTGATTGAAAGATCTGATTGGATGGGCGGAAATAATATAAAGGAAACATCAATAATAGTGACTTTGAGGCGAACTTAGTCTAGAATAATCTCTCGCCATGTAAAAGATATGAAAGTTGAGAACAGCATGGGTCTCTTTAGCAAGTTGCATCTTACAAGTTGCTTGATCGGCATGTTTTGAATAAATTAAAGCAAAAGAAACCTTACCCTTCACAATCAACTGTTAGAAAAGGGCCTTTAGGGCAATAGGCATGTGGACTGAACCAATCAAACTCTTGGAAACTCAAATGAATGGATGGGTCTGCTGGTCTACTTCATTATTTTTTTCCGCCTGGGAAAAATTTTAAAAACAAGTGACATAATCCATTCCAGTTGAAACTTCCGATTCGCATCAAAGTGCTTTTGGACAACAAGGGTCTTCTCTCTTGCAAAAATTTCACTTAAGAAATGGAAAAATCAGGCTTTGAATTGCATATGAAACTCGTAGGAACAGTCCAACAGATGGGGTTGGCAATAGCGACGGATTTGAATAAAAATCGGGATGATTGGAGACGCAAAAGAGTAGATTATTGAATTATAAGACACGGTCCAATCGCACTTAGTTTGTCTTGTGTTGGCCTTTTTTAACTCTCGAAAAAGCTGTCACTCTCCGATTTGGATTAGATGGAACAAGACATAGGGCATGGATTAGTTGATTCAGAAAACCCTAGGGTCTACACGTGCATTATCAGCTACTATTTTTAGTGCACATTTTCGTTGGTTAAGTGAAATCCTGTGCACTTTTTTCTAACTCAAATGCGTTGTAAATGAAACAATGACTTTGTAACCAAAAACCTAAATGTAAAACTTGGCAAAAAAAAATGAAATTCATATTACTGTTTCTACTTAATTACTTTCATCGCCTTTATTTTCTCATCCTCTTTTCTTCTCATATTGTAATGAACCATCTTTATATATTTTCTTTCGAATTGGCACCCTGTCATTGGAGGGTCATAAGCAGGGTGGTAGTAGAAAGAAGGGTGTTGCTTGCTGCTAATTGGGACTATTGGCCATATTGATCATGTCATGCTATGCTATCAAAATGAAGAGATTGTGAACAATTTCCCAAGTAATCCTATGCTTCATAAGCGGATCGAATAACATATTGTCTAGCTCCTTAATTATTATTTATCAAATATCAACATAAGTTTATGATGTGACCATGCAAAGCGGGTGGAAGGTTACAAAAGAGAATATTGGCCTTTGGAAATTTTGGTAGTAGTATTGTTTCATTTCCTCTTACTCATAAGAGGACCGTTTCATGTTTCATGTTTCATGTTTCATTTATGAATTCCTGTACGATGCAAGTGTTACGAATTCTGAATACAATTTCCTGACTTGGTTATTATCTCCCACTTGCACTAGTCCCTGTTCTCTCTTCTTGTATGGTTCTTTCTTTGTTGCATATTTAATCCAATTTAATCTGATGCTCTACAAATATCGTGGAACATCCCATGCCGATTGAGCTCATTAAATTTTTATTGAAGTTGATTTTATTGGTTTGAATTGAATATGATTTGGTTAATATTTTCATAACATATGTCAAAGAACAATCTCTATTGACTGTGCACAATCTCAACTTTGATACTTGTCATACAACACATAGAAAGATTAACAAAATATACCATTCTTGTGACCAACTTAATAAATGAGTCCTAGATATGCAAATCTTAATAGATGGCTAAATGACTAGAAATCCTACTTGAACTTGTGGAACAATTATCAAATTATTAGTCCCGCTCAATGTAGTGCTACCTCATAAACTTGTTTCCGTCCATAGAGGTGGAAATTCAATCCATAGAGGTGGAAAAACATTACAATCAGTTTCTTGATCAAACTCAGTTCTTTCATCTTTCATGTGGAATATTTTGATGTCCTTGAAGCTGGAAAAGTAAACATGCTTGATAGCGCAAAATGGATGTTGAAGAAGAACTGCTTCTTAGTTATGGGCCAGTAGGGTAGAGGAGGAAATCAAAAGCGATCAGTTAATCTCTAGTGCAAGATAATGCTGGTGCTCGTGAACTTAGAAGCTCAACTCTGTCACGCCATTGGCTACTAAGATAGCATGGGGATATATGACATTAGACTCCATGTGGAGACAAACCATTGGCTACTAACATAGCATGGGCATATTCGGACATTTGAGTTCATTTTCCCGCTAGCGCCTGGAATCCCTTAAACCGTTTAGAGTGAGAAGCAGCTACTTTATCCTTAAGCTAGCTAGGCAAGAGAGATGCGACGGTTGACTACATGGGGTCCATTTCGTGACATGTGAATGTGGTCGGAAAAACATTCTGCATTTCGCTCTCTAAAGTCTCTTGGGAAGAGTCTTTGGGTGGTTAGCTTACTGTCAACATGAAACCAATCGCAGCATTTTAATCCTTAATATGGAATTAATGGAAGGACTACATTGAACATTTTTCGTATAGTTCACGAATTGTATTGAACAAATATATTGAATAAATTAAAAATATATAGACTATATTAAATAAATAAAAAGTTCAATGATCAAATTGTACATTGGATCAAGGGATTGTTTATGTCATTTTCCTTTGTTTAATTCAATCCACGACGTTTAATTTTTTACAATTGAAATATTTGCAGCCCTCTCATTTTGGACGTTGTCTTGTCCACAGTGGACTCCTCCTTCCCATACCTCCCTCGTCACATTCCTCGCTGGCAAACCCCTCCCTCTCACTCTCCATCGAGGGCCATTTGATACTGCTTGATTTGGGCGGACCAACGGCGATGATCAAAATCGAGTGGAAAAATGGAAAGAAAATTCTTATCCATGTCTTTGTTAGACGTCATTTCAATATTTCCCTCCATTTCTCCGTCTCTCGAAAATGGGGAAGAGGTCTAAGAAAATGCATTGAACTCGAGTACTCATTCTCTTGCAGCAAAGTCATTTTCAGAGAATGGATTCGCAGAGCACAACGCTAGCGTGCACTGCAGCTGTGATCGCTGCTGGGGTGCCTGTGCATCGTATTTCTTCAAGATCCGGTGGAATTCTGTTTTTGCGGCGACCAATCAATTTTCTATCTCCTTTTGTGGAATTCTGCTTCATGATTTTCGATCCCGAATCGTATTTGTTCTACTTTCACCGTGATAAAGTCGTATTGTCAAATTGACTTTATTAATTGCACTAACGTTATATCTACCATTGCTGGTAGCAAATATCTTGCAAAATATATTGTTCCGTGGTAGATGGGGATGGATCTAGAAATTTATCTAAGCGGGCAAACTTTGGTCAATTAGTAGTTTGTTGATTAATATATCGCCTGAGCACTTAAAAATACTACGAAGCCTGAAATTATATAGGTTTGGTTTGTCTATAGCAACTACTTTTTCATGATTCTTGAATGGTCCTTCATCAATTTGTCGGGGCAAATGAAAATATGAAAATATTTACTTTTGACATGGTTGGATAATTTTTGAGAAATTTAATGGAGCAAGAGTTGTTACGAGGCCAAAAGTAATTTTGATGAAACGAGTGGGGCTTGACCCCTTTCGCTTTGGTGTTTTCGTGAGTGAACTTGAATGTGGAGAATGTTGGAAATTTCTGATAATGGGCTTACATTAATTAATTAATTTTCTATTTTATATAATCGGGTTAATGGATATTCCAATATATTTTGAACCCTCAAGTGATCTTATTGAATTGGGTTTTGGCATCCATTAATTACGGGCCTAGTTGAGCTTTGTGTTTAACTTTGAAGCCCGTAATGGGAGGGGCCCGATTAACACGCTATTGATTAGGGTTTGCTAGGTCCCCTCTCTAGCCTATAAAAGGGTAGGTTATACCTATCGATCTTCTTGAATCCCATTAAAGCTGCTAAACCGAAATAGTCATAGAGAGGAAGACCCGGCATACCGATAGATCACTGATTATATCCGCTTGATCTGTTTTCTATCAAGTGAGGCTATGGCTCAAACATGTATATGTTTAATTCCACTGTACATATTCGGATTCTTGGTGTTTTACAATCATGTATGAATCGAATTCATTCTTAATTTAATGATTGTTCATATTAAAGAAATATTACATGTGGTATCAGAGCCGACTCCCGACCGCGTGTGGGACCACAGCGAGGACGCTGTGCCTGAAGGGGGGGAGAATGTGACGGCCCAAGCGACGGTGCGCGAGGAGGAGGGATGGCGGTGCGTCCGCGCCTCGGTCCTCGGACGTGCGCAAGGGAGGAGAGGATATATCTCTTGTCCCACATCGCCTAGGGAGGGAGTCCTGGGATAACTTATAAGCATATGGGTTCTCTACTTGTACATACGCGTTTTAAAACCGTGCGGGCCTCGGCCCAAAGCGGACAATATGTGTACAGTGGCGAACCCAGGATGTTACAAGTGGTATCAGAGCAGGTCATATTATGATTGTAAAACCCAATTTTTTTTTTTTATAACAAATCCGGTATGTTGTTTATCGTATTTGTTCCTTTTGGTTTTGAACTTCTGTCAATTTGTGCTTTACAAGTCTTAATGCGATTTCGATCAATCAAAGTTTTTTTTTTTTTTGGTCGAATCAAATCAAAATACTTATTATATAAGTAAAAATAATGTATTAGAATGGAAGCTATAAGCTTTGGTGATGATGATATGTTTGATTTCTTGGATAATTATTGTTATGCAATTTCGGATCTATGATAGACCTCTCTACACATATGTCTGGAAACGAGCTAGTAAACAAGCTTTTTAGTGTTTGATGTCTTCATAACATTCGAAGTCAACTTGAAGAGCTTTCCAACAAACCATAGAACACCCAGATCCGGTGTTAGTTGCTATCCAAAATCATCATCCAAAGTCAGTTTAGTAATCTGTAAAAATCTTTTGTTCAGTTCTGATATGCATGTTGTCCGCCTGTTGCTTTTGTCAAATTTTTTCCAATTTCTGTGTTGAGATCTAGAGGTTGACGCCTTCATGAAAAGTGTTCATATAGGTCTTAACTTCGACATATAATTTTTTTGGATTTTGGAGCATAATTAGTTAATGAAAACTTTCTGCATAGATCAATCGATTCTGAAATTTTAGGACTTTTGTTCTACATGTTGAGTTTTTCTCACCATATATAATTTATATAGGTATCGTTACATTGTGATTCTTGGGTTCAATGTGGTTTAGATTCGGAAGTTGTGATTCTTGGGTCTCGATATGTTCCCTTTCAATTATTGCCCATGAACCCATGTTTTTTTTTTTTTTTTTTTTTTGAGTAGATTGTTTTCGGTCCGATGCAATTCAAAGTTTTTTTCTTTTCTTTTCTTTTCTGGGTGTGGAAAATTTTTGGGTTTTGTTTGATTTTTGGACTTTACCCATTGGTTTTCTTGGCTTTTGCGGGTGCTTGTGTTGCTGCCTATCTACGGGTTTTTTGGCTTTCTATTCGAGTGAATTGAGGCTCGGCTCTATGGTTTATGATGGATCCATTTGCTTTCCATGAGTGTTGGATGTCTCTCATGTGTGATCGAGTGCATTGAATGATTGGGTCTGGTTCTTGTATTTCTCAATCTATGTGCCTGTATTTGTGCTTGTGCCCGTGCTCGTGCATATGCCTGTGCCTATGTGCCCGTGAATTGAATGTGCCCATCGTGCCTTGCATCGTGCCTTGGCCGTGTGGATTGATCCACGATCGATCTTGGTCGAGTGTCTTGGCCGGCACGGATCGATCCTCAGCCATGCATTGGCCAACGATCGCCCATAGGCTTCCCTTGGCCTATGAGCTCCTCCAGGGTAGTTTGATTCTTGGTTCCATCTTTTGGTTGTTTTTCCTTGGCTGGAGTTTTGGGTAGCAGTAAATTGAAGCTACAAGACAACAATAATAATTTCTTAAAGCTTGGATATTGACGATTTAGTTTGTTTTTCTTTTCTTTTCTTTTATTCGATTAATTCGTCTTGGATTTTGATTAGGTGCAAGAGTGTCTTAAATATACGTAAATTTACTTTCTTGATTTTGTTAAACTCACGGTCAAGAGAAGGGAAAGTCCAAGTCGGACTTGTTTACCAAATTATACGTTTTCCTATTCCAAGTTGTAGTAGGTCTTAGCAAGTATTATTTTGGGCAATTTTGGCTTAATCTAGTGTGATGATTTCTAAATTATTGGTACTTGAGTTGGCTAAAACTGTTTCCTATAATTTGATAAAGGAAATTTTGCAATCTAATTAGAGCTATGGATTTGCTATTGGGAGATGCATCATCTGTGCTTGTGTTTCGAATACTAGTAGTTGATATAAATGCTTCTGAGCTTACACAAGATGTAATTAATGCACTAATTAAATGTCCTAATTAGTCCTGGCATGTTTGAGGAGTAATGAAATCTACTTCTCTCTTTGTGGTTATTGTCTAGCTGATTTTTTTTTTTTTTTGACATCAATGACGGAATGTTTTTGGTGTATTAAGCATATATGCGATGAAATCCTCAAGGTTTGGATTTTGTGTTGTAATTGAGACTTGTTCATTTAGTCTCACTGTTGATGTTTTATTATGAGCTTGTAACAAATTTGTTGACCTACTTTGTGGTTTTGCTGTGATTAAAATATAAACTATTTAATAAAAAGGATAATCTTCATGAATGATTGGTAACATTGTTGCTATTTGAACAAATATCAACTTCATTAATTTCTTTGGTTGCATCGGTGGGAGGGCTTACTTTTCACTTGGCTTTTGTCTATGCCTAATATAAAGCCACTTATGAAAAGTGGTCAATTGCCCACTATTTCCTAAAACATTAGTATTACATAATACCGTAAAGAAAATAGTGTTATGTAGTGGTAATAAGTGTTATATTGTATCAGTAAATTTATTCATGTGCATTGACGAGCTCAGCTCCCTTTATCTTCCATTGTTATCGTCATCTCTCTGTCAGGCTATCAAATTAGTTTGGTTTTGAGTCTCTCTATTGATTGGTGTTAATGAGATTCAGCTAATTTAAATAAGCACATGAGATAACGGATTTTGAGTTGTCCTCACTTCTCCTTTGGACACTGTAAATTTCAGTTGTCATGCTCATGTGCCTAAAGCCAGTGCAGGATTGTGTTCCTCCATGTGTTTGCCTCCATCATGTGCGAAGTGTGAGGTCTTAAATGAATTATAACATTCTCCAATAGTTTGTCTTGATATTAGTAAGGCTTATTAATGCAGTGCAACCAAGCTATTAGCCCCCACGTGCACGGAATGGCGCGTAGGGTGAGTGTAGGGTCCTCTAAGGCCTATTTCAATTTTTTTTAATATGCCTAATTTTTAATTTATGATTTTTTGGTATGGTAAATTTTAATTTTGGCATATTAAATATTTATTTGGAATTACTTATTGATATCCATATTTAATTCCATGAAAAAAAAAATGTGCCTAATGTGCCTATTTTACAATTTTTAATCTATGGAAATTTATTATAGGGTATGAGGGATAAGATGACAATATTCACTTTCCCTAATTTAGCATAGATTATCTATACTTTCTTGCTTGAGTTTAACTAGATAATCTTATATGCTTAATTATAGAAATAGGCACATAAAATTATGGCAAAAATTGTTGATTGATAAATGCAATATGATCTTGGGAAGCATATGTCGTAAAGTGCTTCATATTGTTTGATGAATTTTTGGGCATTGATTAAATGAAATATTATTTACAAATTGTTAAAGTTTGTAAATTATTGAAGTTCCTTATTGATAAAAATTAGTATATACAATCACCTGCCCAATGGGGTTATTGTGTATATTAATTTGAAAATTGCATGAAGATATATTCCAAAATTAAAAGATGGGGATGTATGACTCAAAAAGATTTATCTGCCTAAAGGGGATAAATTTTTAAAGTTATATGTAATTCCCCTCTATATTAATATATTAGAGATAATGGAGGGGATGCGTGACTCAAAAGGTTTATCTACCCAAAGGGGATAAACTTTGAGAGTTATATGTGATTTCCCTTTTATGTTAAGATAATGGGGATGTATAATTTAAATGATTTATCTGCCTAAAAAGGATGAATTCTTAAAGATTATATGTAATTCTCCTTATCTATCTCTATATATTGATATCATGGAGATATATAATTTAAATGATTTATCTGCCCAAAGGGGATTGATCATTGACAATTATATGTAATTCTCCTTGTTGTTATTTTACAAACTTCATGCTGTGGAAAATAATGGTGTATTATACACTCTGCCCAAAGGGGAGTTTATAATATACTAATTATTTTGTGGAATTACTTATTGCCCATAATTGATCATATTGCATTATGTGTGACAAACAGTTACTTTTGTTGTGAACAACAATAATGCCACGATTAAGATGTTAATCAAATCAAATATTATATTGTTAAGGACTTAGTTAAAAATGGAGATATTGTGATTGAGAATATTAGAACTAAGTCCATGTTATTTGATCCTCTAACAAAAGATTTATGACTCATTTTGTTTAAAAAAACATGTAAAGAATATGGGTGTTTTAGAGTCTTTTGATCTCTTTTATTAGTGGGAGCTATATAGTTTGTATTTCTAGATATTATAGTTATATACAAACTAATAATGCTTTTATAATGTTTATTAAATCATTTACTTTTGATAATCATTACTATTGATTTTATCGTTATCCTTTCTCCTGTCGACTGAGAAATGGAAATATGAAACAGTATCTTTAAACAAATTTTTGTTTAAAGACGACTGGATGTCATTGATTATGAGATCTCATGTTGGATTGTGACATAGTTGTGCAATTTCATGTTGTTTAGAAATTGCGCTAATGCAGTTTCATGTCGTTGAGAAATTGCATTGAGGACCGATAAGAAATAGTGTATATTTTGATCACATGTTGGCACTATTTCTTACTACACTACTAGGCCCATGATCCATGAAAATATAATGTTTATTATATGTGATTATGGAATGTCATGTGTTGCGGTATTTTCTTAACACATTGATCGCCATAGTCCTATAATGAGGTTATATAGGATTTGATTGGTTTTAAGATGCCATTATTGGAATATTATTTTTTAAAATTGTGGCCACATAAAACAAATTTTCAGTTATTAACCCGAGAGTGTCGTTTTCAAAATAAAAATTGTTTTCAAAATAAAACAAATTAATTAATGTAGCCCAAGTGGGAGAATGTTGGAAATTTCCGATAATGGGTTTACATTAATTAATTAATTTTCTATTTTATATAATCGGGTTAATGGATATTCCAATATATTTTGAACCCTCAAGTGATCTTATTGAATTGGGTTTTGGCATCTATTAATTACGGGCCTAGTTGAGCAGCAAAGTGTAGGCAATTGTGTTTAACGAAGCCCGTAATGGGAGGGGCCCAGTAACACGCTATTGATTAGGGTTTGCTAGGTCCCCTCTCTAGCCTATAAAAGGGTAGGTTATACCTATCGACCGTCGAATCCCATTAAAGCTCAAAGCTAAATAGGTCATAGAGAGGAAGACCCGCATACCGATATGCCGACCGTCACCCCGGCCGACCCTCCCCACCGTCGCCGGCCCTTCCCGGCGAGGTGGGGCGGCGGCGGCGGCGGCGGCGAGCGCTGCACAGCCCTCGCCGATCCCTCTCCTCTTTTTTTTTTTTTTTTTTTTTTTTTTTTTTTTTTTTTTTTTTTTTTAATAAAATCGATTTTATAATAATATTTTTTTTTTTTTTTAATATTATTTAATTAATAATTTTTAAATCCACGTCAGCCAAAACGACGTCGTTTTGGCTGATTTTTGGCCGATTCAGTTTCCGGCGAGCCACGTAGGCAAGAAAATTAATAAAAAAATGCTACGTAGGATTTCCGGCAAGGTTCCGGCGACTTGGCACTTAAGTGATACAATTTTTTTTAAAAGTGGCACTTAAGTGTACCTTTTGTAACTTTTGGCACTTAAGTGTCCCTTTGTGCCAAGTTTTGGCTCTTGCGCTGTACTTTCCCCTCCGTTCTCAATGGTTTAGTTTCAAATCGGGAATTTGTGCTTTCGATGCTGCAAATTTTACATCTCATAATGGCGAAATTTTCGTAATGGCCGTCTGGGTGTTTGCTTTCCTATTGTTTTATAAGTTGCCTAACAATCTGCTTACCTTTTTTCAGAATTTCATCTGCTTTGGAACCGAACTTATAAATTAGCTATGATTGATGATTTGAATTTCAAAATTATTAAATGTCCAAATGCAATTGCTTTACATTGTATTATATCATCACATGTTCTAGCGAAGGTCGCTAGAGCATAATATTTGAACTTTGAACGAGGAAGAAATAATAGAAAGACAAAAATATTAAGGGAAAGACAAAGGTCTTGGACGTTATTGACCACATTCACATGTCATCCACATGTAATCGACCGGTTTCGAGGATTCCAGGCATGGGTAGGAAAGGAATTCGAACATCCATCTATCCATCCTCAAGCTATGTAACAAGCCAATGGTGTCCCTCCACATGGAGTTTGAGTTCACGAGCACCGGCATTATCCTGCACTAGAGAGTAGCTGATTGCATTTGTCCAAACATCAGTTCCTTTTCTCTCCATTTCTTAGTCTCTCCAAAATGAGGAAAAGCTCTAAGGGAAAAAAATGTCGAAGTCAAGACGAAACGTTGCTTTGCTTGCAATAAGTCATATATGGAGCAGAGCACGACAGAGACCGGCACCGCAACTATACCATCACTTGTGGAGTTTGCGTCTGCAAGATTCGGGAGCTTGAAGCGCACGAGAAAAGCTACGGTGGAGCGTGCGCTGAGCAAGCGGAGAATGAGAGGGAGGTTGAGTAGAAGGAAAGAGAGGAGGCAAATCGTGTTCTTCTCACTGTTCGTTGTCGTTCTGTGAGTGGTTTTCGACCGTTGAGCAATTCCCGTCTTTTTAAGGTTTCACTGAAGAAGGATCGTAACGATCGCACTATTTTACCATTGCATATGAAATTGCTTTTTGAGGATTTGGATTTGGATTTGAAGAAGCGCAGGATTCGTGTCTAGACTTAATTTTTTGCTTCTATTGATTTTGTAATCGGTTTTAATTGGATTCTAAATCCCATATGTGACATATTTAATTTGTGAATTTCTTCCCAAGTCAGTCAGAATCCAATTAAAAATTATTCCAAAAACAATAGAAGAAAAAAATGTCGATAAATTTGGATTTAGTGTGGGTATTGAACATATATCAGCGACATATTTAATTTATGAATTTCTTCCCAAGTCAGCCTCTCGTCCCTTCATTTGGATCCATAATTCTCATATCATCATAAATGAACTAGCGCCTCTCCTTGCTCAAAAGCTTGAGATTCTTGTATGATTTGCCATGAGTGTCTTGGTGTGCTTCTAGATGTTACTCCTTATCGAAGAAGCTTCCACAAGCCTTGGCAGAGTTGGCAAGCATGGCCATTCTTCACTTGCCTCCACAAAGCGTTGACCAAGTAATTGCATCCTTTTGGGAATGAGGTTGTAATCTCTTTCCATTAATTCAAGATCGGGAATTATATTGAACATGTACTAAAAGTTCTGAAATTACATTGAATATATTAAAAGTTCAGGGATCGCATTGCATATTGGGTTAAAATTCATGGACCACATTGAACAAACTAAATTTGGAGTTAATACAAGAGACAACCTATGCATATACTACTATTAATGTAAAACATGGAAAATAAGGATAATTTAGGTCCATTCAATTGTGTCTTAGATTGGCTAGTTATAGCAGCCTTGACTTGAATATGGAATCAAAAGCATCAATAAACCATGTCTAACTCTAGATATCATGAGTCACAAATGCATAATTAATATACAAACCTTGATAAGTAAAAGCAATTCATTCTCCTTCAAAAAAGAATGGCTAAGTGATAGTACTAGTCCAAAATGTCAGTAAAAAGGAGCACTAATATTGACACTTAAATTTTTTTCAGCACCTTTTAAATATCCTCCTATTTTGTAAAAAATATAAAAATTTATAAAAAGGATATATATATATATATAATGCAAATTAAAACATCGACAAAAAAAGAATTGACGTCGAGCGGCCGGCAAGTCCGGCCCACTTTTTCTAATAAATTTTTGGCCCTCTTACATCCAACTTCCCATCTCCCTTCTTTTCTTGGCCCATCTCTCCTCATTTTCTTGAGCCCATTAGAAATTAAAAGAAACAAGAAAGCCCAGCCCTTTCTCCTCTTCTTCACTCACTTATACAGGTACACACATGCACGAACGCACACACCAGCGACGCGGCTGCCTCCTCGGACCGTGACGCCAGCAAATGGAATCTTCCTTGCTGTGCTGTCACGCGGAGAGAGGGGGAAAGAATGAGCAAGAGGTGAGTGAGCGGAGGGAAGAAAAACACTCGACAAAGGAAGAAAAAGGGGGGAAATCATTCTGTTTTTTTTCAGGGAGAGAGAGCAACCGAGAGAGAAAGGGTAGAAAAACCACAGATTTACCCGAAAGACGACAACATTCGACTGAGGGAGGACGAGAGTGAGGAGAATACTCTCCGGCCTTCGATGGGCCTAGCAGCTTTTTCAATATGTTGTCTTGTGATGTTGAAGTAGTCCACTTGGATGTCCATGCTCAGCCTATTGACATGCACAAGAAATCCCAGCGCACATCAATCAGTTAGTGTAAAAAATGCATAATCTCTCGTGATAATGAGGAGAGAATCAGAGTTCCGATGAATGCGTTTATAATGTGGTTGTCCTGGCTCTTCTCCTGGAAAAAGCCAAAACAAATAAGATGCATACCTGAGAAACACCGAAAGTTATTGCCAAATTGACAATCATGTACCACCAAAACACGGTTTTTATCACTATGATTCCTTTTGTGCATGAGTCTCACTCGTAAGAAGATTCTACATCAGGAAATTAAGTCTAGAAAATATAAATATTACAACCTTTCAATGACCTGAAAAAAGGTTTAACCTTTAGAAATAAGGTTAAAGATCAAGAACACATACCCATAATGTCTCCAATTGTCCTCCTACTGGTGCCCGGTCAACGTTCCTCCTGAAGCTTTGTAACCCATCATGTTGGGACGTATATTTGCCTGACACAGTGTTGGCAGATAGTCAATGTTTCCTGCGTCGACTAACGAGTTGCCAAAGATGAATGAAGCTCCAAGTTCGAGATCATCTTCGCCGTTGTTATTGGCTTTTCCTAGGAACCAAATGGCATTCGCTGTCAAAAGAGCCAAGATCTAGGCCCTTTCTGATCTTGCATTTGGTTTTAGATGGGAAGTTCTACGACGCCATGCTTGTCTGACGCGGCAGGCTAGTTACAAGCGACCCTCATGTTGACAGATGAAATTGGTGAAACTCGTAAGCTTCATCTTAATAGAGTTGTAATCGGGTTTGACATCGTTTTGCAAAGGAAGGGAAGGGTTAGATTATGCAGAATTTCGTTGGTGGTGGTTCCTGGACACTCGAACATGTCTCAAGAAAGGTCCCACTTTGGAGTCAATTAGATGAGAATTGTAATTTGTACATTACTTTGAAATTTAGGATTTTATTGAAAAGGACAAAAATTCAAAATTGTGATAAGTATACGTGTGACATTTGTCTTGAACAAAAAATGTCTTATTGGTACTTGTGTTTGGTCATGAGGAGGATAGAAAATGATTCAGAGCAAATCAATGCTCGTAAAAATTGATCCTCAGGGTAGCCAAACTTAGATCCTCAGGTTATTTACCGAGTTATGTTTGACAAAAGGCAGAGAGGAATTTAATCCACGATATTTGCTACGCCTAAACAACGTAGATCTACAAATGTTGTGCTACATCGGGGCAACCGAAGTACCACCAGCCTATGTGAAGAATTTTCGAGGGCATCTGCTAAATGAAGTGGAAATGGACTTGAGAAGTTAGGCAGTATGTGAGATTGTTAGCTTCTACTAATGCAAATTTAAGAAATAACGTGTAAATAGATTGGATAAAAATCCTCATGATTATCAGAAATTTGACATGATTCGATAGTCTTCCATTTTCCTTAAAAAAAGAAAGAAAGAAAATAGATTTCATTTTTTATTTAAAGAAAATGGGTGCTAATAAAAAAAAAAGGTGTTCAACTAAATAGAAATGCAGTCAACTTATTCAATATGTTAAGTGTGTAGTTGGCGATTTATGATTTATCAATATGTCGCATCCAAAACTAAAGTGCAGTAAAATGAATATGACCATAAGATCAAGCAAAAAGATTATCAGAAATCTGACATGATTCGATAATCTTCCTCTTTCTAAAAAAAAAGGAAGTAGATTTCATTTATTTATTTAAATAAAATGGGTGCTAATATAAAAAAAAGGCGTATGACTAACTTGAATTACAGCCGACTTATTCAATATGTTAAGCGCATAGTTGGCAATTTATGATTTAACAATATGTTGCATCCAAAACTAAAGTGCAGTAAAATGAATGACCATAAGATCAAGCAAAAAGATGGGACGAAAGTGAGATGTATACACGTGTTTGTGTGATTAGGCCTTCTTTTTCCGATTGAAGATGCATGCATTATTAGAGGAATAGAAGAAATGTGTCAAATAGATGCTTACAATCTCGCCCGTATCATTGGAGACAATGTTAAGCAGCTAGCTTTTCATAGCTTTGGATTATATTTAGGCTTTAATAAGGGACATTGATGACGTAACAAATGACAACATATTGTTGATTATTCCGGCAGAAGAAGATACAATTGCCTTTCTTCTTTGATTAACAGTTTCATAGAATTTTCACAATGAGGGAAAGATAATTACATTTACTTCCTCAAGTGATAGCCTAGTGCTTCGAGACACTATAAAGCAAATATAAACTCAACCTAGCAGACAAAACGCATATCCAATGCTTCAGTATTTTTTGATGAAGGGTCTATCTTTCTCAGAAAAAGAAAATTGGAAAAAACAAGCTTTGCTTTCTGTTGCACTAAATCCAAATCCATCAGCCTTGATTTTTTGGTCCTATTGATTTTGTAATCAATTTTATTTGGAATATTCTAGAATATGTCCTGAATCGTAGGGTTTTCTCAATTATTCTAGAATATTTCTAGGAGTGGGTGATCCGGTAATTATATGCTTTTGTAATAAATACGGGTAGTTAGATAGATGTAAAGATGTAATTCTACTGTCAAATTTAGAAGAGATTTATGATTATTGTTAGCTTTATATTTATATATAAGGGTATTTCCCCCTCATTTGCATCTATCATTTCCATCCATTCTACAAGTGAAATATAATATAAAGCTTCTCTCTACGATCCTTGTAAGCTTGAGCGAGTAAAGCTGAGTAAAGCTGAGGAATTCCTTAGGTACTTAGAAAGTAAATCTTGTCAATCCAGAATGCCTTTAAAACAGCTTTGATTTTACAATTGAATATCAAGTTGATAAGAAAAAAAACAATGAAAAACTACTTATAATTCATCTTGGGAAAATGAGGAGCCTATAAGTGCATAATTTAAAGAGTTGAATAAAACCTATGCAACATCCATGAAAGGAAAGAAAACCTTCTATTCATTGATGCAACACTTGAATGAGAAAATTTAGATATCGCTTGCTCCATAGTGTCCAAAAGATGAGCAAAGTATATTCTATAAGTGTGAGTAAAAAACACAATATGAGGAAAAGGGTGAACACATAAATCAAGAGCTGGCAAACACATTTGAGACAAAAACGTAGCACACCTCTCTCAGTGACCTCTAGCTCCTGCTCAGTGGATGCTCCACCAACGTGTCTTTCTTCATGAGCTTCAAGTTGTCAGAGCTTGAAGAAATAAGTTCCACAAGCACCGCAACGGTGTCGTAGCTACGGTGCATGCCAACGTTGTGATCTGCAAAACCACTCTCTTAAAATGATTGCAGCAAGCGATTGTGCAATTGTGGTACTTACAAATGGGGATACATTCTTCATTAATGCTTAATTGATTGCGACCGTGATACTTATAAATTCAATTGAATGGAAGGGAGATTAGACATATTAGGAAATGCAAGAAGAGAATAGAAGTACGACGCAAGTTTCAACTCGTTGACCAATGGACCGTCTCATTGGAGTTTGTGGAATGTCTAAATATAAAGTCTAAAGATTTTAGAGTTTTTTAACAGGAAAATGTAATTTAAAAAAAAAAAATGAAAGACATTTCATAGTTGGTTTAATTACCATGGACACTTAGGATTTATCATTAGATGGCTTGAGCAATTTGATAAAAATATTTCATCTGCTGGAAAATTCCCATGAGGCAATATGCTTACGTAGCAGAATGGAAAGAGCAAATGTATGTTGATTCAAGTTTCTCAAGCCATCTGAGCTATCACAATCTTCAGACAAAAATACTTGTGCTGAATCAAGTTATAGGAACCAAGAAAACTAACTACATGGACATTGAACCCTAAATATACACGTTGAAATAAAACTAAATTTCCTCTAAGTATGGTTATAATTTAAAATAGGCTTCAAAGAAGCATGTACTCGTAAATGTGCAAACATCAATTGACAGGGCATCTTGTCCCAAATCGCTCTATAGTAGCTCTCTCTATATATAGAGAGCTCTCTCAACAAGATACGGTTTTTTTCCTCAAGAGAGCGCTTTGGGTTTTTCACCTCTTAAGGACTCAAGGTGTGTTTGGTTCAAATTTGCAAATGAGTTTTGAATGTAATGCAAATATTGAAAACCCAAAGTTACTTGAGAAAATACAAATTGTATTTGGTAAAATTTCTTTGTAAATGGACTTTGAATTGAATATATATTTAGTAAAAAAAAGTTTTGCAATGAGCTTTGGGTTTATATGTGTGTGTATACATATATTTTTATTTTTAAGAAAATAAATCAAACCCTTCACTAAAACGGCGAATGGTTGTCTCCTTTTTTAATAAAAAATTAATCAGGGACAAAATTGGAAATATGAAGAATTGATGATAATAGTTTTTGAAGGAAAAATTTAATTTTAGCATTTGGCCAAATGTTGAAAGCTTAAAGTTAATCC
This sequence comes from Corymbia maculata, assembly GCA_014182735.1. Taxonomy (NCBI): domain Eukaryota; kingdom Viridiplantae; phylum Streptophyta; class Magnoliopsida; order Myrtales; family Myrtaceae; genus Corymbia; species Corymbia maculata. The sequence goes on along the minus strand of CM024689.1, from coordinate 5,534,382 downwards.
CTACTATTATTGGGCTTTCAGCATTCTTGATGGTTGGCTTTCAATTGACAATTCTTTCCAAGTTGTTGTCAAACAATCCAATATTTCCCCAAGGGGTTTTGAAGGCCAAAAGTCCTTTGAAAATATTGAACCAAATGCATCCTCAAAGCTTGGGATGCCTTACATATATACATGGGTAGTTTCCTTAAATTATGTGATAGGAACTGTTGGTATTTTTACACTAGGGCATTTTTGCGGTACAAGAAATTTGTTTATTTATTTATTTGTTTGCCTATGTATGGAAATTAACCAAAAGGAATGGAAAGGGGAGGGAGGGAGGGAGGGCGGGGAGGGCGGAGGGCCACATGGCGTGAGTTGTGCATGGCCTGGACGGATTGTCTGGCCCGACTCATCCACCATCGTGAACATAGCAAACAGGTACATTCCGGGACATGAGATAATATATAATTTACGATAATATTTCGAGATGGACGTCGCGTGTATGTAAATCCAAACTACTATACTTTTCATGTGAAAGTGATTGTGGGCTTTGGTCAAGTTGTGGGGAGAGGTTGATTTAAGGAGGAGGTAGGCTTTGGCGCGGTTGAAGAACCCATGCTTATCTGATGTTATAGTTGGAGAACAAATAGAAAATTTTAATTAAGTCACAAATAGAAAAATATAGCTAAGTCATAAAAATTGTTACAAAAATATCTAACAAGTTGATCTAGTCAGAAGTTTACAGAGTCATCAAAAAAGGTCCAAATAGATTTTTAACTTTATGAATTTTCGTTGAGTCCTTTTTTATTTCAATTTGGCATTTTTCGGCAGAGGGTTGAATTCTAGAAGTCTTGAAATTAAACTTCACCCAAATTAAAGGAAGGCCCGTATCATACCTAATCGGCACTTGTCTAGGGAATCATGTTGCAGGCCGAAGTCATCTTAGACATACCTCTCCGGAAGTCAGTCTAGAGCTCTAATACTTTGTAATCCAATCAAGACGATGCAATGTAGGGACGAAGACAACATTAGACTTCGGCAGGTCCATCGCTCGAATATGCCATGATAGGTCATGTAGTCCCTATGCATACGTTAAGGGGGAGGCAGCTACGCCAGCCACCCTCTCTTGTGCTTTTTATTTTTTTTGGCCCCCTTCTTTAGCATAAAAGAAAACCAATACGGTTTGATCAGGGAGAATTCTTTTGAAGTGTGAGCAAAGGCTTCTGGAGGCACAAAGTAATCGCTTCACGTCTTCAATTGTCGGGACGAGGCTTTCTTTTTTTGCCGTTGCTGTGGAAAGCGAGGGACTTTGGATGGCCCTGGGCCTTCATATCTTGAGAGGATGCAGTAGTTGATGAAGGAAGGGCTTTTTTGTACAAAAGCTAAGGCACGAATCGAATGAGATCCAACCACCGTCAACTTCACGACCATCCATGGCTACCTCCACCTTTCTCACCGCCTCAATCGCAATAGTACCAGTGCCACCACTTCACCATCATCACCTTCCGGCTACACCTCCACCTTTTGTACTGTCCTCCTCTATGTCATACGTCTAATATATTCAGTCGATTCTTACAGACTTTAAGTGATGTAGCGATTTTTTCTTAAATTGATATGAAGTTGTTAAAGTACATCCCTGATGTCATTAGTATTGCTCTTGACCAATTCGGACACTAGCTTCGACAGTAAATTTGAGGAATGTGCAGAAACTTGCCCTTGGTCGAGCCTTATAAGAGAAACAGTTTGCTCTCAATGTTTGTATCCTCCCAAGTCTCTCCTTTGAAGCCCTTCTGTTGCATGGCCAATTGGCCAATCCTGAAGACCGCCCTCATAAAATCAACATCTACAAGTTACTGAAATACTGAAATAGGGTTGTTTCAAGTTCAGAAACTATGTTTTGCCTTTGCTAGAACATAAATATAATGACATAAAACAATACAAAGCAGACACACACCCAGACATATAATGATGTAAAAGAATGGAAAATAGACGCACACCCATACATCTAACAAAAAAAAAGTTCCAGCACGATTTTGAAATTGACCCTATCCACCGGATGACATTCCACTATCTGCTCACATCATCAATCATAGCAAGTTAAAAATTTGGTTCGATCCAAATTGGGGGGGAATGAGGGCTGCAAGATTTCCCCTGGAAGTGCGGCTCGATCGTACCATCTTCGAGGTGGTATATTCCCATGTCATCGCCTTCTCCATCTTTAGTATATGGGGAAATATCGAGAAAATCATCAGTAAAATAAATACAATTAGGCTTAATGTGATGCTTTTCATCGACTTCCAAAGAGAAGGAAGAATTCCGGCCCAAGAAGAGTGACGTATTCTTCAAGGTCTTAACTCCTTTCCATGATTTTGTTTTCAGGTTAATCTCAAAAACATGAAATTCAAAGGTTCCTCCAGATTTATATTGTCCCTGTCGCGACACCACCCATTGTCCCTGCCGCAACACCACCAATAGGGATCCTGTCGTTGATTGCACTAGATACATTTTCTCCCAACCCATTAATTCTCGCGGCATTGTGAAAACTCTTTTAGCTTTGAACGGAGTTGGTCCGTAGGCGTTGCACCTCAATATGTCACCAACATCATTAAGAGCATAAAAACACCCCTCATAAAATATGACATCAAGATTAAAAGAGTCGGGGGTGATCACCTCTGTCCACTCCTTGTCACCAGGTTTCCAAAGCCCTAACTGTCCACTGTTATGTCCATTAAAAATGACCATGACCCTGTAATCCACAGATGCAGTAGGGCTATCCGATAGGACGAACTTAACTATGATGTCGCCGTAACCATACGCGTGATGATGCATAAGCAAGTCTTCAACTTCGGCGTCGGGCAACTTTTCCAAATTGGGAAGCTTAATAATATGACTGTGACGCGACATGGGATTCTTCAGCATGTGGAGTTCCCAGTCTCCGCCGATTGTCAACACCCAACCTCGCGAGGAGAAGCATGTCGTCTCCTTCACTTGGGGCAGGAGCTTTTTGTGAATCCGTTGACATGGGAGGCAGAAAAACTCGCGGCACCGCTCGCCCGTTTTGTCGCCCAGCATCAACCACGGGACGTCACTACTCTCTTCGACCGCAGCGGATCGCCATGTGTGGCACACTGCACGGAACGCCGACAAATCATTCGGACAAAGGTCTTGAGAGCACAGTCCGAGCAACTCAGGTGGGAGATCTGCCCAATTTCTCCCCATTCTCAACTTTATCGAATTGATATGAAGCGGAACTTCACAATGGGAGATAGCGTATCAGTTTCGACGATGATAATAATTAACCAGAGAGGCTCCATATATAGTACGTTACTATTTGCTAATCCATAGAGAGATATACCGACTCCAAATAGGAATCCAAATCTTAACTGGAAAAAAAAAAAGAAGGAAACAAAAGCAATTGTTTGAATTATATTTATTAGATTAGAATCTTCTCCCGAAAATATAATTGCTAATATTAAACAAGTGAGGAATATTTCACTCAACCAAAAGAGGAAACAGAATAAGCCCTTTCACTTCCTTCGGCATTACTCAGAAACCATCACCTATTATCGTGATGAATGCAGGCCGTGTGACTTCTTGTTGTTTAAAATTCTTTGATCAATAATATAGATTGAAGAATCTTTTGGATGCTTGCACTTTGGAATTGCTAGGCATGCCTCGCTCTCCTGAAAATGCTGAACGGAGACGGGGAGCACTTGCAGCCTTGCGCGAACTGCTGAGGCAGGGCCTTGATGTGGAAACTTCATGGTGAGTCCAAGATTGGCCATGTTTTTTAAACCCAGGAAACTAAGTAGACTTATGACTAAAGAAATGATAGATCTTCTCCCCTGGAATGATCTAGCCATGACAAGGAAGAACGAGAAATCTCTAGAATCTCAAAATCAAATGGTGATTTTTTATTATTTGTACATGGTGTCGATAGTTCATATCTTTCTCAGAATTTCAGCGAAGCAAGTGGAGTTGGTAAGAATAGCCAATCTACTATCCATCATTCTTCTTCATCCTCCCCATGGCCTCGTTCCGAAGGTCTTGCTTCTTTATTCTTTGGTTGGACTTCATGTCTTCTTCTTGTAATGATCATTAGATTCTTTTGAGCTCATGTTAGAATGCGCTATCGATAAATGCAAATCAACATGGCAAACATTATTTGCAACTGACTGGATAGCATCGGAAAGTATCGATCTGAAATTTGAGGAAGCCTTTTGCTAACTCCTCCTTGGTTAGGTACATTTGAAGTATACTGTTTCTTTCGGGATAGAGGTGCCAATTATTGCATTGGTTTTTCCTAAAATACTAAAATGGTGGGATGAGTGGCTTCAATGGCTACTGTAAACAATTATGTGTTTAATTGACGTCTACAACAAGATATTCTTGAACGATTTTCCATTTCGCAAAGCAATATGATGCTTTCCTCCTACATCTACAGATCCAACTTCAGGGAGCCAAAGAATTTTGCCGCTCTCTCTTTGCTTTCGACTTTTAGAAGGTTGATGTTGGTTTTTTTTTTTCACTGCTTTTGTTCCCAGTACTGGAGTAAATCATTTAAGCTGGCGAACGTGGTTAGATCATTAAAGTGAATCTACTAACAAATTTAATTATATCTATATGTGGGTGATGTTCATTTACGTAAATAACCAATTAGCTGAATAGTTAGAGGTCTGTCCAACCCGCCAATCATAGATGGCAAATAAATCAGAGTAAGTGCCACCAAAAACCCTAAACTAATAGTAGTATGACACATTTACCCCAAATTTTTTTTTATAACACCAAAAACCCCAAACTTGTACCTAAATAACACATTTATCCCAAACCTATGCATTGTGTCTTTGACTTTACACATTTATCCCAAACCTATGCATTGTGTCTCCGACTTCTTCTAATGACGTCAAAAACCCTAAATTTACATTAGTGTGGCACATTTACCCCGAAAATTTGGTATCACAGAAAAAAAAAATTCAGGGTAAATATGCCATACAAGTAAAAGTTTGAGTTTTTTGTGTCATAGTAAAAAGTTTTGGATAAATATATCATATGGGTATAAATTTAGGATCTTTTGTGTTATAAAAAATAATTTATGGTTAATTTGTCACAGTGAGCAAAGTTTTTATTTTTTTTGTGTGTGGCTTTTTCTCGATAAGTTATGTTGGATCACCTAACTTATATGTCGTGAGATGGAGATGCACCATTAGTCAAACTGTATGACAATGGGTGGGCTCGAGCTTTGCTTGGGCTCCACGGCTGAGAAGGCAATACGCCTAATGATGCAAAGAGTGGGCCCAAGGCCCAAAAACACACTTCGTACCTAGAAACAAGGTCATTGTGCGTTAATCTTCGGTCGAATGCTCAAAAAAGAAAAAAACAAGCACGTAATAATCTATTTAGGACAAAATTAATCCCATGAATTGACCCGAAAAATTAAAGATGGACAAAAATAATTATCGAACCTCACAAAAAAGAATGATAGTTTACATTATTCACAAAAAACAACTCTATTTTTTAATATTGTGTCGCGTAAAGTAGCGAAAACAAAATTTTTTGGAGCTTATGCTCGAAAGGATACACGAGAAAAACACCTACTCTCTCGTTCCTCCACTCTCCGTTGCTCAACTCTACCAAAACCATGCAACGCTGTCACCATCCCGGTTGCGGCCATCTCTTTAAGAAGAAATGCCACCGCTGCGGCTCCCCACTTCCGCCGTAAGTCAGAGGTCGAGGGGCACCCTTCTCTCTTTGGCCACAAGTGCCAAGGAGACGGTCAAGCCAGCAACACCATCACCATCACCATCACTGGTGGCACCGATCATGGCGGTGGAGCCCGCCTTGGGTAATATTAGGGTGGGGGTGGTGCGCGCACACGGCACGCACTTTCTGTTATTTGGATAATGTTTGCGCATAATCATCTTATTATTTTTATAAAAAGAATGTCTTTATTTTCTCATCCTCTTTATATATATATTTTCATGAAATATATCTCGAAAGATAAGAATTAGTCAAGACTCCTTAAGGCATTAGGGCATAAATATTGATAAATACACCCGTGCAAGATCTCAAACAGTCATTATAGAAAGCACATTCCCCTAATAAATGTTAGTTATGATGTTTCGACGGATCCTCAAGAGAGGCATACACTTTGCTATATATTAAATTTTCATACTTTGTTATGATGTTTCAACAGATCCTTACGATTGAATTTTGCTTTAAGTTGGTGAGACTAAATAGACGCAAAAGATTTGTCCATAAAATTACTATACTAAGGCACTACGGCTGACGAATGAGAGTGGCACAATTTGACTTTTCTATACAGGGGGACATAATTTATGTGAAAATGACATCAATAATTCATAAATTTAGAGTCAAAATGTGATGTCATCGTTGGACATTTTAATTGGTTCTATGGGGCACTTGAGCCAGTCTTTAATGTTAATCGTAGTCCTTATATCAAAACATCTAGAACTATTTTGCAAAATATGCAATTTAGTTCCTAATCTATTGTGGAACACGTAACTTAGTCCATAAACTTTTGATTTTGTTCAATCTTATTGCTTTACTTCTTGTAATTTTTGTTCAATCTTATTGCTAAGATCCTATGATATGTTTTCATTTCAATTCATATATTAAACGATAAAAGAAAAACGTGTATCTTTATTACCTTTTCACCTTTTTGGATTTTACAAGGCATTATGAAAGTTTTTTTTTTTTTTTTTTTTTTTTATAAATATGAACTCTATAATAATAAATGTGAAGCTTTGACTCGATATTCTTGCTATTTCATTTTCAAGAGTTTTCATAAGGATATCTATAAACATTTTAATTTATCCATAAATACTCGCAATCATATTATTCTAAATCTTGTTTCTAATCATTCAGATGGGTGAAAATTTCAAATTATTGTGTTTCATGTTTTTTTTTAATTAGATTTAGTTATATTTTTGGAAAAAAAATCTCTAAATCATTTGCTCTAGAGTTTGAAAACACATGTGAATAGAACTAATGGGCCGATCGTTGGGGAGGGCTTGCAAGCCCTTGCTTTAAATCTCACGTACTTGACACATCAGGCTTGATTCGAGTTTGATCGAGTTTAAATTTTCCAACTTGAGCTGGACTGGGTTTACATCGTTCATGAGAAAAACATGAGCTCGCAAGTTTTCAGTAGGCACGGGGGTTGGAGTTCGATGCATGTACTTGTCATGGTCGGATGTCACGCAGGAGGTACATTCCTCTCGAGCCGACACCTGTCACTACCGATCGATGATCGCCATTAATCGAAAAATAAAGGTGAAATTTAAAGAGCAGGCGACTTCTCCGATTGGCGTGAATAGAGTAATTTTCTGGATTTTTTTTTCCCATTTCTCTAATGAATCGATCTCGTAATTATGGATGTCCGATTGCATGGAGACCTAAACGAAAAAAACAGAAAAAATAAGGGGGTCGAATCGAATGTCATCATTGCATGACAGAAGAAAAGCTATTATTTATTGTACTTGTGATCCAAAATTTACACAATAGAAAATATTTTGATGCTGATGTATAAAAATTGTTCATTGGTTGGTCCAAGCGAATGAAGGTGGAAAAATGAATACTCAAGGCATTATTACACGAAAGAGACATCGCTTGGGCGTTCATCATGTAAAAATTTACATGTATATTGACTTTAAATTAAGTTTAGCTTAGCTAACTCGATGTATGATGCCAAGATTATATTTTCTAAGAAATGCCAACTAATAATTGGGGACCAAATCAAGAGTTAATCTTGGCTTAATTCGTGTGCTTTTTGCTTAGCTCCAAAAGGGTTTTTGACAAAAGGGTGATTTTCCTTTTTTTTTATGTTGGAAATGATTGGTTGGTGACTGTTTAAGAGTGTTAGCGTAAAAAATTATGCAACTTTGCTTGGTATTATTTTGTAGTTGGACCATGTTGTAATTATAATGCCACATGTTAAAAAATGCTAAAGGCTGCAATTGGCAATTAGGATAATAGTTATCATATTATGCATTTGGTGTCTACTCAATATAGGATAATATCATATATAAAAAGGATATAGCCTAAATAAAATTATTTAATGAAGGAAGCAGGATAAATGTTAATAGGATTTCTCATAACTATAATAGGTAGGTTATTTTTCTCGAATAACAAACTTAATTAATAAAATTAAAATAATAATTCAATATAAATAAGATTTGAATTCTAATATAAAAAATTCAAAATAAAAAAATTATTTTTAATTTAATCTTATTTTTATTTATATACTCAATTTTAATCCTATCTTATACTATAAATTCACCATATAAATATATATTTATTACATATTTTATGATTTTAGTATTTTAGGTAATTAGTACAATCTACTGTTTAATTAAAAAAAATTAGAAAATGATGGAAGGGGAAAAAAGAAATGAAAATAAAATAATTGAAAAAGAGAGAAAAAAAAACAAATAAAAATGAACTAGGTAAGAGTGGAGTGACAGTTTTTTACTATCTTCATTTGTATAACTTTTAGGTTTATTTATACTGATATGCCGTTTATACCAAACAATACATATGATATGATGTGAATATATCCAAATTTATTATTATAATTCCATCCTCCTCTAGTCATATCTTGATTAGAAATCTAGACGACCAAGTAAGTGCTTAAGATGTGTGTGGGACACTGTTGGCTTATGTTAATAACCCTTTGAAACTGGCTTCTTAAAAACTTTGGTGGGGTGATTCTCTCATGATAGCTGTGAAACTCATGTATCTTTTTTTCTTTTTTTTGCAATCACATATAGTGAGTGAAACCCTTGTATTAATTTCAAAGTAAAGTGTTCTGATCGACCTTAGCTATGTTAGACCAATTTAATATGCTTTTTTTTTCTTTTGTCATTGTATTTTGCATTCACAATTAATGGACTTTTGTCTTGTATCCCCAAGCACGATGATGGAGGGAAATGCTCTCTCTAGAATTAGTGACTATTGGGTAAGCAGAGGCCGACAGTCGAGCTTAATATTTTTCCAAGCCTACCCTTAACATAAAAGTTAGGTAGAAATTTTCGAGTCATATTCAGGCCAAAGTAGGGCTGGTCAAACTTCCTCCTGTACACAAGCCTATTGGGAAAGGTGTCTGAAAAATCATAAATTTATTGTATGGTGTCAATTTAATCCTAAACATTTTAATAGTACAAATTTAGTTATAAATATTTTGATTTAATGCCATTTCGGTTCTAATCATTCCAGTTAATTTTGGTAAAATATTACTAACTTGGACGCCGGCCAATCTACGTGGCACGGTTATCATGGACATTGATATTTTTTAATAATTTTTTATTTTTGATTTATTTTTCCTTTATTTTTTTCTCTCTTCTTTTTCTTCTCTTTCCATGGCCATGGTCGATGAGGGCTGGCCTTGCCTGAGTAAGGGTGGCCCTTGCTGTCATAGGCAACGGTCAGCCTTGCCAGGCCGAGGGTGAGTGCCCAATTCTAAGTACGTTCCTGTTCCAATGTTTTTACCAAATGCAGTAATTTTTTCAAATCAATTGCTATTACAATTCGCTATAATCAATCCCATTATTTTCTAATTATCTCATTCTTACATACCAAAACAGGGGACGGGAAACAAGTTAAATAACTCAAATAGGCCGACTTCTCATTTAAAATTAATCACATTCTAAATATATAGTCCAATATGGTCTCACCACATCTTATTTCCACTTCGGAACACCTAATTAGTTATTCAGGCTAGTTCTTCATTGCTTAATAATTTTCCTCCAATTGCCCTTCATGTTACCTCTTTTGGAAGCATTTGCTTGATCTTCATTCATCGTTTTGGATATGAAGAAATATTTTATTAAGTTTAATTTTCATAAACATACCCGATCTTGAGACTATTAAAGGTGGTTGTATGTATATAAGTCACTTCATAAAGATCCTACTAAGAATATTCACTTTTACGTAGTAATGCAAATTATATAACATGTTATTTCTTTCTTCGTTGTTAGTGACCTTCGACCGCACGAGAACAGTGTCTTGATATGCATTCTACTATAATTCATATTACAGTCCTTCAGAGATAATAATTCCCTTTTCTTTTCCAATATATTTCCAATTAATTGGTTTTACCAATATTTCACTAATGGACAAATGCATCATTAATAACTCTCTTTTATCTTCCCCTATTTTTTTAATTTTGAAGTTGAATCTTTTCTATCTTACAAAGAACCTTTATCCAAAAAAAAAAAAAAAAAAATTCAAATCTTGAAGTACTCTTTTCACATGAATGTGCACGATTCTTCATACTATATCAATATTGTCTTTTCGTCAATTAATTAGTCAAATCTTTTAAATGTTGATTTTCATGCACACAAGCGTGAGCATATTTGCTAGTTAACTCTCCTTCTTACAAGTGGGCACATCTATGAATATTTTGTATGGAAGTGAAGATGAGAAAGACAGCATGCAGGTTTCGCCAATAGCTTCCGGAATGTTCTAGGGACAGGCAAGATGATGATTGTGCTAGTTGTGTCGATAATTGGACAATAGGGAGGTGCCAGGTGAATGGTGGATCGAGAGGCAAAATCTTGTCCACCAAATGTAATCTCGATCAACGGTTATAATTGGAAAGCCTCAAGTATAAAAAGGGGTGTCCTCTTTCTCATTGTAACCATCCAAGTCATTTCGATAATCTAAGTTCTCTTCTCTCTATAATTCTCTCTACAATCCGGGTGAGCGAGTGAGTAATTGATTTGTAGAAAGGCTTGGCTTAACTTTCTCTCTTATTATTGTGCTGTAAAATATTCATGAATAGGGATAATTGCAAAAAGTCCTAAACCTATATCATAAAGAGGTCAATTCAGTCATAAATTTTTTGATTTATTCAATTTATTTCTATGCATTTTTTTAATCGATCACAAGAATGAACGAAACAAAAAAATGGTTTTCATAGTCCATGAAATGTTTTGTATATAGATTGTTGTCGGTAATGAGAACATTTTTCAATATTATTTTAAGGGATCATTTTTAAAGGAAATTATTTTATTTTTCATGAAATAAAGGGAGCTTATATTATGCAATATTATTCTACTTCCCAGAATGTTTGTGTCGTATCGTTGTGGCTAAAAATTTTTTGGTTTGTCTTAGTCGAAAACAAATAATTCATGGGATATTTTAGGTGTTGTCATCCTTCCTCTTGCTGTAAAGACATTAAGAGCGTGTTTTCACACCCACTCTGCAATATGTGAGGCAAGGATTAAAAATAGAGTGAAGAAGAAGACGCCAGCGATGGTGAAAGTAGTATGGGCTTTGTCTTCTCTGTAGCTAGCTATTTTTAGTCGACGACGCTGCAAATGGGACAATGTCCGGCGACAGGCGACTACTATGAGTGTCTTGAAGAACCGGGACTAGGAGTGTAAACAGTTCGGTTCGGTTTCTTGAAAAAACTAAATCGATAAAGGATGATACCGAATCGAACCGAAACCATCCCAAACTGAATGTGAACTGAACTGAAAATACAGTTTAGTTCGGTTCAGTCCGGGATGGTTTTTCGGTTTTCCTATTTTTACTTTGCTTATTGGAACCTAAGTGAAGCAAAGATGATAAAGAAAATGGGTTGTTCAATTTTTATTGAGAATTCCAGTTTGGTTCGGTTAACCGAACTGAAAAAGTTAATGGTTATTGAACCAAAAATGCAAGAAATTTCGGTTTGGTTTTTCACACCCCTAACTAGGACCCCCTCTCATTCTAACAAACTGTGCATTTCACACATTGTATACCCAACCACCAATGAGCAACCGGGGTGCAGCTAGCGTGCCGCCGGCGTGCAGCGAGCGTGCCGCCGGCGTGTGATTAGCATGCCACCGCCACCCTTGCTTGAGGTCACTCAACCACTACGTGGCACCACATATCATGTAACACAACACGTGTCTTTTCCTCTTGGAAATTATTCAAGTCTCACCCTCGCCTAGCCTCACTAGCCCAAGTGAGGGCAAGGTTGCCCTTGCCAACGTCAGTTGAGGGTCGCCCTCATCTAAGTCTAATGACCTCCATCATGGCCAACAAAGGAAGAGGGAAAAAGAAAAAAACAGAAAAAACAGAAAAAAGAAAGAAAAGGAAATTTTTTGGAAAAAAGATAAAAAAACCTTTTGAATGGCAATTCTTTGAGATCAATATAATTACATTAGGCCCTTATTTGAAACAAATTTTACTTTAGGCTTTTATTTATAAAAAAAAATACACTTCAAATCATTATTTGAATAAGGTTCATTTCAGATCTTACAGTCTAGTTGATATCCCGCAAAGAAAAAAGAAGAAGAAGGAAACATAGAAGCTTCTGTCATATTTATAAGTGGGGATAAAAATCTTCCCCCACAACACACAGAAAAACAGATACAAACAAAATGACCCAAATCCGCTGTGGTCACCACTGAGCAATGGATTGTTGGCATGCTTTATTTAGTACTGGAGCCGCGGACGCAACATACATTTAAAAAAAATAAAAATTAGAAGATCCCCACCAAGCTGCTTCTTGGGAAGCTAAGCTGCTGCAGCTCTAGGCCTCAACACACATCTCCGTGGAATAGCTCCTGATGAGCCCTTAGGTCAGGCTTGCTGAAGAAGGCAGACCCACATTGGCTGCACTTATACTGGATATGCCGGTGCATGGTATTCGTGTGAAATTTGATCCCTTTTTCACCCTTGCATGTCTTTCCACTCCCAAGATGGTGGCACTTCGGGAGTCAATCCATTTCTTTTTCTTCCCTTTTTCTTTGGATAATATGGAGGTGCTAGGTGAACGGTGGATCAAGAGGCACAATCTCGTCCATCGAATGTAATCTCGATCAATAGTTACAATTGGAAAGCCTCAAGTATAAAATGTGAACTGAACCGAACCGAACCGAAAACCATCCCAAACTGAATGTGAACTGAACCGAAAATACAGTTTAGTTCGGTTCAGTCCGGGACGGTTTTTCGGTTTTCCTATTTTTACTTTGCTTATTGGAACCTAAGTGAAGCAAAGATGATAAAGAAAATGGGTTGTTCAATTTTTATTGAGAATTCCAGTTTGGTTCGGTTAACCGAACTGAAAAAGTTAATGGTTATTGAACAAAAAATGCAAGAAATTTCGGTTTGGTTTTGGTTTGGTTCTTGACACCCCTAACTTGGACCCCCTCTCATTCGACAAACTGTGCATTTCACACATTGTATACCCAACCACCAATGAGCAACCGGGGTGCAGCTAGCGTGCCGCCGGCGTGCAGCTAGCGTGCCGCCGGCGTGCAGCGAGCGTGCCACGCCGGCGTGCAGCGAGCGTGCCACGCCGGCGTGCAGCTAGCATGCTGCCGGCGTGCAGCGAGCGTGCCACGCCGGCATGCCGCTAGCGTGCCGCCGGCATGCGACAGCATGCCGCCGCCACCCTTGCTTGAGGTCACTCAACCACTACGTGGCACCACATATCATGTAACACAACACGTGTCTTTTCCTCTTGAAATTATTCAAGTCTCACCCTCGCCTAGCCTCACTAGCCCAAGTGAGGGCAAGGTTGCCCTTGCCAACGTCAATTGAGGGTCGCCCTCATCTAAGTCTAATGACCTCCATCATGGCCAACAAAGGAAGAGGGAAAAAGAAAAAAACAGAAAAAAGAAAGAAAAGGAAATTTTTTGGAAAAAAGATAAAAAAACCTTTTGAATGGCAATTCTTTGAGATCAATATAATTACATTAGGCCCTTATTTGAAACAAATTTTACTTTAGGCTTTTATTTATAAAAAAAATACACTTCAAATCATTATTTGAATAAGGTTCATTTAAGATCTTACAGTCTAGTTGATATCCCGCAAAGAAAAAAGAAGAAGAAGGAAACATAGAAGCTTCTGTCATATTTATAAGTGGGGATAAAAATCTTCCCCCACAACACACAGAAAAACAGATACAAACAAAATGACCCAAATCCGTTGTGGTCACCACCGAGCAATGGATTGTTGGCATGCCTTATTTAGTACTGGAGCCGCGGACGCAACATACATTTAAAAAAAATAAAAATTAGAAGATCCCCACCAAGCTGCTTCTTGGGAAGCTGAGCTGCTGCAGCTCTAGGCCTCAACACACATCTCCGTGGAATAGCTCCTGATGAGCCCTTAGGTCAGGCTTGCTGAAGATGGCAGACCCACATTGGCTGCACTTATACTGGATATGCCGGTGCATGGTATTCGTGTGAAATTTGATCCCTTTTTCACCCTTGCATGTCTTTCCACTCCCAAGATGGTGGCACTTCTGGGAGTCAATCCATTTCTTTTTCTTCCCTTTTTCTTTGGATAATATGGAGGTGCTAGGTGAACGGTGGATCAAGAGGCACAATCTCGTCCATCGAATGTAATCTCGATCAATAGTTACAATTGGAAAGCCTCAAGTATAAAATGTGAACTGAACCGAACCGAACCGAAAACCATCCCAAACGAATGTGAACCGAACCGAAAATACAGTTTAGTTCGGTTCAGTCCGGACGGTTTTTCGGTTTTCCTATTTTTACTTTGCTTATTGGAACCTAAGTGAAGCAAAGATGATAAAGAAAATGGGTTGTTCAATTTTTATTGAGAATTCCAGTTTGGTTCGGTTAACCGAACTGAAAAAGTTAATGGTTATTGAACAAAAAATGCAAGAAATTTCGGTTTGGTTTTGGTTTGGTTCTTGACACCCCTAACTTGGACCCCCTCTCATTCTGACAAACTGTGCATTTCACACATTGTATACCCAACCACCAATGAGCAACCGGGGTGCAGCTAGCGTGCCGCCGGCGTGCAGCGAGCGTGCCACGCCGGCGTGCAGCTAGCGTGCTGCCGGCGTGCAGCGAGCGTGCCACGCCGGTGTGCAGCTAGCGTGCCGCCGGCATGCCGCTAGCGTGCCGCCGGCATGCGATTAGCATGCCACCGCCACCCTTGCTTGAGGTCACTCAACCACTACGTGGCACCACATATCATGTAACACAACACGTGTCTTTTCCTCTTGGAAATTATTCAAGTCTCACCCTCGCCTAGCCTCACTAGCCCAAGTGAGGGCAAGGTTGCCCTTGCCAACGTCAATTGAGGGTCGCCCTCATCTAAGTCTAATGACCTCCATCATGGCCAACAAAGGAAGAGGGAAAAAGAAAAAAACAGAAAAAAGAAAGAAAAGGAAATTTTTTGGAAAAAAGATAAAAAAACCTTTTGAATGGCAATTCTTTGAGATCAATATAATTACATTAGGCCCTTATTTGAAACAAATTTTACTTTAGGCTTTTATTTATAAAAAAAAAAAAAAATACACTTCAAATCATTATTTGAATAAGGTTCATTTCAGATCTTACGTCTAGTTGATATCCCGCAAAGAAAAAAGAAGAAGAAGGAAACATAGAAGCTTCTGTCATATTTATAAGTGGGGATAAAAATCTTCCCCCACAACACACAGAAAAACAGATACAAACAAAATGACCCAAATCCGTTGTGGTCACCACTGAGCAATGGATTGTTGGCATGCCTTATTTAGTACTGGAGCCGCGGACGCAACATACATTTTAAAAAAATAAAAATTAGAAGATCCCCACCAAGCTGCTTCTTGGGAAGCTGAGCTGCTGCAGCTCTAGGCCTCAACACACATCTCCGTGGAATAGCTTTTGATGAGCCCTTAGGTCAGGCTTGCTGAAGAAGGCAGACCCACATTGGCTGCACTTATACTGGATATGCCGGTGCATGGTATTCGTGTGAAATTTGATCCCTTTTTCACCCTTGCATGTCTTTCCACTCCCAAGATGGTGGCACTTTTGGGAGTCAACCCATTTCTGTTTCTTCCCTTTTTCTTTGGATAATATGGAGGTGCTAGGTGAACGGTGGATCAAGAGGCACAATCTCGTCCATCGAATGTAATCTCGATCAATAGTTATAATTGGAAAGCCTCAAGTATAAAATGTGAACTGAACCGAATCGAACCAAAAACCATCCCAAAAATCGAATGTGAACCGAACCAAAAATACAGTTTAGTTCGGTTCAGTCCGGACGGTTTTTCGGTTTTCCTATTTTTACTTTGCTTATTGGAACCTAAGTGAAGCAAAGATGATAAAGAAAATGGGTTGTTCAATTTTTATTGAGAATTCCAGTTTGGTTCGGTTAACCGAACTGAAAAAGTTAATGCTTATTGAACCAAAAATGCAAGAAATTTCGGTTTGGTTTTGGTTTGGTTTTTGACACCCCTAACTAGGACCCCCTCTCATTCTGACAAATTGTGCATTTCACACATTGTATACCCAACCACCAATGAGCAACCGGGGTGCAGCTAGCGTGCCGCCGGCGTGCAGCTAGCGTGCCGCCGGTGTGCAGTGAGCGTGCCACACCGGCGTGCAGCTAGCGTGCCGCCGGCGTGCGATTAGCATGCCACCGCCACCCTTGCTTGATGTCACTCAACCACTACGTGGCACCACATATCATGTAACACAACACGTGTCTTTTCCTCTTGGAAATTATTCAAGTCTCACCCTCGCCTAGCCTCACTAGCCCAAGTGAGGGCAAGGTTGCCCTTGCCAACGTCAGTTGAGGGTCGCCCTCATCTAAGTCTAATGACCTCCATCATGGCCAACAAAGGAAGAGGGAAAAAGAAAAAAAGAAAAAAACAGAAAAAAAGAAAGAAAAGGAAATTTTTGGAAAAAAGATAAAAAAACCTTTTGAATGGCAATCCTTTGAGATCAATATAATTACATTAGGCCCTTATTTGAAACAAATTTTACTTTAGGCTTTTATTTATAAAAAAAATACACTTCAAATCATTATTTGAATAAGGTTCATTTCAGATCTTACAGTCTAGTTGATATCCCGCAAAGAAAAAAGAAGAAGAAGGAAACATAGAAGCTTCTGTCATATTTATAAGTGGGGATAAAAATCTTCCCCCACAACACACAGAAAAACAGATACAAACAAAATGACCCAAATCCGCTGTGGTCACCACTGAGCAATGGATTGTTGGCATGCCTTATTTAGTACTTTGGAGCCGCGGACGCAACATACATTTAAAAAAAATAAAAATTAGAAGATCCCCACCAAGCTGCTTCTTGGGAAGCTGAGCTGCTGTAGCTCTAGGCCTCAACACACATCTCCGTGGAATAGCTCCTGATGAGCCCTTAGGTCAGGCTTGCTGAAGAAGGCAGACCCACATTGGCTGCACTTATACTGGATATGCCGGTGCATGGTATTCGTGTGAAATTTGATCCCTTTTTCACCCTTGCATGTCTTTCCACTCCCAAGATGGTGGCACTTCGGGAGTCAATCCATTTCTTTTTCTTCCCTTTTTCTTTGGATAATATGGAGGTGCTAGGTGAACGGTGGATCAAGAGGCACAATCTCGTCCATCGAATGTAATCTCGATCAATAGTTATAATTGGAAAGCCTCAAGTATAAAATGGGTGCCCTGTTTCTCATTGTAACCATCCAAGTCATTTCAGTAATCTAAGTTCTCTTCTCTCTATAGCTCTCTCTACGATCCGGGTGAGCAAGTGAGCAATTGATCCGAAGAAAAGCTTGGCTTAACTTTCTCTCTCCAATCCAAGTGAACGAGTAAGCAATTGATCCCTACTTGGCTTAGGCTCTAGAACTTGCTCTCTTTAGGATCCGAGTGAGCGATCGATTCCTACTTGGCTTAGGCTCTAAAATTTCTATATTATACGATACGATGAACAAAACCTTTATTTATAAGTAGGAGATAAGATGTTCCGCCACAACACAGAAAAACATATACTAGTAAAGAAAATATCTACTGGTACAAATGTCTGGTGGAGCACGACTAGGGGTTGTGCACATAGAACTTTAAAAAGAAAATGGCACTCTAAAAGTAGAAGATCCCCACCACCATCTGAGGAGGCGGCGGCGGCATGCCACTACTTGGGAGGTTGACTGCCGTAGCTCCAACCGAAGGGCCCTCAGCACGCCCCCTCTACAAAACAGTTATTGATGAGCCTTTAGGTCAGGCTCACTGAGGAAGCCGGAGCGACATTGGCTGCACTTATGCTGGGAACGCCATGGTGCACAGTACTAATGTGGATTTGACCCCTTTTCGCCTTTGCTAGTCTTTCCACACCAAGGATGGTGGCACTTCTGGGAGTCAATCCCTTTTTCTTTGCTCTTTTTCAGAGCTCAAATGATTTTCGAGGGGAGCAAATAGGAGTTTTGCTGTCTAGTTTTGCAGTAAATAATGTAGAAATTAGCAAGTGACACGGGAAAATGCCCCATAACCAGAGTGCCTTTTTGGGTTCTGTGTATCTTTTGTTGCTCTTTAAACTTGATATTTAGTTCTATTCGTCAATACTCAACTGGAGAATTGGGATTACTATTATCATATATTATATGGACACACTTTAACTCATGATTTGTATAGCGATCAAGTGATGTTCAAACTAACTTTTACTTTTTACTACATGCTTTGTTAGCATCATTGAAAGTGCATGGTGCCATAAACTGAAAAGTTTGGTCTTTTCATTACTTAATTTTCCTTCAATGTACTTCATGTTGCCTCTTTTGGAAGCATTCGCTTGATTTACATCCATAGTCTAGACATGAAGAAACAACTTAAAAGTTTAATTTCACAAGAATAGACGAGCTCCAGATTAAATGTGTGTATGCAAAGTAATTTTATGTACCCAACTAGCTAAATTCATGTGATTCTGCAAATTAGATTCACAATACCATTGTTGGATTATTTTAATGAAATGTCACCAAGTTGTTTTCCCTGAGTACTATGTTAAAGTACATATTACATAACTATAATTTTTTTTTATGAGCATTGTTCAGGTAATAAAATATGTTTCTGGTTTTAACTAAACTTCAAATTAAATGGATAATTAGATCTATAAAGATTTTTTTTCATCTTTCAAATTTAAAATCAATAAGATAAGTTGAAAGAGATAAATATTTGAAAAGGTTAGTAGAAAATTATTTCAAGTTACTTTATCTTTTTTAATGATCGATACATTTAATAATACTTTTGAATATGCTTTTTCATTTATTTTTAAATTAAATTAAATTTTGATAATTGATAGACCTTCTGAGGTAGATATATATGAATTGATACTAATTGGTCAAATGTAGGGTATGTGGCCCATTTTATTTCACATAGCATCAAGTCATCCATTTCCTTCAGCAAAATTTGGTCAAAATTAATCAAAAGGATTGAATTAGTACTAAGTTAAAATATTTAGGATTAAATTAGTACCGTTAAAAGATTTATGACTGAATTAGTACCATTAAAAGGGGATAGGAAAACCCTAAAAATCATGGGAATGGGGTGGGGCCGACGTTGGGTGAGGGCCTTGGCTTGGTCCACGCGAGCCATTGCTCATATATTTTTTAAGGTTTGACTCCATCTTTGATCGCCGCTTCTCTCTCGTCCATCATTTGTTCAATCTGATTTGCGCAGTTGAGTCTTCGAAAAAGTGAATTGTAGATTCTTGTGAGTCGAGCTAACCGGACGACTGACATAAAATTCACAATATCTTTCTCCAAAGAAATTTTCCGATCAAACTCAATTCTTGAGGTGTCAGCATCATTTGATTTACTGATATTGTAATTTTCCTGACATCATCGAGATTGGATAGCTATAATTAGAAATCACTATATCCGACGGACCGGGTGTTTGATTTGGGCAAACTGTCTTGAACTATTTCGCAAAATATGCAATTTCGTTCCTAATCTATTATGAAATACGTAACTTTGTCCATAAATTTTCAATTTTGTTCAATCTTGTTGATTTACTTCCTGTAACAAAGTCATATCGATCTACTATTCAGATTTTTTGTAATTACACTATTGCTGAGATGTCGCAATATGTTTTTATTTCAATTCATATGTTAAACGATAAAAACAAACGCGTTATGTTTATTCCCTTTTCACCTTTTTGGATTTTATAGGACAATATGAAATTAATATTTTTTAACTATGAACTCTATAATAATAAAAATAAAGCTTCGACTTGATATTCTTGCTATTTCATGTTCAAGATTTTTCATAAGGATACCTATAAACATTTTAATTTATCCATAAATATTCATAATCATATTACTCGAAATCTTGTTTCTAATTTTTCAGATGGATGAAAATTTCAAATTATTGCGTTTCATGTTTTCTTAATTACATTTAATTATATTTTTGGAAGAAAAAAAACTCTCTAAATCATTTGCTCTAGAGTTTGAAAACATGCGCGAATAATGCTAATGCGCTGATTGCCATGGAGGGCTTGCAAGCCCTCGCTTTCAATCTCGTATACTCAGCGCATCAAGCTCGATTCGAGCTTGATCAAGTTTAAATTTTCCTACTTGAACGAGACTGGGTTTACACCGTTCATAAGAATAAATGAGCTCGCAATTTTTCAGAAGGTACCGGGCTTGGGGTTCATTGATGCATGTGTTTATCATGGTTGGATGTCGCGTAGGAGGTCCATTCCTCTCGAGCCGACGCTCGTCGCTTCCAATCGATGATCGCCATGAGAAGCGAAAATAAAGGTGAAATCTAAAGAGCAGCTGACGTCCCCGATGGCGTGAAGAAAGTAATTTTCTGGATTTTTTTTTTTTTCCATTTCTCTACTGAATCGATCTCGGATTCATGGAAGTCCGATTGCATGGGGACCTAAACGAAAAAGAAAAAAAGAAAAAAAAAAGGGTAAAATCGAATGTCAACATTGCAGGACAGAAGAAGAGCTATTATTTATTGCACTCGTGATCCACAATTTATGCAAATTAAAATATTTTCATGCTGACGTACAAAATAGTTCATTGATTGAGCCATAACATTTGCTGTTTTTTTTTTAAAATAATTTATTGCTTATAGTGTAATTTCACACCATTGCTCTTCCTTTCAAATAGCCTGTTTCATTTTACTAGATTTTGTTAATTCATCGGATGCGAGATAATTTTTAAACTTTTCGAGTGCAGTTGTTGGCGTATCATCTCACGGTCCTAAAAGGATATAATGTCAACCGGCCTAGGAACCTTGCAAAGAATGTGACGATAGAGTAGAAGCCAATTAACGGATTTCTTCTGATTGAGTTTACCTGGCAATAAAATGGATTATGTCATGAGAATATAAAGCATCGTTTTGACACATGATATACGTTCTGCCGATCACTTGTTCTTTATTGAATGGCAAACCCTGCAAGGTGTTCATTTATGATCAATTAGGAAAAACTGTCGTAACTTACCTTTTTCCATGTTCGCGGCTTGTTATGCATTTACTTGTCAATCTGCCTTGAAGTTGCGCTCATGGTACCCGAACATACTTTCATGATTGACGTAACAACAATGACAACTTAGGCTCCGCTCGTTTCACGAAAAATGTTACTTTTCTGGAAAATATTTTCCAGAAAGCTATTTTCTAGGAAAACGCAATTATTTTCTAGTGTTTGGGTGAAATTTGATTTTGAAGTGGAAAATATTTTCCGTTGTTCGCTTGGGAAAATATTTTCCTTTATAAACTCTTTTCAATAATTTTTTTATTATTTTATATTTTAAAATCGTTATTTATTATTTTTTAAAATTGATTATTAAATTATTATTATTTTTTTTTTTTTTTTTGTGTTCTCTTCTTCCTTGGTCAATCGCCAGCCGATGGCCAGCCACACCTCGAGCTCGCCTCGCCGGCGAGGCTCGAGGCTCACCTACCTCGGCAAGTTCGCTCAATCAGCTCACCAATGAGGCGAACTCAAGGCAGCGACGCCTAAGTGTCACCAATCATTGATTCTTTCTTTCTTTTTAACCCTGTCGGTATGTCCAGTAAAGACTGTCCCTCTTGTTGAGTTTTGGAATAATTCAGATGAAAGTGATAAGGTTTCACCTGGTTTTCTCATCCAGATTGGACGAACATGGGACGAAATTGCAAGTTTCACCCACAAAATCGGACATTTCGTGATTTTCTACTATAAGTTTGTCATGCTTCTAGGAAAATTTGGTTTATGATGAGAACTAGTTCGCTTCCCCACGTATGTTCTCGGTTGGAAGTGGACGTCGGTGTCTTTTTTAGGAATTGAGTAGCGATGCTCCATTCGGGTCCTTCTGGATCATTTTCTTAAATGTGATAAGCGCTTCGGCATCGGTCTTGCTCGACAAGGCCGCCTGCATGGCCGTTGAAGCCAACAAGAGGATGCTTGCTGATGCTCGGGCGTCGCCAATCTATGAGGCCCGAGCCTCGCCACCGTTTGACAAGGCCTGGGCATCCCTGATCTGGTGAGGCACAAGACTTGCCGCCTATGGTGACGCTCGGGTGTCGCCGATCGCAACGCCCGGATCGGCGAGCTCGGCTCGCCTGTCACCGATTGCCAACCATTGCCATGGCCGACAACCGACCGAAAAGAAAAATAGCAAAAAAAAAAAAAAAGACAGAAAAAATATATATATATAAAAATTGATTTTATTAAAAAATAACAAAAAAATCAAATTTATGAAAGAAAATAAAAGAAAGAAGTAGGGACTAATAGGAGGTGTGAGATAGGAGAGAGTGAGTGTGGAAAATGTTTTCCTAACTTGAAAAGCAGAAAACATTTTCCCTCACTTTAGAAGACTTTTTTTCCTTTATGGAAAATGTTTTCCCCAATGAATTTATTTTCCATGAAACGAACGTAAGAAAATCTGGAAAACGTTTTTCTGGAAGTTATTTTCCGTGAAACAAACGGAGCCTTAATTTCATTGGGGATGCTATGTAACTTAGAGCAATTTTTTGTTCATTAATGCCTTTGTCTAAAAGGTCATGAAAAATCTCTATTGCAGAAAATATTTGTTATTGTATTTAACATTTAGTGGAGAACTCCATTTTCTATGGCCGACTTTGATTGAAGTTTCTTTTGCTGCATTGTGAGATGTGAGAGGAGCCTGGTGGAGGTTGGAAGAGGGAGATTGTATCCTTATTCACACAGGCTGTTCTACTAATTCTTGCAACTTCATTCATGAACTCCTCTCCATGAGCTTTAGAGTTCCCAAGAAATTTTACCGAGACAAGATGGCCATCAATTAACTTCCCTTTGTAGGCCTCACCATATCCTCCTCGACCAAGTTTTTTCTGAAAGCAAGTTGGTCATTTTCTTCACCTCGAAATATCTGCATCTCCTTTAGGCAAGAGATCTGTAGATTTTCACAAATGATTCAAATGCAGCGACAATTTTCGTTATGTTCCTTCTTATAAACCGAAGTCTTGAAATTCTTGATTATGTTACCTTTAGTTATTCTCGGATTTCGGCATATTTCCACTCAATAGGCTAGCCTAAGTTGAGTGTAAATGGGTGTCGCTATCCTTTAATTTATACAATTGATAGTTGTAATTTATACACATTTACCTTACCAAAAAAAAAAAAACCAAAGTCTTGAAATTTTGAAGTAATTGCAATATTATTTTGAAGGGTGAGTTGCTTTATAATTATCTTAGACGTGTATAATAGTATCAACAAGATATCCATGTGGAACATATAGCAAATGAATGGCCTTAGCTAATGAATTTGATTAGTAGAGCTAGATTAAAAGGAAACTTGATACGTAAGCTACATTGGGAGTAATGCCAGATGAAATTATATAGCATGTAGTGTAGAGATACCATGATACATTGATAAGATATCATGGAGCCCGATATATTTATATGAACAAGAATCATGAGATTAATGTATTGTCCATTATTACACTATTATGAAGGAAGCTCTGTCCTGATATGCATGTGATTGATGCAATGCACGAGGTGAAATGAGAAAGCCAATTTTGTAATGAACCATGAGGCTTAACATACATTTTACTTTTAATGAAAATTTGAGAATAATGCGCAAAATGAATAGCATTAAGTGCTGGAGAATAGAAAAATTGGATCCAGCATGACTGGTTGGAGGGTATAAAATCTTGAGGCTCAACATTAAGTGTTGAAGAATAGAAAAATTTCATCAAATGACACTTGAATACTGAGGAGAAGTAAAATAATAAAATCAAGGTAAAAACTAAAAGGCCCAACAGTCTAAGCTGGTTAAAAAAGTGCTAGTACCATTCTTTCCCTCGCTGGGGCTAGAGGTGCCAATGGGACAAATCGGGTTGGGTCAAGTACCCAACCTGACTTGAAACTATATAGTATGTGTTTGACCCTGCCCAAATATCATTAAACCAAAGAGAACAAGTTGAGTCAAGTCGGGCAAGTGTCAAACAATAGGTTTCATCCTTGGCACATGTTGAAAGCAAAAAAACCGGTGTTGACTTAACCTAGCCTAGCACTATCCCGAATTCAAACAATAGCAACACCAAAAAAGGCCAACCCGAAAATACCTAATTTTATGATCGGACCAGGTTAGGTCGGATCAGGTCGGGTCATCTGAGGTTTTTTGACAACCCTAGCTAGGGCCATCAACCATTCCCCAACTTTCTTAGAGATGGTAGGGCAATGGTGGTGAGGGCTACAAAATCCTCGTTGCTTGGTTTTTCCTCCTCCTCCTCCTCCTTTTTAATTTTTTTTTTTTATGAATTTGAACTTATTTTTTAATTTTTTTACCAAAAAAACTTATTTTTTTAATTTAATTTAAATAATTTTTTTTATTAAAAATCATATTTAGACCAAAATGATGTGGTTTTAACTTTATGTTTTGTGTTTTAGCCATGTCAACGCCATGTAGGAGAGAGAGATATTAACGTCAACATTTTTAATTAGTCAAGTTAGATGGAGTTAACAAAATGATTTGATTGTACAAATCTAATAAATTTTAATATTCGATTGTACTTTTTGCAAGTTTCAAAATTCAATTATATTTTTGTGATAAGTTTTGAAAAAAAATAATGTCCAATTACATTTATTTTTAACTTTCCACCTGCATGGTCACATCATGAAGCATATGATTATTTGGGAAATTTTTTGCGAGAGACATTACGGTTGCTTCATGAAGTCATTAGACAAACTTTGAAGATTGAAATTATCAGTTGAGCTTGTTTTGAGGTAATTTCGAAAATAAAAAAAGGTCTCATAAACAACTTCTCTGCCACAGTTAACAGACACATCTCTCAAGAAATACTTCGACTTAAGTTATTAGTCACACATTTACCTAGGAAATCAATGCCTTGGAAGGATGTTAGATTTTTTTTTTTTTTTAAGTGTCACCGATTGCCCACCCTAACAAAATTGAAAGAAAGTTATAATAACAATATGACTTTCACTCGGTAAAATTATCCCGAAACTGAATCGGATTCATGTATGCTACATCACTTATTCAAAGTCACGAGATCTTGACCAAACAAGGAATCTACTAAACGAATAAAAAAATTAATAATAGCGAATGAAATAAAGAAAATTAAATATATTCTAACTATAAATATCTAAACTAAAAAGATTCTCTACCTGAATAAGGCAACTGTATATTCGATAATCAAGAAGCATATCATGACATTCAATTCAGTGATAGAATACTTATGTATTTAAGTATCACGCAGCCTAGGACTTGCCCCTTTAGCACCTTGCGATTGATCCGCTTTAGCTGGTGATCAGGTTGTTCCTCAAAACACACTATTAAGTTTATGTAGAGATACTACTCAAGAGTGTTGCACGCTTTTTCTCTTTGAGAAAGCAGAAATTGATTCAGTTGTTCTTAACACATTTATTAATTATAGATATTTTTGGCATATAATTACACGAAAATAACTGGATCTCTCCCTCTTTTATAAAGTGTGTTGACATATTCGATAAAAATAAAATCGATTTTTTTTTTATAAATCCAAGAGCATATTATTGCAAAAGAAAATTAATAAGATAAACATTTTTCCGCCAATATTCTCACTTTTACACAAACCTTTCCCGTAGATATCCGGTTTACAATTTTCCCCACTTCATGATACCAAAATCTGACAAGAAATATATTATTTGATTTACTCTTTTGGCTCAACCATACATTCCACACTTATCTATTTTAGCAATGTATATTTGGAAAGATAGTTGTAATCTAATAAGCATAATTCAAACGGGCATTCTATTTCCATTTTTTCTTTTCATATTTGGTATGAGTCTATCTTTTTATCAGTGACTAGATATTTTCTCTCCCCTTCTGAAGTTATGAATCATATAAATCCTCCCCCTCTCTCTGCACAACCCGCGGATCTTCTGCTTCCTCCTCTCAAATCCGTGAGACAACAACAATGGCCGAGGATTTCCGACCAAAAAAGAAACAACGGCGGAGAATTGACCCATTGATCCATGGTCTGATCTCCACCTGGAGTTGCTAGAACTGTGCTCGAGAAGACTTCTTCTAGAGGACTGGTTCGCATGCCGGTCCTTGCGCTCGAAGTGGTGTGCTGCCGCATTCGAAGAGAGGTTTGATTACCCATGGTGGATGCTTGAGGACGATGAGAGGACCGAGACTGAGTGGGCTGAGTTCTACGGCCCCTTCAGTTTGCAAATTTAGAGAGTTCTATTGCCGGAAGTGAAGGGGAAGAAGAGGTGCTTCTCTTCCCGGGGTTGGATCTTCACTATCGGCAAAGATTTGGGAATCTACATGCTAAATCCCCTGTCCCGTGCCGCCAGTCGCTATAGCGACGACATCATTAAGCTCCCTCCGGCTGGGATCCAGACCGGGATCCCGAAGAAGGCTCGGATCCCTAAGATTCCGAAGAAGATGAGTGGGTGGACAGGTACCGGACTTTCTTCTGCAAGCCCCGCTTCATCTCCAAACTATACGGTCATGGCCATTCATGCGCCCTCTGGACCATTGGCATTTTGGAAACCGAGGAGTGGAAATTGTTGACTCCGAATACTGGATGTCATACATTACCAGGGGCAATTTGTTGGAGTTATATTCACTTGTGATCTGGATGGACCAGATCCAACAACTCAAGTTATACTGGAGATGCCTCGGGAATTTCGAGATCGCAAACGTTTAACTTACTCCACTACTTGGTGGAGTCGGCGGGCTGTCTCTTGCTAGTTTCACATTTCACACTACAACAACGTGAAACCTCCGGTTCAGGATTTAGATACTAGAAGGCGGAGCTTGAGAGCATGGGGATGTATCCCTCCCTCTTTGTGGGTTTTAACTCAGTACAGCTTGATGAGCCTGATGAGAATCAACAAGCCGGCATGGACAATGGATTGAACCTCCACCTTTATGGATTGAATCAAGATTTTGAGGTAGCACCATTGTTGACACCCGAATTTTTATTTATTTTGTTCCAATTGCCCATTTATTTTGCACTTATAATACATATCAATTTACAAAAAAAAAAAAAAAAAAATCAGATGGGCTCAGTTCAGCCCACTCCTCTATTCGCCCATTTCTTTTTCTTTTCCTTCTTCTTTCAACCCACCTCCCTCTTATTTTGGGCCTGGCCCATCCTCCCTTGGATTCTTCTTCTACTCCCACATTCACACGCACACGGGAAAAACGCAGCGGAGGAGCAGAACGTGGGGGGAGAGGACAACGATGCCACGGGAATAACCCCCCACGACCGAGGAAAGAAAACGGAGGGCAGAAGCAAAAGGGGAGGAGGCTCGACGTTTTCTGGGGAGAAAAAGGGACTCAATCTAAAAAAAAACAAAAAAGAGAACTTCGGCCACAGAGAACAAAAGAAAAGGGAGAGAGAAAAACCAGAGAGGGAGGGAGAGAAAAGAGACTGGAAAGGAGAGAGAGGGACGGACGCCATCACCGTTCGACCACCCCCGACGCTGCTCGTGCACCATCCCTCATCATCGGTCGCGCCCAAGACCGCCGTCCGTGCTGCCCCACGACGGAGAAGGTTCTGAGGAGAAAGAAGAGAAAGGAGAAGAAAAAAACAGAGAGCCCAAAAGAAAAAACGGAGAGAGAGGGTAGGGTCGAGTGGAACAAGAGAGGAGTTCCTGCAGCCACCGCGCCTCAACCACGGCCGACGAGCCGCCGACGCGTTCTCTTCCTCTTCGCCAAAGCTCTCGAATCCGAGAGAGAAGAATCCGGAGAGGAGGCTTGAGTGGGGAGATCAGAGTCCGAGCAAGGAAGCAACTGAGAGAGAGCAAGAGAACTTCAGCTGACGCCTTGGCCGCGCACAAGCTCCGCCCGACAGCCCTTTAGTCGGCGCCCCCAAATTATACCCGGTAGGCCCTTCTTTGTGTTCTGCTTGCACCTTGTTCACATACATCGGGCCGGAGTTCGCGGCTGTCCGGCTCAGACGAACTCCGGCCCCGCCGGTTTCCCGTTGAGTCGGTCCATGTTCTGGCTTGCTTTGTCGAGAGTCCCCGCCCGAGTTCGAGTCTTTAATACACTGAGAATCACTCTTTTCCATAGCACACATTAGGTGTTCGACAAAATGTCCCAAAGAGATCCGAAAAGTCAGTTCCCATTTCAACTTGGGATCGATCCGTGTTTGCGTCCATGGCTGCCAAATCATGCTTGCTGTTTGTATGGTTATTGTGTCTTGACGTGGTCTTCGCAAAATAATCGTGCGTCGTCGGGAGAGCGAGTGTTTTCTTTGTTCCGACGAACGGATTATCGGTCGCCGGAATAGGTGGCCGGATTTAGTCGACGCCGGTCGGAGTGAGTGACTAACGCGTGGGGCAGTTCAACAATTGCAGGAAGAAGTATGGTTCGGTAAAAATAAAAATAAAATGAAAAGAAAGAAGAAGTTGCAGAAGGGAAGATGGGGAAGCGTCGGGTGTGCATGGGGTTGCATGGGGAGAAGAAACCTGCAGGGAAGAAGACCCAAAAATAAAGGAAAAACAAAAAAGGGTTGAAGGTTAAATAGGGGCTGGGCTGAATATTCTTTAAGTGGGCTTAGGTTAGGTGATTGGGCTGATTTTTGTAGAAAATGAAATGGGTTGTTTTAATTTATTTTGTTAATGGGCCATTTTAAAAGAAAATTCGACCGGGCCATTCGGCCAGCCTGGTTGCTAGCCCGGCCCGGACCATTAGGGTCCGGATCGGTTTAGTAGGGCCGGGTCTCGCGACCCGGTCCGAATCACCTTTTTTAGTAATAAAAAAAAAAAACCAAAAGAATTTCAGAAAATCAAAAAATATTAAAAATATGAAAATTCAGAAAATGCATGGAAAATTTCAGGAATCTGGAAATTTCGAAAACAAATATTGTTATTTTTATTTTTATTTTTATTTTAGAAAATATTAAAATATTAAAAAATTCCAAAAATAAAAATAAAAAAAAATTAGAAAATTCCAAAAACATTAATAAATGTTTTTAAATTCCAGAAAAGCCAAAAATTTGCAAAAACCTTGAAAGCTTGTTTTCTTTAATTTCAGAAAATTCGAAAATATTAAAAATATTAAAAAGCACAAAAATTCAGAAAAATCCAGAAAAATCAGAAAAAAATTGCAAAAATTCAGAAAACCCTAAAAAAGGAAAAAATACCAAAATTGAATAAGCCTCTAGGGCTCTACAATAGGTTTTTTCTGAATGTGTTGCCAAATCTTTAGTTGACACACAATTAAGTTAGGTACCGAAAGGGCGTTAGTCGCATGACTAACGTAACCAAGTCCCCGACCCCAGAGTCTCTGGTTGCGTAAATAGTGAGACACTCTCCCATGTCTCACTTGGTTTCTAGTCGACCTTAATAGGCTAGTGGCGACTCATTGTTTGTAATTTCTACAAATATCCCAACGTCGCGCGGGGTATGGGCTTGGGAGAGTCCTAGTTAATTAAAGGCCGTCGGCCCCGAAATTAACAATACCCCTAAACCTAATATATTATTATTTTCAAAATTTTAGGTCGCGACAACCATATCGATCTCCCGCAACTTTAAGCAGGATTGCTTGACTTTTAGAAGTAGCCTTCTGTTAATACTTATTCGTGGTAAGTTTTCCTTATCTTGTAGGACTTTGTATTTTAAGTTGGTCAAGAAAATGTGCATATTTCATTAACCTTACCATTGCAGTGTATTAGAATATTAAAGCATTGCTTTTGAGATTGCAAATAGTCCATGGAGAGATTGTGTTCTTGACATGTTATATGAAAATATTATCCAAATTATATTCAGTTCACATCAATAAACTAACTCCAATAAAATTTACCCCAATGTCTGTACATTAACAGATTGAATTGATATTGGATCAGATATGCAACAAAGGAGAAACCATCCAAGAAGAGAAAATAGGGATCAATGAACGGGTGAGACTGACCCGATTGTCGATTTAACTTACTTTACCTTAGTTAATATAAATATATTTTACCTTATTTAATATAAATAAGCTACATCTTTTTTATTTCTTGCAATTTGTTTTACTTCCAATGACTATAATACCAGTGTCTACAGAAACTGAAATTATCATTAGTTGCTACTATAATTTGGGGAAAGTAGTAAATTCATAAAATTCTCCAATTGCTTTCGTTACCCCTAAGCCAAAAGAAGAAGGCATTCCTATTTTATTAATTTTTTTCTAGAATAATCTTATTATGTTTATGTTTATGTTGAATTCGACGTGCAAGATTAGTTGCCTCTCTAAGTCATTAGCAATACATTTTAATTATTATAATTATTTATTTTCAGAGGGTAAAGGAAAAGTCATAGAAATACTGCTCAAAAGAAACATGTGGGAAGTTAACATGCACAACTCATTTTTCCTGACATTCATGATGGCCAATTCAACGAACCTTTTAAAACTGTTGTAATTATGGTGGTTAATGGATCAATGAAAAGTGAGCAAAACGGGACATTTTTTTTCGTATATCATTAATTTTCCTATTTCTCAAGTTTATGTATGTATTTATCTATTTAATTTTTGGTTCATGTAATGTCTAGATTCTTATATTTATTTAATTCATAGTTTATGAACCGTTTTTGTACATGAATTCAAAAACTCTATAAATAAACTTTGAAATTATTCATTCTAAGAACAATTGAAAGAAGAAAAATCACCCACATCTCATCTCTTCAAGTTTTCTCTAAGTGTGCCGATTTCAAGAAGTGTTCAACAAAATTATGTTCGTATAATGCCGATACCAATACATTCGAGGCATTGTATTTGGATTCTAATTTATGATAGTTTTATGGAAAGTGAATGATTTAGAAAATATTTTCTTAATAATCACTTGAATTGATTAAAATAATTAATCAATGACAAAAGTGTTCATTTTTGTCAATAATTTATGTCTAAATATTTTCGTGGTCTACAAAAAAAAATTTCATTCATTCATTTCTTTAAGAAATGCAATGATCATTTTTTAGAAAATATTTTTCAAATCATTTATTCTCACAAAATAAACTCATAAGCGGTGAATTTTATAGCTTAGAATGTTTATCTTCAATCCAATTGAAGTTTAGTTGTATTAAACTGGAAATAGCACTTTGTTTGGCCTGATATATTGTCATGGTAATCGTGCCTCTACAGCTCAACCGTGAGAATGTCACAATGATCTAAAACGTACACCATTATGGCAAATCGAAAGCACACTAAAACCGTACCTCTATTCCA
Organism: Corymbia maculata; assembly: GCA_014182735.1. Classification (NCBI taxonomy): domain Eukaryota; kingdom Viridiplantae; phylum Streptophyta; class Magnoliopsida; order Myrtales; family Myrtaceae; genus Corymbia; species Corymbia maculata. Next base: position 5,503,025 of record CM024689.1, on the reverse strand, counting down.
ACTTGTCATAACATAGAATGGCATGAACTTCTTAAGTTTGATGGATTTTTATTTCGTGATAAATTGTATTAAAAAGTCGCTTATTTTTTTCTTCATTTTATCGGTTTTACTTTCATGGGCATGATTAAATTTACTATATTTTTGCTTTGTTATTTTAAGAGTCAAATGCTGGCTCATCATACTACCGATGAGTTGCACTCACGCCAATGAAAATTATATTAATGCACTCGACGTCTTCTTCACACTATATGTGAACTAAAACAATGCATAATTATATCTTCTATATGGGTGCGATTGTACATGTATGCAATTAATTAAATTCCAATGTTTTGGTATGAATGGACTCGTGTGCTCATAGTGTCGCGAGATAAATCTTCGAGTGGCAATCTTATTTGTTTTTTTTATTAAGACTTTCGTGGGTAATTGAGCAAATTATGATAAATTGCAATTGGCTGATTATCAAACGATGAAAAAAAGCATCGACTCAAATAATGAAGACAAATATACGGTAATTTCAAAATGACCAAAGAACCAAAGAACGAAGTATGGTGTTTTGCTCGAGATTCAGCAAGGTCTACCATATTCTAAATATAGCTCGAAATATATATGTGTGTGTAGGACAAAATTAATCACATTTTTCAAACAAACCAAAGAAAAAGATCATAGGTTTTTTTTCCCCCTTGATGGACAAAGTTTTTGCCCTTTACTTGACTGACAGGCCAAAAAACTCAAGCGGGATCTGTCTAGACTAACGGCAACAACATGTACATAGCCTTGTCAGTTAAGCCAAACTAACACCGTATTAAATCAAAAAATGATATCGAGTAGAGTTTTGGCGCAGTCTTTTAAGACAACAAACAAAAAGAACTAATTTGTGGAGTTCAAGTAGATTGTGAATTTCGAAGTAGAGTGAACAAACAAATTCTTATAATTAAAGCGAGACGAGGTTCTTTTTGGCTAAGCTAATAAGTTTGTTGTTCACGTCAAGGTCATTAGCCAGATCAAATGCCAAATAAGCTTCTCTAGCAGGAAAAATCAACAGCTTTTATTTTCTTTTCTCAAGGAGAAATCCATTCCAATTTTTCTGTTTTCGTTTGAAAAGTGGAGTTATTTTTGTGACGAAGGTGAAAATATCATTTTTTTTGTGAGATCCGATAGATATTTTAGTCCATTTTTAATTTTTGGGGTCGATTTGTGGGATTATTTTTGTCCTAAACGGATTAGTACGTGCTTGATTTTTTTTCTCCCTCAAGAATTCGACCAAAGATAAATTGATTTGGAGTAGAATTTGGATATGGAGTGTGTTTCTGAGCCTTGGGCCCACGCTTTGCATCATTAGACATATTGCCTTCTCAGCCATGGAGCCCAAGCAAAGCCCAAGCCCACTTATTTTCAAACCTTTTGGCTGATGGTACATCTCCATCTCACGACAGATGAGTTAGGTGATCTTATTGATGTTGTTATCATTTTTAGAATATAATTTTCTGGTTACAACAAATAGTGTTACGTATTTTTCCTCCAATATGTCTTCTCCTTCTTCTTCTTCTCTTCCTCCCTATATTTTTTCTAACCAGTACTTGTCACCCTACAATCAAAAGAATCATTTCTGGTTAGATTGAATTGAAAATATAAAGAAACTAAAACTAAAATCATGCACATACTGGGTCCCCATCCAACCTGCCACAAACTGTGTATACTCTAGGAGAAGATCTCCCATGGCTCTACAAAGCATTGATGTTGTTATTTATAGTGCAAGATTGTTCAGAGAAGGGCTCATTGTTGTTCTTGGTCAACAACCTCTTGTGCGACCTGGGTCTCATCACTTGAAGATCCAGATTCTTGTAGCAATAAATCAAAGTCATTCTCTATCAGTCCCCAATCATAGTTGCGATACAAAAAACTTACCATTAGAACTAGAAAAAGCCAATGAAAAAAATGAAAAAATGCGCATGACCTCAATTGTCTTCATCATCCATGATCAAGGGCTGAAAGAAATTTTAGAGAGATAGAGAGGAGTTAAGGATAAGTACCCCAGGAGTGCCAAAATTTGGCACGGAATGACATTTAAGTGCCAAAAGTTATAAAAGATACATTTAAATGTCATTTTTCAAAACAAATGGATCACTTCAGTGCCAAGTCGTCGGAACTCTCCCGAAAATCCTACGTAGCAATTTTTTATTAATTTTCTTGCCTTGCGTGGCTCGCTGGAAACCAAGTTGATGAAAAATTAGCCAAAACGACGTCGTTTTGTGCTAATGTGAATTTTTAAAATTATTAACTAAATAATATTAAATAATTAAATAATATATTATTATAAAATTGATTAATTTAAAAATGTAGCCGTTGCCGGATCCCCTTCCTCTCTCTCTCTTTTTTTAATAAAATCGATTTTAATTTTTTTTTAATATGACATGGATAATGTTTTTTATTAAAATTGCCACATGTATTTTTTATTTTGAAAAAATGCTCCATCAACAAATAAACTCGCTGGATTTTCGCCATTGGTACTTAACTCCGATTTTGGCACTTCAATGTATTTTTTGTAACTTTTGGGACTTAAATATCTCTCCGTACCAAGTTTTGGTACTCCCGAGTACTTATGCCGAGGAGTTAGTGGTTGGTTGAAAAGAAATTTGTTTTCTTTTTAATCAATTTTCTTTGCCAACCTTAATTACTTTCAGGTCTCCCCATTTCATCCTCTTTCAAGGATGGTAAATCTAAAGAGAAGCAATCATTTGTCTTTGGAAGTCCCCGATCAGCGATGCAACACAAAAAACTTACATTTAGGATTCAAATACAATTGAAGAAAACGAAAAAAAAGAAATAAAGAAATTTCTATTACCCCAATTGTCTAGTTCATCAGATATTTTCAAGACGGAAGATGGATTGAGAGTCAAACACAAACTCAACTTAAAATGCTAGGCAAATTGTAAATTGTGAAAGCATGTTTCTCTTGATGTAAATAAACAATTAACTTTCGAAATTCTCCACGAATTTCATACAAAAGAAGGCAAAACATGTTGCTTTGCACACACCTCATCATCACTCTTTGTTGAACAAAATAGTGGCATTGCAATAGAAAGTTTTGCAGGAGTGTGATTGGATACAAGTAAGTAATCGATATGCTTTCAGATGCTTCACTTGAAATTCCATAATACAAATGCAAGTACTGGCATAGATTTTATCCAGGCACTGCAGCATATAGACCATCAAGACTCCATATCAATAGCAACAGGCCAATAGTTCATGTTGAATTCCAACCAAGTATGTGTATGATGATTCACGTGAAAACTTATAATTTTTCTTATCTAAAAATATAAATGTTTCATAAGTGCATTAGATGATATGTTTAGGAAATTTAAGTAAATTTATGAAGTGATTTTAATGCTAGAACAGGTTCATGTGTTGCGCTAGACTAGAACGAGTGTGTCATAGGTCAATATTTGAGATCGAAACCTATGCATAGCCTAAGTCAAGCATTTTCCCAAGATTGATAAGTCAAGCATTTAAGCACTTTCCCAATTCACTTCACTCGAATAGAAAGAAAATGAGAAAATGTTTAGAGAGAAATTTTGGGAGAGAATTGGATGATACAAATGAGGGAGGGCTCCCCTACTTATACAAGAGGCTCTCTAATCTTAGCCATTAATTTTTATATCGATCTAACGGTGTAAAGGCTCAATACTCGTCACATTAATCTAATGGATGAGATTGAGTTGATCCGACGGTGGAGATCTATTTGATTTAATAGTGTTAGGAATCAATCCGCATGACTTTGATCTACCGGTGGAGTTTGAATCTCCTACCGATCTAACGGCTTCCAAGTACCTTGATTTTTCCTCTTTTGATTGATCTGTAACAAGTGCACATGACTAATCCACCTAAGTTCATCTAGGAATTTGCAATGATTCCTACAATTTTTTCTTCAGGCAACTTTGTATCCCTTTTGCTAAGGTGGTGAAGTTGAACTTGCTAGAGATCTCACGTGTATTTAATAAATTCGATATGGCACTGGTGCGGTGCCATGCCAAAAAAAGGCAAACAAGGAAAACGAAAAAGCGGGGAGAGAGTTTTTTAAAAATAATAATTCAAGAGAGAGTGCAGCGACATGGGCGAGTTACTGGCGCGGCATCACTAGCAAGGCTTATAAGGCCCTCCTCTAGTACTGGGGAGGGCAAAGACGGGCTGGTGGCACCGCCCATACCACTGCAAACCTCACCACTCGGCAAAGGCAAGTCCTAGTTTCTTCCCTTTTTTTGGCCTTTTTTTCTAATTTTTTCACCGAAAATTGACTTTTCTTCTTTCTTTAATTTTTAATTTTTCTTGGGACGTGGCACCTCATGTTACATTGTGAAGGATTACATCCAAGAACAATCGATATAGTGCCTAAGTGGCACAAAAGAGAAAGGGACTAGCCCTTTAAACAGAGACTAATTTGACTCCCTTGACACGAAATGTGAAAGGAATAAATTGAAGAAGAGAATTTCTTTGGATTCTCGCTTGATGATTTCATTACATTCTTTATATATATATATAGTAGAGTGCACGAATTTAATGAAAGGAAATAATGAAAGATGTAATATCAATGGTCATCAAGTCCTACTAATGGATGCAAATCAATAGGGCAAAAGTTATTTGCAACTGACTTGATAGCATTGGAAGTTATCGATTTGAAATTTGAGGAAGCCTTTTGCTAATTCCTCTTTGGTCATGTACATTTGAAGTGTACTTTTATTTTGGGAAAAATGTGCCAATTCTTGCATTGGTTTTTTCTAAAATACTAAAATAGTGGGATGAGTGGCTTCTGTGCCTTACTATAGACAATTTATGTATTCAGTTGACATCTACAGTAAGATATTCGTGAACGATTTTCCATTTCGTAAAGCAATATTATGCTTTCCTCCTCCATCTACAGATCCAACTTTAGTGAGCCAAAGAATTCTGCTTCTCTCTCTTTGCTTTCAACTTTTGGACAGTTGATGTTCGTTTTTTCACTAGTTTTGTTCCCAGTACTGGCGTAAATCATTTAAGCTGGCGAACATGGTTAGATCTTTAGAATGAATCTATGAACAAATTTATGTATATCTAAATGGGGGTGATGTTGATATATGTGAAGAACCAATTAGCTGAATAGTTGACGCGAGCAAGCAAGGGATTCCAAAAGATAATGTTATTTAAATAATGAAGTATGGATTACAAAATCTCAAGTGCCTATTTATTGGCAGATCACGATCGAATAACTGAAATCAAATAATAAAATAAAGGAAAATTATTGTTAAAGGGCAAAGTTTTCTAAACACGTCCTAAAAATCTGCAAAACACGCCTGAAATCTTCAACATTCAAGTGCGTGAAGTACCGATTAGCTGGATAGTAGAGGTTTATCCGACTTGACAATCATAGATGGCAAATAAGTTAGGTAAATGCCACCAAAAACCAAAAACTAAGCTCACTATGATATATTTATCACAATTTTATTTTTTGTAATACAAAAAATCCCAAACTTGTTCCTATCTAAAACATTTACCCCAAACTTATATAGTATAATCTCCTTCACGCTAAGGGGATTGGTAGATGCTACAATACAAATAAATCGGTCGAACTCAAGCATTTGGTTTGACAAAAGCAATGGCTCTTTCCTACTTGCTTGAGGGACATCCAATTCATATTACTTGTATTCTAGTTAGATTAGGTGCTTGGTGGTAAGAGCCCCTACTTGAAAAATCAAACTTCCTGTGACTTCAAAAACCCCAAACTTATATTGGTGTCATATATTTACTCCAAAATTTTGGTGTCCCGAAAAAGTTTGGGATAAATATTTTACACAAGTAAAAATTTGGAGTTTTTGGTATAAAAAAATATGGATTAATGTGTCACATGGGTACAAATTTGAGATTTGTAGTATCACAAAAAATAGTTAGAGTAAATCTATCACGGTGGGCAATTTTTTATTTTTTATTTTTTTTGGTGTGTGTGTGACTATTTCCCGATAAGTTATGTTGGATCACCTAACTTATCTATCGTGAGATGGAGATGTACCATCAGTTTGAAAATGAGTGGGCTTGGGCTTTGCTTGGGCTCCATGGCCGAGAAGGCAATATGTCTAATGATGCAAAGCGTGGGCCCAAGGCCCAGAAACACACTTCATATCCAGATTCTACTCCAAATCAATTTATCTTTGGTCGAATGCTTGAGGGAGAAAAAAATCAAGCACGTACTAATCCGTTTATGAAAAAAATAATCCCTCAAATCGACCCCAAAAATTAAAAATGGACTAAAATATCTATTGGATCTCACAAAAAAAAAAAAAGAAGATATTTTCACCTTTTTCACAAAAATAACTCCATTTTTCAAACGAAAACAGAAAAATTGGCATGAATTTCTTCTCGAGAAACAAAAATAAAAGCCATTGATCTTTCCTTTTAGAGAAGCTTATTTGGCATTTGATCTGGCTAGTGACCGTGACGTGAACAAACTTATTAGCTTAGCCAAAAAGAACCTCATCTTGCTTTAATTATAATAATTTGTTTGTTCACTCCACTTCGAATTCACAATCTACTTGAACTCCACAAGTTAGTTCATAATCGATGATAGGAATCTCTAAGTTGCAAATTTGTTGGGGGCAAAATCTGAGCCATCCAACTTTGAAGATCTGGTTTGAGGTTAAACTCTTTTCTTTTTGTCTGTTGTCTTAAAAGACTCTGCCAAAACTCTACTTGATATCGTTTTTTGGTTTAATACGGTGCTAGTTTGGCTCGACTGACATGTCTATGTACATGTCGTTGCCGTTAGTCCAAACAGATTTGACTTGAGTTTTTTGGCCGGTCAGTCAAGTAAAGGGCAAAAATCTTTGTCCATCGAGGAAAAAAAAACTGTTAGCTTTTTCTTTAGTTTGTTTGAAAAATGTGATTAATTTTGTCCTACGTGTATATGTATATATATATATATATTTCAAGCTATATTTAGAATATGGTAGACATTGCTGAATCTCGAGTAGAACTCCATACTTCGTTCTTTGGTCATTTCGAAATTGCGATAATTTGTCCTCATTATCTGAGTCGATGCCCTTTTTTCATCGTTTGATCGTTCATCTTGGGTCAACTAATCGATCAGCCAATTGCAATTTATCATAATTTGGCTCAATTACCCACTAGTCTTAATAAAAGAACAAATAAGATTGCCACTCAAGATCTGTCTCACGATGCTATGGGCACACGTGTCTATTCAAATATACCAAAACATTGGAATTTAATTAATCGCATCCACATACAGTTGCGCCCAAATAGAAGATATGATTATGCATTATTTCAGTTCACATATGATGTGTAGAACACGTAGAGTGCATTAATATAATTTCACTGGCATGAGTGCAACTCATCGGTAGTATGATGATCCAGCATTTGACTCTCAAAATAGCAAAGTAAAAATATCGTAAATTTAATCATGCCCATGAAAGTAAAGCCGATAAAATGAAGGAAAAAAAAGAGCAACTTTTTAATACAATGTATCACAAAATAAAAGTCCATCAAACTTAAGAAGTCCATTTTGATTTGCCATAATGGTGTACGTTTTAGATCATTGTGACATTCTCACAGGTGAGCTATAGAGGCACGTTTTCCATTATAATATATCATGCCAAACAAAGTGCTATTTCTAGTTTAATACAACCAAACTTTAATTGGATTGAAGATAAACATTTTAAGCTTTGAAATTCACTACTTATGAGTTTGTTTGGGAGAAATTAATGATTTGAAAAATAATTTCTGAAAAATTATCCTTGCATCTCTTAAAGAAATGAATGAATGAAATTTGTTTTTGTCTACCGTGAAAATATTTAGATATAAACTATTGACAATAATGAAAAGTTTTGTTATTGATTAATTATTTGAATTGATTCAAGTGATTATTAGGAAAATATTTTTCAAATAATTCATTGTCTACAAAACGACCGTAAATTAGAATCCAAACAAATAGACTAATAAGTATCCTCCACATCCTTCATATGAACCTTAGTCACACATTTGTTGCAAAAAGCTATCTAAGACTACATCTGTTTCATGAAATAATTTAGAAAATATTTTCCTAAAAACAACCATTTGTATCGCATACATAATATGAATAAACAAATAATATGTTGATCGTCTATGAAAATATCAAAACATAATTTTTGGTGGACAATGAAAACATTTCTTGTTGACTAATTATTCCAATTGACACAAGTCGTTATTTTTAGGAAAACATTTTCCACATCATTCATTTTTTACTAAAAAGCTTTTAATACAAGCTGAACCTCACCCAATGCAATCTTTGTTCCATATATTTCTTCATTATTTTTTACTAAAAAGCTTTTAATACAAGCTGAACCTCACCCAATGCAATCTTTGTTCCATATATTTCTTCATTCTAAATTTACAATTACAGCTTCCACTTCTTTGCGGTCCTACCGGTGAACTTCGACAATGAGGCCTACTCAGAATAAGAACGTGGTCTGGCCAGAGAAAATGGAAAAGATTTAGTGGCATCAGCATGAGCTCCTCCACCGTCTCTCTCGTGCGGAACATTGATCTCATGCTCCTGTTTCCTTGGGAAGGCTTGGCGAGACCAAAATCCGAAAGCTTCGGAATGAAATCCCGATGAAGCAAAATGTTCTGAGGGTTTGACATCGAAGTGCAAAATCCTCGAGTTGCCACTCGAGGGTGTGCTCTACCCCTCAAGCCATGCCGGAATGTGAAACTTCTTTTGCCTGTCGTGACCTCCCTTTTGCATCCCAAAGGCTGAATGGCTCGACTAAAATTTAAGACTTAATCCGGACTCTCTCAACCCCACCAATTCATAACTTATATTTTGATGTAGAACTTTCCATCCCAACGAATAATTTGTACTACAGTCTTTTCCGGAAGGTCAAACTTAACCAAAGATCCATCGGCCAAGAAGTCGTAGATCAAGGCTCTTTTATGCCTCTCAAATCAATAACCTAAAGAGTGATGACTTTCACGCAGGCTGTTCTACTAATTCTTGCAACTTCATTCATGAAGTCCTCTCCATTTAGAGTTCGTAAGAAATTTTACCGACACAAGACGGCCATCAATTAACTTCCTTTTGTAGGCCTCACCATATCCTCCTCAATCAAGTTTTTCTGAAAGCGAGTTGGTCATTTTCTGAAGATTTTCACAAATAATTCAATGCCGCGACAATTTTCGTTATTTCCTTCTTATAAACCAAAGTCTGCCAATCCCAGAAACCGTACTTGAGGTAGAAAAATTTCTTGTTAATGATGGTAGTTCTTATTTAATTTCACAACTAATTGCCTAATTTGGACCATCTCTTGAAATTTAGAAGTAATTGCAATATTATTTTGAAGGGTAAGTTGCTTTATAATTATCTGAGACATGTATAATAGTATCAACAAGATATCCATGCGGGTCATATAGCAAATGAATGGCCTTAGCTAATGAATTTGATTAGTGGAGCTAGATTAAAAAGAAAATTGATACGTGAGTGTGAACCACATTGAGAGTAATGCCACGAGATATTCACAAATGAAATTATATAGCATGTAGCGTAGAGATATTGTGATGCATTGATAAGTTATCATGGAGCCCGATTTATTTATATGAAAAGGAATCACGAGATTAATGTATCATCCATTATTACACTATTATGAAGGTCTATACTGATATTTTTGTGAAATATATATAGTTATATTTTTTATTGTCTTGCATGCATGTGATTGATGCAATGCACGAGGTGAAATGAGAAAGTTAATTGTGTAACAGATCATGAGGCTTGGCATACATTTTACTTTTAATGAAAATTTGAGAAGAATCCAGAAAATGAACAACATTAAGTACCAAAGAATGGAAAAATGTGCCGTCTTAAATCTTGAGGCTCAGCATAAGCAAGGAACACCAGTAGGATTTTTAGTTGAACAGGTCTTGGAGTTAAGGGTGATCAGTTTTTAGTCTGGTTCGGGTTCACCAAGAAACTGGAAACTGGAAACAGGATTTGGAGGATCGGTTTTCAATTTCTGGGACCGGAAATTGGACCGGCTGGTATCTAGAACCGGACGTGAACATGCTAAGGCATGACTTGACGGAACCGCGATGAAGTGGTGGGGTCCTGGCTTATTACATGTGTCGGGGGAGCATTGGCCTCCTTGGGTGAATCGAGCGGAAGCGCGAGCGTAGGGGAAGAAACATCGACGGCTGAAAGATGGCGGCCATGGAAAATTAGACTGCGGTTTGACCACGGACGACCTTATTAGCAACTAGCAAGGGGAGGCTTATATTATATACGTCAATTAATTGTTATTGCACAATTAGCATCATTTTTTTGTCGAGGAATTTGTCATAAATTAGTATGAGAAAAAATTTCCAAAAATCACCTCAAATTATCTAATAAAATCTTAATAGAAGGCAAATGTATCAGGTACAAATTTGCAGATATTTATGTCAGAAAAATTTTAGGATAAATTTGTTATTGAGCTTATTAACTTTAATTGGCATTTATAATTTATTTATTTGACCTTCAATGATCATTGATTCGGAAAGGTACTCTTTTTCCTCCTAGGAAATTAGGGAGGAGATTTGATGCTGCAAGCAAAGAAGCATTTCCCTTTTCCCATTTCCCACATATCAAAAGAAATTTCATAGAAAAATTAAATTGCCAACAAATTGAAAGTCTTCTCTGTGCTGATAATAGCACTTTCATCAAATTACACTTGAGTACTGAGGAGCAGTGAAATAATAAAATCAAGGTAAAAAGGCCCAACGGTTTAGGCTGGTTAAAAAATTACTAGGACCATCCTTTCTCTAGCTGGGGTTAAGGGTGTCGATGAGATGAGTCAAGTCAGGTCAAGTACCCAACCCAACTTGAAACTATATAAGATGTGTTTGACTTGATCCTAATATCATAAAACCAAAAAGAACGGGTCAAGTCGAGTATTTTTTAGGGAGAACTTTAGTGTCTAAAATTGAAGCACTCACAATGTTTAAATGCCTCGAATTAGGTAAATCTCTCATTCCTATGCATTGTTTTCCTCTATCCTGCTGAGTTTAAGAGTACTGGACTAAATCAGCGAGATTTTGGGCAAATCATGTGATACTAAAACTGAGTTGTAGGGTATAATGATGATTTTGAGTGTGATATATCATTGTTAAGCCGAAAAATCGCTGTGAAATCTTGCGTAGTGCTTATGTGTTGAGTTGGATGTCTTGTGTTTGAAAAATGTCCAACAGAAGATGGTTTGTATTTGTGTTGCGTTGGTCGAATTAACTTATGGATGTCCCGAACTAAGTAAACTGAGTTTGAGTGCATTGGACTAAACTGGCGAGATTTTGGTGAATTATGTGATACTGAAATTGAATTATAGTGTATGATGATGATTTAGAATGTGATATATCATTGCTAAACCAAGAAATCGCTATGAAATCCAACGTAGAGTTCATGTTTTGTTGCGTGTCTTGTATTTGATAAAATGTCCATGAGAGGACGGTTCATGATTTTTGTTGCATTGATCAACGTATGGATACCCCAAATTAGGTAAATTGAGTTTGAGAGTATTGAACTAAATTAGTGAGACTTTGGGCGAATCATGTGATATTAAAATTGAGTTGTAGTGTATAATGATGATTCGGTGTGATATATCATTGCTAAACCAAGAAATTGCTTTGAAATCTAACACAAACCAAGGAGGGTTTGTATTTTTGTTGCATTGGTCGAATCAATGTCTGGATGTCCTAAATTGAGTTTGAAAGTATTTGGATTAAATTGATGAGATTTTGCGTGAATCATGTGATACTTAAATTGAGCTATAGTGTATGACGATGATTCAGAGCGTGATATATTGTTGCTAAGTCGAGAAATCGCTCTAAAAGCTAGCATAGTGTCATGGAGCAGAGGTTTCCGTGATCAATGGAGCGTTCATTATCGAGGAAGAATGACCAAAACGCCCCTTGAAAGATCCAAGTGCTTCCGGAACATTTCCAGGGACGGGCGATCCCATAATTGTGTCGTAGTCTAGAATTTTCTTGACATAAATGCTAGTAGGTGGTAGGTGGGGCGGTACGATCTCGTCCGCCGGATCGAAACTCAATCAATGGTTGTAATCTGATGGCCTCAAGTATAAGAAGGGGCGCCCTCCCTCTCATTTATAAACATCTAATCATTTAGCAATCTAAGGCATCTGTAGTGTTAATTTTATTTTCTATAACAATGTGCAAAAAATTTTAATAGCTAATATTGTTTTTTGCTTAATCTCTATTTAATAAACGCATTTAATTGGAGTATGGTCATCCACCATGATCATAAAAATTTGTAATTGTTAATATGTTGTCTCTTACACTTTTTTGTACTTTCTGGCGCAACAACTTATTATTCTTTCATGGACAAAAAAAACTTATTATTCTTTACCGTGTTTCCAGCTAAGCACATTCCACGCTCTTCCATTGTTACTGCATCATTCCCTCTGACCCAACTTTCTAACAACAGACACACGAAACGTCAATTTCATGGAAATTGGGTGCAACAAAGAAAAAGTGGCAGGCGTCGTGGAGCTCCAAGGCCAAGTAAATGAATTTGACAGTATCCCTCCCTAATCTGACCTTGTCATTGATAACATTTCTACAAGTCACAAGTATGTCGATCAAATTTAGACATATTAAAACAGAGTCATATATCCATTTATTGACTCATATAAATTAATTATATTCAGTGGATCATAATTGATATGACTTTTTTTTTTCAGAACATAATACGAATATTAAGTGAGGCATATATGAATAAAAAAATTTACAAATTACTCAAACGCAATTTATCTATATAACCCCCTTCTCTCTCTTATAGCACTATCATTTCAATTTGAATTCCTACATTAGATTAAATATGAAAATATCTTGACAATATTGATTAGGTCAGATATGAGTTATTAGATTTTTGACAAAAATAAACGAGGTAATGTATCAATTTGGATCTTACTATTTATAATCCAAACAACCTAACCCCACCCCTCCATTTGACAAGTCTAATCATGACCTGACCATGGTTGAAGACATCACCTAGCGTTGACTAAATTTTCAATTGTACGTGGATGAACTCAAGTTAATTATTGCATGTTGATCGTTATCATGAAGACACCGGTCCCATTTCTTCAACCTTCACCCAAATTCTTCACCTATAAATCTGGGTAAGTACGACATCTACCGTCTTCGAATAAGGAACATAAGCTAAATCCTTTGCTCCTTACAGATCTCTCTTACTGGTATATATATCTGATACATTTTTGTCTCAAAGATCTTGCTCGAAACCTACTTGCCGGGCTGACATGGCGGAATGATACATTCCAACGTCTAAAAGTAATGGGAACACAATGAATTTCAATTGTATGATTTGGCCATCTGCAATTATTCCTTCGGCTAAAGCATTGTCGAATGAATTCATTTGGGTTCGTTTCCACATAATGGAACTTAGTACTTGGTGGGGAGTTTCTTGATTTACAATCATTTTTTTCTTTCATCATTCGAATTAAGTAACACTTGTTCAGAGAAAGCAGAATTTATTTGCAATTTTCTCCTTCTCAATCAAATATCAAGGACCCTCACCGGACTTATGACCAAGTTCGACACGGAATACAATTGATCTTGGTGCATACCAAATCTCACAAGAGTGCATTTATTTTGTGAAAACCTCGATGATAAAGTAAAATGCTTTTTAGGAAAGTATTTTTTAGAAATATTATTAGTTTTCCTTTGTTTGATGATATATAATTGAAAACGTTTTTTTATATTTGGATCTTATTGAAAAATGATTTCAATCTCATGATTTTATTTCAACCAAAATAAAAGTTGTTTTCATTAAATATTTTTTTATTTTTTATTAATTTTTAAAATAGAATTTTTTTATTTTTTATTTTTTATTTTTTTTTCCTTTTTTTTTTCATTTTCTTTTTTCCTTCCTCCACCGCACCTGGTCAACGAGTGCCACAGGCAAGCTCGATGGCCTTGGCTAGCTCGAACTCACCCGCCTGCATTATGGTCAATTGTAGAGCTACCAATTGTCACCAAGGTACGTAATGAGTGGAGGAAGGAGAAAGGAAAAGAAAGAAAATGAAAGAAGGAAATAGAAAAGAAAAGAAAATAATATCGAATTTTCTTAATTATAACTAAAAATTCGATTTTTAAAAAAAATTATTTTCACAAGAATAAACACTTCATTAACTAAGGACCACAAGACTAGGAAAACATTTTATGGTTCTTTTAAAGAGAAAATCATTTTCCTAAGTGAATCAAATGGAAAATAGGAAAATGTAACCTAAATCTCGAAAACACTCTCCATTTGTCATTATCCTCCCTGTGCACGATCAGTTTGTCACTTATGGTCGATACTTTGGATACTGACCGGTCCATCAGTTATGGAGAAACATTGGTTCATTCGGACCTGACCTCTGAGCTAGGAATCTTTACTCCTGGCAACTCGAGTACGAGCTACCCGGGTAACATGGTCCAAGTTCGGTCCCAACACGATTGTGTGGGGTTGTTAAATAGAAACAACCCGCTAGCAGATCATAACTGCAATCTTGCATTTAGCAGTGCGAGCAATCTAGCTGTTCTTGACTTGTGGAAACGTCGTCGTTTGGGCATTCCAAGTCATCCGGGGTCCGGTAGAAATCTTGTTTGTTGGGAAGATTCTGGTTCGAGTTCTAATGAAGCCTATTCCTGGCAAAGCTTCGATTACCCGTCCGACACACTTTCAGGCGGTACGAAGCTGGTGGTGGCGTCCGACTGCATGGAAAAACATGGACGACCCTCCTCTTGGAGATGACGTTCCTGGGTCAAATTGAAGACGGGGTCTACCGCAGTACGAAGTAGTCCAAGTAGATGCGTATAGGAGAAAAAAAATATCGGACCGGGCAATTGTTGGTCATCCCCTTGCACCAAATTCAGGCATTGTGCCCATGCTCTTGCACAATGGAACCGAGATCTCCATCAATTTAACCGGACAAAAAGCTTTTAATTCCATGGGGCATCCAATTGCTTCATACAGAATCAGGCACCATGCTTCCATGAAGACTTACTACCATGTTTGACATCACTAATTAACAGATAATACTCTCATTTGCTCTCCGCAAAGTAGACATTTATACACAATAAACATATATGAATGATATATTAGCTTACCACATGTTGTTGAGGGGTGGTTTCAGGCTCAACTGCAGCAGCTGGTATACCTGGTGGTGATATCAGCGTGTGATGTGGATGGACCAAATCCCACAGCTCAAGTTATATTGGAAAAACTCGCCAGAAATTCGCCTAGATGGTTTCTCGCAGCTGTATTTGGTGGAGTTGGCAGGCCGTCTGTTGCTGGTCTGACTATAGGGACGACAAGATCAGTGATAGTGGGCGGAAATCGAGAGCATGGGGCACGCGTCCCTTTTGGTGGGTTTTAACTCTTCTTTTTCAGTACAAATTAATATGAATCAGCATGCCATCAAGCTGACCTGTATTTACTTTACTGAATTGCAATCTTATGCATAGGCATACTAAGCATGGAGGAGGCAAGGACATGAGAATATACCACATGGAAGATGAAGAATTGAGTTGTTTTTTTATGGAAAATCTTATCATCATTTTTCTCCACCTCTATGAGTCGAAACAAGTTTCTAACGTAGCTGCGAGGTTTTGTTGCACTATATCAATGGACTGAGTTCAAGTAGGATTGCTAAACATTTTGAAGTAGCCTTCTATTTTTAGTTATTTATGGTAAGATTTGCTTATTTTTGCTATAGAAATATTATTGTTATATATAGCCAGACGCTCGAGAAGCACGTTGAGCACTTGAGACAGGTCTTCCAAGTCTTGCGCGAGAACGAATTGTGTCTGAAGCACGAGAAGTGTGTCTTCACACAAATAGAAGTTCCATTCTTGGGTCACATTGTCGAGGGCAATCGAATTCGGATAGATGGGGCCAAGATCCAAGCTATAGTCGAATGGGAGCCACTTACCAAAGTGACAGAGTTGAGGTCGTTCCTTAGCCTCACCAACTACTATTGGCACTTCATTCAAAGTTACTCAAACATCACGGTGCCATTCATGGACATCCTGAAGAAGGAGAAGCCATGGAAGTGGACAAACTAATGCCAAGAGGCATTCGATCGGTTGAAGCAAGCCATGATCGAGGAGTTAGTGCTGGTGTTACCCGATCACACCAAACCTTACGAGGTAGAGCCTGACTCTTCCGATTATGCTATTGGTGGTGTTCTCATGTAGAATCACCATCCAGTTGCATTCGAGTCTCGCAAGTTAAACGATACTGAACGTCGGAATACCGTTCAAGAGAAGGAGATGACCGCGGTGGTCCATTGCCTTCGGACGTGAAGGCACTATCTCATGAGAGCGAAATTCGTCGTAAGAACGGACAATGTGGTCACGAGTTACATCTAGACCCAAAAGAAGTTGAGTCCGAAACAAGCTCGATTGCAAGATTTCTTGGTGAAATTCGACTATGTGTTAGAGTACAAGCCGAGGAAAGCTAAGTCCATGGCGGATGCACTAAGTTGAAAGGCGAAACTGGCAAACCTCATAAGTCGGCCGACTTGTTCGTTGATCGATCGCATCAAAAAGGGGCTCAAACACGATCAAATGGCTCAAGAACTCCTACAGTATGCACGAGAGGGCAAGACCTGTCAATTCTGGTGTGAAGACGAACTTCTATACACCAAGGGATGATGACTGTATGTGCCACTCCATGGGAAGTTGAGGAAGGAAGTACCACGAGAGTGCCATGATTCAAAGTGGGCGGGTCATCTAGAGATCCACCGTACGTTGGCACTTGTTGAAGAACAATATTACTAGCCATAGATGCGGGACGACATCGAGGCGTATGTGAAGACTTGTCTCATGTGCCAACAAGACAAGCATAAGCAATGGTCATCACCAGGGTTTCTGGAGCCACTTCCCATCCCCATGTGTACATAGGAGAGTGTTTCCATGAACTTCATCATCAACCTACCAAAGTCCAAAGGGTGTCGGACATTTATGGTGGTGGTCGACCGTTCTCCAAGTACGCGACATTCGTGCCTACGACAAAGGATTGCCCCCAAAGAGACAGCCAAGCTCTTCCTGAAGCACGTGGTCAAGTACTAGGGAGTACCACAAATGATCGTGAGTGATCGGGATCCCCGATTCACGGGATGGTTTTGGATGGAGCTCTTCAAGCTACTAGGGTCGGAGTTGAACTTGCTCTATAAGTTTGTATCCCTAAATTGATGATTGGATAGAATGGATCAATGCACTCTTGGAGATTTACCTTCGGTACTATGTGAGCACAACGCAAGTGAATTAGACAAAGTTGATCGACGTGGCCCAGTTTCCTACGACTTACATCGAAGTGAGTCCACCGGCCAGAGCCCATTCGAGATCGTGACGAGATAACAATCATAAAACCCAAATACAGTTACATCGGGCTACAAGAGGAATAGCCCTCCCGTCTTCAAGTTCACAAAAAATCGGCAAGAGCAAGCGGACTTGGCAAGGGCGTGTCTACACAAGGCATTGAAGCGTATGAAGAAATGGGCAGATCAAAAGCGTTGGCACATGGAGTTCCAAGTCGGGGATCTAGTGTTAGCCAAACTACATGCGGTTCTTTAATACAAAAACGTGCACAAGGGTTGATCTAACACTACGAGGGACCCTTCCGTGTGCTTCAACAAGTCAAGAAGATCGTGTACAAGTTAGAGTTGCCACCTAAACTAAAGATACATCCGGTTTTCCATGTAAGTATGCTCAAACCTTTCAATCAAGATGAGGAAGATCCGGAGCGAGAGGAGTCGCAATGGGCACCATTAGGAGCGAAGACCTCGTATGATTGGGAAGTCAACTACATCATGGCAGACTGAGTCATACGGAAGCGGTATTGTGCGCCGAAGCAAGAGAACATGGTTCAATGGAAGGGTCTTCTGGAGAGTGAAGCTAGTTGGGAACCTGTGGACGCTCTTTGGCAATTCAAGAAGTAAATTGAAGCATACCATGCCGAAGACGTGACGAGGACGTCACCAAATTAGGTGGGGGAGAATGTCACAACTCGAATATATGAATGGTCCAAGAAGGTTCCTAAACTACACCCCGATCCTCATAACGAGCGAACCTCAATCAATATCCCTAAGTCTGAGGGTTTTTTTTTAGTTTTCTAGAATATTCCTAGAGTGAACGATACGATAATTGTAGACCTATCTAATTAATGCGGGTAAGTGGTAGTTGGGGAGATATGATCTCCACCGTTAGATCAAGAAGAGATCTACGGATACGATTTGCCATGTACTTGTATATATAGGAGTCTCTTCCCCCTCATTTGTACCATCTCATTTTTACAATAGTAATAGAATTCAAAGTTTCTCTCTCTAGAGTTTCGTTATCTAGAATTCTTGTGAGTTGAGTGGGAAAGGCTGCTTGGGATAAATCCTAAGGCCGCACAAGTTGAAAAGAACGTTAGATCAATCAGCCCGTAACACATGCATATGAGAAAAAAAAAAAAAGGGCAATTTTTTTTGAAAAAAGGCCTGAATTGAAGGGATGGGAAATTCACATCACATTCGAGAAACCAAAAGAGGCCAAACAACTAGAAATGAAAATATTCTGAAGATACACAGCCATCTACGAGATGAACCACTCGAAAAGAGGCCAAACAAGCAGAAATGAAGATATTATGAAGATCCACAGCCATCTACAAGATGAACCACACGAAAAGAGGCCAAACAAGAAGATCGGCCAAAAATGAAGATATTATGAAGATCCACAGCCATCTACGAGATGAACCACTCGAAAAGAGGCCAAACAACCAGAAATGAAGATATTATGAAGATCCACAGCCATCTACGAGATGAACCACTCGAAAAGAGGCCAAACAACCAGAAATGAAGATATTATGAAGATCCATATCCATCTACGACATGAACCATTCGAAAAGAGGCCAAACAACTAGAAATGAAAATATTAAAAAAAAATGTTGGATTAAAACTTGGGGTTTCGATTCGGTTCGGGACATTCACGAGGTACATAGCTATCATAAAAATTTGTAATAGCTAATATGTTGTCTCATGCACGTTCTTGTACTTTCTCGGCGCAACAACTTATTATTATTTACCGTGTTTCTAGCTAAGGGAAGGAAAATAATTTGAAAGAATAAAATTATTTAAAACATAAAATGAACATTGTTAAAAAAATGTTGGATTAAAACTTGGGGTTTCGATTCGGTTAGGGACATTCACGAGGTACATAGCTATCATAAATTTGTAATAGCTAATATGTTGTCTCCTGCACCTTCTTGTACTTTCTGGCGCAACAACTTATTATACTTTACCGTGTTTCTAGCTAAGTGCTTTCCACGCTCTTTCATCGTTACTGCATCATTCCCTCTGACCCAACTTTCTGACAACAGACACACGAAACGCCAATTTCATGGAAATTGGGTGCAGCAAAGAAAAAGTGGCAAGTAAATGAATTTGACAGCCATCTACGAGATGAACCACTCGAAAAGAGGCCAAACAACTAGAAATGAAGATATTATGAAAATCTACAGCCATCTACGAGATGAACCACTCGAAAAGAGGCCAAACAACCAGAAATGAAGATATTATGAAGATCCATATCCATCTACGAGATGAACCATTCGAAAAGAGGCCAAACAACTAGAAATGATAATATTAAAAAAAAATGTTGGATTAAAACTTGGGGTTTCGATTCGGTTCGGGACATTCACGAGGTACATAGCTATCATAAAAATTTGTAATAGCTAATATGTTGTCTCCTGCACCTTCTTGTACTTTCTTGCGCAACAACTTATTATTCTTTACCGTGTTTCTAGCAAAGGGAAGGAAAATAATTTGAAAGAATAAATTATTTAAAACATAAAACGAACATTATTAAAAAAATGTTGGATTAAAACTTGGGGTTTCGATTCGGTTCGGGACATTTACGAGGTACATAGCTATCATAAAAATTTGTAATAGCTAATATGTTGTCTCCTGCACCTTCTTGTACTTTCTGGAGCAATAACTTATTATTCTTTACCGTGTTTCTAGCTAAGTGCTTTCCGCGCTCTTCCATCGTTATTGCATCATTCCCTCTGACCCAATTTTCTGACAACAGACACACGAAATGCCAATTTCATGGAAATTGGGTGCAGCAAAGAAAAAGTGGCAAGTAAATGAATTTGACAGCCATCTACGAGATGAACCACTCGAAAAGAGGCCAAACAACCAGAAATGAAGATATTATGAAGATCCATATCCATCTACGAGATGAACCATTCGAAAAGAGGCCAAACAACTAGAAATGAAAATATTAAAAAAAAATGTTGGATTAAAACTTGGGGTTTCGATTCGGTTCGGAACATTCACGAAGTACATAGCTATCATAAAAATTTGTAATAGCTAATATGTTGTCTCCTGCACCTTCTTGTACTTTCGGTGCAACAACTTATTATTATTTACCGTGTTTCTAGCTAAGGGAAGGAAAATAATTTGAAAGAATAAATTATTTAAAACATAAAACGAACATTATTAAAAAATGTTGGATTAAAACTTGGGGTTTCGATTCGGTTCGGGACATTCACGAGGTACATAGCTATCATAAAAATTTGTAATAGCTAATATGTTGTCTTCTCGCACCTTCTTGTACTTTCTGGCGCAACAACTTATTATTCTTTACCGTGTTTCTAGCTAAGTGCTTTCCGCGCTCTTCCATCGTTACTGCATCATTCCCTCTCGACCCAACTTTCGACAACGAGACACACGAAACGCCAATTTCATGGAAATTGGGTGCAGCAAAGAAAAAAAAGTGGCAAGTAAATGAATTTGACAGCCATCTACGAGATGAACCACTCGAAAAGAGGCCAAACAACCAGAAATGAATATATTATGAAGATCCATAGCCATCTACGAGATGAACCACTCGAAAAGAGGCCAAACAACTAGAAATGAAGATATTATGAAGATCTACAGCCATCTACGAGATGAACCATTCGAAAAGAGGCCAAACAACTAGAAATGAAAATATTAAAAAAAAAATGTTGGATTAAAACTTGGGGTTTCGATTCGGTTCGGGACATTCACGAGGTACATAGCTATCATAAAAATTTGTAATAGCTAATATGTTGTCTCCTGCACCTTCTTGTACTTTCTGGCGCAACAACTTATTATTCTTTACCGTGTTTCTAGCTAAGTGCTTTCCGCACTCTTCCATCGTTATTGCATCATTCCCTCTGACCCAACTTTCTGACAACAGACACACGAAACGCCAATTTCATGGAAATTGGGTGCAGTAAAGAAAAAGTTGCAAGTAAATGAATTTGACAGCCATCTACGAAATGAACCACTCGAAAAGAGGCCAAACAACCAGAAATGAAGATATTATGAAGATCCATAGCCATCTACGAGATGAACCACTTGAAAAGAGGCCAAACAACCAGAAATGAAGATATTATGAATATCCATATCCATCTACGAGATGAACCATTCGAAAAGAAACCAAACAACTAGAAATGATAATATTAAAAAAAAAACGTTGGATTAAAACTTGGGGTTTCGATTCGGTTCGGGATATTCACGAGGTACATAGCTATCATAAAAATTTGTAATAGCTAATATGTTGTCTCCTGCACCTTCTTGTACTTTCGGCGCAACAACTTATTATTATTTACCGTGTTTCTAGCTAAGGGAAGGAAAATAATTTGAAAGAATAAATTATTTAAAACATAAAATGAACATTGTTAAAAAAATGTTGGATTAAAACTTGGGGTTTCGATTCGGTTCGGGACATTCACGAGGTACATAGCTATCATAAAAATTTGTAATAGCTAATATGTTGTCTCCTGCACCTTCTTGTACTTTCTGGCGCAACAACTTATTATTCTTAACTGTGTTTCTAGCTAAGTGCTTTCCGCGCTATTCCATCGTTACTGCATCATTCCCTCGACCCAACTTTCGACAACGAGACACACGAAACGCCAATTTCATGGAAATTGGGTGCAGCAAAGAAAAAGTGGCAAGTAAATGAATTTGACAGCCATCTACGAGATGAACCACTCGAAAAGAGGCCAAACAACTAGAAATGAAGATATTATGAAGATCTACAGCCATCTACGAGATGAACCACTCGAAAAGAGGCCAAACAACCAGAAATGAAGATATTATGAAGATCCATATCCATCTACGAGATGAACCATTCGAAAAGAGGCCAAACAACTAGAAATGATAATATTAAAAAAATGTTGGATTAAAACTTGGGGTTTCGATTCGGTTCGGGACATTCACGAGGTACATAGCTATCATAAAAATTTGTAATAGCTAATATGTTGTCTCCTGCACCTTCTTGTACTTTCTGGCGCAACAACTTATTATTCTTTACCGTGTTTCTAGCTAAGGGAAGGAAAATAATTTGAAAGAATAAATTATTTAAAACATAAAACGAACATTATTAAAAAAATGTTGGATTAAAACTTGGGGTTTCGATTCGGTTCGGGACATTTACGAGGTACATAGCTATCATAAAAATTTGTAATAGCTAATATGTTGTCTCCTGCACCTTCTTGTACTTTCTGGCGCAACAACTTATTATTCTTTACCGTGTTTCTAGCTAAGTGCTTTCCGCGCTCTTCCATCGTTATTGCATCATTCCCTCTCGACGAACTTTCGACAACGAGACACACGAAATGCCAATTTCATGGAAATTGGGTGCAGCAAAGAAAAAGTGGCAAGTAAATGAATTTGACAGCCATCTACGAGATGAACCACTCGAAAAGAGGCCAAACAACCAGAAATGAAGATATTATGAAGATCCATAGCCATCTACGAGATGAACCACTCGAAAAGAGGCCAAACAACCAGAAATGAAGATATTATGAAGATCCATATCCATCTACGAGATGAACCATTCGAAAAGAGGCCAAACAACTAGAAATGAAAATATTAAAAAAAAAATGTTGGATTAAAACTTGGTGTTTCGATTCGGTTCGGAACATTCACGAGGTACATAGCTATCATAAAAATTTGTAATAGCTAATATGTTGTCTCCTGCACCTTCTTGTACTTTCTGGTGCAACAACTTATTATTATTTACCGTGTTTCTAGCTAAGGAAAGGAAAATAATTTGATAGAATAAATTATTTAAAACATAAAATGAAAATTATTAAAAAAATGTTGGATTAAAACTTGGGGTTTCGATTCGGTTCGGGACATTCACGAGGTACATAGCTATCATAAAAATTTGTAATAGCTAATATGTTGTCTTCTGCACCTTCTTGTACTTTCGGCGCAACAACTTATTATTCTTTACCGTGTTTTTAGCTAAGTGCTTTCCGCGCTCTTCCATCGTTACTTTGCATCATTCCCTCTCGACTCAACTTTCGACAACGAGACACACGAAACGCCAATTTCATGGAAATTAGGTGCAGCAAGGAAAAAGTGGCAAGTAAATGAATTTGACAGCCATCTACGAGATGAACCACTCGAAAAGAGGCCAAACAACCAGAAATGAAGATATTATGAAGATCCATAGCCATCTACGAGATGAACCACTCGAAAAGAGGCCAAACAACTAGAAATGAAGATATTATGAAGATCTACAGCCATCTACGAGATGAACCATTCGAAAAGAGGCCAAACAACTAGAAATGAAAATATTAAAAAAAAAAAAATGTTGGATTAAAACTTGGGGTTTCGATTCGGTTCGGGACATTCACAAGGTACATAGCTATCATAAAAATTTGTAATAGCTAATATGTTGTCTCCCCGCACCTTCTTGTACTTTCGGCGCAACAACTTATTATTCTTTACCGTGTTTCTAGCAAAGGGAAGGAAAATAATTTGAAAGAATAAATTATTTAAAACATAAAATGAACATTATTAAAAAAATGTTGGATTAAAACTTGGGGTTTCGATTCGGTTCGGGACATTCACGAGGTACATAGCTATCATAAAAATTTGTAATAGCTAATAAGTTGTCTCCTGCACCTTCTTGTCCTTTCTGGCGCAACAACTTATTATTATTTACCGTGTTTCTAGCTAAGTGCTTTCCGCGCTCTTCCATCGTTACTTGCATCATTCCCTCGACCCAATTTTCGACACAACGAGACACACGAAACACCAATTTCATGGAAATTGGGTGTAGTAAAGAAAAAGTTGCAAGTAAATGAATTTGACAGCCATCTACGAGATGAACCACTCGAAAAGAGGCCAAACAACCAGAAATGAAGATATTATGAAGATCCATAGCCATCTACGAGATGAACCACTCGAAAAGAGGCCAAACAACCAGAAATGAAGATATTATGAAGATCCATATCCATCTACAAGATGAACCATTCGAAAAGAGGCCAAACAACTAGAAATGAAAATATTAAAAAAAAAATGTTGGATTAAAACTTGGGGTTTCGATTCGGTTCGGAACATTCACGAGGTACATAGCTATCATAAAAATTTGTAATAGCTAATATGTTGTCTCCTGCACCTTCTTGTACTTTCTGGGGCAACAACTTATTATTATTTACCGTGTTTCTAGCTAAGGGAAGGAAAATAATTTGAAAGAATAAATTATTTAAAACATAAAATGAACATTATTAAAAAAATGTTGGATTAAAACTTGGGGTTTCGATTCGGTTCGGGACATTCACGAGGTACATAGCTATCATAAAAATTTGTAATAGCTAATATGTTGTCTTCTGCACCTTCTTGTACTTTCTGGCGCAACAACTTATTATTCTTTACCGTGTTTCTTGCTAAGTGCTTTCCGCGCTCTTCCATCGTTACTGCATCATTCCTCTCGACCCAACTTTCGACAACGACACACGAAACGCCAATTTCATGGAAATTGGGTGCAGCAAAAAAAAAAAGTGGCAAGTAAATGAATTTGACAGCCATCTATGAGATGAACCACTCGAAAAGAGGCCAAACAACCAGAAATGAAGATATTATGAAGATCCACAGCCATCTACGAGACGAACCACTCGAAAAGAGGCCAAACAACCATAAATGAAGATATTATGAAGATCTACAGCCATCTACGAGATGAACCACTCGAAAAGAGGCCAAACAACCAGAAATGAAGATATTATGAAGATCCATATCCATCTACGAGATGAACCATTCGAAAAGAGGCCAAACAACTAGAAATGAAAATATTAAAAAAAAAAAAAAATTGGATTAAAACTTGGGGTTTCGATTCGGTTCGGGACATTCACGAGGTACATAGCTATCATAAAAATTTGTAATAGCTAATATGTTGTCTCCTACACCTTCTTGTACTTTCTCTCGGCACAACAACTTATTATTCTTTACCGTGTTTCTAGCTAAGGGAAGGAAAATAATTTGAAAGAATAAATTATTTAAAACATAAAATGAACATTATTAAAAAATGTTGGATTAAAACTTGGGGTTTCGATTCGGTTCGGGACATTCACGAGGTACATAGCTATCATAAAAATTTGTAATAGCTAATATGTTGTCTCCTGCACCTTCTTGTACTTTCTGGCGCAACAACTTATTATTCTTTACCGTGTTTCTAGCTAAGTGCTTTCCGCGCTCTTCCATCGTTACTGCATCATTCCCTCTGACCCAACTTTCGACAACGAGACACACGAAAACGCCAATTTCATGGAAATTGGGTGCAGAAAAAAAAAATTGGCAAGTAAATGAATTTGACAGCCATCTACGAGATGAACCACTCAAAAAGAGGCCAAACAACCAAAAATGAAGATATTATGAAGATCCATAGCCATCTACGAGATGAACCACTCGAAAAGAGGCCAAACAACCAGAAATGAAGATATTATGAAGATCCATATCTATCTACGAGATGAACCATTCGAAAAGAGGCCAAACAACTAGAAATGAAAATATTTAAAAAAAAATGTTGGATTAAAACTTGGGGTTTCGATTCGGTTCGGAACATTCACGAGGTACATAGCTATCATAAAAATTTGTAATAGCTAATATGTTGTCTCCTGCACCTTCTTGTACTTTCTGGGGCAACAACTTATTATTATTTACCGTGTTTCTAGCTAAGGGAAGGAAAATAATTTGAAAGAATAAATTATTTAAAACATAAAATGAACATTATTAAAAAATGTTGGATTAAAACTTGGGGTTTCGATTCGGTTTGGGACATTCACGAGGTACATAGCTATCATAAAAATTTGTAATAGCTAATATGTTGTCTTCTCGCACCTTCTTGTACTTTCTCGGCGCAACAACTTATTATTCTTTACCGTGTTTCTAGCTAAGTGCTTTCCGCGCTCTTCCATCGTTACTGCATCATTCCCTCGACCCAACTTTCGACAACGAGACACACGAAACGCCAATTTCATGGAAATTGGGTGCAGCAAAGAAAAAGTGGCAAGTAAATGAATTTGACAGCCATCTACGAGATGAACCACTCGAAAAGAGGCCAAACAACCAGAAATGAAGATATTATGAAGATCCACAGCCATCTACGAGACGAACCACTTGAAAAGAGGCCAAACAACCATAAATGAAGATATTATGAAGATCCACAGCCATCTACGAGACGAACCACTCGAAAAGAGGCCAAACAACCATAAATGAAGATATTATGAAGATCTACAAAGCAACTACGAGATGAACCACTCGAAAAGAGGCCAAACAACCAGAAATGAAGATATTATGAAGATCCATATCCATCTACGAGATGAACCATTCGAAAAGAGGCCAAACAACTAGAAATGAAAATATTAAAAAAAAAAAAAAAATGTTGGATTAAAACTTGGGGTTTCGATTCGGTTCGGGACATTCACGAGGTACATAGCTATCATAAAAATTTGTAATAGCTAATATGTTGTCTCCTGCACCTTCTTGTACTTTCTGGCGCAACAACTTATTATTCTTTACCGTGTTTCTAGCTAAGTGCTTTCCGCGCTCTTCCATCGTTACTGCATCATTCCCTCGACCCAACTTTCGACAACGAGACACACGAAACGCCAATTTCATGGAAATTGGGTGCAGAAAAGAAAAAGTGGCAAGTAAATGAATTTGACAGCCATCTACGAGATGAACCACTCGAAAAGAGGCCAAACAACCAGAAATGAAGATATTATGAAGATCCATATCCATCTACGAGTTGAACCATTCGAAAAGAGGCCAAACAACTAGAAATGATAATATTAAAAAAAAAACGTTGGATTAAAACTTGGGGTTTTGATTCGGTTCGGGACATTCACGAGGTACATAGCTATCATAAAAATTTGTAATAGCTAATATGTTGTCTCCTGCACCTTCTTGTACTTTATGGCGCAACAACTTATTATTCTTTACCGTGTTTCTAGCTAAGGGAAGGAAAATAATTTGATAGAATAAATTATTTAAAACATAAAACGAACATTATTAAAAAAATGTTGGATTAAAACTTGGGGTTTCGATTCGGTTCGGGACATTCACGAGGTACATAGCTATCATAAAAATTTGTAATAGCTAATATGTTGTCTCATGCACCTTCTTGTACTTTCTGGCGCAACAACTTATTATTCTTTGCCGTGTTTCTAGCTAAGTGCTTTCCGCGCTCTTCCATCGTTACTGCATCATTCCCTCTGACCCAACTTTCTGACAACAGACACACGAAATGCCAATTTCATGGAAATTGGGTGCAGCAAAGAAAAAGTGGCAAGTAAATGAATTTGACAGCCATCTACGAGATGAACCACTCGAAAAGAGGCCAAACAACCAAAAATGAAGATATTATGAAGATCCACAGCCATCTACGAGATGAACCACTCGAAAAGAGGCCAAACAACAAGAAATGAAGATATTATGAAGATCCATATCCATCTACGAGATGAACCATTCGAAAAGAGGCCAAACAACTAGAAATGAAAATATTAAAAAAAAAAATGTTGGATTAAAACTTGGGGTTTCGATTCGGTTCGGAACATTCACGAGGTACATAGCTATCATAAAAATTTGTAATAACTAATATGTTGTCTCCTGCACCTTCTTGTACTTTCTGGTGCAACAACTTATTATTTACCGTGTTTCTAGCTAAGGGAAGGAAAATAATTTGAAAGAATAAATTATTTAAAACATAAAATGAACATTATTAAAAAATGTTGGATTAAAACTTGGGGTTTCGATTCGGTTCGGGACATTCACGAGGTACATAGCTATCATAAAAATTTGTAATTGCTAATATGTTGTCTTCTGCACCTTCTTGTACTTTCTGGCGCAACAACTTATTATTCTTTACCGTGTTTCTAGCTAAGTGCTTTCCGCGCTCTTCCATCGTTACTGCATCATTCCCTCTTACCCAACTTTCTGACAACAGACACACGAAACGCCAATTTCATGGAAATTGGGTGCAGCAAAGAAAAAGTGGCAAGTAAATGAATTTGACAGCCATCTACGAGATGAACCACTCGAAAAGAGGCCAAACAACCAGAAATGAAGATATTAAGAAGATCCATAGCCATCTACGAGACGAACCACTCGAAAAGAGGCCAAACAACCAGAAATGAAGATATTATGAAGATCTACAGCCATCTACGAGATGAACCACTCGAAAAGAGGCCAAACAACCAGAAATGAAGATATTATGAAGATCCATATCCATCTACGAGATGAACCATTCGAAAAGAGGCCAAACAACTAGAAATGAAAATATTAAAAAAAAAATGTTGGATTAAAACTTGGGGTTTCGATTCGGTTCGGGACATTCACGAGGTACATAGCTATCATAAAAATTTGTAATAGCTAATATGTTGTCTCCTGCACCTTCTTGTACTTTCTGGCGCAACAACTTATTATTCTTTACCGTGTTTCTAGCTAAGTGCTTTCCGCGCTCTTCCATCGTTACTGCATCATTCCCTCTGACCCAACTTTCTGACAACAAACACACGAAACGCCAATTTCATGGAAATTGGGTGCAGCAAAGAAAAAGTGGCAAGTAAATGAATTTGACAGCCATCTACGAGATGAACCACTTGAAAAGAGGCCAAACAACCAGAAATGAAGATATTATGAAGATCCATATCCATCTACGAGATGAACCATTCGAAAAGAGGCCAAACAACTAGAAATGATAATATTAAAAAGAAAATGTTGGATTAAAACTTGGGGTTTCGATTCGGTTCGGGACATTCACAAGGTACATAGCTATCATAAAAATTTGTAATAGCTAATATGTTGTCTCCTGTACCTTCTTGTACTTTCTGGCGCAACAACTTATTATTCTTTACCGTGTTTCTAGCTAAGGGAAGGAAAATAATTTGAAAGAATAAATTATTTAAAACATAAAACGAACATTATTAAAAAAATGTTGGATTAAAACTTGGGGTTTCGATTCGGTTCGGGACATTCACGAGGTACATATCTATCATAAAAATTTGTAATAGCTAATATGTTGTCTCATGCACCTTCTTGTACTTTCTGGCGCAACAACTTATTATTCTTTACCGTGTTTCTAGCTAAGTGCTTTCCGCGCTCTTCCATCGTTATTGCATCATTCCCTCTGACCCAACTTTCTGACAACAGACACACGAAATGCCAATTTCATGGAAATTGGGTGCAGCAAAGAAAAAGTGGCAAGTAAATGAATTTGACAGCCATCTACGAGATGAACCACTCGAAAAGAGGCCAAACAACCAGAAATGAAGATATTATGAAGATCCATATCCATCTACGAGATGAACCACTCGAAAAGAGGCCAAACAACTAGAAATGAAAATATTATGAAGATTCACAGCCATCTACAATATGAACTTGCCGTGGTCACCACCGAGCAACGACTCGACGACAACGCCATATTTAGTACTAAGAGCGGCAGAGTGTAGTCGCCCAAAACAAGAGACAAAGAACATTTAAAAAAAAAAAAGAAGAGCATCTAATACGAGTCACCGCCATATAAGGTAGAGAAGGAAGCAAGTGGCGGCGGCAAAATGCCACTACTCTTGAGCCGGCTCGGGTGCTGCAGCTGTAGCCTCAAGGCCTCGGCATGAGGTGTTGGGAAACAACGCCTGATGAATTGCGACCTCCGGCTTAGTAGGAAATACAAAGCTACACTTACTACATCCAAAGATGGACGAGTAGTGGACCATCTTGTTATTAGCCTCGATATTCCCCTTGTAAGTTTTTTTACAATCTGGATGATCACACTTTTGTGTCGTTATAGCTCGGGAGGAGGAGTAGACCAAGAGCTGAGGATGGAAGTTCAAAAGAGAGTGAGGGAAAATGGCGAAGGGGAATATCGGTTTTATAATCCGAGCGTAAGAACAAAACAAGCAGGAAATAAATTGAATCGGAAGGAAAAAGCACTTCAACGGATTGATGATCGCGTCCTCAGACTTGATAATTTGATCGTCGTTAACTTTTGTAATATGGAAAGTTCTCGATGATTTTTTCGGTCAAGTCGACGACTGAAAACTTTGAGCTTGACCACAGTTACACTAAAGAGGTTAGATGTCTTTTGGCCTGTTCCATGTGCCTCATTCTTTTCTGAAGCACAAGCACGTGGGAAGTACACACGTGCCAACATTTCCATTTAGGGAAAGTGTATGCTCCCTTATTCCGATTCAATTCCATTTTCGCTTGTTCCATGTGCCTCATTCTTTTATGAAGCACGTGAGAAGTACACACGTGCCAACATTTCCATTTAGGGAAAGTGTATGCTCCCCTTCTCCCGATTCAATTCCATTTAGGTTCTGACTGACATTTAAGAGGTACTTGATCTAACGCTCATAATCTTCATGAAGTATCCCATCAGTTTTAAACGAGGTCGTCGTTAGCCACCATTAAAAAGAAAGGGAAGGAAAATAATTTGAAAGAATAAATTATTTAAAACATAAAATGAACATTATTAAAAAAATGTTGGATTAAAACTTGGGGTTTCGATTCGGTTCGGGACATTCACGAGGTACATAGCTATCATAAAAATTTGTAATAGCTAATATGTTGTCTCCTGCACCTTCTTGTACTTTCTAGCGCAACAACTTATTATTCTTTACCGTGTTTCTAGCTAAGTGCTTTCCGCGCTCTTCCATCGTTACTGCATCATTCCGTCTAACCCAACTTTCTGACAACAGACACACGAAATGCCAATTTCATGGAAATTGGGTGCAGCAAAGAAAAAGTGGCAAGTAAATGAATTTGACAGTGTCCCTCCCTGATCTGACCATGTCATTGGTATCGTTTCTACAAGTCATAAGCATGTTGATCAGATTTAGACATGTTAAAACGAGTCATAGCCATTTATTGACTCATATAAATTAATTATATTCGGTGGATTATAATTCTCTCTCTCTTAGCACTATCATTTCAATTTGAGTTCCTACATTAGATTAAATATGAAAAAAATTTGGCAATATTGATTAGGTCAGATATGAGTTATTAGATTTTTGACATAAATAAACGAGGTAATGTATCAATTTGGATGGATTATTTATGATCCAAGCAGCCCTACCCCATCCATCCATTTGACAAGTCTAACCATGACCTGGCCATAGTCGAAGACCTCACCAATCGTTGACTAAATTTACAATTGTGCGTGGATGAACTCAAGTTAATTATTACATGTTGATCATTATCATGAAGACATTTAGAAGAATCAAGAGAGACCGGTCCCATTTCTCCAACCTTCACCCAAATTCCTCACCTACAAATCTGGGTAAGTACGACATTTCTCCGTGTGCTTCAACAGGTCGGGAAGGTCGCGTACAAACTGAAGTTGCCACCTAAACTAAAGGTACATCCGGTTTTCCATGTGAGTATGCTCAAACCTTTCCATGTGAGTATGTTCAAACCTTTCCATGAAGATGAGGAAGATTCGGACTGAAGGGAGTTGCAACGGGCACCATTGGGAGCGAAGACCTCGTATGATCGGGAAGTCAATTACATCATGGTAGACCGAGTCATACGGAAGTGGTATTGTGCGCCAAAGCAAGAGTACATGGTTCGATAAAAGAGTCTTCCGGAGAGTGAAGCTAGTTGGGAACCTACGGATGCTCTTTGGCAATTCAAGAATCAAATTGAAGCATACCATACCGAAGACGCAATAAGGACGTCGCCAGATTAGGTGGGGGAGAATGTCATGGCTTGAAAATATGAACAGTCCAAGAGGGTTCATGAACTACGCCTTGACCAATCCTTAAAACGAGCGAATCTCAACCAATATCCCTAAGTTCTAGGGTTTTCTTGAGTATTCTAGAATATTCCTAAGGCAGACGATACAGTAATTGTACATTTATGTAATTAATGCGGGTAAGTGGTAGTTGGGGAGACATGACTTCCACCGTTAGATCAAGGAGAGATCTACGGATACAATTTGCCATGTACTTGTATATATAGGAGTCTCCTCCCCCTCATTTGTACCATTTCATTTTTACAAGAGTAATAGAATCCAGAGCTTCTCTTTAGAGTTTCTTTCTCTAGAATTCTTGTGAGTTGAGTGGGAAAGGCTGCTTGAGAGAAATACTAAGGCCGCACGGGTTGAAGGAAATGCTAGATCAATCGGCCGTGACACATGCATATGAGACAAAAAAAAAAACTAGGCAATTTTTTTTTTAAAAAGGCCTGAATTGAAGGGATGGGAAATTCACATCACATAGAATGAAGATCAATCGTCTTCAAGAAACCGAAAAGAGGCCAAACAACCAAAAATGAAGATATTATGAAGATCCACAGCCATTTATGATATGAACTTGCCATGGCCACCACCGAGTAATGGCTTGATGGCAACCCTTATTTAGTATTAAGAGCGGTAGAGTGTAGTTGCACAAAACAGGAGACAAAGAACATTTGAAAAAGAAAAAGAAAAAAGAGAGCATCTAATATGAGTCACCGCCATCCAAGGTAGAGGAGGCAGCAAGTAGCGGCGGTGGAATGCCACTACTCTCGAGCCGGCTTGGGTGCTGCAGCTGCAGCCTCAGGGCCTTGGCATGAGGTGTTGGGAAATAGCACCCGATGAACTACGACCTCCGGCTTAGTAGGAAATACAAAGCCGCACTTACTACATTCGAAGATGGATGAGCGGTGGACCATCTTGTTATGAGCCTCGATATTCCCCTTGTAAGTTTTTTTTACAGCCTAGATGATGACACTTTTTAGATGTCTTTTGGCCTGTTCCATGCACCTCATTCTTTTCTAAAGTCATAGCTTTCCATTTAGGGAGGATTAGATTCCGAGAGCTGAGGATGGAAGTTTGAAAGAGAGTGAGGGAAAATGGCAATTAAAAAAATGGGAATGTCGGTTTTACAAAGGGACTCATACCGGATCATTCATCGGATTTGAATTGTAATGAGTGCTGCATGTGTAAGAACAAATGGGCTTTCTTCCGCTACGCTTGCGCTTCGACTCGATTTGCCCCAAGGAGGCCAATATAATCCCGACACGTGTAATAAATTAAATTAGAAGGAAAAAATGAACATATGACGTAATCATAATAAATTCCCCAAATAAGATCTAAAAGCCCTTTACAAAAATGAATCAAGTTATTTAAAAACCAGCTTATAATTCCCCCTATCACTTGCTATACCATCTTTATATGCATGTTTATATCAAAATTTTATCCTAAAGAACTAATTTTTTGATAATCAAAAGCCCTAAACTAGTACACCCACGATAAATTTATCATAAATTAATTTTTGATCATAATCGCGTCCTCACCCAAATTGATTATTTGATCATAACATTTGCATTTATTGATTTTACTCTTTGCATTCCACTTTCTAAAATCTTCTCCATTAAATTTTAGTGTCAAATTACTGAATCGAATGATACGTATTAGTTAACAGGTGCACCAAATTAGGGTTCTACCATCCGTTTATCACTAGCATACCTATTTTTTGATTTTTCATGCTATTAATTTAATTTAAAGGAAAGCATATTGTTATAAACATATTGATTTAGGATGTTTAGCAATCAAAAAAATTAATAGTAAATTCAATACAAATGTGCCATTTTGGGATTTTTTTTTTTTGTGTCAAAAAATAAAGTTACAATAAAATTGTCACAAATATACCAATTTGATATTTTTGGTGATATCGATGTCTATTTAAATACGGCATAACAATTCCCCACGTTGCTTGCTATTCCATCTTTATAGATATTAATCTTATTATATTTAGAAAAAAAAACTCCCGGTAAAATCAAAGAAATAATTCTGATGGAAAGAAAAAAGAGCCGCGAGAAAGCCTGCCCTCCTCTCTCCGAGAAAATATTGGCTGAGTTCAACAGACGGTCCAAAACGCTAATTTCACCTTCTCGTCTTCCCGAAAAGCCTCGAATTTACTCTTTGCTTTCTCTCTCCGGATCTCAGGTTGGCTTCTGCTTTTCTGCTCCGTTATTGATTTTACTCTTTGCATTCCACTTTCCGAAATCTTCTCAGGTTGGCCGCATTTCACTTTCTGAAATCTTCTCAGTTTGGTTTTGCGAGAGGAAGAGAGTGCGATCTTTTGCAGAGGAAAAGAACGCCACCCAGGTGGGTGGTAACAAGTTGTCAATTTTCTCTTCTTTTTCACATAAGTTTGTTACAACTTCAATAGACTCACTAATTCAACTTTTCATGAACAATTTTAAGAAAGATAATTTCAAATAAAAGTTTAAAGTGGTTCCATTTTCTTAAAAATGACTTAGAGTGAAATTGTCTTGAATAGGAATTTGAAGTGGCCAATAAAGTCTCAAATAAGAGTTTAAATTACCCAGTCGGCTTTTACCGGCAACTAGATTATGGGCAATTTTGTCCAGCTATCGCATTCGGGTAAAAATTGGATAAAATCACCCCAATTGCAATAGGTTCCTTCAATTTTTCACTTATTTTTTCTTCCCGTCTCCTTCACTTCATTCTGTCACCCGCCATAGTTTCTCCTTTGTCCCATCGTCTCTTCTTTCCCAGGTTCCATCATCCAGGAGCTTGTATGTGTGCTTATCACACCTCTTCGGTTTTGACTCTGCATCCAGATCTTTGCTAGCTGGATCAAGTTGCCGGCGATTATGTTCTGCTTTTCATATTATTTTCATTAACTTGAGTTAGGTCGATTTTGAGTTACAAAATATCTAAAATATCTTGTTCTTTCTTTTTATATACATATAAGATAAAAGGGGACCAAGTCCAATATTAGAAGAGAGAGCTCTTAGACCAAACTTTACGTGGAGAGAATTGTTTGAATGAGTGGCCTATTCATTTAGCAAAAAGATGGAGGCATGAGGGGAAAGCTTCCCAATACCCAAATTATGCTGGGAGTGAACTAAAATTTGCTTTAAAGGAGATTAAAAAAAAAAAAAAAAAAAACTTGAAAAACATGGGGGTGGGGTAGGGTGGGGTGGCCCCGAGTCAAACCGGCCTTAATATAATTCTTGTCAGATTTTGGTATCATGAAGTGGGGAAAATTGCAAACAAATGGATGTGTATGGTGAAGGTTTGATTAAAAGTGAGAAAATTGAGGGAAAAATACAGTTGATTTTAGTATTTTTTTTTAGATAATATGCTTTTGGATTTGTAAAAAATAATTGATTTAATTATGATCAAATATATTGACACATTTTATAAAAAAGAAGAGATTCAATGATTTTCATGGAGTGAAATTTTATCAGCTTGCCAGTAGTTCATCTACTTTAGACACAATTAGTTTTTTAAGGAAATTTTGAGTTATATCCCGAAAAAAATTGTAAAAAACAAATGGGTGTTAGGAATAACTGCATCACCTTTTATTTTTTTAATGGTATCTAAATAAATTTAAAAGTCATCTACTAAAGTGGAGCAATCCCAAGTATACTAAAAGGGAAAAGTCTTAGATTGCGCCATAGTTAAAGATTAAGTAATCTTATCATTGAATTGAATATCATGATACATTTAATGATTGCTTTTACAGTCGTCTTGTTTAAGTAGAGAATATATCAAGTATAAATATTTATAGTTAGGAATATTTAGTTTATTATTTTGATTTATTTAGTGGATCCCCAAGATTTCATGACTATAAGTAAATTATTTCAATTTAAATTGAAAAAGAAAATCCTTCAATTTATCAAGTTCGATAATTGGGTTTTCTCAGCCATAAAACCTCTAGCTCTGGAATTTCCCCTAAATCATGGCTCTCATGACCACACTCGCTTGTGTCGCACCTGATGTCTCTACTTCATCTTCCGTGTGTGGCCATGGCGACCTCAATCGGAGTGGTTCACTGCTTCTTCTGCTTTTTGCTCGAGTGGTAACTATCTCCAGAATTTATCGATGTCCGTTGAAATCGTCATCACTTGTCCATCATGACTAATATTTTCAAGGCTTACTAATCCACAAATCCTTCATGCATTTACTGTTATCTGCTGTTTCTGCACTTCTATCTTTTCCGTTCGCTGAACTCCACACGAATAGGGGATGGCAGTAGTAATCATTGCTTGGGCGTTTAACATGTATGAATTAACATTTACATGTTTGACCAAAAAACATGTACATGAATTTAAATTAAGTATAGCTTAAGCCAACTCGACATGTGACATGGAGATTATACTTTCTAAAAAGGGGTTGCACTAGTAATTGTAGGACCAATCAAGAGTTAATCTCGGCTTAATTAGTGTGCTTTTCTTAGCTCCAAAAGGGTGAATCTTTTTCTTCTTTTTTTAAATGTTGGCGATGATTGGTTGGTGATTGTTTAATTAGAGTGAGTGTCTGCGTCGAAAATGATGCAATTTTACTTGGTATTATTTTGAAGTTGGAAAAAACCCTAAAAATGTTTGTGGGACAATGCTTGTTTAAGTTAATAACCCTTCTTAACACTTTGGTGGGATGATTTTCTCACGACGCGCGTGAAAAGATTTTTAGATATTTTTCAAAAACTAAAACACTTATTTTTTTGCGATTACAAGTGTTAAGCAAAAATCGTACCTAATTCCCTAAAGTTAATGTCTAAATAAAACGGTCTAATCGGCCTTAGTTACGTTAGACAAATTTGATAAGCTTTTTTTTTGTGTTGTACTTTGAATTCATATATAATGGACTTTTATCTTATATCCCCAAGCATAATGATAGAGGGAAAATACTCTCTCGAGAATAAGTGATTATTGGGCACACCGAGACCGAATGTTGAGCTTTATATCATCTCCCAACCCTACCATTAACATAAAAAGCTGGATTGAAATTTTCGGGTCAAGTTTAGGCCAAAATAGAGCCAGCCGAACTTCCTTGTGTGTGCAAGCCCTACTTATTCGCCTCAATTAGCGATGAGCATATTAGACCCATCGAATTGGGAACCACCTTGACCAGACTGGATTGGGCGGTTCGATCCAGCTCTCGGAAGTGTCGATCTGGTTCCATAACAATCAAATGTTCAATCCAATTCTTAATTCCTAGAGAGAACCGAACTAGATTAGACTAAAATTTTTATTTAACTTTTCTTAATTTATTAAAATAGCAATAAATCATAATATAGTCACAATTCTAATATTTTTAAATTTTTTAAATTTTTTTGGTAAGTGACTAGTTCCATCGGACTAGACCATCCAATCCCAAAAACAAGGAACCAGTTCTCCTAGTCTAGTTTGTAGTTTCTAGGTGAGGTTAGACCTAGCTAAGAATTGATATTCCTAATTTTAATAGCTGTTCGACCATTGATTACCTATACATCATATTTTTTTAAAAATTAGGTTCGTTTCCCTCCGCAACCTGGCTAATCGGAAAAAGAAAGTTCATCAAATCTAATATTAATCCATAAAAATTTCGGTGCAATGTCTTTTTTTTTTTTATCAGAAATTTTTTTCGGTGCAATGTCAGCTGATTCGGCAATTTGACTTTTCGTGAACAAGATGCTAAGAAAAAAGATATGATCGCTGATCGAATCGAAAGCCCAGCCCAGGTCAATATCCACAAGCCCAAATCCACGAAATTCCCCAGCACTGTTCCCCATCTGCAATTCCATCAACGATCCCTTCCCACTAAAATCGCGGCATACACAGGCGATCGCTGCCTGCTCCTTCAAACAACCCATCAAGTTGGCTTCTGCTTCTCTGCTGAGTTTACTGTTACTTTCTCAAATCTTTTCGCTCGATCTGTGCTTCCTCGAGGGTGCTTATCGGATCTGGAGCTTGGTGTCTAGTCTAGGCTCGAGGGGTAAGCCATTCTTCACAGCAAGACTCGGTACTCTCTCGGTGATACCTGCCTACTCTGTTTTTCTTTTTCTTTTTATATTGCCCTTTCTGTGGTCATGGCGTTTTTTTTTTTTTCCCTTGTCCTTTGTTGCCCCTGTATTCGTAGGTTATATTCCTGAATCGGAACATTGCTTAGGTTCTTTGCTTTAAAGGGTACTCGTATCTGTTCGCTGTTACGGTTGCTTTCCTCTCCTCTCGGCTTTGCATCTTATGTGTTTGACGTTATGTCCCGCTTGGTTTCACTCAACAAGATAGTGGTTTTTTGTTATTTTCACGAGAAATTTCTGCTAATTATGGTCAAAGAACCGGGTGGGGAAGAGGGAAGTGGAATTTCGTACGAGTAAAATTTTGAGAGGGCTGAGTTTTGACCTAAGTAAGAGATTGGAATTAACAATCTCCATTTTGTGCTTGTACATTTATGTAGGGTAGTGGTGGAATTGAAGGGAAAATTATGGCGGAAATAAGCATGGGTATACTCATAGATATTGTGGATGAGGAATGGATGAGAGACACTCTGCCTAATGACGGTATTTTGCTTTCCTCTCCCTCACTTTTCTGAATTTTGCTCTCACTTGGCATCAACTTGGTAAATGAATATATACTGCCACTTTGTTAAGGATTCAATGCCTGAATTGGTTTCCACATGATCGCGTTGCTGTTGCAGATCTTCCCTTGCCGCCCGTGTTGCTTGTTCGAAATGAAGATGTTGAAGATTCAAGTATGTATCTCATTTAATGAACTCTTGCTTGTACTGTTCTTTGTGAAAATGGATCATGTATTCTTATCCTCTGATACTTGATCTGATAGTAAGTCTTCACTTTGTTATAATTTATCTGTATAGATGCCACATGCTTGCAATTCAATAAAGTGGCCAACCGACATCGGAGGCGAATGCTACACTATAGTTTTAATTAAGCTAGTTCTTGGAGTTTCTCTATCTCTCTATTGCACTTTGAAGATAGAGCTCTTTCATCCTTTTGCTTGTACATTGAATGTGTCCATTGTCGCTGTTGTTGTTTATAGTGATGCCTATAGTTTGGTCCATTAAAGGGAATAAGCTTGAGGCTAGAGAATTGCTTCCTTTCTATTGAATTGACATGAATATGTATAAGTTAATCTGACTGCAAGAACACTGCAATAAATTCCTTAAGCCTTTTTAGCCGATTGTTTGTTCTCATGAGGATCACAATTCTAACAATCATAAAGAAGTCTCTAGTGTTAAGGTGGTGCGGCTGCAAGTATTTTGATATCTTTAGTTGCTTGAAGAAGAGACAAATGAACATGTACATGATTTGTGGGAATTGTTTGATGGTAAGTCTGCTAAATCATAGATAGAAGAACATGTGGAAGCAGTTGCTTTGTATGTTTCTCCTAAACATTCTCTCATGTCTGGTTTTTGATAGATAAGCTTATGTGGCATATTTGATGCTTTGACCAGTGTCATGCTTTTTCTGAAGAAATGGATGATGGCATTAGACATAGCTGCTTGCTGTAAATTCCTGTGAATTGACTGGCTAGTGATTGATTGTTTGCTGCATTATCCAGATCAGGAGTCGCAACAAGCTGATGGAGATTCTTGGCATGATCTTGCTTTAAACACCCAGTGAAGTATACCAAGAGGTGGTTGATCCTCGATATGTTGTTCGGGTGCTGGACAATGGCAATGGTAGCATGGAAGTTCTTAATGTATTCATGACCAACGCTTGTGCAATTTTCCTACTGATGATGCAAAACCAGTCGCAATTTAAGCATTTAACCACCTTAATGATAGAAGTTATTTGTCAAATAGTTACTCATGCATACATTACAACCCTATCTAAAAGTTTTATTTATTTATTATCATTGGTGATAGAATAACAATCGCAAATGTATACGTAACATTACTAACTCACACATTAGCCATTTTCACGGTCATAAATGCTAAACGAAAACTATACAAAATATACTCAAGTTTGCTTTAAAGCAGTCTGATTAGCCTTAGTTATGTTGGACCAACTCAATATGCTTTTTTGTTTTCTTGTCCCTCATTTAATGGGCTACTATGTTGTACCCAAGCACGAAGGAAGATAGGGGGAAATATTATCTCCCGATTAAGTGATCATTGAGCGAGGTGGGGCCAAAGATCAAGCCTAATGTATCACCCAACTCCGCCCATGAAAGGAAGAGTTACGTACATGACAAACTCAGCTCAAAATTGGGCAATTCATGGTATTGTCCTAGCCCGTTCATTTGCTTTATGGGGTTAAATGGGCGCTGCTGGTCGATCACCTTTTTGTCTTATTTTCATCTTTAAAAATTATGTAGGTTGGGTTAACGATTGAATTTCACGTTTAATAATAATCTATCTACAGTGCCGTATTTAATAAGTGGTGCACCGAAAAAGACATCAGATCTTCAGCAAATCCGATTCTACTACATTAGCAAAGGGGATAAGAAGTCGGCTGAAGGAAAAAATTGCACTAGATATGAAATATTTAGGATTCATGACGCTAAGTGTTCGTGCCTCGATTGCTTTTTGGGCTAAAGGTTTTTAAAATTCGTGGTGTGAAATTGCATAAAAGTTCCCAAAGAAATCAATGGTGTTAGCAAGATAGGGAAAATAGTTTTTCAATAAATTTGTTGATAGCCGAATTCTTCGACCAAAGAAAAGAAAAGAAAAGTGATGAACTTCGGTGTAGGGCACGGGGCAGCGCTAGGTCCAGAGCAATAAAGACGAGCCAAGGGTTGCGGACATCATTTCTCATTGGTTAAGCTAAGGTTAAAAGTGTTCTTTAGATTAATCGCATGGGCTATGAATTATGTCCAATCAATTTTTGAGTTTATGAAGGTGGATGTGAGCATCATTTGATCAGACCACATCCTATAGCATGTTAATGATAGTTCACTTCGATTGACTGAATCCACACAAAGTGAAGTTAATGATATTTCGCTTTGAGAGAATTTTTCACCTACAATGAATCTCAAGATCAAGGTCCCTCGCCACTTTTAATCACGTTGGTTCTATTTGAGCCCCCTCATAATCACCTATAGTGAT
This sequence comes from Corymbia maculata, assembly GCA_014182735.1. NCBI lineage: Eukaryota > Viridiplantae > Streptophyta > Magnoliopsida > Myrtales > Myrtaceae > Corymbia > Corymbia maculata. The sequence goes on along the minus strand of CM024689.1, from coordinate 5,461,871 downwards.
AGATGATTAGACATGGTCGAATGAATCCAAATCCACACAAATAGTTAATCAATTATAATGCTACCATCCATTTACTATCATCCATTCAAGCCATCGAGCTTTGCAACGCATTTGCACAAAATTTTATTCATTTTGGACTAGTTTGAAATTGAGGGCATTCGTAATATAAAAAAGTTGAGAAATTAAAATGCATGTCTCACAAGAAAAAAAAATGAATCAATTATAATTTGAATAATCAGGCATGCGAAATAACTAGGAATCTCCCCGAACTAGATCGAAGTGGGGTTCCCACAGAGATTGGTGTCATTGCCAATTTGAATTCTTTGGGATTGGTGAGTACCGGTCCAATACTCAGCTCCTGGTGTGGAATCGTCCATCCGGCCAGCTGAACATATTATATATATAGCGTGAGAGGAATTCCTGATTTTAGGAATTCCTCTCGCGCTCCTTCGTCCTCAGTCCTCACGCTCTCTAGCCAGTTTTCATTTCTTCCTCCTCCACCGCTTCGGTTGCAGAACGGTACTCACTATGACCCTTCAAGCTTCTTCTTTAGCCGTCGGCGTGCCGTCCTTCACGACGCCTCTCTGCCGCGCAGTCCTGGCCCTGTCGTTCAAGCCAAAGGTGTGGGCCCCGTTGTCGTTCTCTTCGTTTTCTGTTTACGCAGTTTAAGATCAGCGAAGGGGAGAGTAATTGCCAATTTTATGCTCGGAGCGTCGGTTTTCTTGTGATTCGTCTACGCAGTTCTGGTCGTGTGTCGCCGTAATGCTCCGTGCTCAATCGGATAGTTATCTGCAGAAGATGAGCCTTGTAGTTTCACTATTTTTCGGTTGCAATTGGCACATACGTGCTTTGAGCTTCGTTTTACTCTAGTGTGAGGTCTCTAAATTCAGAATATTAGCCTTATGACCCGAAGACTTGAAGTGATTTGTTTTCCATCTTCGTTGATATATAAATCACAAAAATGCCTTCTATGATGAATTACAAACCTCATTATATTCTATCTTTATAGTCCCAGCTGATCTTTTAGTTCTGCCTACAATGTTGTCCAAAAAGCATCCCATGGCTAGTTCATGGACTCATCCAAGAATCAAACTAAACTGGTAGTTCAACTCTTGGGTGGGTGTAGAAATTATTGGGTCCCGATTCCCAATTTGTGAAAGTGGTCCTTCATTGGTAGTTCCCGATTTGAGAGTGGAACTTCACACCCCTATCACCATATTATTATTTATTTATTATTCCATCATCTTGAAAATCATCATAAATCCTCAGGATAGATTATCGTCACAATCCTTTTTTACTAACATTATTGTGAATTTGAATAATTGTAACATAAAATTTACAAAAGCAATCTTATACGCTATGGGAAAATTACCAAAACAGTCTTAAATTTATTGCAATTTTTATAATTTAGACATTCATTTTTCTTCTTTGCCAATTCAACTATAAACCTTTTGCAATTGTGCTAGTTCAATCCATCCAATTGATTTTTGCCAGTCAATGTCGGCCATCCAAGCAACACTAACGTGGCCAATATTATAATAATATTTTATTTTATTCGAATTTTTTATTGACTCCCTCTCCCTCCCTCCAACACCCTCAACTAGCCAAAGGTAAGGCCAACAAGGGACCTCATCGGCCTCAGGGAAACTTGGCTGTGGTTGAGCAACCTCGCCCAAGCTACCTATTGAGCTGGCAAGGGTTGAGCCTTATTGGCCATGGGGTGAGGCCTAACCACACCAAAGGTTACAAGGTCGAAGGCCGCAACTTCGTGTAGCCTTTAGTGAGGCTTGCCCTTAGTAGATCTAGTGAGGGTTGAGCCTTGCTAGCCATGGGTGTGCAAAGATGGAGGAGGGAAGCATGCTGCTGCAATTGATTTTTGAGGAGGTGAATAACAATTCGCCCATGGTCGGCATGACGAGCCTCACCTAGCCACTAGTAGCCCTTGCTAGAGGCCATGCGAGGTCATGGCCTTCAACCTCACAGCATTTGGCAAGGTCAAGCCTCGCCCCCATAGCCAGTGAGGGTTGACCCTCGCCAACCCAGCAAGCGGCTTGGGTGAGGCTGCCCAGCCACAATCAAGCTTCCCGAGGCTGGCAAGGTCCCTCGTTGGCCTTGCCTCTAGCTGGTCGCCGGTAGCTAGAGTTAGGAGTAGTGGGGAGGGGAGGGAGAGGAAAAATTCAAAAAATTCAAAAAAATAAAATACTATTAAAATGTTGGTCATGTCAACTTCACCCAGATGGCCGGCGCCAATCAACATCCACGTCAGCGCCGATCAACCAAAATTGGTTGGATGAATTGAATTGACAAAAAATAAAGTTTAGAACTAAATTAGAAAAACTGCAATAGGTTTAGACCTATTTTGATAATTTTCCCTATATGCCACTGGTACAAGAGATTGGATAATTGCAATCCACAAATGATGGCAAATAAGACGGCTCGTGTAAAATCTTCTTAATAACGATTGTGTATAATATATTTTTCCTGTCACTAACATATGTATCCATCTTTGCTATTCTAATTATTAAACTTGAGGTTGCGAAATGTATTTAGAAGGTGGTTTCCTTTCATTAATGCATTTCTCAACGAAAGGACTTAAAAGAAAAAAAAATCAGACATTTGAATTGGGCCATAATTATTTTGTCGATGTGCACATGCGACAGTGTTAGGCCAATGTCTAGCATTGAAATGCGACATGTTGCACAGTAGTTAATATATTTAAATTGAGTCATAATTTATTAACTTATATTTTTGAGCGAAAATGAATCCAATAAGATGCATACATGGGCTCAAAGCAAGATTTGGGCTCTCCATCGTAATCTCTCCACGTCCTAAGTAATTTTGTTTTCTATTACTCTCACTGTTACATCTGTTCTTAAAATTGAAATCGAAAGGAATGACTAAGATGCTGAAAAAAGAAGAAGGGTAGGTCGATTTAAAGAACTTAGCCAACAATTTCGTACCGAAAGTCACCTATCACTTGTGCTGATAATCTAGGAATACCCATAATGTATTTTGAGCAACAAACATCCCCAGTTTCGAAGGACGCACCATAGTGCCTTTTGTGAGCTGTGAAAAATTTCTTGTCTATATTGATAGTTTCCATTTATGGTTCAAGGTATTCATGGGTTTTGAGATTACTATTACCAGGGTCTATTTCTTCCCTTCTCAAGACTATACTATAGTTGTCCCACAATCCAACTTGTTTAAATGGCAAAAAAGCTTATAAATATAGCTGCTAAATAATGAGATGATTTTTCACACTGTATTGAAGATTTTTTCTATCATTCAATTGTAGGTTTTTCTCGCCAACATTAAGTTATCTCACTTCAAGGGGACAGAACACTCATATTTTATGCTTGTCAGTTGGTAATCTGATATTTTCTTCATGATATCTCATTAGGATTCTTCTTATTAAGATTCTTGATTGATTTCTTGCATCATACTGGTGTCTCGGACCAGCACAGATGCTCTCGCTGTTGTCTAAGTATTAAAATGGAAAGGTTCCGAAATGGTCTAGACCATGAGCTGTAGTTGAAGCTTATGTGCTTTCGAGAGCAATAATAGTATGATCTTAGCAAAAAAAAAAAGTTATCGGAATAGAATTTCATGCATCACATTGCGAGCTTCCAAAATGTTTTGATAATTGTTCAAGTAGTGTTGTTTTGTGTCATCTCATCGGGTGATTACTTAGGAGTAATAGGAATTTCTAGCACATCGTCTCATGGTGCCTTTCTGTCGAGGATCTTCCTAGAAAAGTTGTATTCTTTACCCTGTAATTTATTGGGCACGTGCTTCTAGCTTAGCTTCATTTGCGTTTAAGGTGATGCTGATGGCAAAGGAAATATAAGAAAAGAAGACCTTTACCAAGCTTGTGTCTCTGAACGTGGTTTCCAGAACTTGTCCATACATTTGGTCCACATCTTAAATTGTCTAATGTGGAATCTTGTATGAAGGTGCCACGCCAACAAGTAAAAGTCGCGGACCATCCAGATTTGCAGGTACTACCTGATCAGTGAAGTCTATTATTGTCTATCTTCATGTTATCAGAATGTGGGCTTGAGTTATCTTTAGTTTTATCTATAATCGCTATTATGGGTTTGGCAGCAAATAGAATCATAACTTATAATCCAAGATCATAGAACAGGAAGCCCTTTCTGAAGTTAGATGCTCTTCGCCCCTGTTTCCATAATCACGTTTGGTAATTTATGCTAGCAGCCATGAAATCTCTTCATTTGCATTGTAAGCACTGAGCATCTTTGTCCACTATGTCAAATTGAGAATTCTATTTGCGCTAGTAACATAGTGAGTGACCTTGCTTATAGGATGATACTCATCAAATGGGCTTCTCAGGTTATTACTTTTGATGACTATGGTGTTCTGGGCCATTGCAACCATCGTGATGTGCATTATGGGGTTTGGTCAGTGGAAGGTTTCATTTGTTGTCTTTCCCTATCAGTGCATCTTGTAAAATTTCCGGTGTTGTCCTGTAGGCATGTGAGGTAGCTTTATTACTCTCCTTGACATTGATTAGTCCACTGCTAATAAGGGGATTGATCTGTTCCAGCTGCAATTCTTTAACTATGGCATATTTAAATTGTTTATAAGGTAACCTTATTCTTCTATTCATGGCATTCTGGTGTGAGCAGGAAGCTCCTTCAAGAGACGACACAGAGATATCTAGGCCTGAGAACTTGTATGTTTTCTTTCCCTTGCTATGCCCTACCTTTTTTTCTCACTGTCATGAGCTATGGTCAGAAAGCTTATCATTTTAAAACAGTTCAACCTCTTGAGTTCGGCTTCTTCGACCCTTTGACTATAGACTTACTAGTCGTTTTCCCAGTTCAGCACTTCAAATGATAGTTCCTGTCACTTGATTATGGACAATTTTGTTAGTTTGATATGATACCATCGCTCTCCGAGATTATAATCCAGCTGCCAAATGTCAAATGATTGGTTTTATTTTTGTCTTGGATATGATATGATGCACTGTATTGTATGTTATCTCAATATCTTTGCTGTTTTGCAGGTAAGTACCAACTTCTTACGCAATCAGGGCCAGTTGATTTTTGGATATCCACGTCGTTTGCCTCGCATGGCCCCACTGGATCGGCGCATTATTGCGTAATGAATGAGAATCCTTGGGGCTTTATTGCTGTGTCGCAACGCTCGAGTGAACGGGTTTGGTGTGTGTCCTGTCGTGTATCGACTTTAAATCGGAGAAAGGTTACTAACATTGTTCTCAAAAGAGTCTCTTCTTCTCTTTTACTCAGTGCTCTACAAATTTCCCTCGAGTTCGAGCAATCTTGGTGAAGGATATCTTTTATTCAAACATGCTTCTTCACATTGCAGGTTTCACAAGCTTTTCATATCCTTCTCTAGCTACACATACGTAAAAACGCTAAGAAGCATCGATAGATGGGAGCAATTGAACGAAAGGGCAACGATCAAAACTAGTAGCATTGTATTTTCATATAATTTAGGCAATTTGCTGATGCTGATGCTGATGTTCTTTGAACATCGTCAATGGAAGTTAGATTTTTTTCATAAGTCGAAACATTTGATTAAAAACTTAGATACTCATCGATACGAATGGTTAATTTCCCTCTACAATTTCTTTTATTGTTCATGATGGACGTCTTGTTTCGAACCTACTCCTTGGATAAGTTTCTCGTGTAAGCAACGCCGATATTTGACTGATGATCGAATCTATGATCTATCTGTTCATGTGATAAGTCCGTTGACGTGTTCCTGTGACATCCGCGAAAACGATTGAGTCAAGCAGCTAAAGTCCACACAACAATCGGCCTATTAAAGCCCACGTGGCACTTCAGGATTGAATTTATAATATAATCACTGATCACACCTCAACAGTGATTTTAATGAAAACCCACTTGCAGAAATGATGTGGACGGCCGGATTAAAATTTGAAATTTGAACGGAGGAATCGCATTCATGGTTTCAATTGACGAATTCCATCGACGGGAGTTCTCACAACGCCTATTTTCTAATTAAATAAGAACAAAAATGTAATTTTTATAATTGGGTAATTGACGAAAAGTCAAACATTGCGGTTGCACCAAATCCCCCACCAGGAGAAAAAAAGTAATGGGGAGAGAAGGAAGCGCGTTGAGGTGGCCGAAAAGTATTATCATGAATTGATTTGGGAGGAGATTGGATTGACGAGAAGGGAAGTTCAGACAGGTGGGTCTCACGTTCATCGGCCACACGCAGGAAAGGACGGTCGGTGAGAGCTCAAACGCGCAAAAATATCAATGTAACCGTTCGGGGAAAGCAACGTCGCTTTAAACGCCATTGAGCATGTGCCACGAGGTTGTTGGAACGCTTCTTCCATTCCAAGGAAAGGAAAAAACCAGTTTCCAATCTTTTCTTCCTTCTTGCCATTCTTTTTGCTTTTGGGTGGTTTTATCTCGGACTCAATTCATTCACGCTTAAGAAGAAGAAGAAGAAAGAAGAAGAAGAAGACAAGGGAAGACTGAGTTTGGTTGTGGAAGAAGAGGGAAAAAATGTCGACTTTGACCGTCCCTCCGGTTCTCACCTCCCCAAGAGACGATGCTACGCAACTTTACCGTGCTTTCAAGGGTACCTCCCTCCCTCTCTCTCTCTCAAGTTGATTGATTTGTTTTGCAATGAATAAGGTTGTCATTCCGGTGCCAATTTCAAGTGTTGTTTACCCTTTTGTTTTACTTTCAATTTCTGTTTCGTTTTGCTCTTTGTTCTTTTCATAGTTATTGAACGAGGGGTTTCGTTTGTTTTATATGCTAACGAAAGATGGAGAGTTCTTCAGGGTGGCATGCTGTCCTTCCGGGAATTGGGTTTACTCACTCTTTGGTCGTTTGGGGTCTAAAATTTCAGCTTTTAGGCACATTGATCTCGTGGCAGTTTAGCTTGATAGCACCATAGATCCTTCATCAGCCTGAGGTTAGGAGTGCCTAATCTTGGTATGGTGATGGTGGAGAGAGTGGACGCTCTGGATCTGGATATCTGTTTACCGACGGGAGGACTTGCGAGGAGAAATCTTTGCTGCTGGCTTTTTCTTGGAGGATATTATTGATTTTTGTGTCTACGGATTGCGATGATTTATGACTAAAATTTGGAATATGCAATTTACAATGGGGAGTTGGAACAGCTTTACGAGACATAGTCATCACCCCTTGGGATTGTCTCACGTTGCCTATCCATGTAGCGGCTTTAGAGTGCATAATCCTGTCTCCACAGCTCTAAAACTCAAGTAGCCTTTAGGAGGGGATTGGGCTTGCTGGGCTCTGTAACCCTCGTTCTTTTTTTTTTTTCCAGTTCTATGTTTCCAAGTAATAATTGGAAGAAGAAATTGGATATTAGTATTTCTCCAGGAAGAAGCATTATAAAGGAGCTTTGGTAGGTGACAAGTGACATTTTCTATTTTGTACTCCAGGTCTGGGATGTGATACTGCAAAGGTTGTCAATATTCTTGCCCATCGGGATGTCACACAACGCGCTCTTATTCAGCAGGAATATCGCACCATGTATTCTGAGGATCTTCTTAAACGCTTATCATCGGAACTGACTGGCAAATTAGAGGTCTCAATTCTACTCTTTCTTGCATAGTTAGCTCTGCACTTTTAGAAACAATTTTACCGTTTTTTCCTTCTTTTTATCTTTTCATTTGTAGAGAGCTATTTTGTTTTTTGATCCTGTATTTTGTTTTGTCCATTTCCTTTTCCCAGACGGCTGTTTTGCTATGGATGCATGACCCGGCCGGACGAGATGCCATAGTTGTAAGGCAGGCCTTCATGGCATCATCAATTCATGCTGCTACTGAAGTAATATGTTCACGAACTCCATCTCAGATACAGATGTTTAAGCAACACTACTATTCCAAGTTTGGCGTTCATCTCGAGCATGACATTGAGAAACATACTTCCGGGGACCATAAGAAGGTGAGAACTCTTCCATTTTTGTAGTCCTCTTCTGTTTTTAGCTCTTAGTGTGCATAGTTAGCCTTGGGATATTGCTCTTGATCCCACAGAAATCATCTTGGTTTTGATTTCTTAGTTGAGGACTTTTATTTGACCCGTTCTGTTCTAAACCCACCTACCTTCTGATTTCTTTCCAAGATTTTGTTCTTGCATGCTGTGGTTAGCATGCTCCCCGTAATGAAAGGTAGGTCATGTTAATGAGAACCTCTGTTCAGATTGTATCAAGAAGCTTCTCTGTAATAGCTATTACATCCTTTGCTTCCAATATGTTTAAGACGAAGCTATTTCCCGACTTCTAAATTTGTGTCCACTCAATACAAAGAGGTGCATACGGAATGTAATGATTTAAATTTTGTACTAGCTCTTGGAATCTTTCTGCAATAGAGACAAGCTGTCAAGAGGACAGTATATCAAACTAGATAAGTCATCAGTTTCTGAACTTTAAGGTTTTATGCAGCTTCTGCTTAAATATGTTGGCACGCCACGCTACGAAGGCTTTGAAGTCGATAGGATTGCCGTGGAACAGGATGCAAAGGCTCTTTTCAAAGCTGGGGAGAAGCGGCTGGGGACCGATGAGAAGGCTTTTATCAAGATATTTAGTGAGAGAAGCAGGGCACATTTGGCTGCCATTGATTCTGCTTATCATAACATGTACGGCAACTCGTTAAAGAAGGTGAGTTTTCCTCATATATACTTGCATATTTCCTATCTGTTGTTTATTTATCCTTTTGTTAAGCATGATGCCTAACCAGAATTTGAACCAAATCAGGCTGTGAAAAGCGAAACATCAGGATATTTTGAACATGGTCTCTTGACAATCTTACAGTGCTCTCAGAACCCTGCCATGTATTTTGCAAAGGTATGTTTCTTCAATCTCATCTCAGCCTCAGGCTGTGCTCGCATAGCTGCTGCTAAAAAATTTGAAGTCCATCAGAGTTGCATTCTTCATGCATACGTACTTTACTTCGCAGGTATTACGCAAGGCGATGAAAGGTCTGGGGACCAATGACACGACGCTGATTAGAGTGATTGTTACAAGGACCGAAATCGACACGCAGCATATAAAAGCCGAATACCATAAGAAGTACAAGAAGACTCTAAACGACGCAGTTCATTCCGAAACATCAGGCCACTATAGGACTTTCCTGCTTTCGCTTCTTGGCCCCAACCACTAAGATCATTGTCCACAAGAAGTTGGTCTCGGTCAGAAGTCCTTGGTGGATGTGAAAAGGGATATTGCTTCTGTTTGTAAATTTCTATCTGTGAATTGTACCAGTGCCCCCGTTGTGTTCAGTGTAAACTTTATAAGGATAATGCTAGTGCGGCTTACGAGACTCCTTATTCTTGAAAGGATCTAGTTAGGACAATTTAATTAATTTTCAAGATACAACACGAGAGCCATCAATTTTCAAGGTACTAATTGTGAATAATATGAATACAATCAATGCTTTGAAAATTTCTTTAATTGGTTGATTAACAAGTGTTCTAAGACACTCATTAACAAACTCTTAAAATTTTGAACGATCATCTATATGAATTTCATAAATCAATTAAATACACTGTACAGTTGAGGGAGCTATCTCCTTCATTTCAATTATATGTACATGATCCGTGGAGGGAAACAGAAGCTTTTAAGAATGACGTACGTATCCATATTCTACAACTTTCACTTCAGAACGCCCCGGTGCGGCCCATAGGAATAACCGTGTCCAGAAGCGATTCTCTGAAGCTGATCATAGCCTGCGAGAACTCCAGCGCCTGCCATACCAAGAAGCATATTAGCGGTGACTCCTCGATAGAGGGCCCTCAGACCTTCACGTTGGACAATCTCCTGAAATGCATGCGCAGTGCTTCGGTACTTGACGGCTTGTCCAGATGTGAGCATCATTCTTCGCCTTAAAGTGTCAAAGGGGTAAGCACATACTCCAGAGACGGTCGTAATGCTCCAACCAAGCAAGAAGCTGGCAAAGAAATTCCCCTGCAGAAAAACAGAGGACCCGATATAAGTTGTCCATTGGTGAAACTAAAAATGAATCGGGTCACTTCCAACAGCATCAAGTAGAAGATATCTTGATAAAACAGACAAACGGTAATTATAAATCTTCAAGTCACTTTAGCATCTATTTGAGATTCTCAGCATCAGAAAGAGAATCTGGATAGCTGCATACCTCAAAAGCACCGACCAAAACTATAGGCTTCATCGTGTCATAGATCCCAAAGTACATGCCACGATACAAAGTAATTCCCACAATTGAAACACCAAATCCGCGGTAAAGACCTGCTATTCCATCAGTGGATAGAGTTTTGCTATATACATCAAATAATCCCTTGAACTGCCGTTGACCACGAACTGGACACTCCCTAGCATCAGTTCCCAGTCGTGTCCGTGCATAATCCAAGTGGTATAGCAACACTGATGTGGTAGCTCCAGCGGCACTTCCCGAGGCTACATTTCCAGCAAACCACTTTATATATCCATCCTTCTCTTTTGAACAGCCCAAGAAACTTTTGAAATAGCCTTTAAATGCGAAGTTGAAGGCCTAGGGACAGTGAAAGCTCTGTCAAATGATTAAAATCAGGATGAATATACAGAATACATTCAACACCAGGAACCGCTCCAAAGAAACTTATAATCAGAGCTTGGAGTATAAAAATTGCAAAAATAATAAGGTTTACAAAAATATTGATAGATATAATTAGGTATATCTATCTTTTATTACGTCATGTGGAAATCATGAACTGCACCTGCTACCACAAGGATGAAAGCACATGAAACTTCAAAAGAACATCAGGAGTCGGGACATCCACAACATCTTAGAAGGTCACTCAAATAGATGAATTAGTGGAATGGAAAACATTAATTTCCCAACCATGCCCTCTTGCAGTTACACGACAGCATCTTTCACTTGGGGGAGCAATCAAAGGCACTGATTCTGAAGTAGAACAGCAGCAGTGCTTGCTAGTTCTCATCTCTTTTATGGCTGTTCATCTAAGAATCCATTGCTGTCTCGCAAACTCTTAAAAGAAGTATTTAATATACAGCATAATTAAGCAGGAGATTCTAGGGCTTGTAGGGGAATCTCACCCAGCAATTAAGATCATGGAATAGATATATTATCACTAAGGCAACCACTAGCCTGTCTCAACTAAAAACACAGGCTTGAACCACAGTGCAGCCTTCCAAATCACAAGCTATGGACCCCTGTTTTCGTCCTCAAAATTCACGTGACTGGCATTTTGGAAAGATAAGCAGGCATTACTTTTCCGAAGACACCACTCAAGATGAAATCTGAGAAAGCAATTCTCTTGCCTAGGAAGGATGAACGAAAATGTAACAAGCATATGACATGATCATCCCCAAAGACAACCAAAGAACTTCTGTCAAGCAAAATGTAAAGCAGAAAGCAGCCAACAAAGATTGCAACAGACTCTTAACTGGGACATACTGCTTATCATTTTGCCTTTTTCCTTCTATTTTTCATATCTCCCTTCGCCTATAAAATTGTAGATAAAGAAGCAGGCTAGTTCGGCTGATTCCATCCACCTTCACATTCCATATTCCATCCTCGCTGGCAAATCAGACTCCAATATTCGAAAAGAAAGACAGCATGCGTTGTAAGAAGTTCAAAATGGAACGTTCTCCATTGGAACCAACTAAGCCATTCCAAATCGAACACCACCTCTAATCCTCCCACTAAAACACCATTTAAGCCACTTCACCCAAAACCAACCAAATCATGCACCTAAGAATCATTTGAGCTACCGCAGAATCAAAACTAACATAGAGCCATGAGAGTTCTTCTACCTATAAAGCGCCAAACTTTTCTTTTTAACTTCAAGAAGACACCAACAGAACGACAACCCACGATTCAAAAAAGGGCAAAGGACGAAGCTTTAGCTCTTACCTGAGTTGGGAAATAGCGAATCACATTGGCCTGATTGCCTCTCCAAAACGACAAGAAACCGTCCTCTCTCAAGACCCTCCCGAAGCAATCGGCGATGCCGAGGTAGGGTCGCCTCAAGTGACCCCTCTTCATCATCTCCCCCTGATTCTGCAGCAGAAGCTTCACTCTCTCGATGGGAGCGGCGGCGCTCTTCGATATCACAGCGGCGACCCCGCCCATCGCGAAATCCATCGAGAACTTCTCCGATTGCCTCGCCATCTCTGCGGTACCACCACTCCGAATCCTTCCGTCAAGAAACTTCTCCGGCTATGCGTACATGGCCCTGCGTAAGCAAATCTGGTGAGGTACGGGACGGCGAAGGTCGAGGTGGTGATGGTGGTGGTGGTGGTAGGGGTGGTGGGTGGAGTTTTGGCTTCTTGCGGGGATATATGTGTTGTGGTGTTGATTCGATCCGGACGCGCAATTCCCACGACAAAAATCGAACGAAGCTCGATTTAAAGCGGATGCAACGACGATTGTCGGATCCAATCGACGTCGTTTGGCAGTCGTGTCGCGCGAAGGCGTCCGCTCGTAGCTCGGAATCGGGAGTGACTGGCGACGATCTTGGCTCCGAATCTTGGACCACTTTGCGACCGGGCCGTCGAGGATAGATCTAAATGCCACTTGATTCATCTATTCAAAGCTAAGATAACACAAATTCTCGCAAAAAGTGGCTAACAAAAGCGGCGCGTATTAGGTGATAAGCATATCTAGATGCAAGACGAAATTGCCCAAAAGTCAAAACCGATTTAAAAAAAAAAAAGAGCCACTTGTTATAGGGATGATTATACAAATGATTTTTGAAATTTGGCTCAATATTCAATCAAGTTCTTGTACTATATGAAAATAAACAATACTTTTTTTAATTCAAGTTTATGGAAATTGTCGTTAGTGGATCATTTATATAAGATATTCAAGTCAAATCAAAATATAATAATCTACGGCATTGAATGACGTGAATTATCATTTTTCCAAATCGAATAGATCAAAAAGATTATCATAGTATCATTTGAGTTGAATATCTTATATGAATGACTCACATATAACTTTTTTTTTGGGTCTATTGTTCAAATGTATCAGACTAGAAGCTAAATCAGAAAATTCCATTAACTTGAATCGATGAAAGAATGATATTGCACATTCTCATATAGTTTAAAGACTAAATCGAGCCATATACCAAAAATTTGTAGATTATATTGAACAAATTAAAAGTTTAAGGATGACATTACATGTTAAATTAAAGTCAATGAATCTTTTGTGTCATTTTTCTTTGTTATAGACACACTCATGGATCAATGTGAATATGAATACATACAAGCACGCGTCTTTGAATATGGTCTCAAGAGAATATGCGAGCATGGGAATCGACTTTCCAATATATAGCGATCATGACAAGTAAACTTGTCCGAAGATTTTGGAGGACTTACCATTCACGCGTACGAGGATAACAATGACACGAAAGGCACAAAGCAAAAGACAAACAATCTCAAGAAAGGTCAAAAAACGGCGGAGGGAGATTAAGAAGCGCCGCGTGTCAAAATAGAAGATATATATGGATAAGAGACGAGAACTAACATAATTCAAACGAGGCATGCAAGACTGAATGCTAAAGTTTCACGAAGTGAAGCAACTCCAACTTGTCTTCTGAATAGGCTCAACAACAATTGATTTATGTCTTTCTCTCTTGCCTCCATTACGAGCAAATGCTAAAGTTATAAATTTTTCTTCCCCAACAAGATGAAAATACTCCGTATTTTACGTCTTAGAGTCAAGATAAAACAAATTAAGGATTTACTCGAGTCCAAATTTTCTTATAATTACGCTCGACAACAATTAATTTATACCTTTCTCTCTTGCCTCCATTATGAGCAAATCAATGGCATTATCCAATTTAATGTAGACACAACTCTTAAATTGGGATTATTCGACTTTATTATCATCATCACTTCAAATTTGGATTGTGATAGAATGGGATAAGTTGGGATTAGAAATCCTTCAAATATTCTCCGGAATATAAAAAATCCTTTCACTTGTATGGTGCAATCTAAAATACTATTTAAAATCTCACCTATTCATAGAAATGATACTTTCCAAATTTAGGGTAGCATCTTATTGACATCATATCGCATGGCTGAGACTAGCATCGTTTTGAGTGATTACCATTTTCACCAGAGCTCCTCCTCCTCCTCCCCCTTTGAAATCTTCCGATCATCAGCACAGTGTCTCAAATCTGAGCAGATGACAATAGATGACAAGATCGGACGTTAAAGCATCATGGCAAAATCAAGTGACCATCGTTAAGGACCAACATACAAACCCCCAATACTTCGTGTGTTTTGGTTTTTTTTTTTTTTTTTTTTTTTTTTTGCTTTTTCTTCTTTTTCAAAGACCACTTTTCAGGTCGACCCATCAATTGGGGTCATTCATCAACAATAGCGGATTCAGTTCGACAGTCGTTGGAAGACAATCGATTAGACAACGATGACGATTGGCATTGGTTGGAGACAATGACAGTTGCACCATGGTCAGGAGTGGTAGGCTATTGTGGTGGCGGTCCTTGCACGATGGCCGGTGAAGGACAATTGGTTGGACGGCAATGACGATTGCACAGTGGTCTCTAGGTCTATCCCACCCCTTAGCCTAAATTTCTTATTCAGGTTTATTCGATCCAAATAACATCGCCAAACACTAGATCCAGACTCAAATCTGAACTATTAAATACAGCCTGAGTTTTGATGTAATTTAGACCAACACTACTAATATGTCCTCAAGATTTTTTGAGCTTTAACAAGTGCACAACATTGAAACAGTTCATGACATTCAATTGAAGACATGATCCCAAAAATTCTGATACTTATTTGTCAAACAATCTAGGGTTTTAGTTAGGGGGTAGTTCATAATTGTAACGAGAATCGACGAAGACAATACGATCTCTATTGCACATATGGATATCTCCTTTAATTATGCACCAAATGCATGCTTTGGAATTGAAGAGATAATTTTGATCATTGGACAGTAATCTTGGGCACTCCTCGAGCTTCTTTTTCAGGTATGCTAAGACATAAGATTAATTCCACGCCATATTATAACAGCTTAAATGTTAGGAGAAAACGTTTGCGCATGTATTTAGATACACGAGGGCAAGTAACACCAAGCAATTCGTTCATAAAGACAAACTTTATCGTACCAAGTTCACCTTAAATTGCTCATCCTAGATAATCAAACAAACCAAGATGTCTTCATAAATAAATCAAGAAAAGATAAAAAGCAAAACCCTAGATGGAAGAACTCAATTACCAATCTGTGGAAATTGATATGCTTCCACCGTTTATCCTTGTCATCTACTTTTGCCCTTTTCGATTGGACATGAACCATCAAAACCCTAATTTCAAAAGAAAGCGACCTTAGTTTACTAGAAAAAGAGGGAAGCCGGGGGAAAAAAAACTAGGAAAGCAGATTCAATGTTTGCGGGAAAAAAAAAGACTTTGCTAAATCAAAACTTTATCGATAATTAATGTGCTCTACACAATTTCTCATTTATATGCATTAAAAAACATTTTTTTTATGCGTCTAATTAGAAGTCATATACATTGCCACGCCAATCGGATCTCCCCAGGCTGAATTCCAAGCTGGGAGTATTCATATTCAAGCCCGATCTCGTAAAATCTCTCTGCTGACCCATATACTCCACCTGCATATATATGGAAAACTATGCCATGTTATGAAATTATAGTTTCAATGGCTGTGTTTAAATGGATTGGCCAAACTATAGAAAAACATAATAAGATCATGGTGTGCGGAATCATTTGTTCAAGATCTCTCTATTCTTATAGACTTAACTTATGTTGAATTTGTTTACTAACGAAGTTACAACTAAAAGGTACATATAATACATAAGTCGACTCATTTAGATGTTCAAGCAGACTTTGTGCATGTTTTGTGGAACAAAAAAAAAAAATCGGGCCTTTTTTCAGACAGTTGCACTATTTGAAATTTGTATCATATAATCCAGCGATGAGTTGCACTCTTGTGCCTAGCGTTGAAGTGACAGAGGCAAAACCTCCACCACATCAGCAAAACAAATGCATCGGTGACATCTTCATCTTGACAAGATCATAAAAGAACCCAAGAATCGATGCTTAATGTGCTCATCTATCCTCATAAACAATAAGCAATTAGTAGTACAGTAAATGTCATTATGGTAAAGAGTGAGGTTCTGGCAAACTAGTAATATATCATGAGTATGTGTATCGACAGAGGATCTATCTACTGTCTCATGACTCATGAGTGTATTGAATACCATGGCATTGTCTATGCATCCAGAGTTTGCAAGATGGACAAAAGGAAATTCACCTACTTGTATTAATAATTTGTTCATCTATCCGTTTGCTGTGATATATACTTTCTTAATCTTAGTCAGTTAAGATGTTCTTACTTAGACAGAATAGGGTTTGTCTCAACTTTTCATTTTTGAACTTGAACTTAGTGACAGATAGCAGCTCGCATCTCACTCTCATGCTGTCGTAGTATTATTTCACAATTAACTAATGAAAATATCTTGAGAAAAAAAAAGCTAGAGATTCTTACCATTCAGCTGTCAAAATTTACAGAAGAAAAGGATCAACTTTGCGACTTGCATTTGGGAGCAGTTCATTTGTCTAAGCATACCTATATTATCATTGCCTCACCTGGTTTCTTTATACAACTGGTGTGTTGCAAATGAAAATTTACTGTCTAAATCATCCTTTTAAATTAATATATAGATCATGCCATAATATAATTAACCTACTTTTCATAATGAAGAGAAATAAAACACATGTCTATCGTGCATGTCAGCCAAAGATTAAGGTCACTCCATAATTTTTCTTTCTCTACACACGCTTGGCTTGCCTTATCTGATCAATGGAGACTATACAATGATGTAAACTTGCATGAGGGCATGACGAGATCACTCTCGGTCCATCGCATGCACCATATCTTAGTATATCAATGATTTATGCACATGATCGACATATATAAGTATAAATAAGTATATGTGTATCCATATGTATTTGAGGGACCGGGATTCTAACCTCAGAGTTATGTTGGGATGAAATGGTTTCTGGCCTTGTTATCCCATCCTCATCCCTAGAATTGCTGCTATGTGGCCACTCTCCTTTACTGCAAAAAAATTGTTTGAAACAAGCACGGTAGGTTATCTTTCGTGATTCTATATCAATTTTTCGTGCTTATATTTAAACTACCTTATTTACAATCAAACCATGTTTAAGGGCCTCAAAATAACATGAGCTAAAAGTAATCTTTGAGACTAGCTAAAATCAAGGCACCCATGCTTTTTTTGGCTATATTAATTATGATCTAACGCATGCGTAGCAACATTCTTCTCATTATATCAAAGTCCCGACATCCCATAAATGAGAGACTATATATGCTACACATTAACAAATTATAAGTCACGAGTACCCTAAAAACAAACGCCAAAGTTTTCTTTCTTCGAAGTTTTGTACGATTAGAGGATTACAAAGATAAATACATCTGGAGAAACAGTTCAGAACTCTTATATCTTTGTGACAGACTCTGGACCGTCGAATTTCTTTTGAAAAGACTTGAGAAGTTGCACAAAGGTGACGCAACAGCTTACTTCAGAAACTAATGAATATCACAATCAGCTAACTCCTACAAGTTTCAAAAGATTCCGAATAATTTTATT
Organism: Corymbia maculata; assembly: GCA_014182735.1. Classification (NCBI taxonomy): domain Eukaryota; kingdom Viridiplantae; phylum Streptophyta; class Magnoliopsida; order Myrtales; family Myrtaceae; genus Corymbia; species Corymbia maculata. Next base: position 5,444,241 of record CM024689.1, on the reverse strand, counting down.
TAAAAGAAAAAAGAGATTTACATAATCAGATTTCGTAATTGACTTAGGAATAGCTCCATTGACTAATGTACAAGTTGTAATGAGAATGATTGACTAATTGCTTAATGTCCCTAGAAAAATATTCAGCTTTTGAGTGCTTCGAGGGCGCTGTTCCATGCATGTCCCCTCGTACATTATAGTATTTAGGAGGATCTTGGACCAGAGAAACAGTTGACTTGAAGGTTAAAGAACTTGTTCTCTGAACGATGGGGGAATCCAAGACTACAGATCTAGGAGTGTGTCAATTGATGTGAATTGCTAAATGGTTCCGTGAGAAAAGGAGAAAACAAAACAATGACAATATAGCATTCACACCAGTTACACTAACCATATGCGATTCCAATACTTTAATTATGCCTATTGACTCTTCATTGTTTTGGCTTAAGTTGGATACATTATAAAGTACATCTAGTTGGATTCATGCATAAAAATCTCTTGGCAAAGGTGTGGTAACTGAAAGAGAAGTAACTCGGAACGAATCCAAGTCAATAGTGCCATTAGGGCTTAAACGATAAGCGTATTATCTAAAGCCAAAGTTAAGGGAAAAAGAGGCGGTTACTATGCCTTCTAACATATTTAGAGATTTCTAGAGGAGTGACTGCAAAAAGCGAACCATTTTTCATCTGTGTATATAATGTGTAGGTTGAATCGCAATACCTACATATGCAACTCATCATGTGGCTTCGGTATCTTCTCTTTGTCAATCATGAGCATAAATTTGAGTTGGTTTGATCTACTCTCAGTCCATATTTCTAATCATCTCATCTCATCTTGAAACTTATGATGATACATACTAGAATTAGGTATTGAAAGATAAATGAGGAATAACTACTAGAAAGCCTAAGGAAATGCCTGATGGGAACAATGGACCACGATGAGGCCGAATGACAAATTGTATATGGCCTCATGAACTCTTTAAACACCAGAACCTTTCAGTATCCTTTAGCATTAAGGGTCACTGAAGTTTTTAGACGATGGGGATTAACTAAAGACTCTATTGCAGCTCTATCATCACTTTCGATTGCATTGCAGGTGAATGAAGAGAAAAGCCAAAAACTTTGTGAAACTATGTGATGAATATGCTTTTCTTCAACTGCATGCATTATGTTTTCTTTATTATGCATGCATGATCTAATAAAGTTCCTTTAGTTCTGAGCACAACTCCGTATAGATTAAAACAAGAAAGAGTGGAAAAAAGGAAAGCGAAGTCAAAAGCCAAAAACAAAAGCTGTGTCAGCACTTTCGAGTTAAAGAAAAGACATTTCATCCAAACAAAAAAGAGAAAAAGAAAAAGAAACTCCAGAAAAGGGTTTGAGTTGATTTATTTCGCATCAGAAGTATCAAATGCAGACATACAAATTCAGAAATTATGATGTTTTCATCACCCAAAAATAAAAAAGGAGAGATACAATATGATAGTTTTCCATTACCTTGAACAGCTAGTCCACATTTTATGTCCAGCGGAAGCACTTAAATTAGAACCATCAGCTCTCTGGTTTCCATTTTGCTGGTATGTTTTTAATGGGGGCAAAAAGTCTTCATCAGCAGATCCATCTGATTTCCACTCGAAATTAAAGAAAAAAAAACAGGAGGAACACAAGAATAGAGGTTAGAGTATTTAAGAAAGTGCTTGGGATTGTTGCATGTGTGCATGTTTGAACATATACGATCTTGCGGATGAAAATGCATGCGACTAAATTATGATAGAGAGAGAGAGAGAGAGAGAGAGAGAGAGAGAGAGAGGGTCTCCTAAAATTTTCAAACGATTGATGATAAAGTCACACAAAAAAAGTGGCTATATAATTTATTAGTTAATTAATTAAATCTATACAATAGGTTAAGACAAGGTAAGACACTAATTAATGTTTACCTGAGGAAGCAGCTGCTTTGTCAGTATTCTTAACAGTCCGATACATCTGAAAGGAGCAAAACAAGACAAAGGAAATGAACAGAGGATGAATAAAAGCAAAAAAGAGCAAAAGATAATGAAAAAAAGTCCACCTTTTATTTTTATTTTTTCCCTTTCTTAAAAGAAGGGAGCTATATAGAAATAACATTAAAAGAAACCCACTCCTAGTCAAGGAAAATCAAATCAGATGCTTCCACTTTCTGGATTTTTCTTGGGTTTGTTTATTAACCACGAGGTTGATGTTTGGTAAGGTCAGTAATTGCTTGTATTATTGAGAAATGATGGCTGCTTTTTCTTCTCTCTCTCTAAAAAGCAGTTTCTGTCCTGTGTATCAGAAAGACCAGAGAGAGAGAGAGAGAGACCCAACTGTTCATTCACTGCACGTTCATCGACTCCCGTGCCAGTCGGAGAGATGCAGTCTTCAGAAACTCTCAGAGAGAGAGAGAGAGAGAGAGAGAGAGAGATGAGCAACTGATATTTTTGGGTTCTTTGTGCTTCTTATTTTGGGGATTGTTTGATGCTTTGATCTCTCCTTCAACATCACCTTATCATTCTGCTAATTTTCTTGAAGAAATTAAAAATACTTAGCAGATGAATGTAGCTATGTCAGTGATGAAGAAATGCAGCAATATATAATACCTGTAAGTGGCTCTTGACATGAGCTAGTGTTAGGTCCTTCACATCCATTAGCTCCAACACTGATTTTGGGGTGGCCCCTAGAAAATGAAAAATTAACCAGAAGCAATACATACCCAACAATTATCCTCACAGAACTTGTCTTTCAATCAGACAGCCTCGTTAAAAGATAAGGAGAAAGAAGATACAGCATGTGTGTGTGAGAGAGAGAGAGAGAGAGTTTACTTTCATGGCCACCAAGAAGCTCGACGGCATGAACAAAGCGGGCATGGAGAGAGCTAGTCCAACGCATCCTCGGAGCCCTCATGTTCCTCTTGCTGCTCTGCAACTTTGGTACGAACCTGAATCTCGAGACCAACCCGTTCGATTCGCCCGACGATCCATACTGGTGGTGGTGATGGAGGTACTGCATCATCATCATCTGCCTTGACTTGAAATTTTGGTTCAGATTGTCCATCGTTATCCCGTTGAATCTTGAACCGCTTCCGCCGCCGGAATTCAACACGCACATGGGCTCAAAATAATTGCTCGGACTACTAGAACTATTGTTCATGTTCATCATGTGGTTGCTAGGTCGAGGGAAGTTGTAACATAACTTAGGATTATTGTCCCTCGTTGTCATCACATCTCTGGGGAAATCGCGATCTGCCTGCAGAGGGAACGGGAAAGAATTGTTACAGGAGCCAGTGTTGTACACGGGAATGCCCTTGATCGGTCGAAGCTTGTCCGAGACACCGAGGAGCGACATCCCGCTGCTTATGCGGCCGAGACTTCCGTTGCCAATTACATGCCTCCTCTTGAAATAATCTTCCACGTGATGATCTCCGTTGTGGGTGTCGCCCATGCTCCTCCGCCACGGGCTCTCGGCCTCTAAGGGGTTGTTCACGGCCTCGATGGTGGCCGGGAAATTCGATAGGGAGAGCCGGGTGTCGGCGGCGACATCAGCCTTGAGAACGGAACTGTCGCTGTGGGACTTTAGGGCATAATGATAGTCGTCGTCATCCTCGGCGCCTCGCTGCCAAATGTCGAAGCTCGAGTTCGAGTCCCCCTCGTTGTTTCCACCGCCGCAGATCGAGGAGGGGGCGCTGTTCGGTGGGCTTATGTGGAGCGAAAGATCAGGGAAGTAGCTCTCTTCTTCCATCCGGACACCAACCTACAGCTCACCCAGGGATCAAAAGTAAGAGCTAGGAATTATCTCTTAGCTTTCTCCCGGTCTTCTGAAGAAAGAAAGATAAGGGGATCACTCGGTGCTCTCCCAAGCAGCTGAAAACTAGGGGTAGAAAAGGAGAGGAAGTTGTTTTGAGCCTTTAATCTTGAAAACCTGGGGTCTTTGTCTTTCTTTTTTCTTTTTGTTGGGTTTCTCCACTTCTTGGGAATAGAAGAACAGCGATGTTTGTTTTTCTTTTTTGTGGGTGGGTTGTGAGAGTTGCAGATTACTGGAAAGAGATGGTGTATGATGAGCTTGAAAAGGTTATAGCTGTGTATGTGTGTGTGTGTGTGAGAGAGAGAGAGAGAGAGAGAGGTCCAAAGAAGAGCTAAATGAAAAAGAAAGACTTTTTAGAGAGAGAGAGAGAGAGGGAAAGGGATGGGAAATATTTGGAAAGGATTGGGAAAAGTGGGAGGAAATGAAGGGGGGCTGTGTGTGTTCCTGCTGCCTCGAGAGTATATATAAGAAAACGACACTGCAACAAAGGAAGCTCGGCCCCCCCTTCTATCTCTCTCTCTCCCTCTCTCTGTGCAATAGTCAAAACAGCATAGGATTAGGCAACTTGGTACCCCTCTCTCTCTCTCTCTCTCTCTCTCGGAGAAGACGGGTTGACAGTAAAATAGCAAAATGTTCCGACCTCACATAGATCTTCGCGTGGTGATACGTATAAAGAAGGGGCGGTTTTATATAAAAACCCCTGAGGATACGATCATCGGAGGTCAGTGATTGTTGATCGTTCTTTGATAACCTCTGAAGTATTTGGTGGTACGACATTTTGTGTGTGAAGTGCGATAAATTGCACCGGGGTACGAAGTTCTCGGGAAAGTAGACCAGCCCATTAAGAAATGGACTATCTATCTTTATAATATGCAATGCGATTTGTGTTGCATCATCGCATATATAAGATTGTTAATATTACTATATCATGAGGAGATTGCCAAATCAGAGCTCATGTACAAGAGTATTAACATATCTTATTGGAATTGTCTTCATTAAAAAAGCTTACACGATTGAGTTTATAACCCAACTACAGATCTTATTTTGCAATACAGGATTGATTCTTACTGACTACTACACCTTTATAATCACCTTGGATTGACTCGTGTGACAAAGACATGATTTATTATTTAAATGTTCTAACACTCCCTTTCATACTTAGTTTTTTTTTTTTTTTTATAGTACTAGACGTGAAAATTTAATTTGGGAAGTAAATGGAGTCAAGAAAAATTCAAATGCAAGACTTCCGTTGATACCATGTAAAATTTTGTATGACCATTACCAACTATTTCCTAAAAGCTTAAGTTGTTAAATGAAAATGCAATTTATTATTTAAATATTCTAATAGTTCTTTTTGAGTTTTCGTTGGTTTAAATTGGATTGACCAGTTATCCATTGTGAGAACTTATTCAATTTGTAATGAGAGATTTCCGGAAAAAAAAAATGATTACAATATCCGCCTTTGCTCATGTTCTCTCCCCTCGAATCCATGATCCTATGCAAGATTCATTCCTTGAGATTTTCATTAAATATCATTTTGGAGACTTATGCAATTAACTATTGTTGTGGTACCAATTTGTTGAGATCCATAACAAAAATCTAGTACATATAATAATAGAAAGACACAAAAAATAGATCAAATCTAAGCTCATTAACATCTTTATTGTATCCACTTTCAATAAAAACTTTTTTTTGTGGTCAAAGAAACTTTCAATATAAACTTGAGCCACTAAGTTTTGACCCAACTTAACATACCATCAGCTCCGTATTCAATGAAGTATTTTATTTTAGGCTCTTCTTGCACATTAACAAAATCAATAATTACAGATGCACGTAAAAGACAACATTTCTCTGTTGAATTAAATTTTCAATTTTAAAATAAAGGAATTTAATCCATTTGTGCCTAATTTCAAATTATTCCATCTTGCTCTTATTAGTCTTTCAATTTTTTAAATAATGCTATCTATCTAAAGTTAATTAAAAAAATTGGTATACTGTATAATGTGTTAGACTTATATTGAGAATCGAATATCTATCAATCACTTCTTAATTGGAATGCTCACCTACAGTGTGCAACATTATTTAGTAGACCACCACATCTGAATGATTAGTACATAGATTTTGACGTAAGTAATGTTAATTGTAGTAAGAATGGGCTAAAAATTTTGGTATGTTTAGTAACATGGCAGATTGTAAGTGAATGTTCAATAAACAGGGTATTCCCAACCTAAGCCAAGACATGTCAACTCATTATACTTCATTACCAATTTTGTACATCCATGTTAGTATACCAAGATATACATATATATTAACTTAATATACCTACCAGTATTACTCGTTTATGTTTTTTTTTCCTGATCATAGGTATGGTGTTAAGGTAACTTGGAGCATTCGATCACTATTCTCTCAAATGCATTGGTCAAAATTGGGGTTCTTGGGTCCCTAGACAATAAGGAAAGCTCATCCTCCCTATGTTAAAAAGAGAGTTAATGGGTGCAATCAAATTTCTTGCTTAATAATAAATATATCATTGACATATGGGATCCCTGGGACACATGTCAGAAGAGTTGACATGGCTATCATGAGGACAAGCAATTTAAACATCTTTGGTGAAGGTACAATAATTTTTTCGGGCATGAATAGAAAAGTAATAGGGTTGGGTGTGATTGTCACCCTATATTGATTTCTCAATGGACCCATTGACCTAAATGTGTATATGAGAGAGAGAGAGAGAGAGAGAGCTTAAAGGTTCGTTTGTTTGCTTTCATACGGTGACCATTGCTCCCAAAGAAAACCCTAATTCCATCACATACCTTTCTAAGTTTCTAATATATTCCTTATCATTCTCCCAAATATTCCCCTTCTAAATCCTTCAGCAAACATTGTCTACCATTGATATATTCATTTCATTAATTGTCGTCTCATCCCCACATGACCCTCCCTCTGCATCCCCATTGACTATCAAAACCCTAGAATTGTTTCTTTATTTTGTTCCTGTTCTTCTTTCAAAATTCTAGAGCAAATCAAACCATAAACTAATCACAAAGACAAAAGAAACCCCTCTCGTTTTCTTTTGCCGAACTTTTGTTTGTTTCCCGAACTGCATTAAATACACATAGACTTAAATATGTACCTCGAGTTCAACCCAAGTCCTGGAGTCACATCTAGAAATTTCAAAACAAAAACAAAAAACAAAAAAATTGGAGACACGACAATAGAGAGAGAGAGAGAGAGAGAGAGAGAGAGGAGAGAGAGAAGGATTGAATATGCTTATACCTTTTCTTTTCTTGCTTTCATCCGAATTGCAAGGTCCTAAGCAGACATCATAATTGCTAGAAGCCTAGAAGGCAGTGAAAACGCCTCTCCCTCCAACCCATTCCTACTGAAGATTCTTCTAACTCATTAAATGTAGCTTGTGTTCTTTCTTTTCCCTCGCATCTCGGGCCAATAGATAAATATCGGCCCGGTGTTGTTTTTTTGTTTGATCTTGATCACATAAAACAATTTTATCGTTTTGAAGTCTTTCGATGTAGGATAAGTTATTGGGGGCATCATTGTTCTTAATAGATGTTGGGGGCATCATTGTTCTTAATAGCTGTTGGCATTGTGTGTGGTAGCCCGTTCATACTGTCTTTAAGACAAAGTCACAAAGACAAATCATACTATGAATGGACCGCTAGTAAATTTGTGCCTCAGGCATTTGTTGCATCATGTAAAGAAATTATCCAACTTCCGGCACACTTGTAAGGATTGCAATGACGAGCCTATACCTGCAGGTGCATTACATAGTCATGACTCGAACTAGATATTCCACAACGATGATATGATCCTTATGGAAACATCCATAGAAAATAGGTATGTTGATCACCCCTTCCTACTCTTCTACCAATAAAAGGTAATGGGAAAAATGTGGCTTCATGAGTAATCAAAATGATAATGAAGCACCACCTTTTAAGTATGAGATCAGCAATGACATTGGCCGTGTTAAGTCGGTGTTAAGTCGGTGTTTTGGTCGAATTTTTGGCCATCGATTTCTCCTTGATTCAATTGAAAATTTAAAAATTGGGTAAATGTGACAAGACAAAAATAGTCTCATCTTGAATGCTACTTCAATTTTCTTTAATCTCAATTCATCAATTTTTTCATCCCAAGCGTGCAAAAGGAAATCGAGCATTTAAAACTCGTTAAGTCAGTATTATATACAAACCAATAGGAAAATGGTATGTGTCTGAAAATATAAGAAGTGGATAATTTACTCTATATTCGAAAGGAAAAGATGGTCAAGAGTCTATAAAAAAAAAAAAGAACGGAAAACGAATTTTGGTAAATTTGCCTTCTTGTTAACCAAAAGTCACTCTTTTTCCTCTGCTTAAACTATTTATTACAAATGGAATTTGAACAAACCACAAGTACCTGTCAGCATGAACCCCCCAAGGGAATAGAATTGAATTTCGCCGGCATGTTCACTACAATTCCGGGAGGTAACGTGCTCGACTCTCCAATTCCATCATTGATAAAATCATGGCCATTCTCAGTAAAAATAATGTGCCCGTGTCAGGTCCTCTTTTCTTTCTGTTTCTTCTTTCTTCTGAGGGTCAAATACATTTGAAGTTTTTGAATGAGAATTTTCTATATTTATTTTTTTATTAACATAGTAGTTGTAGCTACTTGCTAGGGTTTTGAATCTTCCCACGCCGGTCAGCTAAAGCGGAAAACTAGGATTACCTGCAGTGACTTTAATTGCTTGTCTTTCCCTGTTGCCCTTCATTAAATTGCACCACCGAATGAGAAGGAGGAAGAAGAAGAAATAAAGAAACAAAGAATGGAATTTTGGAATATGGAGAAGGAAGAGAAGGGGTAATAACAGTGACATGACACCTCATTGATTCGGCATCTGTCGAGAGTTTTATAACATCCAAGCTACCGCACACTCCTATTTATTGCAGTCCACCTTGCAGGTCAAGGCTCCCGCAAAACTTGCTTCCTCCCTCCTTTTCTTGCTGAATAATCTTAGGGTTCCCTTTCGATTGGGGCAATTATGTTCGGCTAGTTATTCGGTGAACCTAATTGACGGACAAATTCTGGGCGCCTCGCTTTGACCGGTTCGGATTCACTTCAAGGTCCAGAGGCCGGCAGCGATATCATACTCGTTGTGCTCCGAAAAATAAAAATAAAAATGATGGCGTGAACGAGTGTGTTCAAGAAATGCCTGTCAACCATTAATTAAGAAGACCGTAGCTTTCGATACATTGTACATTCTATACTTCTCTTGTCATGTGTTATCCCTATTTTGAAAATCGAATCATTTCAAATTAAGTATATGGTGAGCTGGTACAAGTACCCTCCAATACATTTATTAACATGGTCCACACATAAAAAATAAATCATTTTACGTGTTTTAATTTCTTGCTACAAGTGAATTTGTTGCACTAAACTTATCTGCAATGCCTTAAAAACGTATGTTAACAAGATATTTTCTTCATCACATTCTGTGAAATTATTTTGCATTTCATTTCATCTCGGTTAAATCTGTCAAGAAAGATATTTCCAGCGGATTCTCATCTACTGCCCTGACGTACAGGAAATGCAACAAACGAATGAATAATTGAAATCTCTTTCAATGCTTAGGGTTTTTATGGTGAGATGTGGTTGGGAAATGTTGGGCACTAAGCAAGTTTAATTGGGGCATTTGCTGAGATAAGTATATCCACTGATGTAAACCCTTTTTTAATTACAAATAACTTGGTTCGTCCACCAACTTTTTTTATGGACACAGCAAGCAAATGGGATTGCAGTGATTATGACACTCTAGGGTTTGAAATACCAAAGGGGGAGCATTGCTCTTGACCATGAATTTCATGCTTTATATATTGAGGAAAAAGACATTAGTGTGAAAAATGTGGCACGTTTTTGTCTCGCCTATGTCATTTAGAGATCGCAATCCTAAGATGCGACAAATGTTTGATAACAGCTCCTACCAAAAGATTGGAGAAAAAAAAATTCAATGCTAAGCTTAATTATACTCGATTCTGATAAGGCTTGTGATCATGCCTATGTATGTGTGATGTGATATGTAAAGGCATACCAAATATCTTTATTTTACAAAAAATTGGATGACGACAGGCTCCGTCATTTTCTTTTCTTTTCTTTTCTTTTTTGAAGCTTTGTAACCATATAGTATTTGCAACCGACTTTGGACAATAATCTATACGCCACTTGATATGGTTTAAGACTAATTGAACATCTAAGTTTACATTAAGACCAGGGTTTTCATGAATATTTGCTTTAGCTCGTACAACATTAAAACGCATCGTAATTATTGAGAGACATGCCCGATGTACACTAAATCAAACAATTTATTTAATATGGTATTGGAGCACAATTCAAATCCCGGAATTTCCTCACCTGATTCCTCCCCGATTTCCATTTCATTACAGGTACCCTTTTGAATGATGGTAAAGGGTGATTTTTCACTTACCCGCTATGGCTGAAAAAATTAATTCATTTGCAACTCAAATAAAGGCCAAATACTATAAGAGAAAAGTATAATTAAAAGGCGAATGGGCAAAACCATTCCCAAAGATAGATACTAAGATTTCACTTTCCAACAAACATACTATGTATCTGTTGTGACTTACATTTTTCAAACAAGATCACCTAGGTTTTACTTTTGAGGTAGAGATTTGTGATATATTTAATATAGGACGCTTCAAATGTTAAAATGAAAAATCGTAACATCTAAATTTAAGGTATTGTGAAGCCTTCTTTTTCCCAAAAATTGGAAATGATTCTTCTTTTCGTGGGAAATTTTAAAAGCGAAACTTCAAATAAGTTTGATCTACATCTGTCACGCAAAATGGGAAGCATAAACAAAACCAAAACGGTTCAAATGAGAATGAAGGTAGGAAAGAAAAACCCAACTGAAAATTTTCCATAGTTCAACAGTGTGCCTAGTCCATGGAGAGAGATCAACAGGATTGTTCCGCTATAATCGGCAAAGAGGAAATTGTAAGGACTCATTCACACTTAATCACAAGGATTTTCAACCTCAATTACCCCCAAATAAGCCTCACAAGAAAAAATTGAGAAATCTTCATCCCCTAATTCCTTGTGATACTTCTCTAAAAATGTCAAATTGATTCGGACCCACATGAGCTCACCTTGATTAACCCTGTACTGTGGATATCGGCCATGTGAATTACGATGTCCCAAATGTGTCATTGCACACTCTAAATTATCTCAGGGCTCCGTATGTTTTGGGATCCAATTCAAATTGTTCTAAAACCAGATTGGCTCTAACTTCGAGTCACATTCAACAACCACAAATTCAACTCATATAACTCTATCCAACTACTATTTCATTTACACTGTTGAAAGACAGAAATGAGGTGTTCATAGCTGGCTGAAGCACACCAATTTGAAAACAGAAGTTATGCAGAAAGTATCAGTAGAGGAAGAACAAATTATATAAATAGAAAAAACCGTATGAAAAGCACACACTCCATGGAACTAGTGCCATCTCTGCAAATACACCAGAGGGAGGAGGACAAGAAGGTAAAAAGGAAAGGGGGGGGGGCGCGGGGGATGAGTCCAACCGAGCAAGCAGATAGCACAGGAAACCCCATCAGTAAATGAGGGAAGAAATGATTTTGCAATCGATGGCTTTATGATTGAAAGATGGGAGAGAGCGAGACTTTATCAACAACTCCAAGGCTTTCTTTTTTGACACAGGAAAGAAGGGCTATCGAGGGGCTACTGATTGATAGCCTCTTGTCTCTCTTTAAGGTGAAATTGCTGTTCTTTCTCCTTTTCCTCTTCTTCTTCTTTTTTTTTTCTTTCTTTTTGGGCTCTTGCCTTTAGTTTCCTCCTTTTTAAGTCTTTTTGACTTTTGGGTTTTGCTCCCCCTCTCCTTTTCTCACTGATCTCGACACCCGATGCCCCAAAAAAAAAAAAAATCTTAAAAAAATCCCGGAAAAAAAAAGGTTAAAAGGAAAAGAATGAAAAATACACAGGTGGTCAGCATCAATGACTCAAAGGGGATGAGTGGCAAAGTGCAAAGTGGGGTTGTGAATGAGCTTTCACGTCAAACCCCCCAACCCCAACGATGAGATTTGTGAAACTGAGACGGATGGAGACATTGCCTTTGCATGGATTGATTACGGGACCATCCCCCCCAGTTCCTTAGGGTTTTCTCCGTGGAAGGGTACTCCCCTACTGTTATTATCTCCGCCTACGTCTGGTGCCTCCCCCACTTTGACTCGGTCCCTACTAGCCTTTTCTCCTCCTCTTCTTCTTCTGCTCCCGATGTTGAGTCTTCTCCAATCATGCTGGCGTAATTCGTCCTTCTCATTATTAGCACAGATCGCTCCAATATGCATTAAGTCCTTAGGTGAAAGGCACGTGGCTTAAACCTAGCTAGCGATGGACATGGGGGCAAGCCTAGCTCCGATGTAGTCTGAAGGGAATTATATGAGTTGCTCGGTCCGTATGCAAACATACATACATGCAAGTATCGATGTTTAAGTTTTCAATAACGAGGCGAGACCAGACATGATGATTTGTGGATTATTGACTTGCCAAGAGTAGGCTCTCGGGTCGAAATACCTAATCGGACGGGCATTTCACAAGAAAGATGAAGAAGGCCCTTGGATTGTCTATCTTTGCGAGTGACAAAGAGAGACCAATACCTTTTAGGGCACCCTCGCTTGCGTTTTAAGCTATTGGGAAGAACCCTAAATTCTCACGAGCCTACCAATCAGGCTAGTGGTGCCTTATAGCTGAATCGAGAAGTTAATTGTTAATTGACCCTACCTTTCAATAATATAAGTAGGGGAGGGTCAATTATAATTAATTTCAACAAAGAAATTCAACGTCACTCTCGTCTTTTCTCTCTCTTTCTTCCTTCCTTCCTTTCTTTCTTTCTTTTCATCCTAATGCGCTAATAAAGAGATGGAGATTCGATTTATTTCAAGGACCGAACGTGACATGCAGTTCATGTTCTAGATTGTTAACTCGACTCTGTCCAGATTCCTCTTGTACCGTGATGTGGATCGAAAACATGATCCGCCCGTTATAGGGTGAACACCATTTCGGGTCAGAAACCTGGGTCACACACACACACACCGGTTCCGGCTTTGGGAATTGGGAGCTTCATCTTGGGCCTTTCACGTTTGAGCTAGATATCCAACCCACGATATCTATTTGGGCCATCGTTTCTGGGCCTACCCATCGCCGAGCCCCCTAATCACGCCGCCTTCGGTTCTCCGGACACTACCACTGCGTTCATCGGCCCTTCGAGGACTCTTTTAGGAGGGGCGCGCATTTGGCTACCAGATAAAGGAGCTCTTGATTTCCAGAACTGACTCCGACCAAAAGGAATCCGCAAAGCGTGCTTAGGCCGGCAACATCGGGGCACTCATCTGAACACAAATCGTGATTCAAAGGCGACAACGAATCGAACCCGCATGTCATCGCGACCTTAGTTTCGATGGACCCGCGTAGTTAATTCCAAACGGACATGGATTTCCCTTCCATGAGACGCAGACGAACGGACAAACACAGGCAGATAAATTCAAAAGCCCACTCCACTTCGTATGTTTATTGGGCTTTGTCCACATGAATTGGCCCATACGTGCAATAGTGAGCCTTCCTCACTTATGCCCATATGTACTTGTGGACCAAAATGAAGCCCAAAAACCCCCCACGACCTTTTCCCCTAAACTTTAATCCAACTTTTAATCTATTTAACGTAATCTTTGAACTATGAATAAATGCTCAAAAGTATTCAATGTCCACATTCCATTAATTCAAGTTACCAGAATTTAATAATAAGTTTGAATGGTAGACAACAAAAGAAAAGTTACACATGAATTGTCTGAGTAAAATAATCATCTCAAATCAAAATATAATTATTCAAGTCATCAAATAACGTTAGATATGTTAACACTTGGTTTTGTCTTCTTCTTTGTTTATCCCTTTTTTGAAGTAGATGGATAAAAAGATAAACATGTTGACTTATCATTATAAATATCCAACTCAACATATGATAATTCATATAATCGAATAATGTCCAATTTGCCATTTGAGCATATCGAAGAATTGCATTGAACACTTACCAATAGATTAGGGATCACGTTAACAAAATTAAGAGTCTGAGGATAATGTTGTGTATTAAGCTAAAGTTCAATAACTATTTACGCTATTTTCCCTTTCTTTTATTTTTAAGATGTTGCATATGTATAATCAAGTTGATCCATTTTTGGAACATTCTCTTTTAGTAGTCGAAACATCGCTTGTTAAGCTCAAGCAATTTGTGAACATCACCCTTTTTAATTCAATACATAGACCACTCAAAATGCACCCTCATCTCGATGTATATAAAAGAAAAGTTAAGGAAAAAAGAAAAGTAGCGATAGATGACTTAAAGAAAACCGAAAAATTGAAAAAAAAAATTTACTATGTAGATGGTATTTTTGTCGAAAATCAAGTATCATTTATTTGAAGTTGGCACGTATATAATATGCTTGATATGTTGGCCATTGTCATTGGCCACCAACGGGGGCAGCATTTTTTTACTTTTATTTCTGGACAACAATGACAAACCAATAGGAGCAACTTGCTACTATAATTCTAGTAAAAGAACTATTTCCCTATGTTCATTATTTCCAAATGCACAAAAATATTTTCCTAAGAATTTTCACTAGTGTCATTTACAAAATCAATAATTTTATTAGCTGAAGGGAATTATTTCCAAATGCACAAAAAAAAAATTTCCTAAGAATCCTAAACTTTTTGTTCATTTTTCATTTTGGACAAATTTACTCCAAACATTTTAGCTAAATGGAATTTTCGTCCTTTTACATTTTCTCTTTTTTTCTTTCCCTCTTCTCTCTACCGACGCTAGAGAGGGCGACCCCACCTACCTAGGGCTGGACGAATCATTATCAGCAATGAAAATATTTTTTACTAATTAATTATTTTGAGCGATATAAATGATTATTTTTAAAAAAAAATTCTACAAATCATTTATTTTTCTTGAAATGAAAAGGTGCTTTAAAAATTAGGTTTTTTCATTTTTTTCATTTTCTATTTTTTGGGACAAGCACTTGGAGAAAATGGCAATTTTGAGAAGACAACCCACGTTTCCCTTTTCTAAAAGTGGGCCCCTCGTCCAGATCTTGCCTCAGAATATTCCATTATCCGAGATTGAAAATGCCGTTCGATCCCACGGCATATTCGCATTATTCTCTTTTAGTGGGAATAATGCTGCCCAGCACCTCCTTTTTTTCTTTATCAAAAATGACACGATAATTAAATAAATTTATTATTTAGATTTACTTCCTTTATCAAATTCCCAGTTCTAACCTCAACATCCTAAATTTTCTCTCGGAGATATAGCCTGTCTTTTCTTTTCTTTTTTGGTTTTAAGAAAATAATGAGCCGAAGATAGAAATGACAAGAAAAGGGGGTGCTCCTTTTATCATCTTATCCACACACAAAAAAAACTTGGTAATATTTGTGGGATAAATTCTTTTTTACTTTAGATAGATACTAAATTTAAATAAGTTTACTTACAGCATTGACTGGTATAAGGAAAGCTTTCAACGATAATAGATAATATTATTTTAGACATATCAAATTGAGAAAGCGGGCCTAAATCAATGGAGAAACTCAACATGATTCGGAAGTGAGGTATAGGTGTCGAATTTAGATTTCAATATCACCTTACCTTACCGACAATTAGAATTAATATGAGATGGCCATCCAAAACGCGGTGAAGTATGATTGGCTGGTTGACGTGGGTCGAATGGATGCTTTAGTTTTTTCTTAGTTTTTTTTTTTTTTTTTTTTTTGGTTGAATTATATGATAATGGATATTTGTTGGTGTTCTTTGACTGTTAGGTTTTTTTGGGGGACCAAAAAAGAAAGTCACTGGTTAATGATGGGTGTTTGGTAACCTCCCCCACATTAAGAAATTGGATAATCCGGGAAAAGAAAAAAAGAGAAATTTTATTCACAGGCCAGCATTTTTCTGGTTCTATAAAAAGGAACTCCCCTTCCCTTAATGTAAAAAATTAAAAATAATAAAAACCCGAGAAAAAAAATAATAAATAGGGGGTCGTTTTCATTTTTGAGATAGAGAGAGAGGGAGGGGAGAGCATTGCCTATACTCAACGTTGTTGCGTCTTCTTCTTCCTTCTTCTTCTTCCTTCTCTCTGGTTTGAGCCTTTTGCTTTTCTTTCATACATAGATACGAAACTAGCATCTGAGAGAGAGAGAGAGAGAGAGAGAGAGAGATGGGTGGTGATCTCTGCAACAGGGCCATGGCCCTCGTGGGTGGTGTCGTGGTGGTGCTTGCGTTGGCGCTGGTGTCGGTTCATGCGGAGCTCCAGAGATTCGAGCAGCCCGTGAAGCCCGACGGGTCGCTCAGCTTCTTGGTGGTGGGCGACTGGGGTCGTCGCGGGGATTACAACCAATCCCAAGTTGCTCTCCAGGTAATAAAACCACCTACTTTCTCTCTCTCTCTCTCTCTCTCTCTCTCTCTCTATCTCTTATCTATCTCTTATCTCTCTCTCTCTCTCTCTCTCTCTCTCTCGGTCCAACTTGGTCTAATGATGTCTCTGTTCTTTTGTCTTGCTGAAACAAAGAAAAAGGTTCGATTTTTCCTGGAGTTCTCAAGAACATGGCTTCTGGGTTTGTGCCAAGATCATCATAGCCTCTCTTTACCCACCTCTTTTTTTAGCTTTTTCTTTTTCTGTAAATTGTGGCTCCCATCTCCCTGTCTCTCTTTCTTACGCATTGAAAAACCAACAGCAAAGTCGGTTTATTATTATTTTTTGCCCTGTTTGATTTCGTCTCGTCCAATAATTTTGCTGGTAGTTGCACTTCCCGATCACGTTCTGTCTCTGGCTTTGGAGGACACAACACGACGGTTTTCTTTTTTCGTTTTCCTTTTGGCAAAATGGGGTTACAGCCTAATGACAGGTCATAAGTTTGCATTGAAATACCATGTACTAAAAGTACAATTTTTGATGTGATTTTTATGTTTTGGTGCAGATGGGGAGGATTGGGGAGAAACTAGACATAGACTTTGTGGTATCGACGGGAGACAATTTCTATGACAATGGCTTGACTGGTGAACTCGACCCTGCTTTTGAAGAGTCGTTTACCAACATCTACACTGCCAAGAGCTTGCAGAAACAGTGGTACAGCGGTAAGTTTCATCGCCTCCTCTGGATCGAATTGTTTGGTTCAGTTTTAATTCTTCTTTTGTTGTTGACATTGTGAACTTTTTTTTTTCTTTTTTCTGGGGGTTTCCTCTTGCAGTGCTGGGCAACCATGATTACAGAGGAGATGCAGAGGCACAGTTGAGCCCTGTCCTGAGAAGAATCGATCGGAGGTGGCTCTGTTTGAGATCTTTCATTGTCAATGCAGGTTGATTTTATATGCTTGTGTCATTTTCTTGTTCTCCAACATCACCTAGCTTCAGCTTGGCTTTGGTCATGTGATGAACACATTCACGAACCAAGAATCTTGATGATTTGCTTCTTTCGATTCACCCAGAATTGGTTGAGATCTTCTTCTTGGACACCACGCCGTTTGTCAAATCCTACTTCACCGATTCGGAGGGACATAACTACGATTGGCGCGGCATTAAATCGCGCAGGACATACATCGCCAACCTACTTAAGGTAATCGATTAAGACGAAGCTTCATTAAGATCATGTAATCAATATATCCAGCTAAGCCAGTACTCATGGGCATTTATTGTATATCTGATTTCCGATTCGATCCGTTTGTGTAGGATGTGGAATCTGCGCTGAAGGCATCAACCGCAAAGTGGAAGATTGTCGTCGGCCACCACGCCATCCGAAGCATAAGTCACCATGGCGATACTAAAGAGCTCATCCAGTATCTCCTCCCGATTCTTCGGGTAAATCAAAGTTCCAAAGCAACTTTATTCTTTCGCTTATCAAGCAATAGAAGGGTTTTCTACTGCTTAAGCTCAATCTAAAGCTTCAAATTTGTTCGTGGATTTCAGGCAAACAATGTCGACTTCTACATGAACGGGCACGACCATTGCCTCCAACGCATCAGTGACGCCGAAAGGTAATCGACAATTGAAATTCACTCTGCAAAGATGTGCACAACAAATCAGTAGCTGATGGTACATTCTCTTTTCCATTTGTGCAGCCCAATACAATTCCTAACGAGCGGAGCAGGGTCAAAAGCATGGAGGGGCGACATCAAAGAGACTAACAGAGGCAACGTGAGCTTCTTCTACGACGGGCAAGGGTTCATGTCTGCGCGCTTGACTCAATCCGATGCGGAGATCGTCTTCTATGACGTCTTCGGCAAGGTCTTGCACACATGGAACGCATCAAGGCAGCAGCATCACTCCGCCATCTAGAGAGATAAACCCATTTGAGCAGAGAGAGGGATCATTCATCGCAGGAAACATTGGCAAGATGGTGGAGCACATGAGCTAGTAATTAGCATTGTAGTTGGAAGGGTTAGTATTGGGTGGCAAGGTGTTGGCCATTTCTTTGATTCTGTACAGAGTTTAGTGATTCTTTTTGTTTGATAGAACGTCTCCTGGGGAGACGTTCTTGAGCACAAAATCGATTGGAGGTACTATCATGTATCAGTATGAACCCTAATGTACCTTTTTGATTGATTGAAATCTTTGAGGTGATTCAATTTGCTGAGGTTCCACCGTGTCAGAAAATCCAATCGAATTTTTATCTAGGAAACAAAAAAATCCCAACATTCAAATTGTGTGGTGAAGGCCGTAATGAATAACATAAACCAAAATTCACTAACAGTCCATGTGCATGGAAACAATAATGCATGTGAACAATTTACATCCATCGAACTCATGTGAGATTTATTCGATCTAATAGTCTCCTTGTTTAATTCAATCTAAGATTCTCCGTGTTCAAAGCATTTGTGTACCAAAACAGGCCGATGATCTTCCTATATATGGAGGCCGGTTTGGATGAAATTAACTGGGATTCGAAACACATTGCAACATTCTATCGCTAGATTCATTTCATCAAATGCGACAGCAAATGCGATTTCGTAAACTGCAGGACCGCAAGGCACCTTCCTTAGCTTCTTCGTTCGGCAGCTAAAGCTCAGTTTCTGAACTTTATTGCCTGGTTTGACCAAATAGGATCGAAACTCCGTACATCCGAACGCAACAAGATGAAGCTTCCACGAAACTCAACGATGAGAGACGGACAGACAGTGCAATTCATTTGAACACATTCAGCGACTGGCAAGCTTGGGTTTTTGCACGCCCTTTGCATTTCGTGGTACCGTCGTCTTCATGCAAGAGCTAATGGCCTTGTGCTTTTGCTTCGTTGCATGCTGTTTGGTAAAATTGTCCTTCCTTGATACTAGATCTCGTTTCTTACCTTCGAAACCACGCAACTTGTGAAACGATGTGTCACGGAACAAACATTACACGTCCTATTAAGAGAAAGGAGAACAAGCATTGAACAAACTGCACAATCGGGAAGTGATGGAGGTAACTGATGACAAATCGAAGAAAATAAGCAGCGCCACTGCAACTGCAAAAGTAGGCTTGTGGCTTTGTATCGATTTATCAAGAGATCTAGCTTTTTAGGGTAGGAGCTCGTAAGCGATGTCGAGTTGCATTTGGCGATTCATCTTCTTAGGGCCTATATGGTAACTAGCCAAACAATAACTAATTCCATTTTTTTGTTCCCCAGAAGTAAATTTATAATAGAAATCCATTTAGTAAATTTTTTTATTCTTGAAAGTAAATTTAGAACAGAATTAAGAGTTAAAAAAAAAAAGAGTTAGACTTGTTCCTAGGAACAATTCCAAAAATCGAGTCTAAATTTTCTTATTCTCTTCTCCTTCCCTCTCCTCTTTTCTTCTATTTCCTTTTCTTCTTCTTCCTCCTCCTCTTAGCCCATCACCAGCCTATCACCACCCCATCGTTGCCCACTGGCCACCACCCCAAGCGATGGCCAAGCGAGCTCCTTGACCTCGCATAGATATGCAAGGCTAAACTTCGCCTAACTGCTGGCGGCAACAACCGGCCAGCCTGAAGGAGGAAGCAAAAGAGGAAATATAATAAATATATTAAAAAAAAAAAATTAAGAGTCTTGTCAAACGCATTTTTATCCGAAAATAAAAATTTTGAACAATTATCAAATGCTTTCTAATGCTCAAAAATTATTCCTACAAATTAAAAAAAATCATTTATGAGCCAAAATTATTCCTAATAATAAAAGGATTATCATTTGCAGTCTTAATGCTTCTTATTCCTTGTTATACCTGTCGATCAAGATTTACGCCACGCTCCTATTTGTCTCAAAGTAGCCAAGATCTTGAGACTTAGAAGGTGCTTCAGAAGCAACTTTCACCATTGCATCCACTAAATTATATCGCCAAATAGGCGCGCTCGAAAGTTCACCCGTTTTAAGCCCCAGCAACCGAATTCCGCTGCAGAAACTTCAGCGCAGCGAGATCCACAGGCACGAAGTCAACATTCACTTATTTGGGAGTTACCAAACCTTTGAGCCAACTTCGGCATAGCTTTGGCAAGCAACCACCACCAAAACGATTGCCTTTTTCATGAAAACAACAAAAGAAAATGGAACAACCACACAGCCGAGAAATTAAAAAGCCCTTTCATTCCCACAAAACTTCTCTCCAAGAGGTAGAAATGCATTTAAGGCGAGGTCGAGAGAGAGAGGAGATTCAATGCATTTGCGGAACAAAATTGCAGGCCAACCATGTGGACATGTTCAGAATAGATAAACTAGATCATTCAACTAAAATTCATGTATCGTCACATTTGCAGCAAGATAGATATCATGTAAATTTCAGGCCAACCATGTAGACATGTCCGTAGACAAACACAAGGACCGACGTGAAGTTCAACTCTGATGGACAGGGCATGGCATCAGTGCAACTTACTCAGGCTGACCTTAAAATTCATGTTTCACAATAATGACAGCAAGACAGATATCATCTAAATTACTTCAAACCTTTGTTCTTTGAAGATTGTTTGCTAGCCAAGCTCTTCCAATTTATGCGAGAAAGGGTTCTTATATCTAATTTAGCAAAAACTAACCGACAAAACAAGACTGCAGACCACAGACCAGGAGCCACCTCTTCCCCTAATAATCTCAAACAACTAGCAAGGGCAAAGGGACCATCCCGCAAATAAAAAAATATTCCTCTTCTTGTTATCTAACTCAGTGAAAGAGTTTCTATCAGCATGAGAGAACGTGATCATACACTAGTTATGGCACTTGGTGTCCTGGCGGACACATATAACAAAGTAGATAGTGAGCAATCTAGCAGGCAAGAGTTCAGTATATGATCCGGATGCATTATTATTCATGGAAATGCACGTGAATGTCAGCAAACGGTCACTGAACACTGACAGAATTACTCTGTCATCAGTAAACAATGACAAAAAACAAGAGGCAGATTCCATCTTTGCCGAATTTGAAGCAGACAATAAGTTTTGCAAATTGATCAAAAGTACCATGTTTGGAGCCTTCAGTGCAAATTATCCCTGCTTTGGCCTTAAAGAAAACACCAAGACACGCCATCTCACCACACTGCTCTACTCTAAATGTATAAATAAACAAGACATACCTAAGGGATATTGCTGGTTAATTAGTACTCAGCAAGTTTATGTAAACGACAGAGTCATCACAATTGTACAAGTTGTTCTCCTCCTAAGCTATCAAAAGTAGACATTCATTTTTCCATCTGGACTTTGAATTTCTTTGGCTTCTCAATCACCAGCAAAATAATTGATCATCAACTTCAGATGTATATGAAGACCATTTCATATAACATATTTGAGGGTCAAAGGAGAAGGTAGTTTCCAAAATGGCAACTGGATGAGTAATTACATTAGTACCAAATTTGACTCTCTTCCATCCTTAGCAAGAACAGTCCCATGCATATGTACAGACATGTAACAGAAGCTATAGCAAGATCTATCGCCAACAGGTTACACTCTTTTGTCCAAGATAGCCAGTTGTGCAACCTCATCGGATTTTGCCTAGCACAATCGCCAGCAAACATGCTTCAATTTGTCACAAAATGATATCTAGAATCAACAAAGCTCTCAACATCCCAGAGGAAAGAACCAAAAGTTACAGCTTCCAGGACAAGTCTCTTCAAACCACCAAAGCTGATCTTGATAAGTTCATCCCTTGAAGAATCTACTGTACCCTCAGGTGTTATAACAATCTCAGGTCTTCCAAACAAGGCCTCTGTGTGCTTCTCAATGATGCTCACAGCTTCTTTCGATCTAATTGTCGCGTATCTTTGAAGTGTATCTCCATCAAAGGACATCACATAGGTGCGCAACCTGGAGGGTTTTATTCCACTACCAAAACCGCCAGGGCTCATGCTGCCAGACCACGATGAAACCTCAGGATGGGACTGCACTGTCTGGAAAGTATCATCTCCAGTGTTTGGCTTTCTGTCTTCTCCAACAACTTGCTGAACATTAGTAACCTCATTATCATCTGACGCACTAGGAAGAATTTTCATTGTTTTCTCGAGCTGAAATCTCTGGTCAACCCGCTTGAGGAAATACCCATACATCACTGACGCTGCATAGACCTGTCCAACCCTAAGTTTGCTTATCTGGGCGACGGAAGTAGCATCACCCATGCGGTTTCCCAAAATGAGAGACAGATGATTTTGGATCATCTCATAGGCTTCAGGAGAGTGAAGCTGCTCAAGCATCTCTCCTTGAGTAGGCCAACTGTCAGCTCGACCTGAAGGGTCTGAAGAAGGAGAATTTATGGAAGGAATCAAGGATACATTTGCATCCATGAATTTTTGCACCACCAATGCATACAATATCTCTTCCAAAGCCTTTCTCCTTTCGTTAGCCTTTACCTCAGCAATCCTCCTGATGGACCAAAAAATTATAAATTATCAGCATCTAAAAAGGATTTTTCATGCCTTACTCAAACACATCAAGAGCAATGTTCTTCTAACCTGTACAAAACCAGCTCCATACCAGAAGCATTAGGTTCTTCCTTTTTTGTCTCAGCATCCCGGTCAGTCTGGAGCTGTTCAAGCTGCTGCTCGACCGCAGCAGGCACAAGATGTGGATGGCTCACTAAGATCTCTGATAGAAACTGCCCAATGGGTGATTCCAGCTTAAGCGGTGCAATTGGAGCATTAGAACCAGCTGATTCAAAAGAAGCCGACGCTCTAACAACCACACATCTCCTGCTTCCCACTGCCACTCTCCTATGGCCCGCCCTTGAGCGAAGACTTGAAGTGCAATGCTGCCACCATAAATCAACCAATTAACAAAATGAACAAGTCAAAATACCGATACATCACAAGTTTGCAAAAGGAAAACGCTATCAGACAATGAACTTCAAGGCATAATATCATTTCTGTAACATTGGCTCTTTCCAGCTGATTCTGAAGCGACCGGACTCATTGGCATCCACACTATGGGAGTTAAATATCCCACTTACTTAAAGAAGGAATAAGATGGCAGCAGAGACCAGAAACCTAAGGCAACAATCTTGAAAAAGCTACCATCCGCAAGTCCAATACAGATCATGAAAATTTATTTCCATTTGGCACTATGTAGAAAAATAAAAACTTGAAGTTTCCCACAGACACTTATCAGAAGGAATGAAATTCGAAAGCTTGAACATGACAATTTACCGAAACAGGCCCTGCGCTTTTCCAAAGAAATATTCCTCCAGCAACCCACTTCCCTATTTTTTTCCCCTTTTCCCAAGAAATATTCCTCCAGCAACCCAATTGCCTGATTTTCCCCCCTCGTATCTAAGACACTGCTCCACAAACTTTAGCTAAAATACATGTGTGGCCGCCACAAAAAGATAACGCAAAGAGAACACGGGCCAAAAGACACTATCAAAGCATTCAACCTGTTTGAAAAAACTTCATGAAGAAACCACAATCGCAGAATCGAATAAATTAAGGATCCCCACATCTCATGCGACCAGCAGAATTCGCAGTAAGCCATAAACATCAACCGAGTTCAAACGAATTCCTCCGCAACAGACCGAAACCGGCGAGGAAAATACATACCTTCAACGAGGGAGGCAATCCGGCGCCGAACCGCACGAAGTTAGGCCCATCGGCCGCCAAAACGCCCGATCTAGACACGCACGGCGTAGGCCTCGACGCGCCGATCGACGACCGGAAGGCTGTCGTTGCTGCCACGGATTCCATGCTCAGCTCAGCTCCTGCGAAATCCCAAAAAAAAAAAAAAAAAATCAATCAAACCTCAATCAAAAAAGGGAAAAAACCAAAGCTCGACTCCCGGCGGAACCGATGAGCATCGAGCACCGCATCGCCACCGCGACTACGGAGACGATCGGATCGCACCTCGGAGAGAAACGACGGCGGGAGAAACCCTCGCGAGTGTCGGCGACGCGCGGGGGTAGTTGGTGAGGGGAGCGAGGGCGGCGGCTTCGAGAGGATGTGGATGGACTACGGCTAGACGACTCAGGCGACGTGTGCGGTTTTACGAGAACGATGTATCTATGGGCCGGTCAGAAGGGCTTATATATATATTGTCCGCGCTTGTGATCGACGGATGCGCGTTGCCAGATCCTGTCCATTGTGCCCTTGGGGTTTCCGTTTAATTACCAAAGTGCCTTTCTACCCCCCTTTCCTTTTCCTTTTCCTTTTCTTTATTTATATAATTTTGGGTTTTTATGATGTCCTCCTACCCCTTTTTATTTTGTAGGTAGGTAATTCCTATGGAGAATATAGTAAATTGATCAAAAGGTAGACCTGTCAAAATAGATCTAAGACCCATTTTTTAATTCATAAATGATGGACTAAGTTGTTAGATAAGTTATTTATATTCAGTAAATTGGATATGAAAATGGGCTTGCAATTTACTCTCGTCTTATTCTCTTTCATACTCACTCGATCTCGTGATCACTTATTCTGCACTCTCGCCATCACTTATTCTGCACTCTCGCCTATGAATTTTCGTAAATTGAGCTGAATATGGATATATATCCTCCAAATGGGATGATGCCAAAAAGAATTTTTATTCAAACATTAATTGGTCGTGTATATTTTAGCAATATGGATCAAGCATGGTTTAAATATAGATTACTAAATTTGCATTTCATGGAAAATAGGGTAAAATAGGTTAAATGGGTTTATTTAAATCAAACTATATTTGATCCGACTCAAATCCGAATTGATCCATCCATCTAGCAAGTTTATTAGAAAGTAATTGTTAATCGATAGGTAGGGGGGGTGCACCATACATGTATGAATTGGCTGAAAGAAATATTAGTTTTTTACATTTTTATCATTTCAATCCGGAAGCCATATTTGTCGTTGTGAATCAAAATCATGTTTAATTTTTGTTAGTTTAATGATTACAAGTGTCAAAAAATATGTTGAGTTAATTTAGAAAGTTTGCTAATAATGAAAGCCATGACCTTGGAAGCATAGAGTATGAATTTTGAAAAATACATTCGAAAAAGCAGTAAATTATGAAAGGTATTTTTTTTATTGGTTGATGATTATGAAAAATAGTTTAAAAATTGTTGCATTTGAGGGGAAAAGGGAAAATGATATAAATGACCCATGATCTTTGATTCTTAAACTTTTAATCTATTTAATATAATTTATTGACTTTTGGTCAAAAGTTAAACATATTCCCTAAATTTAAAACACTTCCACGTAATCTATGAATTGTATTGAATATTTATTAATAGTTAAGAAACCATTTTGGACCAATTAAAAGTTATAGATGACATTGTATATTTGATCAAAGTTTAGAAGTCACGTTACAAAAATTAAAAGTTCACTATTGGTAATGGACATTGGATCAGAGTTTTGGAACCACTTATGTTATTATTTAATATATATATATATATATATATATATCGGGAGGGACCTGTAGGTAATTTAAGCATGGGGGAGAGATCTGTTTTTCCCGGTGCAACGTAAGGATGGCCCGGACCACTAATCTGGAGATCTCTGGGCTCATGCGGAGAAAGGGGCCCACTCGACATTTCGCTTGTTCTCGTTCACGAAATCGTCGAGGAACTCGTGGTCCACGGGTTGACATGAATTGCGGCTCGAACCCACGAGTTGAGTTAGCGCAACACGGCAAATTTGGATTCAAATTACGGCATAAAATTACGATGAATTTCGTACTAATTTCAATTTTTTTGTGGGAAATGTGATTTGTCGGGAATGAATGAGAAGGTACGCGTGGATTCGAGGATGTTGAAGGTGAGATTTATGGTTTTAGATGTCCTTATCTCATGACTAAAGGACGAAAAAGCAAATGGATTGAGTCCAAATTTGAGATCAACATCCATGGGAAGTGAGGGCCTTCATATGATTTCGTCGTTGATTTTTAGCTACATGCCAACGGTACTTTCATTATTCCTCTCGATATTGAAATTGTGATATGAGACGAAATTAAAATTCTAAATCAAATTCTATCATTGAAAAATCAAAGAAATAATAGATTTTGGTAGATTATTGATTGCCCATAATCTAGTGAAACTACTTTTGAGTAACTCGGCCTCAGTTTGAGAAATATTTGAGATCAACTCCATCTAATTTGGAGTCGAGTCTGAGTTCATCAATATTAAGCTTGATAGGCTCACGGGTTTAATCGGACTTTTATTATTTCTTTCAAAATGTATTTTATAGCTAAAAAAAATTAACGTACGAGACATCAAAATTACAGGCTATACCTGCACATAGATAGCCGCAGGAAAGTGGCCGAACTCATTAAGCTTGAGTTCATATATGATTATGTTATGATTGAGTCCGCCTTGAGTCGAGCTCGAGTGTTTGGGAGTTCCATTCGGATCAAGGAACTTTGGATTTTTTATTTTTTTTGTAAAATAAATAAAAATTACCTTGTTTTACGTAGGAAAAGTTGAGAGTGCCTGGGTCAATATTTAAGCGTGAAAGTTTTCTAACATTACAATTAAAGATAAATAATTAAGTGCGCTTTGCACGCTTCAGGGTCATAATTGACATTCGTCCTCGTTTATTACAGTTATTAGGTGTTTTATAATTTTGAAAGGTTGTGCCTCTTTGAACATAACTTCTTAACCCTTGAAATATTGTATCCGTTCAAACATGTTTATCTTGTTGGGATTAAATATAAAATAAAAGCGTGAAGAAAATATCATGCTGAAATAATTTTTATGGAGATTATTATTGAGTCATTGACAAAAGATCAGGAGTCGGGTTGTTGCCAAGAGTAGCCGTTCCACTGGCTCGAGCACGGCATGATTCGTGCTGTGAACATGCCGAACTAGCTCGACACACTGGCGAGCCGAAGCCAGCGGCTCAGGCCGGCCCGTTGGTGGCCCTTCCCGTGGATGTGCACGACTTAACCCTTTTCTTTTGTTATTCAGACACAGGAACGAAAGCAGCACGAGTCCCACGTTGTGGTGGCTCTTCCTCTTCTTCGGTCTCCTATTGTGGCCTAGCAGCCTCTCGCCCGCGGCAACGACGATGTCAACTTCGACGGCAGTCACCGTGTCTAACGGAGTCACACTTAACTTCACTCTCCGCCGTTAGTCAGCTCTGTTTACTCTCTCTCTCTCTCTCCCCTCAACAACTCTCTCTCTCTCTCCTCCAACTCCAAGCTTCAACTTTCAACGCCATCTTCTCCTTCTTCAACTTCTTCATCATCTCCTGCTCCCTCCTCCCTTCGACTTTCTCGAGAAAATCAAACTGAAAATTCGAAAAAAAAAAAACCACCCGCTTCCCTCCTCCGCGCACATGGCCTCCGACCCCGAGGACGGCCGCGGGACCGCCTGGGAGAAAGCCCTCCGACGAATGCTCCCCGCCGGCGCCCCCCTCCCCGACGAGGAACACCTCGACTACTCCATCGCCGTCGAGTACGACGGTCCCCCCGTCCCCTACGACGTACCCCGCGTCGATCCCGTCGAGATCGCCGAGTCCGTCTCCGCCCGCTCCCCTCCCCTCGCCGATCTGTCCGCCATCCCCGTCGCCGCCCCGATCGCCCCGAAGATCCCCCGATTCGGCCGCCCCGGGAACGGCGTCGCCTTCAAGGACTCCCCGCCCGTGGAGAGTCAGCGCGCCTCCTCCGTCTCGAGAGCTCAGCTGGAGCCGGAGTATGAGGCCGAGGGCGAGAGCGGGGACTTGTTCAGCGCGGACCTGGGTGCCCTAGATGCGAATAACGGCGAGGCGGGCGGTGAGAATGCGGAGCCGAGGCGCGCCGCGGTGGTCACGTTCACGACGCCGAGGGACTCGGAGTACTCGGAGGAAGACCAGGAGGAAGCGAACAATTCGTCTTCCTCTCCAGTGTCGACTGCTGCCACCGAGTCGCCGGCTGTCGCGAAGAAGGCGCCAAGGAAGCGAGGGCTGTGCAGTAGGTGTGGGAAGAGGAACAGATTGAAGGAGAGGGAAGTGTGCTTGGTTTGCGACGCAAGGTATTGCGGAAATTGCCTTTTGAAGGCCATGGGATCAATGCCGGAAGGTAGGAAGTGCGTGAGTTGCATTGGGAAGCCGATAGATGAAGCGAAGCGGTCAGGTTTGGGCAAGTGTTCAAGGATTTTGGGGCGGGTCTGTAGTCCATTGGAGGTCAGGCAGATAATGAAGGCAGAGAGAGAGTGCGCGGCGAACCAGTTGCGACCGGAGCAGCTCGTGGTGAATGGGAGGCTGTTGAGGCAGGATGAATTGGCCGAGATTCTTGGGTGTCCCATTCCGCCGCAGAAGTTGAAGCCTGGGAAGTATTGGTATGATAAGGATTCTGGGTTATGGGGAAAGGTAAAAGAAAGCACATCGTTGATTTTATTGCTCGATTCTTTTAATTTCCTGATTTTTATGTTTGTTTCTCAGGAAAAAGAGAAACCTGATCAGATGATAAGTTCCAAACTTAACGTTGGGGGTAAGCTCCAGGTAGATGCGAGCAATGGGAATACGAAGGTTTATATAAATGGGCGTGAAATTACAAAGGTTGAACTGAGGGTTTTGAAGGTAAACTGTGAAATGCACATTCCTCATATCTTGTCATGAAGATGTCATCATCAAAAGCAAATAAATGGATTAGGGTTTGGTGCTCGTGGCTTTTCTCAGTGCAGTGTTTTGGCATCATAGTAGTTGATAATGCAATGGGAGCAATCTGTTGGCAGAAGATATGCTTTCTGTAGGTTATTTGAGACAAAAGCATGCATTTATGATCTCTGGGTTGTTCGCAACTTCATGGGCACATACATGATTATTGTTCTAAGATTATATAAATTGGGACTAGTGGAAAAATTCGTTGCTTTTTAGTCTTCCTAAAAGATTCTATCAATCTATTGTAACGTCTGGCATGGCTTCTTCAAATGTAAATTGTTGCCGGATGTTCTTTCATTGTCAAGTATGTGTTTTGTCAAAGTGACCATTAATTTACTGAAAACTTTGATCCTTGAGAAAAGCTGTCATTTGGGCTGGCGTTGGAGAAGGACAAAAGGCACTTGTATTTGTAGTATGAGAGACAAACACAATGGAATTAATTGATAGTTAAGACTGAAAGATTGAGATCAAATCTGGAGAATTAACCATTTGACTTGTATTTTACTTTTGAAGAACTGGAGGTAGATTCTTTATCTAAGTTATTTAAACGTGCGTCTCTTGTAGTTGCATATAGTTTGTTAGTACATGACAACCAAGAGTTGCAATATTTGACCAAAAGATGAATAGGGGTGACTGAACAGAGAACGAATTTCAAAACTGTCTTGACTAATCAGCTGAAGGTTGCTAACTTTGTTAAATGGTAAACAGTCTTGCCAAAATAATCTGGTAGTTGTTACCCATGGAATTTCACTGGAAACAAAAGTATTTTCTAATGTTAGTCAGTGGGCCTACCCTGATTTTTCACTTTCCTCAGTTTCCATTATCAGCTAAGTGTATGAGTGAAGCAAAAGCTTTTAATTGCAGGTTCCTATCCCTTTAGCAACATTGTGGATGATTATTCGCTGCTGGACTAAGTATTCGCATTTCAAATTAAATTACGAAATATGCAGCGAGCTTATCTTTGACCAGTCAAATGCTGAATCTAGTTTGCCAGCTTACAGCAACCACCTTACCACTCTTATCTGTCTTCTGCGAGTACATCACCCTCTGGGAAAGATATATGCAATGAGGCTACTTACTATTTACCTAGCAGAAGTCATTATAATTATCCCCATTTGCCCAAGTATTTATTAAGTGAGATGATAAAGCAAGCTCATAATTATAATCAATCATCATCCGTTTGGGCCAGGGTGAGCTTAAACGGAAGGTATTAAAATATAACTTTCCATTGCATTGAACTTCAGAAGTGCCATTTATTGCAATAGTGCCCTCAAGCTATGCTTCTCATAGATGGTGGCTTTTTTTGGCAGTTAGAATCATCTCCAGATAAGGAATTTTTGGCCTTGCCCTCCATATTTTTTTTATGAATTAGTGGATTTGTTCCCACAGAAGTTATCATATTGCAGAATCTGTGAGAATCCATGCCATTGGTCACAACTGTATTTGTTGACCAGCATGAATCTCTTCAATTCTGCAGCACAAACCACACTTGATAAGGGGAAAAAAAAGATTTGTGTGCTTTAAATGATCGAGAAATTTTGCCGTTGGCAATTCAGGGGCTGATAGATCAGCTGGCTCTCACCTCTTCAACAACATCTCGATTCTACCTCTTGCCCTTAGGTTAGGAATTAGGCTGATTAATTTTTTCTGGGCTGGGTTATTGGATTCCTTTGACTCGAATTATTTTGCTATGCTGGTGTACTGCCGTTGGCAATTCAGGGGCTGATAGATCAGCTGGCTCTCACCTCTTCAACAACATCTCGATTCTACCTCTTGCCCTTAGGTTAGGAATTAGGCTGATTAATTTTTTCTGGGCTGGGTTATTGGATTCCTTTGACTCGAATTATTTTGCTATGCTGGTGTACTGCCTTTCAGATCTCTACTTTTCTTTTTGTGTCACATTTTATACCGCTCTTTTAGACAAATGTGCTCTGGCGTGGAGCATTTTTCTACTTTATTTCTTTGAACGTGTCATTAAACATGCAATCTTTTCGTATTTTATTTCAGCTAGCCAATGTGCAGTGCCCTCGTGATACACATTTTTGGGTGTATGATGATGGTTCTTATGAGGAAGAAGGTCAAAATAATATAAAAGGAAACATATGGGGAAAGGTTCTCTCACTATCTCTAACAACAAGCTACTCCTACCATTTGTCAAGTTTAATTTGGAATATATGTGAATTGATTTTTTGTACCTTCAACCTTTGTTTTTCGGTAGGCAGGCGTCTACACGTTTCATTTGTTCGCTGTTGTCATTACCTGTACCCCCTGCAAATCCTCATGGGACTAAGGAAGATCCAATGACCTACTCAAGTAGATCAGTGCCGGAATATTTGGAACAGGGAAGAGTTCAGAAACTGCTGTTGTTTGGGATGGAGGGATCAGGAACAAGCACCATCTTTAAGCAGGTATTATTCATATACAACCGTTCTTAACATCAAACGGTAACGATTTTAGCAATGGCACACCATTCAATTAGGTCTCATCCTTCCTCAATATTCAATCACCATTTTGAACCAATATTTTTAACTTTATGCGTAGGGTTTTGTTAAAACTATAGTTAATAAAGAAAGATTTTCATTTTAAATGCACTATTGTGCATAACACTGAAAAAGTGTTTTGAAAATGACATTTTCTTGGTTTGGATGTTTATTATATACATGTTAAATAAGGTTTGGAGAGCATTTGTGTTTTCTCACCATCATATTCTACTATCAGTGTAACATGGCAATCCATTTGCACAGTATGGTTCTTTGACATTCAGCTCTATTCTTGGAGGATGATATGTGAATTATTTTTCCCCGGTGACAGGCTAAATTTTTGTATGGGAATAAGTTTACTCCTGATGAGCTGCAAAATATTAAGCTTATGATTCAAAGCAATATGTACAAATATCTCAGTATACTACTTGAAGGCCGAGAACGGTTTGAAGAGGAAGCTTTGATGGAGAGACAAGAAGCTACTAATGAAACCGAAGAGTCTGCATCAGGTAACTAATGCTGATCTTTTGGCCTCTTCCCGTGGCTGCAAAGTAATAGGTTATAACTAAGTCAGGACTATTTCTACCTCTTCTCTCTTTCCTCAGATATTAAGGTCCAGGTTAGATATGCTTTAGCTTGCAAAGAAGATGCTTTAGTCAAATTTTAATTGTGGAATAAATTTAGGTGAGGAGGGTGTTCATGAAAGCCAGCAATGCATTTACTCAATCAACCAGAGGTGTAAACACTTCTCTGACTGGTTGCTGGATATCATGGCAACTGGAGACTTGGATGCGTACTTTCCTGCTGCAACACGCGAATACGCTCCTAATGTTGATGAGGTCTGGAAAGACCCTGCCATCCGGGAAACATACAAGAGAAGAGAGGAACTAAATGCTCTTCCTGATGTTGCAAAATACTTTTTAGATCGGGTATCTTCATTGCTTACTTCCTGAGCCTCTTAAATACATTCTATCAAAGTGTTCATTCAGCCCAGAAACCATCCCCCCTTCCCAAAAAAAATCTGGGCATTCAGTGCTTAAGAATTATACACGAGCATGTATTTATTGAAGCATTTTTTATGTTATCTTTAGTGGAGTCAAAGCTCTGATTCCCTGGTGTGCTCATATTTGGTCTGAGGTTCTGGGTATAGTTTAAAATTCCATAGTTTATCTTGATCTTACTGATAATGTAACTTCAATTGATGACCATACTTCATCATTTCATCTTATAAGGCTGAAACAGAGAGCTTGTTTGAAAATATCAACCTGCTCTATAGTATGCAACAAATTTGGTGTGTTGAACATAAGTCAATAGTTTATGCTCTTAACAATATGCACATATCTTTGTTCGTTTAAGATGTTGATTGACACTGTTATGTGATCTTATGCAGGCCGTTGAGATATCAAGCAATGAGTATGAACCTTCTGAAAAGGATATCTTATATGCTGAAGGGGTCACACCAAGCAATGGACTCACCTTTATTGATTTCTCGTTTGATGATAGAAGTACCATGTCTGAATTCTACAGTGAAAACTTCGAATGCCCCCCATCCATGACAAAGTAATTATTGCTGACTTCACATTTTGCTACTTAATCCTTTTTGATTTGGTGGAAGCTGTCTTACCTCAGTCACTGTTCCTATATCAGGTACCAACTGATTCGAGTGAACTCCAAAGGACTTAATGAGGGTTGTAAATGGCTGGAAATGTTTGAAGACGTGAGAGCAGTGATCTTCTGCATCGCGTTGAGTGACTATGATCAAACGTGGGCCCAAGGTGCTGGTCCTCTCTGTAACAAAATGATGGCCAGCCGAGATTTATTCGAGAGTCTAGTGATGCACCCCTCATTCAGAGACACTCCTTTTGTGCTCCTTCTGAACAAGTATGATGCTTTTGAAGACAAGATAATCCATTCTCCCTTGTCAACTTGCGAATGGTTCACCAACTTCAGCCCTGTAAAGCCCCACGGCAACAGTCACGCGCTGGCTCAGCAAGCGTACTTCTACGTGGCAATGAAGTTCAAGGAGCTGTATTCTTCAATGACCAGCAGAAAGTTGTTTGTGTGCCAGACCAGAGCTCGGGACCGCACTTCTGTTGACGAGGCATTCAAATATATAAGAGAGGTGCTTAAATGGGATGAAGAGAAGGATGCCAACATGTACGGGTTTGTGGGAGACGAGTCGTTCTATAGCACAGAAATGAATTCCTCTCCTTATATTAGGCAAGAATAAGCATCGGATCTAATGTGAGACTGCGATGGAATCTGGTGCGAGTTGCAAACCAATGGAAGCATGGAACTGGTTGGCCCTCCGTGATGGACTCTGCAAAGTCGTGATTTTTTCTGTCTTTGCAGACCAAGTGCGGAGTGAAAGAGGAGGGATGCGATTTTGCCACTCCAAAGAGAAACTGACAACTGAGCCGCATGCCGTAAAAGGCAGATCGACGAGTGGTTTATACATGGGAGTTACATACTGACGAGTGAGTTGTATTTTTGGGTGATGTGTTCGAATTTGTATAGCATTTATTTCCCGGCGTGAATAAAGCCAGCGTAGATAGTTGTCATGAGATTTTGATGTAAATGTTTGGTGAATTGAGTGTTAGTGGTAGAAAACAGTTAAGTTTGGCCCCTACCAACAACTCAGGTTGGTTATCTGTAACATCTGCACGAGAACTCTCACGTTGAGAGGCGTCCGAATTTTTTTTTTTCTTTTTCGAAATCTCTAAGGAAGATTGTTTTCTGGTTACAAGATAAAGATGCTGGTCGCTATCACTTGATCGAAAAACCGATGGAAGTCGGTGCACGTCGCACTTACGTTTTTCTCGAGACCTTTTTAGGGTATGTCGACATCGTTGGAACATGTCTTTCTTGGACCTTGTCGTGGGAAGCGCATGTTGAGGGAGTCAAGGGACGAAAGACGTGTTTTTAAGTTGGCCATGCACGCAGGGAGGATCTTGAATTGCAGAGCAATTGCAGAGACTCGCCCCTAGGATAGCTTCTTCAATAGGGTTTTGACGACTTCAAAACTTGGGGTTTTGTCAAGGTTGCTTTCTTCTACGAAAATGGCGATTAGTTGGGAACTTCGATGCAAAGGGTAAACAAGTTCAAAATCAAAGATTAGCCTTTTCTCCATCGAGATTTGGAAATTTCAACTCGGGTAACTTCGGTCCCCCTACCACAAGACAAGGCAAATTGACTCTCTCTCTCTCTCTCTCTCTCTCTATCTCTCTCTCTCTCTCCTGGCTTAGTACTTGATTTAAACAACAAAGCCTCACCCCAAATCACTAAAAAAACGAGCATTAAGCATTTACTAGAGAGGGAGATTACGTTTTATGTAGAATCAAACCTCCCCATTTCAAGTGCGATTGACAACCGAGGTGATCATTGTGTTAATTCATGTACAAAACGATAAACATTAGGACCTCCGAACGACCTAGGTGGCTCATGCAAATCTATACGTATTCGTTGCATGATGGATTTTTCAAATGGACGGTAATACTTAATAGTCGTGCATCAATGCAAGTGAAGCAACCAAGATCATTCCTGCAACCCGTTCTGTAATGGACAAACATGTGTGATGATTCTTCTTTCTGATTTGCTTATCCTTTTCTTTCTCCCCTTCTAGGCTTCTAGATTCATTCAACTAAGTGCTCTTGGACGCAAAAGAAAAGGGAGAGCCGGAAAATTAGACAAGCTGAAGACAGGCCTGCTCGACAGTTCGTTTCTGAATGCCTTTGCAAGTCAAAAAGGGTATGAAAAGCGGGACATCTCATGAGCTAGAATCGACATGTGTGCACGTAAATGATCGAAAGGTTACAACTGAATCGCCATAGTTCTCGATTAGTCGCATGAGTGCTGTGTCGTACAACTTCTTTTCACACACATTCTAGGCAAAAAAAAAAAAAAAAAAAAACAAAGAATATCGTCACATACTTGGGGGGAAAAAGAGCTTTCACATATTGAATGGGGAAAATCTATATCCACGGAGAAACTCACGTCTTACGTGTTCTAGTTGTCAAGGGGAGCAACTATCCTCAATAATCCCTCCTTAGGTTTGTTCGTCTGTTAAGTTTTACTTATTTCGTCAATAAGATATAAGCTGCTCAAAATTCACATGGATAGTTCAAATATAGAATTATATCTGCTCAGTATGGCCTATGATAGGAGTCAGGGAAAACGAAAATAGAATTTATGCCAGATATTCCATCCTACATGCATGGCCGTACCGGTTTCAAAATAGGGATTGGCTGTTAGTCACTAAATTCCTTTTCATTTTTTTGATTCATATCATAGATAATTTTAAGGTAGCGAAATTTTGATGCACGGGTTTCACATTATGGTAAGTGCAGAGTATATTACCAAGATTAATCATAATATTTCTAATTTTAAACAATCATACTGGGCAAAAAGGAAGATACGAGAGACCTTTAAGATTTATAGCAAACCACACAATATTATTTTTAGAGCAAGTGTGTTCTGCGTTGTGTGGTCATGCTCATGTCATTTCGTATCATTACCTTACCAAAGTATATTGCCCATCAATACAAGGTTTTTGTTACGACACGGTTTGTAAAAGCATTTCAAGTCTGGTCGGTTTCAAGTGCATCGTGTCGTATCTTGTTCGACCTTTTCTTGGTGAATTTCAGATCGTGCTCGAGTCATCTTCTCGTATGAGGCCAAGAATTGTCGCAATTGAAGAAACTCGAATTTGTGTAACCACGTCGTTACCTAATATGTATGCACATATTTGTTCCTCGACTACAAAGGCCTACATTACCTAAACTCATCCAAAAACATTAAGTCGACTTGTACATACATGACTTCCCTTTAAACAATGTGAAATATTCGCCATATTACAATTGAGTATTCATGTTGAATCATTGACCAAAATGACAGGAGAATTGTCCAATCATTCCTGAACCTATCGTGCTTGATTCTAAACTTTGCAACAATACGAATCGAGTCCTAATTGTGGTCATTTCGGCCGATCGACCGGTGACCAACGCATGTGCTTGGTAAAACTCAGCAAAGCAAGTTTTCCCTTTCAAACGACACAAGGCAACAAGAGCTCATGCAAATATGCATAAAAAAAAGAAGAAGCAAAGGAGAAGAAGCAGGATCTCTCCTCCGTTGACCCGTCAAAACCTCACAAGAGTCACGCCCCGCGCAGGGTCAAACGTCAAAGCTACCAAACAGCAATTCGTTTACTTGCGTTGTTGTTCCTGCGACTCCGCCCTCGATTGGTATTTACAAAATAAGGGGCTTTGACAGGTTCAGCGATCTGCTCCTTTCCTGGGTTCTTACCGTTCCCTTCTCTTCTTTGACGGTTGGGATTCATACCATCGCCCATCCATTCAACGGTCAATATTCAAAATCTTGCGCTCTTGATTAAAGATCCGCGTCCCCTCGTTCCCCTCCTCTCTCTCTCTTTCTCTCTCTTCCTCCCCCCCACGGTCTGAACACACTTTCCTTGAATCATTCTTCTTCCTCTTCTGTTCAAGTCATCGACCGATTCTCTGATTAATATGCCAAAGCTATACTTGTGTGTGAACTTTGAATACCGTGTGAAAATTGAAAGGAAGAATTCAACATGAGAGTTATGGACATATATAGGCTCTGCTCGCCTCTTCTCTTTCCCTCCCCAAGTCGAACCCGCGATTCAAAATCCCATCTTTGACGTCGTAGTCCCTGCAAAATCACTTTTTTCCTGCGTTGGTTGGTAGTTGAGGCCGAGTTACGAAATGGGTTTCGGTTGGAGGAGGAGGAGGAGATCGGCTGCCGGCGACAACAGAAGCAAGAAGCATGAGGGCGGCATTGGCGATCATCGGGAGCTAGAGCTGCAGGAGCTCGTGATCCCCAACCACTTCTTGTGCCCGATCTCGCTCGAGCTTATGAAAGACCCCGTCACGCTGTCATCTGGGATCACGTACGACCGCGAGAACATCGAGCGGTGGCTCGAGGACGGCAACTTCACCTGCCCCGTGACGAACAAGATGCTCTCGAGCTTTGACCAGATACCGAACCACGTGCTCCGCAGCATGATCCAGGATTGGTGCACCGAGAACTGCTGCCATGGGGTCAAGAGGATGCCCACCCCGCGCGTCCCCGTCGCCCCGTTTGAGGTGTCTGAGGTTCTTTTAGGTATCGAAGGCGCGTCGCAGCATGTCGATCGTGCCGAGTGCGCTGAATTGGTGGGGAAGATCGAGAAGTGGGGAGGCGAGAGCGAGCGGAACCGGCGCTGCATTGTCGCAAACGGGGCGTCGAGCGCGTTGGCCAGGGCATTTGATGCATTTGCGGCCAACTCTAATTATAGCAAAATGGGCGCAAGTCTGTTGGAAGAACTATTAAGTGCATTGAACTGGATGTTCCCACTTAATATTGAAGCTCGTCACTACTTAGCATCACGATCATCTCTCAATTGTTTGGTTTGGCTATTGAAGAATGGAGATACAGAAGCCAAGCAACATGCCGTTTTAATCCTCAATGAGCTTTCTCGCGATGAGAAACACACGGAGGCATTGGCATACACGGAAGGATTACACGAAACATTGGTCGAGTTCATCGAACACCCGATTAACCTGACGATCATGAAAGCCTCTCTCTCAGTGACGTTCGACCTCATTTCTTCTTCACGTTGCGGCGATGAGGAGGGACCGGTATTTGTCGAGATGTGTTTAGTCTCCAAGCTCTTGGAGATCCTCATCGACTCCAGCGATAGGAGCGTATGCGAGAAGGCTCTCGGTGTTCTTCACGGACTGATAGGGTGCGAACAAGGGAGAGAAAACGCTGATGCGAATTTGCTGACCGTGCCGATCCTAGTGAAGAAGATCTTGCGTGTATCGGGGACGGCGACCGAGTTCGCGGTGTTGTCTCTTTGGAGGCTTTGCAAGCGTGAGAGTAGAGATCATCAAGAGAGGGCTTTGGTGGAGGCTCTTCAAGTTGGTGCATTTCAGAAGCTCTTGCTGGTGTTGCAAGTGGGTTGCGCCGACGAAGCGAAGGAAAAGGCGACCGAGCTGCTGAAAATGATGAATCCGTATCGAGCCGGATTGGAGTGCACCGAATCGGCGGACTTCAAGAACCTCAAGAGATCATTTTGAACTTTGGGGAGGAAACCATTTTTCGGTCATTCATTGATTGTTAAATCCCTTTCTTTTTCGTTTGTAGAGATAACTTATTCCTCTGATGAATAGCAATTAGTTGTTATCGGTATTCTTTTGGATGCCGAAGGCAGGTTTTGAGGTTTGGTTGTACGTTTCCTCCCAACAAAACTTCCGGGGAAATTGTACTGATACATCATACAAGTTATTTTAATATGATCGAATACCGATTGCTCGAGCTTATTCGTGTACATAAATTTTGGTCTTTACTCCGAAAATAGAAAGGTACCGACGTTACCATGTGAAAGGAATCAGGGAAAACCATAGTTCGTTTCACGCTCACCATCGATTGTATCGCTCACAAATTAACCTCGCCATCTTGCAAGAATTCATTAAGTGA
The DNA here is from genome assembly GCA_014182735.1 of Corymbia maculata. NCBI lineage: Eukaryota > Viridiplantae > Streptophyta > Magnoliopsida > Myrtales > Myrtaceae > Corymbia > Corymbia maculata. Next base: position 5,405,384 of record CM024689.1, on the reverse strand, counting down.
ATTTGTTATACTCGTATCATCCGACGTACATATGCACACAGATGAAATCTATTAAGAGACAAATATCTCGTGTACTTAAGGTCTCTTTGGAATGATATAGATATTCTTAGAGATATTCTAATTTGATAGGAGTGATTCAACCAAAGTACCTATAAAATTGTCAGGATCATTGCCGGGAGAGGTAAACCCAACGAAGCTCCAAGCGACGTGTATCAGAAGGACCGGCACTGGTCGGCAGGAAGAGTCAGAAAGGCCAAAACCATTATTCCAAAGCGCAAAGCATATGCTGTTGGAATTTTTTTCCCCCTTGTGGATTGCATCGAAGACCGCGTGCATTGGCAATCTTTTCCTCGTTTTTACCATGGACCATCGTGTCGTTTCGGTTCCCTGGAGCTACGAACGGGTTCGATGGGAAAAGAGATGGTATTTTCTCCCCCTCACCCGATCAACATATTCAGCCATAAAAGCTGGGTCTTGAAGAGACTTGACCATTGAATTGATTGACGAATTCGTTTGAAAACCCCCAACAGACGACATGATCTCAGAAACTTTGAACAAGGTAAAATACGTGTTAACTGCGATGCACAGCAACACCCCAGGTTACTAGGTTGAAACCACCTGCTACACATAGGCGCCAGTCGCGAGAAAAACAAGCCACTATTCACGATAGACATCGACCAATTCGTAAGTCCCACATATTCACTCGCCACTTGATGTGTGGATTTGAGAGTTTTGTCAAAGAGACTCCGCTAAGGAGTACCTTCAGGGCACTTACTAAACAACTAAATAAAGAAGAGTTTTCTCATTAGACAATTGACATCTTCAAAAACTCGGTGGTGTCAAATGCTAAGAAAGTGCTCCTAGAGAACTACACAGGGTCTTGCCTGCTTTACTTAGAAGGTACTTGCTAACGTTTCTAGACAGAAATTCGATAATTTGTTTTTACTATTCTCATTTTCAAACCAACTGAGGAACATTCAAACCGTGAATGTTTACCGTTTCAAGAGAGGCTGACGGTTCTAGATGGATGAGGTACTTAATCAAGGGTAATGGCATGACGAGATTGTTTAGTACTGCTCTGTCAGATTTCTAGAAGCAGAAGTACCGCCTGCACACGGTTTTTGTCTGGCTTGACGAGCTAATATCCCGCCGTTGATTGTCTGAAAGATAGATCTCTCCAGTGAGTCGTAGTCCAGCAAACATAAAACAAGATCCGACATCGAGAAAAAGGTGTAATCCTTGCCAAACCGATTGTCATGCACATGAGCCAGAACAGTTGGCGAAATTGTCCGACGGAGACTCCACTTTGCTCTTATTTTGTCAATTGAATACCCCTAAAAAATGTCAAAATTGCAGTATCCTGATCTAATTTCAAGTAGCGGATCATATCCGAGTCCTTATCTTTCCTGTTTTCGCTTTTTTCGGTGGTTAAATTCTCCGCATTAGAACTTGGATTTCTCCATCATATATCTAAAACCTGAAGGAAGGAAGCTAACGAAAATCAAACAAATATATCTGAGGTCAAATTGCGGACGATCCCTTTTGATCTGGTTACCAACCTGGTCCCCTACTGCTTCCATTTTAATATGGAAGTGCTCTACTTGCTTCAATTCAATATACAACTGACGTTGTCACATTAGACTGCAACTACGAGTCCTACAAAGCAGGCCCAAGATGGTCAACCAACCTGTCAAGTCAATGAAGTTCGAAAGGCTCACATGGCCCCCAGCAAATTTCCATAAGTTAGGAACAAAGACCGTGGAATCGTCCACCATCCCACCCCAGTGAAGTGAGGGTTTTTACACAATATGCACTTTGTTTCTCATCACACGGTTAAAACTCACAATGATTCTCGCCGCAAGGAACTGAAAGGGATTCATCTATTAAGCAAATTTAGGAAACTCTGGAAGAACCTGAGAAATCTTAACGCCACCTCCGAGGGAACTTTGCATTCGGGGACTACGAAAAACTAGTTATTGAGTTTGGATTATTTCCAGGATCAGGCTCGATGGCAATTTAATCAAGCAGCTAGGAAGAAAACTGAGAGGTTACTAAACAAGCCTGAATCCTACTTAAGATCCTAAATCAATTATAGAATTCTAATCTGCTTAAATCCAGTATCTGCAATATATCTCTCGCAAATACAGGCAGGAAACAAATAGGCATATTATATCCAAACAGCTATATGCATCGGGTAAAGTATCTAGTCTAAGCTGGAGAAAGCTGGAGAAACTTAACGTTCGTGAAAATCAAGTATGAAACCAAAAGTACAAGAAGATGGGAAAGATAAAAGTCACGGCAAGAGGAGAATTTTAGAAGTAACTCGGTCAACCATCGGGAGGAACTAAATAACACAGGTGATATTACTGATCCTTGACATTCTTCTCTATGAACCTCTTCTCTATTTCCTCCAACTTCTGAATCTCTTTGTAGTATTTGCAAATGCGATAGATGCACCTGCACACATGTTCACATCAGCATGATTAGCATCTGCATGCAATTTTAACTTATATGAAAGAAACCTATTAGGTTTCCTGAAATGGCTGCATACCAATAAAGAAGGCAGGCTGAAGCACATAGAATCACATTCCTTTGAGCTTTATAGATCTGTATGGCAAGCATAAGTGCACCCAAAGTCAATTGGTGAACGGTAAATGATAGTTGATGAACATTTTTCACAATGAGATTAAGGGGAATATAGCAATGTAAAGTTCCTAATCTGGTTAAGAAAACTACCAGCATTTGAGCCCATCGTCATCCATAAAGATCTAGATAAGGCCAAAACAAACCCTGAGCAATAGAGCTTTGGCATGCCAATTGTGGATAAATATATCAAGAAACATCTTTTCATGAGTTCCCAATCCATTAGTGCATTGGACCCATTAAGTTCACTCTTGCCGCTAAAATACCCTGGTAATTATCAGATGCTAGACAACAACTCAAAATAAGAGGAAGTTATATTCATTTTGCCACACTAGCTACATATCTTCACTTGATGCCTACCATCAGTGAAAGCAGCAATGTCTTTGAAAAGCTATGGAGTAGCAAGACGACTTCATTGGACTGGGCAAATGTATACATGAGAAACAGAATAATTGCAAGAAAAAACCATGACTGGAATTAAGTGCCAATGATTAGCTCACTACACGCATGTGCTCAATTTGAGCCTTCTCAAGTTTCTGCAACAAGGAGGACCGATTTTCTTTGGAAGGAGAGGAGAGCTTAATGCAAAGGCACTTTTAAATCAAAGGCAGAATAAAACTAGGCAATCAAATACCATCATCTACACAAAGTTGATTTGTGAGCCAAAATCTCAAGAAGAGGATGGAAACGTCTGGCTGATCATTGTGAAGGATTCAGCTGCCATCTAGCAAATTCAAACAGCTCCCTCACGATTTAGTGGCAAAACTACAATTCGGTGCTCTCTTTTCCTTCAACTAAAAAAACAGACCCAGCCAAAACTGAAGTGCATTGACTTAGACTTGCCAGAGTATGGAAGCTACAAAAACATTTATGAGGAAATCCTTTCTCATGGACAGAGTAAGTGTACTAAGGTTAGTGTTCAAAGCTGGTATCTAAGTAATGTGGCAGACAGTAAATGGACAACACCCAATAAAAATCTATCATATAATATTATATACCAATCGAAAACTGGTCTCAGTAAAGTTAGCATTACTCTTCTAGAAAAAGTCTATTCTGATAGAACAGCATTTAAACTCATCCTACTCCTCACTGACCAACCTTAAGTTGAATCATTTAAGCTACCTGATTAATGAAGTAAAATAAAAACGAGAAACTTGCTTTGCCACTGCCAAAAAAAAGAACTTTGGCTACTCTTTCTTCATGCCATCAAGCGACCTTCTTAGATGAAATAGCACCTTCTCTATCATTCAATTACCACCTCTGGATTCTGCAACATGATACTTAATGCAAAAGTTCAGTAATTCCATTTTTAGCACGTGATTCAACCTATAAATGCTTGCCATGGCATTCACGTAAGCTGTCTGCACAAAACCCAATTTGTACATGAATTGCAGTGTATCTCATACATAATCATATTTTCGCACCGTCTTTTCCAACGGAATAGTGCACATATACCACATCTGATTCCACGAATTTCATAAATTTCGATTACTTCGCGCCTCTCTCATCACTAGCCAAACTCCTTTTCCTTCCAGCCGGTTACAGTACCAATTTCAACGGCAGAGCAAGCATCGCATCAGTTCCTACGAACTATCAACGCCCCCCCCCCCCCAAATGCACACCACACTGCTCTTCTGTAAAGGCTAAAACAGGTGGGGTAAAACCCTAGATCTCACGCGGAATCGATCTCCGGAAACTTTCAAGGAGATGGGAGCGAGTTTACTCACCGATTTCTCGTATCGGTCTCTCTCGGCAGCGGTGCAGATCTCGGACGTGCACATCAAGCGGTGCTCGTTCTTCCAATATATATCTGCATAGAAAAACCCCCGCACACACACGCACAGTCAGAAACAGGCCGGGCGGGGACAAACCTCTCTACCCTACCGCCGGCCGACGATTCGAAATCTAATCGGAGCTCGCGGCGGGCGAAGCGAACGGAGCCACCGGAATCTAGCATCGTTATGGAAGAATTCGGTCGGGGGAGGAAAGGGGGAACTGACCGAGGAGCTGGAATCCGGCGAAGGGAACGACGAAGAGGGCGGGCTGGAGGACGAGGGAGACGAGGGAGACGAGGTGGTTCTTCAGGAGCTTCGGTGAAGGCAGGGTCAGGAGGAGGGCCAGCGCCGCCTCGGCCGCGACCACGTACGTCAGTATCATCCACTGCAACGCCATTCTCGCTTCTTCTTCTTCCTTCTTCTTCTTCTTTCTTCTGCGTCCTTTTTCCGAGAAAGATCGTAGCAGGTTCTTTCTCCGTTCCGTCAAATTCGTTTCTTGCATTTTATTCTTTCCTTTATTTCTTTTTTGCCCCCACCTTTTTCCTTGCTTTTCTTTTCTTTTCCTTTTTCCTTATAAAAAAGAAAATCTATATAGCTGTAATTATATGAATAATGATGATAATAATATATTATTACCGAAAAAAAAAGGAGATTTATTGCTTTAAGAAAAATGGATGATACTCTTGTGTGTGTGCTTCAAGGATCCTACGTGGGATTACAACTAAATCCCTCTTGTTTTTTTTTTTTTCCCCCTGGCTTTACTGAGTGAGTTATGAAAATGAGATTTAAATAATATTTAGATGAAAAAAAATCAGATCTGGATTTTTATTTTTTATTTTTGAGAAAGATATTGATACCATTCACTTGAAAGAGTTTAGTGCATACAAGTCTAAAACTTTAGAGCATAATAAATCGAGCAGGGCAGGCAAGGGATTCATAAACCTATTATAGGGTAGGCAATTTGTCTATTGGGTTTTAGTAACCCACCCAATCCACAATTTCATTAGTTTCCCTTCAAGGTGAGGCTCAAGAAGTTCCTCAATAGCACCTTGGCTCGTTCATGTCTAAGTCAGATTTAAATTAAAACGATATTGTTTTGACCATATCCTTCACATTTTAGTTACATTGACGTCATATGAGAGAGAGGGAAAATGAAAATAAAAAATGGCCATGTCAGTCTTTTGTGTTAGCTAAGTTGAATGAGGCTAACAAAATGACTTAATTGTATCAATTTAATGATTTTTATGATTTAATTACACTTTTTGATAATTTTATAATTCAATTGTACTTTCTTAATAAATTTAAGACTTTTGGTGCACTTATCTCTACTTATTAACATCCATACATGAAATTCACCTACTAAATGGTGAGACAATAGTGTTAATTTTAAGAAATTGGTCATATTTGAACATTCTATGAAAATTAATAGTTTACCCTTTTAACATCGTTCCGTGGCTTTTTCTTCTTCACATAGTGCAATTCCCCATTTTGTCGGTCATAAATTTTGCGGGTCCTATGGTTCGTAATATTTGACTAAAAATAGTGATCTGCCAAAATTTGCAGTAAATTTCTTTCTCTATAGTTAATAAATTACATATTGAATGGTTGCTTTCTTTTGGCATATATACTGTTGAACCGTTATCTATTTTGGAAAACTCTAGAATCAACTAGCCTGCTTAGGAGTGAAGTATACTTAATTAAGAAGAAAAGCCTTGGTGGCAAAACTTGTCTGAGTCGACAAAGAGGGCAAGAGAATTAGAAGATAAGTTGAAGAAGAAACTATGTACTTGTCATTGCGAAAACCGATTTATCCATAAAATTAGAATCAACTAGCTTGCTTAGAAATGAAGTATACTTGTCATTACGAAGACTGATTTATCCGTAAAATATCCTTTTGCAACTTTTTCTAGGAGATCGTAAATTTTTCTTTGGGGGTCATAAATCCCAATAAAAAAAGTAATCTATCTAACTTAATAGTAAATTTCTTCTCATATAAAAAAAAAGGAAAAAGAAAAATCTTCTGTGGTATTAATAGTACAATATGACATCGATCGTGACACCGGAGAGTTTTCCCTGCACTTTCAAAAGATTGCCGGAGCACTTTCCCGTCTGGTCTCGACCGATCTCTTCGTTCATCTCGGCCAAGGACGAGGCGAAAGGAGCGTAAGCGAGAAAGCTAGCATGGATTCACATCAAGCAGTGGTTCTTAATACTATGACAGAAAGAAGGAACGATGAGGTTCCACCGGGAGCAAGCGAGTTCGCCGCTCGGCCGCACCAGCAGCAGGAAAAACGCCACTGGCCATCATCCGCCTCGGTGCTGGTGCTGGTGCTGTTCATCGCGTGCCGCTCACCAGGTACAGATTCTGGCCATCGCTGATCATGTTGACGTCGGTTACTTTGCCGCCGTTTTCTGCTAAGATGCACGACTCCGTTGCAATGCCGAGCTGCTGTTTTGCTGCCTCGATCAGCTCCTGCAAGGTCCGCGGAACCCATAGCACCACCCCTTGCCTTCCTCTCTCGTCCCTCACGGCGTCCCATGGGTGGGAGGGAAACACGGTGCATTTCCTTTTCTGCATCCTATCTGCTGCGAGCAACGAAAACTTCGTTAAAGTTTACACAGATGGTTTTGAGCTGAAGGGCCTTCTTCATTTATTGAGCCGCTCCAGCTAAAGGAGAAAGTCGCGAAGAAGATGCGAAAGAAAAAGACTACGTAGATGATATCGCTATCCTGCGACCATCACAAGCAGAAGATCGCGAAAGAAACGGATGCTTGTCCAATCCATGTTCGATTTGATCGTAAACCAGCGTCTGATAACAATATTTTTGTACTATTAGGAGATGGAGTCACCTTGAAGATGGCGTGAATCTGCAACCTCAGAGATTTGAACAGCCCGCGCATCTTCAAGCAGCTTGATGAGGTTCTTGTTTCCGCTTAAACGGCCTTCATCGAGTGGAGTACTTCCCCATCTACGAGAATGAAGATATTGATTGCTTATGGCAAGATACGAATGCATCTGGGATGAAAAAATCCTCTAACTAGCAGCTAATTGGCTTTTGAATAATTTGCATTCAAGTTTGAACCTGTCCTTGGGTAAAACGCTTGCTCCTGCTTTGAGAAGTAAATGCGCGACCGTGTACAACCCTTCAGAAGCAGCTACGTGAAGCGGCGTACGGGAGTCGTAATTTTTTGCATTTGGGTTGATTCCATTAGCCAAAGTCCCCTTCAAGAGATCTATGTCCCTTCTTGCCACAGCACTGCAGAGGAAACCGCCAGCATCATCTATCGTCAGCGAAGCACCTGCTTTGACAAGTGAGGTAACGATCTGATCGTGGCCATGCTTGATAGCTTCCAGCAGTGGGGTATTTCCAGATTCATCTGATCAGAGAGCAAGCAACCACAATGATTACTAGTCATGTGTGAAGGACACCGTTGACATGAAAAACAGTCGCGATGCATAATACAGATTCAAGCTATTATGGTGAACGAAGTGGTTAACCTGGACTGTTGATGCATACGTGCCGTTCAATTAGGAAAGAAACGATTCCCTCATGTCCCCTTGAAGCAGCAACGTGCTGTAATTAGAAAACAGGAGGAACAGAATTTCAGGCAGTGTGCTGAGAAAATTCTTTGTTTCACTTAGCTGGCTTCTTTAGTTCTCTCCATATTCTTTTTCTAGGAATGCCAAATGTTGTATTCCCCCTCAGCACTTGCATAATCATGATTCAATGGAAAGAGGCCCATGATGGAGCTTAATACTTGTAATAATTGGATTTTCCAGCCACCCTCATACAGATTATAGATGCCAAGAATTATCAAGCAATTGAGAAATCATACCAAAGGTGACTTCCTATTGTAATCCGTCAAGCTGGGATCTGCTCCAGCAGCTACCAGTTGCTTCAAGCGATGTAGATCTCCCTCATGGGCGGCGCAGTTCAGCCTAGTCGCCAGCTCCGATTCATGCTTCATGATATATAGCGTAACATCCGATTCCAACAGCTTCTTGCGGAGGCTTGAGTCTTTTCCCTGTCAATTTCATAAACGCTGCAACTGAGTAAATCTGGTTTTTTTTACCAGATAAACCGCAGGAACTCTTGACTGGTGAAAAGAGTCGCCAGGAAAGGAAGAAGCAAAACAAATAGGTTAAGCATTGGCAACATGAATCACCTCAAGAAGGTTGCTTAAGACAATGCGTCCATCAGAAAAATATGTCTCGAGGATCTCGGTAAAGGATTGTTTGGTGAGGCGCAAGAGCCTGCATAGTTCGCCGGCCCGAACAGTGTAAGGCATAGTGGTGTTACAGAGTAGGGGGATTTCTCCTAGCGTGCTATCGCTTGGCAAGTTAATGGTGATCCTATCCTCCTTATCGTCTTCTTTTATAATCCCTTCCTGCCGACAAATCAATCAAGCATTGCAAATTAATCCCATTTGAATATGATAACAAAATTATATTAGCAAGTTTGAATAAATTTCCGCAGTGCAAGTCAATTGAGGCTTGCTTCACTTGAAATGGTGTTATGCTAAGCTCGTTTCCATTCAAGAAAGTATAACCTTTGCAAGACTAAGCCGATTATACAAAAATGTAAGGCCCAGGTACTGTGGCCGTATTTAGATAGTTGAGTTAGTTAAAGGGAAATGCAAACAGTTTTTTATGGAGATGGACAGGAATGAAGTAGATAGTGCAGATTCACTGGTAGAGAAATCATACCAGAACACCATGACAGAAGATGTAGAACTGGTCCACCACAGTTTCCTGTTCTATGATCACTTCTCCCGGGAGGAAAAATTCCTCGTGCACTCTCTCCGCCTGATAAATTAGTGACAAAAGAGGCTTAATTGACTGAGTTTCCTTCCGATTATAGCATTATTTCTACTGTTTACTAAAGAGACAGTAAGCAGAAGAAAGCGGACAGTTCTTACTGTCCTTATGCTTATTGACGTTAATTGAGCACATTTAACAAATTGGCTTACCATCCGCTTGATGAATCCTGGAGAGCAGCCTTTGAAAAGAGAGACTTTAGTAATGTCTGGCTCATACAACTTTTGCTGGATCTGCAGCATAGAAACGATTAGTCACTAAACTTATATTCCACTGATTTACAGCAGAAAGCAAAGAAAATCATGCAACTGATATGTGACGAAAATCAAATGCTGTACAGTTGATCACCATAAATGACGTCAAACATAATTATTTGGTATCTCATGAATTGTAGTCGTGTAAACAGACAATGAGACTACAGTACAGACAATAAGTATAATAGAGACCAAACGGAACATGCTTCATGGACAAGTTATTTCTGCTGCATACTAATTGAAAGTCTGAACATTAGAACTTATCTCTATCTCTAAGCTTACAAGTCGCACATACTAATTGACATGAGACTGAGATGCTGGCCAGAAAATGCAGCTCGACATTTGCCCAGTCTGCCTGTTGGTTTAGCAAAATCAACCTTGAAGCAAAGGTTGACTCTGACTCTCCTGTCCTTTCATCTCAAGAGATACAACAACAATGACTCCAAAGAAGCATCTCAATATGATTTTGTAAGTGTTGAATGATACATTTATCTTATGCCAATCGAGTTAAGGCAAGAAATACACAGAATAATTTACCAACGAAGAGAAATCCACTTTTGAACCTTATACTAAGTTTGGCTGCTAATCTTTTAAGTGAGGGCATATAGCTATCTTCTATCCTGAAAAACAGCAAGGAGGCAACGAGATTGGTTATACAGTTTTCATTTTGCTTGTCCTTAACTTCACACTTAATGCTAAATCCATCTTTGCTGCAACTTCAAACTTGCTGATAAATTTTCAATTACGGGATCCAAACATATTTGAGATTGTATGTCGGGGAAACTGTCGAAAACAAATGTATAACCACATCAACATGACTCATGTCAAGTTGCTGAAACACGAGACAGAGTGAAATGCTGTTCATCTTCCAGTGCAATACGGAATGCTTGGATTTGTTTTGCGGAAATAATATAGAGAGATGCATCGAGATATGGTCATACCTTTGTGCGGATAGAGTTCGGAATATCCTCAAGAACGGTGGCCTCAGTGTACGTGTGACTGTATTGGAGTCGCAAATGGTTTTTGACTTCAGTGCTAATTTGCTTTCCAAGATTATTCTTATTCATGTATCTGATGAGTACGGACATTTTATCCCTAAACCTTTCCGTCTTCGATCCTTTCACTATCAATGCCGTCATGTTACCAAGCAAGTAAGCGCCGAGGATCATGTCAAAAGACACATAACACATTATGAATATCATCTCCCTGACATTTACCGCATGTATCTCTCCATAGCCTGAAAAACAGAACCTGGATTAGTCCACAAACGAAGGTTCTCACCTCAATTCGAAGCCAGTAAGTCATCTTCTTCCTATTCATGAAAATCATGAAACCGGTTCTTCTGGATACTAACACTGTCAAAAATGATAATGTGCCTCATATTTTCAAACAAGAAGTCATGTCGTATTGGCCAAAAAGCATCGGGAAAGGTCTTTACCGACAGTCGCCATTGTGACGATGGCGAAATAGAGAGAGGTGATATAGCGCTTCCAAAGATCGATATCTCTGAAGTGCGAATAGCTGTAGTCACCCATCTTCAAGCTGCCGATCCAAGTGTATGCTTCCCTGGAAGGAGGCATGGTGGTAGCCAGATAGTAAAAGATGCAAGCGGCAGTGTGCGTGCAGTAGAGCTCGACAACGAGAAGCTTCACTATCCGAGTGAAGAGATAGTTGATCCGGATGTCCTTCTCGAGCTTCTCGAAAAACTCCGTCACTCTGAGCGCCCGGCTTAGCCTGATCCACAGCATGTACCTGACCGGCTCCTTCCTCCCGCATGCCTGATCAAAGAAGAGGAAACTCAACAACAGCACTGCAGCAGAAACATTCACCGTCCTCCCTAGCGAACAAAATCTATGTTCGCCATTTTGGCGTACCATTGCAACATCAGATAAGCAGATATAATCGAGAACTAGAGATCCAAGAACATGGCGACGGAGGCAAGAATGAGGACAACAGAATCAATACCTTATAAATAGCATCCCAGGGGAGACAACCCAGACAATCAACGGTAAATCGTGACTTCAAGTACCTTAACAAACAAGAAGCTGTAAGAACAACATGAAGAGCCAGACACGAGAAAATCAACAACACCCCACTGATCTATGTTCAAGACACGCCGAAACGCAGCAAAATTCGAAGAGCATAAAGCGCACAACGACACAGCCAAGGGAAGCAAAGCGAAGCCGACCTCAGGGCGATCAGGGAGCGATCGTAGACCATGCTATGGGAGCGGGAGTCCTTGTAGGCGACGAAGAAGCGGATCACGATGTCAATGAGGAAAGCGAACTGCCCAGCGATGTCGAGGAGGAAGAGGTTCTCCGGCTTCTCCGGCAACCCCCGGAAGAAGCCGAACTCGAGAGGGGTGAAGAAGGAGGAGTACACCGCCCACACCAGGATGAAGTGCGTCCACAGCACGTACCACCTGCATCATTTCCCAACAACAACGTCACAACCTCTTGATCGCATCCCCCCCGGCGGCGTGCATGCATATGCGGCGGCTCTGCTTTTGGCGCCAATTACTCCTCAGGGGGCTAAAGTCTTGAAAATTTTGAGCTCATAAATTGAAAATCATAATTTTTTTTTTTCATTATTGGAAATTATCTCCATGGTCAATATTATTCAGATAAAAATTTCATTATCTCTTTTCTGCGCTTCTATTATTACTGCTATTCAATTAATTTCCTGACATTTGCAAAAAGGTATTGACATAAATGGTCCTCGAACTTTAATTTGATGTGCAATGTGATTCTTAAATTTTTAATTTGTTCAGTATGATTCATGAACTTTTTGTACATATTTAACTTAACCCTTAAACTATATGACAATATTCAATGCGTGATCCCTCCATTCATTTAAGTTTAGGAACTATATTGAACGTTCTCATATAGTTTACGAACTAAATTAAACACATACCATAAGTCCAGGGGACTTAATTGAACAATTTAAAAGTTCAAGAATGACATTACACGTTACACCAAAATTCAAAGACCACATTAAACAAATTAAAAATTCATGAACAAAATTGTACACTAAGCCGAATTTCAGGAACTATTTGTACTATTTTCCCTTTTGCAAAATATATGATTCGAACAAAGTTGTCGAAATTATGATTTCTCGGGTGGGAAGTTCTCTGTGTCACGTGCATTGTCGGGCGTTGGCTCCAAATGAACAAACTTCGTCATGTTCATGTCTATAGAAAGCTACTTTCTATGGCCCGCATGTGAAAAGGAAAAGACAAAAGGCCGGTCCAATTAAATAATTTTTTTCGACAATAAAAAATATTAAATAGATTTTCAGTTGTCACTAAATCGAGACAAATTAATTTACGATACGGGTAGAGGTAATCGCGAGGTCGAAATCACATGTAGCCCACATTGGTTTTTTCCTATAAAAGTTTCTAAGAAGAAGAAAAGAAATATTTATAAAATAGGCCAGATATATTATAAAAGATAAATCTTAGAAAACTATCTTTAAGGTATTACAAAATCGCTTTCTCATGTTTATAACATCCATCGGACCGCTCCACATTATTAATTAGTTGAGGCTAATTGCATAGGGCACATAATCTACTCAATTAAGGCTCCTCTTCTATATAGGAGCCAAGTGCTGTCCTACCATATCGAGCTATCACAATCCTTGAAATGCAATCAAGATAGCAATATGTAGGAAAAAAATACAAAAAAATTCTAAACCTATCATATAAGGTACCAATTCAATTAAAGACTTTTCAATTGGACTAATTTAATTATATATATTTTCACATTTTGCTAATTAAGTTCATTCGGCCAATATAGGCCGAAAATCACTTATATTGACACTGGTCAATTATGAGATCTCTATTGGGATCACAATCGGCACTCACATGTCTAGTATCTTTAATTTTTAAATATATTTTTTGAACTTTTTCTTTTCTTTTTCCTTTTCACCGTGGCTAAGGAGGATCATCGGAACTTGCAGTAGCCAGTGAGAATTGCGGCCCTTGCCCAATGGCTAGCAAGCTCCAATGACCCTTGGCGGCCATAGTGAAAAAGGAGAGAAAAAGAGAAAAAGAGGAGAAAAAAATATTAATAAAATAACTCGAAACATATTTAAAAATGACAAAAAAAAAATTCAATTTCCAATCTAAATTGGTTTAATGGACTAAATTGGCATGGTTTAAGATTAAATTTGTTCAATTGAGTTGAAATGTTTAAAACCAAGTTGTTATAAATACAATAAATTTATGATTTTTATAATTTTTTTTTTTTCAATTTGTAGCTAGGCACAAAAAAAAAAAAAAAAAAAAAAAAAAAAAACCTTCTATAGACTCGTTTTACAGGCCACACCATATGAGTAAATCACACACCAAAAGAATATGATTGTTTTGATAAAGCTCGTGCTCTTTTGAGACAGGAGTTTTTACCAGTCATCTGGATAAATGATAAACCCTAGCGGCGGAGAAGAAGAACTGGTGTCGTCCCATCTCGCGAGCGTGCGCCTCCAAGGACGCTCGTCCCTCTGCATCACCCCGAAGCACGACCTCCATGACCGATTCGGGGAGTCTGGTCTCGGCATGGCCTCGTCCTCGTCCTCCAACTCCGATCCCCGCCTTCCTCCTCTCCTCCTCCCCCCTCCTTCGCGCATCGTCGACGACCGAGAGCCCGGAGCGCCCTCTAGCTCAGGTGCAGAAGAAGAAGAATGAGCAAGAACCTACTGGAGAGAGAATGGAAAGGCAAATACGTTATCCTTCATGTGAGTGCAGGATTTAATGGGGGTGGCGCTCCCTCCATTTGTAAAAGCGACTCTTCACAAGCTAGCGAGAGAGAGAGAGAGAGAAACAGACGGAGAATACCAATGGCGACAGCTTTTACGATTCCTTTTTTTTTTTTTTCACTTTCGTTGCACAATGCCCTTGAAAAGATGCACATCGGAATTTAATCATGAACACAGTAATGATCGAGGAGACAGATAGAATCCCAGGATTTTGTGTGCGCAATTCGATTTGTACGCGAACCGCGCCCCACCCTGTCTTATCGACCGCGTGGCCTTGTTAATTATTCGATGCTGGAGATGTGAAAAACGATGTCACATGAGGTCTCATCATCGTTCATCTCAGGTCAAGAATCGCGCGAAAGTTCCTTTAAATCTTATCTTTACATACGGCCTCCATATGCCCCCGGACCCATGAGACGATTCTCTCTTTTCACGCGCAGAAAAACTCTCCTGGCGAGAGCACACCGGATCGCGAGCCCCGAGCGGCCCGAGCAGCGAGACCAAATGGGCGATGCTTTAGACCTTTTTGAGGCCGAATCGGATTCGAGCAGGTGGATTTGGTCATGACCCCGGTGGCGCCGGCGAGCCTGAAACCTTAGCAGGATTAGGCTCAAAGCACACATCTGTGCATACGACATCGTCGGCCCACGAGACACGACAGGCCATCGCAAGGCGGCGCGATACGTCAATCTCTGAGCTTCGAGAATTGATGCAGATGATAAGGTGACGACGGCCTTTCTTTTCAATGCGGGATACTCTCCTTCTGTTGTCCCTCTCCTCTTTTCGTTGGTTATGTCAGGATCAAGAATTTTCACAATGTCATGCTCTCGCTAATGCTTTAGTTTTTGTTTTCGAAGGAGGAGTTCCACAAGCCCAATGGGCCACCTAGTGAGTCCAAGCCCACCAGAAGATCCGGGGCCTATTCAGGCCCATTTGGCCGTCTGGGGGCCTATGGGCCCCCGAAAAGCCCACTAAGAAACGGTCCTAGTGAATCTTGTGGAGTGGGAGTTGCGCGAAGGAGAAAGTAGTTTCCAGGGAATTCCTAGGATACTGTCGGGCCGTACGATTTTTGGGTTTACGTTTTTTTTTGTACTACATTACGAAAACACAAATCAAATTGTCACATAGAAGGATCACATCTTACAACATCTTATAGTTATTAATGACAAGACATTGTAATAGTCACAGTAGAAGAAGTTGATTAGCCATATCTATTATGAAGCCCAAGTCGCAAAACCAACCAATCAGGATAGAGCAATTAAGCATCTTGAATCGGAATTTGGCAACCTATCACATCTTTCTCTGTTTAGCTATTATCTACCTGTGTTATTTGATAACACGAGACACTTGAATCTCAGGACTCTACCAATCCCATGAATTACATGTAAATTATTTCGTCCGCGTGCATTGAGTAAAATTTCATTTATATGACCGCGAGAGTGACCTCTAAAATTAGTGTGAACACCGCGCTGATTGCAATGTGTAACCTGCCAAACTCGAACTAAACTCCTAACCACCTTCAGGAGTCAACGAGTTTTGTCGTCATAAGGTCTTGTCTCCCCCCCCACCCCCATCAACTTCACGGGCATTAGTCATCATTTCTAAGGGAACGAGCAACCCTAAGCTGACGTCATCCATGACGAGTGAAGTAATTGACGTCATACACGAGGTTGTCCCCGTTTTCGATCTTTAAAACGAACGGAGATGGTCGGGCTAGTTTACGCAACGTTGCTTAAGAAAGGTTGAAATTGTAAACCCCAAGAGAAGACAAACTCTCTTTTCAAGAATCGAGATTTGTTACTCAATCTTAAATAATCATCGACATTTATAAAATTGAGAAACTAGATTGGATAAATTAAAAATTGAGATACTAGATTAAATAAAAATAAAAATTTAGAGCTAAATTGAACATTAAAGAATAATAGAATAACCAAATTGAACGAATTAAAAGCTTAAGAGTGTCATTACGTGTCGGAGTAAATTTTAAACACAATTAATACAATTTTCTCTTGGAATTAAAATCATAACATGCAACACATACATACTAGAGGTTCACATGAGAGAGAACTGAACCCATGAACATCATAGTGAAAAATGAAGAAAAAAAATGTCTTACCTATGCGCCGTGGAATCGATCATGAATAGTTAGCGTCATTCAAAACAGGACGAATGCCTCGACAGTCGTATTGTCCTTGCTTCAGCATTATTATAAACATAACAAGTCGAAACACATTTGGACACTTCGATAGTTGCCGTCTGGGCTAATCCATTAGAAAAATGAACGTGTACGTATGCTGATGGAGCCTACTCTATGGACTTCCCTTTTCTTCGTTTAGTTATCGTCTGCTAGCATCTTCCTAGGTCGCCCATCGGACAAAATCAACGAGCGGACGACCCTGTTGACGAGAAAGCAAAACGAGTGATTTCACGTCCATGACAAAATAAGGCTTGCTCTATGTTGGCTCAAATTCACCTTTGCAATTTGCATCGGCCCGTCTAATGATCACCTCTAGGGACTAATGCGTGATGTATTCCTTGCACTAGCTTCTAAAAGAGAAGAGAAGTATTTCACTTTTAGGCCCGTGTATAACTGATGTGGTATGATCAACCGGTTACCTTTCTTACAACGCGAGATATTCGAATCTTGTGACTTGACCATCCACAAATAGGTTCCGTCCATGACATAATGAGTGTGGCCTCCAAAGTTAACGTGAGTATTGATATGTGATAAATTTAGTTGATGAGAGCATAGTTTAATCATTTATGAATAGAATTATCAACTATTTGAAGAATCGATAGCTTAAAGAAATCGATAGAAAGTGGGGTTGACAATGTCAAATGCAACCATCAAACAAGTAACTGTTAATGGATTAGAGTAAAGCAATCATCAAGATAATTGAGTCGAAGAAGTCGTCAGGGTAGTGAGTTAACGTAATCGTCAATACAAGTATTTGTAACTTCCCTTTATAATCTCCATTGACAATCGTTGTTTGTAAACTTTAAATAATCACATCTCGCGCACAAACAAGCAACACATATTATTTTTCAATTATTTGATACACAATAGTTGCAGTTTTCATAATTGACGTCACTGATTAAATTTCGACATATATCTTTACAGTTTATCTAAAGTGCTTCATCGTCGATTAAATCTAGGTGTCGCATCTTTATGTTTTCATGTTTTATTATCCATTAAATTTCGACATAATTTATATACGTTCGATTTAATTAAAGTAGTCGTATTTCCGAGTTTTGTCATCAATTAAATTTTATCACGACGGTTCCGTTCAAAGATTACTCACTTTTTTATTTAGAGTCGTTGCGGATTCCATTTTTTCTAATAAAAATGAGTTTCGATGAAAAAATTCCGTCGCGCAATTCAATTCGTACATCGTGATGTGAACACAAAAATCTTGGTGAAATCCCAAATCAAAGCTCTCGTCCCGGTCGGTGTCGGCGAGCCAATTACAATTTTGTCAACGTGAAGTCTTACCCCCCTCCGCGTCAACTTTCGCAGGACCTCGGACGTCAACCCCAACTCCCAAGGCAACGAGCCGACCAGGAGCTGACGTCACGGGTGACGAGCG
This sequence comes from Corymbia maculata, assembly GCA_014182735.1. Lineage (NCBI taxonomy): Eukaryota > Viridiplantae > Streptophyta > Magnoliopsida > Myrtales > Myrtaceae > Corymbia > Corymbia maculata. The sequence continues at coordinate 5,387,554 of CM024689.1, read as the reverse complement.
ACGCGAAACCGACGTCAGACGTGACGTGGCCTCCCCTCCCCCCTCGCTTCGCTGCAGCGACGTCGGTTTGTCGGTTTCCCACCTTTAACCGGAGACCTATCCGCCCCCGCCCCCAACCCCACGAAACGAGTCGAAAGGGGACGAGGCCAGGCTGGTTTTCACAGCGACGTGTCGTTCACTTGCTTTTACAAAAAGGTAGAATGCTAAAGCCCAAACGACGCTCCATGAACCCAAGAGCCGACGTCGATTACGTCACGTGGTGCGTCACGAGGGGCGAAATGCAGGAGCTCCGTTAACGTCAGGCGGACAGGGACTACACGAGTCGGGCCCGCGTCGTACGAGAAAGACGTGGAGGGAATCTCCATTCCTGTGCGCCTTCTGCTCATTTTGAGCCGAATTTCTTTTTACTTTTCTCGTGTGAAAAAGGAGATAATTTCTGAGGATGATGGATATTCGGTCCGTTCAGATCCCACTCTGGTATACGAACCAAATCAGGAATTGGGAATCGGACCGGTTTGTTTCTTGATTGGTCAGATGAGATCAATTGATTTACGAATAAAACCATTTGGAAGTGGGTAAAGAGGAGAGAGTAGAGCTAAACACGTGAGAAGGGAAGCAAAAGAATTTTGCTTAAGAAATAAAAAAGAAAAATGCCCTTTGGGATTGGGACTGGACTAAAAATCACCGATTTTAATTTTATGCAATCAATAGCCGGAATTTATCTTAGTGGCTATTCTTTCCATATTGAAAGGGGGAAGTAGAGGTTTGAATTTTCACTTTCTCATGAATTGAGATAGGAACAATTTAATTTTAAATATGAGTTTCGACTCACACGCCTTATAAAGAATGCATGATGAAAGTTTCAAAATAAGAGTAAAAAAAAGAGCAAAGTAGGACTAACTTAAAAAGAAATTGTGGAATTAAGAATTGAATTGATGCCTCTAGAAATCAGTAGTTTTCAATTCGGTTGATTTGTATTGCCCCTGCCTAACTATTTCGAATGCCAAGCTTCCATTCTTTTATCTCCACGTGGCAAATTCTAGTTACCAAACCTCAAAGTTTTCGTTTTCAATTTTGTCTGCAAAAGACAAACTTGTAAAGTTCGACGGTATGGAAATGGCACCATAACCCACGTCAAGTGGTTGAGATCAGGGCCTACGCCATTAAACACTAATGGGGTTCAATAATCCTTATCCGATATTTTTTTGTCTAAAGGTTTATCCGATTATTTAAGTCGTGTTTCGATGTGGACTTTAAGGAAATCACTCCCCGAAAGTCAGCTGTTGAAGCGAGAGAGACAACCCAGAGCACTGTAATTCGCACCTCGAATTCTCGTCCCATGACCTATAATTAAGATCATAACATGCAACGTGAGAGTGAACTAAACCCACCAGCATTATAGTGAAGAAAGTCTCGCGACGTGCTTGCCGTAGAACAAATCGAGAATGAATAGCAGTAGTCAAAACTAGATGATAGCCTCGAAAGTCATGTGGCCGATATAGCAACTCAAATTGAATTTGACACTTGCGTTAATCGTCATTTCGTTAATTAAAATGAAAATGAACATGAATGGGTGAGGATGGAGCCTCTTTCATGAAATGCTTTGGATTAATCGATAAGTCTGGTCCTAATTGTACCTATGTCGTTTCTTATAATCCTGAAAGTGTCGACAAAGCATTTTGCACTGAATCGAATAGACTCGAATATGCAGCCTCTAGTTCCTAACAAAAAATTTCCTAACACTATGATAAAAAGATCATCTAACAAGGTTATAAACTTGTATTTTTACCAATTTAGCATAAACTTTTGAACTATGTCAACTGAGTTTTAAATATTTTTATATTATGTCAATTGAGTCTATCCAACTAATTTTGATCAGAAATCACTAATATGGATGCTTGTCATCCTACTTGGTATAATCGGCATGAACATTGACAATTTTTAATAATATTTTCCTATTTTGTCAAATCATTTATTATTCTTTACTCTATTTTATTTGTTATTTTTTGACTTCTATCTTCTTTTCTTTTTTCCTTTTTTCTCTCCATTGGCCATCACCTAGCCTTGTCGATGTTGCCGGCCTCAAGCGAGGGACGCCTGCACCTAGGTTGCCAAGGGGAGCCCTTGCTTGAGCTAGCGTGGCCCACCCTTACCCGAAGGCAACCCTCTAGCTTGCTCAATCTAGTGAGGACAGCCCTCAATGGCCCAAGTGTGGGCATCCCTCACTCGAGATCAATGACCTCTGTTGCCATCAACGAGGCTTGGCGATAACCGGTGAAGAGAAAAAGAAAGGAAAAATAATGAAAAATATTTAAGATTGAATTGATAAAAATATAATAAATTTAAGATTTTTTAGATATTTTTTCTATCCTCACGTTTTGTAATTAAACACATTAAATTATAATCCTTTTTCCTCTTCTATGTTTTTCTCCAGCTCCAAATCTTCTCAATGATTTGGGGGAGGGATTGTTAAATGGCGGTTGGTGGCTGTTGATGTCCTACACCCAAGATGGATCCGACGGCATCGCCAACCATCGTTATTATTTTAAATTTAAAAGCAGTGGAAAAAGGAGGGTGGCGTGCGGGTCACGGTTTTGGCTTCATCCCAAAGCAAATCATATAGGCGAATATCTTACCTTATCTAATATCTATTATATTAATTAGATTTTGTTTTTCTCTGGCTATTATATTAATTCGATTAAAAGAATAAAAAAGGCACATTCAAGCGTGGCAACCAAGAGAAGTTGAGAAGGAGACAAAGGAGCATGAGTTGGAGGCAAATAAGTTGGTAATCTAATTTCGTGCATGTGCTCCTCGGAGGCAGTTGCTTATCTTGTGGATTCTTCGAATTTTGGGCGACTCCACTTTGGACATTCTAGAAATTTACTTGTCATTCTTTTTTTAATTGCAATGATACTTTCGCATTTTTTAATATCAAATTTAAGTGATTCTTACTTTATCCATTGAATGGAGTGAAAGTCATGTGCACTATAGAATATTGACAGGAAAAAATAAAACGGGATTAATGATTGTAACAAAGCACCAGGTCTAAGGATATAACTTTTTAAAGGTCGGAGTTTTATGTACATGGGCTTGGAATTCATGGGTATATAAAATAAACCTCCTTTTTTTATTTGCACTTTACAAATTATATGACTTATACATATATTACTACATCAGCATTGCGTTCGTACCATCTCATCAAATGTCATGAACACATATGTATATAATCTATATTTTGAGCATTGTTTTTTTTTAAATAAGTACGGTACATAGGCTCCATTTAATTAATTATCGAATTTTTGGGAGTTGGATGCATGGCCACATGGTTTTGACATAGAAGCCGTCATCTTAACTTGTCGATTATGCTGGATTCTGATGGGCAACTTTCGTTTTTGGGAGTAGTTGGCTGTACGTCGTCACCCGCCATTAGTTTATTAGGAAAAAGACAAAGATTATTGGAAAACAAAAGCGAAATCCCATCAAGTCGTACTAATAAAAATATATAATATTTATTTATTCCGAAAATAAATAAAAAAAATGGGGTTAATCCCATTTCCACCTTGCTTCCTCCCATATCAACATCACTTTCAGATGACCTTTTTATAAATTATTTATTTTTAATTATCCCACGTGCTTTTCTCTCTCCACTTGCCCCCCTCCCCAAGAATCCGCAATAAATTCACTCCACTCGTCGATCTTATCTCTCCGCTCTCTCTCTCTCTCTCTCCCTCCCTCCCTCTGATGGCACTCGTCCGCGACCGCCGGCAGCTCAACCTCCGCCTCCCGCTGACGGAGCTCTCCAACCGCCGCCCTCGCTTCCCGCTCCCCCTCCCCCTCCCCCTCCCTCCCACCTCCGCCTCCGCCGCCGCCGCCTCCACCACCGCTGGCTCCGGCGCCGCCGCGACCTCTCTCTCCGACCTCGAGAGCCTTGGCGTCCTCGGCCACGGGAACGGGGGGACAGTCTACAAGGTCCGCCACCGGCGCACCTCCGCCGTCTACGCCCTCAAGGTCGTCCAGGCTGACTGCGACGCCACCGTCCGCCGACAGCTCCTCCGGGAGATGGAGATCCTCCGCCGCACGGACTCGTCGCACGTCGTCCGGTGCCACGGCATCTTCGAGAAGCCGAACGGCGACGTCGCGATCCTGATGGAGCACATGGACGCCGGCAGCCTCCAGACGCTCCTGGAGGCCTCCGGGACCTTCTCGGAGAAGCAGCTCGCCGCCGTGGCCCGCCACGTGCTGAACGGGCTCAACTACCTCCACTCCCACAAGATCATCCACCGCGACATTAAGCCCGCGAACCTGCTCGTGAACTCGGCGATGGAGGTAAAGATCGCCGACTTCGGGGTGAGCAAGATCATGTGCCGGACCCTCGACGCGTGCAACTCCTACGTCGGCACGTGCGCGTACATGAGCCCCGAGCGGTTCGACCCGGACAGCTACGGCGGCAACTACGACGGCTACGCCGGCGACATCTGGAGCTTGGGGCTGACGCTGCTGGAGCTCTACTTGGGCCACTTCCCGTTGTTGGGTCCCGGCCAGAGGCCCGACTGGGCGACGCTGATGTGCGCGATCTGCTTCGGGGAGCCGCCGAAGTCGCCGGACGGGTCGTCGGAGGAGTTCCGGAGCTTCGTCGAGTGCTGCCTGCAGAAGGAATCGAGCAAGCGGTGGACGGTGGCGGCGCTATTGAACCACCCCTTCGTTGCCGGCAAAGATCATCCGGGACCCTTGTAACGGGTGAAGCACGCGGGTCGGGTTGAGGCAAAGTATTTTTCCGCTAAAAAACCCGGAAGTTGAGGGGCAGGCAGGGACGGGCTCCGTCGGGACGAATCAAGTACGGGTCGGGTTGAGATTCGCATCGCGATGAGATTTTGTACATAAGGGGCGGACTTCGGGTCACAAATTCGGGATCTCTCGGTTTTCTTTTTTGTTTTTCTTTTTTAAAAATAAATATTATGTTTAGGATGCTTCGGACGGTGAAACTGCTGTTCGAGAACTACTAAAGGAAGCTTCTTTGTTGGTTCTATATAAACTCTCTCTCTCTCTCTCTCTCTCTCTCTCACACACTTGGTTATATTTGTGAATATTCATTACGTAATCCCGAAGTTGGGTGACCATCGAGAGGGTTAATTCCCAAAAAAGATTACTAATTTTAGGGTACATGACTCAAAAACGCTTCACAACGAAAACCAATTAAGAGCGGCAGATTTAAGGTTAGTCCAAGCTAAATTAGGGTTAGGGAGAAAATTGCTGTTAAATTTCATGTCTTTTCTCCATAATTAAAGAAACGGGCGAGGAGGGACGTAGGGCGTTTCGTTTTAAGACTGTTTTTTTTAATCGGGCCGGTGAATTAGTTAAGCTTAATTATCGGGATTCGGAGTAAAGGGGAAATACTTACGACTTACTAAAATTGACCCAAATCGGACTCCGCGACGTGGTCGTAGCTCGGAACCCAATTCAAAGATGGTCAAGTAAATCCTAATTTCTGGTCAATTTTCAATATGAACATTCAAATGCCAAAAAAAAAAAAACAGAATGGAAATCGTTTGCACGACAAGTGTGAGCACAGAGGGGAAAGAACGTGCAAGCAACCCCCCGCCCCCGCAGGTTTCACAAATCGCACAAATTGCACGTGCTTGCTTGCTCGCTCAATTTTCACTCCGCAAAGTAAATTAAAAGGCACGGAGAGATGGCGACATGTTTTAGAATTATGCAGAAAAAAATGGCCATCTCTCTCTCTCTCTAATCGTCACTTTCGATGGGGGATGGTTCTGTGCACCTTCTCTTTTGCCCGCGACTTGCGAGGTTCATTAGCCACCTCGAAGAGGAAAGTCACGAGTCGCGAATTGAATGGGGGAGGGGGGGACAGCGACCCCGCCCCACTTCGCTTCGGTCCCCCCTTGGGGTCCGACCGCCGTGAACGAGATGGTCGCGTTCATTTTTGAACGAACGGAGACGAAAGATCTTCGAATGTCCTGCGGTTATCATGGCGAGATGGGTGCCGTGGAAAGATCGCAGGGAGAGTCGGCTTTATTCGTATGAAAAAAACTATTCAAAAAGTAATTAGTTTATTGTTACGAAAATAAATTTGGTCTTAAAATTTTCAATTATACTAATTTAGTTTTAAATCCCTTGACAATTTGCTAATTTAATTATAAACATTCTAATTATATAAATTTAATCCTAAATATATTAATAAATTTTAAATTTAGTGCTAAACGTTTTGACGATGTAATCTTTTCTAACATTTTTAAAACTAAATTGACAAATTATTAAAAGACGTTAGAACGAAATTAATACAATGGAAAGATTTATGATTGAAATGCTTGCCGTACTATTTCTTTTAGGACTTTTTGAATAATTATTTCTCATTCGGATTAGTGTACTATGCCGTGACGACATCGATATACAAATAAGAAATGTCGGATCATGGATATCGACCATCAATAGTTGATAACTCCAATTTTCTTAGTGAGGATCCAAATCCATCAACAGCCTCATAAAACATAACCATCGGACGATGTGGGTGTCATGCAAAATCCCATCCCATCTCATCAACGGTCAATGTTCGATTGGCTATACAATTGTTTTATAATTTTCTGGACAATTATTTCTCGTCCGGATTAGTGTACTATGCCGTGACGGCATTTATTTAGGAATCGAAAACGTCATATCATGGATATTGACTATCAACAGTCGATAACTTCAAATTTTTTTTGGTGACGACCCAAATCCATCACTAGCCTCGTAAAACATAATCTTCGGATGATGTGGATGCTGTACGAAATCCCCTTCTCATCCCATCGACGGTCGATGTTCGACGCGATCTACCGATGGATCTCGGGGGCTCGATGGCAATTTCAGGAGAATGAGGGGGCCTTCTTGCGAAATCGATCGATTATGAATGGATGGTGGTGGCCATTGATTAGGCAGATGGGGACAGAAAGGAAAAGATGGACGTGTGACGGCGACTATGGCGAGTGGGCGTTGTGATCCACGCAAGTGAGGATGTTTCCGGACAGCTTCTGATCCCATGTGAAAACGGACAAAAATCCTCAAAAAAAAAAAAAAAAAAGAAAAAAGAGAGAGAGGCAAAAGACGGAAGTTGAATTGTAGGTGAGTGGGTATTGACAAGTCAGGCACCCCCTACGTCTCCATCCCAACGCCATTCCATTCCATTCCTCCTCCTTCCTTCCCAACGCCGCCAGCCCAATCGAATTCGATGATTTCCACGGGTGCATGAACGCAATGGATTGCGATATGATTACTACCTTGGTAAATGGTGAAGTTTGGGACATGCGCGTCCATGCTTTTCTTAGTTGCTTAGTTAGGCTTTTCCGAGTTCCGACCACTTGATGCAGCGTTCCATTTTTTCTTATATGGAATCAAATAGATCGATCGATAATCACGAGAGTTATTAGATGATGTCGTACTAAAAGGATAATCATGTTTCCATAATAGAACTGGGAATCCGAGGTCTAATTTCAATTTTAGAAATTGGGAATCTATTCTGATAGATGGATTTCAAGTTCTAGATGAAATTGAAATTTTGAATCTGAAATTTGAAATGATTTTTGTGGTTTTCTTATTTTATTTTTTTATGCGATCATGCAGTATTTCACGGCATTTAATGATAAATTTATAATATGAAATCATTAGTCTGAATTTTTATTTCTAGCGATATTCATAGCTAATATTTTTATTTTGTTAATATTTCATAATCTCCATCTGTCTAAATAAGACTCATCATTAGAAGATTGTAATAAATGTAGTCATTATATGTGATGAGTCACTATAATTATTCAATTAAGAGTAAATGTATAATCTAGGGAGATGTTGGAATTAATCCTAGAATATGTAATGGGGTAGGTACCATGTTTTAAAAATTAATGAACTTGAAATCACTAATTCCTATTCCACCATCGAACAATGTTTGATTCATTGTTGTTGCTAAGCTAGTTGCTCGTGCATGAAGAGGGGACAAGGTCATCGCGACCTTTGCCATAGGTGACAAGCTCAATGCCGGCGCCCTTGAGCCACGATGACCTATGGTTGGCAGGAAAGTGAGCAAGGGAGCTTGAGACATGGGACGAAGCAGGGAGGAATGAGAGAAGACGACTCTACTCGAGAGCTTCAAAATGATCGGTTGTCGGCGGCGCTGGCAGAGGTCGCCCATGACGGTGGTGTTAGGGCCGCGGGAAGGCGACATAGGCGGCGCGTGGGAGGGAGGAGAAAGAGAGATGGATGTTAGGATTTAGAGCGGCGATTGGGTGCGACGAAGAGTAAAATAAGGCACGTTATGTCATGGAAACTGTACTACGGTCTACGATCCAATAATTAATCCGGCGACAAAAATAGAAGAACGAATAGGAAGGCCTAAAAATCTATCCCAAAGAAGAGTGGGAGGGGAGCTTTTTGCTCCTGTTCTTCCTACGTTTTCCACGAGGGGGGAAAAGTCTGAATTACCGATTTTGCCCTTTTTCCCAGTCCTATCCCAGTGATGGGAGACATGGCAGGCGCCGCCCAATTCTATATTCGAACTTTTCATTCCTTACACGTGTAACATGAAAAATATAAGAGATCGCTCCAATCTTAGGCCTGCTTATCATGCAAAGGGTAAATTACATCGATTATATTTCTAAAGTTACGTTAGATAGATTTTCTTCTGATTTATCATATTTCTAATCTTTTAATGCCATTAGTTTGGCTAGTTTTTTCTTTTTTTTCTACTTTTAACAAGTGACTAATTATCTTAGCAGTAATACGTGTAATCGATATTAAAGACCCATAATCAATTACCATCATCAACAAATTCCTAGTTTCTATACGATAAGTTCTTATTGCCAGTATTAAAGGTGTGTATACTTTAGGTTTTTAGAAAATGTAAAGATTGATGCATTTGGTAATATTTATATTCTCGGGAATAATTACTTTTTATAAAAATTTTTCATTTCTATTCCCTAAAACATTTTTTGAATAAAAAAAGGGTTTGGTAATTATACAAAAAAGAGTGCATAGAAAAAAAATATTTTCCTTACTAAGAAGTATTTTCCACTTCATTTCAGGTTTCCGCCAAATATCATAAAATAATTATATTTTCTTAGAAAATGATTTCTTGGAAAACATTTTTAAAAATGTTACATTTTCTACGCAAAACAAACAAACCCTTAGGTTAAAATGATTTTTTGAAATGCAGGTAATGTTTGGTAAAGTCAATTTAAAAAACAACAAAAATAACTTTGATTTAAATATTGCTAGAAAAAAGAACTTTACAAACTACATTTTCTAAATGACTTTTGCTAGTAACTGCCAAATTATTTGTCGATGGAACTTAGCCATCAACCAAGTGACGCTTGTGATCACCGACCTCAAGTGTTGGTTGGGTTCCCACAACCTAGGCATGGCTGGTTGATAGCCCAATTTGGCCTTGTCGGCCCCTCGCCAATAGCCCATCGGTAGACTAAACCCTTGCTAGTGAGGTTAGGCAAGGTGGAGACATTTTCGAAATTATAAAAATTGAGTGAGGGCAAAGTTGGAAGAAAAAATTATGTTTGCATTTTGGGAATGCAACACTTCAAAGTTCCTTAGAACCTATCTTAGGTTAGATACCCAGACCTTGGAAATGCCATTGCATTTCTCCAGCACTCCCATAAAATTTGCAAACAACTTTGGAGCCTCCAAGGGAATGCATATTAAGACCAATCTTCAAATACCATCTCCCAAATTAGTTCCTAAACCATTGTGATTTGCTTTAGTGATCACCCTTCCCACATTGAAAGGGGAAGTTAGAGATTCGAATTTTCACATTGTCGGGAGTTAGGGTGATAACGATTTAACTTTAGATACGGGTTTCAATTTATATGCTCTATAAAGAAATATGACAAAAATCGACATGCGGACCTCTGGAGTGCCAAAAGTTGGAACAAAGGGACACTTAAGTGCCAAAAGTTACAAAAGGTATACTTAAGTGCCAAAATTGGAGCAAAAGGGATCACTTAAGTGCCAACAAATAAAAATTCCGGCTAAATTGCCACGTGTCCATTTTCCGGCGACTTCATTTGCTGACGTGGCATTTTTTCAAAATAAAAAATCCACATGGCAATTTTTTTAAAAAATTGTCCACGTCGATTTTTGAAAAATTAAAATCGATTTTATTAAAAAAAAAAAAAAAAGGGAGAGGGATCGGCGAGGTGCAGCCCTCGCCGATCCCTCTCCCTTTTCTTTTTTCTTTTTTTTTTATAAATAAATTCGATTTTATAATAATATATTTTTAATTATTTAATATTATTTAATTAATATTTTTTAAATCCCACGTCGCCCAAAACGACGTCGTTTTGGCTGATTTTTTGGCCGATCGGTTCCGGCGAGCCACGTAGGCAAGAAAAGTAATAAAAAATTGCCACGTCGGATTCAGACGGGGTTACGCGCGACTTGGACTTAAGTGATCCAATTTTTTTAAAAATGTTAAGTGTACGCAGAACTTAAATCTTTTAAGCACTTAAGTGTCCCTTTGTGCCAAGTTTTGAGTGCTTACTTGCGCTTATTTTCCCCGACAAAAATCTAAAAGTAAAAATGAGAGTTAGAGTAGGAGTAGAATAGGACCGACAAAAAGAAAATTTCTTAGAGATAAGAAGTTTCTGTCGTTGGTGGTTGGGGGAATGAACGACGTCCCATTGTTGCTTCCGACGTTGCTTGTTTCCTCCTCTCAATTCTCAAAAATCAAACCTAATATTGTTGAATGTTAGATGGTGTGGGGACCAGGAAAAAAGTTGAAGGGAGCGAGAAACTCACACTTGAAAGGGAAGTGAAAATATAGGATAACGTTTCGTACGTCAACCGTTAGTTTAGTCAGCATGTATGGAAATTACATTGATAACGAAGCTACAATGAACATCCTTCATCTCTCATCAAACATGCGCACAAAATCGAAGCTCTAATTTGAGGACTGCCTCAATTCTTATTTATATCGCAAACACCATCCGGACCTCGACGAGCACGGCGTGGGAGATGTTCAGCGCCACCGGATGCTCTCGGGAGTTTCTATTCAGGAGCATGTAGACCTTGATCTCGAGCCGCTTCACAAAGTTGTAACCATCACAAGCCACTAGATGGGATTGGCCGAGGATGGATGCAGTGCCGCTCTCCCTAGCATCAACTAGCTGTTGCAACTTGTCCCATCCGAGGCTGGCCAAATATCCAAATAACATGTTTAGGACTAAATTGAGAAATTATTAATACATACGCAATAAAATCGACATAATAAAAAAGTTTATAGTTGAATCGTCTGCCGTACTATTACTTTTAGGACTTTTGGACAATTATCCCCCATTCGGATTAGTGTACTATGTCATGGCGGCATTGACATACGAATCGGAAATGTCAAATCATGAATATCGACCATCAGCAGTTAATAACTCCAATTTTCTTGGTGAGTACCTGAATCCATCAACAGCCTCGTGAAAAATAACAATCGAATGGAGAGGGTGCCGTGCGGAATTCCCTCCCATCCCATCAACGGTCGATGTCCGACTCGATCCGCCGACGGATGGAGGAGGTTATACGAGAATTGCGGGAGAAATAATTGAGGGGGGCGTCCTTGTGAAATCGATCGATTCGAAACGGAGTGGTGGTGGCCGTCGATTGGCAGATGGAGACAGAAATGGACGTGCGATGGCGACTACGGCGAGCGTGTGTTGTGATCCACGCAAAGTGGGGATGTTTCCGGACAGCTTCTAGTCCCACGTGAAAACGGACAAAAAATTCCATGCCCGAGCGCCATTCCTCCTCCTTATCCCCGCCACCGGCCCAACCGAATTCAATGTTTTCCACTGATGCATGAACGCAATCGACCGCGACATGATTACTACTTTGGTAAATGGTAAGTTTGTGATATATGCACCGATGTTTTTTTAATCATTTAGTTTGGCTATTTTGAGATCCAATCGCTCCACTTAATGTTTTATTTTATCTGATATGAAATCGAGTGAGTCAATTGATAATCACTGGAGTTATTATAGAATCTCGCACCCTAAACATGATCATGAATCCAAGATAGAATTTGGACTCTAAGAACCGGACCAATAGAAACTCGTCAAGTCTAGGTTCCAAAAAATTGAGGAATCTGTTTTGATAGTTAGGTTCTAAAATTTAGGTGAAACTAGAAATTTGAAAAAAGTCTGTGTTTTTCTTGTTTTATGTATTTGTGCGATCCTACGATATTCCATAACGTTCAATGATGAATTAGTAATTTGAAACCACTAGAAGTTTCTATTTTCCGATGATATCCATGATCAAAACTTTTATTTTAATAATATTCCCCTTAATCTTCATGAGTCTAAATATGAGTTATGATAATAGCAAATGGTAATAATTAGATGTGATGATTAATTGCAATCGTTCAATTAAGAATACAAGTAGAACCTAAGTAAATTTTGAAATTGACTCTAAAATATGTGATGGATAGGTTAGGGAATCTGAACGATATCTAGAACCACTCACCCTTATCCCACCCTCATGCAATGTTCGGTTTGTTGCCATTGTTGAGTGAGTTGCTCGTGCATGGTGATTGGACAGGGTTGACGCTACCTCCACCACAGGCGGCAAGCTCAACACCGGTGCCCTTGAGCCACAGTGACCTATGGTTGGCAGGGGAGTGAGGAAGAGAGCTTGGGACATGGGAAGGGATAGGGATGAATGAGAGAAGACAACACAAGAGCTCCAAAATGATCGGTTGTCGACACTACCCATGGATGTTGGACCGGCAAAGGTTGCCCATGACAGTGGTGGTACGGCTGCGGCAGGCTACATAGGGGCGGGAAGCTGAGTCGGAGGACGGAGGACAAAGTGACGGACATTATGTCATGGCAACTATACTACGATCCAATGATTAATCTGGTGAAAAAAAATAAAGAAGAAGAAGAAGAAAGAATAGGAAGGCTTAAAAATCTATCGCAAAAGAGAGTGGAGGGGAGCTTTTGTTCTTGGTTCTTTCTACGTTTTCCACGAGGGGGGAAAATCCGAATTACTTTTCTCGTCCTATCTATGATGGGAGACGTGGCAGGCGTCGCCCAATACTAGAGTCGAACTTTTCATGCCTTACACGTGTAACATGAAAAATAAAACACTTCTCTCGCATCTTAGGCCTTGCTTGTTATGCAGAAGGTAAATTTTATCGATAATATTTCTAAGATATATTAGATAGATTTTCTTCTAATTCATCATATTTCTGATCTTTTAACGCAACAGTTTTTTTACTCTAGCAAGTAATCGATCATCTCAGTAGTAAAATGGGTAACCGATAGTAAAGATGGATCATCACTTACCATCATTAACCAATTCCTAGTTCCTATAGAATAAGTTCCCATTGCCATTATTAAAGGTGTGTATGCTTTAGTTTTGTGAGAAATTTTTTTTGGAAAATGCAAAGACTCTTGAGCTTTATTCGTTTTGCAGAATATATGGCATTTCTAGAAAATGTTTTTCAAAAATTTATTTTTTAGAAAAAAATGTAATTATTTTCTAGTGTTTGGTTGAATTTGAAAATGAAGCAGAAAATATTTTTGGTTATTCGATAAAATCTTTTCCTTTATGCACATTTTTCAATAATCGTTTTTATTTTCTTACTTTTTAAAATAGATTTTTAATTTTTTAATTTTTTAATTTTTTTAGAATCGATTTTTAAATTATTTTTATTTTTATTTTTATTAATTTTCTTCTCTTTCTTTTTATTTTCACCTTCGGCCGCCATCGGTCATGGCGACGGCCAAAGATCAACCGAAGGTGAGCTTAAGCTCACTCGATGCCGGCGAGCTTGAGGCTTGCGTTTGCCGATCTGGCAAGGCTTGAGCTAGCTGTAGATCAGGCAAGTCTTGAGCTCATCGATCTAACGACTGGCAAGGTCAAGCCCTAGCTTGCAGTCACTTGCCTAGCTTGCCGATTTGGCAAGCAGTGAGGTCATAAGAGGTTGTGGCCAGTGACTAGCCAAGATAGAAGTAAAAAGAAAAGAAAAGAGAGACAATAAAAAGAAAATTAATTAAAAAAATTCATTTCTTTTAAAGGAGAAAAGAAAGAAGAAAAGAAAGATAGAAAGGTTAACATGGGTGTGGGATAAGAGAAGGTGAGTGAGGAAAATATTTTTCTTATCTTGAAAAGTGGAAAACATTTTCTTTTATTTTAGAAGGCTTGTTTTTTTCTACTTATGAAAACTATTTTCCATGGTCAGTTCATTTTCCAAGAAACAAATGCTGGAAAATCTGGATAATGTTTTTTTGAAAGTTGTTTTTCATGAAATGAACAAAATCTTAAATTAAATGGGTTTTCTAAATTGTAGAGAATGTTTGGTAAAGTGAATTTTAAAAATTAATCAAGAAATAACTTTGACTTAAGTATCGTTTGACAAAAAAAAAAAAACTTTCTGAACTACACTTTTTAAATGACTTTTGCTAATAACTCTCAAATTATTTATCGGCGAAACTCAGCCATTAGCTAGGCGACACTTGAGATGGCTGACCTCAATTGTTGCCTAGGTTCCCCCGACCTAGGTGTGGCTAGTCAATAGCCTGATTTGCCTTGCTGGCCCCTCGCCAACAATCCATCGGTGGACTAAACCCTTGATGGTGAGGTCGCATGAGGTGGGGACATTTTCGAAATTATGAAAATTGAGTGAGGGCAAAGTTGGAAAGGAAAAAATTATGTTTGCATTTTGGGAATACAACACTTCAAAGCACTTTGGACCTATCTCGGGTCAAAGATCCAAGCCTTTGGAAATGGGATTGCATTTCTCCAATACTCCTATAAATTTTGCCAAACGACTTTGGAGCCCCCGAGGGAATGATAAATCTAGGGGTGTCAAAATGGGCCATAATCTATTTTCTAACTCATATTTGGTATTAATGGGTTGCATGTGGGTTATAAATATATAAATGCCAAACTAAAATGAGTCCCAAAAATCTTAAGTTGAATTATATAAGTCAAGAAAAAATCAGACATTTGGACCCATTTTCGACCCATTTAAAACATTAAGGCTGCATTTGGCAATTGGGATAAAATTCAGGATCAGATAACATTTATCAAATTATGCTTTTGATGTCTTCTCAAGAAAGGATAAAGTTCAATATAAGGGAGATATAAATGGGATAAAATTATTCCAAGGGGAGAGGTGGGATAAAAGTGAATATGATTTCTAATATCCATAATAGGAAATTTATTTTTCTCAATAAAAACTTCTTAAATTAACTAAATTATAATTATATTTCCATGTGAATAATATTTGAATTCTAATGTAAGAAATTCAATATAACAAAAAATAAAAATTTAGTTATTTTATTTAATCTTCTTTTATTTATTTTCGAATTTAATTCTATTTTTAATATAAATTCAATGTATGAATATATATTTATATTTATTACATATTTTATGTATATTTTAGTATTTTAGGTATATTAGTACAATTTACTATTTAATAAATTTTAGTAGAGAATGATGGAAAGGGAAGAAAGAAATAAAAAATGAAATTAATTAAAAAAGAGAGGAAAATAAAATAGAAAAGTAAATAAAAATAAAAGCAAGTAAAAGTGTCGCAAGAGATTTTTACTATTTCCGTTTGTAAAATTTTTTATTTATATATGTTGTCTATATAAAAAAAAAAAAATGTATATGATATGAAATGAATATATTGGATTTTACTACTGTGATCACCAAATAATGGATAAAATATAATAAAATCCTTGGGTTTTGCATTCTACCCTATATAATCCTCTTATGATTAGAAATCCGGATGATCAAATATAGCATAAGTAAATGGGTGACCTAACACAAAACTTCTTGAACTCATAATAATCGCAAAACTTTGTCGCCCACCTCCATCGTGTCTCTCTTCTCCTCACTAAGGTCTAATCTAAGCAAGCCATTTACATCCCTCTTTCTTTGTTTTTTCCTCATCACTAAGGATCTATTTGTTTCATGAAAATAACTTTCAAGAAAATATTTTTTGGATTTTTTGATGTTTGTTTCATGGAAAATGCATTGATTGAGGAAAACATTTTGCATGAAGGGAAAAAAGTCCTTTAATATTGGGGAAAATGTTTTCTAGTTTTCAAGTTGGGGAAAACATTTTTCACACTTACTCTCTCTTATCTTACACCCTACCCACTTCTTTTTTTCTTTTCTTTTTTAAACCAAATTTTTTTATTATTTTAAAAATCAATTTATTATTATTTTTCAATAAAATTAAATTTTTTTTCTTTTTCTTTCTTCTCTTTTGTTCAACTGGTCGCTGGCCATGTGACGGCCGGCGATTGGCCACAGGCAAGCCAAGCTCGTGGCTTGCCAATCTAGCAAGGCCCGAGCCTCACTACTATAGATCGGCAACGCTTGAGCATCGTTAGAGGCCATGAGGCTTGAGCCTTGCCAGATCTACAATGCTCGAGCCTCGAGGCCTCTAATGACGCTCAAGCGTCACCGATTGGTAAGGCTTGAGCCTTGCCGTCATCTGGCAACACTCGGAACCTTGCAAATTGGCAACACCCAAGCGTGCCAGAGCCACAAGGCTCGGGCATCGCTAGATCGGCGAGTCGAGCCTATCCAACGACCGGTAGAGGAAATGAAAAAAGAAAAGAAAAAAACAATAGAAAATAAAAGAAGAAAATAAAAAATAATGAAAAAAACTACGTATAGAAAAATCAAATAAAATACCAAACAGCAAAAAATATTTTCCATTTCAATTTCAAACTTCAACCAAATATAGGAAAATATTGTCATTTTCCTAGAAAATGATTTTTTGAAAAATATTTTCTAGAAATGCTATATTTTTCATGAAACGAACAAAGCCTAGGAGAATTTTGGACCGCCGAGCAAGTAACTGTGCAAGCGATGGGGGCGTTTTGCTTAAAAAGGAATTGACATGGCAGAAAGTTCATCCAAAAGGTATTTGACGTGGCATTTGCTGGAACGTGACCATGCATGCAGTTAGTGTGGCAACCAGAA
This sequence comes from Corymbia maculata, assembly GCA_014182735.1. NCBI lineage: Eukaryota > Viridiplantae > Streptophyta > Magnoliopsida > Myrtales > Myrtaceae > Corymbia > Corymbia maculata. The sequence goes on along the minus strand of CM024689.1, from coordinate 5,370,568 downwards.
AAAAACAGTTGAAGAGAACGAGAAACTTACACACGAAAGGGAAGTGAAAAGTATAGGATAACGTTTCATACGTCAACCGTTATGGAAATTACACTGCTAACGATGCTACAATGGACTGTAGTACTGCCCCTGTGAAACATAAGAACATCCTTCATCTCTCATCAAACATATGCACAAAATCGAAGCTCTAATTCGAGGACTCCCTCGATTCTTATTTATATGGTGTACACCATCCCGACCTCGACGAGCGCGGCGTGGGGGATGTTCAGCGCGAACGGAGGCTCCCGGGAGTTCCTATCCAGGAGCATGTAGACCGTGATCACGAGCCGCTTCACAAAGTTGGAACCATTACGTGCCACTAGATGGGACTGGCCGAGGATGTATGCAGTGCCGCTCTCCCTAGCGTCGACTAGTTGTTGCAACTCGTCCCGCACAGATGCTTGCATTTTAGGACTCTCCGGAGGCAAGACGAACCGGACCTTCTTCCTCCTCACCGGGGCATTAGTACTAGGACCTTTTTCCGACCCGGGGTGGCAAGAAGTGTTCGTGTTTTCCTTGCTGGTCCAGCTTGAGGACGCAGTGAACATGGAGTTGTTAACCGGGATGAGGGCATACGCCGCGTTCCCTTCCGAACCCGGCTTCCCGACGACAGTCATCTTACCTTCCTCAAAAGTGATGGACTTGAAGTCTTTCTCCTCCAGGGAAATGAATTCCCCGATGGAATGGATGATCTGCTCCTCGAAATCGTCTGTGTCCCTGATGTGGTCGCAGTATCCATATCGCACGATGCACCGGTAGATCTTGTAGTCCTTGTGGCCAACCCTACCGATGAGGAACCGCTGGTCGCTGGGCACATAAGGCAGCGGCTGAGGTTTGAAGGACACGAAGATGAGAACCTGGTGGAATGCGGGAAGGTTCGTGATGAAGTGCGAGAAGAATGCAGGGACCCCAGTCACTATGTCCGTGTAGATGAAGCCGATCCCAGGGACCCTGGAGATCCCTAGCCCCGCGCTGAAGTCGGTGAGCCACTCGGATGAGACCTTGTTCTCTAGATCGAACTCATACTTCTTCATCGATCCGTAATGCCAGGCGAGCATGATGGTCAAGAACAACACAGAGAGCATGACGAGGTACCACGCTCCCCGGTGGAAGTTCCAGATACAAGCTGATAGGTACATGGCTTCAAAAAAGCCAAAGAATATCAGGAAACACGCAGAGATGAATAGGCTCTTTTCCCAGTACAGAGAGATCACAAGTGACATCAGGCAGGTCGTTACAAGCATTCCTGAAACAATGGCCATTCCTGCAGAAATTTGACAACAGAGATGAGTATCGTGTGTCCTCAACAATTTGTCGTCTACTTGCGTATCTTCCTAAATTAAGTAGATAAAAATAAATATTTGCCAAGCAATGCATCAAATGTACGGACATTCATTTAGCCTTACAAATAGAATGAGGTAAATGGCAAGCCTTGAGAACCCAAAAATTATGTTGCACTCAAGGGATCGAACCTGTAGCGTATCCAATTGCATCGACTTTGTGGAAACCAACTGTCACTGAGAGGCTCAGTACCATCAACAGCCAATTGAGGTCTGGGATGTAGACCTGCCCATGTATCTTATCCGACGTGTGCACCACTTTTACCTGGGGAAAGCATTTAAGTGCCAGGAGCTGGTTTATGATTGAGAAGCTGGCCGTTATTGATGCCTGGCTCCCGACCGCTGAAGCGAACAGAGATAACACCACGAAAGCATGCCGAGTATGATCTGGACATGCGATTAAGCCTTCTAAGCAATCAGAGCTTTGAAAAAGAAGGGGGAGTCGGAAGATACTAAAAAAGAGGAGGAAAAATGAGAGAGTTGCCATGATTCTATTAGTATCTACCCGGCATAGAGCTACTGAGATGATTGAAGTCTGGGATGGTCCCCCAGTTTTTGGATATGAATGCAGCTTGACCCGCATAGGATATGAGAAGAACCGGATAGACGCAGCACACAAAGGTTATCTGCAGAGAGAATCCAAGAAATTCATTGGTCGGTCTTTGGCATGGAGAAAAGGAAATTATTAGAGCATGAGCTCCCTACAAAGCAACCTTGATTGACTTCTTTGAGAAGTGACCTAGATTCGCAAACATCGCTTCTGATCCTGTCAAAATCTCACACCAGCAGAGAAAGCGGTCAACATTTTCACAGACAAATCATAATGTCCTTTGCTGTAGCTGAGAAGTGGGAGGGAAAAGAAGTGGCTGGTAAAGCTAACCTGCTATGCAGAGAAGAATGCTTCCCAAAGATCTCCAACTATGTTTATTGATATTTCTCACGAATCTGTACATGTATGCCGGGGATATGGCATGAAGAATATCAGGGTTGCAGTGTAAGACATTATAGACACCTACCCCACTGATAAATAAGAGCCAAACGGTGACGATTGGCGCGAATAGGAACCCTATTTTATCGGTTCCATGTTGCTGCAGCATGAAAAGGCATATCTGGATGATGCATGCAGAAGGAACCGGAACATCTGGGAAATACAGAATAAATGTCAAACAAACAGATCAAAGTATTTAAATGCTGTTTCAAGAACAAGCATTACCGGTACATTCTGCCTTTCATATAGGGCGAACAGCGTTGGGTGACCAATTACACATTACAAATCAAAAAGGAGAAAATTTACAATTGGCGTTCTGGGCACTTGATTTGTATTGTAGATCAAGAGTGAAAATAAGGAAGAGAATACAGTAGAGCAAGATATCTAAATGCAACCCAGTTTTGGAATGGAGAATGGGCTATACACTCACATTTTTCCAAGGCTTTTGTTACGGAATCTCGAGTGGCATTCGAAGCGGAAGCTGGTAAGATTCAAATACCAAGAAACATGAGCAGTTGGTCAAATCCGAATCATTATTTCCTTACCATCTTACAACTGGATATATCTTGTAAATCTTACATTTATTGACAATCTCCAACAACGACCGCTTAACCCCATTAGAAGCAGACAGCACTGGTTCAAACAGAACAGGATGAAGAAATAACCAACTTATTCAAATCAACTGAAATATTCTCAAAAGTCAAAAGGATATGGGAAAATTAACAAGATTCATTAGGGGTTCGGAACCAGATATTGCAGGGGTAAGCACTCCGTCGTTGATTATCATACAGGAACCAAACAGAGCCAAGAATAGCATCAAGTAGTGACTAAATCGGTGCTTCTCGAGAGCCCTTCTGGCCCTTGATCGCCACTTCATCTTAGATGAGGTCTCCACCAAATGCACAGCCTCGTCTGTAAATTGATCATTCGGAAGCAGACCTATTTTTGCGTGCCTACACAATAGCGAGTATAAAGCAAACGTACCGCCTGCAAGAATTTGCAAAGTTATATCAGCACCACTGCAAAATCCACTGTAAAAACCGACCCCTTGTCTAGGAAGGAAGTAGTCTTTTACCCTCTCCATCATCATCGGCCATCAAGACTATTACGGCATACTTCAGCAAGGAAATGATGGTGATTGTCCAGAAGATGAAGGAGAAGAACTCGTATGGAGTCTCATGTGACACGAAATCCTCCAGAGGAATCGTTCCAAAAACATACAAAGGTGCAGTACTTAAATGGCCGTAGACTACTCCAAGGGTCTGATACGATAAGAGGGCCACATGCTTCCATGTTTCTTTCTGCATGTGTAGCCGATTCTCACATCGCAAAAGGTATCAAAAACATAAATGCAAGAGCCAACACAAACGGCTGCAATATATTTGGATATATAAAGATGCTGATCAAACCAAAAGAAAGAAATTAACCTGCGTGCCCATCTGAGGCTGAAGTTATACAGATCATATGCAGGATGGAATCGAAACAAATAAGCTAGAGAAGTGAAAAGGAACGATGACCACTGGGTTTACACCGTGAGTATTAGAATTGTCGATTTCACCAGTTGGTTCCTCTTCCAGGAAACAATGATAATCTTATGACGGAGTTGGAACTACTTGCCAAAATAAGCGCCCCAAACAGTAAATTTGGTTGATGCCAAACCTCGAAAACTGTAATCTGACAACCACTAGCGATTTTACAGACATTTAACTGTGTCTCAAAGGACTGGAACTTTACCTGAGGCTGACGAGAGAAAGTCCCATGGTTCAGCGGAGGATCCATGACCAAACAGAGCTTGTTGAAAAGAGCTAGAGAGTGAACTTGGCAACTATTATAAATTGGATATCAGTCGAGAAAGAGAGGAGTGAACACTCATGTGAGAGATCAGACAGATGAGAATGGCTAGCTATCAAGCCAATAAGTGTCAAACTGAGAAAACCAAGTTTTCTTTGAGAGAGAGAGAGAGAGAGAGAGAGAGACTCCTGAGATGGATAAATTATAGCCTTTGTGCTTCTTGTAGATTGAAAGCTTTGGCTGATATTAACAAAGAGAGGAACGCAACAGACTAGAGACTGCAGGGATGTTCTTATTTTGGAGTTTTGCTTATGTCTGAGAGGGAAAGCCGGAATGTCAAAGACGGTCATTTTTGTCTGAGAAAGAAATCCTCAAAAGCATAATGTGTTCATTTCAAGTCCAAAGATTTTCACGTGCTCTTCCATTTGGACTGCTTGAACTATAAACCCTTCTTGCTGCTTTTTTTAAAAATCTGAAGGGCAATAAAAACAGAGAGAGCTTTACCCAAAAAAAATAAATAAAAACAGAGAGAGAGAGAGCAAAAACAAAACATAGTACCGGATTGATCGAAACATGAAGTGCGGCGATGCTACGGCCTCCTGTAATTATATTATCGTCACCAACTTGCATTTGTATTATAATGAAAGGACGTCACCAACTTGCATTTGTATAAAATTCATTTTTAACATACCAATCATAATGAAAGGGATCGGAGACTTGATTACATTAAATTTCAGAAAAAATGATTTGCAAATAGTTTGTATTGATTTTAATTTACTTCCTAACATGCAATGTGATCATGTGAATGCGTAATAATTATCTAAATTCATAAAGTAATGACAAGATGATACATGAAAAATGACCTAAAAATTTACTAATGCATAACATTAGCATTGCAATTTTTTTATGTTTTCCACTTTTTTGAAGCCTTAAAATTCTAACTAAAAATAATGTGCAAATATGCCTATATTTAAACATGCAATTTTTCAATTAAATATGTAATGAAATGGAATTAAATTTAATCTAGGGCAATATTTTTTTTTTTTATTAAAATTCGGCAATTTAATTAAGGAAATGGAATTAAATTTAATCTAGGGCAATATTTTTGGATTTTTATTAAAAAAATTGAAATAAGAAATTATCCTACATATGCAATATTATTTAAAAAAGAATCTACTCTAGTTTATTGTCTAATTTTTTTTTTTTTTTTAAGAAGGAAAAAAAAAAAAATTCAAATCAAGTAAATATAGAAAGTAAATATATATGCAATTTAATTCTAATATTTTTACTTAGAGATTAAAATTAATCTCTAAATTTTTGTGCATTAAATTATTAATGATTAATCAAAATTTAGATGTCAACGGACGGTAATCTTTAACTTGAAATGCTACAAAATTCTATAATACCCCTCACCCGGAATTAAACGTTTGGAATATCATGTTACTTAATATACCGATTTCACCAACTAATTTAATTAAACTTAGAAAATAATTCTTTCAAGAATTCACCACATAGTCTTATTCAATCTAATTTTTTCCACATTTGGACCCTCAAAAGCCCAAAATCAACAGCAGCACTTTCCCCAACGATTGAGTCCCTCTAAATCTCTCACTTAGCGGAGACGAACTGCAAATCTTTGTTATCCCCGGACTAATAATTCTGCAAATCGCACGCGTTCATTTGCTTGAACAAATTGAGGGAAAGCAGGAGCCTCAAGAACCAAGAGGCAAGATCTGAAGCAAATCCTCGTTTCATTACAATACGGTATTACTTGCAGAGCCACGAACGTCCTTTTCCAGGAAAAAAAAATGGCAAAGAACATTCTTCTATCTAATCTTGATATCAAAATACAACCGTCGAAGCCCCATCGCCAGTGGTTGATCTACCTGAAAATCCAAAGCCCCCAAAAAGAAAGACGGAAAAAAACAGCAGTTCAAGCACGGCGACATGATCAGTCAACAGGTGCTCCTGATCCACAAAGCTGAAATGTAAACACCTCATTCGCAAGCCTCCTCCCAGTCATCAACTACTTCGGCGGCCTCTGCTCCACTGGAAACCAGGCCTGGTGTTCCTTCTGAACTACACTCGCCAGCCTTCGATTCTGATCCTACCACAACCTGACCTTCAAATTTAACTGAACTGATCTCCTTTCCAACTAAAGGAGCAGAGGAGCTTGTGGCGTTTTCAGAATCCAAGACGCTCCAACGATTAACAGAAGCAGATATAGGAGCTTCTTTCTCTTTCAAAATGGAGCTCTGAGAATCAATTGACCACTCCTCACCACCCCATGTATCTTCCTTCCAATCGGAAACCTCCTGCACAACAGCCCTCTTCCATGGGTTGCCCTTTATAGCTCCAAGTGAAGCTCCTTCCTTGGCCGGACCAGCCCCTCCCCATGCATTGGGCATGGTCAATGATGATGCGGCACCTCCATTCTGAAGCACAACAGCCCCATAATAAGCCGAGCCGTGATCCAATCTCCTCAAAGCAGTTGCAGCACGAGCGGGGTCACTGAACACAGCCAGCGCATTTTTATCATTCAACCAGACTAACTCACATTCCCCACCAAATCTCAGGACCAGAGCGCTTATATCTGCCTCCCTAGGCAAGTCAAGGAAAGAAACAACAAGCCTAGGGTCCATGTCAACCAACGGGTCGAATGTGGGTGGGTGGGGCGCATTGGAGGTTATGGAGCCCCTACCTCCGAGCACACGAGCCGGTACTTTAGACTTTGACGTGGCGTGGACCACAATAAAACGTTTTGGCTCCCAACCAGCTGCGCTGATCACAAGCTTCCACCTCTCGGCAATAAGCCTCACTGCATCTCTTTTTTCCTTCAGCATTGGACAGAAAACATGAACTTTGAGGCTAGTGGCACTTCCTCTGCCCTTGCCAAGAACTAAAAACTTGCATCTCTCCTCAACAGCCAACACCCACTTAGGATCACGCCTGAAGAGATCCATCACTGATTCTGACACAGAAGAATACTCCCCGAAATGAAGGGTTTCCAAATTTGGTGGGTTGATGTCAAAAGCATCTGCAAGAACCCGCTTGCGCTCTAATTTAGCACATTCATCATCGCACACCAGCTTCCTCTGCCCAAGTGCAATTCTCTTCCCAGTAGCTTCTACAGGTTGAAGTGGCACAGGCAACTTTTGGATTATGGAAGCTTCAAAAATGGTGTCAGTGCTAAAATTGCCACTGGCCCCACCAGCGTCACAAGGTACACTTACTGTTATTCGTCCACAAGAACAAGTGATTGTGACCGGAGCATCGCATCTTGCATCAGGACATGAAGCTGAAGGGTGACAAGGCACTTTGCAAGTGTGTCTGCAATCCCTCCTAGGAGCCCCACATACCTGTCCACATGAAACTTTCAGATTTGTTTCACTGGTTGAGTTGTCAGAATCACAAGGTGGTGGGTGGCAAGTCCGGCCACAGGCATGCAAACCACACTGCCTGGTCTTACCACAGGGTTTGTTACATCTGATGTCTTTGGACCCACATGGTATGTTCCTAAGAACCACATGTCCACCGATGCACTCTTTTGCCACTGGAACTGAACAGGGAGGGCATTCTCCAAAGTGGCAGCTGTGAGTAGATGAATGCCCACAAGGCTGAGGGATCAAGCAAGGGTGCTGACACGAAGGTGGGGGAGTGCCACAAGGGAGAGGAGGAGGAATCGAACCATTACCACATGCACAAGTTAAATCGGTGAAGATTGTTTCAAGGCAAGGAGGGCAGTGGCCACTGTGACAAAGTGATTCACACGAATGCTGCCCGCATCTAAGCTTCTTGCCACAGACCATGGAGCACAGATGAGGGTCCCAGTCACCAAGAGGAAGGTTGCTAGAATTTGACAAAGGGCAGCAACGCTCACTACAACGATGCCTACCACAATTTTTCTTCCGCCCGCATGGTTTATCACAAGTGAATATCTCCTCCCTTGTTCTGTGGCATTCAACAGTACGAGAAGTCAAGCCACAACGACATTTTTGGGCAACAGTCACCAGACAAGGAGGACAAATCCCTGCATGACACATTTCCGCACAAAAGTGTATCCCGCAAGGGAGTAACTTGTCACAAACTTGTGAGCAAGTCGGAATGGGGTCAAGACACTTCTGTCTTTCATCTATCAAATTCATTTTTCCACAATAGCATGTTTTAATCCTGCCAGGCAATAAGTCACACTCCCCACAAGGGCCCGGATGGCAAACTTTGTCGCACATGTGATTACCACAACCAAGCAATTTTAGACAAGTTGAATTGCAAGAAAAAACACCACTTCCCACATCAACTTCTCCTTTCACGGCCATTTCTCCACAAAGAACAACCTCTATCTTCTTTCTGCAGAAGCATGAAGCATTCAATAATATTTGGCAAGGATCGCATGGACCCACATGGCAAATTTGCTTACAGTGATGACGGCCACACTCGAGAAGCTTATCGCAGCACTTACCACAAGTGAGAACGGACCTGCGATCGGAGCATCTAGTCGTAATAGTTTCCTTCCCACAAGGGCACAGCCGTGGAGGGGCAAATGCCTTGCAAGGAGGGCATGGACCAGGATGACATTGCAAGACACAAAGATGGGGACAAAAATCCTCCTCCCTTTCACCAGGATGCAAGATATCCCTTTCCAATGGCTTCCCACAAGGTTCTCCACATGAATGTGGTGTCAGATATAAATCTGACGGCGGATCTGTCCTTTTTCTGCAAAAGCACACATATCGAATCTCCTTGGATGATGTCAGTTGCACATGCTGACATCCGGGACAACGCCAATTGACACCCTGATTCTTCTCAGCAGAAAGATCGACTGAAGTGGGTGCCCGTGCCCACTTCTTGATGCAATTGAGATGAAAAATGGAGTAGCAGCTGGAGCAAGACCAAATGGGTGCAGACCTCCGGACCATATCATAGCATATCATGCACTCCACTGCACCCTTCATCAGCTTCTCCTGAATTTCTTGCACCAACTGAGGCAAATTTGGGTCACTGGACACTCTCTCTCCATTGAACTCACTCCTCGCCTTTTCCTTGTCCCTTCTCTGATTCAAAGGACGAGCGGGATGACCTCTTGGACCATGATTTACCCTGGGAGCAGAACTGTGATTGGCAAACCCATCATTTACACGCAAGTTCCCTCTATTCCCACTATCAGGAGGAAAAGCGCGAAAATTCAATGCATGCCCACTATCAGAAGGAAAAGTTCCATCATCAGAACTGGGGTTCAAGTTGGCTGGTGCCGGAGGGTTTGCAGGTGGAGCATTTGGTACAGACCCTCTGGGAACCCATTCTTGACGGGCACTCTGAGCAGGTACTCTAGGTCTTCTATTGTTTCTGGCATGGTGATTCATAGTCCTCAACGAATACCGATTCCAAAGTATATTATCTGACGAAGCCAAATCGAGCGTGAGCGGATTGAAGGAACACGGAGTAGGATCAAAGGATCAAAATTTCGGGCCAAATCCCTTCGAAGCTGTAACCAGGAATGGAATGATCAAAAGGTTTTAAAATGCCAAGTAAAAGCTGATTAGATCAGAATCACAATCCATCGCCAAGAAAAGAAAACACACAGGGATCGCATTCACAATAAAAATCGCATCCCTCCCCAATATTCACTCATCAAAATATCAACCGATGCAGGCTTATAGACACGAATCTCCTAAAGAAGCCTTTCGACATGCCAACTATTGAAGAAAAGCTAAGAAAAAAAAAAAACCTTCACAGACAAACCAGCAAACACCTCGCAGGCAGGACGACTCGACCACCAAAGACGTGAGAATCGCGTCGGGATTTTGGATTCCAACGAAGCACCTGCCCCCGCACGGGGAAATGAACGAGACACCCAGTTGCGCAAAACATTCGACCGACGGAGGGCGAGAGCGATGATTACCTCAATAACCTCCTTTGCACGCAAATCCCAGAAGCATACAAGGATCCACTTCTGCCCCCGATCCTCTATCCCGGTATAGCCACTCCTTCTCCTTCCTCCTCCTCCCCTCCCACTCCTCCCTCCCTCAGATGTTTCGGTTCCAAAAGCAGGGTCTTTTAACCTGGGGGCAGGAGCAAACAGGACAGTCTTGTTGGGCTGAGCTTTTGGGTCTCCCCTCTCGGATTTCCTCCAACACAGCCGAACCGACCCGACAAGCGAGCGAGCGAGCCAGAGAGATGGGGAATTTATAGCGACCGCATCCTCCTTTTTTGGTCGATCCCAGTGCCTTTCCGAACGGTGGGTTGCGTGTCCCTCTTGAATAGCCGTCCGCACAGAGTCGGCGTGGACTTGAAGAAGCCCACGGAGCCCCCGACCGATGCGATTGATTGCTGGGCCGCATCGGGATGCTTCCTCCCCGGTCATGATTTCTCCTTAGGGGGAAATGAAACTAGTTTTTCGTCAAATTCAAAAGCAAAATCGTACGGAAAATGTCTGGTCATTCCAACCATAGAGAAAGCCCACTTCGATTAGATAGGGTTCCGCCCCGCGATTGATGGCCGAACCGACGTGCGGTGGAAGTGCGTTTCACGTGTTGGCGTCGACCCAATTTTAGCACCGAGCGGATTAGAAAAGGACCATTTGAAACGATCGTGTGGAAGCCCGATATCGGCTGTGTTGATTTTTCTCGAGCCGAGCATCGGGGGCGCGAGAGGCTAATCGAGAAGAGCCAGTCAAATCGCGAGAGACGCCGAATTTCCGAATTGAATTAATTTTGATCTTGTTTTTCACTGGTTTGATCCGAGCATCGATTGTTCTGGGGGATAGAATAGAGTTTTAGGTAGAGAAATTAAAGGCGGCTGTGAACGCTAACACCGTCGTGTACTCGGCAAAGACAACATCTTTACAGTATCTCTGATCTCTCGATCAACACCTACCAAAAACTCAACGACACAAAGAGAGAGATTTCCAATGGTCCTACGAATCGCCGACGGCGATGGCTCTACCGGACAGCCCAAGAGGCGACGGGGCGATCTCCCGGAGATGATGAGGCCTGGTCTCGAGGAGATCGGGCCACCACTCGACGTCCTTCTCCGACTCTCGCTTGATCTTCCTCACCCGCCTGTGCACCGCCATCTCCTCCGCCTCCGCCGCCAGGCCCTCCTCCCCCTTTCCTCTGCTCTCGCGGTCGGCGGCCGTCCGCTTCTGCTCCATCTCCGTCCGCCGCTACTCTCTACCTCGGTGCTCGAGCCTGGTTGGGGGAAGGGGGGGGGGAGTTTGCTGGTGGGTGCCGACGGGATCACGCGATATATAATCGCAGAGAGAGAGAGAGAGAGAGAGAGGCGTAGAAGGTAAGGGAAGAGGAGGGAGGTGAGCGAGGGAGCGAGTTCGGTGAGCGAAAGTGGGGGAGAGACGATGATGATGATGATGATGACTGCTGAGTTCTTTTGTCTGGTTCTTCGAACGAGTTCGAGACGGCTCTTCGTCGGACTCTCTTGTCTGCTCCGGGGGACCGTGTTAAACGTGGAGGAAAACGCGAAACGATCGCGTGCGGACGCCTCTAGGAGAACTTACTCGATCCGCGCTTGCAGGCCGTTCGATCGCGGCAAGACCTGTTGTGCCATCGTTTTGTGGGATCCCGTTCGCCTGCACTTGTGATGGACCAAAAGCGTCACGTCATCAATCCGAAGACCCTCTTCGAAATCGTTAGACGGGGCTTAATCTTTACTTTTGGGCTTGCTTGATAAGGATCAATTCTCTCCATCATTAGATCAAGTATATCTCTTCCATTGGATCAGTTAAATAATAATTGATATTTTATGTCAATTAGACCATTTATAATATCAATATTATAATTAGATTTTTGTATGGAGCCATCTTTTCATTTGTATCATCAAAGAAAATACAAGTATTCCTAGTGTAGTTTTTTTTCTCTAGGTTTTCTCTCTAGAAATCCCTTCCTTAAGTTAGAGAGTGCAAGAGAGAGAAAGGTTTACATAGATCCTTTGAGATGCTCTCTCTAGAAATTCCCTTCCTTGAATTAGAGAGCATGACCGAGAGAAAGGCTTACTTAGATCCATTGATTAAATTCTTCAAAGGTCTAAATGTCGCATGGTTCATAGTCAAAAGAATTGCCCCCACACATGTCATGTGAGCTATCGGTGATTTGCTCATTAAAAATTATTATTGAAAATAATTGCCCGCACAGTTTGCAATCGAAAAATCGCCTCGTAATGCATGTGTGGGCTACTAGTGATTTGCTTATTCAAAATTACTGTCTTAAAAGAATCACCTCGTGACACCCACTTGAGCAATATGTGATTTGCTCATTCAAAATTAATACATGATATTACTTAAGTTCAACTTAATCATGATAAGGTTGTATGTTGTACTTATTGTGAATATTTTAGTATTTTAATTATGTCTAGATTTTTGTGTTAAATAAGAATCAAATTTGGTTTCGCCATAACTAACAAAATTCAAAAATAAAAAATAAAAATCGCTTCAAACTATTGTACGACAGTTAGTGAAAAATAATTATTTCATCATTCGAATAATTTATGATGGGTAGATGAGTAGAATTTGGACATACAATATATTTGAAATTTGCATAAACACTAGTTTTCTCATAAATAATCTAATGTATGGAAAGTTCCTTCGAGACAATTCTTTTTATTGCAATTTTCTTAATCAAGGATCGTAAGAATCGAGTCAATTATAATTTCTCTCTCTCCAACTTTTTCAACTTAGATCACTTGATCCACAAACCCTTTCTGCAGGAATCGCAACGCAATGTTCCCACTATCACATGAGAATCTAGGTTATTTCCGCAGCTATAATATTGTAATTTCTCTATTTATTTATGCCTGCCGAAATTATATTTTCAAAGATTCTTGTGTCCACATGATGGTGATATTGAGAGGGAAGATGAACGGGCATGATGCGACGGCCGTAGGTGTGCCATGAATACACCATAGAACTCCCCACCAAAGCAACCCAAGTCAATTCAAAGAATCCTATGGTTAACCGAATGCGCACCAACTCTTACGGGCAAAACGTGAAAAGGCACAGATATCTGTCGTTGACCGTGTTTAAATTGACGCAGATAATTTTCAAGCTTTAAATCGGTGGCCAATTTCTTTCTTAAATTTTTAATTTATTCAACATAATTCTCTAATTATTTAAATATATTCAATGGAGTCCTCCCGCTTGCTTAAATGAGAAATCATGCACTATTTATAACATTTTCTTTAAATTATTCCTGCTTTTTTTGCACAAACAAGTAATTGATACCAATATAAAGCTCAGAGTATAAACATGCTGTCATTTAAATTGACGTGCCAAGCCTTCGGATGCAACCTTGAAAATTTGACATTACAATGACTAAATAATTTGTCTGCTATTGTGATATATTAACTTATAAATGAAAATCAATAAATTCTAATAGTCAAAAAGTTTTTTTGCATCAAAGCCTGGGCATATTATCAGTAATATGAATTTAAAATTATTTTTCATGAATTTGATGTGCGTAGTAGGTGAGCATAATTAAACACAGTAAAGTTATATTAGAAAAAAAATCAACAAAGTAGGAATGCTTTTTTATTTTTTGGCTTAGGGGCGACGAAAGCATCATCACCCCTTTTTGCATATTTAATGGGAAGTTTTTAAAATTTAATACTTTCCCCGAATTACAATATCGAGTGATGATAATTTCAGTTTCTATGGACAGTGACGTTGTGCTCATCGGAAGTGAAAAATAGAAGGAAAAAAAAAAACTGTTAATCCGTGTTGTACAATTGTGTCTCGTTGAAAATGACCGCTCTTATTAAGGGTGATTGATGCTCGGATTCAATTAATTCCACTTTAAAATTGAAAACTGAATCAAAGTGCGCATGGTAACATTTCTGTACCTGGGAATAATATTCTTTTTAATTCTATTTCAAAGAATAATTTCTGAACATTTGAAGACATTTGGTAATTGTCTAAAATTTTTATTCCCGAGATAGAAATGTGTTTGATAAAACCTTAAAATTTCTACTCCAAAATATTTTCTTTCAATTTTTTAATAATTTAAATACATTTTCTTTTTATTTTCTTTTCCCTTTTCATCTTCTTCCTTAATAAATCGCCAGCGACCGACGATCAACTAGATGAGGGGTAGTGCCCTTGCTAGAGCGTTGTTGGCCCCTAGTGACGCCCAACCATGACGACACTTGGTTTGTAAGCCTTGTTGTGAGTTGGGCGAGGCAACCTCATTGCCCCATCGCCAGGGTAGCGTTGGCTTGGCTAGGTGACATCGGGCTAGCGGTGGGCCAGTGAGGCTCGCATTGTGCCATGCTCGACATTGCCAGGGGCTAGCAATGGTGCCGCCCCTCATCTAGCCAATTATCGAGCGATCATTGGCCATGGTTGAGGCCAGCGACCGGTCAAAAGGAAGAATAAAAAAACAAAAAGAAAGAGAAGAGAGAAATTAAAAAAAAAATTGGCTAATTCTAGAATTGTTCTCGAGAATAAAGAAGTAACTTTTTTTTTTATTCACGATTCCGTTCCAAATCTATTTCATGAAACAAAAATTTTAATAAATGAATTTATTTCCAAATCTACTTTTAGAAACAAAAGAATAGAAATTTTTACCATTTAACAAGTTATCAAACAGGCCCTCGATGGATTTGAATTGAGCCAATCTGATTTATTCCTTAAAAGAAAAGTAAAAATTAAAACATTAAAAAATATCGGCCCAGTATCATAAAACCAAGAGCGAGACCGATTTCTACGAGAATTAATTATAACTGATCGGTTCGGTTCAATTCGGTTCAATCCATCTCCGACCACTTACGAGAGAACCTGTTCACTTTCCGAACTTTAAGGCGGTGTACGCCCCGCTCGAACGAAGTAGCCGTTGGACTGGTACGCACGCCCAGTCCGGACACGTTCTTCGAGAAAACCTCGGTAGAGAAAGAAAGAACGTCTCCTCTCCTCGCAAAAGTAAGGATCAGACAACGGAGTGAAGAAAGAAGAAGAAGAAGAAGGAGAAGAAGAAGAAGACGGCGGTGAATGCCGAAACTGGTGCCGGCTTCGTCTTCTCCGTAGCTAGCTGGCTCTCAGTCGACGCCGCCGTCGTGGCGACCGCAGAAATGGGACGATCTCCGGCGCCGGTCGACTATGAGGACCTCAGAAATGCTCGGATCCTGGAGAACCAGGTATCCTCTCTCTCTCTCTCCTTGCGACGAGCCGCGCATTTCGCGCTGTGGGTACAGTCCGTCCCGTTGATGTCTTGGAGAAATCGGCCGTTATTCCAATTTGCCCCAGTTAGGGTTTGAAGTTTGGTGCTTCTGTCGTTCGTCGCGGTGATGGGGATCGAAAATTTCTTTTTTTTTTTTTTTTGTTTTTTGGGCAGGCTCGGCTGGCGTCCATGGGACTGCAAAAGACGATCCACGAGCTCCGCTCTCTATGTTCGCCGGCGAAGCCGGTTAGGGCACGGCCGATGAAGGTACACTCCGTCGGTTCTTTGCGCCGCTCTGAACGGTTGAGAGGGAAGCCTGCTTCGAGAAGTGCTTCGGTGCTGGTGCGCCGGTCGGACCGCCCGAAAGGGAAATTTGCCGCCGACGATGTGAAGATGGAGAAAGGTATCGTCACCGTTTGAAAAAGAAAAGGGCTAACTGTCTTGACGCATCGATGTGAAATGGGTTTTTGGGTTGAGTTTATTTGTTGTTTGGAGGTGGAGAGGCATATGCTTTTTGAATGGTTTATCTGACAGTATGATCGATATGGTGTGATCTGCTATGCGAGGCAAATCAGGTGAAATTAGCCATCTGCGTCGTTCCAATCGGTTGAAAAGTACATCTGCTGAGTCGGTGCCTAAACAACCTGCAGCATTGGATTCTTCAAACTGCTCATCTGAATCATTGCCCGAAGGTATCACTTGTGGCCCTCTCATTTCTTTTTCCTCTCTTGTTTGGCCGACATTTGGGCATGATATCTTGATTAAGTAGCAAATTGACCATGTCCTTTGGCAAGTGCTTCTTGCCTTGCTGAATAAGACTCTTCAGAGCAATTCCATCCATCGTATTCTATGCTGAAGCTGACCTCTTTCTATGTGGTTAATTGGCAAAACTGGGAGTGGCCATGAAGAAGATGGAGAGTTTTGGTCTACTGGAAGTAAAAGCATCAGGCCTGCCAATAAACCCCTGCTGAAATTACAGGGCTTAGATTATCAGCTTTCGCCAGATGCTTCTTCCAGACGTTGCAATAGCAAGGGCAGGGGCAGCGTCTATGATCCCGTTTTTGGAATTTCTTGCCACTTCTGCAGGTGCTTTGCACTTTCACACATCGACATTTTTTTTCCCATGAATCTTATTTTGAGTAGAGGATGACTGGGCAGGAGGGCAAACGTACTTGGCACAATAGAGTTCATACTTGACATTCTCTTACAAATCGTTGTATACTGCAAAATTGGCGAAAGGCCAAACTCAGAATCACCTGGAATTGTTGATGCTGCAACCTAGGCAACCTTTAATAAAATAAATGAGAAGTTACTAAGAAGGTTCATTAGTTCCTTTACTTCTGCATTTGGTGCTGGATTATTGACAGCCTTAGCTTGAAGAAGTAGAAGAAACAAGAATTGGAGCCAAAAGTTGCAATTCAAATCCAGCACAAAATGATAAAAATCATGCTATCCATCATGTTTCTGCAAGATACAGGAATGCTTTTACTTATCTGGTTTTTTTTTTATCTTAATTCAAAAGTAATGCTATTACAAATAATATGTATCATCAGCTATTTTCCATTTGATAGCGATTAATAATCATTTTGTGGCTTCACTAATCCATCGGCGATGCTTCTGAAAAAAAATTCATGGGCGGTGGTTGTGATTATTTCCATTTCTCTTCTGGTATGATCTGTGCATTTTTCCCATGGTTATAGTGAATGTACCATGAAGTTGCTCTTGTAAATGATGTAATGTAACATTGAAGCCCATTATTCTATGATTGATTGAAGAAATAGCTGCTAACAAAAGCTGCAAAAATGCAGGCAAAAGAAACTGTGCGGAGAAGAAGATTGCAAACGATGCAGTAATCTTGACATGGATGAACCATGTATAGGTCAGTTACTACTTGATGCATTCTCAAAAGCCAAGAATTCCCCAGGTTTGTAAGGTTTTCCATATCTCGTGCAGGAAAGACGGATTGTTCAGTTTGCCATTCTGCCTTTGGTGTTTTCTGCCGTGGTTGTCTCAAGGTTAGATATGGCGAGGGTAAGATGCTCTCCTATGGAAAGTCGAAGGAAAAGAATCTGTAAAATCATGGCTACTAGCTGTTGTGTCTGAAAGGAACATTGTGTGAATAAAACATGTTTTATTACTGCGATTATGAGAGATATATTGTGGCCAAAATGCTGAGCATGCAAATCATTTTCTAAATTCTCCCTATGTTTCAGAGATGGAGGAAGTAAGAGAAAACAAAGACTGGATGTGCCCTCACTGTGTTGAAGCAACTGGTTCAAATCCATACTGGATATGTAATAGGTAACCTTTTATTGGTCATTCACTTGACAGTTTGGAATCTTGCCTACAGAATTGTAGGTTATGTATGTTTACTTTTTTCCATTACGATTGATACTAAATTTGCCGTCGCCTTCATGTTATGGAAGTTCAATATGCTTGAAGAAGCGAAATAGGGCACCAACAGGAATTGCAGTATTCAGAGGTATGGATAGCGTACTCTCCTGCTTATCTATGATCCTTGTTGCGCTTTGTTAACTCTGCTCTGATCACTGACTTCTACCTTTTGCAAAGCAAAGCTCGGGAAATGGGATTCAAGTCCGTGGCCCATCTTCTAATGGATGAGCTCCGACGAGCCACAAAGCACAGGAGATGATGGCGTGGCGGCCTTGCAGAGCAATGGATCGATCCCAAGGTCGAAATGCGGAGAAATACCAGCACAAGACCAGCCACGTGAGAGCCCCTGGCTTAGAACGTTTCGGTGACGGCATTAGGTATCGGATCGCATATTAGACTTTTGAATCGAGCAAGTGCAGTTCTGCTGAGCGTGTCTTGTAGATATTTCTTCTTCCAAGTTAAGACGGCCGTGCACTCTACAATACAAGGATGGCCCGGCACTTTCGTACCGGGCTTAAGCCGTTGGGCTTCACCTTGATTTTATTATTTTTGTGGAGAAAGATATCGTGACTTTCATGTTGGCCATCCGGTTAGCTCGACTCACGGGAATTTACAATTTCGTCACTTAAAGAATACCTAAGCGATGGGCAGCGTGAGCCAAGCCAAGGCCCTAACCCAAAGTGGGCCGATCTATTCCTCAAGCCCAATTCTCAATCTAGTTACTCCAATGGCCCATTTCATTGTTTTAGGCCGGTTGACTCCGTCCCGCCCCCATTCCCATGATTTTCAAGGCTTTTCTATTCACTTTTTAATCAAATTTTAGCTCATTCCCAGCATAATTTGGGTATTGGGAAGCTTTCCCCTTTGCTTCCATTTTTGCTTAATGAATAGGCCCCTCATTCAAACAGTTCTCTCCACGTTAAGTTGGGTCTAAGAGCTCTCTCTTCTTATTT
Source organism: Corymbia maculata (assembly GCA_014182735.1). Lineage (NCBI taxonomy): Eukaryota > Viridiplantae > Streptophyta > Magnoliopsida > Myrtales > Myrtaceae > Corymbia > Corymbia maculata. Next base: position 5,351,904 of record CM024689.1, on the reverse strand, counting down.
TGGACTTGGTCCCCCTTTATCTTTTAATAAAAGAAAAGAAAGAAAGAAAGAAAGAATGAAGAAGACTTTTCGGATATTATGTAGCTCGAAATCGGCCTAGCTCAAGTCAATGAAAATAACATGATATTAGCCTAAAAAATTTGAACCGATTGACCTGGTTGGTATAGTAGAAAAAGCCAACCTGATCCGCTAGTTTGTGACCTTCGCTTTGCAAGATATTTTTCTCCCTTTTGAACTATTGATATTCTCAATAAAATCTTGTTTATGGATGTCCCGCAAAACTAGTTAAGTATATTGTTTAGGGAAAATTTCAAAATTTCTCAAATATATTGATTATTCACTTCGTTAGAAAAGTTAAACACACTAGGGCTTCGTTCGTTTCATGGAAAATGTTATTTTTTTTTGGAAAATAATTTCCAAGAAGTTATTTTCCAGAAAACGTAATTATTTTCCGGTGTTCGGGTAAAATTTGATTTTGAAGTGGAAAATATTTTCCGCTGTTCGCTTGGGAAAATATTTTCCTTTATAAACTCTTTTTCAATAATTTTATTATTATTTTATTTTTTAAAATCGTTATTTATTATTTTTTAAAATAGATTATTAAATTATTTTTTTATTTATTTTATGTTCTCTCCTTCCTTGGCCGGTTGCGGCCATGCCTTAAGCTCACCTTGCTAGCAAGGCTCAAGGCTCGCCTACCTCTGGCGAGCTCGCATGATCAACTCACCGACAAGGTGAGCTCAAGGCAATGAGGCTCGAGCCTCGCAGATCGACATCGCGAGTTATGCAACTTCAATTCGAAAAGTAGTTGAACTACCAGGAGAAAGAAGAAGCACAATGCCGTGTAAAAGCTAAGTGAGGGAGATCGACCAATTAGGGCAAGCAATTGACTTTGTTCTACTTTAAAAAGGAGGGATTTGATTATTTTGAAGGGAGCAAAGAGAGGCAAGCATGGGGGCGCTGGGTTCGTGAAGCGAGGGAAGAGAGGATTACAATTTTTTATATTAAAAAGGGGTAAATTTGGAAATAAGTTTCCGTCTTGTGATGCTCGGGCGTCACCGATTTGGCAAGCTCGGCTCGCTTGTTGTCGGTCACCGGCCGTTGTCGTGGCGACGACCGACCAAAAAAAGAAAAACAACAAAAAAAGAAAGACAGAAAAATAAAGAAAAATAAAAAATAAAAAATCGATTTTATTAAAAAATAACAAAAAAAAATCGAATTTATGAAAAAAAAATTCTAAAAATAAAAGAAATAAGTGAGGACTAATGGAGAGTATAAGATAAGAGAGTGAATGTGGAAAATGTTTTCCACTTTTCAAAAGTGGAAAACATTTTCCCTCACTTTAAAAGATTTTTTTCCTTCATGGAAAATGTTTTCCCACAATGAATTTATTTTCCGTAAAACGAACGTCAGAAAATCTGGAAAACATTTTCCTGGAAGTTATTTTCCGTGAAACGAACGGAGCCTAGAAATAGAGGTGTTTTCTCAATTAGTTACTCCCATTTCATTTCTTTGAATCGAAGAAAGGGAATCAATAATTGTTGGGTGCTTTTATAGTCTGAGTGAACGCGGATGTCATTTTAATAAAGCTTATAAATAGATTGATGTATTTTTATCCACTCTCCTTCATTCGACTTTTTCCTTGACTGGAGGTGAAGAAATCAGCAACAAGCTCCGCCGATATTTTTGTCCTCTATCCTCTTTTTGTTAATATATCCAGATTATTATTATTCCCAATGGTCCTAATGACTCAAACTCTTATTGCAGACAATGTACGACATTCGCTGATTGTGTAGACACATTAAAAAGTGAGACTTATTGCTAATACACATTAACTTTATTTTTTATTTTGTTGGTGAATTATTCATCCCACACGATACTCTCACTGATCATAAAGTGTCTCCACATATCTCAATCATTGATATATGTCTCATTCACTTGCATTGATGGTCGAGAATTGGTTGAAATGCTAGAAGCACCTTTGAGGTAGAGAATCTCCATCCTTTTTTTTTTTTTTTTTTATTCATCTTCAAAAAGTTTAATGATATTAATTTGGTAATTTTAGACTTTGTTTTTTTTCCAAAAAAATTGAAATTTCTAAAAATATTTTCCAAAAATAGTTTTCTAGAAAATCACTATATTTTCGGTGCTTGGCCAATATCGGAAAATGAACTAGAAATTATATTCCATCATTTGGAAATAAAAACTCTACTTTTATTTACCTAAATAAACATGTATAATTTGGACAAAGTGACTTGGGCACAGGTAGTAAAAAAGCAAGCATGAGCATAGGATCTTGGATATGGCCTTTGTGGACTTGGGAATGATGCTTGTGGCTGGGTTCATCAAGATAGGGCCAAAGTCTATGGAGCCCAAACCCAAGATTTTGAGTCCCTAGAGCTTGGGCCTCAATCAATCAAGGTAGGGCCTGAGACCTCGAAGCCTATGTCCAAATCCCCAATTCCTAGGTTCAAGCCCATTGAGGATGAGTAAAAACACCAATGCCCGTGCTTGGATCTCCAACACTCAGGCTTAGGCCCATTGAGTGGGTTAAGGTCCACAAAGGTGGGGTTTGGGATCCTGTGCCCATGCCTAGATCCCTAATATCCAAGCTTAAGACTTGAGAGCATTCCACAATCGGACGTGATGGTCCCAGGCCCGAGTGTTGGAACCGAGGGCACAAGCATCGGGGGTCCTAGGTTTGGACCTCAATGGACCTACACCTTGCCTCGATGAAATTGGGATTGGGAGTCGAGCACTCAAGCACTAGCCCTAAGGTCCAGGCTCGAGTGCTGAGGACTCAAGCCCTATCTTTACTTATATTTCTCACTTTTTTATTTCTTCCAAATATGCCTCAAGATACAAAAGGTTACTTCCCTCTTTATATATTGCATGCCTCCTTATACTAGGCTTAGTGGTTTCATTTGTGACTCAAAGTTCACTTCTAGATAGTGTCTAGAATATTGCTAAGGTTGGATATGAGGATTGGCTTACAAACTACACCTAAATTGCAATTTGTGGATCGGAAGATTAGTAATGAATATAATGTGACTCCTTCTCAAATTTTATGAATCAATTCCCCTATTTCTTTGTAGCCAAAGAAAAAAAAATCCCATATCTTCAGCTTCACTGTATCGCACCTGGATCTTGAATAAGTAGTACCATCATCTTTATGACATCACATATTGTGCTTTTTGATACAAAAATGTTCAAAGTAAAAAATTAGATAACATAAGGTTTGTGTCTCGGCCATCATTAGCACGATGCACATCAATCCAACTCCCCAAAGAGCAAACCACAATAATTGGAAAACCAAGCATTGTCACAATTATCTAATTCGTGATGAATGCTTATGAGTTCATCAACTCAAGTACACGGAGAACAAAAATTGGCCAAGGCATGACATGAAGCGGAATGTACATCAATATACTGCACCTGACACATCCTAGAACAATAGTGATGTGCGCAAATGTAAGTTGGAACCTTGGGTCCATATCTTGCATTCCCATCTTGAGGATTAATAATTGCCCAATGATTATAAGCATTGTGTAGATACACACGATGGTTTCAAGGTTAGTAATGACCGGAATACCTGTGATTCCAATGGCACCAATCATGATCTTTAGCAGGATCTTCTCCAAGAAATGAATTGTAGCAATCCAATCTGCATGCTCTGCTCCATATCTTGGAAATAAAATCAACAAAATCCTTGTTAGTGTGCAGTCTTTCGTAAAAGCTCATTTGTTGAGCTCTTTCTACATCATTTAAGACAAACAGTCTTTCCATAAGATTTCAGAACTACCAATTTAAGTTCAAAAGGAAATTAATGCGCGGTTTGACCCCAAGCTTCTGGTGCAGATCATAGCTAATGAGCGGGCGCTGCATGAGTGTAACCCATCTGTTGATCCACAAGCTAATTAAGCTAGTGAAAACTCTTCTTATGGACAAAATGCAATATAAGAGTAATAAAGGGATACCACCTTAGCACTTAAAAACCTTTGCCAACCTTTCTAACAACACTCATTCACAAACAAAACCACCCAAACAGCACGAAACTATTAGGTAAGGCCCCAAGCTTACCGGGCAGAAACAGAGTAATGCTAATTACGGGTCTCATCTTTTCTTAATAGGAAAAACTAAAAAGAATTTCACTCAATACGTTGTTCTTGATATGAATTTCTCTTGAGAGACGAAAGAAAGAGAGTGTATCCACAATCGCGACCCTTCATCAATGTGACAGAATTTTCCCATCCAGTAACTTGAGGAGAAGGTTCACATCCTTTCCAAAGATGTGGCAGTTGTTACGGCATTTCACTTTTCTCAGACAAACTACCCCAGCCCAGGAAATGCAAGGAACAAGTGATTTTACATCCACCAGATATGCCCCTAAATGCTCCGTTCTGAGTAGAGCCCATTATTTCTTCTCTTCGAGAGTCTATCATTATGAACATTGAGAACAAAAGCCTGGCTCAATCAATAAAAGAAAAAAACGAATAGGGGACAAAAAATTCTGGGCGGTACAAATTGGTGCTCCAATCCAATCCTCACAATCTAGTGCGTGAAACAGGTCATTTTCTACAGGCAACTCCCCATGGGCTCGTAAGTTGAACAGTACAAGTTCAAGAATTCATGAACCAGTTCACCTGATTTACCTAGAGTGCAGGTTTTTTTGCCACAAAACGGCGTTCACGTGATGGAACAGGCGGTGTGACATGATCAGAGGTAGAAACAAGGAAGAACATCAAGATTTTGACGTGAGTTTCCTCTGGATCCTCCGACATACTGACAGAGAAGCACTACAGAGCTTAAGATATATTTAAGGTCGTTGAGGCTTACCTCTGGCCATGGTGATCAGCTGGACTGTTGTTCTCCATCAGCCTTCCGACGTTGCCTTCCCGGAGAGTCAGAGAAGAAGATGGAATGTGGAAACAATGGATTAACCTGGTATGATACGAAGAACCACAGCCGCCAGGGGGGAGCTCTAGCACCAGGAAGGTTAATCCGGTCATTTCAGTGGATTGTTAAAATAAAATTATAAACCCCGTAGCATAAGTATTACGTGATATAGTCCTCTCTTCGACATGAAAATGATAGTTAATATTTACACTATTTATTATTAATAAAGAATATCATATTAGTTAAAACTCAAAATTTTATTATGAGTATAATAACAATCGTCTTATTTTTATTCTTTTTAAAATAGTGAGCTTGCAAACAATGAAAGTATCATTGAAAAATGGTGTAATTGGATATTTTACAATAAAAAAATTTGATAGTATTACTAATGAACCAGAAGAAATGCATTGTGACATTCTTCCAATCCCGCCAATATTTTAGTCACCACCTCGTGAAAATCTGTAGCGTCAGTGCAGAGTGGGAAGAGAAGAACTCAAAAAAATGGAGTTCGCCCTCAGCGGCAACGCCTTGAGGAACTTTGCTTGCTCCATCATTTGCCTCTCCCGCGTCGGAAACGACCTCGCCATCTATGCTTCTGCTTCCCTGGTGATTCAATTTCTTCCGACATTTCTTCTTCTTGTCTGTCTCTCTCACCCACAGATCCGGTAAAAAGTTTGCAGTCGCCATTGAAATCTATGTCGATCCCCTTGTTTCTCCAACTGCACTGGATTGCACCATGGTCTTACTGCTTAAGCAATATCAGTCTTCATTATCATCATACATTTCTCTTTGGGACGTAAAAGGTGTTGAATTTACAACAACGCAACACGAGGTTCATGTCCATGCCGGCATTGGCAGGACGTACATTAAAACCAACTTCACAAAGAGCAAATTGCACCATCAGGAAAACCGGAAACTTTCACCATTCTTAAATTAATCCTTGGGTCCGGATGCTGATGGCATTATCAGCATTAGGATCCAGGGAACAAAAATCAGCCAAGACATGTCACTAAGCATAATGCACATCAACAAACTGCATGAGACACATCCAAGAGCAATGGCCATGAGCGCGTAAGCAAGTCAGGGCCTTGGATCAATATCTTGCTTTCCCATCTTGAAGATTAATTTCTGCCGGATGATTTTGACCACTGTCTAGATAAGTATGATGGGTGCACCAGGTATTGTTTGGACCTATATATCTCATGTCCCTAATGGCTTGAAGCAAGGACTCATCCAGGGAATCAAGATGCTAAACACAAATTGCAGCAATTTGAGTTCCATGCTCCACTCCATATCTTAGCATCAAAATCAGCAAACTACTCAATAGACAACAGTGTTTTGCAAAAGCTCAAGTTGCGAGCTCTTTCTACATCACATAAATGAACATGGAGGGATTCTGCACGGTTTAAAGCCAAGCTTCTATCGCAAATCATAGATAACAAGCCAATGCATTGTAGGAGTCGAACCCATGTTTGCTCTGCAGGAGTGTAACCATCCATTGACCCACGGCTAAGTAAGCTAACGAAAACTCTTCTTCAGGACAAAATGCAACATCAGAACACTAGAAAATACTTCCTTAACACCTATAAACCTTTCCCAACCCACTCCAACAACATTTGCTCACAAAACAAAATTGCACAGACGCACGAAACCACAGTGGACATGATCAGAGATAGGAATGGGAAGGGAAATCAAGACTTTGACGTGATTTTACTCCAATCCTACAACTTATTGATGGAGGCTGGGATACAGTGGTCAAGATATGTCTGAGGTTGCCGAAGCTTACCTCTGACCACCGTGATCAATTGCTGGGTTGTTGTTCTCCATTAGCCTTCCAACTTTGCCTCACTAAGTCTCTTCCTTTCTTGCCTGAAAATGAGAGCGCGGATGGGGCTGTCTCCCGAGGTCGTCGTTTTCATTTTTTACATGTTGCTGAATTATTAAAGATAAAAAATGAACCATGTGGCAATTCGCTATCGACCAAAAGTCTCGACCTTAACATCTGATGCTTGGGCGGTCCCGAAGGGAAAAGACTCTCTGTCTTCCACAAAGGATTAAATATTATACGGTATGAGAACAGGCGCTATATATCAGCATTTTTTGGAAAAGTATGCATAAAACATTGACTCTATGCGATAATTGAATTTACGAATAATGTTTATTTTGAGTTTAGTTTAATTATATTATAAATGAGAATTGTTCTTATAGAAGCAATTATACAAAAGAAAAATATGTACACTTGCGTAAATATCACACGATATACTTCTCTCTTCAACAAGAAAATGATCATTGGCATTTACGTCATTAATTGATTAACGAAAAGTCTGTGATAGGCCCTGTTGAAGATGACTAGAACTTGACGTACATAAATCCGCAGCTGGAAGTATCATTAATACTACTCGAGGAAAATGTCCCATAGGAACTTTGAATTTCCTGTCTCTGGTTGCTCCTATCCTGTCTTGATAATGCTTTCCTGGTTTTGTCGAGTTAATTCACTTAATCTGATATGGAGTTTAGAACATTAGTTTAGATCGATCTGGGTTACTAAGTAGATGTCATGTATTGATGATGATATTGCACATATGCCGTGATCAAGGGTAATCACTCAACTGTAAAAAGCAAAATAAAAAAAAAGAAAAGAAAATGTTTTCCTTCATCAAGGAAATGAGAGAACAGTTTCTGACATAACTAGCTTACATATTATTTGCATTCAATAAGTTAAAGCATGAATGCATTCACTAGCATTAACTCTTTTTTTGCCATACTATTTTGATAGAAATAAAGTGGAAGATAGACTTGTGGAATTTCACCATATTATAATGAATAATGTAAGCCTAATTATATGACAGGATGACTATCTATAAGTAACATAATATTATAATATCAATTACAATTAATCAAGATAATGATTGAGATATACAAAATCAAGGGAATATATCTCTTACACTATTCATGACTTCTTTTTCTTTTGCTGAATTTGACTTCCGAAAGACCGTAGGAATTCCATGTTCTAAGCTCATGGTTAGCACTATTATTGTGTTGTTTTGAAACGTGATTAGAAGTAATATCAATTGGTATATATAAATATCGACCATCATCTTTTCTTTCAAGGATTTAATTTGTCAAGATTTGCCTATTAATTAATTACCTTCAAAGCAAACCTATTTAATGTGTTTAGAGTCCTTGGTGCATAGGTTTTTTTTTTTTTTTTCAGAAAATTGTACTTCATTAGCTAACTTACGAATTCGAGTACAAAAGACTTGATTCATAAACAAGTAAGGCCCATAGGGCTTCAGGAGGTCTAGAAAGCCAATTATGAAATAGGGATCGATTTCTTTGGGTTTTAGCAATTCAATCTGCTACGTTATTCGACTCTTTGCTATAGTGAGCCAATATCAAATTCGAAAGGCCCATGAAGGACATCTGCTTCCCATGTGAATTGATTTGTACCTTGAAGTGTCTTCACAAGAGTTAAGTTGTCTAACTCAACCACAAGACTCCCACTCGTGTGCGTCTTGCTTAAAATTCTCAGTGTTTCAACTAGCGCTAGGGCCTCCGTCTGTGCAACCAAGCTCAACCTTACCTCCATTGCGAATCCATCAATTAACTCTCCATGGCAATTTCGGCCTACACAACTGATGGCCTCGATCGATGTGGATGCGGATTCCTTGGTGCATAGGTTCAATGTGGATTCCTTTGAAGGCATAGTGTCATTGCTCATCTTTTTGGTATATTTGTCGGTTTATAATTTATATTTGTCATTAGAATATCTATTACAAAGATTGACAATTTGAGTGTGCAATTACCATAAATGCGTCGAAAGTTGAATGGGCCCTGTAGTGCTTCAATGATGTAAGACCTTTTCAGTTGTATACAGAATGCTTTGAATTTATTAGGTTAAAGATGGTCTATCTGACAGTTAAAATCTATCTGACAGTTAAAATTGCAAACTTGGAAGTATAGATGGAAGAATTAGAATATTCCTTTTTTCCCCTAAATATAATCTCACTTCAATTATATGTAAAAACAGCATATATGAACTCTAGCTCTAGAATTTCTCCCAAATTGTGGCTCTCATAACCATGGTAGCTTGTGTCGCAGCTGATGTCTCTACTTTGTCTTCTGTGTGTGGCCATGGCAACCTCAATTGGAAAAGTTTGCTGCTTCTTCTACGTCTCATTTGGGTGGTGATTGTCTCTAGAATGTGTCGGCTTTTGTTGAGATTCTCATCACTTGTCCATCATGACTAATATTTTCAAGGCTTTACTAATGCACGAATCATTCATACATTTACTGTTATTTGCCGTTTTTGGACTTCTATCTTTTCCATACGCTGAAACCCTCACGAGTAGAGGATGGCACTAGTAATTATTGCTTGGGCGCTTAACATGTATGGATTAACATGGGTTCATGTTTGACCATAAAACAGAAATAAAATATGTACATGACTTTAAATTAAGTTTAGCTTAGCTAACTCGACGTGTGATACTAAAATTATACTTTTCTTTCATGTTCGTTCATTATTTGATTTTTAATTAAATCTTAGTATTTTTCAACTTTTAAAAACAGGTCATTTTATCTACATATTTCTTAATGAGATTATGTCGGTGTACACAATGCCAACCAACGCGAAGCATGTAGCCGTCCTCCCCATCTGATCCGAGAGGACTTCAATCAGAGCCTCACAGGCGACATGGAGAAGGTTGCAGAGAAACTGGACATGAGGGTGAGCCGTAGTAGGACTGTTGCCATTTCATGTGCCTGTTGCAATGTTTGTGCTTGTTTATCTTAGAAGCATCCAGTATATATTTCACTACTACGATAAAGTGTAACAGCCATATTCCGAGTACATTATCAGATTAATATTGCAAGAAAATGAGTAAATTGCACTTTATTCAAATAAAGTTGAAGTTATTAGATGAAGTCATGATTTATTATTGACAATAATTTATGTAGATAATAAATTTATTTTTAAATTTATTTATGCAAGCTATGAGCGATGAAGTAACTTTCATTTTCTAGTCAGTCATTTGAGAGCTGCGATAAGACGTTTGGCAGCCATCTTGGAAAAGATTAATCCTAAAAAAGTTCATCAACTTGATTTGGGTGTCAGTGCTAGTTCTTGGTAGGAACATCAGTTGTCCGTCTCGCTTAAGGAATAGGAAAGACAACTGGGACCTGACTAAACTTTTGTTCAGGTTGCTGACATGGCAAGAAAGCCACTTTCGGAATGATGAGAAACTCGGCCGAGACCCCGATGAAGTCGGGAGGAAGGAGAGTCCTCTTCGCGCACGCGAGTGGACTCATCGGGCCATTCGACAAGGTCGATCAGCGGAGGCAACTGGCAGCGAATGGATTTTTGACGAATCCGGTTCTAGGGAAAGGAGGGAACTGGAAAGATATTCTAAAAGGAGTGGAATTAAATAAAGGCAGCTTCTAAAGATACCGTGTTGATCGGTCAGTGATTTATTCTCTCTTTTCCAATGAGTCGATGTGTTATTCTCTAATTTTAAGGTTCAGATTCTTCCACCTTAGTGGAATGACAACGAGAATATACTCTCCAACCTTGCCGAATATTGGAACTTTCACATAAGTTGTCTCGAGATGTAAAATGACTTTTAATTTTCAAGTATTTTGCGTTGCGATATTTTCTGTTAAGATTACGACAAGAACAAGTGTCAAGCCCCGATTGGTCCTTGTGTACGTTCTCAATTTTTTTAAAAATAAATCCTAATAAAGCCACGGCCATACATAACATAGAAATCACACTTAGAAAGGGTGGACAATTAATGGTTAATCTAATGTCTCAAGTGTGAAATCCGAGTAAATATAATCAACGCTCGGAGGGCATCGGAGTACGAAATGATTAATTGCTACTGCTTTGGTTGGCATCCACCGTGTCCCTAAGCATGATACATGAACTCGAGGTGTGCAGGATAAGATCGTATATTCTTTCTAGACCTCACAAACTAAGACCTAGGTGGTAAACTTATTAAACTGGAGAGTCGGATTAGGTTTGAGTTATCAATGGTCCGACTCAAATCGATTCATTTAACCAATTTATGACCCATTTATCGCAATACATTCCCAATCATACTTGATTCATTTAACTAAATCTAAGAAATCTTATTTATTATGTTTTTTTTAAGATATTGCTAAAACACTTTCATGCAATACAAATCTAGTGGATATTTTTTTATAATTTTTTTAAAAAATAAGCCTTAGTTTGTTTCTTTCTCAAAAAATTACAATAGTTTTTTTGTCTAAAATCTGAAAATAAATTAGAAATTATTTTCTGCCGTTTGATATAAAAAAATATGATAAAATTTTCCTCTATGACTCATTTTAATTTTTAATTTTTCTTTTTTTTTTTCAAAAAAATCGAATTTATAATTATTTTTTATTTTTTAAATCCAAATTTTAATTAATTTTCTTTTTCGTTTTTAAAAAAAATTATAATTTTTAATTATTTCTCTTTTCTTTTTTTTTGTGCCTATTCTTCAACTAGCAATCGGCCATAGGTGAGCTCGAGCTTCGCTTGGTCAATCCTAGCCTCAATAGCGATAATTGAGGAAGATGGAGGAAGAAAAGGAAAAAAAAAAAAAAAAAAGAAGGAAAAGAAAGAAAAAGGAAATATAAAAATTAAATACAATTTCAATTTAAAATAAGCTAAAGAGGGAAAGAGAGAGTGGGTTATAAAATGAGTTGTAATTAGGTTAAACTAGATCTATTTAAGACCCATATATTTTAGTCATTATGGGTGATTTGAGAAATGAAGCTAGACTTATCAATGATCCATTTAATATTTAAATGTGTCATAAATTAGTCATAACCCATTTTGATGGGTGTACCAAGTGATCACCCACTTATCTATGATCCATTTAATATTTAAATGTGTCATAAATTAGTCATAACCCATTTTGATGGGTGTACCAAGTGATCACCCACTTGTGAGGGCCGCCTGTGGTAGTCTCCCAAATTAGGCACCTTACCAAGTTGCATTTCTTATTTTTAATGTGCTAATGTCCGCATGTCTCATACTCCATGTTGGTCAGTGAACATTTTTCTTCCTCACATATTAAGGAATACGGGAGGTGACATTACGGATTCTCTCACTATAGAATAGATTTCACACTTATTTCTTCTTTCTTGAGTCTTTTAAGGATTTCTTTAGATCCAAATAGATTTAGCTTTTCTCATTTTACTTTTTCTTTTACTTTTTTTCCTTCTGCCCACATGCTATACAAAATAGGTTGGATTTGATCGAATTTGATGTCAAGAGGAATTCATTGGACATTCTTGGAAAAAAATTAGATAACTCCCATCAGAAAAATCAAAAAACAAGTTGAGAGGATCCCTTTCAATAGGTTTGCTTGGCAATTTGGAAGAGGACGTGGGCCAAGGCCCATTGCCGTTGCCGGCCCCGGGGGGGAGTCGGCAACCAATGATTGTCAATGTGGATCGGGTTTCCGCATCCGGTGGAGCTCCAAGTATTTTCTCTTTACATTTTCCTTTCAAGCAACCTCTTCGCAAGTACTCAAAAGTGTAGCCAACTCAGCAAAATATTAGCTCATTTATCTTGCGACGCGTGTCGCGTCGGGCCCACAAGTTAGAAGCTTTTAGAACTCTGGCGGGCCCTCTCTCTCGGCTAGCTTCACTCCTCTCCTCTGTTTGCTGCTTCCATTTTTCTGCGCCCTCATCTTTACTCTTCGAGCTCCGCTCAAGACCCACCAAACCGAATTTCAGCTTCGATTTAACCACAACCGTCTTCCCCTCTCCTTTCATTGCAAAAACCAACCCCAATCCCTTCTGCTTTCTCAAACTCTCGAGAATCGCATCAACCGATTGATTCAATTCAGTCCGGGCGGGTTCCCGGTGCGGGCATCCGTTACACACCCGTACCAATAAGTACATCATTACCCGGACTTAGTTCAACATAGATAATTCTATGGAAATTTTCAAATGCTTTTGGTTCTCCAAGTTTATGAATGTTTCTAGTACTTGTATTCACAGGTGCTTCCTTTACAAGCCCTATCACTCATGTAGGTGCTTGTTTACACAAATTCTCAAATATTTATCGTTACCCAAGTATTTGAATGTCTTAAGTACTTGTGATTATCCGGATGTTAACACCTGAATTTTAGTTGACAAGTTAAGTATTGCTTTTAAAATTAAAAAATTAAAAATTAAAAAAGATTAATTAGTTTTTTACCTAATTTACAATCGATCTGTTGTGATATATGACTTGCTTGACTCGTAATGCCTTTTCCACCCATGTTTAAGTCAAGATCCTTTGTTTCATCTAATTAGTTTTGATAGTCCATTTATTATTTATTTTAAGTTTTTAATATTTCCATTTTAGGTTTTTAGAAACCCTAAAAGGGCCCTATAAATTCTATCTCAAACCCTAAAAGAAATAGAAGAGGGCGCACAATAAAGGTGGCTCTTTTACACGAGGGTTTTGGGGAGGTTTTTTTATTTTACTTTTTAAAAAGAGGACCTTTATTCCAGAAAAGAAAAAACACGATCCCGGAGGGGGCCGACGCAGAGAAAAAACATGTTTTCGCCGTTGGGGTTTATAGTTCTCTACCTCCTTCCGCCGTCGTGGGCCGTCGCTACTTCATAAGCCTCGGTCATAGCTGAAGAACGCCGGTTCTGTCTTGTTCTCTCAGATTAGTCGTTCGCTAACTTGCGGGAGCATTCGAGCAAAGAACTCTGAGATGCTCAACACACCGGGTTTGCCAGAGCTTGAGATCTTCACGGTCACCACTGTGCGCCCTCTCTCGCTACTGATATTCACTTCATCATCGCGCAAGAGATACTCGGTTTCCCTCTATTACTCGGTCGCAAAGTTTGACAAGTCCAGTTCTTGGCCGAAACTTCATTATCATACTCATCCTTGCCGGTGAAGAGTTCCAGAACATTTCTCTGCTTGTACGATCATCGTTTTGTGATTCGAAGTCCGCTTTTGTCAAGGTGCAAACCAAGGCTCTATCTCAGTTTATGAAAGAAAGAAAGAGACGTCAAACTTGAGTTTCTGATTAAATGAGAAATATCCGATCAGTTTTGATGGCTGCTCAGCCATCTCGTCGTGTTAATGCTTTTCTTTAGGCAACTAGACACTTCGATTATAAGACCAGATTTAATACTCTCACTGTACTCACCTTTGTTTGTCTGTTGAAATCTCTCTAAGACATAACTCTGAAATAATTCGGGTTTTTTGCGTAGTCTGGAGACACATGGACGTATATTGGTCATTTTATTAACACATTGTCTTGAGTCCGGTTACAACTTACATTTCATCATTTGTTGAGACTGCATCTGAATCTATTTCCTTTCGTCATGTTTTGCCTCATGCTTTGAAATGTCCCCGTGATGATTCATGATTATTGTTGGTTAGGAACATCTGCGATGACAGCATTGAATCATTGGCTCGAATGTTGATCTCCCCGCTCATCTGCAATGGTTTGTCTATTACGTCTCTTATGGTCTGCTTGTTATGGTCGTGGTGTCGCTGCTAGCATGGGTTCTGAAGGGTAATGATGGAGATGGACGTCGATGGATGGTTGTCCAGTGACTGGAAGTAACCTGCCATGGAGGTCAGGTCATGGACGTATTTTGATTTACTGTGAAGTGTGGCGTTCATGTTGTAGTGTTTTAGCTTTGAGCTTCCATTAAAGTTTCGTGTACGCCCGGTAAAAGATGATGGAGAGAGCATGAAAGAAGAAAATGATTAAAGGCTCGAGAGAGACTTTAGTAAATGTGGCTAGTTATGGGTTTAAGCGAGTTTGAGCGTGATTGTTACGGTAGATGTGGGCTTGAAATTAGCTTGTTAGGTTAGGGCTCAGCTCTAGTTATAATTGAGTGTCATGGCCTACCCATCGAGAGGCCACCTTCAACATATAGATTTAGAAGTATTTGTTTATAAGATGTATGAATTGGCGTCCCAAAAGACGGGTTGAACACATCATCTAATGGTGATCCAAGTAAGTCCATCAATTACAAACGCAATCTATCCCAAGATCATATCTCGTGTGACGCAAGATTGTTGTCAAGTGTTTTTAGCCTAAGTGTTACTAGGAATTGCCACAAGCCATTATTAGAGGCTCTACTAGAATTCTATCGAGATATGGGAGGGCAATCTCAATTCTAATTAACTAGAGATTCGAAATTTGGGCACTTGCTTATGTTAATATTTTTATTAGTGCCATTTCAATACCTAACAAGTTGGTAGTTCTCTTAAGAGATTATGCAATCTTGATTTACCATTTTTAGCCAAAAAAGCACTAAATGTCCATTTAATTTTTTTCCTGAGTAAGGTTTGAGGTAATTCTAATTCTAACCTAAAAAGAAAAGTTAACAAACAATACATATAATGATGGTACGGTAAGTAAGCACTCAATAAGTTAAAAGACATCTATCCTAAGTGCGATAAAAGGAACAACTCACAACTCGTCAGGCATTGCAAAAACTAAAACCCGATACAAACTCAGGCAAAGAATGAACATGGCTTTGTTTTTGAGCCCCGAGACATGAGCCCTTAGAAGCTTGCTAATGAAAACTTAGGCAGGCTTTTTCAATTGATTAGAACTAGGTCTAAGCCATTTGTCTAAAAGTGAGGCTAAGTCTAAATTGATTTTATGTTTGAGAATTGAACTTGCAATTAAAAACTAATCCTAAAAGTGATTAACTATTGCTAAATAACCATTACAAAATGAGGCCAGAATAGACATTAGTCTTTTGCCACCGTTTTCACAAACTTCGGCCGCCTTCTCCGTGGACTGCGTCGCATAACCACCATTGGTGGTGTCGGTTTATAGGTAACCCATTCATACATTCACATAACATGCACTCAAGCAATCAAGTAGATTAGCAACATTCACTCATCAAACAAAGAATGGCCTTGGCATCGGCTTTGCTTTTCACGCATTTTGACCACCCCCAACCTCCTAATGACAAGGTTTTATTGATTAATGGTTAATAATGGTTGGCCACCATTTTCATTCGCATAACAATGGGCAATATCAATTAACCCCCAATCCAGTTATAATCAATTCCCAATAGGCTACCCATCTAGATTGCATGGCACCTATACATTCATCTAGCAAACACATGCATAAGCATCAAATTAAGCATGCACTTAGGTCATTTGACTTTGATTCACAATCAATCACACGAGGAAGTAAAATAGAAAGAGTCACTCATTCATTTATATCCTAAATTCAGACTGATTATGTTTGGACTCAGTTAACCTCTCAAATGAGGTCCAATTGAGACGGTTCAAGTGTCATTGGAAATCTTAAGATGTGAGGTTCTAAACTTGAGACCATTTGACCCGATTCTCACCCAAAGAATCGGAATTGAGAAAAATGACCCGGTAGTCTAGATTCCTTAGCGAGGGGAACTGCCAAGATATATTAAACTGTTTTCCACTTCATAATCTAATAACTTAAAACTTTTTGGTGCAAATGATTGTTCAACTAATCTCAAATCATATATTTCCCACTTAATCAACGTGGGGCCCTCATCATCCAATGGTTGCTACAAACTAGCTGGACACATGCACCAAATTACATGGCAAACTTCTCATCTCCACAAGTATTTGACCTAAACTAATCTCAGCAATACGCGTATTAATTACTCTAGGCTCTCCACGCACTCTCTTTAAATCCACCCCAAACACTGGCCGATCTTCCCTCTGCATTAAGACTCTCTCTCTCTCTCTCTGCCATGTCCCTCCATTTGCTTTGAAACCCCAAGTTCTCGTCCTTTCTTATTCTTCAGGGAACCCCCTCCGAAGAAGACACACAAGCAACTCCTGAAGTTGCAAAATTATTGTCCTTTCATTTCTAAATGGCCGATCAGCAAGAACAGATCAGTTGACAAAACTCAGATAAAATAGTCCCCGTCTTGGTCGAACCTCGAAGCCGAGACTCGGACAGACTGTCGAACCACAACCTCCGAAACTTCCTCTTGTCAGTGAGGCTCAAGTACGTGAAGCTCGGCTATCACTACCTCATCTCCAACGCCATGTATTTACTCCTCGTGCCACTCATGGGCATCTCCTCGGCCCAACTCTGGACCCTCACAGCCCAAGACCTGGCCGAGCTCCGGGAGCAACTCAGGTTCCCGGCAAATATTGCCACACACAATATCTAAAAATTAAAGTCATTTGTGTCTTGTAACATTTTATGAGAGGTACGGTAAAAACAAATCTTAACAAGGTTCGACGGTGGATCGACTCAAAAGTACCTTAGAAACGCCAAGACACGGATATCCTCTTATACCGCCCTCAGATTGTAGCAAGGCCCGCCTGTGGGAGAATGGATTCTCGTTCTCATTACCACTTTCCGACAGGTGGGAATAGTGAAACATAGAGAAGCAACCAAAAAAGAACACCAGAAGCAAAAAAAAGAAGTTCGTATCTTTTTAGGTAGCTACACGTTGCAAATTCAAACCTATGCACAAAAGAATGTAAACCTTAATATTAGACAAAAATATACTAACCAGAAGTTTCAGTTGATAACAGAAAATAATTGTCCACCAATCACCATGATATCTGCTGAAGCTCCTTTTTCCATTCCATTCCTTTTAGAACATCTTGCCAGTTCCCTCCTTGCGTGGAATCAATTGATCAACATCCACCAGTTGCCCACGGTCGAAACCATCTGATCAACCTATACGAGCAGCCCGAGGAGTCCCCCTGTACGCACGAAGAGGACTCTCCTTCCTTCCCCCTTCGTCGGGTTCTTGGCCATGTCTCTCATCATTCCGTAAGCAGCTTTCCTGCTATATCAGCAATCAGATCAAAGATTAGTCAGGTCCCAGTACTCTTCCTTTTCTTCAAGTCAGATCGACAACAGATGTTTCTAACAAGGAGTAACATTAACACCTACATCAAATTCATGACTTATTTTATACTTTTTCATGATGGCCGCAAATTGTCTTACTACAGCTCTCAAACGACCAACCAGAAAACGGAAGTTATTTCAAGTTTGCACAGGTACCATCAAAACGACATCTATCCTCAAAGAAGTATTATGGCTGTAGCTAAAATAATGTGGCATTACTTATACAAGGTGTTTATTTACTTTTCCTAAATGTCTGGCTTCTTGTTTGCCTCACATCTGATTTGTTTTACTTTGTATATTTCTGAGTGTTTGAGTTGATTCTCATGAACAACTAATTTACATCTATTTGTCAAAGGTCAAGAGAATTTAGACTCACCCATGGCAATAAACCTAAGTTGCGCCAACCAATGGCCACATTTGCCATATGAGAAGGTGGAGGTGGGTGGCTCGAATCCCCACCTTTTCAGGGGTTGTGTGAGGATGATTTAGTTTTAGGTGCAGTTTTCGACTCCCACGTCTTGAGAATGAGAGTTAGAGTAAGAGTAGAGTATGGACCGATAAAAAAAAGACCAACTATAGAGTATATTTGGCAAGAACGAATCGAGTAATTGGCAAACTCAAATGCAGCCTGGAGATTACATTTTGTGGACCATATAACCATGGTGAAGATCAACTAGTAAGAATCTTGGAAATTCTCCCATTTCTATGACCCAGTGTAATAGAACATTTTCTAAATTTTAGAGTCACTCAACTAAACACATTTTAATGATGTATCAAATAATAAGTTAAATTGAAATGATCTCGGTAGCATTGGTGTACAAAATTGCCAAAGAAATAAAAATAAAATAGAGTATGATCAGTTAAACTTTTTGCAATAATACCTTGAATGTGCAACTTACTAGCAACTATGCAACATCTCATTGATTCTAAAACCTGTCTATTTACTAGGCATCCCTTTACTTAGTAGGCACGACATTATGCAACATCTCATTGATCAATTGAATTGATCAATTGAACTTTTTGTAATTAGATGAAAAGAGAGGCACCACAATGGTATTGATTAAGCACCAATTTTTAAATATTACGGATGAAGAAAATCTCAGTCATGTCAAACATGAGAAACCGACAAAAACAAAATCTGAGAAGTAAGCAAAACTGCCTGAAGAAAAAACAGGAAGGAATTAGTCAACTGAAATTTAAAATTGACTGTGACTAATAATCTAGATGGTCAACATATCCATTTAAAGCACAAGATGCACATAGAATGCAGAAGAAACATACATCCACTAATAATTATGCTCACCATGTCCCAGCGAATTTGATCCGCCGACAGGAATGACATATGGCTTTCTTCCTTAAGCAATTTTTCTTTTAGGAGTTCAGTCAGAGTTTGAAATCAAATTCAGTGAGGTAAACGCAAATATCTAACCTTTTCCGAACATAGGAGAGCACAGTTCACTCTATTAAGTTTTATTAACTTGTTAGCATAAGATTCTTGTACTTTCACTCGAATGTCGACATTGTAAAAATGCCCTCCACAAACATAAATAATTAAAGCAAATCAGCATGCTATCCGAGCAATATTTTCTTTTTGTGGCAATATCCAAAATCCAAAACTAATACATATATAACAAATTTACTTTTCCTTAAATTTTGCAGTCAAATCAAAGGATGTACCAGGTTAGGAATTTACCCTCCATTACTAATGAAAAGTAAATTTGTCATAAATATAATTTGAGATTTTAATGGTTAAAAAATTAACTCAAGGCAAACTTGTCATACCGGTTCAAAATTTTTTGTGATATTAACCCTTTTTTTTACAAGTGAGTTCTAAGCTTTTCACTTGTATTATTTTTTCAACATTAACTTTAGCTTATAATCTAACGTATAAGATCTTAAAATGCATGTTCATTACTTCATATCAGAATGAGATCTTTAGGATGTCTTTTGTACCAGCAAATATTGCTATTTTTTAAAATCAAACTTTTCTTTCATGTATGTTCATTATTTGGTTTTTAATTAAATCTTAGTGTTTTTCAAAATTTTAAAATATATCATTTTATCTACAAAATATGTAAATATTATAAGTACGTTCATTATAAATTTGCTGATGTTACCAAAAAGATTGTTTTTTCGTGGAACAAAGGAGGAGAATAGTGAGGAACTGGCTTTTATTTGAAATAACATTCACTTCATGCCCTTATTTGAGAAATTGAAAATATTTCAAACCTTGATTTTGAATTTTTTCAAATGATTAAGTAAACTAATTTTTATTTAATGTTAATTGCAACTGGGTTTGGATGCACATCGCCTTTACTCTTTATATCTATTCTAGCAATTAAGCTAGGAAAAAAAATGCATAATCTATAAATTACTCATACTCATAATTAACATGTTCATCAATCTAATTTCTTTTAGAATTCTCCATTATTTTTCTTCACTGAAATTATAACTACAAAAAAAATTATGCATGGGCCTTTAATGTTTCTTATACTTATCAATTCTCATTTATTTTAAGTGATTTTTGTATTAGGGCATTTAGGTTGATTAATTGTGACATCGTTTTCTATTATCATATAGCATTAGATACGACAATTGCTTAATATTCCATCCTTATTGCATAAATCAATGATCGAAATTGGTAGAGTTCAAAGCTTGTCATTCTTATCATGTAAATGGCTGGAAAACATCGTTATTGTTATCATTATCTATCATGTTAAGCTAAAACCGAAACGTGATAGGAAGGTAAAATGGTGTAATCTTGTGTTCAATCAATTCCCACAAACATGGAAAGCAACTTAGATCAAAATCACGTTGCTCTCTCTAACCCCACACCCAACAAAAATTAATTAAGAATCAAAATTGACTTAAGATAAATCGTCACTTAAATGCTACCAATTGATATTTTAGTTTATATTAAGATATGAATATGATGATTTGAGTTCCTTTTTAAACCTTTTGTGGACCCCATATGAAGTTAAATGTGAAGGTACCCTTTAAATGGTGGCAATGTGATGACAACCAAACTTGGAACACCGTGCTTAGACAAGAGTACCACTAAGAAATACAACATTCGTTTGGTTTAGCGCCAAAGCACTTGCCGTCAAATTAAATTTTTGCTGGAGTTTGAAATATGTAAAACCTAGGCAACTTGTGAGCTTATTCAAGCGATTGAGTTGTTTGCATATCGCATCTTCATTGTTATATTTATGTCATATTAGTACGAGAAACAATTCTTATAATATTATTTACAACTAGCACACTATATATGCGCTTTCAAGATATATGATGTATTTTTTTTTCCTTATAGTATTGCTTTTTTTTTCCCTCTGTATTTAGATTATTAGCACATACATGTCAAAAAAAATTCATAATGGCTTTATTGATCCACCATATCCTACAAACACTTTTGCCAATTGGTCATCAAGATCCACCGGAACGATGGGAATTATTTATATTCTTAATTACAGCTAAGGTAACAGACTACATTTAATATGAAAAGTTTGTTCTGATTTGAACAAAAATACTGATAGGGACTCCTACTTAAACCACTAACCTATGGGTTATGTGTCGATAGTTGGTGATATTCAAGTAATGTCCCTTCGTCATTCAATAAAATTTGGATAAAAATATTCAAATTAAGTAATATCCGGTAATCACCCGAGAGAAATTTTTAGCGGGAAAATAGATAGGACAAAACAAATTATAACAGTCAAAGTAAAACTCATTAGGCATGTGTGATTGCGTCATGCTACTGAACTCGTTCCACCTTTCTCCTGATGGGCACCACATGCGTGAGATAATGACATTATTCCCTTAAGAAGACCCAAGACCAATGTGGAAAATCTCAAGACTTCTATCTTTATTCATTTAAACAAATTAAAGTTGAAAAGAAGAGGACTTTCTATTAGGTTTCATTGCCATTTATGTACTTATAATTATATTATGGACATATTAAAAAATTTGTTTGCAAAACTAACTCCAGTCTCAACGGATAATATCGTTCATCCAAAAATGAACGTGTGAGTACTTTTTCATATTGCCAATGGACCTAATAAAAATATTGAAGGGAAATTGTCTTATTAAAAGAATAACATTCATACTTTGAAAGATAGCTTATTTTGTTTTGTAAATAAATCCAAATCCAAGAACACCCGCCTCGAAATTGTCCAAGCATTCCCCAAGAAGCTTGATAGAATCCAAATTCCAGGGATTTAAACATTGTCTCTTATTCTTACAGAAATTTGAAATATTCCAAAAGGTTAATTTATGAAAGGGTGGAAGGGTGTTAATTTTATGATGCTAATTATTTCGAGTTATAAATTGATTATTGCCCTAAATATAAATTACTTGCGATTTCTGCAGACATTTTCTTTAGGAAGTGTATTTGATATTTAATGATATATTCCGATCAGACATGACTCACGGTTGCAATTTCATGAATCACAATATCTTATATGTGAAAATGAATCAAAACAAATCTAACTGCATCATAATCATGTCCACCTATTTCCAGAACTGGCCAAAGCACAGGAAACCCAAGACTTGTGATGATCCAACCTAGGGGAAAAAGAAAAAGAAAAACGAAATCGAAAATGATTCCGGATCCACCCTCCTCACGTTCGGGAAGGATAAGGTCATTAAGTCCGCATCGGACCATTTCACCCGAACAACATCCCGTTAGTCAATGATCCAGAGGCATGGTTCAAGTTAGAGAGAAGGGATAGGTTTGTTTTGCCGAATATCTCGTGGCAGAGTTATAGACAATGACGTCGACAACACCATGATCTCGACGTTCCCCAACTTCGTGGCGGGCGAGCGGTGCGGCGAGGATGCTGAGCCCCTTGCCACTAAATATTTCAAGTTCTTTAATTGCCTGATCAATTCCTAATCTCCTGTGAAGACCTTGCACGTGCCCATGCCATAGGGATCGATAATGATTGATTATAAATTACATTAATGCACCCGCCGTCTTCTTCACACCATATGTGAACTGAAACAATACATAATCATGTCTCCTATTTGGGCATGATTGTGCGTGAATGCAATTAATTAAGTTCCAATGTTTTTGTATATTAGAATGGACACGTGAGCCATAGCATCAGGAGACAAATCTCGAGTGGCAATCTTATTTGTTCTTTTATTATGGCTTTTGTGGTAATTGAGCAAATTATGGTACATTGCAATTGGTTGATCGATTATTTCCCCCTAAGGTCTTCAAAAAAGCTCAATCGTATAATTATATCCATTCTGTCTCTCTGTCGCGGTGAGGACTGAATCATTTTGGTGCAAACTGCGTCAAATTACTCGCGAATAATTCAAATTGGACAGGACAATTGATCGACTTTATAGATAGATTACAACGAGGAGTGGCTCCGTCAAGATTGATGATTTCTTTTGTTAACCCCGGTGCTTAAGCCTGACATGATGGCTGCGGTGAATTAGAAGAAGAGAATGTCCTCACCGCCCTCCCAGACGCGGTATCATCTGCGATGCTAATTGATGATGACCCGCGATTCGCTCAAAGGAATGGACGGGCTTTTTCACATGCAAAGGACAAGATGAGTCTGTTTACTCCTCCTCCCCCAATTGAGTATGCTTGCATTTCCAAATTTTGACAGCACATGAGCAGGTTCATGCAATGCCTCAACTTGATTATTATCACAATGCCTCATTCAAAGTGTGAAAAGTTTTTTTATTTTTTCTTTCCCATTAATTTTTCCAAATGAAAAATAGGCATCTATGAATAAGTAATTGAAACATGAAGATAATACCTTCAGCTTCTTCACGTGTGCTCCCTAAGCGTATTATATTGACATGGGAGATGGAAATGGAATTAATTTAGAATGGATATGGAGTGGTTGATAGAAAATGGGGTTGAATTGCATATTTAAGTGACGATATTTAGTCACCATATTTGATGAGTTACCATACTTAGCTTAATAAATTTTGGCAAAAGATTATCAATAATAACTTTGTTTCCTTCCCTGTGAGGTGTACTCATTTTCGAAAGTATAATTTGGCTTATGATATTATTTCGCGTCCAGTCTTGGGGAGCAATTCATCTCTTCAAGGAGTCAGTCTTTTTTTCATTACATATCAATGGGCATCTTAGATTCTACGAGCGCCCAATTACTCTCTATCAAGTGTTGGAGTTCTTATGTCTCACATATACTGGGTGATTAACAAAGACTTGGAGGTCATTGCTCCTGTAGATGGCCCCAATAAAATGCGAAAGTGCAGTGATTTGAATCCAAACCTTCAGGGAGGACGGCAACATTATGTTGAGCAGCATTTATATCATTTCTTGAGACTTTGGCTGTGTTAGGTAGCTATAACTTTCCGCATACTTCGCTCATTTTTCAGTTAATAAAATTGGTCTGCATTCTTGGATGAAAATTCAAATATTGTTATCAATTTGTTAATGAGTGTCGGAAGAGGCACTTGTCAAGCAACCAATTAAGGAAACTTTATAGTTTTTAATGCACTCTCGTATTCTGCACAGTCCGTGCCTTGAAAGTTCAATTTTTCCAAATGAAATATAGTTGAGAAGTGCCTAAAGAACAGTAGTTAACAACTGTATTTCGATATATTGAAATTCCTTAATGAGGAGGGATCCATACTTCAAAATTGCATATAGTCTTGCTGCTATAGCCTAAGGAATTGTTTAGAGATGGTGAAGCGAGTGTAGATACCTTGTTTAAGTTCGCTTGCGGGAGGTAAACATTTCGTCAACGATTTTTACTAGACAAGCTACACTGTAATTCTTTGACTTTCGAAGGCAATTTCAGAGCTTTCAAACTAAGGTGTTCGAGTAAACATTTCTTAATGACATTCGCCATAAAATATTTCTCAAGAAGAGAAAAAACTACATTCTGATTTGGCTTAGAGATCGTGACTTGTCTTTGCTTAAAAAACTCATCTAGTGGGAAAATGCATAAGTGGCACCATCTCGAGAATGTTGAAATGATTAGATCCATACTCCGAATATGGCCATATTTTTATCTCCTACAAATCAGTTTAATGGGGAGAGGAGAGCTAAGCTTAGAGAGGAGAATTGAGTCCACACAAGATTTTCTTTTTCTTTTTTTGTCGATACTATTATATTCATATTCTAACTTTTAGGCTTTTACCCTTGTAAGGCGTGGGATTCAAAACCCATATCTGAAATTAAATTGTCATTACCCTAATCCTCCTAAGAAGGTGGGGATTTGAAACTCCCACCTTCCCATTTCCATATGAGAAGCGTGATCACTAAGACAAACCTAATGATTCCACACAACATATTGTTTTGTCAGGGAGCTATTAATAACATAGTTTCAATCTCTATTTATGAACGCAGAAATCAAAAGAAAAGGACAACTAGTGATGCTCTGTCGAGACTCAGAGGGCACTGTGAAAATTCTAGATTATTCTCATTTTGTTACGATTCCTCACGCGCTTTAGCTTCACACTCCATATCACAATTAATTGCCTATAAGAGATTCTAGATTATTCTCATTTTGTTACGATTCCTCACATGCTTTAGCTTCACACTTCATATCACAATCAATTGACCATATCACAATCAATTGACCGTATCTCTTACGGGCCCCGTTCAACCTATCCAAGATGAAAATGGCGTGAACCTCTATTCTTTCTTATTTATTTTACATAACTTTATTTGGAATAATTTTTTATATTTTTTAATAATACGGAATTTGATAACCCACCATAGAAATACATAATTTGTTTTACATAGCATCATACGTGCCCTAAATATAAATTGATTGTCCAGAGGGAGAAATGTGTTAATTCTAATTTGGTTACTCGAATTCTTCCTTTTGGACAAAACTTTTTTGTGTGGGTGTGGGTGTGAGCATGGGCGTGAGTGTACCATCTGCCCGCAAGTTTCCAGTTTGCGTTATGCACGCGTGCTAGGTGAGAGTTCAGAAACAAAGTTCAACCCTCACTCACATGCATGCAGCGACGAAGATCAGTGCATTTCGCACTCCACCCATCACCCCTCAACTCTATAAATCGAACAGCCTCTCCCCCTTAGAACTCTCACCCCTCACATAATCTCTCACGTCTCTTCTCCTCCAATAGCTGAAATGATGCAGCGGTGCCACCATCCAGGTTGCGGAAGA
This sequence comes from Corymbia maculata, assembly GCA_014182735.1. Taxonomy (NCBI): domain Eukaryota; kingdom Viridiplantae; phylum Streptophyta; class Magnoliopsida; order Myrtales; family Myrtaceae; genus Corymbia; species Corymbia maculata. Next base: position 5,326,028 of record CM024689.1, on the reverse strand, counting down.
ATTTTCACGCCGAACGGCCTGAAGAGTCACAACAAGGTGGTGCATCGGGGTGCTAGCTCAAAATGCGAGCGATGTGGATCCGTCTTTTACTATGTTGCCGATCTCGCGGAGCACCAAGCGGCATTCGGCCGTGATTGCGTTGGCAAAGGCGGCATGGAAGGTGGCCACACAGAAGGTAGCGGCAGCAACACTGGAGCCGCCTAGTAACCCAGACAGTTTTTATTTTTCGGCTACTAAATAAGGTTGCCGCCATCACTAATGGGGCGACCCGACGGTAGCTGATCCGCCTTAACCCATGTTTTTATTTTTTGGCTACTAAATAAGGTTGCCGCCATCAAAGCAACGACCCGGCGGAAGCCATCGGCCTTTATGTTTTATTTCCACAAACTTTAATTTTCATAGTTTCTTCAATATGCTTTGATGGTTATGTTGTTATATGACTTTGAAAATCACACAATAGACACTTCTCTTCCCTAATTCGTCCCTTTTCCTTTTCTTTTTCTTTTTCTATCCCAAAATTTCTCATACTTTGATGTTGTGAGCAAATTACAACCTTTCAAATCGTTTGGGATAGACCAATTTTTACTTTTTCTTAATTGAGATCCAAATTTTCGTATAATATGAATATTAATGCGTAAATTTACTATGCTTTTTCGATAATATTTTTAAATTTAGAGCAATATTTGACATTGTGAAAAAAAATTATTTATATTTTTTTTTCCGAATAGCTTAACCAAATAGGCCTTCACACATGGAATAAAGAATGCAATTGAATTTATGTTTCACATCAACCATGCAATAGATATACAAAACACTTTCTCGATTATTAAATATTCAGGGCCCATAAATTTCGAGGCATTTTGCAAGTATGGGCACTTTCCGCATTGATGGCTTACGCATACGTCTTCGTTCAAGTCGATCTATTTTGTCAAGTTTTAATTTAGAGACCTTCTCATTAAAAAAATTTATACTAGCTTTTGTGAAGGCTAAAAATGCGGCTTTGATTTTTTCAAGTCTTAAAACATATTTAAGTAATTTGCTCTTTTGAGTAGACATTCTCTATTGGAAATATCTAGATTAAAAAAATTATCAGAATAATTTTTTTTAACAATTAAACCAAAGTACCACTCACAAGTACAACTTTAATTCCCCTAATACAGCTAAGAGGCTCTCTGCCTCGCGCTCTCTCTCTCTCAATATTTTTAGTAATTCTCGGCTGTAACCTAATCTCACCCCAAAAGATAAATAAAGTAATAAGTTTAAAATAATTTTCTCAATTATAAAAGTAAAATACAATTTTGTGTCCCGATTTCCCGGACTGTATATCCAAGGTGATCAAACAACCTTAATCATATCAAACTTAAACTCAGAAATAGGAGCTTCACCTATCAACCTCAATATAACGAAAATGAGGGCAATAACAATTTTTTGCAGCCATTTGCATGGTAAGAACGGCAAACTTTGAATACTACTAATTTGATCAAAATATGTGTTAACATTTAGGATAGACCAAGAGAGAAATTTCTTGTTTCTTTATACACATGTGTGTGTATGTATGTATTGCTTTTGTGTATTATAAAGCTTCATTATAGTGCTTTATGAGACGAAAAGAATATGTCTACGACACGTTCTATAACTAGAAAATAACGAACACACAATGAAGAAAACAAATTAATTGAAATGTCAACCATATTGAACGTTGATTCGAACAGTCAAAAACACCCTCTTCCCTTCGAAATTCTTCCTTGTGTTGAAATGAGAGTAGTCAAACACCCTTTCAAGGGGAGTTGGAAAGAAGATGATTTTGTTTCAGGAGTATGTTTCGACTTTCACACTATGTAAGAGCAGAGCAAAAGTCTAAACAATTAGAGTAAGAGTAAAATAGGACCAATAAAAAAAAATCACCAACTTTCTATGTATGTACGCAAACTGCCCAATTTATGTGCATTGATCAAGTGTAGTACCATTCACAAGAATATGGAGGGTGAGTCCCAAAGTTACTATTAGGTGGGAGTCCCGGTGATTTGAATTTGGTTGGTTCAACGCCAATCAATTAACTAATTAGACAATCCCTTATCCGTAAAACAAGCTATTGGATCATAGAAAAAAAATCGATAAATGAATCAAGGCATTAATAGTTAGAGGAGATGGTTCTCATAATGTAAAAGAGATACCGAGTTCTCCTTCCAGTGTGATCTTATGACATATGAAACTAAGTCAAAGCTATATAATGTTCGTGCCTTAGAAGTAATTTGAACAAACAAAATTGATCAACGCCATTAAGAATTTATTTTTATTTATTTTACTTTTGTGTATCACATTTCCTATGACTATAAAATATCAATTAAATTGAATGTCGAAATGAGAGTTGATAAAAAAAAGAAACATTCAATGCGCATGCATAAAATTTTACAAATTTTTTATTTCACCAAATTAAAACAGTAGAGACATTCTAGAAGAAATTAGGTTGATGAGTGTGCTGATAATTATATCTATGATTAATGTATACAGTATGCTAGAATAAATAAAGATTAAATAAAATGATAATTACAAGTGACGATAAATTATTCGTTGGAAGTGCGGGCCAAACAACATTTGTGTACCTCAGCGCATATGATGGTTCCAACCGCCATCTAAATAATTGAATTTAAAATAATTTGGACACTTTTGGAAATTAAATTAAAATTGGTACTTGAAATCGCATCAACAAGCACCAAGGGATGATGCAATCGATGGTGGTTGTTTTAAGGAAATGGCCAACCTGGAGTCGAATATCTAGGGCGAGAAATTCTTATCCTAGTTCCCCAATTTTGACATTATTTTTTGACCCTTTCTTCCAAGTGTCGTCACGCACCTTGTTACACATGCAGTTTTGAGATAAAATCAGATGATGTTCCAAAATGAATTATTAATTTTGGCCATCTTGTCATATAATATTCAAATTTTGTAGCCACTCTCTTCAAGATATCTTCAAATTCTTTGGTTCAAGTCACACATGCTATATAAGATATTTTCATCCTTATCGATCAATAAATCCATGAGACCTAACGAGACAGTCACTTCAATTGATAAAACTTATATTTTATGCCATAAAAAATTTCTTTAAACTAATCTTTTATGCCATAATAAAAAGGTTCTTCCTTTATTGTATATCTAATCCAATTTAATATGCTACTGTTCATATATTATGGCAAAGGCATGTCATGCCGAGCGAACCCATTAATTTTTATTGAAAATGACTTTATCAACTTGAATTGAATAAAATTCAGATAATATTTTCATAAAGCAACACAATCTCTATGGACTATGTGTAATCTCAAAAGCAACCCTAAACTGCATAGAAAAATTAACAAAATATGCACCTTTCCATAACCAGTAAGATCGATTTAGTGCTACCTCAAAATCTTGGTTCAATCCATAGAGGTGGAGATTCAATCCATAGAGGCGGATTAACATCAAAATCAGCTTCTTTGTCAAACTCAATTCTTCCATCTTCCATGTGGTATATTCCGCTGTCTCTGCACCAGGTATAGTAAATACAGTTCGGCTCGATAGATTGCTCGTTCTCATCAACCTGTACTGAAAAGGAAGAGTTGAAGCCCACAAAGAGGGACACGTTCCCCATGCTGTCAAGCTTCCTCCACTTTCTAGCATCTAAATCAACATCTAAAACCTGAAAGCCGGTGGTTCTAACATTTTGTGTTTTTGATCCAAATGCTAAGATCAGCAACAGACGGCCCGCTGACTCCACCAAGTACTTCCGCGTGCTAATACTTACGCTATCTCGAAATTCCGGAGGCATCTCCAGTGCCTCCAATATTACTTGAGCTGTTGGATCTGGTCCATCCAGATCACAAGTGACTATACTACCCTTAGAGTTAAGGGCAACAAATTGTCCCCGGTAATGTATGACATCCGTAATATTATTTGCGCCCGGGGGAGGCAACTCTTTCCACTCCTTGTTGCCAGGTTTCCAAAAGCCTAATGGTCCGCAGGGCCAAAGAATGACCATCACTACATAGTTTGAAGATGAAGCGGGGCTTGCAGACAAGACAAATTTTTTAAGGAACGACATGGGATCGCTTTCGGGATCGGGATACCAGCTGGGGAATTTGTCCGCACTAGGGATCTCAATGACGTCGTCGCGATAGCGACTGGCGGCACGTGACAGAGGATTCAGCATGTGGATTTTCCAATCTTTGCCGATAGTCAAGATCCAACCCCGTGAAGAGAAGCACCTCTTCCCCTTCACTTCGGGCAATACAACTTTGTGAATTTGCGAACTGAAGGGGCTGTAGAACTCAGCCCACTCCATCTTGGTGTCCTTATCGTCCTCAAGCATCCACCATGGGTAATCGAACCTCTCTTTGAAAGCGGCAGCACGCCACGTCGAGCACACGGATCGGAATGCAAACCAGTCCTCAAGAAGAAGTCGTCTTGAGCACAGTTCAAGCAACTCCGGGAAGAGATCGGACCAATTCTTCTTGAGTCGTCTTGAGCGCACTTCGGACCAATTCGCTGCCATAATTGTTGATTCACGGATTTGAGAGAAAACAGCTGATCCGTGGGTTGGGTACAGAGAGAGAGGGAGAGTATTTATGTGATGCGGAATTCCATATGAGGAGAAAAAATATCTATATATTTACCACTCATAAATAGATAGACTCATGCTAAATAGGAAATAACTATCTTTATGAATATACATTCCTAAAATAGATAGGCGAAGAATATATCGTCAAGCCAAAAGAGCAAATCAAATAATATAATTCTTGAGATAATATGATTTTTGATATCATGAAGTGGGGAAAATTGCAAACAAATGCACGTGTATGGTGAAGGTTTGAGTGAAAGTGAGACAATTGAGGGGGAAAAAACCGTTCATTTTGGTAATTTTTTTGAGATAATATGCTTTTGGATTGGTAAAAAAAAAATTGATTTAATTGTGATCAAATATGTTGACACATTTTATAAAAAAGAAGAGATTCAATTATTTTCATCCATTGGAATTTTATCAACTTACCATTGGTTCGCCTACTTTATACACAATTAGTTTTTTAAGAAAATTCTTAATTACATGTCATAATCAACTGTAATTAATAGATAGGTGTTAGAAGTAATAGCATCTCCTTTTGTGTTTTTTTAATGGTGTCTATATATAAACTTACAAGTCATATGCTAATGTGGAGCAATCACAAGGACACTAAAAGGGGAAAGTCTTAGATTGCGCCATAATTAAAGATTAAGTATTTTATCATTGAATTGAATATCATGATACATTTAATGATTACAAAATATACAATCATCTTGTTTAAGTAGAGAATCTTTTAAGTTTAAACATTCATAAATAGGAATACTTAGTTTATTATTTCTATTTATTTAGTGGATTCCTTGTGTAGTCAAGATTTCGTGACTATAAATAAATTATTTCGATATAAATTGAGAAAGAATTTTCCTTTTGTTTATCGAATTCGATAATTGGGATTTCCCGGCCATAAAAACTCTAGCCCTGGAATTTCTCCCAAATTGTGGCTCTCATGGCCATGCTGGCTTGTGTCGCAGTTGATGTCTCTACTTCATCTTCTGTGTGTGGCCATGGCAACCTCAATTGGAACGGTTTGCCGCTTCTTCTGCATTTTGCTCGGGTGGCGATTGTCTCCAGAATGTATCCGGCGTTCGTTGAGATTCTCGTCACTTGTCCATCATGATTAATATTTTCAAGGTTTTACTCATGCACGAATCATTCATGCATTTACTATTATTTGCCCTTTTTGCACTTCTATCTTTTCCATACGCTGGACCCCTCACGAGTAGAGGATGGCACTAGTAATTATCACTTGGGCGCTTAACATGTATGAATCAACATGTGTACATGTTTGACCCAAAAAAAAAGCATATACATGAATTTAAATTAAGTTTAGCTTAGCTAACTCGACGTGTGATACTAAGATTATACTTTCTGAAAAGGGGTTGCACTAGTAATTGGGGGACCAATCAAGAGTTAATCTCAGCTTAATTAGTGTGTTTTTTTCTTAGCTCCAAAAGGGTTTTTGACAAAGGGGTGAATAACTTTTCTTTTTTATTTTATTTTTCATGTTGGTGATGATTGGTTGGTGATTGTTTAATTAGAGCAAATGTTAACGTCGAAAATTATGCGATTTCACTTGGTATTATTTTATAGTTGGACTATGTCGTGACTATAATATCACGCCTTTAGAATACCCTAAAAAATGTGTGTGTGGGACAACGCGGGTTTAAGTCAATAAGTTTCAAAGCTTCTTAACACTTTGGTGGAATGATTTTTTCGTTTCACGTCCCTCTCCCACACGCTTGGGCAAGAGAGGAAAAAAAAGGAGGGTGTCGAGCAAGCAGAGAGAAAGAGAGAGAGAGAGCATTCAGCCAGAAAGATTCGAGGTCGAGCATGCTCAACGCCAGAGGGGCTCGATGAGGAAAAAGGGGCGCTCGAAAAAGGAAAAGGGGGCCTGGACGAGAGAGAAAAAAGTATGGTGTCGAGCAAGCAAAGACAGAGAGAGCATTCGGCCAGAGAGAGAAATAGAGAGCTTCGACCAAGACATTTCCGGAAAGAGGAAAAACAAAAAAGCTTTGAGAGAGAGAGAGAGAGAGAGAGAGAGAGAGAGAGCGGTGGCTTTCTCTCTCTCTCTCTCCTCACACGGAATGTTCCATTCCGAATCTCCAAAGCCTCGCACTTTATTGTACATTCCCGTCTCCATTCGTCCATCAACCTCGCCCTCTCTCTGTATCTCTGCGCAACTGCAAATGGCTCTCGTCAACAGGCTCGCTGCTTCCTCCTCCTCCTCCTCCTCCTTAGCATCTTCACATCGCCTTCGACCGAGCTCCTCCTGTGCTCGACCCGGAATCCGCTCCCGAGCTGTTGACCATGAAGGCGGCCGGGGTCATCAAGGGCGCCGATTTGTTGCTCTACGACCGGCTGGTGTCCAACGACGTGTTGGACTCGGTTGGCCCCGGCGCCAGCCTGCTCTACGTGGGGAAGACTGCCGGGTACCACAGCCGCACTCAGGTAAATGACTTTATTTGCCCGTCTCTCTGCTTCGGTTTCTGTGTTATATCGGATTTTGAGGAATTGGGCTGGTGTTTTTGCTTTGATACTGTTTGTTTGGGAGTCGGTTATTATGGAAGTTGATGAGCTTACTTCTTTGTCCACCACGTGTTTTGAGTTTTGGTGAATGAACATGCTCTACGACCGGCTGGTGTCCAACGACGTGTTGTGACAACAATCCCATGTTGAGACTGCAATTACAGAATCGAATTGGGGGCTAAGCCGACTGTCGGATTTGGGGACTTTGTTTAAGTAGGAGTATCTAGAAATGGACGTGAGGATGTACAAGTTTGGGATCACCAAAATTTCAAATTGATACACATATAATAAATTTATCCTTGATTAAATTTTACCGTTGAATCGAAAAATTTATCAGTTTGAGAATTTACCCTCAATTACTAGCGAAAAGTAAATTTGTCACAAATATATTAATTTGAAATTCTTGGTGGCTAAAAAATTAGTTTAAGGTAAATTTGTCATAAGTATATTAATAAATTTGTCATAAATATATCAATTTTTTCGTAATATTAACTATCATTTTTTAATAAGTGAGATCTAAACTTTTCACTCATATCATTTTTTGGCGTTGGTTTTTACTGATAATTGAACTCATAAGATCTCAAAGCATGTTCATTACTACATATGATAATGAAATCTTTAGGATTGCTTTTGTACCAGCAAATATTGCTATATTTTAAAATTATACTTTTCTTTCATGTACGTTCATTATTTGATTTTTAATTAAATCTTAGTATCTTCAACTTTTTAAAACAATCATTTTATCTACATATCTCTTGATGAGATTATGTCGGTGTACACAATGTCAACCAACGCGAAGCACGTAGCCGTCCTCCCCACTGATCCAAGAGTACTTCAATCAGAACCTCGCAGGCGACATCAAGAAGGTTGCAGAGAAACTGGACGTGAGGGTGAGTTGTAGTAGGACTATTGCCATTTCATGTGCTCGTTGCAATGTTTGTGCTCGTTTATCTTAGAAGCATTCAGTATATATTTCATTACTACGATAATATGAAGTTAATGACTAATGTAATAGTCATATTTTGAGTATATTATCAAATTTATATTGTGAAAAAATGAGTAAATCACACCTTATTCAAATAAAGTTGAATCTGTTAAATGAAATCGTAATTTATTATCAGCAACAATTTATGTTTAGATAATTTATATAGATAACAAAAATATTATTCTTTTCATTTGTTTTTGTAAACTATAAGCGACAAAGCAGCGTTATAGTAATTTTCGTTTTCTAGTTAGTGGTTTGAGAGCCATGATAAGACAATTGGCAGCCATCGTGGAAAAGATTAATCCTAAAAAAGTTCATCGACTTGATTTCCGTGTTAGTGCTAGTTCTTGGTAGGAATATTAGTCGTCCGTCTCGCTTAAGGAAAAGGAAAGACTACTGGGACCTGACTACAGTTTTGTTCTGACTGTTGACATGGCAAGAAAGTCGTTTTCGAAATGATGAGAGTCATCTTCACGCAGCGGGGTGGACTCGTTAGACCATTCGACAAGGTCGATCAGCAGAAGCAACTAGCAGCGAATGAATATTTGACAAATCCGGTTCTAGGGAAGTGGGGAACTGGAAAGATATTCTAAAAGGAGTGGAATCAAATAAATGGAGCTTCTACAGCTAACATGGTAATTGGTTAGTGATTTATTCTCTCTTTTCCAATGCGACTTATGGGTGATGTGTTATTCTCTTGTACTAAGGTTTAGATTCTTCGCCCTAGTGGAATGACGACAAGAGTATATTCTCCAATCTTGCCATGCATCATAATTTTCACATAAGTTGTCACAAGATGTTCGAGTATTTTACATTTGATATTTTATGTTAAGGTTATTACAAGAACTAGTGTTGAGCCCTAATTGGTCCTTTCAGAGACTTTATTGAGGTCTTGTGAGTTGTGCCATTGTACTTTTTTTTTTCCCACCCTAAAGGTATGGTACATGCCTTCTATTATATGACTTGATAAATGCGGTTATCCATTTCCAATGAAATTTTGGTCAAATCAATGTTTTTTCCCCTTAACCAGTTTTGTAATGACGATTTTGTGGATAGGAAGCTCCCGTGAGATTTACTCCTTGCCAGCCGACATTCCAGGAGAGCTCGACATCACAAAAGGGGAAAAGAATGCTGAGACAGACAAAGCAATAAGCATCGCTCAACCAAAAGGGCAATTATAGTTTTTTTAAAAAACATGTATTTTTTATAGGAAATTTCACAAAATATCGTCACTTTTGGATACCCGCGAAACACCATCTCTAACTTTGAAAACTAACGAAATTCCCCAATGCTGCTGTCGTGGAAAACTTACTAGATGATCAATTCACTTTGTTCGTGACAAATATTCTCAGTGCTTGATATTTGTTCATTTGTATCCATATACACCACGAATAATGGCGAACACGGGCATCGACACTTTTGACCAATACAGGATCGTTGACATTGGATTCTGCAGGTCTTTTGATTCGTTGGGTTGCAATGTCCTTTTGACTAATGTGAGCCATTTTAAGTTTTTTCAAATTACACGAATGACATTTAAAATGGTCGTTTGAACCAATTCGGGTCTTGCGAGTTGTCATTATCCATTCTCAACTTTGAGATACAACTTTTAATGGGCATCTCCTATAAGTGCTTCCTGACATGCTGAGTAATCTGAGATGAATCATAACCTTATATAAAATGGAAAAATTTTGAATAATAATCTAGATTGAAATCATTTGTTTTCAAAAGTGGAATTCAATTCGAATAAAGGTCTAAAGTGACTAACTTAGTCTTAAATGAGAAACTCAACTTAGAGGCCAACTAAATCTTGTTTACCGCCGGAGTGTATTTTCATCTAAGGATTTTTATTTTTCCTTTCTTCTTCTTTCTTTTTCCATTTGTTTTTCGTTTCTTTCTTAATATTGCTCACGCCTCCTTTGCCCCATATCACCTCCTTCTCGACAACAGCATCAACCTACTCACTAGCGAGCTCACGCAGGTGCAGACAATTCGAACAATTTAGAAAAAGAAAAAATGAAAAGATATTCAAGAAGTTTTGCAGACTTATTACTCAAATTCTATGCACCTTTATAGTTTTGTAGCCTCCCCATCATCGAAATCCAAGAGCTTTCTTTGCATCTTGCAACTTTCAATACACTTGTGAATTCTGATAATCGATTGAAATAATTATATTTGAAATGTCGTACAAATATTTAATATTATATTGATGAAATCGATAAATCTGACATTTGTAGAATAAATTTACAACTAAATGGGTGATTTCGTCTGCCTTTTTACGTTTAGGCGGATGTCCACGCCTTTTTAAAAATTTATTTTTCATAAATCGGTAATTGAAATGTGTTGACACGGCCAGCATCGAACGGAATGAAAATGCAGATGCGCGTAACGTCTCACTCCCTGTCAATTGGCGATGATGAGCGAACCGATGGTAATTGGACACCACTCGTTGGGTAAGGAAATTATTTCCCGACATGTGGCTCTACACGGGTCCAATAGGATTAGCCAACTCTTGGGTCACGCGACACGTGTCGATACTTGCCAGTCAACGTCCAACTCTAAGAAGGGTAAGTGAATTTCCAATTTTCTTTTTTCATTGGTTACGATTTCTTAAGAGTTTCGAACGCACAAAATCTTAAGCAAATATTAGACAAAAAAAGAGTATGCAAATATCCTCAATCTTTAAAACTAACCTTCTTAATCTTAACTAAACTTCGACCAAATTTTTTTTTTTAACTTAAACTATAAAAAAGCTGAAAATGAGATCTTCAGGATGTCCTTTTTGTTCTGGCTAATGTTGTTCCTTTTCTTTTCTTTTTTAAAGTTAGGCTTTTTGTCCACATACGTTCTCTCTCTTTTTTAATATAAATCTTAATAATTTTAATCGTTAATCCAATTTCTCAAGTGTGAAATCCGACTAAATTCAATCAATGCTAGGAGGGCATCGGAGTACGGATTAAATGCTATTGCTTTGATTGGCATCCATCGTGTCCCTAATACATGAACTCGAGATGTGCTCAAGGATCATTAGTTTAGAAAGGACAAGTTTGTGTAATCTTTCTAGACCTCACACACTAGGACCCAAGTGGTTACCCATCTATGAGGGATGCCTACGGTAATCTCCCAAATAGGGTATTTTGTCAGACTGCATTCCTTATTTTTAACATATTAATATTTACACACCTCACATCCTTTGTTGGTAAGTAAACATTTTTTTCCCCATTAACCAGAGAATACGAGAAGTGACATTACGGAATATCTCATCCTAAAGCAAATTTATTGTTCATTTCTAAGCCTTTTAAAAATCTGTTCAAGTCCAAATAAATTTTTCTTTTCTCAATTTAGTTTTTTCCTTCTTCTTTTTCTTTGCATCGGATTTGGTAGAATTTGACGTCATAAGGATTTCATTGGACATTCTTGGAAAAAAATTAGATAACTCCCATTAGAAAAACCGAAAAACCCGCTGAGAGGAGCCCTTTCAATAGGTTTACTTTGCAATTCGCAAGCGGACATGGGCCAAGGCCCATTGTTGTCGCCCGGGGCAGCTAGTCAGCAACCAATGACGTTGACTGTCAATGTGGATCGGGTTTCCGCACCCGATGGCCACCGAGTATTTTCTCTTTACATTTTCCTTCCAAGCAACCTCTTCACAAGTACCCAAAGGTGTAGCCAACTCAGCAAAATATGAGCCCATTTATCTTGCGACACGTGTCGCATCGGGCCCACAAGCCAGAAACCTTTAGAACTCTAGCGGGGCCTCTCTCTCTCTCGACTCGCTTCACTCCTCTCCTCTGTTTGCCGCTTCCATTTTTCTGCGACCTCATCTTCACTCTTCAAGCTCCGCTCAAGCTCAGCTTCGACTTAACCACGATCGTCTTCCCCTCTCCTTTCATTGCAAAAACTCACCCCAATCCCTTCTGCCTTCTTCAAACTCCAAACTTTCTCTATCAAATTCCAATGCGCTCTCTCTCCGCTGCAACACTTCTGTTTGCAGAAACAAAGAAAATGGACCCACCTCAATTCCTTCTGCTTTCTTCAACTCCAAACTTTCTCTCTATGTAAAATCCCAACTCTCTCTCTCTCTCTCTCTCTCTGCTATGACACTTCTATTTGCAGAAAGAAAGAGAAATGCAAGTAGAAAGAGGGTGTCTGAAATCAGAAGAGAGGAATGTAGCGAGTGGATAGACAAAAAGTGGCCCGCGAGGGTTTTAAACATTTCCGACCTGTGGACCCAGTATGACACGTGTCGCAAGATAAATTGACTAGTATTTCGCTGAGTTGGCTGCACTTGGGTACCCAATATTTTCTCCGTCCCACCACTTGTGTGCACTCCAGTCCACTCCCATTCTCTCTACAGCTCCAATGATCCCCTGTTTCGCACAACCACGCATCTCCTCTTTAAGCAATCACAAAGCATCATCATCATCATCATCATCGGATTTAAAGCAAAAGCAACTGTTTCTTTCCGCGCACTGATAAGCAAAAGCTCTCCCCTTTATATAAAACCAACCTCCCCTTATCTCCCTCCGCAGCGTCCTCGTTTCTCCCTCGTTCGGTTTCTTGTTTTCTTGGGCGAGAATGGGAGGAAGAGAGAGGAGGAAGAATGGTGGTCACGACGACGGTATCAGACTCCGATGAGCACGTGCGCTCCACTTTCGCCAGCAGATACGTCCGTGACCCTCTTCCCAAGTAGGCACTTGCTCTTGATTTTGTGGATTGGCCATCTCATGTGGAGTCTTTGGAGTTCTTTCTTTCTAGTTGCTTTCGTTGGTCGCCATGAAAACGTTTTGAGTTTGTTTCCTTTTTCGTTGATTGCTGCTTTTAACTTCTTAGACAAGTCGGGTTTCTCCGCAAGTTTGAAGGCTTGAGGTACCAATTTTCACAGTGGGTGCTCAACAAAGATTTGTGTTACCACGGAGGTGGTGGGCGGGGGAATAATACAATAACAATAGGCCGTCAAACATACATATCCTTAATGTTGGAACTTTAAAAAAAAAAAAAAAAGGAGAGAAAGCTTAAAGCGTTTAAGAATAAAGATAATAATTATGTTTAAATAAGACTATTTTCGATGATACCCACCAACATACCTAGTAACTTCACATATATCCTTAAATGCTTCTTTCTAGTAAGATAAACAAAACGGTCAAGCACAAACATACAGCACATGAAATGAAATGACAAAACTGCCCTTGGCATGCCCCGGTCCTCCTGCCATCCAACAGCCTCTTCCGATAGCTTGTGATTTCCCTACGAGTCTCCTCCACGCTCTTCTTCACGCGCTTGTCGTCCCCCACCCCTTCGACGGCAGCCGTCATGGGAGCCGCCTTGACCGTGCCACCATCGCTCGGCTTCCTGTCCAGCTCCTTCACAACCCTCTCGACGTCCCCCGTGAGCCTCTCCCCAAGGCACCTGCTGAAGTCCTCCCGTCCTCTCGAGCTCCGTCCACTTTCTAGCCTCTAAATCAATGGCAAAAGCATGGAATCCGTTGGTCTTACAATCTTCACCAACTTTCACCAATCTTGTTGTCCCGATCGTGAGACCAGCAACAGACAGCCTGCCGGCTCCACCAAATATAGCTACACAAAACCATCCTGGCGATTTTCTGGGGGCTTTCGTAGTTATAACTTGAGTTGTTGGATATGGTCCGTCCACGTCACACGCTGATATATCACCCGAGCAGCTAACCACAAGGAATTGATAATTGTCGAATGACAAATTAATAAATTATAAATTTCAATTAGATTTTTAGGAAAAAAGTCTCCAAAAATCTAAATGCCTTGAACTGTTTTTGTACAACTTAAAAAACCTTAATAACATATTTATCTGAAACTTTCTTTTTGGTAACATAAACAACCTTAAACCTGTATTCTTGTGACGTGTTTGCCCTCTGTCAAGATTCCATCAAATGATCGTTATTTTACTTAAGCCATGCATTATCATTTGCCTTCCATCGTCAATGTAGGCAAAGTATTAACAGTGCTCGTTGACGAAAACCTGATAGATGGTGATTGTGTTACATAAGTATAAATTTGAGATTTTTAATATCATACAAGAAAATATAGGATAAAAGTATTATAATGAATACAATTTTGGAGGATTTTGATGGTTTTTCCTTTATTCTATTTATGATAATTTTCCCCAAAAAAAATTAATAATGATAATTAAGCAATAACAATTAATTGACGAATATAATATAAGCCTCCCCTTGCTGTAGGTCGTCCGTGGTCAAACCAGTCTTCTTCCCTTCCCTACAGCCTCCATCTTTTAGCTGTCGATCTTCCTTCCCCTGCGTACGCGCTACGGCACGATTCACCGCATGGGAGCCAATGCTCCCGCAACACGTGTAATAAGCCGGGAGCCCACCGCTTCATCAGAGACACATAGGTCCGTCAAATCGTGGTTTAGCATGAGCGCGACTCCAGCGAATCCCGCCCTCCGTCAAAATCAGTAAAACTTGGACATTCAATGTAAAAAATAAAGGTAAAAATACCAATAAAAACTTCAAATTTTTTTTTATATTAAAAATCTCAAACTCGTATTCGTATAATAAATTTATCTAAAATTTTTTTATGTTACCAAAAATCCTGTTAAGTGTGATGGATTTATCACAAACTTCTCTTATGACACTAAATTTCCCAAATTAAATTAGATTAAATATTAAAATAGATTAAAAAAAAAAAGGGGAATCCACTTGGAGCCTATGGCCTACATTACATTACGGGTGGGGCGGTGACAATACAACCCTGCCAATACCTAGGCGAGGGCTGGCGACCCTCGTCGACAGTAGCCCTTGCCCAAGCGCCAGCGAGGTACAACCCTGTCAACCATCACCATCATCCCATCGATGATGGGGTGACTGGCACAGGTTAGAGAGCCCCCTCTCATCTTTGGATTCCTTTTTTTTTTTTAGTTTTTTTAGTTTTTTAATTTAATTTATCATACGAATACTAATTTGGTTTTTGGTGTCATATAAATCTATCACACCCGATAAAATTTTAGGCTTTTAGTGTCATAAAAAAAATTATGATAAATCTGTTACACTAGTACAAGTTTAAAGTTTTTCGTGTTACCAAAGAAAATTTTGGATAAACTTGTCACACTTGACAAAATTTGAGATTTTTCATGGTATTTTTTCAAAATTAAATATTATCTCATAATCCATGGCTTTTCAAGTTTCATATGATGTAATCATAAATAAGAATTGTAAATCCAGAAACGGTATTAACGAGATTACCAGCGCTACATGTATTATATAGTCCTTAAGACAAATGGAGTGGTTTAACCGACTATTATTACACAGTGAATATAATCTAATTATTTAAAGGATAGAAAAAATCTCAAATTAGATAATTGTAAATCAGCAAAAAACGATCTAAAAGCCCTTGAACGAATCTAGTCATTTAAATACATATGTCAATCTTATTATTTTTAGAGAAAAAAGAACATTTTCCCGGAAAATCGAAGAGATCTGAGAAAAGAAAAGAAAGAAGAAAGAAGAAAGCCCCACGGGAGCCCCCAAGAGACATTCTCATTTTAAGTGACATTTTCGCAGTCCCAAAAGCTGTCTTCGCCTCCTCGTCTTCCCTAAAAGGAAGGCAGAAAGGAAGGTGGCTTTCTTTACCGCGTTTGTCTAAAAGGAAGAATCCTGGTGACCGAATTAGAATTAACGCAATCTCTCCCTCTCACACGAGACCCGCCAAATTTTCCTAAAAGCTGGACACATTGTTGGGACAATCAATTTATATTTAGGGCAACAATCAATTTATAACTCGAAATAATCGGTACCATAAAAATAACACCCTTCCACCCTTTTGTAAACTAAGCTTTTGGAATATTTCAAATTTTCGTAAAAATAAAAGACAATGCTTAAATCACTGGAATCTGAATTCCATCAAGCTTATTGGGGAATGCTTGGAAAATTTCGAGGGGTGCTCTGGGATTTGGACTTATTTACAAAATGAAATAAGCTATCTTTCAAAGACCGTTGTTCTTTTAACAAGATTATTCTCTTCTAAATTATTGTTAGGTCCATTGGCAGTGTGAAAAGTTACTTACACATTCATTGTTGGACAAACCATGTTATCTGTTGAGACTCGGGAGTTAGTTTTGCAAATGATTTTTTTAATATGTCCATAATATAATTATAAGTACATAACCGGCACTGAAAGCTAATAGAAAATCCTCCTATTTTCAACTTTAATTTTCTTAAATGAAGAAAGATAGAAGTATTGAGATTTTCCACATTGATTTTGAGTTTTCTTAAGGGAATAATGTCATTGTCTCACGCATATGACGCCCATCAGGAAGAAGGTTGAGAATGGTTGAACCTTATCGGGACAATTACTCAAAATGAAACATATATGATATTTTCATTCGATTTGTTTAGTCCCAAGACTCGCTGAAGATGCTATAGGGATAGACTAATGCTCGTTTTGATTAGCTAGTCTGTTGTGGCACGCTAGACGTGTTAAAATCATATGTTTTCTTAAAGATTGCACATGAATAATATCTAATTAACCACGAGTTTGAGGATTCTTTATATGGCTTCGAGCGCTCATAAATAAACTATAGTTATTTAATTTAAAAGGGAAGATCAATATAAAGAAGGAATCCTATAATTTCTTATGTTGATCGCACATAATGGGACAATTCATTCTCTACCAAATCTTTCGTACTGAACTTTTTTTCTTTCAAAATGGAAATTGAAAAGATAATATTTGTGGTAGAAGGTAAAGTGTACATTGATGGACTACTTTACTATGATGCTTTATTCTTTTAGGCATATCGTATCTCTTAAGATTACACGTACGTTGCACGTATATTACATGCATATCTCCCTTTAATTGCGTATATAATAATTGAGATATTCTCTTAGAATAGTTATTTAATAAAGATTTTAAATACATGGATATATTCTTAAGGCTAAAAAAAAAAAACCATCTTCGTAGACAGTCAAAGAAAGAGAGAAAAATGATCACATAAAACTCTTGTTATTATTCCCCTACCACCTCCACGATAACACAGATATTTGTTGAACACTCACACCCACGTAAAAAAAGTTATTATCTGTTCTACTGTGTTTGTCTAAAAGGGAGAATTCCAGTGACCGAATTAGAATTAACGCGTTCTCTCCTTCTCGCACAAGGCCCACCAAATCTTCTTAAACCTGGACACATTGTCGGGACAATCAATTTATATTGAGGGCAACAATCAATTTATAACTTGAAATAATTAACACCATAAAAATAACACCCTTCCACCCTTTTGTAAACTAAGTTTTTGGAATATTTCAAATTTTCGTAAGAATAAAAGACAATGTTTAAATACTGGAATTTGGATTCTATCAAGCTTATTGGGGAATGCTTGGAAAATTTCAAGGTGGGTGTTCTTGGGATTTGGAATTATTTACAAAATGAAATAGGCTATCTTTCAAAGTATGATCGTTGTTCTTTTAACAAGACTATTTCCCTTCTAGATTATTGTTAGGTCCATTAGCGGTGTGAAATGGTACTTACACATTCATTGTTGGATAAACGATGTTATCCGTTGAGACTCGGGAGTTAGTTTTGCAAATGAATTTTTTAATATGTCCATAATATAATTATAAGTACATAACCGGCACTGAAAGCTAATAGAAAATCCTCCTCTTTTCAACTTTAATTCGCTTAAATGAATAAAGATAGAAGTATTGAGATTTTCCACATTGATTTTGGGTTTTCTTAAGGAAATAATGTCATTGTCTCACGCATGTGACGCCCATCGGGAAGAAAGTTGAGAATGGTTGAACCTTGTCAGAACAATTACTCAAAATGGAACATATATGATATTTTCATTCGATTTGTTTAGTCCCAAGAGACTCGTTGAAGATGCTATAGGGATAGACTAATGCACGTTTTGATTAGCTAGTCTGTTGTTGTGCACGCTAGACGTGTTAAAATCGTATGTTTTTTTAAAGATTGCACATGAATAATATCTTATTAACCACGAGTTTGAGGATTCTTTATATGGCTTTGAGCGCTGATAAATAAACCATAGTTATTTAATTTAAAAGGGAAGATCAAGTAAAAAGACGGAATCCTATAATTTCTTATGTTGATTGCACATAATGGGACAATTCATTCTCTACCAAATCTTTCGTATTGAACTTTTGTTTCTTTCAAAATGGAAATTGAAAAGATAATATTTATGGTAGAAGGTAAGGTGTAAATCGGTGTTCCTAATAAAATTAAATTTAATTCAATCTAAGGAAGTCGTCTTTTTGTAATTTTAATTTTATAAAAAAAGATATGGATATGCAAATCAAAGCCTTATTTGAACACGGAAGGATTTCTCATAATCTTCTACTCAAATATGGAAAGTCATGTCTAAGAGATACAATTCTTGGTAGTTACATCTCGTTGGTATCAACATCAATAGCATCCATCCATAATAAGACTATGGGTATTTCACCCCTAACCACAACTCATCTGCTGATTCTTCAACATCAATCAGTTCGGACCTCCACTTAGTTTCACCCAACGGCTCTTCTGCTTAGAAACGAAATGTTCCTAGAAATTCTTGCTCCCATTGGACCATTTGTATCTATGAATTGATTGAAACCTCAGATTCATACTAGAATCACGATGATTCAATAAAACTTCAAACTAAGTCCAAAGATTCCCTGAGCAAGAACACATTACTTATTCTACTGGATCTTACGGAGCCTGTTCATGTACGATATGATCGGATCGATCATAGATCATAGAAAAGATTCTCTTCAAACAAACCAGCCTATCCCCTGTATAGGGCTTTTACGGGGTGGTTGGAACAAAGACACATTTGGTTGTGAATTCCAATGTGGCAGATAAAGGCATTCCTCGCCTCAATTAGTAGTACCTCTAGAGTCCACTTCTTCCCCCATACTATGATAGAAAGAGAAAATGCAAAGACTACCATTAAAGCAGCCCAAGCAAGACTTACTATATCCATGTAAATTATGTCCCCTATCTCTATGAAGGAATTATTCCATTATTGTTCACTATTATGCGGAAGTGGCTAAAGAAGTCAGAGGAAGAAAGTAGTGGTAGTTGGGCAACTATATGCATGAGGGTACCAAATGACTAATATCGTTATTGATGATGAATTGATCTTTAATGATGGAATGGAACTAGAAAGTTATATCGGTTAAAATAAGTGCGCCAAAAGTTGTAAAAGTTATTAAGGAGTGTAATTGGATGTTAAACTTTTTAAAAAGCATAATCAAGTCCTAAAATTTATCAAATGGTTCCAACTAATTCCTTTCATCAATTGCATTTTTTAGAAATTCTAAGACCTAATTGCACTCTCGTGACAAATTTTCAAGCTTAGTTGTCTTTTTATGACTACAAAATTTAGGACTCCATCGCAATCGTTGAAAGTTTTATAACTTTGATCACGCTTGTACCTTTTATCTCTTGGAAATATATTGACATTTGGGGAAATTTAGACCACAGAAGTAACGATGCCAAGCGTTCATCTTTCTTCTACCGAGCTGTAATTCCCGTTAATGGGTTTGTTTCTTGTCCTTTGCTTCCTAAATCTATTTTGCTCTTCTGCGATATCTGATTGTTCTGCACTACTCTTGGGGGAAGATTCATAATGCCCATTAGTCGATCCTCTTGTGTTTTGCTGAATGCGATACAGAGAGTTTAATCAGTAGTGGATTAAGACAATATGGAAGTCACTGGGGTGGGGGAGAATTCATCTTCTCTTGCTTGCTACTGTTCTTGCCGGAAGCCATTGACTACTCCTTTTCCTTTTTTCGTCTTGCTGTCATTGCCATAAGTTTACTCCTCCTCCTTCCCCCGACACCTGCCCACTCCTTGACTTCTTGGAGCTTGGTTTTAGGGTCCTTCAAATTTGCCACACCAACCATTTATCCTGGTGTTTTGTTGTGTTGGATGCCCTTTTATCCGCATCAAACATTTGTGCTGTACATTCCCAACTTAGTTTTCCATGTTATTTCTGGAATGCCATTTGCTTAAACCCCATTACGTGTGTCAAGTGCCGTATTTCTTCTTTCTTTATTCTTTCAAAATTCTTGGGCATAATCTGTGTTATACATGGAATTCGGCATGATGCAATCGTATGATAACCGACATGAATTTCCAAACGTCAAGCGATGATATAGCATGTGGTTATTTAATGCTTTTAGTGGACACCAACACTTCGATTCTGTTTTTATTAAGGACTTTAGAATCTCTAACTAAGGGAATGCCGTGCTGCCCAGTTGTTCTCAAAACGTATTAAAGTAGACGACGGGTATTTTCTCCTTTTTAAGATGTGTCTAGCATCCCTGTGTGGCTGTGGATGCTCATGCATTACTTGTTTATTCATGGTATCATGTGGAATTTTGGGTTTTACCAATAATTATTACGTAAGACGGCATAGTTCGGGTTGTTGCGATTATTGTGGTCAAGTTTTAGAGAGGAACATCCTACAAATGTGATATTATTTAAGAAAGTCAGTGGCCAAGTAATTGTTTCTGTATTTGCGTTGAGTTGCCGGGGAGGGATGGTTTTCATTGAGGCAATTTTTTAATTTGCTGTGATTTGTTCTCATGTTTGGTACTTTGTAGTTAGGCCTTTTGCCCCATGGAATGCGGCTCAAAGATCATAAAAAGCTGACATTTTTCTATGCTTTCACTATTTTTTCTTTCTCCCCTGATAGGTTTAATACATCAAGGAAAATGCACCTTTGTATGCTGAGGACTTCGCTTAGGACTAAAGAGATGTAAACCCTCATTTGCTTTATGTAGTGGGGGAATCTCTTAATAATGCGTATTAGAATATATTTTGCACTTTACATTCTCGCTCCATCACCCTCATCTACTTAGTTCTTACCCTAATTATCTGGATTAGGAGGCTACCCTCCTGCTATTTAGAATTGTTAAATGCTTGTGAGATCTTCGTACTTGTTGATTTACGAAATTTATGGACCTCTATTATCTTTCTCCGCAATGCATATTCTTGTGGGATACATTACAATTGTAGAACATACCTTGAAAGTTGAGGCAAGATACTTAAATAAATTGGTCATTCTCTAATCTGAACATATCCAAAGAACTTGGGATATGCTTGTGGACATCCTTCGATCTACCTTATGTCATTATGAAATTTGTTTCGTAGCACCCACATCATCTTCCCTTCGGTTTTTTCTGGTTTTCTTTCTTGTGCCATTTCAAAGGTTGGGATATCATGCTACCACAAGATGATCATCCAAGGCAGCAACGATGCTGAGTATATTTTTTGCATGTAAGTTTAATCCCAACTTCTTGCTGCTTCTTGATTTTCTATTTATGTTCTTCATGCCCATCCTCGTCGCTTCTTTCTTCCCATTCTTGTGATCGACGGTTCCTCATCATCACTGGCTTGAACTTGTAGTCCATAGATGGAGTAAATGCATGAATAGAAGCTAAATGGTTCCATATTATGGCTATTTTAAACTCAGAACATAAATCAAAATACTTCCATGATGAACCCATGTGCATCATTTAGATATTGGTGATAATCATAAGGAAAGAGAGTTTTTTGTTCTATGTCAGATATGGATTAGTATATGAAAATTTTTAGGAATTTAGTTGTCCAATAGAATTCCTTTCGTAAGGGCTCGTGTAAGTGTAATATCAGTGTATGAGTAGCGGGTTTTATTAAATACTACACTAAATGAGTTATAGTGGTTCTTTGTCTAAGGACAGCAAACTCTGCCTAAGATGCAAATTATCGGACAAGGAAAAGTTAAGGAGGAAGGGAGAACATTAAGGCCTAGAAGGAAGAGAGGGTTGTGGGCATCTACATTAATATTTATCCCCATATTCTCCTGCCATGTGATTAAAATTCCATTATCATTTTATTATTTTTAGTACTAAATCAATGTAATTTTCCTGTTTCACTTTGTTGAGTATTTTCTAGTACTTGCAGTTCTGGATTTGTTCATATAAGCACATGCAGTTAATATAATTAAGAAATACACATGATGCTCATTGTAGGGAGGATGATGATCATCCTCCTTTATATGCCGTCATCCTCCATGGATGAGGATGCTGAATCATCTTCCTCCTCAGTCCTCTTAGACAAGAGAAAATGATTTGTTTACTCCTCTTTAACTATTTGTTTAATTCTCTTGTCATCAACAAATGTGGAGTACCAGATGCAATCCTTTGTTTAATCCTCTTGAACAAATGACACTGCTATGTTTAATCCTCTTGCACAGTATGTTTAATTCTCTTGTGATCACCAAATGCAACCTCTCAAAATATCCATCAAAAAAATACAAATACTAATAATACGACGGTCAATTTAATTCTAAAATTTTCAATTTTGCTAATTTATTTTTAAAATTTTTGATAATTTTTCAATATAATTTATCCATCCAATTTCGATAGTTATTTGTTTGATACTCTTGACTATTTGTTTAATTCTCTTCCTCGGGGAGCGTGGAATAATCTTTCATATGCATGAAAGAGTCGCGACTGCACATTCACTCTCTTGCTTTCTTTTGTTAAGAGAAACTACAATGTTTTTTTTTTTTTTTTTTTTGTGCCTAAATTTTTTTGTTTCTTTCTTTGTTAAGAGAACATCTTATATTAAAAGTGACTTTAATTTGAAAGTCTCAGCAGCTTTTCCTCCTCAGAAATGACAGGACTTGCAATAAACCTTATTCGTAGAATATATCTTATCAAAGTGGCTATAGAGATTCTTAACATAATTATCATTGAAAAAGTGGTTACATCTCCTTTCAAGTATCATTGGCGCTGCAAAACTGAGAAAATCACTCACTTATACTTTGCTGATGATTTGTTTCTATTTGCTCATGGGGACGCCGATTCTGTTATTTGCCTTATTAAAGCACTTGATGACTTTGCAAATCTTACTGGACTACATTTTAACCCAGATAAATGCCAAATCTTTTTTTCTGGATTGACTGAGGTAGAAAATGGTATTATATTGGATCACACGCCTTTGCCCATAGGCACTCTTCCAATTAGATACATCGGTGTTCCTCTTGTCACTAGACGACTCACGCATGCAGATTGCAAAAGTTTGACCAACAAAATCTTCAAAAAAAATAGAAGGTTGGGGAATGCAACATATCAGTTATGCCAGTCGTCTTCAGTTGGCCAAATCTGTACTTAATTCCATCTGTACTTATTGGATGCAAGTATTTTTACTTCCAAAGCAAACCATATACGAAGTGGAAAAGAAGATTAGACAATTTTTATGGAGTGGAAATATGGAAGGCCATCGATCGCATAAAGTTGCTAGGAAAATTGTTTGTTTGCCAAAAAGGGAGGGAGGACTAGGGTTGCTCAATCTAAACCTATGTAACAAAGTTTTACTGGGCCGCATGCTATGGAGCTTGATAAACTGTCCATCGTCTTCCTTATGGAGTAAATGGGTTCATAGTACCAAATGTAGAAGCACTCCAATTATGCAGCTTGAAATTAAAGGTAGTATGGCATGGTATTCTAAAACTAAGGCCAACGTTAGCTCCGGCCATATCTAGACAAAGATATTGTTGCAAAGAGTTATACGATGAACTCAGGAATGTGGGACCGATTGTGGGATGGTACCAATTGATATGGACAGGTGGGGTTAGCAAACACAATTTTATCGGATGGCTAGTTTGTAGAGGCAAACTCTCAACAGCAAATATCATATCACGTTGAATGCCCGCAATAGCAATTCATTGTAATTTATGCTTGGATAATTTGGAAAATCGAGATCATCTATTCTTTCAGTGCACATGGACGGGAAGCATATGGCGTATTATCCTTGCGTAATACGGAATCCGCCGTAACTTAGGGGGATGGAATGATGAAATCCAATAGATGATCAGGGCTACCAAAGGCAAAGATTTGGTGGCAAGATTTCTTAAAGTAACTTTTTTAGCAACCATTTACTTCATTTGGATGGAACGTAACTGTAGACATTTCCAAAACAAGTCAAATGATGTATCTATCATTGTGGCTAAAATTCGTAAGCTTGTCAAGGGCCGAGCATCATTTTACAAAAATTTTAAACCTTCCCAGACAAATGTAATTTTGGCTATTATATGGAGAATCCCTCACTCCATTTTTTTGAGTTCTTAGTTATCTTTTGTAATGATGGGGAATGTCCATAAGCTATTGTACATCATCTTATAAATGTACTTACATTTCAAACCAAAAAAAAAGAATATATCTTATCAAAAGATGAATCTTCGTTTTACCTAATTAATCGTGGATCAGTAGATGCTTACACTCCTGCAAGTGCCCCGAAATTGTCAACGTGGACAAAACTTTGTCCCCACTGACTTCCTTTTCTTGTTTAGCTGTTGTGTATTCTACTAAGCAGTCTTAGTTTGTTTTTCTCGTTATTTTGTGGAATATTGATTCTTTGTGTTACGTTCCTAATTCATGTATATTTATCTTTTCGGCGTAAGTCGTGGCCCCAGCGTGTTTCCTTGAAGTTTTCCGACATAAAAGGTCGGTGTCTTTTTTTATCATGAAAAAAGAAAGAATTGCAGACAAAAATAGAATACGATGTGAATTTTGCTAGACTTTTCATATTTTAATACATCATAATGGGATAGTGGAATCAGTTAAAAAAATAAAAATAAATAAACTGACTATACAAAAGAGAGCATATTCCTAATATTACTCTCAACGTCGAGTGTACAAAATCGAAAAAATTTAGTTTTCTTTTAATAATTACTAGGCATGAATGCAGAAGGCCGATGAGGGCGATCGGTTCTAGGTTTTAGGATCGAGCTGGTTCCACCCTAAAACCTAGAACTAGAGTAGAAGGGTCTATTCCCAAGTTTTTGGAACCGAGAATTGGTCTAGTTTAGGGTTTTGCTAATTTCATTTTATTTATTTTTTAAAAGAAAAAAATAAGTAATAAAAAGAAAACATATGGGTCCTTGATCTAGGCAATTCGGTTCCACACTTGGAATTGGAAATTGGGAACCGAATTAGTTTGGTCTGGTCCATTCCCAGGTCAATCTAGTTTCCTTGCACACCTCTAAGCCCAGCTAGTTGAAAGCCCATAAATTGTTCTTTAAATTTCATGAATCAGTTAAGCTCAAGCAGTGACTTATGCAGGAATTGAACCTATAATCTTTTGACACCCAAATTAGTTGCACCTACCTTAAGGGTTTAAATTGATGTGTTTGAATTCATGTTAATTAAATTTGTGGAAAATATATGTTTTTAATGCATCTAATTTTATTTTTTTATACTGAGCACTAGTAAAAGTTTTCAACATAAAGACAGGAACATGTAGTTGTTCTTAATGCGATATTAATAAGTTTGATCTGTGTTAATTATATTTAGTCACGCTACATAACATGTGTATGTTATGCTTTTACTTCTTGATATGAGAATGTCTAGTATGACATATTTAACTTTGTTATATTCTATATGTATCACTAACGCATGTAATACCATAGGTTCGTATTCGGGTAGTTTTTGTGCCTAATAACACCTTCGACCAGCATACGTACTTATTGTTGGAAAATAGAAGTACTTTACTACTTCGCTTGTTTGCGAAAAATTTGACATCTAAATTTTTTTTTCAAAAAAAGTCATTTTCCTATATTTAATATTTAGTTAAAATATGAAAATAAACCGAAATTTGTTCCATCATTTGGAAAGGAAAACTTCCTTTTATTTTCCCAAAAAAAATAATGCACTCTTTGCGTGATATAAAGGGTACACATACTATATCGTCAAACTTAAATAATATTTTATCAAATTAATTTTTTAAAGTTCTAAACACTGTGACGTGGAGACACAAATTATAACATTTTCAAGCCAAAACACAATATACTACTTGAAAGACCAACATGGCTTTATCATCACCAAGAAGTAAAGTCACATGCCTACCAAAAAAAAAGGAGGAGGAGGAGGAGGAGGAAGCCCATGAAAAGACGGGTTCGAGCTAAATTTTCATCCCTGTAACCAGCAACTCGGCAAGAACCAGGCCAACTATTTGAAGTCTCAAGTTCTGCAGTTCACCTGGATCTTTCCTGAGTTTTCTCAACGCAAAGATCGATTCAAAAGCAAGATACGTGGAGCTACCAGTTGAAGGAAGCTTTCGTTTTTACAAAATCATTCGTCGAGTCTTTCGTATGCAAAAGGAAAAAAGCACCCACATGAAAGCATCGCAATCTGGAGTAAACTTCGTCTGCAGAGGGATGAAGAATAACCGGAATCGAGCTGGAGGGGGATGAAGAGCAATGCAGCGGCAGCAGGTCCAGGCCCAAAAGTCCCTGCTTCAGGGGAACATTGAGAAAAGTTGGGCCCATGCTAGAGAAATTACTTATCGCCCATACGAGGATTTCAACTTTTTTAGAAATCTTAATGTAATGCTTATGTCAGTTTGTCAGATATATCATAGAGACATAGCATAACAAATTGGACAAAATTGTAATTAAAAAATAGTTAAGATAGAATTCTCTAATTATCTTACTTACTAGCATTCAATTTATTCATACAATCATTTATAGAAAAAATTTCCTATATTACTTTTTTTAATTTTATAATTAACTCTCTCCGAAAATTTAAAGTTTTCTTCGCATGCATGCCTGTCTCTTTTTATACTAGGTGAATAAAGCAACCTTTTAAATGCAATTAAGAACCTTGTTAGCTATCTTATTGGATGGGCAAGTGACAAATCAAGCTTGTACCTATCCAACTTGTTGTACGCGTATAGTTCAGTAGAACAAATTACTTAGAACTTGTGACCTGTCCAATTAGCTATTTTACTTTGAATTTTGTTGTACAGAGATTGTTGAACTTGTAATATGAGGAACGAGCTATAAACTATATTAAAGTAACGATGTGTGTATTTGAAACAAAAGAATGTTGAATGAGGGCATGGGATACTTTTTTATATACTCTCATTCCCCTATTCCTCTCATGCCAAAGGAAAAACTTGCCCTGTTTCTCCAATTTCACCATTTCTTAGTTCTGTTTTTAGGTGATGCAACTCCAGGAGCTTTTCCAATGCAACTCGATCCAAAGTAGAAGTAATGGACCCAAATGCACTTAGGACTTGAACTGAAATTGGCAATCTAGCAAAAGGATTAAGACCGCCCTATAGGGAAGGGCTGGTGGAAACTTGCTGAGATATGCTTAAAGTAGCTCCAAATACTCTTAGCTAGAGAGGACTTCGCACCAGAAAAAATTCTAATAATCATCATAATTTATTCTACTAGATTGTGTAAAAGGTGTTCAAGATAACAATATAACATGAGGTTCACGTCCGAACCAGCATTGGAAGTTTACTAAACAAATTAAATTCATATAAACAACACATCCCTACATCCGAAAAGCCATAAACTATCATCCCAATTAATCCTTCAGTTTGCAATGAACATGAACATGACTACCAACGTTAGAACGCAGGCAATAAAAATTGACCAAGGCAAGTCGCCGAGTAGAATGCACATCAAGAGATTGCACGTGACACATCCAAGAGCAACGGCAATCACAGCAAAGGCAAGTCGAAATCTTGGGTCAATATCTTGCCTCCCCATCTTTGAGATTAGCTGAATAATTTTGATTGCTCCATAGATACACATAATGCTTGGTGCACTGGATATGTGGGCCAAAACTATAGAGGTATGACTGTCCTTGATGAGCTAAAGCAAATCATTCTCAAGGGAATCAAGATCTTCGTTAACTTGAGTCACACAATCCAACACGTTCCTTGAAATAAAAATCAGCAAATTGCTTGTTAGACAATTGTCTTTCACAGAAGCTCAAACAATAAGGATACAGATAAATTAACAAAGAACTTATGAGCAACTCATACTTGTTCCATGGTTTCAAAATGAAACAATAAAAAGGACAGATTCACCTAATTTACGCATGGCACAAATTGTTTCCTGATGAAACAGCATACACGTAATGAAACACACAGAAACATGATAAGAGATAGGATGCCCTTTTTCAAGAAAGGAAATTGAGACAGCACTCGCGGTCCTCTGCACTCACCTTCTTCCAATCTTGTGATTTTCAAAAAAGACATGGCAGTTAATATGGCTTTCTCTTTCGTCAGACAAACTCAGCTGTTTTAATGGTATGCATACTTGAGATGGATTGTTCCGGGTCCTACCGTATTCAATTACCAAATGGATAACACTATTTTTTACCCATTCGCACAGAAAAAGGGGCTATGACTATAAGAGGCATTCTTACTTTTCGACGGATTTGCACCCAGTATACCCTGATATGAGCACGAGCCAACATGCTATGTTCTTATAGTTACATCAACAGCGAAAACAAAAACCTGGATCAATTAGCACAATAAAAGAAGACAAAACCTGGGGGCGACATAAATACCCTAATCTAGGAAATGCGAGACGTCAACCATTTTGCATCTACCAGATATGCCCCTAAGTACATGCTATGTTCTGGGTAGAGCCCATTTTTGTTCTTTGAGAGTCGAGTCATGATGAACATCTCAATCAACGAAAGGAAAAAAAGAATGAAAGAAAAAATCTGGATGGTAAAAATTGGTCTTCCGATCCTACTCGCACAATCTAATGCGAGAAACAGGCCATTTTCCACGGGCAAGTAGAAGACTTCCTCAAGCATTTGACCGAACGAGTCCATAGTTCCAGAACCTGTTCTACGTGGATTGCAGGATTTCATCATAAAACAGATTCCCGTGATGGAATGTACAGAATGACATGATCAGAGGGAGGAAGAGGAAAGGATATCAAGAGTTTGGCATGAGTTTCCCCGCAATCTTCCAACTAACTGACGGAGCTGGGCTACAGTGCTTAAGACACATTTAAGGTCAACGAAGCTTACCTCCAACCATCGTGATCAGCCGAATTGTTGTTCGCCATTAACCTTCCAACTTTGCCTCGCTAATCTCTTCCGTGCTTGGCTGAAAATGAGAAGAGGCTGGGACTGTCTTCGAACTTTGGCCACCCTCTAGCCATGGTGTGGTTCGTCATATATAGTTATGAAAACCCACACGGGTGAGATGTTCATATTTGGATACTCCCACCGCGAACGGTCGTGATCAATGCGCCCATCGACAAATCGACGATCACGATCGATTCGCCCATTTTGACTGTCTCAAACGATGCGCCCACCATATAGACAGTCACGTTCGATCATAAAAAATGAACGCTCACGATGGATGCACTCATTTCGACAGTCACGATTGACCTGTCTCTTTTGACTGTCACGATCAATTCACCCATCAACAACTGAGCGCTCACGATGGATGCACCCATTTCGACGGTCACAATTGATGCGCCTGTTTTGACGGTCACGATCAATGTACTCATCGACAAATGAACGCTCACGATCGATACGTGCATCCAATGCTCGCAAAGGGAGAGCGAGTTTTTTAATATAAATAACAAGAAACTCACTCCATCGACCTTAATTTTTCTTTATAAGCCATGGACCTGGGAAAAACTACACTTGGCGTGCTCCTCTATGCTATAGAAGTGAGGTTGTGGAATACAAATTAAGTGGCTCTGATTTTCCTGATAAAATAAAAGAAAATACGACTCATATTTTAAACTTAATCGAATCATATCTACTGACCTCCCCATGATAATGGCAATAGAGTTTTAACCTTAGAGGCCCTTGGTGTAAGTTTTTTGACCCCGTTGGCCATGGCGGATTCTTGTCTTTTTTTTCCTTTTTTTGTTTATTTATTATGTATTCTTGAAAGAACTTTTAGTTTGTTATGCTTGTTATTTGACCTTTGACCCCACCAAAAAAAAATATTTTTACCATCCTCGACCCATGAGCAAATATATTATGTTTTGACTGCTGGGTCTTGTATTTGAATTGTGCTTAGAATTTGACAAAATTGGTCACAATTTTTTTCATTTTTTTATAACTCAAAATAATAAAATAGAACTGATTAAATCCTGATCAACTGACGTCATTATATTAATACTCCGCCAAAAAAAAACGTCATTATATTAACGCACCCACTGTTTAAACAAGCGGTCCATTCCTACAATGCACATAGGTTACACTTTTGCAATGATGCAGATAGTCGTTAGCCATGATTTACACAAGAAGTACGGATTTGCAGGACGCATCAAATTTCTTGTTAAAACTAAACTTGGATGTGTTCATTTGAGTGCATGGAGATATAATAAAAATGCAAAATGTTGAACTTAGACTTTTATCTCGATAACTTTAGCTATCAGGAAAATTGTTGTCTCTTAGGATGCTTTACATTTCACATCTCATGTGCAAGGCCCAATTTAAATATGATGAAAGTATTCAGACATATTTCACGTTGGAAGTACCTGAGAAATGTGCTGGATACACGAGAACTTTTTTTCCTACAGATGAAGCAAGCTCGAAGATCAAATTGCTAGAATGTATAACTAGCATTTTGGTTCCGTGGAGGATTTCTTACTCTGAGCCATCAGCAACATTTAATCATGATGATCCGGCCAACATCGTCGGGGTACCCATCATGCTCATGTACACTGCAGTCAAAATTGCCCAGCAAAAATTAATCTTTGAGATGGGAAGTCAAGGTTTGGATTTGGCATTCTGACTTTTTGGTGAGGGCAGTTTATTTTTGCAATAATATTTCGTGAGATTTATTTAAATTATCACTTACAATTTAAATTAATCAATTTTATAATAATATATATTTAAAGTTATTTAATATTTTTTAATCAATATATTTTTTAAATGCCACGTTAATACAAAAATGACGTCATTTTTGCTGACTCAACTTCTGATGAGCCACGTAAGCAAGTTATATTATTAAAATAAATCATATCGAATTTCCGACGACTTTACTAGAGTTGACATTTAAGTGATCCAATTTAAAAAAAAAGCGACATTTTGTACATTTTGTAACTTTTGGCATTTAAATGTTCCATCGTGCCAAGTTTTGACACTTGAGCTATTCTTTTCCCCTTATTCTCACATTCAATATCTAATTATCCTATTACCCGCAAAGACAGGACGGCAACAATACTCTCACAATCTCTCTCTCTCTCCCGCGAGATTATGCGATGGGTCATCGAGTGAGAGAGATGAACAGATAGCATTAGGTAGGCAACGATTACCGTCCCACTTTCTTAGGGTTTCGTCATTGCCAGAATCACCACCGCGTGGCTTTTCTCAGTCTCATACCTACGTACATCGCTTCGATTATCAGTTTCTCTCTTTATTCTTTTGGAGTTTGATCGGGGCTGCCTTTTTCTTTCTCGTTGGAGCTGATAATGATTAATTCTGGTGCGTTGAATATGATTTGTAGGCTGAATCGTGAAAAACATTAATGTGTTTCGGCTTTAACGATTCTTGGGAGCTTCTGAATTAAAATGTTGTGATTAAAATGATTGCATGCTTGTCTTGCGGGAGGATATATCCTCGATACGTTAGGTGCATATTGGCTGCGGATTGCATGGCCCCTATCTTGAGCACAGTTTGATCATTCCATGGCAATAACAAACAGTTCCCATCGAGCTTTTAGTCGTCATCTATGCTGACGAATAGTTTATTCCGATTGACCTGGAGGAAAAAGATCTGTAGGAGTTTTGTCAATTAACTTTTTGATGTACAAACAACACTGCATGAGCCAGCGTGGAAGCTGGAGCGATTGCTTGGGGGCTGAAATTCTTTTCCTTTCATCGTCTTCGAGATTTGCTGGTACAACTATTTTTCTCTTCAATTTCTTTTCCTCTATCTTGCAGGTTGTCCATAGTGAAAGAATGTTACCCTATGGTGCCTTCACGGCGGAAACGAGAACCTGTGCTGGCATTTTGTTGTCAAACAATTTTCCCCTTCAATTTCTCATCAAAAGGAGACTGGTGCAATTTGATTTGGGCTAGCTATTGAGTTTGACTCTACTTTTTGTTCCTTGGTGTTTGAGTTTTATTTAGAGTCCTGTTAACATAATATCTATGAGAACAATAGTATGTTGTGGATTACAAATTCTTGAAGGAGTGAACCCCACAATAATTTCTGAGTATTGATTATTATTTTTTTATAGTCAGAACAAATTGTTACTATAACAATGGATTAAGGACAGTCACTTAATCATCTCTTTTTTATTATTATTGAATTTAGCTCATCACGACTCATTTTCTTTTGGGAAGTTGACGCGGCAGTGTTATGTGTTTATATCTTCTTCATTGTATTTTCTTCCGGCGCATAGTCTTACCTGTGTTTGAATCAAATGATATTCTCTGGTTTGTTGGGAAACCACGGAGCATACAACACCCATGTGGAGAATCAATTTCGATTATCGTTAGATTTGTCATGAATGCTCGTGGCTTTTAAAAGGCAGGAACTCATACTGACGGACCACTTTTCACTTTGGCCATGTTCATGCCTCGTACTTTTCCAACTAAATCATTCTAAGGTCAGATGAAACTCTCTGAGACTTCGATGTGAGCATAACACGTTTGCCTCTGCCAAACCCATCGTTCCTGGATTGTTCAAGGATGATTTCAGGGTCAACCCAGCCCGTTTGGCCTTCATAAATAGACATTAACACATGAGCAACGCTTGGGTGCACTCTCTTCGCGCGTAGTTTTATAACCATCAAATGGGTCAGAAGGTATGGCAAAGAAAATTAATGGCGGCAGCAGCCATTTGTGGAGGTTGCGATGTAAAGAAGGATTTATGAAGGAGGCAATGGATGATTTGTATGCAAATTGAGACTTTTCGTGCACGTCATTAAAAAAAATGAAAATGATTTACCACACTATCATTTGTAAAATTATAATTACTAGACAATATATCCCTCCCATATAAGTATATTGAATATAAAAAACGATAGTGTTGTCAATCGTTCTCCATGATTTTTCAAACTATGTGTGTGAGAAGTCTCGATGTGCATACAAATCAATTGTCTCCTCCTTCGTATTAACCCAATGTGGGCCGACCTAGCATCATCGCTCAGGCCCAATTCTCAATCTATAATTACTCCAATGGCCCATTTCATTGTTTAAGGCCGATTTGACTCGGCCCGCTCCCATTCCCATGACTTTCAAGGTTTTTCTCTCCCTTTTTAAGCAAATATTAGCCCATTCCCAGCATAATTTGGGTATTGGGAAGCTTTCCCCTTTTGCCTTCAATTTTGCTGAATGAAAACAATTCTCTCCATGTTATGTTTGGTTTAAGAGATCTCTCGGTTGTTTAAATAACTCGAATGTGATTATAATATCCACTATGTCGCTTAATCTATTGTGAAATTTAATGCTACTCTCTCCGTGAACGTAAATCACTACAATTGAACTACGTAAATCAAGTGTTCAATCTATTTTATTGTTTTATTGCTTGTTTTCACGACATAACCACTTTACAACTCCTTCTACTAATGACTAGGCAATAGGAAAAGATACTTTCACATTCATTATTGGATGAATGATATTATCCGTTGAGACTTGGAGTTAGTTTTGCAAACAAGTTTTTAATATGTCCATAATATAATTATAAGTACATAACTGTCACTAAAACCTAATAGAAAATCCTCCTCTTTTCAATTTTAATTTGTTTAGATGAATAAAGCTAGAAGTCTTGAGATTTTCCACATTGTCTTGGGTCTTTTTAAGGGAATAATTGTTGGAGGTTATAGGTTTGAGAGAAAAGAAAGTATTTTCGGTTACTTGAAGTATTATACCAAGAGGCATCAAGTTTGGAATGCTCAACAGTTTTACCTCTAATGTAGGGAAATTCTAGAGTTTATATAAATGGAAGTTATTGTGCTCCAATTCATATGGGCCCAAATAACCGTGCTTTCACCTATTTGGCTTGTATTTAAATATATTATTTGGATTATATTAACAATATATCAAACAATCTTCTCCTATATTTACCATACAACACAATCCAATATAGTGGTCAGTATAATGTTCAAACAAACAAATCATCCACATTCAGTCCAAGACAATCAACTTGGATCAGTCAACGAGTTTTTTTTCAGCAGTAAAGTATTAAACTAAATCATCATTTGCAACCAAATAAGATAATCATCATTATCATGAATCTGTTCTGAGATCAACAAATCAAAATAAGTATTAGGAGTTTTAGATTCAGTCTAAACTCATCCAAATCCTAACACCCAAAATAAATCTCAGATTTGGTTCACAACCAACATATGCATATCAAAAGTTTGTTCTGATTTGAACAAAAATACTGATAGGGACTCCTACTTAAACCACTAACCTATGAGTTATGTCTTGATAGTTGGTGTTATTCAAGTAATGTCCCTTCGTCATTAAATAAAATTTGGATACAAATATTCAAATTAAGTAATATCCGGTAATCACCTAAGATAAATTTTTTTGCGGGAAAATAGATAGGACGAAACAAATTATAACGGTCAAAGTGAAACTCATTAGGCGTGTGTGATTGCGTCATCCTACTGAACTCCTTCCACCTTCTTCCTGATGGAATCCAAATAAATCCAAATCCAAGAACACCCGCCTCGAAATTGTCCAAGCATTCTCCAATAAGCTTGATAGAATCCAAATTCCAAGGACTTAAACATTGTCTCTTATTCTTATGGAAATTTGAAATATTTCAAAAGGTTAATTTATAAAAGGATGGAAGGGTGTTAATTTTATAATGCTAATTATTTGGAGTTATAAATTGATTATTGCCCTAAATATAAATTACTTGCGATTTCTATAGACATTATCTTTAGGAAGTGTATTTGATATTTAATGATATATTCCAATCAGACATGACTCATAGTTGCAATTTCATGAATCACAATATTTTGTATGTGAAAATGAATCAAAAAAATCTAACTGCATCATAATCGCGCCCACCTATTTCCGAAACTGGCCCAAGCACGGGAAAACCCGAGACTTGTGATGATCCAACTTCAAAAATAGGCAAACCCAGGGAAAAAAAAATCGAAACTGAAAATGATTCCGGATCCACCCTCCTTACATTCGGGAAGGATAAGGTCATAAAACCCGCATCGGACCATTTCACCCGAACAACATCCCGTCAGTCAATGATCTTTGATACACACTATCAATGGAGCTCCTAGAGGCACAGTTCAAGTTAGAGAGAAGGGATAGGTTTGTTTTGCTGAATATCTCATGGCAGGGTTGTAGACATTAGACAATGACGTCGACAACACCATGATCTCGATGTTCCCAACTTCATGGTGGGCGAGCGGTGCAGCAAGGATGCTGAGCCCCTTGCCACTAAATACTTCAAGTTCTTTAACAGCCTGATCAATTCCCAATCCCATGTGGAGGCCTTGCACGTGAATGGGATCGCTCACCATGCCATAGGGACCGATAATGATTGATTGTAAATTACATTAATGCACCCGACGTCTTCTTCACACCATATGTGAACTGGAACAATGCATAATCATGTCTCCTTTCTGGGCATGATTGTACGTGAATGCAATTAATTAAATTCCAGTGTTTTTGTATATTAGAATGGACACGTGAGCCATAGCATCATGAGACAAATCTCAAGCGGCAATTTTATTTGTTCTTTTATTATGACTTTTGTGGTAATTGAGCAAATTATGGTACATTGCAATTGGTTGATCGATTATTTCCCCCTAAGGTCTTCAAAAAAGGCTCAAGCGTATAATTATATCCATTCTGTCTTTCTCTGTCACGGTGAGGACTGAATCATTTTGGTGCAAACTGCGTCAAATTACTCACGAATAATTCAAATTGGACAGGACAATTGATCGACTTTATAGATAGATTACAACGAGGAGTGGCTCCGTCAAGATTGATGATTTCTTTTGTTAACCCCGGTGCTTAAGCCTGACATGGTGGCTGCGGTGAATTAGAAGAAGAGAATGTCCTCACCGCCCTCCTAGATGCGGTATCATCTGCGATGCTGATTGATGACCCGCGATTCGCTCAAAGGAATGGACGGGCTTTTTCACATGCAAAGGA
This sequence comes from Corymbia maculata, assembly GCA_014182735.1. Taxonomy (NCBI): domain Eukaryota; kingdom Viridiplantae; phylum Streptophyta; class Magnoliopsida; order Myrtales; family Myrtaceae; genus Corymbia; species Corymbia maculata. The sequence continues at coordinate 5,290,032 of CM024689.1, read as the reverse complement.
CAAGATGAGTCTGTTTACTCTCCTCCTCCCCCAATTGAGTATGCTTTCATTTCCAAATTTTGACAGCACATGAGCAGGTTCATGCAATGCCTCAACTTGATTATTATCACAATGCCTCATTCAAAGTGTGAAAAGTTTTTTATTTGTTCTTTCCCATTAATTTTTCCAAATGAAAAATAGGCATCTATGAATAAGTAATTGAAACATGAAGATAATACCTTCAGCTTCTTCACGTGTGCTCCCTAAGCGTATTATATTGATATGGGAGATGGAAATGGAATTAATTTACAATGGATATGGAGTGGTTGATAGAAAATGGGGTTTAATTGCATATTATAGTCGTTCTACAATTTTTTGAAGGCAAGAACTCTTGGAAGTGACGATATTTAGTCACCATATTTGATGAGTTACCATACTTATCTCAATAAATTTTGGCAAAAGATTATCAATAATAACTTTGTTTCCTTCCTGTGAGGTGTACTCATTTTCGAAAGTATAATTTGGCTTATGATATTATTTTGCGTCCAGTCTTGGGGAGTAATTCCTCTCTTCCAGGACTTAGTCTTTTTTTTCATTATATATCAATGGGCATCTTAAATTCTACGAGCGCCCAATTACTCTCTATCAAGTGTTGGAGTTCTTATGTCTCACATATACTGGGTGATTATCAAAGACTCGGAGGTCATTGCTCCTGTAGATGGCCCCAATAAAATGCGAAAGTGCAGTGATTTGAATCCAAACCTTCAGGGAGGACGGCAACATTATGTTGAGCAGCATTTATATCATTTCTTGAGACTTTGGCTGTGTTAGGTAGCTATAACTTTCCGCATACTTCACTCATTTTTCAGTTAATAAAATTGGTCTGCATTCTTCGATGAAAATTCAAATATTGTTATCAATTTGTTAATGAGTGTCGGAGGCACTTGTCAAGCAACCAATTAACGAAATTTTATAGTTTTTAATGCACTCTCGTATTCTGCACAGTCCGTGCCTCGAAAGTTCAATTTTTCCAAATGAAATATAGTTGAGAAGTGCCTAAAGAACTGTAGTTAACAACCGTATTTTGATATATTGAAATTCCTTAATGAGGAGGGATCCATACTTCGAAATTGCATATAGTCTTGCTGCTATAGCCTAAGGAATTGTTTAGAAATAGTGAAGCGAGTGTAAATACCTTGTTTAAGTTCGCTTGCGGGAGGTAAACATTTCGTCAACGATTTTTACTACACAAGCTACACTGTAATTCTTTGACTTTCGAAGGCAATTTCAGAGCTTTCAAACTAAGGTGTTCGAGTAAACATTTCTTAATGACATTCGCCATAAAATATTTCTCAAGAACAGAAAAAATTACATTCTGATTTTATCTCCTACAGATCAGTTTAATGGGGAGAGGAGAGCTAAGCCCGGAGAGGAGAACTGAGTCCACACAAGACTTTTTTCTTTTTTTTTATCCTATTATATTCATATTCCAACTCTCAGACTTTTACCCTTATAAGGTGTGGGATTCAAAACTCATACCTAAAATTAAATAGTAATTACCCTAATCCTCCTAAGAATGTGGGGATTTGAAACCCCCACCTCCCCATTTCCATATGAGAAGCGTGATCACTAAGACAAACCCTAATGATTCCACTCAACATATTGTTTTATCAATGAGCTATTAATAACATAGTTTCCATCTCTATATATGAAATATAAAACGCAGAAATCAAAAGAAAAAGACAACTAGTGATGCTCTGTCGAGACTCAGGGGGCACCATGAAAATTCTAGATTATTCTCATTTTGTTACGATTCCTCATGTGCTTTAGCTTCACACTCCATATCACAATTAATTGCCCATAAGAGATCAACATGAGAAATTATAGGATTTTGTCTTTTTACTTGATTTTCCCTTTTAAATTAGATAATTATAGTTTCTTTATCAGCACTTGAAGCCAAATAAAGAATCCTCAAAGTCGTGGTTAATCAAATATTATTCATACGCAATCTTTAAGAAAACATATCATTTTAACACGTGTAGCGTGCGCAACAATGGACTAGCTAATCAAAACGTGCATTAGTCTATCCCTATAACATCTTTAGCGAGTATCTTGGGACTAAACAAATTGAATGAAAATATCATATATGTTCCATTTTGAGTAATTGTCCCGACAAGATTTAACCATTCTCAACCTTCTTCTTGATGGGTGTCACATGTGTGAGACAATGACATTATTCCCTTGAGAAAACCCAAAATCAATGTGGAAAATCTCAATACTTCTATCTTTATTCATTTAAGCAAATTAAAGTTGAAAAGAGGAGGATTTTCTATTAGCTTTAGTGCTAGTTATGTACTTATAATTATATTATGGACATAATAAAAATTCATTTGCAAAACTAACTCTCGAGTCTCAATAGATAACATCTTTGTCCAACAATGAATGTGTAAGTACCTTTTCACACCGCCAATGGACCTAAGGGAAATAGTATTGTTAAAAGAATAATAGTCATACTTTGAAAGATAGCTAGTTTATTTTGAAAATAAGTCCAAATCCAAGAGCACCTACCTCGAAATTTTCCAAGCATTCCCCGATAAACTTGATAGATTCCAAATTCCAGTGATTTAAACATTGTCTTTTATTCTTAGGAAAATTTGAAATATTCCAAAAGCTTAGTTTACAAAAGGGTGGAAGGGTGTTATTTTTATGGTGTTAATTATTTTGAGTTATAAATTGATTGTTGCCCTAAATATAAATTGATTGTCTCGACATTATGTCCAGGTTTAGGAAGATTTGGTGGCCCTCATGCATGAGGAAAATAACAGGTTAATTCTAATTCGGTCACTGAGATTCTTCCTTTTGGACAAATGCGGTAGAGCATATGGTAATTTTTTTACGTTGGTGTGGGCGTGGCATCTGCCGTAAGAAAGTAGTTTGTAGTTTGTAATTTGCAGTATGTGTGATTGGCAAGAGTTCAAAAACAAATATTGCACCATCTTTTTTGGGGGCAAAGGAAAAAGCGCGTTTGTTCTCACTTGGGACCCAACAGGTCCCACTTACGTGCATGTGTCAGGGATCCGAGGTTTCCGTGATGAATGTAGTGTTCATGATTGAGGGAGAACGACCAAACCGCCCCTAGGAGGATCCAAATGCTTCCGGAATATTTTCAGGATGGACGATACCGTAATTATGCCGTAATCTAGAATATTCTCGGCATAAATGCCGATAGATGTTAGGTGAGGCGGTATAATCTCGTTCGTCGGATAAAAACTCAATCAATGATTGTAATCCATAGACCTCAAGTATAAAAAGAGGTGTCCTCCCCCTCATTTGTAACCAACAAACCATTTAGCAATTTAAGTTCCATTCTCTTCAGAGTGTCCTTCTAGATTTTCTCTCTCTACAATCCGGGTGAGTTGAGTGATTGGGGGTGAATTAAGTGATCGATTGATCCGAAGAAGGCTTAGCTTAGGTGCCAACAAGTGAGTTGAGTGATCAATTAAGCCCCAACGGATGAGTTGAATGATCGATTAGGCCCCAATGGGTGAGTTTAGTGATTGATTATGCCCCAATGGTGTGTTGAGTGATCGCGGGTGAGTTGAGTGATCAATTGATCCAAAGAGGGCTTGGCTTAAGTGCCAACGGGCAAGTTGAGTGATCGATTAGGCTTCAACGGGTGAGTTAAGCGATTGATTAGGTGCGAATGGATGAGTTGAATGATCGATTAAGCGCCAACGATTGAGTTGAATGTTTGCGAGTGAGTTGAGTGATTGATTGATTCGAAGAATGCTTGGCCAATAAGTGAGTTGAGTGATCGATTAGGCGCCAACGGGTGAGTTAAGTGATCGTGGGTGAGTTAAGTGATCGATTGATCCGAAGAAGGCTTAGTTTAGGCGCCAACCGGTGAGTTGAGTAATCGATTAGGCGCCAACGGTTGAGTTGAGTGATTGCGGGTGAATTAAGTGATTGATTTATCCAAAAAAGGCTTGACTTAAGCGCCAACGATCTCAAACGATCCAAAATAGTCTAAGTTGTTGCGCAGTCACAATCCCAAATGATTGGCTTGTGAAATTTGCAAATACCAAGATCAATGCACTTCGAACTCCCACCCTTCACCGATCACCCCACAACACCTCAACTCTGTAAATCGAATCACCTCTCCCCCTCAAAACTCTCACCCCTCACATAATCTCTCGTGTGTCTTCTCCTCCAAACTCTGAAATGATGCAGCGATGCCCCATCTAGGTTGCGAAAGAAGTTTCACCCCAAATGGCCTAAAGAATCACAACGAGATGGTGCATCGAGGCGTTAGGAAAACATGTGAGTAGTGTGGATCCATCTTCTACTGCAATACCGATCCCGCGGACCACCAAGTGACATTCGATTATGGTTGCGTTGGCGAGGGCGACACGGAAGGCGGCAAGGGCCAAGGGGCATGCAGAAGGTAGCGGCAGAAACAGTAGAGCCGCCAAATAACCTAGTAAACAAGGGTTGCTGCCATAATTGATGGGGCGACCGGTGGCAGTCGATTCACCTTTCGCTTATGTCTTTTCTTTTCGGTAGTATTGCTCTCTTATTTCCACAAACTAGCTGCTATCACCTTCAGCTAGTCTTCAATTTATAGTTTCATAGGAATACTTTGATGGTTCTAGTTGTTATATGACTTATGATATTCATAAATTTATGCAATTTACATCAAGATGGAATGTATGGTCTCTGAGAGGGTCCAATTGTAAAGCACATGCTTGGTGTCTACTCACAAAACGAATCAACACATACCGAACTTGTAATGTGATCAAAATCATCAGAAACCCCATAAATTGAGAATTATAAATTTGAGTAAATGAGGCATTTGTCGACACAAAAGGTGATTTATCAATTTTTGAAAAGCATCAAGATGGAGAAATGGTGGAAATAGCAATTTTGGTGGCAGAGGAGTAGGAGAGAATAATGAAGCTCATGGATGATTAAAGGGAATGAAAATACAATCCAGCCACAAAAACCTCTCATCTCATTCATGAGACTCTGAGGACAAATCTAAGTTCAAAGGGATCAAAGAGAACAATCCATCCATGAAAACCTCTAATAAATCTAGTCCAATTGTCGAGATGCAGGAGTGCTTGGTCAAGGACAAATCTAAGTTCAAGCATTGATGACCTCCGAGCTTTATCTTCCACCACCACCCTGCTTCACCATGAGCATGAGGTCTAGGTCTCAAATCAAGCATAAGTATCAAATCTCATATCATTCAAGCTCGATCTAGGGTTATGATAAGCTTGAAGGGATCCCACTGTTGGAAAAAATATAATCGAGGTAAAATAGGTAATATTGTCCTCGATTTAGGGTTATGATAAGTTTGAAGGAATCGAAGGGTTGAAAAATAACGTATTGAAGGAAAAATAACCCTTGAAATGTAGATGATGCCAAACAAAATGATTCACTGATAAGTTTATCCAAGAATTATTATGTCATAGTAGCTAGAGTTAAAATAAGACTTTTCGCTCTAATGAATTTGATATATGACATGTGTAAAGGCCTATTTGGTTAAGCTATTTGGAAAAAAAATATAAATGATTTTTTATCACAATGTCAAATATTGCTCTAAATTTAAAAATATTATCGAAAAAGCATAGTAAATTTACGCATTAATATTCATATTATACGAAAATTTGGATCTCAATTAAGAAAAAGTAAAAATTGGTCTATTCCAAACGATTTGAAAGGTTGTAATTTGCTCACAACATCAAAGTATGAGAAATTTTGGGATAGAAAAAGAAAAAGAAAAGGAAAAGGGACGAATTAGGAAGAGAAGTGTCTATTGTGTGATTTTCAAAGTCATATAAGAACATAACCATCAAAGCATATTGAAGACCGGCTGAAGGTGACAGCAGTAGGTTTGTGGAAATAAAACATTAGCGAAAGGCAGATCGGCTGCCGCCGGGTCGCCCCATCAGTGATGGCAGCAACCTTATTTAGTAGCCGAAAAATAAAAACTGTTTGGGTTACTAGGCGGATCGGCTACCGCCGGTCGCCCCATCAGTGATGGCGGCAACCTTATTTAGTAGTCGAAAAATAAAAACTGTTTGGTTACTAGGCGACTCCAGTGTTGCTGCTGCTACCTTCTGTGTGGCCACCTTCCATGCCGCCTTTGCCGACGCAATCACGGCCGAATGCCGCTTGGTGCTCCGCAAGATCAGCAACATAGTAAAAGACGGATCCGCATCGCTCACATTTTGAGTTGGTGCCCCGATGCACCACCTTGTTGTGACTCTTCAGGCCGTTCGGTGTGAAAATTCTTCCGCAACCTAGATGGTGGCACCGCTGCATCATTTCAAATATTGGAGGAGAAGAGATGTGAGAGATTATGTGAGGGGTGAGAGTTCTAAGGGGGAGAGTAGGTTCGATTTATAGAGTTGAGGTGTTGAGGGGTGATGGGTGATGGGTGGAGTGCGAAATGCACCGATCTTGGTCGCTGCATGCATGTGAGTGAGGGTTGAACCTTTGTTTCTGAACTCTCACCTATGCACGAGTGCATAACGCAAACTGCAAACTGGAAACTTGCGGGCAGATGCTACACTCACGCCCATGCTCACACCCACACCCACACAAAAAAGTTTTGTCCAAAAGGGAGAATTCGAGTAACCAAATTAGAATTAACGCGTTCTTCCTTTGGATAATCAATTTATATTTAGGGCATTTTTTTCTTTCAAAATGGAAATTGAAAAGATAATATTTGTGTAGAAGGTACGGTGTACCTCAATGGACCACGTTACTATGATGCTTTAATCTTTTAGGCTTATTGTATCTCTCAAAATTACACGTATGTTGCACGTACGTCGCACGTATATTACACGCATATCTCCCTTTAACTATGTATATATTGATTGAGATATTCTCTTAGAATAGTTATTTAATAAAGCTTTTAAATAGATTGATGTATTCTTAAGGCTAAATGACAAAAAAAACAAGAAAAACCCATGTTCACAGACACTCAAAGAAAGAGAGAAAAATGATCAAATAAAACTCTCGATATTATTCCCATGCCACCTCTATGATAATAGAGATATTTTTTGAACACCCAACACCCACATAAAAAAGTTATATATATTCTACTCGACGTGTTCCCCAATTGGTATAGAGTCATTTATGATGGCTCTATGTGCCACTTGGTAAGCTCAAGGTTCTTCTCCATCTCGTCGAGAGCAGCTCGGCCTCCAACGTGAATGCAAAAATGCTTGGAGGCCAACTTAAAGTCGGGAATGTACATCCTAATGTTCATCTTGAACACCTTCCTCACGACCAAGGTCATGAAGAACAAGAGCTGCTCCCACATCGAGAGCACTGCTGGGCCAAGGGTCATGATGTTGGTCTTCATGGCTTCCATGGCGACCACCATCAAGTCCTTAGAGAGTGACACGCCGATATTTTTCTTCTCGTCCACTCGCTGGAACACGCAACCACAGTCTTGTCATCTGAGCCTTTGTGGGTGCACACGGTGTGGATGAGTTGGTACTCGTAGCGACAGTGATCAGAGGACTAGTTAGAGAGGAGGATTGCTGCACCGCCCATCGGAAAGAGGTAGTTTGAGACAAGCATTGACCGGTCATTGCCGAAGTACTAGTTGAGGGTGAGGTTCTCCATGCTTACCACTAGGGCATAAGAGTTAGAAGGTACTTAGTGATTAACCCATAAGAGAAGTAATAAGATTAGGTTGAACTTTAATCTTGTTGAGACCAAAATCAAATCTCCCGAGCAAGAAAACCTAGAACTTTTTGACCTAGTAAAACATATAGTAAATCGAGAATGTACAAAGCATATGTTCAATTTTGTTGTCATATATCAAATTCATTAGAGCGAAAAGTCATATTTTAACTCTAGCTACTATGATATAATAATTCTTGGATTAACTTATTGGTGAATCATTTTGTTTGGCGTCATATACATTTCAAAGGTTATTTTTCCTTCAATACGTTATTTTTCAACCCTTCGATTCCGTCAAACTTATCATAACCCTAGATTGAGGACAATATTATGTATTTTACCACAATTATATTATTTTCCAATACTGGGATCCTTTCAAACTTATCATAACCCTAGATCGAGCTCGAATGATATGAGATTTGACGCTCATGCTTGATTTGAGACCTAGACCTCATGCTCGTGGTCAAGCAAGGTGGTGGTGGAAGACGAAGCTCGGAGGTCATCAATGCTTGAATTTAGATTTATCCTTGACCAAGCGCTCCTGCATCACAACAATTGGACTAGATTTATTAGAGGTTTTCGTGGATGGATTGTTCTATTTGATCCCTTTGAACTCAGATTTGTCCTCGGAGTCTCATGAATGAGATGAGAGGTTTTTGTGGCTGGATTGTATTTTCATTTCCTTTGATTATCCCTGAGTTTCATTATTCTCTCCTACTCCTCTGCTACCAAAATTGCTATTTCTGCCATTTCTCCATCTTGATGCTTTTCAAAAATTGATAAATCACATCTTCGTGTCGACAAATGCCTCATTTGCTCAAGTTTATAATTCTCAATTTATGGGGTTTCTGATGATTTTGATCACATTACAAGTTTGGTGTGTGTTGATTCGTTTTGTGAGTAGACAACAAGCATGTGCTTTACAATTGGACCCTCTTAGAGACCATACATTCCACCTTGATGTAACTATAAATTGAAGACTGGCTAAAGGTGATAACAGCTGGTTTGTGGAAATAAGAGAGCAATACTGCCGAAAAGAAAAGACATAAGCAAAAGGTGAATCGGCTGCCACCGATCGCCCCATTAATTATAGCAGCGACTCTTGTTTACTAGGTTATTTGGCGGCTCTCAAGCTTCGCCGCTACCTTCTGCATGCCCCTTGGCCCTTGCTGCCTTTCATGTTGCCCTCGCCAACGCAGCCGTAACCGAATGTCGCTTGGTGGTCCGCGGGATCAGCATCACAGTAGAAGACAGATCCGCACTGCTCGCATGTTTTCCTAACACCTCGATACATCATCTCATTGTGATTCTTCAGGCCATTCAAGGTGAAACTTCTGCCGCAACCTAGATGGGGCATCGCTGCATCATTTCAGAGTTTGGAGGAGAAGACATGTGAGAGATTATGTGAGGGGTGAGAGTTCTGAGGGGGAGAGACGATTCGATTTATAGAGTTGAGGTGTTGTGGGGTGATCGATAATGGGTGGGAGTTCGAAGTGCATTGATCTTAATATTTGCAAATGTCACAAGCCAATCGTTTGGGATTATGACTGCGCAACGACCTAGACTATTTTTGGATCGTTTGAGATCGTTGGCGCCTAAGCCAAGCCTTTTTCGGATCAATCAATCACTCAACTCACCCGCGATCACTCAACTCAATCGTTGGCACCTAATTGATCACTCAACTCACTTGTTAGCGCCTAAACCAAGCCTTCTTCGGATCAATTGATCACTCAACTCACCCACAATCACTTAACTCACCCGTTGGCGCCTAATCGATCACTCAACTCACCCGCGATCACTCAACACACCATTGGGGCCTAATCAATCACTAAACTCACCCATTGGGGCCTAATCGATCATTCAACTCATCCGTTGGGGCTTAATTGATCACTCAACTCACCCGTTGGCACCTAAGCTAAGCCTTTTTCGGATCAATCGATCACTTAACTCACCCGCAATCACTCAACTCACCCGGATCGTAGAGAGAGAAAATCTTGAAAGAAACTCTGAAGAGAATGGAACTTAAATTGTTAAATGGTTTGATGGTTACAAATGAGGGAGATGACACCTCTTTTTATACTTGAGGTCTACGGATTACAACCATTGATCGAGTTTCAATCCGACGAACGAAATCATACCGCCTCACCTACCATCTACCGACATTTATGCCGAGAATATTCTAAACCACGGCACAATTACAATATCGTCTATCCCTGAGAATATTCCGAAAGCATTTGGATCCTCTTAGGGGCGTTTTGGTCGTTCTTCCTCAATCATGAACACTCCATTCATCACAGAAACCTCGGATCCGTGACACATGCACGTAAGTGGGACCTGTTAGGCCCCAAGTGAGAACAAATGCACATTTTCTTTTGCCCCCAAGAAAGATGATGCAACATTTGTTTCTGAACTCTTGCCAATCACACATATTGCAAATTACAAACTACTTTCTTACGGCAAATGCCACGCCCACACCAACGTAAAAAAGTTACCATATGCTCTACCGCATTTGTCCAAAAGGGAGAATCCCAGTGACCGAATTAGAATTAACCCATTATTTCCCTCATGCACGAGGCCCACCAAATCTTCCTAAACCTGGACATATTGTCGAGACAATCAATTTATATTTAGGGCAACAATCAATTTATAACTCAAAATAATTAACACTATAAAAATAACACCTTTCCACCCTTTTGTAAACTAAGCTTTTGGAATATTTCAAATTTTCCTAAGAATAAAAGACAATGTTTAAATCACTAGAATTTGGAATCTATTAAGCTTATTGGGGAATGCTTGGAAAATTTCGAGGTGGGTGCTTTTAGATTTGGACTTATTTTCAAAATAAACTAGCTATCTTTCAAAGTATGATTGTTATTCTTTTAACAAGACTATTTCCCTTTTATATTATTGTTAGGTCCATTGGTGGTGTGAAAAGGTACTTACACATTCATTGTTGGACAAACGATGTTATCTATTGAGATTCGAGAGTTAGTTTTGCAAATGAATTTTTATTATGTCCATAATATAATTATAAGTATATAACTAGCACTAAAGCTAATAGAAAATCCTCCTCTTTTCAACTTTAATTTGCTTAAATGAATAAAGATAGAAGTATTGAGATTTTCCACATTGATTTTGGGTTTTCTCAAGAGAATAATGTCAATGTCTCACACATGTGACACCCATCAGGAAGAAGGTTGAGAATGGTTAAACCTTGTTGGGACAATTACTCAAAATGGAACATATATGATATTTTCATTCGATTTGTTTAGTCCTAAGAGACTTGCTAAAGATGCTATAGGGATAGACTAATGCACGTTTTGATTAGCTAGTCTGTTGTTGCGCACGCTAGACGTGTTAAAATCATATGTTTTCTTAAAGATTGCGTATGAATAATATCTGATTAACCATGACTTTGAGGATTCTTTATGTGGCTTCGAGTGATAATTATCTAATTTAAAAGGGAAAATCAAGTAAAAAGACAGAATCCTATAATTTCTTATGTTGATCACACATAATGGGACAATTCATTCTCTACCAAATCTTCTGTACTGAACTTTTTTTTTCTTTCAAAATGGAAATTGAAAAGATAATATTTGTGTAGAAGGTAAGGTGTACCTCGATGGACCGTGTTACTATGATGCTTTAATCTTTTAGGCTTATCGTATCTCTCAAAATTACACGTATGTTGCACGTACGTCGCATGTACGTCGCACGTATATTACACGCATATCTCCCTTTAACTGCATATATATTGATTGATATATTCTTTTAGAATAGTTATTTAATAAAGCTTTTAAATAGATTGATGTATTTTAAGGCTAAATGACAAAAAAAACAAGAAGAACCCATGTTCACAGACAGTCAAAGAAAGAGAGAAAAATGATCAAATAAAACTCTCGATATTATTCCCCTACCACCTCCATGATAACCAAGATATTTTCTGAACACCAACCCACATAAAAAAGTTACTATATATTCTACCGCGTTTGTCCAAAAGAGAGAATCCTAGTGACCGAATTAGAATTAACACGTTCTCTCCCTCTCACACGAGGCCCACCAAATCTTCCTAAACCTAGACACATTATTGGGACAATCAATTTATATTTAAGGCAACAATCAATTTATAATTCAATATAATTAGCACCATAAAAATGAACACCCTCCCACCCTTTTGTAAACTAAATTTTTAGAATATTTCAAATTTTCATAAGAATAAAAGACAATGTTTAAATCACTGGAATTTGAATTCTATCAAGTTTCTTGGGGAATGCTTGGAAAATTTCAAGATGAGTGCTCTTGGATTTGGACTTATTTACAAAATGAAATAAGCTATCTTTCCAAGTATGACCGTGGTTCTTTTAACAAGACTATTCCCTTCTAAATTATTGTTAGGTTCATTGGCAGTGTGAAAAGGTATTTACACATTCATTGTTCGACAAACGAGGTTATCCATTGAGACTCAAAAGTTAATTTTGCAAATGAATTTTTTAATATGTCCATAATATAATTGTAAGTACGTAACCGGCACTAAAAGCTAATAGAAAATCCTCCTCTTTTCAATTTTAATTTGCTTAAATGAATAAAGATAGAAGTATTGAGATTTTCCACATTGATTTTGGGTTTTCTTAAGGGAATAATGTCATTGTCTCACGCATGTGACGCCCATCAAGAAGAAGGTTGAGAATGGTTAAACCTTGTTGGGACAATTACTCAAAATGGAACATATATGATATTTTCATGCAATTTGTTTAGTCTCAAGAGACTTGTCGAAGATGCTATAAGGATAGACTAATGCACATTTTGATTAGCTAGTCCATTGTGGCGCACGCTAGACGTGTTAAAATCATATGTTTTTTAAAGATTGCACATGAATAATATCTTATTAACCATGACTTTTAGGATTCTTTATATGGCTTCAAGCGTTGAAAAATAAACTATAGTTATTTAATTTAAAATGGAAGATCAAGTAAAAAGACGGAATCCTATAATTTCTTATGTTGATCGCACAAAATGGGACAATTCATTCTCTACCAAATCTTTCGTACTGAACTTTTTTTCTTTCAAAATGGAAATTGAAAAGATAATATTTGAGGTAGAAGGTCAAGTGTAAATCGGTGTTTCTAATAAAATTAAATTTAATTCAATCTATGGAAATCGCCTTTTTGTAATTTTAATTTTATAAAAAAAGATGTTGACATGCAAATCAAAACCTTATTTGAACACGGAAGGATTCCTCATAATCTTCTACTCAAATATGGAAAGTCATGTCTAAGAGATACAATTCTTGGTAGTTACATCTCGTTGGTATCAACATCAATAGCATCGATCAATAATAAGACTATGGCCAAATGACTAATATCGTTATTGATGATGAATTGATCTTTAATGATGGAATGGAACTAGAAAGTTATGTCGATTAAGATAAGTGCACCAAAAGTTGTAAAAGTTATTAAGGAATGTAATTGGATGTTAAAATTTTTAAAAAGCATAATCAAGTCCTAAAATTTATCAAATGGTTCCAACTAATTCCTTTCATCAATTGCATTTTTTAGAAATTCTAAGATGTGATTGCTCTCTCTTGACAAATTTTCAAGCTTAGTTGTCTTTTTATGACTACAAATTTTAGGACCCCATCATTGAAAGTTTTACAACTTTGATCACGTTTGTACCTTTTATCTCTTAGAAATATATTGACATTTGGGGAAATCCGGTCTGCAGAAGTAACGATGCCAAGCGTTCATCCTTCTTCTACCGAGCTGTAATTCCCCTTAATGGGTTTGTTTCTTGTCCTTTGCTTCATAAATCTATTTTGCTCTTCTGCGATATCTGATTGTTCTGCACTACTCTTGGGGGAAATTCATAATGCCCATTAGTCGATTCTCTTGTGTTTTGCTGAATGCGATTCAAAGAGTTTAATCAATAGTGGATTAAGACAATCGAGAAGTTACTGGGGTGGGGGAGAACACGTCTTCTCCTGCTTGCTACTGTTCTTGCCGGAAGCCATTGACTACTCCTTTTCCTTTTTTCGTCTTGCTGTCATTGCCATAAGTTTACTCCTCCTCCTTCCCCCGACACCTGCCCACTTCTTGACTCCTTGATGCTTGGTTTTAGGGTCCTTCAATTTTGCCACACCAACCATTTATCCTGGTGTTTTGTTGTGTTGGATGCTCGTTTATCCGCATCGAACATTTGTGCTGTACATTCCCAACTTAGCTTTCCATGTTATTTCTGGAATGCCATTTGCTTAAACCCTATTACGTGTGTCCAGTGCCGTATTTGTTCTTTGTTTGTTCTTTCAGAATTCTTGGGCATAATTTGTGTTATACATGGAATTCGGCATGATGCGATCGTATGATGACCGACATGAATTTCCAAACCTCAAGCGATGATATAGCATGTGATTATTTAATGCTTTTAGTAGACACCAACACTTCCATTCTATTTCTATTAAGGACTTTAGAATCTCTAACTAAGGGAACGCCGTGCTGCCCAGTTGTTCTCAAAACGTATTAAAGTAGACGACAGGTATTTTCTCCTTTTAAGATGTGTTTAGCATCCCTGTGTGGCTGTGGAGCTCATGCATTACTTGTTTATTCGTGGTATCATGTGGAATTTTGGGTTTTACCAATAATTATTATGTAAGACGGCATAGTTCAGGTTGTCTAGTCAAGTTTTAGAGGGGAACATCCTACAAATGTGATATTATTTAAGAAAGCCAGTGGCCAAATAATTGTTTCTGTATTTGCGTTGAGTTGCCGGGGAGGGATGGTTGTCATTGATGCAATTTTTTATTTTGATGTGATTTGTTCTCATGTTTGGTAATTTGTAGTTAGGTCTTTTGCCCCATGGAATGCGACTCAAAGTTCATAAAAAGCTAACATTTTTCTATGCTTTCACTATTTTTTCTTTCACCCCTGATAGGTTTAATACATCAAGGAAAATGCACCTCAGTATGATGAGGACTTCGCTGAGGACTAAAGAGATGTAAACCTTCATTTGCTTTATGTAGTGGGGGAATCTGTTAATAATGCGTAGTAGAATATATTTTGCGCTTTACATTCTCGCTGTATCACCCTCATCTACTTAGTTCTTACCCTAATTATCTGGATTAGGAGGCTACCCTCTTGCTATATAGAATTGTTGAATGCTTGTGAGATCTTCATACTTTTGATTTACGAAATTTATGGGCCTCTATTATCTTTCTCTGCAATGCATATTCTTGTGGTACATGCCTTCTATAATATGACTTGATAAATGCGGTTATCCATTTCCAGTGAAATTTTGGTCAAATGAATTTTTTTCCCCTTATCCAATTTTGTAATAATTGAGACGATTCTGTGGATAGGAAGCTTCCGTGAGATTTACTCCTTGCCAGTCGACATCTCAGGAGAGCTCGACATCACAAAAGGGGAAAAGAATGCTGAGACAGACAAAGCAATAAGCATCGCTCAGCAAAAGGGCAATTATAGTTTTTTTTTTTATTTTATTTTTTATAGGAAATTTCACAAAATATCATCACTTTTGGATACCCGCGAAACACCATCTCTAGCTTTGAAAACCAACAAAATTCCTTAGTGCTTCTATCGTGGAAAACTTACTAGATGATCAATCCACTTTGTTCGTGACAAATATTCTCAGTGCCTGATATTTGTTCATCTGTGTCCATATACACCATGAATAACGGTGAGCATGGGCATTGACACTTTTGACCAATACATGATCAATGACATTGAATTTTACAGGTCTTCTAATTCGTCGGGCTGCAATGTCCTTTTGACTAATGTGAGCCATTTTAAGTTTTCTCAAATTACACGAATAACATTTAAAATGGTCATTTGAACCAATTCGGGTCTTGTAAGTTGTCATTATCCATTCTCAATTTTGAATTCCGCTTGACATGCTAAGTAATCTAAGATGAATCATAACCTTATATAAAATGGGAAATTTTCGAATAATAGTCTAAATCGAAATCATTTTTTTTTCAAAAGTGGAATTCGATTCAAATAAAGATCTAAAGTAACAAACTTAGTCTTAAATAAGAGACTCAACTTAGAGGCCAACTAAATCTTGTTTACAGTTGGAGTGTATTTTCATCTAAGGACTTTTCTTTTTCTTTTCTTCTTCTTTTTTTTTCCATTTGTTTTTCGTTTCTTTCTTTCTTAATATTGCTGACGCCTCCTTTGCCCCTTATCACCTCCTTCTCGACAACAGCATCAACCTTCTCACCAGCGAGCTCACGCAGGTGCAGAACAATTCGAACAATTTAGAAAAAGAAGACAATGAAAAGATATTTGAGAAGTTTTGCAAACTTATTACTCAAATTCTATGCACCTTTATAGTATTGTAGCCTCCCCATCATCGAAATCAAGAGCTTTCTCTACATCTTGCAACTTTCAATGTACTCGTGAATTCTGGTAATAGACTAAAATGATTATATTTCGAATGTCGTAAGAATATTTAATATTATATTGATAAAATCGATAAATCCAACCTTCATAGAATAAATTTACAACTAAATGGTTGATTTCGTCTGCCTTTTTACGATTAAGCAGATGTCCACGCCTTTTTAAAATTTCATTTTTCATAAATCGGTAATTGAAATGCGTTGACACAGCTAGCATCAAACAGAATGGAAATACAGATGCGTGTGACGTCTCACCCCCTGTCAATTGGCGATGATGAGCAAACCAATGGTGATTGGACACCACTCATTGGGTAAGGAAATTATTTGCCCAACGCTGGTGAGGGCGGTCTAGGCTTGGGCGACCCTCGCCGACATCAAGCGAGGGCTACCCAGGTCAGATCCGACTCGGGCAACCCTCGTTGGACGCTGGCAAGGGTCGCCCTCGCCGGATTTGACCTAGGCAGCCCTCACCCGACTCAGGTAAAGGTCGCCCAACCCTGACGAGGGCGAGGGCTGCCCTCACCAGCGCCCTCGCTGGATCTGGCCGCCTAGGCCAAGGTGGCCCTCGCTCGACACCGGCGAGGCTCTCCCAGGCCTAGGCCGCCGGAACCTTGCCGACTTCCCTCAATCTAGAGAAAAAAAAAATAGAAAAAGGAAAAAAAATGACAAAAATACCCCTCAATCAAAAAGTTTGGGGTAAATTTCTCATAAGTGGTATAGTTTGGGATTTTTCATAGTACAAAAAAAAAGTTCAGAATAAAATTGTTACAAATGGCATAGTTTAGGTTTTTAGTGACAAAAAAAAATTTAAGATAAAATTGTCACAAATGATATAGTTTAGGAGTTTTTTGTGATATTTTTCCTTTGTTTTTTTGGGAAAAAAAGGGGAAGCTCGGCGTACGAGCCTGGCATAGGACGGCTTGGCCAGGAATCTATCTCGGTCGCAACGGTCGGAAAATCTTTAAATAAAAAGCAAAACCCTCGAGTGAAGTTAATGTCTCTCTCTCTTCTTCACGCTCTTCCTCTAAAAATCACACACGCTCTCTCTTATTCTCTCTCTACGCGAAAGTCAAGAAAGTGAAACCGACTCTCATGACGGTTGAAGCTCAGTGCATTGATCCTTTCCCTAATCAGCGAATAGGTACTCATCGATCTTCATTCAAGAGTCTCTATTTATTTTGAATATCATGGGCCATTATTGGGTTATTTCTCTCTCTGCTTTTTGTTCAAACTAATTCAATCGGTTCCATTCTTTCGCGAATTTTTCAGGGATTTTGTCGCGATGAAGAGCCTTGGTGCTGAGGAGTCCATCTCTCTGCCATCGACGGAGATGACCGACCCAACCTTACCGCCTGAAACTTCTCATCATCCCCAAGCTTTTCACAGCGAAATCTTCCAAGAAAGCCAACAGCAGATAGACTGGCAACTACTTTGCCGCCGCCATCATCTCTATCTCAAGGAGCGCCCACAAGCGGTCCAGAGACGCGATCGGCAATGACCACTTATCAGCGATTGCTCTTGAGGAATCATAATCCTCGCTAGATGAGCAAGGTGTCGTCGTTTTTGGGATACGAGGCCACGTTCAAGATCCCAGGGCATCAATCAGAGATCAACCATTTCATTATCGTGAAATTCTAAAAATTAATCACTTGAAAATTCACGGATATGTTTGGAAATTGTGATTTTACAATAATTGGTCGCATTTTTCCATCATCCTCTCAATATTTTTTTAGATGGGAAAAACCAAGGAAAAAAAAAAAGAAAAGGAAGGAAAAGGGGATGTGATTTTGATTGTAATCACTTGACATGAAAATGATTGAGATGTATAGACAATAGACACTTTTCTCCCCTAATTCGTCCCTTTTCTTTTCTTTTTTTCCTTTTTTATCCCAAAATTTCTCATAGTTTGATGTTATGAGCAAATTACAACCTTTCGAATCGTTTGGGATAGACCAATTTTGACTTTTTTCCTAATTGAGATCCAAATTTTCATATAATATGAATATTAATGCGTAAACTTACTATGTTTTTTCAATAATATTTTTAAATTTAGAGCAATATTTGACATTGGGACAGAAAATCGTTTATATTTTTTTTTTTAAATAGCTTAACCAAATAGGCCTTCACACATGGAATAAAGAATACGATTGAATTTACCTTTCACATCAACCATGCAATCGATATACAAAACACTTTCTCAATTATTAAATATTTATCGCCCATAAATTTCAAGACATTTTGCAAGTATGGGCACTTTTCGCATTGATGGCTTATGCATACGTCTTTGTTCAAGTTGATCTATTTTGTCCAGTTTTAATCTAGAAACCTTCTCATTAAAAAAAAATTATACTAGTTTTTGTGAACGTTAAAAATGCGGCTTTGATTTTTTTTTTTCAAGTCTTAAAACATATTGAAGTAATTTGTCCTTTTGAGTAGACATTCTCTATTGAAATATCTAGATTAAAAAAATTATCAGAATAATTCTTTTAACAATTAAACAAATGCACCACTCACAAGTACAACTTTAATTCCCCTAATACAGCTAAGAGGCTCTCTCCCTCTCTCTCAATATTCTTAGTAACTCTCGGCTGCAACCTGATCTCACCCCAAAAGATAAATAAAGTTATAAATCTAAAATAATTTTCTCAATTATAAAAGTAAAATACAATTTTGTGTCCCGATTTCTCAGACTGGATATCCAAGGTGATCAAACAACCATAATCATATTAAACTTAAAATCAGAAATAGGAGCGTCACCTATCAACCTCAATATGACGAAAATGAGGGCAATAAAGATGTTTTGCAGCCATTTGCATGGTAAGAGCGGCAAACTTTGAATACTACTAATTTGATCAAAATATGTGTTAACATTTAGGATAGACCAAAAGAGAAATTTCTTGTTTTTTTATACACAAGTTTATATATATATCGGAACAATCATACCTATTGAAAGATCAATAGTTTTTGCTAAAAAATTTCCTAAAGAAATAAGAGATAAAAACCAATTGCAAAGATCTTTTGGAAGTTTGAATTATGTCATAGATTTCTTTCCCAATATCAACATAATTTGCAAACCTCTCCATCAAAGGCTTAAGAAATCTTCCATGGACTAGTATCCACACCGATGTGGTAAAAATGATCAAAAAAAATATAAAAGAAATTCTTTGTTTACACCTTGCCGATCCATTTGCATTCAAAATATTTGAAACTGATTCTAAAATTGGCTATGGAGGAATTCTCAAACAGTCAAAAGACAATAAGGAACAAATTGTCCAATTTGTTTTCAAACACTGGAATGACTGCCAAAAGAATTACTCCATTATAAAAAATGAAATTCTTGCTATAGTTTTGTCTATCTCTAAGTTCCAATGAGATCTTTTGAATCAAAAGTTTCTATTGATATATATGTTGCTTTTGTGTATTATAAAGCTTCATTATAGTGCTTTACGAGAGGAAAAGAATTTGTCCATGACACATTCTATAACTAGAAAATAACAAACATACGATGAAGGAAACAAATTAATTGAAATGTCAACCATATTGAACATTGACTCGAGCAGTCAAAAATACCCTCTTCCCTTCGAAATTCTTTCTTGCGTTGAAAGAAATTCTTCCTTTCGTTGAAATGAGAGTAGTCAAACATGCTCTCGGGGGAGTTGGAGTGAGGATAATTTAGTTTCAAGAATAGTTTCGACTTTCACGCCCTGTAAGGAGATAGAGCAAAAATCTAAGCAATTAGAGTAAGAGTAAAATAGAACCAACCAAAAAAAAAAAAAAAATCACCCACTTTCTATATATGTACACAAACTACAAGATTTATGTGCATCGATCAAGTGTAGTACCATTCACGAGAATATGGAGGGTGAGTCTCAAAGTTACTATTATGTGGGAGTTCCGGTGATTTGAATTTGGTTGGTTCAACGCCAATCAATTAACTAATTAGATAATCCCTTACCCATAAAACAAGCTATTGAATCATAGAAAAAAAAATGGATAAATGAATCAAGTCATGACCATTTAGAGGAGATGGTTCTCATAATGTAAAAGAGATACCTTCTCCTTCCAGTGTGATCTTATGACACATGAAGCTAAGTCAAAGTTATGCAATGTTCCTGCCTTAGAAGCAATTTGAACAAACAAAATCAATCAATGCCATTAAGAATTTATTTTTATTTATTTTACTTTTGTGTATCACATTTCCTATGACTATAAAATATCAATTAAATTGAATGTCGAAATGAGAGTTGATAAGATTAAGAAACATTCAATGCGCATGCATAAAATTTTACAAATTTTTTATTTTACCAAAGTAAATCGGTAGAGACATTCTACAAGAAATTAGGTTGATGAGTGTGCTGATAATTATAACTATGATTAGTGTATGTAGTATGCTAGAATAAATAAAGATTAAATAAAATGATAATTACAAGTGACAATAAATTATTCGTTGGAAGTGAGGGCCGAACAACATTTGCGTACCTCAACGCATATGATGGTTCCAACCACCATCTGAAAAATTGAATTTAAAATAATTTGGACACTATTGGAAATTAAATTAAAATTGGTACTTGAAATCACATCAACAAGCACCAAGGGATGATGCGATCGATGGTGGTTGTTTTAAGGAAATGGCCAACCTGGAGTCGAATATCTAGGGCGAGAAACTCTTATCCTAGTTCCCCAATTTTTACAAAAAAGTTTGACCCTTTCTTCGAGTGTCGTCACGCACCTTGTCACACGTGCGGTTTTGAGATAAAATCAGATGATGTTCCAAAATGGATTATTAATTTTGGCCATCTTGTCATATAATATTCAAATTTTGCAGCCACTCTCTTCATGATATCTTCAAATTCTTTGGTTCATGTCACACATGCTATATAAGAAATTTTCATCATTATCGATCGATAAACGAGACAATCACTTCAATTGATAAAACTAATCTTTTATGCTATAAAAAAAATTCTTTAAACTAATCTTTTATGCCATAATAAAAAGGTTCTTCCTTTATTCTATGTCTAATCCAATTTAATATGCTACAGTTCATATATTATGGCAAACGAGCTCATTAATTTTTATTGAAAATGACTTTATTGACTTTAATTGAATAAAATTTCGATAATATTTTCATAAAGCAACACAATCTCTATGGACTATGTGTAATCTCAAAAGCAAGCCTACATTGCATAGAAAGATTAACAAAATATGCACCTTTCCATAACCAACTTAAAATTCGAGTCATAACCAAATCTCACCACAAAGCTACTTCTAAATGTCTAGAAATCCTACTTGAACTTATCCACATGCTACCTCAAAATCTTGGTTCAATCCATAGAGGCGGAGATTCAATCCATAGAGGCGGATCAACATCAAAATCAGCTTCTTTGTCAAACTCAATTCTTCCATCTTCCATATGGTATATTCCGATATCTTCGCACCAAGTAAAGTAGATACAGTTTGGCTTGATAGATTGCTTATTCTCATCAACCTGTACTGAAAAGGAAGAGTTGAAGCCCACAAAGAGGGACACGTTCCCCATGCTGTCAAGCTTCCTCCACTTTCTAGCATCTAAATCAACGTCTAAAACTTGAAAACTGGCGGTTCCATGTGCTTGTGCTTTGAATGCTAAGATGAGCAACAGACGACCCGCTGACTCCATCAAATACTTCCGCGTGCTAATACTTATGCTATCTCGAAATT
Organism: Corymbia maculata; assembly: GCA_014182735.1. Taxonomy (NCBI): domain Eukaryota; kingdom Viridiplantae; phylum Streptophyta; class Magnoliopsida; order Myrtales; family Myrtaceae; genus Corymbia; species Corymbia maculata. The sequence continues at coordinate 5,268,248 of CM024689.1, read as the reverse complement.
CCGAAGGCATCTCCATTGCCTCCAATATTACTTGGGCTGTTGGATTTGGTCTATCCAAATCACAAGTGAATATACTACCCTCGTAGTTAACTGCAACAAATTGCCCCCGGTAATGTATGACATCCAAAACACCATTATTTGGGCCCGGGGGAGTCAACTCTTTCCACTCCTCGTTGCCAGGCTTCCAAAAGGCTAATGGTCCGGAGGGCGAAAGAATGACCATCACTACATAGTTTGAAGATGAAGCGGGGCTTGCAGACAAGACAAATTTTTCAAGGAACGTCTGGTACATGGCATCCCTTTCGGGATCCCAGCTGGGGAATCTGTCCGCTCTAGGGATCTCAATGACGTCGTCGCGATAGCGACTGGCGGCACGTGATAGAGGATTCAGCATGTGGATTTTCCAATCTTTGCCGATAGTCAAGATCCAACCACGTGAAGAGAAGCACCTCTTCCCCTTCACTTCGGGCAATACAACTTTGTGAATTTGCGAACTGAAGGGGCTGTAGAACTCAGCCCACTCCATCTTGGTGTCCTTATCGTCCTCAAGCATCCACCATGGGTAATCGAACCTCTCTTTGAAAGCGGCAGCACGCCACGTCGAGCACACGGATCGGAATGCAAACCAGTCCTCAAGAAGAAGTCGTCTTGAGCACAGTTCAAGCAACTCCGGGAAGAGATCGAACCAATTCGCTGCCATAGTTGTTGATTCACGGATTTGAGAGAAAACAGCTGATCCGTGGGTTGGGTACACAGAGAGAGGGAGAGGATTTATGTGATGCGGAATTCCATACGAGGAGAAAATAGGAAATAGATAGACTCGTGCTAAATAGGAAATAACTATCTTTATGAATATACATTGCTAAAATAGATAGGCGAAGAATATATCGTCGAGCCAAAAGAACAAATCAAATAATGTAATTCTTGTCAGATTTTTGATATCATGAAGTGGGGAAAATTGCAAACAAATGCACGTTTATGATGAAGGTTTGAGTGACCGTGAGACAATTGAGGGGCAAAAAAACCGTTCATTTTGGTAATTTTTTTTAGATAATATGCTTTTTGGATTGGTAAAAAAAAAAATTGATTTAATTGTGATCAAATATGTTGACACATTTTATAAAAAGAAGAGGTTCAATTATTTTCATGCAGTGGAATTTTATCAACTTACCAGTGGTTCGCCCACTTTAGACACAATTAATTTTTTTAAGGAAATTCTTAATTATATGTCATAAACAACTGTAAATAATACATAGGTATTAGGAATAATTGCATCACCTTTTGTTTAAATAAGACAATATAGATAATAATTATGTTTAAATAAGACAATTTTCGATAATACCCACCAACATACACAGTAGCTTCCCATACATCAGTAAATGCTTCTTTCTAGTAAGATAAACAAAGCGATCGAGCACAAACAGACATTTGCGGCACGGCACATGAAATGACATGAAATGACAAAATTGTCCTTGGCTTGCTCCGATGAAATGACATGAAATGACAAAATTGCTCTCGAGCTCCGTCCAGTTTCTAGCCTCCAAATCAATGGCAAAAGCATGGATTCCGTTGGTTTTGCAAACCATCTTGGCCCGATTTTCCGAAGACGCCAGCCGGCTTTTTCAGTCTTGGCGATTTAAATTTTCAGAGCTGTTGGATATGGTCCATCCACATCACATGCTGATATATCACCTGAGCAGTAAACCACAAAGAATTGATAATTGTGTCGAATGACAAATGAATAAATTATAAATAATTTCAATTAAATTTTTAGAAAAAAAAAAAAACCTCCAAAAATCTAAATGCCTTGAATTGTTTTTGTATGACTTAAAAAATCCCAATAGCATATTTATCCGGAACTTTCTTTTTGGTAACATAAACAACCTTAAATTTGTACTATTGTGACGTGTTTATCCTCTGTCAAGATTCTATCAGATGATTTTTCAGCTAAAATAGCATCGTTGTTATTTTACTTAAGCCACGCAACATCATTTGCCTTCCGTCGTCAATGCAGGCAAAATATCAACGGTGATCATTGACAAAATGGTAACTATGTCACGTAATTATAAATTTGAGATTTTTAATGTCAAAGAAGAAAATATAAAATAAAAGTATTATAATGAATACAATTTTGGAGGATTTGATGGTTTTTCCTTTATTCTATTTATGATAATTTTCCCCAAAAAAATTAATAATGATAATTAAGCAATAACAATTAATTGACGAATGTAATATAAGCCTCCCCTTGCTCTAGGTTGTCCGTGGTCAAACCAGAGTCTTCTTTTCTTCCCTGTAGCCGCCATCTTGTAGCTGTCGATCTTTCTTCCCCTGCGTAGGCGCTTCGGATCGGCACGATTCACCGCAGGGGAGCCAATGCTCCCCCAACACGTGTAATAATCCGGGACCCACTGCTTCATCGGAGACACATAGGTCCATCAAATCGTGGTTTAGCATGAGCGCGACTCCAGCGAATCCCGCCCTCTGTCAAAATCAGAAAAACTCGGACATTCGATGTAAAAAATTGAAGGGGGAATATCACTAAAATTCTTAAACTTTTTTTGTTATATCAAAAATCTCAAATTCATATTCAATAGATTTATCTTAAACTTTTAATCCCTAATTTTTTATATCCTAAAATAGTTTTATTTTGAAATAATTTTCTATAACATCTTGTTTATGTGTATTTATTATCCCAAAATCTTGTTAAAAAATTGATGATTTTTTTAGATAAAACCCCAAATTAGATTTATTCCAAACTTCCAATTTGAGATTTTTTTAGACAAAACAAAATGACACTAAAATTCCCAAATTAAATTAGATTAAATATTAAAATAGATTAAAAATTAAAAACTTTTTTTGTTATATCAAAAATCTCAAATTCGTATTCGATAGATTTATCTTAAACTTTTTTTGGGAACCCATCTTATGACACTGGGAGCCTATGGCCTACGCCCCATTACTAGTGGGGCAGCGACAATGGCCGACAAGGTTGTTCCCCGCCGGTGCCCAAGCAAGGGCCGGCAACCCTTGTCGACAACACCCCTCGCCCAAACACCAGTGAGGTACAACCTTGTCGACCATCACCAGCATCCCATCAACGATGGGACGGCTGCCACGAGCAAGAGAGCCCTCTCTTGCATGTGGATTTGTTTTCTTTAGTTTTTTATTTTTTAATCTAATTTGTCATATATATATAAGTTTGATTTTTGGTGTCATGTAAATCTGTCACACCTGAAAAAATTTCAATTTTTAGTGTTTCAAAAAAATTATGATAAATCTGTCTCACAAGTACAAGTTTAACGTTTTTAGTGTTACAAAAAAAAATAGATAAATCTATGTCACTTAACAAAATTTGAGATTTTTTATTGTATTTTCTCAAAATTAAATATTATACCATAATCCATGGCTTTTCAAGTTTCATATGATGTAACATATATAAGAATTGTAAATCCTAAAACGATATTAACGTGATCACCAATGCTACATTTATTATGGAGTCCTTAAGACAAATGGAGTGGTTTGACCGACTATTATTACACAGTGAATATAGTCTAATTATTTAAAGGGATAGAAAAACTCTCAAATTAGGTAATTGTAAATCATCAAAAAACGATCTAAAACCCCTTGAACGAATCTAGTCATTTAAATACATATGTTAACCTTATTATTTTTAGAGAAAAAAGAACATTCTCCCGGAAAATCGAAGAGATCTGAGAAAATAAAACAAAGAAGAAGAAAGAAGAAAGCCCCACGGGAGTCCCCAAGAGACATTCTCATTTGAAGTGACATTTTCGCAGTCCCAAAAGCTGTCTTCGCCTCCTCATCTTCCCCAAAAGAAAGGCGGAAGGAAAGGTGGCTTTCTCTCTTTCTCTCTCCACCCACATTCCGAAGCTCCAAAGGCTCGAACTTTATATACATTCCCGTCTCCATTCATCCATCATCCTCGCCCTTTCTTGCTCTCTCTCTCTCTGCGCGACTGCCAATGGCTCTCGTCAACAGGCTCGCTGCTTCCTCCTCCTCCTCCTCCTCCGTAGCTGCTTCACCTTGTCTTCGACGGAGCTCCTCCCGTACTCGACCCGGAATCCGCTCCGTCCACTACACCCCCTCCGGTCCTCCTCCTTCGCCGTTCACCGAGAAACACTCGCCGGAGAGGTACCGCCGCGACCGGTGGCTTTACAGCGACTCCCCCTGCCAGCCCCTCTCCCCTCCTCCTCCTGCGGCTCCGCCGCCGCCGCCTCCTCCGATCTCGACTCGCTCAGGCGGGACGACATCGCCCTCCAGCTGCCGGAGCTGAAGAATCTGCTCCGGGTGCTCAAGGACAAGAGGGAGCGCACTTGCGGCGCCGCCGGAGAACAATGCGGGCCCGGGAACGTCTACTTGGTGGGCACGGGGCCGGGGGATCCCGAGCTGTTGACCCTGAAGGCGGTCCGGGTCATCAAGGGCGCCGATTTGTTGCTCTACGACCGGCTGGTGTCCAATGACGTGTTGGACTTGGTTGGCCCCGACGCGAGGCTGCTCTACGTGGGGAAGACTGCCGGGTACCACAGTCGCACTCAGGTATATGAATTTACTTGCCCGTCGCTCCGCTTTAGTTTCTGTGTTCTAGCAGATTTTGAGGAATTGGGCTGGTGTTTTTGGTTTGATTAGTGTCTGTTTGGGAGTCGGTTATTATGGAAGTTGATGAGCTTACTCTTTTGTCCACCACATGTTTGAGTTTTGGCGAATGTATTGTTGGGTTGGGAAAGGTGGTGTGATCTTTTCGGTGCTTCTATGGGCAGGAGGAGATACATGAGTTGCTTCTCAATTTTGCAGAGGCAGGGGCTACTGTTGTTAGACTCAAGGGAGGTGATCCTTTGGTGAGTATATTTCACAGATTTAAAATTTAATTAATCTGCAGTTCCGTTTGATATATACTTGGTTTGCATTTTGGTTCCGTTTTATATTTGGATTTCGAACATGGTTTGTGTAGGTATTTGGGAGAGGTGGGGAGGAGATGGACTTCCTGCAACAGCAAGGCATTCAAGTACAAGTTATACCAGGTATAGATGAGCTTCGATGAGAATGCACCTCACTTGTTGAATTTTTCACCTGGTTGTTAATTCCCACTCGGTTGTTGGCCTGTTCATGATGTTCTTTTGCAAATAAATGCTTGGGCTACAAAAGCCAAAGGATGTGTTACCTTGTAGAAGATAATTGAATTACTCGTCTCTTTATGTTACAGGCATAACTGCTGCTTCAGGAATAGCAGCAGAGCTGGGAGTCCCATTGACTCATAGGGGTGTGGCAAACAGTGTTAGATTTCTAACGGGACATTCAAGGAAAGGTGGAACAGATCCTCTGTTTGTAGCTGAAAATGCAGCAGATCCTGATTCTACGTTGGTGGTTTATATGGGTCTCTCAACTCTCCCTTCACTTGCACAGAAGTTAATGCAACATGGTTTACCACCCAGTACACCAGCTGCTGCAGTTGAGCGTGGAACCACCCCCCAACAACGTGTGGTAAGCTAATATATGTCATCTTATATAAAATAAATATATTCGCTGTGTACTTGTCTGAGGGCAAATGAGATTATCATCTGTAGATTAGTGACTGTAGCATGGTAATAATTCTGTATGGAAGCATGGTGTGTGATTCTGTACAAAGCAGTCGAATGCTGCATGGAAATAACAGCTTTTGATTCGGTTAGATTGATGAAATAGCACGAAATCCATCTGGGTTTGATCTGTCCAAGTAAGTGAACTTTGTGGATAAATGCATCTCAAGTTGACCATCAAATCTTGAATCAGATGTTGGGATATTAACCAAATTAGTGATGCCACATGTCTTTTAAAGAGGTGTGGCAGCATGTTTAATTTACCTTGGTTAAACCAGATAGTAGTTTCATTTCCTCAATGAGTTGTCTTCCGTGCACTGAGTTGAGTAACTAATTATAAACGTAGTTGCTGTACCTTGGAGAAAGAAACTGTATCCTCACTGTCCAAGGAACTTCTTGAGCCTTTAGGGCAAGGCTGCCAATAATTAACTGTGTTCAAGCCATAATGTCTTCCATTATCTTGTTTTTACCTCCAGATCTTTGGCAAGCATTTATTGATGGTACTCAAATTTGCGTGTAATCATGTGGGTTTATAGTATTTCTTGCAATTGCATGCTATAGGAGAAGATGCCTGACCATTTTCCATCAATCATCAGGTTTTTGCTGAATTGAAGGATCTTGCTGATAAAATTTCTGCAGAGAAGTTGGTTTCACCCACATTGATCATTATTGGAAAAGTTGTTGCACTTTCACCATTCTACTCCCATTCTTTCGAGGATGCATCTATGTTAGTAGAGGCTAAATGAGGCACTCACATTCCCATGTAAAGGAGCAATAATGCCTTTGGAGGGTTTTGGTGGCTCAAGCTTGATTTTTATCTAACTGCTGAATCCTGAGATTATCGCACCCACTGAGCGAGCTCAATCAGTCTCGGGTGCAGTGGCACATCTGATGAAAAGAAATTTTCCCCATGATATTTATTGTTATGTCCTCCGGAAGGCCCAGAGTTAAAGTTCCGCGGAAGCTAACAACATAGGTGACTCGTGTTGGCTATTGAGGTGGAGGAAGTGTGAAAGACCGCCCAAAGCGCGGCTAGGCACTAACAAGCAGCACCTTTCTTGGCCAGGATTAAACTGACTAAAAGGCAATGAATTTTATAGTAGAGGTGTGCCAACTCAATTTTTGCGAGGCGGTCTGTGACTTTGCGTCTATTGTTTTCGTGAATTCATTCTGATTATTTATCAATGGAATTTTTCTGTTGTTGTTTCACTATCCCTCGGCAACTCAATTTGATGTTTAATTTGTTTGATCTTTTCCGAACTTCCTTGTTCCTGAAACTTTTCCTGTTCTAACTACTGTCCTCATGGGTAATTGAGAAGACCCTCTCACGTTGAAGTCAAGTGAGGAAGGTATGAGGACTTACGAAAGAGCACGAACCGTTCCTTGATAAACCCTTCGATGGTGTGGCTCGAAAAACCCAACTTCTCGATTTGCATTTATGTTTATTGGAATCCTGCGATACAATCCCATTTTGAGACTGCAATTATAGAATCGAATTGGGGGCTAGCCCATTGTCAGATTTGGGGGCTTGTTTTAAGCAGCAGTAGCTAGAAAAGAACGGAAGGCGAAGGAGCTCTTGAGATCATGAACATCGAATTTCATCTGCAAATAGGACTATGGTTTTTCGAAACTTCAGTGAGCAAGAGGACTCTAGAATGCCGGCGACGAGTGGGGCAGTGGCAACTTAGGGAGTCTCCAAAGTCACAAAAGCTCTTGTCCAAACGCGGGTCGCGGCGGATCCGGGAAATCACAACCGTTAATTTCGTTCGTTTATCACGAATCTTTACTCAGGCCTCACGGTCAGCTGCTTCATGATGCATTGGGTGGAATGCAAAATTTTCCCATGATTTGGGCTTTTTTTAAACCTGCCCGGTGGGTTGGTAGTTGAAAGTTAGTAACTGCGTAGCCTCTCTCCTCGCTTTCAGTCAATCCCCAAAAACCCCGGGGGGCCGAAAACCCTCCAGCATCGACGCCCGGTCTCTGTTCGCGTCATTTCGTCGAACACCTTGCATGACTCGCTTCAATCCACGTCGAAAATGCCCGTCGCCTGTAACCTCCTTCCGTTTCCGATCCCGGCCCGCTCCTCCTTCCCGGCCTCGTCTAGCTCCGAGCTCTCGGGCGCAAAGATCCCCGTAACCCGGCTTGACCCGAGTTTCCTCCCTTCGGCTCGCGGGAGGAGGAGGAGTCGCGGCGGCGCGGCGATCCACGCCGCGAGGAAGGACTACTACTCGACTCTGAACGTCGGCCGCGACGCCTCCTTGCAGGAGATTAAGAGCTCGTACCGCAAGCTCGCCCGTAAGGTGAGTGCTTCCTCTCTTTCGGTACTGGCAGTATGGAAGGACAGAGATGGATGATTCTGCTCTAAAGTGATGTGGGGTGGCTCTGTTAGAGACGAAATGGGATGAGTCTGATTTGACGTGTAGTTGTCATTTGGATGGATTGGTGTCTGTGATGGGAATATGGGATGCCTACCAGATTGGCTTGGGAAGCTTTTATTGATCGTTTCGTTTTTGGTCTGTTGTGGCTTTTGAGCAGTACCATCCGGACATGAACAAGGGACCTGGGGCGGAAGACAAGTTTAAGGAGATAAGCGCTGCATACGAGGTAGTTTTTTCATTTCCCAGGATTTTGCCTCGCTTGTCAGTGTCTTTAGTTGTTTAATTTTGCCGAATTTGGATATTTGCTGCTGGAATTACTTGCCCACTTTCTGAATTTACTTTTGAAAGTTCACACTCTTCCAGGACCAGTTTCTATGGAATTTGTTTTTATCGTTTTTGAGGCATTTGCTCTGTCATTGTGTCTTCTTTTTTCATGAGCTGATGGTGCAGTGCGTATTAGTGCAGGTCCTATCAGATGAACAGAAAAGATCCACATATGATCAGTTTGGAGAGGCAGGTTTACAAGGCGAATATGATGGTTCTGGTGGTGGTGGTTCACAGGGGGTAAGATTTTCCCTGACTTTGAATTTTCAAACCAGTAAAGCAACAAACAATCTGTTTAACATGCTTTTGGCTCTCTGTATCTTTCTCCTTTTTTTCTCTGATGACCTCTCTCTCTCTAGGTGGATCCATTCGAAGTCTTTGGGGCATTTTTTGGTGGAGAAGAGGAGCTTTTTGGAGATGGGGATGAAAAAGGGGGCCTGAACTTCAATTTAGGAAGTTCAGGAAGATATGCACTTGATATACGGTAACCAGAAAGTGTCACCTTGTACTAAAGATTTCTCATGAATACTCAAGTTATCACTTCTTTTGTGTATTGTGTTATAGGTATGATCTGTTCCTGAGCTTCGAAGAATCAATTTTTGGAGGTCAGAAGGAAATTGAAGTTTCATCTTCTGAAGTGTGTGATCAATGTGGTGGAACAGGTGCTAAATCCACTAGCTGCATTAAGCAATGTTCTGCCTGTGGAGGCAGAGGTGGGATCATGAAAACTCAGAGGACTCCTTTTGGTATGATGTCTCAGGTAATTGTCACCATAAAAAGCATTTCATATTTTTCAATTTCCGGAGTCATTCTCTAAGTTCCTTGTGATGGCCGATACACCGGTTTTTTACTCTAATTGTGATTGTTTAATAATGGAACATGCATCATCTTGATGGAGTCGATGTCACCATGCTGTAACTGCAACCAGCAATGTGATTTCTTCTGATGGGGAAGATTTTATGTCTCCTGTAGGATGTTATACTTAGAGAGATGTTATACTCTCCTATAGAGAGGACTATTGCTTGAGTGATCTTCAAGTGATGATTCCACTTAGGTGATATTGAATGAGAGGTCTTTGGCCTCGAACATAGTAGTTGAAACGTATTATCGCTACTTATGTTTCATGGCCCAAATCTGGTCAGCACACTTCACTTCTGTAGATTCCAAAGACCAACATTAATTGCATTTTTAACTGCTGGCCAGCTTTTTTTTTTGCTTATGCTTTTGGAAACCTTGGCAGTATTAATATATCCTTAGACATAAGATAGACATAGTAAACTTACAGAGTTGACCATGTTTGATTCCAACTATATTATGGGCATGGGTGAGAGTTCTCCTCATTTTTTCCATTAGATTTACATCTCTTTGGCACGTTCTCATGTTTATTGGATGATTGCCAGGTGTCTACTTGCTCCAAGTGTGGTGGTGACGGTAAGATTGTAACTGACAATTGCCGGAGGTGTGGAGGTAGTGGCAAGATAATGTCAAAGAGAAATATTAGTATTGTCATCCCACCTGGGGTTAATGATGGATCCAGAATGCGAATGCAAAAGGAGGGAAACTTTGATAAAAAAAGGTGTGTTCATTGTTTTAAGGGTTTTCTCGAACTAAGTAAACCTGTTAGTGGAAGCTATTTGAAAAGTCATCCCAACTACATTTGCGTGGTTTATTTGGAGAGATCTACCTGCCTTTGAGGTGGCAAGGCCTTAGCATGTACAAGGAAATAGATTATATAAGACCTTGATGTAACTCAAGTCCTTGAGTGCAAGAACAGAATATCTTTTGAAGGTTTTGTAAATTTTTCTAAGAAATTGACAAAACAGAAGTGAACAGACAGTCCAAGACAACATAACCCTTTGAGGCTTTGGACCATTGTAGATCTTGTTTGGAGGAACTTCCTGTATGGTTGTGGCTTAGTTTGCCTTCACTATATGGATCTTATCACATTTGAGAAATGATTTGTGCTTGTTATGGAATTCCTTTAGTGCCTCGGTGAAGTTTTATGCTCGGGGAGATTATTTTTAGGGGGCAAATGACTTAGATATCAAATTAAGAAACTAGCAATGGAGATCTAATTTGCATAAAAGTACCCATTGCCATATTAAAATCGAAAAAAATAATAATAATAATAATAATAATAATAATAACGCCATCTAACCTGTATATTTGTGAATGCATTTTTCTTTTCCTCGACCTTGGGAATTAATTACACATTTCACCCTGTGGATTTGCTTGTTCTTCGTTTAATTATGATTACTTCCAAGTCAAGAATCTGTGTACACTAACCACTATATATGTTCACATGGATGCATGCACACTATTCTCCTCAAGTAAAAAGCGATTACCTTGTCAATACGAGTACCAATATCAGTTCACTCTAAACTCGGGTTTTATCTTGATATATATATATATATATATGGGCTACATAGCAAGATGTGTGGACTGACTTGTTTCTTCTCCTCCTTGCTTCTATCTGCCAGTGGTTTAACTGGTGACCTTGTCATAGACCTCCATGTAGGTGAAAAGCAGGGAATCAAAAGGGATGGCATAGATCTCTTTTCAAAAATCAATGTTGATTTTACTGATGCAATACTCGGAACAGTATTAAAGGTACCTGGTTATGCCTATATGCTTATTGTACTTGTACAAAAGTACAGTTGGTCTTAACTTCTATGGATCTTCATCATATTTCTGATCAAATAATTGGTGCCTTATTATCTCTCGAATTAATCATCACTAGTTTAATGAATATTTCATTTCTTTGGCTGGAACTTGTTGCCTTAGGTTCAGTTTTACCTACATGCCATGGATTAGTTCAGATTAGCTTTGAAGAAGAGTAATTTCAGACCTATGCATTGCCTTCAAAAGATGGGTACTAGTATGTTTTGAGAATATACTTGTCCAGAGTTGCAACACACTTCATTTTATCAAAATAAGCCTAGTAGTCAGTGTGTCTAGTTTTATGCTGTCTGCTATGTGCATCTGCAATTATATGTGGCTACTCTTAACTGTTCTTCATTTGAGGAAAAGAAAGAAAACAGATCTTTAGATTCTAATATCAGGCAACAGGCGAAGAACTGCCAAATATGAAAGTAATTACTCTATGGACAATTAAATGGATTGATAATGGCATTATTCCTCAATGCCTTAGTTTGCTTATCTCTGTACTGTATTCATTTTTCTAATATGGAACTAATTACTCTATGGACAATTTAACGGAATGACAATGGCATTATTCCTCAATGCTTTAGTTTGTTTATCTCTGTACTGTGTTCATTTTTCTAATATGGAAGGTTTCAGAATGATAGCAATTTTACCGCTAAATGGAAGTCATTTGCCAGTTGTTTGACGTAGGTATCTAACTTCAGGTTGATACCGTTGCTGGTCCGAGGGAGCTTCAAATTCCTTCTGGAATTCAGCCTGGAGAAACTATAAAGTTACCAGGCATGGGTGTTCCAGACATCAACAGACCAACTTTGAGAGGTGATCATCAGTTCATTGTCAATGTTTTGATCCCCAAAGATCTTAGGTGAGTTCTGTTGTATCTTCATTTTCTATTGTTCTCCATGAGGTCCTTCATTATGGAATAAGTAGTGATTATAGACATAAGTGCCTGAAACTATTTTTCTGCTTATGCTCTTAACTCGAGACCAAATTGTGTCTTTGATCTTGTCTTTCAGTTGAATTATCCTACCTTTGGATCCGGCTGTATGAGTAGGTGCAATAAGGCTGCAAACTTTGGTCCTTTTATCTCTGCAAAAATGAGTTGGATGCAAAGGATGAATTAACCTTAATATACGTGGGCAATCTAACATTTTTGATGTCATATCATTCTATTATGTTTTTAAAGCTTTTTTCCATATGCCCTGGTAGTACTTTCATGAAAGAACTCGGAGTAGCTATTTCTCCTTTTTTGTTCATTCGCCTCCACATTGAAGATCAAAATAGACGTTGTCCAGATATGACACTATAATTAGCAAGCAGTCAAAATTTTACTCAGTATCATACTTTCAAATCTATATTTACAAGTAAGAGATCACTATGTAAATTGCATGAATCACTAAAATTAATAAACTTTGAATTGATCATTAAAAATTTGTCCCCAACCAGAAATGTGCCAGATTGGTCCCTCTTTGGTGTCTGATTGTAGTGGTTCAGCTGGTCAATCTAGATAGACTGATCATACCTTGCAATTCAGTGGGGCCTTTGCTAGAGTTGCAAACATGATGTGGATGTTTGACACCAGTAGCCTAAGAGGTCTAGTCTAGGGTTGACCAAAAGCTACTTCTTAACATAAAATCCAGAAGTAGCTAGCAGTTTGGTCTCTTGAATTAATAGTTGAAGTGGCTAAGTTTGATTTTATGTTTTTTGCAAGTTTGTGTTGTATGTATTGTGAAGGAGATACAAATGATGCATTACAAGTGGTTTTCTTTGCTGTTGAATAATTATGCTGATCTGAGGAAGACCTTGGAAGAATTAAGATTAAAATAGTCGTTGTACACCAAAGAAAAAGGCATGTGATAATAAATACAGGGCAACCTAGTGCACTTTCTATATTTGAAGAATGAGGGAGAGAGAAATCAGATTAACTGTGAACATTGAAATGTCAATCTTCAATTCATGTTCCTCAATTCACGTAAGTATCTTCTGAAAATGTAGTTGCTTATCAGATGCTTCAAGAAAAACATTTTAGACACAAGTATACCCCCTGCGCAAAGATTATTACTATCCTTTTTATTGTAATCACATTTTAGTGGAGCTTAATATGTAAATAATTACAGTGACACAGAGCGGGAACTTTTGAAGAAATTAGCCTCACTCAGGGCATCTACCAAAGGCCATCCAACTTCTGTTGGCAGCAGTGGTAATTGTTATGCATGTTTTAACTCCTAGCGAGCCATTTCTTTGCAGTTTCTCGTTGTTTGACAGGACTATTCTGATGCTTTGATGTCTATTTGTCATTGCAAAAGGTTCAAAGGGCAAGTTTGAGAATCAGAAAACTGGGGACAGTAATACAGGCTTGTCCAGCGGGGGAAGCAATGCTTCATCTTTCTGGAACTCAATAAAGGACTTTTTCGGGTACATCTTGATGAATCATCTCGTTTTCCTTATCAAGTTCCATGACATTCTCCATCCAGGGCATTTTACAACGATTTTAATGTTAGTTTCATCGAATTTCCACTTGACTAGTATTCCACATGCAGGCGGAGGCAGTCTCGAGAGCGGTTTGCATCGGTTAGTTTGGACATATCAGCAGCATTGCCGTCTAGCAAGCCGGATCCCTCACTCATGATTTCAGCTTCCTTAGCTCTAATAGTAATTTTTATATTCACTTCTCTAGGGAAATCCCATCACTGCTCGTTATCACAAAAAAGAAACAGAACCCGCTATGACAGCAGCAGAATCAGAGGATAGCAGCTTCAAAAGGATTTTTCCAGGTGTGATGAAGTACGTAGCTTACATTCTTTCGTTTTCCCTCAATACTTTTACCTACCATGGAAAAGTGGGAAATTGGTTACCCATGCACGGTGGGTGCACATGGATTAATTACGCCGGGAAGATATCCCGATCATCAGTAGTCATTAGCTCATTCTTCTCCTCTCCATCTTTTCGTCAATTTTAATTCAGTCTTTTTCTCCTGAGAAAAGCATTTGTATTCGTTTCTTGATTCTTACTACTCTTTCGCAACACCATACCTTTAATATCCCCATGGATCGGCTTTTCGTTACTCTTGTCATGGGATATGTTCACGAGAAGACGAAAAATGAATTAGGTGGACATCAATTGACCGTCGTGTGCTTAAATTTTCTCACCATGTTTTATAGCAGTCACCGCTCATGTATCTACCACCTACAATATCTGGTCTATTGTAGCACCAACCCGACAAGCATTTCAAGCTATAAATGCTCACCACCTCCGTAAGTTGTCAGTCCTTTTCGATCGAGATTGCTGCGTAATTGGACACAAGGGTTTCACTGTCATTGCTGTTCCTTTCGTCCCTGTGATTTTTCCTTCTGACCAGCAGGTTTCTTTCCTTGTAAACCATCCCCCGAACTAGAAGAAGGAAAGGGAGTGTTGTAGGATCCCACCCTTGTTGTCTTCTCTCGGGTTTGGTGAGACTTTGCATATTTCGTGCATCGTTCTTCACCAATCCTCGCTCTAAACCTAGGGAAGTGGCCATAGCTGTGAAGTGACCATAAAGCAAAGCGGGCATCTAATCTAACCTCAGCTAACCTAAGTGGTTTTAGGCAAACGCATTAACATGGAATTCAAGTCCTTTCGTTGCTGTCTTTAACTATGCGAGTGAATCATTGCACGAATTACGAGAAATTCGTAGACATTAGCTGTTGATGAATGGATATAGGTGGGGGAAGGTGGGTCAACGGGTTGGTCCTCCTAAGATTCATCCAATTCAAAGCGTGATATAGCATCAATCTCGACCTCGTCTAAGTTGGACCCCAATGATAATGAGCCGGCTCGGAATTACTGGATCACACACGTGCTTGAGTGTGGCGAGTGTGCGAGGCGACGGTGAGATGGGGCCGGCGACGGGTGAAAGCTTTCGAAATATTCTGATGATGAGGAAGCTTCTTCTTGCAAGAACCAGCTAATTTCTAGCTTAAATTATTCTGCCTTAGGTATTCTAATTTGTTCGGAATTGAATTTCCTCGTTTAGTCTAATCGACGAATGTATGGTGCACATGGTTAGTTCTAAAAGAAAAGGGCGTTGGTTAGGAGGTCCCTCGTCAGCTCGCTGGCGAAAGAGAGTGTTCTATCTCCTTGGGTTCCCAACGGACTCTGGTTGCAATGATTAGTACACAGCCTAATGCCTGCCTGACTCCGAGGATCACCGTCGCCAGCTTTTAAGCTGTCTTAAAATAGTATTCTTTCCAATTCCCTACACCGATATTAAAAGAAATAACTTATTTATTTTCAAAGCACCTCGAGAAATGGACATTAATTGAATTCCTTTGTTACATGAAAAATGAATAATCCTAAAAATCATATTTATCTTTTATTCGTTGTCATAAGCTACGCAAGCAATCACTTTTAGAAAAGAAAATTAGATAATTCATTTTTCGTGAAATAAACATGGCTTTTATTCTCTCTTGGAAGCACAGAAGCAGATGAATATGTAGATTCTTGTATGTGAATTTCCCTTCTTTTTCTTCACTAATCTGATAGGTAAATTGCTTTCTTTTCTTTTGGTAAAATGGAAGGGAATCTTAAAACCGGGGGTATGCATATGCATGTGAGGTGGAAAGGGACATGGGTTGCTGGAAGTGGGCCCCCGATAAGCCCCGTTTTCAAAGAAAGACAGTAGACAGAGCATGGCCTCCTAACCGTCATGCTCCTCTCCTTTTTTTAATTATTTCGTGTCGATTTTAATTTCATTTTTTTTCCTTCATTTTTATCAGCCTATTATTATTGCTTTCTTCGTCATTATTATTCCTCACCGTATTTTCTAAAAATAATTATTTTCCTGAGTGCAATTGGTAAACAAATGCGTAATGCCGCCGTGGGCTTAGTTTCAGAACGGAATTTTTTACTCCAATTATATTCCGACGTAAAAGAAAAAAACAGGACTCCGAATCATATGTATAATCATGCAAAAATTGTCCCGGAATTAGGATTAATAGTGACCGGTATACGACCTCATAATCTAAAAGGAATGTGGCAAGAACAATTACCCACTCCTTGACCTCGGAACTTGTCCGGAAGCGATGTTGTCCAATTGAATGATGCATACCTATTTTCAAAAAATCCTCTTTCGTTGCACTTTATTCAAGTCACAGATCAGACAGAGGACCGCCACATTTATCGTCCTCCTCCTGTCTCTAGCTAGCTAGGAAACAAAAAACGGGTAGGGATGCCTATCCAACACAATTCAAAGCCCCTTTCGAGATGAATTTCACCAAGAATTTGGTTGAAGAGTGCCTCCGGAATATTTCATCAAGCATGCGTAATATGATATAATTCAAGGATTTCGTTATCGCATGGCCCCAACTTTTGTTAGTTATTTATCTATAGAGATTTTGTCATTATCAAAACATCATCTTTCTCGTGCTTGTGCATGGCGATGTATTAAAAATGCCGTGTATTTCTTTGTTGGATATGATTAATAAGTGTTTCGAGAGCCCTTAGTAAATTTTCAAAACATTGATTATGTATAAGCACTTGTTAAGTCTTATAAATGCTCTTTGGAAATTTGCAATTTATTATTCGAAGTGAATTGACTAAATTAGAATAGGCTAAATTACCTATTCGGTTTTAAATTTTTCGATTTTGTTGATTTAATCTTAATTTTTTTAGCAACATTCCAATATTTTGAATTAATTTTCATCGAAAACTGATTGTTTAATAAATGTGTTTAGCTTCAGGACACTCCTATATAAAAGTGATTCTTTAATTGGAAACATGGTATGTGGAAAAAAACCATTCTTGTCAGCCAAATTAGATTAGTGACCACTATCCATCAATAGATTTTAATACAAGCATTCAGCACATACCATAATTCAATGGTATCACATATGTGTTTGCCTTCACTTAAAATTGACTATGCTAGTGTGGCCAATCTATTAGCAAAATTATGCAATTGCAATTGTAACTTTTTCAAAAGAGCAATGGAACTAAATAGTTTTACATCAAGCTTTTGAAAATTATACCAAATGGCACGAAAATAATCAATCGGTAGTTATGTGAACTTTCAACTCATCGACTTTTCTTATACTCAGGAATTATTCAAAGACCATCATACCATGTACAGGTTCAAATGAAACCCATGTGAAGATGCATAGAAGCGTTGACTTAATTCGATTCTCGAGTCGATCAATCGAACTCAAACCGTTGTAATAAAATGCATTCAAAATTTAGAACGAAAGGGAGAAAATGACATCTGAACAAACCCATAGGGAAAGACTAAACAACTCTTCTAGAGCCCATCACATAAATTAAATATTCATCATTTTTCCAGGATTAATTACTAAGCTTATCATTTAAAGTAAAAACCCATTCTGTCTTCTCCTCCCTCCTCTCTCAATCACATCAATTAATGAAATACTAGAATTTCAAAAAATATGGTCAGGGATTTGCTCCCACTTCAAAATTCAAGCACCAGAAAACAAAAACCTCATTTTCCAACCAACCGTTAAGACACCCAATGCCACTGCAGGCGTGATGGTTATATCGCACAAAGAAATAAAAAAAAAGGCAAAAAATAATTAAAAAAATAATATTTTTTTTCAGTTCAACAATGTCTGAAGATCTCTGAAATATCTAAATCATGGACAGTTTGTACCGTAACACTAAGTTTTACTGTCAAATCGATGTACTTGTATCCCATCCATGAATGAGAGGGGCCTCTCCTCCCCCCCGCCACTTTAAATTTTTGCGCGCAAAAATCAATTGGAAAAAATAGTTGGAATATGACGTCAGCATTGCGCATTGATCTTTTTGAGTACCATATAATAAAACATCGCACGACGTATTTGTCTCATAATTTCGTTTTCCCTGTTCTGTCACGGCCACCTGGAAAATGGCCTGAAAATTTTGCAGACATGTTGGTGCACACACCAAAAGGAAGAAAAGCAAAAGCAATGATGAAACAACAAAAAGGAGAAAAGAAATCCCTAGGGCCGTATCCCCCACCAAAAATCATTGCCTTCATTTTCTTTGGAAAGGCAAAAATGATTAAATAAATAGAGGGGAAAAAGCTAAAAATTAAACTCGAATTATGGGTACTACGACTTATTTTTCTTGAAAAAAAAATTCCATCACATCAAAATTTTCAAATTACAACCGTCCTTATGCATTTATCTTAAATAAACCAAAGTTATATATAAGCTACACATTTATCCTCAAATAATTTTTCAGTTAAAATAACGTTATTTTTATTTTACTTAAGCTGATTTATATTCTATGTAGACAGATTTTTAATAATTCTCATTAATGGAATTTTGATAGAAGGTAAATGTGTTATACACATGTAAATTTGGGATTTTAGAATGTGCTATAATGAATACTTTTGGTGGCTTTTATTATAAATAAAAAGAAAATGAGTGTATGGAGAAAGTAGGGAATAATAAAAGAAGTAGATGCTGCGGAAGGAAAGAAGAGCCAAGTTGACTAATCACCAGCAAATCACACGTCATCACTCACTCCCTCACTTCACTCGTAACCCAGCTAGGGTTTTTGCCTTTTTTGTTATTTCCCCACCACCCTCCTTCCCCTCACATTTTCTCTTTTCTCTTTCCTTATTTTTCCCTTTTCCCTTTTTTGTCCTCCACTGTCCTCATCCCTCTCTCTCTCTCTCTCTCTCTCTCTCCTCTCTCTCACACAAGAGACAGTAACCCACACATACAGCCTGGACTTTTCTTCTCCTTCTCCCCCTTCACCTTCCTTCTTCTTCTTCTTCTTCTTCCACTCTCCTACTCCTCCTCACCAAGAAAGACCACCACCACACTGCAAGCACAAAACCCAGAAAAGCAGACAACCCAAAAGGAAAGAAAGATCCCATTTTTATCGCAGCTAGCCCCACCCTCCTCCTCATTACCCTCTAAGCACCCACCGCACAACTATGCATTTACGCTCTCCTTTACTCCAACCGTAGCCTCCCCTCGCCATAAGAGAGCAATTCGAGAAGACCCATCATTCCGCATCGGCATTTCTTGATCGCCAGCCAGCCAGCTCGGAAGAAGGAGAGTCCCCCCCCAACAATGCGGTTCCGAATTCTTGCTCTCCTGAGCTTCTTCGCCGTTTCGGCGGTTCTTCTCCCCCCGGTGGCGCCAGATCTCGCGTCCGACCGGGCGGCTCTCCTCGCGCTGAGATCCGCCGTCGGGGGCCGCACTTTGCTCTGGAATACCAACCTCCAGAGCCCCTGCTCGTGGGCGGGCGTTCAGTGCGAGGGGAACCGGATCACAGCCCTCCGCTTGCCCGGCGTCGCCCTGTCCGGCCAAATCCCCGAAGGCGTCCTGGGTAACTTGACCCAGCTCCGTACTCTCTCGCTCCGGCTCAACACGCTCTCCGGCCAGCTCCCCTCAGATCTCTCGGCCTGCGCCGACCTGAGGAACCTCTACGTGCAAGGTAACCAGTTCTCTGGCCCGATCCCTGAGTGGCTGTTCAGCTTGCGTGATCTTGTGAGGCTCAATCTGGCGTCCAATAATTTCTCTGGGGAGATTCCCGCTGGTTTCGGCAACTTGACTAGGCTAAGGACCCTCTTTCTTGAGAACAATCAGTTCTCTGGGTCGATCCCCGCTGAGCTGAAGCTGCCCAAGCTCGAGCAGTTCAATGTCTCTAACAATTTGTTAAATGGGTCGATACCTGAGAGCATGGGGGCTTTTGCTAACACTTCGTTTTCGGGTAACTCTCTGTGCGGGAAGCCGCTGGCTTCTTGCTCTCAAGATATCAATCTGCCCGCCGCCGGGCCTTCTGGTAGCACTGAGAACCCAGGAGGAGGAAAGAAAAAGAAGCTTTCGGGGGCCGTGGTCGCGGGCATTGTGATTGGGTGCGTGTTCGGGGTTATATTCCTCGTCATACTGTTGATCTATCTGTGCCGGAAGAAGGGCAGCAAGAAGACTAGATCTGTGGACGTCTCGACCTTCAAGCACCAGGAATTGGAGCTTCCGGCTGAGAAACCGGTCGGGGAGGTCGAGAATGGCGGTTACAGTAATGGGTACTCCGTGGCGGCAGCTGCAGCTGCGGCCATGACAGGAAGTGGAAAGGGGGAAGCAAACGGTAGTGGTGCCGCAGCAAAGAAGCTGATCTTCTTCGGTAATTCTGCAAAGGTGTTTGATTTGGAGGACTTGTTGAGGGCTTCGGCTGAAGTTCTCGGGAAAGGGACCTTTGGAACTGCTTACAAGGCAGTTTTGGAGGCCGGGACCACGGTGGCTGTAAAGAGGCTAAAAGATGTCAACGTGGCTCCAAAGGAATTCAAAGAGAAGATCGAAGCAGTCGGGGCAATGGATCACCAGAATCTGGTTCCTCTGAGGGCATACTATTACAGCAATGACGAGAAGCTTCTCGTCTATGATTATATGCCTATGGGAAGCTTGTCGGCACTTTTACATGGTGAAAATTTCTTCCTGAAGCTTCAATTTTGCTCTGCTTTTCTTCGGGTTATTAAAATTTCCTGTTACTGTAGCTCCTGGCAACTATTTGTCTTCTGATTGAAGTTCATTACTTCCGCTATGGAATTTTTATACTACTTATGCCTGGTTCATCCCAGTTTTCATTCCTTGAGTTGATGGCGAATGCATAACTATTTGTAACATTTTCTTTCGTCTGTGACTGCATTGAAATGGTAGAACTCATGTTTGCAAAATTTACTGCAGGAAGCAAAGGAGCGGGAAGGACTCCGCTGAACTGGGAAATCAGATCTGCCATTGCCCTTGGAGCTGCCCGTGGCATAGAGTACCTACATTCCCAAGGTCCAAACGTCTCCCATGGAAATATCAAATCCTCCAACATCCTTCTCACGACATCATACGATGCGCGAGTGTCTGACTTCGGCCTGGCCCACCTCGTGGGGCCTTCCGCCACTCCAAACCAAGTTGCTGGCTACCGAGCACCAGAAGTCACCGACCCTCGTAGAGTTTCCCAAAAGGCTGACGTCTATAGCTTCGGGGTGTTGCTTCTGGAGCTCCTCACTGGAAAGGCGCCTATTCACGCTCTCCTCAACGAAGAAGGTGTGGACCTTCCAAGGTGGGTCCAGTCCATTGTTCGTGAGGAGTGGACTTCCGAAGTCTTTGATCTTGAGCTCCTGAGGTACCAGAACATCGAAGAGGAGATGGTTCAGTTATTGCAGCTCGCAATAGATTGTGCTACCCAATATCCCGATAAGCGTCCCTCAATCTCCGAGGTGAGGAGCCAAATCGAAGAGCTGTGTCATTCTAGCTCGCAGAAAGATCGCGCCCCACAGCTCGACCAGGTCAATGAAGTGAATGATGACTCATCTCGGTGAGTTGATTTCCGAGAATGGCGAGCGAAATTCCCGAAGGATCATATTGCAGCATTATGTTCGCATTTAGCATCATAAGCTGGGTTTTCTTCTCTATTTTTCTGTTCCATGTCAATTTGGGCCTCTCTTTCTAATGTCATTACGAGGCAATAGTCTTTTCCCCTTTTTCCTCTCATCATTTTCTGTAATTCCCCATTGTGCTACTTTTTTCCATCTTTTTCTCCATTTATGCTTTGGGGTGGATATCAGTTACTTTGTTTTTGTTGGTAAGTATGTTGGATCATGGTTTCTTGTAATTATTACCCATGCTTTTGCTTTTGCTTTCCCCTTTTGCTTTTGATGCAACTTCTTATCTGTTCAGACTGAGATGTTTCAGTTGCTTCTTCGGATGCTTGGTGTAATAGTGTTTTCAACTGTGTATCGATCCACCAAACTTTGATTAAAGTTTTCTAGACCTTTTTGAAAATCAGATTGAGATGTATACTCGGAGTCTAAAGTTGATTTTGTGACCTCCTTGGAGCTGTTCCTTTTTGGTAATTCATTAGTCTTCAATCAAACATTACAGTTAGCCGGCTAGGTGGCACAGTTATGCAGCATGTGCTTTCTCTGTCACAATGGTTGGCAAATCTCTATAATTGCTCTAAATTAATAAAGAAGATAACTTGGGGAACCTTGTGAGAATGTATTTATTGATTTACAGCTAACCAACGCAATATCTTTGTACTTGCTTCTGCAACAAAGAAAAGATAAAAAAGAAAAGGAAAAAGCTTTGCTTTGGTGAATTCAAAAATTTTGAAATTTGTGCTGGCAGTGGTGGTGGCAGGTGGTTGTATAGGATTCTCATCATAGGTGTGATTCCCTGCAGCTACTTGAGACTTGAGAGTCTTTTAAAAAGAATGTGAACTTATTGTGCCTACGAAAAAGGTTGACAAACTTGGCTCCATGGACATGGCAAAGATCAGCAGCCTGATCTTTGTGGTCCATGGTGGGATATGATAATGAACCTTTGTTTTTCATATAGGCCCCTGAAAAACGCCAGGACTTTGTCTTTGTTCCTCTCTATTTATCTTTATTTAGATGGGTTGCATAAGATCCAATTACAAGGAGTCAGACAAGGAATGGAAATAAACAAAAAGTTGCACCTCTCTGGTCTATTTTTCATTTAAATAAGGTTTTTCTTGTCTCTTGGATCTGGGCCGATGCTGTCTCCCCAACATCTTCACCTTTTAAACACGAAACAGTTTTTTGTCTGAGGTGATAAATACAAGATCTGTTGATCACATAATACAAAAACAATTTGGGCACGCATAAAAACCAGTACACGAGGATAGTGGGCCAATCATACGACTGATCTTCTCTTTTTTATCTGATCAGTAATCTCAGATGCCTTACTCCAGGCAGATTTTCTTCGACATTCGTCATTTTGATTTGACTGACTTTTACAAAGGAGAGGAGAATGATTGGTTCGGATCTTAGGAAGGTTCATTAAGACATCATTTGCCTTGTTAAAAATGAATAATTTAAATTTTGTATTTTTAATAATGATCATTTGTCTAGGTTGAAATAACTAACCAACAAAAAATGTTTTCATTTATCAAGTTATCCGGACATTTTCATGGATGATGAAAATATTGTCCATTCATTCATTTTTGTATGAAATACAAGCAATCATTTTTAATAAATCCCACCTTTGAAGAGGCGTAATAAACCCACCTTGGGGGAGGCCACTGGACAAGCTTGATTGAAACTGTTTGCATACTTTCCAATTACTCAATTAAAATGGACTGTTCAAGACTCGAGAATAGTTTCATGGTCCACATCCAAGAGCATGAACATATTACTCCGCGCTCCACAAGTAGGGGACGGGCAATCATCAGAAAAGAAGCACGATGAAACGGACATAATCTTCGACGAACGAGAATGGAAGTTGCAAGGAAGCAAGTTAACCGAACGGTTGATGGCTTTGGAAGTTGGACGATCATCAGGGTACGGGACAAAGTATTTTCTACCAGAAAGGAAAAGATTACTCTAGCTCTCTTCACATACCGGAACGTCTCAATCGCCATGTTTGATCCTTAGAAAGATAAGAGCTATTCCTGTACCATCAACCGGTACTAAATATTCAGATCAAAGTAGAAAAATCAACTTACCACCGACTAGGGGTGAGCATCGGTCCAGGGTCGACCCTAGACCGACCCCTGGACCGGCCCAACCCCGCTGGTCCCGGTCCGGTTCCTGGGGGACCAGGTCGGTCCTTGGTCCTAAAATCCCCGGACCGTCTTGTGCGGGTTGGTCCCGGTCCTAGGAGTTTCGGGTTGGTCCCAACCTGCACCAACCCTGTCCTTATATATTATATTATATATAATATATTTTTATTTATGCTAAAGAGTAAACCTTAATTCAAATGGCGTTCTCCTCCAATACTCTTGTTCTCTTCTTTCTACTTTATCCTCTTAGTATTCAATTTGCCAAGTAAAATCGAAAAAACTTCACTCGTGAGTAATCTTGCCCCGCTTGCCACTTGACACTCACCTCGCTCACTTTTGGTCACTCACCACTTGACACTCACCCCACTTGCCATGCTCACCCCACTTATTGCTTGACGCTTGCGCCGCTTACCTCTATTTGCTAACCTTGCTCATTCTAAGTAAATCATAAGGAAATAAAGTTCTAATTAGAAATTCTTTTTGCTCGTAAGCAACGCTCGTCTTGCGGCTCTATAAGAAATTTTAATTTTTTTATGGTTTCTTACTTTTAGCAAGTGTGAAATTTTTATTATTACCTTATTTTAAATTTGTTGAACATGTATTAGTACTTATAGTTTAGTTAAAATCACAATATCGATAAATATGTAATTTGAAATTATTGGTTTAATTTTTTTAGAAATACAAAAAAAAAAATGAAAAAAAATTAATGATTGGTCTGGGTTAGCACTTCCTAACCGGACCGAACCCAGTGGGTCGGTCCGGTCCTCGGTCCTAGACTCAATAGGGTTGGTCCTCGGTCCTAAAAATTGAGGACCAAAGATCAAGTGCGGGTTGGTCCTAGGGTTAGGGGGTGGACCGGCCCAACCCGGACCATGCTCACCCCTACCACCGACCAGGAAACTAGGGACACAAGTGAAGGACAGCGCCAAAGTATCGATTGAGCTTTTGTTTCTAATTCATAACGGCTAAAATAAGCAAAATTTCTTCGACGCGCAAGGTAATGAAATTGAGACAAATAATTTTCTTCCCTTTCTAGACTGCTCCAAGTGTTTCTGTTACTATATTTATCATGAAGTTCATTTTCCACTGCAGCAAACTGTTATAGCTCTCTTCTCAAACATTCTCGAGAAGAGTAGATCGTGTTTTATGATAATCACAAAGGCCTCGTAGATATTGTTAACAGACCCTATAAAATAGACGAGACACTATGAATTCGAGAAAAGAGAGATGCGTTCTCATTGCCAACTTTGGAAAATTGCAGATGATACACTTTGAAGGGTCACATATACAACGACACCTAGGCACATAAGTTGAAGGTACATTGACAACCCAAACTCATTACCCACACACAAACAATTCGATGGCAAAAATGGAACCCCACCGCGTGGAAACATTACCTAATCGCAGAGGGAGCACATCTCCAGCACAGTTTCTCTATCAATGTCTCTTCTTCTATCTCTGCAAAAGAAATATCATATTCAGCGAAGATTCACATTTGTAAGACAGAATTGAACAAAGGAAAATCAGATAAAATAGAAGGCTGGACTTTCAGATACATACATGTACAGGGTATAAAAACAGCGACAAGGTCAATTGGTGCCCTCCAAAGCACATCATAACCCAAGTTCAATAGTATTCCCTCCCCGAATTTGCTGGGGAAGATGAGCGATCAAGCACTAGAATTGGGAGGAGGATCATCCTTCCATCCCTTAGAAAGCAAATCATAGTTGATTGATGCCAACTGGGAGAGATTCTGCAAAAATTGAAAGGACAAAAGCACAAGACAAGTAAATAGGAGAATGTCCTGCGAGGCAGCAGCCATAATAGAGAAATCATAAAACACATTGAGAATACTGGAAACAAACCTCAATTCTGCAAATACCATTCACACACCTCTAAACCAAATCCAATATCGAAAAGACCATACTCCTCCCCCTCCCCCGCAAAGAGGGGGCGGGGCGGGGGGGAGGGGGGTTTGGTTTTCAGTTGGTTTGGAAAGTTTTTGACCAGGTGCGAGAATTTAGGTGTCCAGAATTAGCATTTTTGGAAGAAGAATGGCATTTTCATATATAGGGCCACAGATAATTGATGTGAATGTGCAAAGTGGTCTCCAAACGTAACATTCAGGAATGTATATGGTATTTTCAACAAGTACACAAGTGATCATTAGGTGAAAGATGAGGTATGTTGATGGTATTTTCCCTAAAAAACATGTCAATAGATTAGTCCAAACTTTTCTGCAATAGAAAACCTAGAATGTACTATCATAATATAAGGGTTCTGATCATAGGAAAATGATTATAACAGGGGCCTAGCTACGAAAAATTTCTCATTTAACAAACCTGCCCTTAGTATCTATCTGCATATATGCAGAATGCTGAAGAGCAAACTTAGTGAAAACCCAGAAAGAAAGATGACCTTGTCATAGAATGTTGAGAAGTTATCTCAATCCAACTTTGGATAAATGCACAATTGCATGTGACAACATTTTTTTAGTTTAGTTATTACCTTGAATGAGAAATTGCTGAATGAGTAATTGATAGATGAGCCAGACTCGAACTCAGTGAGACCCCCACATTCATCTCCCTGCATGTCATCATCATCCAAAACAAGTCCACTAACGTAAGGTCTTATACTAATACAAAAGAGTAAACACCAAAAAAATATCACAATCATATTAACAAGTCTGGGAAATCTTGATCAACTTTACCACTTCATCTTGGCGATTACTGAGGCAACTGCTTCCACTTAAGCTATCCGCATCACTCAAATCCTCAGATTCGCTGTCTGGATAAAATTGCTCGTCTGAAGGATTCCACGAGTAGCGGCTTGTGAAGTAGCTCGTATCCAGGGCACTTTCTGAAGAGGGGACAAATGCCGCCTGTAAACGAAGTGGTCCACATGTCATGGATCAATATGAAAATGAACAAAATATCAACAAAGTAAATGCTAGGAAAATGTTTGATTGGTAAACATGATAGTAAAACCTTCTGCCTGGCAAGAGTGTCCCAATTGATATCTTTGAAGAAGACATGCTGCTTCACCTGTAGGATTAATTGTCAGTTCACTGGATAACCAAACATCAATTTCATGAACATAATTATTCCCCTAAATATATTAAGGCAAAAACAATCACCTCCCATGCTCCTCTAGCTCCAAGTCTCTGGTGAGGATCCTCGGTCAGTAACCTTTAAAACCAAATGAGTAGGCACATTGTTAATGTTTTAACTTGTCATTTTGACATAATAGTTTCATCTTGACTGATCATCATGGCAGCCAAAATATGAATTTCAGCAGTGCAAGTATCTGTCCAGAGTGTTTAATTCCATTCTCTCTTTCGTCATAAGTTTAGTTCTCACAAAATGACGAGGCATAAAGAAAAACACAAAGAAACCATGCAATGTGAGAACCTTTTTTTTTTTGGGGGGGGGCATATTGAAAATCTTGTTAAAAGCGTCCATTGTTTGTTCTTTTGAATTAAAAGACTGAATCTATCAAAGATCAACAGAGAATGGATCGGTGATGGGGGGGTATTTACAGAAAACTCTCCTGATCATTTAATTTCTCTGGAATCATGAAGATTAAATTGTCAATTAAATCAGTTAATGCATTCATCCAACATCAACAAATTCCAAATGCCCAGTAAAAGAGAAGTTAACTCACCGATCAATTAGGTCTTGTGCTTCAGCACTCATTTCTTCAGGCACTCTAGGCCAAGGTATATTACGATTAAGAATGTTATCAAATATTGTCTGAAGGAATAAGAATGGTTAGTTTGGAAAAATAAATATACCATTATTACACTAAAAAAAGCTCAACTACTAGTAGGTAAAAGACAAAAACTAACCTGTGGATATTCCGCATTGAATGGAGGAATTCCAACAATCAATTCAAATAATATAACACCAACAGACCACCAATCAGCAGTCGTGCCTGACAGGCAATAAGTGAGACATCATTATGTTAGCCCTACTGCTATAATCAGTAAGTAAAGGAATAATATAACACGACATTCAGGAGCGTAATCAGTGATCACAAGACTGTACATTAGATGTAATTTGCGATTTTCCCTCCGCCAAAAAAATCGTCAAGAGTGAATGACACAAATGATAAATTGTACACTTATCACGAACAAGTTAATTTTTACATTTCCAGATATTAAGTAGCCAAATAATTAATATGTGATAAAACAGGACAACTTTGCATCTTAAATACAGAGAAAGGCTTTGACCAAAAATAAAAAAACAAAGCGAAAGGCTATACAGACCATGTCCTGTTCCCAGAAGAATTTCTGGTGCCAGATAATCTGGTGTGCCCACAGCAGAACGTTTCTTCCGCCTTTCTTTCTGACTCTCAGACATAGATAGCTCGGGCTCTTCATCTACGAGCATGGATGTGCCACTAACAGCTGGACCCGATAAATCATCAGTGCTGTTGATGAGACCAACTTTAGAAAGCCCAAAGTCTGTCAACTGTACGTAAAAATTAACTATCAGCTAAACAAACACTGAAATTTTTCTGATGATGATTAGACACGGAGATGTTAACAATTACTTAGGAAAATCCTCATGTTCCTACTGAAAAGAGTCTTCAAAGATTACCTTGATATGACCATCGTGAGCAATCAACAAATTATCAGGCTTCAAATCACGATGAACCACGCGCAGAGAATGTAAATACTCAAGAGCAAGCACCTACATGGACATGTTCATGGCTCTTAAGAGTGTTATAATTTGTACGATAGTACATCCAAGCAACACTAGCAACTTACCACTTCTGCTATATACACGCGAGCAACTTCTTCATCTAAGCAGCCTAAATTTCTCAACAACGAATACAGGTCTCCTCCATTTAAGTACTCCATCACAAGATACAAATTGTCACGACAAGTGAATGAATAAAAGAAGCGAACCTGAGACAGACAGAAGCAAATGAATACAGGAAACCATGAATTATATAGACAATGAGGTGCTTCATATATAGACCTGCTCACCACAAAAGGATTACGGACTGATATCAAAATATCCCGTTCAGCCAGAATACTTTCAACAGCGTTCTTGCGAATCATATCTGCCTTTTTAAGAACCTGTTGGACAAAGGAGGACACAGATAATGCAAGTCCCAAGCAATGTAAAGTCTCCATATAATCATACCAAAAATAAAAAGTGATCTTCTGCCAAGTTTTTAACAATCTTCTTCTTTCTAATACCTTTCTTTGACTATGAATCATAAAACATAACCTTCATTAACTAAATGATGCATCAAGAGGAATAATCCTGACTTTGACAATCAATATATGTTAACATGCATTACTTTAAAAAAAAATCTAAAAGCTAAGAACCCCTCTGAAAATTTGTTAGCTAGTTCTTCAATAGAAAGAGAAAAGATGAAATGATTGCTTTTGATAGATAACAAATAAAGATTAAAAATTAAAATCAAAAAGCATTACCTTTATTGCGAAAAAGTCACCAGTCGTTCGCTTTTTAGCCAAGAAAACACGTCCAAAAGCACCACGGCTAATTGGTTTGATGATCTCAAAGTCATCAATGGATGTTCGATCTTTAGAAGAATGCACAGGGCTTGTTCGTAAGCTACGAACCACGTCATCTTCCAAAGGAGCATCTTCATCAATAACAGTACTTGTTATGTCGATCTTTTCATCATCCACCAGCTCACAGAGCTGTAAATACTTTTCCCTAGAGGATGAAATGCAATCACAATCAGTAATGAAAGTCACATAAAAGTGATAAGTCTTCTTTCAGACTGAGGTAAATCCAAGACTCAAAAGGCATCAAACAAAATCAAGGATAGAGTAAATAAGCTCCGAGGTATCATCAGAAAGGTGTGTTCTGCTTTAGCTTTGAAAAGTACAAGACTGCCAAATATGAGAATCACATTTGCATCAAGAATATTATTTTTCAATAGGTAGTTGACCCTAAGTTTTAATTAATCAAATTGCATATTAGACATCCAAATATTCCATCAAGGCATTGTGCTTTTCGTATAATAAACAAAGCCAGCAAAACAACTGTTATCCAATAAGAATATCACTACCATACTGGATTCAGAACCAAAATTATCAGTAAATTAAGCACCGTATCAACTTCTCAATCCGTGTTCCAAAGGTCTCCACTGTAAGTGCATCAAACTTCCGCCGATCAATAACCATCCTCAAATCTTCAAGACAGGTCAGTAAGAAGGGTGACACCCTCTCATCATCCATTGGCGTGCTTGCTACACATCGAGCAATATCAGCCAGCTCATTCATCTGTAGAAAAGATACTTCAACTTACCATGACTACGCAACTAGTAAAGCAATCTCATCATAAAGAATTATAAATAATGCAAACTCAGCTAGTGCCTTCAGATATGAATGTCAGATTACTTGTCATAATTGACTTGCATAATATGCAGTTATCCAGGCTCATAATTTCAGATACACTAAGTATTGAATGCATGTTTGTCGCCCTTAGGTCTAAGCTGATTGATGGGCCAATGTGTTAGGGAACCATTTGGCTGCTTAGGGTTAGGATTGAGGATTAATGCCTCTAACATGTCTTGCAGTTTTGCTTGTGACTTCCTCCAGTAAAACCAAAAGAACATGCTGTCAGATCATCACTGTTTTTCAAATAAGGGAAGTCAAAACACAGAGGCTGAACCAACAACTTTCCAGTCATATATCATGCCAACGCATCAAGCATTGCAAACAATATAGGATATCACTTAGAAAAGCAGCTCAAGTATTTTAAGACAGAACTGAAGAAGATACCTGTGGGAGATCCTCATTCTCACTGAAAGCACCCTTCCCTGCCAAGAGCAAGTCTATCTGACTGGTTCTCGGTGTCAATCCTGGAGACCGAGGTGTCATACTTCCAGCAGACGATGTTGTCATTCCCTGATCAGATTTAAGACCGAAACGGGTTTTACATGACATGGAAGGTAGACCCTTCATATCATCCATGAAAATGGAGTTATCAAGGTCTTGGAAACAATCGAGCATGTCCTCTGAACCTCTCCTTGACCAGTCACTGAGCTTCGGAGAGGGTATGTCAGATTCTTCAGTGACACTTGAATTTGATACCTTGGCAACATCTGGACTGCCAACGTGTTGAACATCCTTCTGAAAGGCTTCCATCATCTTTTCAAGAGTTTCAGCTATCGTGAGAAAACGCTCATTGACACTTAAACCCTTCTGATCACATCGGTCAGCAACTGCACAAATTCGAGAGTGATCTTCTACAAATGAAGTAAGAACCTCCTCTTCGCAAATACGACATATTATGGTGCTTTCCTCAGAAGCATTTGCTTGGTCTCCCCAGTAACCCCAAGAAGCCTTGTGCTGATGCCTAGAAGACTCTGGGGCAGAAAGGAGCTCAGGAGACTTCACAGCAACATCCCCATCGGACATTCCTCTCCTATTGTTTAATGCTTTTCCAGGTTCGACCTTACTATCACGATGCTCCTTCACTGGGACAGACTCTTTTAAATTTTTCCCAGCTGGAGTTGGGAACCTTTTCCATGAAGCCATCCGATTCCTAACTCCAGGAGACTCATTCTTAGGAGTGTCATTAGTTGGAGGAGAGAGAACATCATCTCTTTGCACGGAACGTTCTCTCTTCCATTCCAAACCATGCTGCTCTTGGCTATAAGATTTCCTGGATGAAGGTGCTTTTGAGGGCTTTGCGGCACTCAAACTCTTACCTTCTCTCCCCATCCCAGGCGGAACTCGCTTATCAGCAGAATGCAGCACCCTGGAGTCACGAAGATGTAGGAACGGCTCATCCTCGGCCAATCCACTTTCCTTATGGAACTGCAACAACCTTGTACACCTTGTCAGGATGAAAAGCATTCTTGTGTGAAGTTGTTTCAGTATTCCCATGGGAAGTTCTTGGCGCCTATCATCCAGCTCCTGAACTATACCTTCACACTGAAGCCAAAACTCCCCAGGTGATGTCATAGCACAGCTACGAGCTAACACCAGCAGGTCTTCAATGGTCTCCTGCCACTCAGGATGAGTTTCTGCATTTTTCTCAAGAATTCCCACCAAATCAGCTGCAAAGACAGCCAGATCAGAGTTGACTTCTTCCTTGGCCTTGTCAAATTTGGTTCTGATTACAACCAGAATCTCCTGTAAAGAGCATCAAAGTTGTCAGAACAAGATAGAACCTTCAACAACAAGTTTTATCATATGGACACTTGCAAGGCTTTAAATTACAATACCTCCAAATTATTCAAGCCACGAGGCTTCCAAAATGGGAAAGGCCGCACACCTTTTGAGTTCAACTCATGTGAGAAACTTTTGATATCACCAGGAAATCGCTTTTTTGGTGCACTTGTCACACGCAGAATTGCTTGAAAACGGGGAGACTCCGATTCCTTTATTCAGAATCATATGAGGTATAAATAAGGGTATGTTCCATTTTCACATTACATGCACAAATAATGATGATTCAGAGCATTAGGAACTGCATGAACAGCATTAATAAGAATCTCTTAACAGTACCTCAGGTGTACAAACATCAGAACTCCTTAAGTCTCCAGCACGGCCCCATGATGAATCCACACAACCTAATAGAGATAATTTAAGACATAGAATGAGGCTAAGAAAGAAATATTAAGTCTGGCAATGTACATAGCATGTAGGCTAGCATAAATCTCACATCTCATGATTATACAATCCTCTCATGCATCAGAAATTGACCCTTCCAACTCCTCCCTCCCCCCCCCCAAAAAAAAAGACAAGAAGAAGAAAACAAAACAAAATGGCCCTCCTCTACGGCTTCATACGCTAAACTGATACTGCACTAGCTGTAACCAGTTTCTGTCACACCCTTCCTTCACATTCTTCCAATTAACTGTTGGCAACAGCTTAACTAAAGTGGATAAAAGAGTTTTAGGCAACCACATCTGCACTCATCTTATAGTATTCCCTACTCTTACAGCTCATTCATCAGCCTGGCCCATGCAACTACACTAATCTCATCTTCATCCTCACTTCCTTTCCTTCATTAATGATAGAAAATATCTCTCTTGTATTATACACAATCATACCCGCCTCATGATGCTCTATCCTGTGCTACCCATATCTTCCATTCTGTATCGATATATCCTGCATAGTGCATACTTTAAGTTACCCTATAACTCATTGGCCAATTCACAAAGAAGTTAGACTAAACCTAAAGTGGTTATGTCATGTGGTCACTAGTCCATATTTCAAACACATTGGCACGTTGAACATGAACGACCAACAATTTGAGTGATTTGGGAACTTTTAAAATCTCATCCAGCATACAGACAATTCATAACAGAATTTCGACTAAGTGCAGCAGCTAATACATAGTTGCAAATGCCATATATGAAGAAGTCAAGGATTATAATAACAAGCACGAACTTTGCTGACTGTATACCTGCTCCAGAAGATGATTCGGCATTTGCCAAACCGGAAGCTGCAGGCAAATTGGGGCTCCGATCCCTTGACGGCACACTCCCTGGTGACACACCATCGGAATTGGTCCCATTTTCAACCCAATTTCCAAACCCAGCATTGTCCTGAGGAACCCCCATTCTGCTCGGAGCATACTCCATTTCCTTCTTCTTGCCACCACTACCGGCACTCGAATTTGCTGACCCCGAACTGCGATCCCCGCCACTCCCACTCGGCCTGGAGAGATTACTTGCCCCCAAGCCAGACCCTTTCTCACCCCTAAACCCAAAAAAGCTCTCCTGCGGCAGCGGCCCGGACCGCGTCTTGATCCTGTTCAATCCTAATGAAGAGGCCAATATCGGCGACACCGAAGAAGGTGCTTCCTTTTCTTCAACCGGGTTCGTCGCCGCCGCCGCAGCTACGGTCCCTTTCTTGGACTTGGACCCAAGTGACGAGCCCGACTTAAAAGCCACCGGGTTGTGCTGCTTCTGCGGGGTTTGAGCTAGGTTCGCCTTATCGGGCTCCTTGCCCTTGGAATCTTTCTTCTTCTGAGCATCCTTGACTTGGGTTTGACGACACGGGGACGCGAAACCTCCGGCGGAGGAAGAAGAAGCGGCGGCGGCGGCGGTGGAGTCGTCGAGCTTGGAAGTGGGTTTGGGCTTCCTCTTGTCGGATCGGATCGGGGAGTTGGATCCGTGGGATCGGGGGCTGTTGGATGCGTCAGGGCTGGAGGAGTCCGACTTCTTGGAGGAGGAAAAGAACCTGCCTTTGAACACCATGTCCGCTGCTCCCGGCCGTGGATTCTCGACGCCTCGCCGCGCTAAATTGGAGGCTCCCGGGTAGCATAGACGACTGCACTCCTCCCCGGCGGCCGAGACTGTCGCGGCATGTAGAGAGAGAAAGCGAGCAAGAGAGCGAAAGCGACTGTGGAGCTTGAGCTTTTAGAGAGAGAGAGAGGTTGCGGACGGTTTAGGACTTGGAAATGAGCAGGCGACGGAAATCGGGGAAGAGAGAGAGAGAAAGAGAGAGGGGGTTGAAGCAACGAGGAAGAGGATGTGACTTTGAGCGTGAAATCTCGTGTTGGGGGGGGGGAGGATAATTGCAAATTATAAAAACCAGAGCGTGTGTGAAAAACTAGGGGTGAGCATCGGTCCAGGGTTGACCCTGGACCGACCCTGGACCGGCCCAACCCTCGCCAACCCTGCCGGTCCTGGTCCGGTTCCGGGGGTCGTCGGTCATTGCTGGGTCTTGGGCCGTTCTTGTGCGGGTTGGTCGGCGGTCACTGGAGTTTCGGGTTGGTCGGCCAAACCTGCATCAACCCCGCCTTAAATATTATATTATATTATTTATTTATTTATTTATTCTAAATAGTAAACCCTAATTCAAATAGCATCCTCATCCATTACTCTTTCTCCATTCTTTCTACTTTATCCTCTTAGTATTTAATTTGCCAAGTAAAATCGAAAAAAACAACTTTACTCATGAGCAATCTTGCCTCGCTTACCACTTGACACTCACCCCACTTGCCATGCTCACCCCCCTTGTCGCTTGACGCTTGTGTCGCTCACCTCTATTCGCTAACCTTGCTCGTTCGAGTAAATCATAAGGAAATAAAGCCCTAATTAGAAATTATTTTCGCTCGTGAGCAACACTCATCTTACGGCTCTATAAGCAATCTTAATTGTTTTTATGGTTTTTTGCTTTTAGCAAGTGTGAAATTTTTATTGTTACCTTATTTTAGATTTGTTGAATATGTATTAGTATTTATAGTTTAGTTAAAATCACAAGGTATCGATAAATATATAATTTGAATTTAATTTTTTAGAAATACAAAAAAAATGAAAAAAAAAATTAACGGTTGGTCCCGGTTAACCACAACCGGACCGAACCCATTGGGTCGGTCCTGTCCTTGGTCCTAGGCTCAATAGGGTCGGTCCTCTGGCCCCAAAATTGAGGACCAACACCGTGTGGGTTGGTCCTGGGTCGAGGTGGGCCACCGCCCAACCCGACCATGCTCACCCCTATGAAAAACCGTGACTATGGAATTTAAACTGAAAAAAAGAAAAAAAGAAAAAAAGCCACCCAAGAGAGAAAAGTTAATAATTAAAAGGGAAAAAGAAATTTTTTTGCTGATTTTTCTATTTGGAAAGAAAATTCTTACATAATATATAATATATATATATTATAATATATCATATGTATGTTGAACCTAAAAATTTACTTAAAAGGCGTGAGGAAAAAAAAAAAACACGAAAAATCTATTTTTAAGATAAAAGATCCCGTAATATCACTTTTCATATTTTCTGAATATGAAGAAAAAAAGCATCCACTTCCAACAAAGGGATATGAGGGCCGAGTCTCGAGATATTATGATCTAGATAGACCTCTGTCCCTACAAGTGCCGGCAGACCTCATAAGTAGCAAAACTTCTAGACTATGGAATTTGAACGGTAAAAGAAAACTTCCAAAAAAAAAAAAGTTAATAATTAAAAAGAAAAAAGAAATTTGTTTGCCCATTTTTTATTTGGAAAGAAAATTAATGCGTAATGTATAATGTATATATAATATAATATAATATGTGGTGTGATTTGATTTGATCTTGGGGGGTCCTCGTGGCCACCCTACCCTACTTTTGTTTATCTATTGTTTTTCTCCTTCCCCGCCCAAAAAAAGAAAAAAGAAAAAAGTAAAACTTGGAGGCTTTGAAAGTTTGGCCACCCCACTCGCTCGTACCGAGAACTGGTGTGTAGAATAAGGTTTGACTGCCTCTCGCTTAACTTAAAAATACAAATAAAAAAAGGTTTGACCGCCGCTGATTTAGTATGTTTTAGGAAGATAATATCGTGGAATTATGTCGGCCATTCGCATTACGATTGAAAATATCAATTGATTGGTCAAATTCAGAGTTCGTCTTGGAGAAAAAGTCACGATGAGCAAAGTTTGATCCTCTATCGAGAAATGAGGGAATTTGTGTTAGATTCGAGATTTTCCTCTTGTCCTTTATAGATGTGAATGATTAATTGAGATGGGGTTGACCAACACTAGACCGGGTTACATTGGGTCTCAGGCTAATGGGCCAGGCCAAGCCCATTGGGCTGAAAAAAAGGCATCTAGGCCCCACTTACATGCTATGTGCGGGAGGGAGGAAGGGGAGGAAATTTGAGGTGTAGGGGAATGAAAAATTCGTGAGATTTTGTATTTTTTCCCCCTCTATTGCCGCCTTTCTCACAGGAAATTCAACATCGTCTCTAATTTCCGCACCCATTTTCATCTCGTCCGCCTCATCCCTTCATTTGTCGAACGAAGCGGGCTCGGCATCCGGCCGGACTTGACATCGAATGGGCTTAATCGATAGCCTAGGGCTCATAGCATAGAAGTTAAAAGGGCCTGTGCCTGACCATTTTGTGTGGGCTTGATTATTGAAGGTGCACCCATCGTATGAATTTGACGCATGATCCTTGAGAAACAAATGTTATAGCATCGATGGGCTTATTTTGGGAACTTAAGGCCCGTAGCGATCGGCCCAACAAAAGCCCATCTCATTTTAGGCCCAGTACCTTCAACGGCTTGC
This sequence comes from Corymbia maculata, assembly GCA_014182735.1. Lineage (NCBI taxonomy): Eukaryota > Viridiplantae > Streptophyta > Magnoliopsida > Myrtales > Myrtaceae > Corymbia > Corymbia maculata. The sequence goes on along the minus strand of CM024689.1, from coordinate 5,231,795 downwards.
CTATTCTTTTCTTCTTCGGCAAAAATCATCAGCAGGAGACATCTCTGTTATTAATTAGCAAGGCATTATTTTAATCAGTCCTTTATCTCATGTTTAAGGAAAATTTGTCGGAATACACCATGTACACATAGATATATGCATATACATTATATATAAGGGAAAAGTAAGATTTGTCTCAATTTTAGAAACTTTTCAAACATACTCCGCCTGCAATATAATTTTAAAAATAACATTACAATAAATCAAAAGTATTTTCATAACTTTCACTCTCACCAAAACCTCCTAAAAAGTAGGGGTTAGCACCACAAATCAACTGAACCCAAAATCACTTGAACTAGAATGACTAATTCCTGAGAGCATTGATCTGATTCTCAATTCCATAAAATTGGAACCAACAATTTTCAATCCAATCCTCAATTTTGTGAGGGGACCGCACCAATGATTCTTTATATTTTTATTTCTCAAGCAAAATTCTTTCCCTTCCCTTCTCACATGTTCCACTCTCCTCTCTCCTTTCCTTGGTTTCAATGGGGGTATTATTTGTAAATCAACTAGTTCCATTGAATAGCTTGAGAACCGAACTACACCACAATTGATCACCCCTACTAAAATGCCTTAGGGTGAGTTTAGTTCAATTTTGGAAATGGGCTTTGAGTATGATACAAATACTAAAAGTTAAAATCCTTCAGAAAAATATAAATTGTATTTGGTAAAAACTCTTTACAAAATCATTTTGGGAGAGTGTCTTGTGAAAAAACTTTTGCAACGGGATTTTGCTACATTTTTTAGGTCGCCGGGGAGACAAATCTAATGTTGACACCCATCGGCTAAGGTTGCAAGACCTTAGAAGACCATTGCGGGGAGTGTCGACCAAATTTGGCATTATTAGGCCTATGCAATCACTCTTGAGCAAAGAAGATGAACTCTTAGGGAGGGGGCAAAACTACAAAACTAAAGAATTAGTGAGAGACTTTTGAAAGGATTTTTAATCTTAGTTTTAGCATTCCACAAATGCTACTTGAGAAGGGCCCTACTTGGTTTAGTATTTCAAATGAGGCTTCAAGCCTGCAAAGCCCTAAAGAAAATACAAAGTGTTTAGTAAGCTTTTTTTAAACTACCTTGACCAAATGCCAACATTCCCAATGCTAAAAGTCTAATGCAGGTCTTGGGTGTTTTAGGTTTTCAGTATTTTGGGAATACAAGTCCTATTGTTCACTACTATTCACCTATTATCGTTCATCATCTTCTCCATGAGCACCAAAGAGCCGCCAGTAATCGACGACCATTGCCCAAGGGGCCACCAGAGGTTGATGACCGCTACTTGGGTCACGCAAGCAATGGTTGTCAAACTTAGGTGATCGTCGCTCGAGGTTGCGCGACCTAGGTGAGGTTGCTTGGCAACTAGCTGGCCATCACGCATAAGTTGTTTGACCAAATCCAATGGCGGCACTTGGGCCGTGTAACTCAAGTAAGGTTAGTTGGCGACTAGATCTAGTTGCCACGCTTGGGTCATGTGACCAAATCTAGTTGCTGCACCTAGGTTGTGCAACCTCAGGGCATCTCACTTGAGGTTGCCCGACCTCAGGTGAAGATGTCGGTAGCTAGATCTGGCTACTCATAATTGGTCGACGGTGGAGCTTCATTGGATTATTTTTTATTTTTTAAATAATAATAAAAGCCCTTTGCAAATGTGATTTTACCAAACCACATTTAAACCAAAATTATTTTCCAATGCACTTTAGAGTTATAATTTGCCAAACATTATAGCATTTCGGAAAATCTTATTAGCCTAGAACTATTTGCATTTTCTCAAAATCATTTCTCCAAAATTGAACCAAAACAAGGCCAAAGCTAGGTAGGAGTATCTTTGCACTTTTGGCTTTTATCATTCCCAAAGCTAGCATTCAGCTGAAAGCTACTACAAATACTTACCATACACTTCAACATTTCCCCAAGGGACTTTGGAGGCTGAAAGTCTCTTAAGAAAACTAAACCAAATGCACCTTCAAACTTTTACATTTCTTCCAATTATTTTGCAACCTTTCCTATCATCGTTTTCTCTTTATAGATTCGTTGTGTTGTCTCTTGTCACGTTATTCTTTTTTTTTTTTTTTTAGTTTAGTTCTATCATACTCTTACTTGAACTCTCACTCTTAAATTTTGCTTTTCTTCCTTGCAAGATTTGAGAGTCAAAACCCATATCTGAAATTAAATCGTCGCTACTCCGAAAATATGGGAATTTGAACTTCCACTTTCCCCTTCCCATGAGAAAGGGTAGCTACTATCATTGGGTCAAACCCTAATAGTTTTCTTGTCACATTATTCACAGCTCCAAAAATCGTTCAATTAATGCCGCCTATTGTATTGTTAAGGATTTCTTGACAAATCATTCTGCATTCATAAATCAATAAAAATAAACCCTTTTAAAAATAGCATTACAATAAATTAAATAATTTTTCATGACTCCCACTCCCATGAAAACCTCCTAAAAAGCCTCTAACTTATACATTTCCTCCAACAATCTTCGCAACCTTTTTAATTACCGTTTTTTCTTTCTCACTTCATTCACAAGTTTCAAAAATCGTTTGATTAATGCTGCTTATCGTATCGATAAGGAGTTCTTGACAAATCGTACCGCATTCATTAAAACATAAAAATAAAAATTTACCTAGAAATTAGTGTAAAGAATTCGAGTGTGCGTTGCCCAACGCGTGTTGTGTCTACATTCATTATTATTAATCGGGCCCCATAGCAGACTTATAGTACGAACTTTTGATCTCTACTTAGGAAACGTGTAATATAATCACCGAAGGCGCAGAGAACGTGCTCTTTCATTAATCACGTTAAGCTCAATAATATATTATATTATATTTATATTTATTATATTATAGAAGAATAAATTGTCTGAACGTACCACATGTCCTTTTAAAAAATAAGAGTTAGGATAAGTAATAAATTCAATGATTCCGATTCCCGCGTGACAGCTTCTATATTTTAAAGAGAAAACCAATCAAGATAAGTGGGGTCTCTCGCCACTTCTCTATGATATAATATAATATACATAGATATTATAATCTATATTATGTATAATATAAACAATTAATTTTTTTCCTCGGTACTGAGGCCTCATGTGGGGGATAACATCGTGGCATATATTATCGACAATTATTGTTCTGAACAAGAGAATAAACAATTACATCACCAAACCCTAAATGCTTTGCTTATGCAAATGGAATAGCCTTTGCATATTAACGCATATGGCGCTCTTCCTGATGCCTTGGGAAAACTTGACAACTGATCGAAGTGTTATATAGATGAATCGATAATTGAGATCTATCGAGATAACAAGAGGTATCATAAAGAGATGGAAGACCCTCATTTTTAAAAAGCATTTTTATGTATTAGAGTCCGAGAGGAGATATAAATTGAGTGTTTTAGAGTCGCAGTTATCAATTGATGTGATATGTAATAATTAGGATACCTTACTTTGAATTATATAACATCCAAATTCATGACTGCGTAAAGATGATGTTGAGGCAGCGCGTGCTGAAGTTTCTAGTCGGTCATGTTATGATTCATTGTGCACAATTCATCGGTTAATGATATGCGTGGCGCTCTTAAAATAGTTTCTCCCAATCTATTTAACAGTGCTTCACCTTTGAATTGGTACCCACATATGTTCCTTTTTATTTTCGAAGCATTTGACCTTTTCTCTTGACTAATTCTCATGGAGTAAGAGATTAAAGCTAGCCCTATTTTGAAAAGGGCACTTCTCTATTCAATGTTCACTTTTGGTCTCCCAACTTAAAAGTACCTCAAAATTAGGTTATGGAAATTCGATTGTATGAGGGCAAAATATAGAGAAAAAGACCTCAGATTTTGTCCTTACGTTAATTTGCACATTAAATTTTGAAAATGTACAATTAGCATCCCAAGTTGCATCTGACTTCTAGTCATACTGACAAGTGTGCCATTTTTCTTCCATTTTTGCACCTCTCACTATTTGAAGTCCACCCACCAGCCCACTGCCAGAGCCCTAACTTGCCCATTACTCGAACCCCTCTTCTCTTGATGTCGCCGAGTTGTCGCCCCTGCCACTCCAAATGAGCTACGCGCCATCGAGCTTGACTCGGATTTGTCGAGCTTTGTCAACATCAAGCTTGACGAATCTATTAAATTCCGCTGAAGTTAAGCTCGACTCAATAGATCTATCGAGCTTCACTCAATTACGTCGAGCTCCATCAATGTCAAGTTCAACACGACCATGGCCATGAAGAGGAAGAAGTAGAGAACATGGTGAGAGAGAGGGAGAGATATAGGAGGGGGGAGCAGCAGGGAGAGAAAGAGAGAGAGATAAGTGGGGAATAGCATAGGATTTGGATGAGTTTGAGAGTAAATTGGTCACGTTGGATGGGACATTTTGCTTGAAGATGCATGTATTAGGTCTCGAAAACTCAGGATAAAAATTAATATTGCAATGCAAAGTGAATCTAATTTTTGAAATTATCCCTTGAATCAAAGGAATGTAAAATGCATTACCAAGTTTACCCTCTAAATAAAGGATTTTCCTCACATTTCAAAATTTACATTTTGTATTTCCCTAACCTAAAAATAACTATTTATCTCATGCACCCCCCAAAATCTACACCTAAAAAGTGAAAATCCAATGTTGAGTATGGGATAATTTGGGAAAGGAAATGGCAACTTCGTGAGTTATGTACGGGTGAGAGAGGTAAATGAATTCTAATGCAGAATTGATTAATTTTACAATGCATTTTGAAATGTGAGGAGTGCATTTGCTATCGAGAGCCAACTCGGTGATGAAAACCATTAACAATTTTGTCATTTAGCTCTTAAAAGTGAAAATCATCAATAATTGTCATTCTTCAATATTCTCCACTATCTAAACATACTTAGTGAACCATTAGGATTTGCCTCGGTAACCATCGTTCTCATTTAGGAATGGAGAGATGGGGATTCAAATTCTTATCTTTTCAGGGGATTGAGATATGGACAATTTAATTTTAGGTATGAATTTCAACTCTTACGACTTGTAAGGAGGTATGACAAAAGTTTTAAAGTGAGAGTTAAACTAGGATGGACAAAAAAAACATAATTGGTGAATTGTCAAACAAAAAAGAAGAAGAGATAATCTCATTTTTTAAGCTAAGTGGACATCGCCTGCCCAATCTAAGGGATATGGCACATGTAGTGCATGCTCAACTTGCCATCTAACGTGTGGCCTTATTTATCCATCTACTTTATATATTAAAGTCAAAACACCATGTCGTCTTACTCCTATCCCGTCCAAAACTGCTCTTCACAAATTACTAACAAATATACCGATTTGACTTTATCCCATTACTCAAACATCCACTCGGGGTGTGTTTAATAAATTTTTTGCTTCCGAAATGATTTCTGTTTTTTCTTTCTATTCTCGAGAATAAAGAATTATAATTTTATACGTTTTATTTCTATCTTAAATTTATTCTCCGGTCACTTTTCTATTTAGAGAAGTAGAAAAATTTGCAAAACATTACCAAATGGGTTTATATTCATTTTCTGTTCCAAAAAATCAAATAAAAAAACATAAAAATCTAAAAAAAGGATGGTTACCAAACATATCCAAAATATAACCATCCTCGCCTCCTTTTCAATTAAACAAAGAGCTAACCTTTTTTGTCATTTTTTCTTCTTACAAATCTATTGCGTGCTCAACACTCGTCCTTTTTATATTTGGAAAACATTTGAATGGATTTGTACTAATAGCACTATGCACGCGAACTTTTTCCCCCACTTTTAGGCAGTGCATGCACATTTGCCTTTAGACAAATGGCCAGAGAGAAAGGTAGGGTTTTCATTAAGAAGTTAATGTGCGGCACATGAAACTTTTAAGGGACGAAAAGATTTGAGAAAGAGTCGAGCGCAAGTCATTCCCTCCCAGAGATTTTCGTATTGGTGGGAGGAAAGAGACAACGCTCCTAATTTTCTGAAAAAAAAAAAAAAAAAAATTGGGGTCGAAGGTGGAAAGCACGCATGAGAGGTGTCGATACAACCTTGCATCGCATAAGAAAATTTGTGTAAGGTGAACCAATTGATATATTATAGTTGAACTGTAACTCACTGGTTTAGGTTATCGGATGAAGGTGACTCCAGTTAAACACATTCACAGGCTCGACCTCAAACTCTCTTTCAATAATTCCGGATCAAGAAATTGACTAAACGCGTAAAGTCCTATGAATGAAAATAGAGAATTGCAATCTTTTTTTTTTTTTTTTTTTGTGTCTATCCATTGCATAGAACCAAATCAGACAATAAGATATGGACGTTGACATAAGGAGGGTGAGGGGCGGTCGATGGTGACCCCGCCATGTTGAGGAGATCGGGCCGTGTAGGCAATGGTGGCGACGGCTGAGATGCTTTTTTTTTTTTTTAAGTATTATTATTTTTTGTTTAAAGAAAGCTGGCCAATCACATGCCATCTCTTCAATGCAAATGCTTTTTCCTGCCAATAAATATGGATATATCTTATCACACTCAAGTCCCCGAGTTTCTTTATTCTAAAGAATCACACGATCAACATATATATTTTTTGCTTTTGACTCGATTAAATAAAATGAATAATTGAGTTGGGTATAGGAGCATTTTACCAACTTAGCAAGCCATCTATTTTCTTTATTTTATTTCACTAAATTAAATAATTTAATTATTTTATTTGCCCGTTGGGATATCGTGGACTATTTAATTACTATATTATATGTACGCCAATATGACATATCTCAATTGTTTAGTGTGGGGAAAACACTCGATGAAGGAGTTTTACGTAGAAAACCCGATTGCATTTAGGACGTACCACTTCTCTATTTCAAGAATTACAAAAAAAAAAAAGGAAAAAAGAATTGACTAGAATTTAGTAGTTCTACCTCGTGGCAATATGTCGATGCATTTTCCTCAAATTTTTTGAAAATATATGTGTACCCTCAAATTTTTTACCATTGCATATGTGTCTCGCTTGGAATTTTTATTTGTGCTCCATCTATTTCATAGAAAACGAACAATTCGAAAATTATTTTTTTCAAAATAATAGCTTATATTGCTTGAAATAATTAATTAATAAAAAATATTTTATCATCGACAACAATTTCAGTCTAAATATTTTTGTAAATAATGAAAATATTTGTTATCAGTTTATTTTCATAAGTAATATAAATGTTCATTTTAAAGAAAATATTCTTCAAATCAGTTATTCTCCATAAAACAAAGTAAACAAATGAAATCAGGTCAAAACTAGCGCATGTGACTTTCTAGCATAAACATGCATTCTTCTTGTTGTGCCCACTTGTGCATTTCTTCTGCACGTGAACAACACCACAAGCCCTAAGTTAGACAAAAACATGAGAAATTCGATGATTCTTAAAGAAACAATTAATGTACACTTGAAAATTAAGGACATTTAATGCTTCAATCCATACGAACTCATCTTTGACCAAATAAAATATCAATATAAACTAATTAATTCCAAATGCTATTAGTTTATTTTAATTTTTAATTTTTTAAACCTCCATATGGTGTAGGAAATATAAAATAAGTACGTAATTGAGTCACGGCATCAACTGACGTGATGGCTCATAATTAACGTATCCTATTATAAATAATATGAAAGCCATGTTCAAAGCCGCATAAAGAGAATGCGATTCCCCTTTTGAACTCAGCAGATAAACACACACACATGTTCCCTTAAGCATCCAGCATTTGAGCTTTCGTCATGACTAATTCTTGAAATATTGAAACTAGCCTTATTCTGATTTAAGCGCTGTTCTGACCATTCAACGTTCAATCAAATGGAGAGAGAATTTTCTTTTCATCCCTCAATTTTAAAGTACCTCAAAATCAAGTAATGATATTTAATTATATGAGGGTAAAATATTGTAAAAAAAAATCCTTACATTTCATATTTTCGACACTCAAGATGAATGAATTGGGTGTTGGGTTTGGGTGAAAGAAAAAGAGGGAGAAGTGAGGAATGAATTGGGCTTTGGGTGACTTTGAGAGTAGATTGATCTTTTAGATTTGGGGATTTTGTTTGGGGATGCAATTATCATATTTTCAACACTCAAGATGCAAATTAATATTAAAATAAAAAAGTAAGTAAGGTTCTCGAAATTATTTATTGAATTAAAGGATAATTGTCGAAATCATTCTTAACTCTATTCTTCATATTAACGAGGGCACTACTTATCCCTTCAAATTTTCTAATGGATGTCATGGGCCCAATCTAATGAAAATGGTGCGTGTAATGTGTGCTGGATCCGATATCTATATCTATTTGTATCTCTATATATTAATGCATCTTTATATATTTAAGCCAAAATACATCTCATCTTACTTTTATCCCTTCCAAACCTACTATCCACGAAATAATAAAAAAATCATTACTTATTCCGTGCAAAAAATAATTATCCTCGCAAAATAATAGAAAATTGGATTGACTCGTACTCATAACACAATGCGTACTCGGGAGAAATTGACTAGATTTAAGAAATAACACAAACAAAATAGAGCATTGCAATCCTTTATTTTATTTGTCCACCCATTATGTAGAAATAAATTAAATAATAAGATATGAATGTTGACAAAAAGAGTGGTGGTAGAGCAGGTCGGAGGGGACCAGCGGAGGCGTGGTTTTTTTTTTTTTAATTTTATTTTATTTTAAAAAGCTAGCCAATAGCATGCCATCTGTTCAGTGCAAGTCTTTCTCATGCCGATAAAGATGCATGTCTTTTTATCATTCTCAACGAGTCTCGCGAGTCTCTGTATTTTTCAAAAATCACATGGTGAATATTTTTGCTTTTGACTCATTTAAATAAATGAATAATTGAGTGGGTGCGGTGGCTTTTCACCAACTGAGCAAGCCACATCTACCTTCTTTTATTTAAATAATTTATTATTTATTATTTTAAATTTTTTATTGCTCTTTGAACGCTGTGCCCTATTTTAATTAATATAATATGTATCCGCAATTCGACGGATCCTAGTTGTTTAGTGCGACAGAAAAAAGTACTTGATAAAGAAGTTTACATATAAACCTCATTGCATTTAAGATGTACGACTTTTCAAATTATAATATAGAAAAAAATAAGGTTTGACACGAATTTAGTAGTTCCTTGTGGCAATACTTTCATACAATTTTCATCCAACTTTAAGATGATGCAAATTTGCCCTCGAATTTTTTATAAAACATGCATGCATCATTTGAATAAGTGCACTGAAAGTCTTAAAACTTGTCATGGAAATATAATTAAATCCTAAAATTTTCAAAAACTATAATTAAGTTATTTTGTTAACTCCATCTAAGTTAGCTAATAGAAAATGCGAATATGACTTCTTCTTCTTCTTCTTCTTCTCTCTATTTTGTGTAGCATTGGTGTACCTAAAATGACATCGTGATTTTGTCCAATTTGGCTAATGGAAAAATGCTGACATGACCTTATTTTTATTATTTTCTCTGTTCTATGTGGCATTGACGTGATTAAAACGACATTGTGTTGATACGAATCTATTTTTTTAATACAAATTTTATTTAAGTTATATTAAGAAATGCAAAAAAGACAATTAGAAGTTTGATGATTCTCCAAAAAAACAAATTACGTACACTTGGAATTAAGAAAATTAAAGCTTCAATCAATATAAGCCAAGCAAACCCCAAATGCCGTTAACTCTCATAAATTTTAATTTTTGTAACCTCTATACCATGCATCGAATTAAATCATCATCAAAACCAATTTCTCTCCTCGGAGGATCATTTATCAACTAAACTATACTCAACAAACTTCCTAAATGGCTCATACGTGCTTCATTTTCCTCCTATTAAAAAAAGGCGACTTGTCAAGAACTTAGTGGAGACGCGTAGTCTTTTGTTGGGGAAATCTTTAGAAACTTAAAAAATGATTCCGTCGTTAAATGCGTCATTAATAGAGCGGTAACTATGACACAAAGCTCAAGCTACATGTAGAGAATTTAAGTGGGATCGATGGCATTTTGCAGGAATTAATTAGGAATCTTGGAAATTGTGCGAATTATTATAGTGGAGATTAGAGAGATAGGTATAAATTGATTGAAATATATGATTGTATGGTGACAATATAGCAACCGTGTCGCCATATCCAAAGGATGATAACTTTTTTCAGTGATGTGTGCAAACCTAGCCTAAACCTCAAATGAAAAAAAATCTTCATTCGAGAGTGCGCAAATCAAAATAAGATCTTACGTGGGGAAAAGACAACACATATTTGAAGGGAATAAGGAAAAATAGCTCAGAGGATAAATAAAGCAAAAGAGAAGGAAAATGGGAAGAAAATGGATTTGTGTACGAATGTCCGTACGGTAAAAATCAATGCCGAATTTAAGGGTGAAAAAAGAATATTTTTCATTTACCAAAGAAAAGAGAAGAAGATTTTTCATATTGGGTTCTCGATTTTTTCGTAATATTTTTCTCGCGTGGAAAAATAATAATGACACGTTTCGAAAAAATTTCAGTGTTTTTTTTTTTTCCAATCAAAGAATTTTTTTTAAAAAAAGAAGAATTTCCCTCCTCTCTTTTCGTTCTTGGGCTGCATTACGGGCACCTTTTTTTCCCCAGTAAATGCCAAAAATAAAGGGATTCCGCCACGTGGCGGGGATGGTAAATCCTCGGCGCGAGCGGTTTCGGAACCACACAAACGTTGGCGCGTACGAGCGAGCGCGGAGGAGCTCCCCACGTGTCGCATGAACCGCCACCCAAATCTCCGACCTTTGGAGATGCCGCACGTGCTCGGCGACCGGGAGCAGCCGGTCACCTGCGATCGTACGGTCAAAAATGTCTCTCCCCCTTTCTCTCTCTTCCGCGCAGCTCTACTTCGACGTTCCTCTGCCCCGTGCCTTTCGATTTTTTTTTTTTCGTCGGATGCAAAAAAATAAAAAAAATATCTTCTTTGCTTTCGCGAGCAGCGTTCGCAGGTAAAAAGCGTTCACCTCTCTTTCTCTCTCCTCCCTCCTCCCTCCTCCCTCCTCCGAGCTTAGAGAGAGAAAGTTCGAGCGGCGGAACTTCAAGATGGGCGGCGATTTCCTGGGCTTAGGTCCGAGAACCCATCGGCTTCCCCAGGAAGAAGACGAGAGCCCCGGTACGACCCCGCTCCATCTCTCCCCCTTTCCTCTCCCCCCCTCCCCGGCCGTTCCTTCCGTTTCGTTCGATCGAGGGTCGTTCCCGATCTCGCCGTTCCTCATCTGCTGCTCGTCCTGGCCGTTACGCCTTTCTTTAATGTTTTCTTTCTGTTTTCCTGTCGATCGGTAGCCTCTCGAAGCTACCTCGTTCAGATTTTTTTGTACCACGTTTTACGTGAGTTGAGTTGTGTATGGTTGATTGGCTCTGCTTTAGTGAACAATCCCTGTCTACTTAGCTATCGTCCATGGCGGATGGACCCTTAGCACCCGTAGTTGTTTGACTTTAGGCTAACTGATGTAAGGCATGGAGAATGTCGGCAAAGCATTTCTAGGGCTCCTTTTAGGTGGTCTTTAATGGGATTTTGTAGAAGTGAAAATTACTCTCTAAAGTTAATATGATGCCCCGAGAATTACTGGGTGCTAATTTGAATAAGTTCGAATTTACTACTAGCGGGTTAGGTAGATTTAGTATAACTCTCCTTCCTGCATTTATAGGTGGGTCATTAAGGGTACATCGGACATTTTGGGAATATGTTGCGAACCGAAATTAAAATTTGGGTTTTGTTGTGGTGTCATGTGGCCGTGATATTTTTTGACAAGACCCATCTAAGCAAAATTAGATCAAAGATCAAAGTGCGAGTAAGATGAATTGAACCTCGATGGCATTAGCATGAATACTGTCCTGAAACGAGGGGTATGCCCGTCAATTCACTTTATCTTTTGGCGAAGGATGTGGTCCTTAGTGTGGAATTTAATATTCGCGGTCTTGTCAGGTGTTACAATCTTCCATGATATTATTATTATTGTTGTCGTCGTCCCCCTACTTGCGGCCTTTAGAAAATTGCTATTTACCATGATTGCATTTAATCAATTCAAGTTGTGCGTCACGTCAATCATATAAAAACGAGAAAAAAGGATTTTTATTATTTTGAATTTTGATTTACACGAGCATTATAGAGAGTGCCCGTCTAGGTAGACGCGGGGCATCCGTACCAAGAGACTTACCTATAAAATATATAAAAAAGTAAAAATAAAGAGAGGGGTTTTCCAAAGTTGTTTAATCGAATATAAAAAGATTCCCGAAAAATTAAAGTAATGGAGAGGTTCGTAGCTTTCTTGCATGAATCTAGGCCGGGAGGACCACGACGAGGAAAAAAGCTTGCGAGCTTGATCGTCTCGGCCAATCGCGCCGCGCCACCTCGGCGGGGTTGTCTGGTCTTGGTTTAGTATATTTTGATATAATCAGAAAGGCAGGCTTTTTCTTTGCGCCATTAGCTGGTTTGGCGATCATATGCGTGAATTTTCATATATCTTAAAGTTGGGATTTTTATTCTTTTTCTTTATAGTTGCACGTTCAGCGATCGGGGGCGTTTTTATATTCTGGGTCGATACCCACCTTCGTTGAACGTCCGCTCCTTCTTAAAGAACTCGGCCCTTTTCTTCTTCTGCTTCCTTCCCTATTCCCCTCACATGTTGGGCAATAGAGCTTTTGAAGGAAAGTTTCTGGTTCTGGCGTGTCTGTCTGTGGAGGTGGTCTGGTTCTTTTTGGTCTGAATCCGTGACCTGTTTTCCGTTTTTCTGGTTCGAAGGCAAGGTAGGACGAGGGCGCTTAGCTGTTGCTCCATTATTTGTGTTCGTATGGACAGGTAATCTTAGGATGGATTTTGTCTGATCAGTGTTGGTTGCTTTGTTGCGATGTTTTTTTGGTTCTGCAGAGTTAAAGGGACCCGGAATGCAGTGGTCGTTCTCGAACGAGGGGTCTGCTCCTTCTCAGCTCCTTTCTTTCAAGGCCTCGTCGGATGACGGGCCGGGAAAGAGCGCCCGTGATTCGTTGCCGTCGTCTGGATCTATGACTGTATCGAGGTTGGACGTCGAGGTATGCGTTGTTTCGAATCACGTCTGCTTCCGAAGTGTTTGAACTCAAGCTTGGAGCATTTGCTTCAGTTATTAGTCCCTTTTGCCTTTCTTGTCGGTGAAGGAACAGAACTGGTTTTGAATTTTCTTTGGCTTTGCAGAGAACTAGGTTCGGCGACAAACAAGCGGGAAGCTACTATGTGACGACGGCTTACCCTCAGCGGCACTTGAATCCGCAGCCGATCTGCCGGCCCCAAGAAGCGAGGACTTTCCCTTCCCCGAAGCACCTCAATCAAGTGGCCACAGGTACTCCAGTCCTTCAGTCCCATGTGTCGGCGGCATCCCCCGAGCAAAACATGATATGCTCCTCTGCAAAACCGCTGTCTCTCGGGGGATTTAAGTTTGTCCCTCCTGCATCGGTTCCTCAGACTTCAACTTCTCTTGTTGGCTTCACTGATTCCAGGTGATCCAGATGTCTGTTTGTTATTCTTTTCCTTTCCTGCAATTTATGTTGAACTGATTGATGCTTGGCAAGGAGTGGAAACTCTGCAAGTTCAATGGATGATTGGTTGAAGTGGTGATCATGTTTTTGGCAGGAATGCTCCGAGATCCCCTGCAGCACCAGCCCAGTTGACCATCTTCTTCGGTGGTTCGGTTTATGTGTTTGATGATGTAACTCCAGAAAAGGTATCTTTCTCTTGGTCCTTTGATGAGTTACCGTTTAAGCCTCCAAAATCGACAGGCAGCCTAATATGTTTCGAACTGATTTTTTAGGCTCGGACAATCATGTTGCTGGCTGGGAACGGTTCTTCTGCATCCCGGCCTAAGACCGTTCCATCGACTCAAATTCAAGCCCCAATTGCACCAATCACCAGACCTGTGCCTGTTGATGATCTGAACGGGAGTGGCAGATCGTCGATGCTCTCGTTTTCTTCTTCAGTCCCGAGCAATGTGGATCAGAGGAGAGTGAAATCCGCAGGAGCCTATGAAGCGTCTGTGAGACGACCTGAGACTCCAAAAGCAATAACTTCTGTTGCACCGGCTAGACCGACTATTTTTCCGGCCGGTATGTCGTCGTATCACTCTCTTAAATCTTTTGGATGGTGCTTTCGGATGATGCCGATGAGCTGGTTTTAAGACTGAATCAAATCGGTGAAACTAATTGTTGTCTCGCAGTTGCTCTACCTCAGGCTCGGAAGGAATCCTTGGCTCGATTTCTAGAGAAGCGCAAAGAAAGGTCGGTACTACATACCAAAACCTTCACTCATAATTCATTTCTTCTACCGATGTTTGGTTTAGATTGTCGGATAATACTCTCTTTGCATTATTAGGTCTCTGATCAAGGCCACTGTTCAATGTGAATCTAAGCTGGTTGAACTAAAAATTCGTGATACTTTAGCCTAAATCTAGGTTCTGTTTGTGTTCAGGGCACTGAGCACGTCGCCTTATGCGCCGGGCAAGAGATCTCCAGATCATACTGACTCAGCTTCGGACAGCCTTAGCCGCTCTACCAACTCCACCGCCTCTTGTCACCACGTAGACATCAACCAGAAGCTATAGCGACCGTCTCCGGCGAGGAATCCCGACATGGGTTTCTGGTCCAAGACGGAATTTTTTTCAGCCATGAAGTCTCAGTTCAAAGTCAATTAGCCGCATGCTCTCTAGTCCCTATGTTATAATTTCCATCCACTATTCGCTGCTGTTTTCTCGATCCGATTTTTTTGAAAAAAAACACCAGGCGATTCCATCTCGCCCTTCGTATTTCGCCCGTGTAACAGTTAAAAGTTTTGTTCCGGCTCGAGCCGGGTGTAAATGTAATTCAACAAGTGGTTTTCGGGCAATGCAGCAAAATCTGATCGGACCCGCAATTCGTGCTGCAAGAACTACTCGAACTGCATATCTTAGAACTTCATTTCTGATGTGGGTTTGCTTCATTTGCTTCATTGAACTCGTCGGTCAAACTGGATGGATTCTTGAACGATCGCTGCCAATTTGCAGCTGGACTGCTTTTGTTTATTGCATGTTTGGATCGGTATGCGCACGGCGTTCGTGGATCGGACAGCGAGACGATACCAATGGTCAAAGCTGGTGGTCCAGCCGAGCTCCTCCATCTCGTTTGCTGGAAAAAACGATCCCTTCTATTTTCTTTTTCTTTATCAAGGACTCGCGTACGGAGCACCTCTTTTCTTAAATTACTCGAATGAAAAGATGGGAGACTTAATCAGATTCTTAGTAAGTGCGGTCTGAGCGGAATCGGCCGCGGGGTTGTCTATGCGGTGGAGGCGATAAGTGGGGGTGGCCGCTTCGTGTGTAGTGTTAACTGGGTGGTCGGCATCGTGGTGGTCGGAAGACTGGCTCGTGGTGATGCGATAACGATAGTGATAGGTGTGATTAGTTACTAATTCGATCTAGTTCTTGAAACTAGGAATCGAGGACCGGACCATTGGTTTTGATTCTTAATACAATCCGATTCAATCTGAACTAGTCTAATGGAACTGACCCATTTTTTTCTCGTTTAAAAGTAGTCATGCACAACGAGAAAGAGCGACACGTCTTGAGATACTAATGAAAGCGATGACATTAAATGTAATAATATTTAACTCACATTTTACACATCTTAGAAGAGGGAATCGGATTGCTTAGACATCGATTTCACTATTAGAAATTGGGAATCGGATCTACACTTTAAAAAATCAGAGCGAATTAACTGATCTAATCCGATCTGAGTGATTCTCAATTTGAGTGATTTATTTTACATACGCGTGGACTATGAAATGGAATATCCAGGGACAAAATCTTTCGTTAGGAGTTTAAGCATGCGCTTGTCGTTGATTCAGCAAAACCTTTGTCGTTAGACCGTTCGCCTTACAAGTTTGACCTTAAGCAAAACCTTACAAATGCTTTCATTTTCTTTTATAATTAGAAAGGCACTTCCCGAAGTGTCCAATGGTCACGAACTTCGTGTACTTAAAAAATGACATGACAAGTGTTTAGGTGCTCGCTCTCACTGCATTAACTTTCCCATCGGTCAATGCCAATCACTTCCTGTAGACCGTGATAATCACCTAGCCAACCAAAACTTAAAACCTGTCTTCCTAAACGCTATACTATACTCAAACTTTGGTGTCGGCCTATTTGAAGTGAAATTTACTTTTTTTTTTTTTTGCTTTTGTGAAATTATGTGGCTCATAATTGTCTTAGCACTTGATTGACAAGAATATTATAAAACAATCATGCGAAGCACATATCAGTTTAGTAGGAATCCTCTCGAGTTTCATCTTATCATTTCAGGTGCGAAATGCTATTATACTCGCTCATCGACTCCCAAAGTCCCTTTAATTTCTAGGTATACATTTGTCTTCCTTATTTAGGAAGGGATATCCTTGAGTTTAAAGGCATATTTACGTTGAAAGTAATTTGATATTTATATAACACGAACCACTTGAAAGTTTTTTCAAATATATATATAGGATTTTCGATAATTTTTTTGAAGTTCAGTTAATATGTTTGACTTTTCGCCGGAATAAACAATCGGGTTAATTGCCATAAGTTTTGACCAAAATAAAAATAACCGTAATCCGCCTGTCACTCCCTGCAACCTTTCTAGAATCTGCTCATGTCCGAATCGCCGTAAGTTTTGACCCAAAAAAAAATCGCCGTAAGTTTTACCGACCAAAAACAAAAATCGCCGCAGGATTGTGAGTTCGGGCCGGGCCGACTAAACCCATCAGAACTTCCAGCTTCTCTCCTCGCCGTCCCGAAAAGCCCGGCCCGGCCCCGGGAGGCCCGACGGCGGATTCCAGAGAAATACGGTTCCGCGGCTCGTCTACGCACTTTCTGCTCGACATTCCCGGACAGGCAGACATAGGAGAGAGAGAGAGAGAGAGAGAGGGATGGAGATGGAGATGGAGTCGGAGAAGATAGACGAGCTGCGGCACTTCATTCATCAGTGCCGGTCGGATCCTTCCATCCTCCACGACCCTTCGCTCGCCTTCTTCAAGTCTTACCTTCAGAGGTACTCTGTGTCAAGTTCATACGAGCACTTGCTTCTATTTCGTTGTCTGAGTTGGTGAATCGTTGCTGCTCCTAGATGGGTAGCTGGGTAGTGGATAGATACGCCTGAAAGTTATTGGTAGTTTTTCATTACGAAGGGTATCGGTACTTTTTCGTCTGCTGTTTTTTTCTTGAGGAGGAAGGGGGAGGGAGATTGTGTGACGTGTTCTTTTTTGTTTGCGATTGTTTTCAAGATCGTGGCATGTTTTGTTTGCAGCTTAGGTGCCCGAATCCCGCCTGCCGCGAAATCAGTGAGAAACCTGCTCCTGAAATGCTCTTTACGTGATTCTTGTGTATATTCGTTGGCCAGGAAGTGGTATATCTAGTATGATTGGTTGCATTGAATGCGTTTTGGTTTGCTTGATATTCATACATTTTTTTGCTGAATAGAATGAGAATTGTGCATTTGGGGTGCATCTATTTCTCAGAAAATCAATGATTTGGAAAATGTTTACCTCGAAATGATCGATAGAAAAATTAGAAATTAGTCGACGGGAAAGCAATAGAAAGGCATTACATAATTAGGGTGCCTCAAGACAGATTACGCGTAGTTTTCCGATCACTAGAAATGGTAAACGTATTTGACAATACAAAGACTTTATATGGACCATATGATATGGCTGGAATATGCCATAAAGAAAGGTACTTTGAATTCCTAAATTTAGGCATTGAGAATCAGGTCGAGGTTTAACAAAAGAGAAGAAAGCTCAGGAGAAATTTCGAAGTTTGGAGAAGGGAGCAACTGCAAAGTTGCATTCTTTTGGGTGTAATGGTTGTAATTTTTGGAAGAAGTCATAAATTTTTATGCCAAAATAAACCATTTTTCTTCTAAGACGCCTACCATTCCTGAACAAAAATCTGAACCAGCAAACTGTTTAGATAGACTGTAGGTTAGGGCAAGCTGATAAAAATCTCCCTCGGGTAATTGAAATTGCTACCTGGTCTAATGCATGCATTGACCCGCTTATGGTTCATCACTTGCATTAGCACTTTTTGTATAGCCACTCATACTGTGTCTTGAAGAATTGGCATGGCAATTTTCTTGATTTTTGGCCTTGTATACTCAAAGAGTGCTTGAATTTGTAATCTTTCTCTTCATGCTTGCACTAATCTAGTTCTTGATGTGACAGGAGAACCATGGCATGTCAGGCTCTGGGTTTAATGCAAACAAAACTGATTTGAAAATGGATTATGATGATGATGACTTTGTTGAATCTGATGTTGAATTAGACGAGTCTGACACCGTGGCACCTGATGATGATCCTCCGCAAAAGGTGAGCAGTGGAACAGATTTCTGGGGGGAGTAGCTTTAGGATTCTCCTTTGTAGAAAAGTGAACGTGCAGATTTTCTAATTACAGATGGGAAACCCTTCTATTGAAGTTACAGAAGAAAAGCAGGAGGCTGCACAAATGGCAAAATCAAAAGCTGTGAATGCAATGTCAGAAGGCATGATATCTCAGCTAAATATTATTTGGGCTTTTTGACTAAAATTCCTCAACTGCTCTTGCTGGAGAATTATCTGTCTGTTTAAATTGCTTATACTTCCCAGGTAATCTGGATGAAGCCATAGATCACCTAACAGAGGCAATCACGTTGAATCCAGGTTCAGCAATACTGTATGCGACTAGAGGTAACATCTATTCTCATGCATTTATACTGAATAGTGCAGTCTCAGTGTACATGTGGCTTGGTGGCTTCACCTTAGCAATTTTCTATATTCCATCCAGCTAGTGTCTTTGTCAAATTGAAGAAGCCAAATGCTGCAATTCGTGACACAGAGGCAGCTTTACAGGTGGGTGTTCATAGACTTGTTGGCGACTCAGCTTTACTGCTTAGGATTGCATTGGCATAATGGATAAGTGTGACATGTGGATGTTTCTTATGTGTCTGAATTGGAGTGATGAAGCTCCTATATCTTTTTCATAGATTAATCCTGACTCAGCAAAAGGATACAAAGCACGAGGGATGGCGAGGGCCATGCTGGGTAAGTGGGAGGAAGCAGCTAGTGATCTGCATGTAGCTTCAAAAATAGATCACGATGAGGAAATTAGCATGGTGCTCAAGAAGGTACTGTACACTCTGACTCTCTTAGAGTTGAGACGCTTGAACAGCTAAGGGATTTGTGTTTTCGATTCCATTTGGATTTGCAGGTTGAACCCAATGCCCGCAAATTAGATGAGCATCGCAGGAAGTATCAACGCTTGCGTAAAGAGAAGGAGCGACAAAAGGCTGAACGTGAGCGGCAACGCCAGCGTGCTGCTGAAGTGAGATGACTTGATACATAGTTGTTTCTATTTGGGATTTTATTTTCATGTAATCTTTCATATGCCTTGTTAATTGATCCTTTTTACTTAAAAAACGATTATGGTTGGCTAACTCAATCCAAAGCTTTGTCTCCTTCATTTCTATGGGTACTTCATTTGTGGTCCATGTGCAGTAGTAGCAATATTGGCATCATGAACTCCTTGCTGTTGGGGCGCAAAAGCACGCAAAAGCACATGAAACTGTTCGCTTTTCCATGCCCCTTACTGAGTCTGTTTGCGCATGGCTAGTTCTTTGACTTGCCTTTTGGGGTTTGATGAGAGTCATGAGACTGTCGATTGGGTTGAAAGTG
Source organism: Corymbia maculata (assembly GCA_014182735.1). Taxonomy (NCBI): domain Eukaryota; kingdom Viridiplantae; phylum Streptophyta; class Magnoliopsida; order Myrtales; family Myrtaceae; genus Corymbia; species Corymbia maculata. The sequence continues at coordinate 5,212,074 of CM024689.1, read as the reverse complement.
AATATGCAAGTCCCTTCGAGTCCTCTAGAGTTGCATAACCTTCACTTTGCTCTTACTCTGAAATTTATTGTTTTTCACTTGTTGCAGGAGTTGGACGCTTCAACCGCTCTCAAAGATGGTGAGCATCATTCTTATGATTTATATGTTATTTATCACTGGCTTCTTCATTATTTAATGCTTATTAGGACTCCAGTTGAAAGGATTAATTGCAAACTAAAATCTGAGACTGGAGTTTCTTCTTGTTCTAATTTGTCATTTTAGACCTATTCTAGTGTTTTTCTCCCAGCACCTAAATTTTGTGATGAAGTGTACTTGACCATTGATTGGAGATTGCTGTTTTCTCCTTTTCATTTTCAAAGCTACACTTATAAAAGCAGTTCCCCAATATTTCTTTCCTCATGAGTGAAATAATTGTGATGAATCCTCTGAGAACGTAGCATTAAAATGGTTCTTGCTCTTCATTTTTGGGTCTTACTCTTGACAGGGCAAGTAATTGGCATCCATTCTCGTGCTGAACTGGAATCCAAATTGAATGCTGCTTCACGAACATCCTGCCTGGCGATTCTTTACTTCACTGCTACCTGGTGTGGGCCCTGCCGTTTCATTTCTCCTCTTTTTACTAGCCTAGCCGCAAAATACCCGAATGTGGTATTCCTAAAAGTCGACATTGATGAGGCGAGGGATGTGGCTGCCAGTTGGAATATCAGCAGCGTTCCTGCTTTCTTCTTCGTGAGAGATGGCAAAGAGGTCGACAAGCTAGTTGGTGCTGATAAGGGCTCCCTTGAGAGGAAGATAGCGCAGCATGCAGGCTGATTTCAGGGATGTGAAGTGAGAAACTCAGCCCTGTAACATATCTGTTTGCAATGTGAAAGGTATACATACTGGTTTTTGTGCTGCTGTAAGATGAGAGGTGTGTTGAATTGTCTGGATTGGGGTAATAAATGACACATTCGCAGCTCAAAAACTGTGTTTGATTTGGCTTTTAGTATATCTTCTCAGTCTCTCCTATTACTCTACTCCTTGTCTTAACCCTGAATAGAAGCATGGATGATGCGGCATACCCCGAATGTTTGTTTTACAAGTCTAGACCCACTTAGGCAATTAGAAAACAGGACCGAAACTTATGTGAGAGATTATCCGTAATCGAGAATTAATTCAATGACCCTGAGATCATTAACCCTGCTTCTTCATGTGGTATGGAGTCAGAGGGGCTAAAATATTTAGACGAACTTGGCTACAGCCGGTTGTGACTGTCGCCTCTCTGAACGTCATCGAGGAATTCCTCTCCAGATCCAAAGCTTGCCACATGGTCCCCTGTTCTTTTACTTCGAACATGCATGATACCATGTATTGCATGAAGAGTAGTAATATCTATAAGAGAAATGTAGCTTAGTTTCATTCATGGCCAAAGCATATCACGAAGAACATATAGAATCGGTTCTGTTCTTATCATTCTACACTTTCGGGCAGTGCCAGTATCGGGAATGCCTACTATATTTCAAAGTATATTAAAGGAATAATAGCGCATGGCTTAGAACACAAGGAGCATTACCGAAATAGAAATCTTCACTTCCTCTCGTTCTTGGAATAGAATCTCAGGACCACGTAGAAGAAGAGCCTGTAAAGAACTCCCCACGCCAGCAGGATAGCGATGTTATACCAGATGTTCGTAATGTCAATGGCCATTGTGGACAGAACGTCCTGTCCTATCAGAGGGCAACTTTGGCCCAAATCACCGGTTTGTTTATGCAGGGCGCTGGGCGTGATCTGTCCTAGGGGACCCGGCGAGAGGTCTGCTTGATTGCCATTGTAGCAGTGACCCCCTTCGAATTCATTTGTCAGCAGCGCCTCAAATGGATACTTTATGGCGGAGATGTAGTGGAGCCACCTCCAGTAGATTGGTATCTGTGATCTCTTCAAGAAGAAGCCGCAGGTTAGGAAGAAGAGAGCTGTGGTTGCTATGACGACAGCATATCCTGTGATGTAGCTCGGGACGAGCGCGCTCACGAGCATCACGTAAGCGTTGGTAGTGATCAAGGAGGCAAACAGGATCATCCAGAAGTGAAGGAGGTTGCTTCGGAGGTGGAGAATGTACTGCGTGATCACTGCGAATGTGAAGCCCTGGATGGCGAAGAAGGGGAGGTACACGATGAGGGATGAGACGACGTAGGATGAAGCTCGGTACGCATTGTGGGATGTCTCTCGGATGAAGATGAACCGCTCTTGGATGAAGGTTGGGACGGCATCGTTGGAGGAGAAGAAAACCAGGCAGACGGCGAAGATGTAGAAATTGAGGAGGCGGTTGATGGTTATGAAGTCACGGTGGCCGAGGTTCTTGAAGAGGGAGGATAGGATCAGGGCCATGACAGCAAGGACGATCTCGCGCGAAAGGAAGAGCTCCGGTGTGCGAATCACATTAAGCGCGGTGCGCCAACACAGGACCATGACCTCGCGCAGCCATGGGTTTGCAAATTTCGAACTGTGGTCGGGCTCGTCAAGGACTTCCATCTCGAACTCCTCATAGGAAGTAATGTAAGACGGGTTCTGGTTGGGGCTGAAGACCACCGGGGTTTTGGGGCGAGGATGGTTGCGCTGAGGAGTCGAGTACTCGCTCGAGATCTGACTCTGGGGGCCATACATCGGCGTCTTACTGCCAGGCGTACGCCCAGGAGTCCTGGCCGGAGTCCAGGATGGCGGGCGTTTTGGTGTCCCCTTGACACCATTGTAGAGCCAGACAGAGAAGTCTTTGTAAAAATGGGACGCCAATCTCGGGTAGGCGCCGCTCTGCATGCATCGGAGTCTGCATTGCTTTGCGCTCCAGCGAGTTGTCGAATTCGTCATCGTCGTCCTCCTCCTCCAAGTAGTCGAACTGGTCAGAGTCGGATCGAGGAGTCTTCTGTCCTCTAGGAGTGTAGGTCTGAGAGCGGAGATTGAGCTTCGAACCAGGGGTGTGTCCGTGAGGGGTCTTTGGAGTTTTCGGCCGTTTCGGTGTCTTTCGGACTGGGGTCCTAGCTTCTTGAGTAGGTTTGATGCCGTCTCTTTGGTACAGCACAAGCGGATCGAGGCCGATGGTCGACTCGTCGTACTCTTTGATCACATCTAGGAGGTACTCAAGGCTGTTCTCACCCTCGGGAACCGGCCTTCCGAACCCGGAAAGGTGAGTAGGCAACGCCAGAGGACTCCCCAGATATATCAACCTCCCCCTGGAATCGCATTACACGTGCTCATAACAGATTAGTCGAAACGCCAGGAATAATTTGAAACTGCGACGTCATGAGACTGATGTCGTTACCTTGCCAGGACCGTGATGCGGTCCAGGAGCAACTGAATCCTATAGGAAGGCTGGTGGATGGTCATGAGCACAATGCTACCGCCTCGAGCGATGTCCTTCACCTTCTCAACGACGCTGTAGGCACTCGTGGAGTCCAAACCGGAGGTGGGCTCATCGAGAAACAGCAGCGATGGCTTATGGATGATGTCGATTCCTATGGAAACCCTTCGCCGCTCCCCTCCCGACACTCCTCTCCTTCCCTCGTCGCCGATATAGGTATGAGTCGTGCTCTGTGAAGACGAAAGGTTGAGGATAATGTCAGTCGCGAAAATTTCAACCGAGTATAGTATGCACTCCTGACTGTTTAGATATTATCTTACAAATATGCAATACTGCGTTGTCTTCTTCTATTCTGATTTCTAGATTTCTTCTTTCACTCCGAACCTCCTCTCTATTCAAACAAACCCGAACCGAATCAAATCATTCTCTTTGTCTGGATAAGTTATATTTAATCTTAATCAGATTGCGAACGACATCAGGTACGTGAAGTGCAGATAGGATCTGTACCTGGAGGCCAAGCTGCTCGAGGAGATCATAGACGCGCTTCCGCTTCTCGGCCCTGGAGATCGAAGGAGGAAGCCTGACCTCAGCAGCAAACATGAACGTCTCGAAGACGGTCAGCATCGGAAAGAGCTGATCATCTTGCATCACATAGGATGAGATCATCTTCATGTAGCTAGTAGTAATCTGTCAACAGCCAATCTCATCGACATCAATTAACACAAAACGTTATTTGTTCCTAATAAAAGCATATGTCGCGCGACTCACCGGCTTCCCATCAATCCTGACCGAACCTTGGAGGCTCCCCTGCGCAATCCGCCCCGCCAACGCATCAAGGAACGTGGACTTCCCTGCCCCGCTGGGCCCCATGATCGCCATGACCTCGCCTCTCATCGCCTGGCCCGAGATGTCGTTGAGGAGGTACACCTCTTTCTTGACTGACGCACCGTCCTTCTTCTGCTTCTTGACGATACTGTAGGACAGGCCACTGAACTCGAGCCCATGGCCTGGGATCATCTTCCTCGGGGGCGGCACGGCGTTCTTGCCCGTGGCCACAGGCTTGTCCATGTCCAGCAGCGACTCGAGGCTCCGGTTCATGTTGTTCCCCGTGAGCCTAGCCATTGCGGTGGAGGAATTGTTTGGACCTCCCTTGCCCAGCTCAGTGGAAGAGGTTTTCGGAAAGGGTTGAACTTGTGAGATTTCGAGCGAGCGTGGGGAATGATTATACGAACGAGGACAGGTTAAATTTGTCTAATGGAGACAACATTTGACGGTTAAAATGATAGGAGAATTCAAGGACTTTGCCAAGGACAAAGGCTAGGGACTGCAACGAGAAACTCATGGCGGCAACACAGGAGGAAGAAGGGAGAAGTTCACTTTGTTGTTGCCGGAGGAAGGAGGGCGTGGCTTTGTTTCCTCCTGCACAAGGGGACAGCTCAATCCTCCCTTCACATTTTTTTTTTTTTTTTTTTTTTTTGGCTTCTTCTCTTCTTGTTCTTTTCAATCGCATTGTCTTCTTTTCTTCTTGTTTTGCTAAATCGAGTTAATCAACATCAACACATACGACACAAATCAACAACCTTATTTTGTGGGTCGGTCACTACTTTAGCCTTACCTCAGTGCAAATTACAAGTTAAAGATTCGTTTATTTTACAGGAAAATGAATGATTGAGAAAATAGTATCATAAAAATGATCATTTGTATTTTTTGAAATAATTAGTGAACGAAATGTATTTTTATTATCAATAGTAATTTATATTCAAATATTTTTGAGGTTGATGAAAATATATTTCTTTCATCCATTTTGGAAAGTGATACTAGTGATCATATTTAGAAAATGGTTTTCTAATTATTCATTTTCGACGGAACGAATATATCCTAAATTGTCGATTATATTGGACGCTGGTGACCGAATTAGCCAGATATCATGGTTCGATCGGCCTGTGAAGTTTTTGGGCCCTTTTGCTTTGCCTGTGGATTGGGCTGAGCTCGACTAGAAACTTAGGCCCAATCTCTGAGGTTATGCTCTTGTCTAGTCCTTATCCGAACTAGAGCCTCCATTTCTTGGCATCCTCTTGACCCGTGTTTTTCTTTGATTTTTCTCCAAATCATCTCAATTTGCCTCGAACTTTTGCGGTCGACAGCGTACTCCAAGTCTCATGTCGTCTTGCAATCCGAACTAGAGTTCTGGTGATCGTCAAAAGCTGAATTATTTCATCTTGAAACATTAATTAGTTCTCACAATTTAACGTGACCTCATACATAGTTGGAAAATCAGAACACTAGCTTATAAAAAACTAAACCGTACCACCAAACTGAGGGTCTAAAGACAGTTCAGCCCTTGAAATGGACACGATCAACTCAACTCCGACCATCTATTACAAAACATATCAAGTTTATTTTGCCCTTGGTCAGATACAAAAGGGGGTAAATCGAGAGAACCTCTAATTTTCTAAGGCGAATCTCATAGTTAAACCTTAGACATTTCCGTGTGCTATCGAAAAAGGTTGGACGAGGGTTGGAAGCTGATTCCGAGATTGAAGTCGTCTTCGAAAAGTAGAGATGGATACGGACATGGGAGCTTGTCCAAAATGAAAATGGCTGTGCATAAAAGGCTTGAAGAACCAGCCGGCGATCCCAAGAATTCTTTGTCGCTATGCAAAACTCCATTTGGCCGGCATTAACTGCTTCCCTAGAGAAAATCTTGTTCCTTGTGTTCTGTTCTACGTAATCACCTACGTAAAACAAATTATGTGTTGCCAGAAATCCAACTAGCCTCGACAAGAACTACCTATAAAATCTCCCAGTCACTAGTTCTTCATTCCATGGCTCCTCTCGAGTCTTGATTTAGCTTTTCTTTCTCACTTCTTGATTCCTTTGACGGTTGTCTGAATGATCAACGGTAGCTATGGCATTTAGTTGGATCCAAGGTGTTGTTATGATTCATTCACAACTTGACATCAATTGGCAAGAGTTTGATTTCAAGGTTTGATTTAGTTGCACCTGTCTTCCATGCCATGAAACTAGTGTAGCTTTTTTTTTTTTTTTAAATTTTATTTATCCTTGGAATATGAAGTGCAGTAAATTCTTTTTGATGAAATTTGCTTCACATTGTTCTTCATTGTCTTAATTTAATTTTCTTTCTTGCTTCTTTATTCCTTTGACGATTTCTGAATGATTGATGGTAACTATGTCATTTGGTTAGGTTCAAGGTGCCATTACAGTTTAATCTCACTGTGACATTAATTGACAAGAGTTTGATTCCAGAGTTTGGTTGAGCCATGCCAATACCCCATGTCATGAAACTATTGTAGTGTTTTTTTTTTTAAATCTATGCTTGTAAAATGAGGTTTCTTTAATTATTTTAGGGGAAATTTAGTACACAATGCTCCTCACCATTCAGATTTAATTTTTCCTTTCTTTCATTTTTTGGCTTCTTCGCCATTTTTTTAATGATCTACTATTTTTATGGCATTTAGTTAGTTGCGAGGTGTTGTTGCGATTCAACCTCACCATAATATCAATTGAGGAAAATTTGATTTCAGGGTTTGGTTGAGCCGTGCCAATATCCCATGTTACGAAATTGTCGTAGTTTTTATATATTTATATTCATTTATCATTGTAATATGAAGTTTATTTAATCGGCATTTATTACACATTATTCTTCATTATCTCGATTTATTATTATTATTATCACATTTTTGTTCTTTTGCCATTTTTAGAATGATTGACGGTAACTATGACATTTTGTTCAGTGCGAGGTGTTGTCATGATTTAACTTCCCTGGGATATCAATTAACAAGGGTTTTGATTCCATGATTTGGTTGAGTCGTGCCAATATCTCGTGCCATGAAACTGCTCCAGTTTTTATTTTTATTTTTTAATTTATACTTGTAATATGAAATTTATTTTATTCTTTTAGGGGAAGTGTGATACACATTTTTCTCACCTTCACGATTTAGTTATTTCTTTCTTTCACTTTTTTGTTCCTTTGTCATTTTTTAAATGATCTATTATTTTTATGGCATTTAGTTGGGTGTAAGGTGCCGTTGCGATTTAACCTCATCATGACATTAATTAACGAAAATTTGATTTCAGAGTTTGGTTAAGTTGTGCTAATATCTAGTACCATGAAATTCCCATAGCTTTTATATATTTATATTCATTTATCGTTGTAATATGAAGTTTATTTAATAGACATTAACTACACATTGTTCCTCATCGTCTCGATTTATTTTTTTCACCACTTTTTTGTTCCTTCACCATTTTTTGAATGATTGACGGTAGCTATGACATTTTGTTTGGTGTGAGATGCTCTCGTGGTTCAACTTCATTGTGATAGCAATTGATGAGGGTTTAATTCCATGGTTTGGTTGAGCCGTGTCAATATCCCATGTCATGAAACTATTTTTTTTAATCTATACTTGTAATATGAAGTTTATTTAATTATTTTAGGGGAAATTTAATACACATTGTTCCTTACCTTTATGATTTAGTTTTTTTATTTCTTTCACTTTTTTGTTCCTAGCCATTTTTTGAATGATCTACTATTTTTATGACATTTAGTTAGGTGCGAGGTGTTGTCGTGGTTCAACCTCACTGTGACATCAATTAAGGAAAATTTGATTTATAGTTTGGTTGAGCCGCGCCAATATCCTGTACCATGAAATTGCTTAGTTTTTATATATTTGTATTCATTTGTCATTGTAATATGAAGTTCATTTAATTGACATTTACTACACATTGTTCATTATTGTCTCGATTTATTATTTTTTCATCACTTTTTCGTTACTTCGTCATTTTTTGAATGATCGACGGTAGTTATGGCATTTTGTTTGATGCAAGGTGTTGTCATGGTTCAACCTCACCGTGATATCAATCGATAAATGTTTGATTTTATGATGTAGTTGAGCTGCATCAATATTTTATGCTACAAAATTATTGTAGTTTTTTTTTCTTTTTAATTTATGCTTATAATGTGAAGTTTATTTAATTATTTTAGGGAAAATGTAGTACATATTATTCCCCACCTTCCTGATTTAGTTTTTCTTCCTTCTTTCACTTTTTTGTTGCTTCTCCATTTTTTTGAATGATCTATTATTTTTATGATATTTAGTTATGCATGAGGTGTTGTCACGCTTCGACCTCACCACGAGTCATCAAGGTAGATTTGATTTCAGAATTTGGTTGAGCTACGCCAATATCTCATGCGATGAAATTACCGTAGCTTTTATATATTAAGATTCATTTATCATTGTAATATGAAGTTTATTTAATTGATATTTACTACGCATTGTTCTTCATCATCTCGATTTATTATTTTTTCCTCACTTTTTGTTCCTTTGCCATTTTTTGAACGATCGATAGTAGCAATGTCATTTTGTTTGGTGTGAGGTGTTGTTGTGATTCAACCTCATCATGACATTAATTGACAAGAGTTTGATTTCATGATTTGGTTGAACTACGCTAATATCTTGTGCCACGAAACTATTGTAGTTTTTTCTTTTTTAATCTATGTTTATAATATGAAGTTTATTTAATTCATTTAGTGGAAATTTGGTGCATATTGTTCCTCACTTTCCTCATTTAATTTTTTCTTTCTATCACTTTTTTGTTCCTTTGCTGTTTTTTGAATGATCTACTATTTTTATGGCATTTAGTTGGGTGTGAGGTGTTATTGCGGTTCAACCTCACCATGACATCGATTAAGGAAGATTTGACTTCAAAGTTTGGTTGAGTTGGGTCAATATCTAGTATCATGAAATTGCTATAGTTTTTAAATATTTATATTAATTTGTTGTTGTAATTTGAAGTTTATTTATTTGACATTTACTACACATTGTTCCTCATTGTTTCGATTTATAGTTTTCTAAATGATCGATGGTCGTTATGGAATTTTGTTTGGTGCGGGGTGTTGTCGTGGTTCAACTTGACTGTGACATCAATTGACGATGGTTTGATTTTATGGTTTGGTTGAGCCGCGTCAATATCCCGTGCCATGAAATTGTTGTAGTTTTTTTTTTCTTTTTAATCTATGCTTATAATATAAAGTTTATTTAATTCATTTAGAGGAAATTTGGTACATATTGTTTCTCACTTTCCTGATTTAGTTTTTTCTTTCTTTCACTCTTTTGTTCCTTTGCCTTTTTTTGAATGATCTACTATTTTTATGGCATTTAGTTGGGTATGAGGTGTTATCGCGGTTCAACCTCACTATGACATCGATTAATGAAAATTTGATTTCAAAGTTTGGTTGAATTGCTTCAATATCCAGTACCATGAAATTGCCATAGTTTTTAAATAAACATATTTATTTATCGTTGTAATATGAAGTTTATTTCATTGACATTTACTACACCTTGTTCCTTATCGCCTTGATTTGTAATTATTTTCATCACTTTTTTATTTTTTCGCCATTTTTTGAACGATCGATGGTAGTTATGGCATTTTGTTTGGTACGAGGTGTTGTCGCAGTTCAACCTCACCGTGACATCAATTGATAAGGGTTTGTTTTCATGGTTTGGTTGAGCCGTGCCAATATCCCGTGCCATGAAACTATTGTAATTTTTTTCTTTTTAATTTATGCTTGTAATATGAAGTTTATTTAATTATTTTAGGGGAAATTAGTACACATTGCTCTTCACATTCTTGATTTTGTTTTTTCTTTTTTTTTCACTTTTTTGTTCCTTTGCCATTTTTTGAATGATTTACTAGTTTTTTGGTATTTAGTTAGGTGTGAGGTGTTGTTGCGGTTCAACCTCACTGTAACATCAATTAAGGAAGATTTGATTTCATGATTTAATTGAGTCATGACAATATCCCATACCACGAAATTGCCATAATTTTTGTATATTTATATTTATTTATCATTGTACTATGAAGTTTATTTAATTGACATTTACTATACATTGTTCCTTAATCGTCTCGATTTGTTATTTTTTCATCACTTTTTTGTTCTTTTGCCATTTTCTAAATGATTGAGAGTAACTATAGCATTTTGTTTGGTGCGAGGTGCTGTCGCGGTTTAATCTTACCATGACATCAATTGACAACGGTTTGATTTTATGGTTCGGTTGAGTTGTGCCAATATCCTGTGCCACGAAAGTACATTTGTTTTTTGTTTTTTAATCCATGATTGTAATATGAAGTTTATTTAATTTTTTTAGGGGAAATGTAGTGCATATTGTTCTCCACCTTCTTGATTTAGTTTTTTCCTTCTTTCACTTTTTTTGTTGCTTCTCCATTTTTTTTGAATGATTTATTATTTTTATGTCATTTAGTTGGTTGTGAGGTGTTGTCGCGATCAACCTCACTATGACATTAATTAAGGAAGATTTGATTTAATAGTTTAGTCGAGCCATGCCAATATCCTGTGCTAGGAAATTGCCGTAGTTTTTATATATTTATATTTATTTATTTTTGTAATATGAAGTTTATTTAATTGACATTTATTACACATTGTTCCTCATCGTCTCGATTTATTATTTTTTTATCATTTTTTTGTTCCTTCATCATTTTTTAAATAATCGATGGTAATTATGATATTTTGTTTGGTGTGAGGTGTTGTTGCGGTTCAACCTCATCGTGACATTCATTGATAAGGGTTTGATTCCATGGTTTAGTTGAATCACGTCAATATCTTGTACCACGAAAGTGTTGTTGTTTTTTTTTAATCTATGCTTGTAATAGGGAATTTATTTAATTCTTTTAGGGGAAATGTAGTACATATTGTTCCACACCTTCCTGATTTAGTTTTTTCCTTCTTTCACTTTTTTGTTGCTTCTTCATTTTTTTGAATCGTCTACTATTTTTATGGCATTTAGTTGGATGTGAGGTGTTGTTGCGGTTCAACCTCGTCGCGAGTCAATCAAGGAAGATTTGATTTCAGCGTTTGGTTGAGTGTCGCCAATATCCTATGCCATGAAATTGCCATAGTTTTTATATATTTATATTCATTTATCGTTGTAATATGAAGATTATTTAATCGATATTTACTACACATTATTCCTCATTGTTTTGATTTATTATTTTTTTATCACTTTTTTTTCCTTCAACATTTTTTGAACAATCAATGGTCGCGTTAGCATTTTGTTTGGTGCGAGGTGTTGCTGTAGTTCAACCTCACGATGACATCAATTGAGGAAGATTTGATTTCAAAGTTTGGTTGGATTGCGCCAATGTCCCGTACCACGAAATTGCCATAATTTTATATATTTATATTCATTTATCGCTGTAATATGAAATTAATTTAATTGACATTTACTACATATTGTTCCTCATTGTCTCAATTTTTTTTCATCACTTTTTTGTGCCTTCGTCATTTTTTAAATGATCAATGGTAGCTGTGGCATTTTGTTAGGTGTGAGGTGTTGTCACGGTTCAACCTCATCGTGACATTAATTGATGAGGGTTTAATTCCACGGTTTAGTTGAATCGTGCCAATATATCGTGCCACGAAATTGCTGTAGTTTTTTTACTTTATGCTTGTAATATGAAATTTATTTAATTCTTTTAGGGGAAATTTAATACACATTATTCCTCACCATCTTGATTTAGTTTTTTTTTCTTTTTTCTTTTTCACTTTTTTGATCATTCGCCATTTGTTTGAATGATCTACTATTTTTATGATAATTAGTTGGGTGTGAGGTGTTGTCGCGGTTCATCCTCATCATGACGTTAATTAAAGAAGATTTGATTTTAGAATTTGGTTAAGCTGCACCAATATCCTATGCCATGAAATTGCCGTAGTTTTTATATAACTATATTTATTTATTGTTGTAATATGAAATTTATTTAATTGACATTTATACACATTGTTCTTCATCGTCTCAATTTATTATTTTTTCCTCACTTTTTTGTTCTTTTGCCATTTTATGGCATTTTGTTTAGTGCGAGGTGTTGTTGCGGTTCAACCTAACTGTGACATTAATTGACAAGGGTTTGATTCCATGGTTTGGATAAGTCGTGCCAATATCTTGTGTAGTGAAATTGCTGCTTTTTTCTTCTTTTTAATCTATGCTTGTAATATGAAATTTATTTAATTCTTTTAGGGGAAATTTGGTACACATTGTGCCTCTTCTTCCTGATTTACTTCTTTCTTCTTTTTTTTTTCACTTTTTTGTTCCTTTGCCATTTTTTTACTTGATCTACTATTTTTATAACATTTAGTTGGGTGCCGAGTGTTGTCACGGTTCAACCATACCATGACATCAATTGACAAAGATTTGATCCTAGGGTTTGGTTAAGCCGTCCCAATACCTCGTATTACAAAATCGCCATAATTTTTATATATTTACATTTATTTATCATTGTAAAATAAATTTTATTTAATTTTTCTAGGTGACATTTACTACACACTATTTCTCATTGTTTCGAGTTATTATTCTTTTCCTCATTTTTTTTGAATGATTGATGGTAGTTATGGCATTTTGTTGGGTTCGGGGTGTTGTCGCGGTTTAACTTCACCTAGATATTAAGTGATGAGGGTTTGATTTAATGGTTTGGTAGAGTTGCACTAATATTTAATGCCATGAAACTGCTATAGTGTTTCTTTTTTAATCTATGTTTGTAAAATGAAGTTTATTTAATTCTTTTAGGGAAAATTTAGTACACATTGTTCCTCATTGTCCTAATTTAGTTTTTTTTTTTTTTTTCACTTTTTTGTTCCTTCACCATTTTTTGAATGATCTACTATTTTTATGGCATTTAGTTGGGTGTGAGATGTCGTCGCAGTTGAAGCCCACCATGACATCAATTGATGAAGATTTGATTCTAGGGTTTGGTCGAATCGTGCCAATATCCCATACCACAAAATTGCCGAAGTTTTATGTACTTATATTTATTTTTCGTTGTAATATGAAGTTTGTTTAATTCCTTTAGGTGACATTTACTACACATTGTCCTTCATCATCTTGATTTATTATTTTTTTTCCTCACTTTTTTGTTCCTTCACCATTATTTGAACGATTGATAGTAACTATGGCATTTTGTTAGGCGTGAGGTGATGTTGTGGTTCAATCTTATTGTGACGTCAATTGATGGGGGTTTGATTCTGAGGTTTGGTTGAGTCGCACCAATATCCCATGCTACGAAACTGCTATAGTGTTTTTTTTTTTTTTTTAAATTTTTGCTTGTAATATGAAGTTTATATAATTATTTTAGGAGAAATTTAGTACACATTGTTCCTTACTGTCTCGATTTAGTTTTTTCTTTCTTTCACTTTTGGTTATGTTGCCATTTTTTGAATGATTTACTTTTGTTATGGCATTAAGTTGGGTGCAAGGTGTTGTCATGATTTAAACTCACCATGATATCAATTGAGAAAGATTTGATTTCAAGGTTTGGTTAAACTGCGGTAATACCCCAAAATCGCCGTAGTTTTTATATACTTTTATTTATTTATTATTGTAATATGAAGTTAGACCTGAATAGGTCTTTATAAAGCTCAAAAGAGAAGAAACAGGTGGGAGATATACTTTGGGGTGGATGACCCCATGATGTCACCTCTCGTATTCTTGCCTATCTAGGTGAAAAAAAATATTCAGGGAATTAGGGAGCCTTCGATAATGAGGGTAAACATCGTGTGAGAACTTTTGTTTTGGTTACTGCTAGATAGGTAGGTAGGTTTAGTAGACTCTTGCACTTGAGGTGAGAAAGTAGGGCTTCAAAACCCCTGCTAAGTCCACTTGTGCTTTGCATAATGTTTTGTAACCGACTTGTCAACTTATTACTCCTTATTTCATTTAATTCCTCTAGGTGATATTTACTACACACCATTTCTCATCATCTTGATTTATTATTATTTTTCCTCACTTTTTTGCCCCCTCACCATATTTTGAACAATCGATAGTAGCTATGATATTTTGTTGGGTGCGAGGTGTTGTTGTGATTTAACTTCCCTGTAACATCAATTGATAAAAGTTTGATTTCAGGGTTTGGTTGAGCCATGCCAATATATCATGCCATGAAACTGCTATAGTGTTTTTCTTTTTTAATTGATGCTTGTAATATAAAGTTTATTTAATTCTTTTAGGGGAGATTTAGTACATATTATTCCTTACCGTCCTAATTAGTTTTTTTTATTTCTTTCATTATTTTGTTCTTTCGCCATTTTTAAAATGAACTACTATTTTTATGGCATTTAGTTGGTTGCAAGTTATTGTTGTAGTTCAACCTCACCATGACATCAATTGAGAAAGATTTGATTTATAGGTTTGGTTGAGCCGCGCTAATATCTTGTACCATGAAATTGGCATACTTTTTATATACTTACATTTATTTGTCGTTGTAATGTGAAGTTTATTTAAGTTCTCTAGAGACATTTCCTATACATTGTTTCTCATCGTCTTGATCTATTTTGTTCTCAACTTTTTGTTCCTTTGCCATTTTTTAAATGATCAATGTTAGCTATGGCATTTTGTTGGGTGAGAGGTGTTGTCGCGATTCAACCTTATCATGACATCAATTGACAATGGTTTGATTCCAAGATTTTGGTTGAGCTGTGCTAATATCTTGTGTCACGAAACTGTTTTAGCGTTTTTTTTTTCTTTTTTCAATTTATGCTTGTAATTTGAAGTTTATTTGATTCTTTTAGGGGAAATTTAGTACACATTGTTCCTCACTATCCTAATTTAGTTTTTTCTTTCTTTCACAATTTTTTTTATTCTTTTGCCATTTTTGAATGATCTACTATTTTCATGGCATTTAATTGAGTGCCAAGTGTTGTTGCGGTTCAACTTTACCATGACATCAATTTATTTATCCTTGTAATATGAGGTGCATTTAATTATTTCAGATGAAACTTGCTTCATTGTTCTTCACTGTCTTGATTTAGTTTTCTTTCTCACTTCTTTATTCCTTCAATGATTTTCCAAATGATCAATAGTAGCTATGGCATTTAGTTAGGTTCGAGGTGTTGTGGCGTTTAAATCTCACCATGACATCAATTGATGATGATTTGATTCCAAGGTTTGGTTGAGCTGCACTAATATCCAGTGCCATGAAATAGCTATAGTGTTTATTTATTTATTTTAGTTGTAATATGGTTTACTTATTTCTTTTAGGGGAAATTTAGTAGAGATTGTTCCTCGCCATCTTGATTTAATTTTTTCTTTCTTTTACTTTTTTGTTCCTTCGCCATTTCATGAATGATCACCTATTTTTACAGCATTTAGTTGGGTGCAAGGTGTTGTCGTGGTTGAACCTTACCATGTCATCAATTGACAACGATTTGATTCTAAGGTTTGGTTGAGCTGGGCCAATATTCCGTTCCATGAAATTACCATAGTTTATATATAAATATAAATATATAAATATATAAACTTGTTTTAATATGATAAACTTGTTTTAATATGAAGTTATTTTAATCTCTCTAGGTGACATTTACTACACATTGTTCCTCATAATCTTGATTTATTATTATTTTCCCTCACTTTTTTTGTTCCTTTGCCATTTTTGAATGATTGATGGTAGCTATGGTATTTTATTTGTGCAAGATTTTGTCGCGGTTCAACCTCACCGTGACATCAATTGATGAGGATTTGATTTCAAGGTTTGGTTGGGCCATGCCGATATCCTGTGCCATGAAATTGCTATAGCATTAGTTTTTAAAATCTTTGCTTGTAATACGAGGTTCATTTAATTCTTTTAGAGGAAATTTAGTATACATTGTTCCCCACCATTGTGATTAGTTTTTTCTTTCTTCTACTTTTTTGTTACCTTTTTTTTAATGATCTACTATTTTTATGGCATTAGTTGGGTGCGAAGTGTTGTTGCGGTTCAACTTCACCATGACATCGATTTACTAGGGTTTGGTTGAGTTGTGCCAATATCCTATGCCACGAAACTACTGTAGTTTATATATATATAGTATTTATCTTTATAATATGGAGTTTAATTTAATTCTTTAAGAGGAAATTCATTACATGTTGTTCCTCATTGTCTTGATTTAGTTTGTACACACGTGATCTCTTTCTATCTATTAGCTTAAGAGACAATTAAGTAGGTATGTGCTAGACAATAATCTATAAATCATGTTCATCTCGCCTGTATCATATAATTCTCGCATGAGATTTCCCTTGATTGCTTGGGAAGGGATTGAAAACATTTTAACAATCTAACTTATCTCTTACGGTTAAATTTGGGAGACACCACATTCTAGCTCAGCTCAGAGATCTATAGCAGCTATATTCATCATTGACCTTTCTCCTATCTGAAGAATATAAGTCAATTTGGCTTTGACGCTTTTGTGGTTTTCCGATATAAACATTTAGGAACTTGGATCATATATGTTGGGGAAAATCGTCTTCGTACTTGGGTAGAACAATGAAGTCAATGTGTGTTCGAATCAATAGAGCAATCGCAACGGACTTTGAGGCGTGATATCACTTTCTTTAAGGATTTATTTGCCCCACAAAGTTGCTAATGGTCACCGGCAAATTTCCTCCAGGATACAACAAAATCTCAAATAAGAATACTAGATAGCAATTCTAGTATTTCTTCGGGTCTCTCTAGAAAACAATAGAAAATCTTAGCTGTAGTTTTGGGAAGAGGACTCGAAAATTGCATTCATGATTTTTTTTCAAAATTGACATATATAGAAACATAGGCACATTTTCGAAAGAAGTTACACAACGAACAACTGTAACTTTTCAAAAGAAGTTACAAAATGAATCAATATAACCCTTTGGGAAAGTTGAAAACTGAACCAGTATAATTTCCAAAAGTCGTCTTGAAAAGACACGTATAAAAAATTTGAAATAAATAAATAATAAATAATAAATAGCCATAACTTCTTCATGAACAGTCACACTGTTTCAATATGACATTATGGTTAATTTTTATAAATATAAATCCGAATTTTTTCAATAAATAAAAATGAATGATCATTGGTTAGTGCCAAATCTCGTTCACGTGCGCACTCACATCTTTTCAATATGGGACAAGGCACCTTTCAGTTTGTTTTACAAACAAACTACCAACAATCCCCCACTTTTGTTTGTAAAACAAAACATAAATAAAACATAAAAAATACAGCCAACATTTCCATGAGATTAATATACATACATAAAGGTCTCTTTCGAGTTAAAACTTTACTTAGTGCAAGTATCTCAAAACCCTATCAAAGTGACAAATAGCTTGGCTATAAATTTGTACTTTTAAACGATAGAATCGGACATTACCGCACATAGACTAACCT
This sequence comes from Corymbia maculata, assembly GCA_014182735.1. Lineage (NCBI taxonomy): Eukaryota > Viridiplantae > Streptophyta > Magnoliopsida > Myrtales > Myrtaceae > Corymbia > Corymbia maculata. The sequence continues at coordinate 5,194,546 of CM024689.1, read as the reverse complement.
CTTGTTTCAGCGAGAAGTTCTATATTACTCCGCACTATTATGGTCATGTGCTTGATCCTGTTTCATAAGCTCTCTAGAAAGCAACCCTTGACTTTCGTAAGAAGCGGTACCACTTCTAAGCTCATATGGGTGAAGTATTTATTATGTGTTTCTGTTACTATTAACACCTTACAAAAGTGTACAATACTTCATTAAGAATTCAATGCAACCTGTAAAACGTAACAGACGATACTGACTTCTCATATCAGGGCTATGTTGGTATCAAACAATCATATTCAGTAACTTGTTCTTACCCATTAAACCTTATAACTAGAGATGTTCAAGAAAAATGTTGGGTTATTATTACTAGTGATTTTTTTAAAGGGTTTCGACCTTGTTTCTCGTGAGGTCATCTTTACCACATCTCTTGGTAAAGCCTTCATAAAAGGATTGACCAAATTCTTGATTGACCTCACTTAGACAATTGTTATAATACCATCTTAGATCAATTGTCTCGCATTCCCATGCCTTAGGCTAATCTGTCTAGACTTACCATTACAGGTGATATTATAGGCTCTTGCCAAAGTAGCTTGACTATCACAATGAATAGAAATAGGAGGCATAGGACTAGGCCCTAATTTTTTTTTTTTTTTTCAACAACAAATTTATAATCCATTCAGCCTCTTTTTCAATTGCTTTTAAAGCAATTATTCAAATTCCATAGTTAAGTGGGTTAGGCACATTTGTTTCTTGCTCATCCAAGAAACAACACATTCACGTAAAGTGAAAATCCACCCAAAATTGGACTGTTTATCTCTCACAATTATAATCAAATTAGTATCGATGTATTCTCATAATACAATTGTATAATTAATATAAAACACACCCAAAATTTTGATTTACTAAAATAACCAAAATCAGGTAATACCCTTCCAATGTTTTATAATTGGATTACAAAGAGATGTACTCAATTTGCACATAGAATAACCAATATCAGGTTAATATAGTGCATCGCATACATTCTCTATAGCACTCACACTAAAGACCCTCTACCATGAATCAAATGGATTATTCATTTCTTTGAAACCTAAGATATTGAAATTTATTCAACATCTTTTCCACATAATCAATTTAGCTCAAAGAATAACCCCCACTATGTTTTCAACTTTAATACCCAAGAAAGTATCCACTTCCCAAATCTTTAATTTTAAAATTGAAAGTTAGATACTTCTTAGTCTTAATGATTCCAATTATACTAGTTCCAAAGTCCCCTTCAGATACCCCCATCTCAAGAATATTTCCGAAGGCATCAAAACAAAACTTTGCATCCTTAAGATGCTAGGCCAATTGGGTCACTAGGTCCTAAATGGAACATTATATGAGAATTGTGTGAAATGCAATATCAATACAATGCTATCATCTCTTGAGTAAATGCACCACACATACATGAATCTGTAAGCAAATTAATAGGGTACCACAATTGCAAGTATTTCATTATTGAAGGGCGTAGACAATAAAATTACCTGCACAAATGCCCCACATGTAAAAACCCATATGTCGAGAAACAGAGCACTTGTGGAGTTTTAGTACTTGCAGAACGTGTCCCTACCCCAATTCTTGGGTATCAGATTGGACATGGCAACCCTTGGCTTCCTTTTCTATTGATGAACTATCATTTTCTCCTTGCACTTGATCTTGTGGATCGGAGACTTGACATCCAAATTCGTTAACAACAAAAACAAAAGAATGTATCCAAATTTTGACCTCAAGACAAGCCAACACTTGAACAAAAACTAAAAAACGATTATAATTTCTTGAATGCACAACCAAAAAAAGACTTGCTTCTAGCAATTTGTACACCACCACTAACTATCAAAAAACCTGTGATAATAGAAGTATGTAGCAAAGACAAACCAACGGTTGAACAAAAGAGGGCCCATCATCATGACAACTCGTCACCTTAGCAAGATCTTTTGACTACAGCGACTACTATAGAGATGAACAACAAGACCAACACAAACATGCGTCGAGTTCTTGTCCGAGTTCTCGTCCTTGGGCAAGTACTTGCTCAGACAATCCAATCTCGTAAATGTCCTCACGCATGGCCCTTGGAGCCTGCCCATGATGTATGAGTCCCTCTCGAAGTACTTGGAAAGGAAGGAGTTCTCGTTGCCGAGGTTTTGCCTCACAATACCCCGACAACCCCTAGCCAACTCCATGCTCATCTCTACTGCTTCTTTACGAAGTCCTTTATGTGGTCCACCGCATTTATGATCTTTCCGACATTGCCGTCCCCGAACTTGCCACCATATTCAATTTCTCTTTCCCAGTTCTCTCCCCAAATTCAATTAGAAGTAACCCAGAATCTATCGAAGTCAAAGAGGACGGGGATGGTTGAATGTGGCATTGGTGGGCGGCGGTTGCGTCAGTGTGGAAATGTTGAAGGGAGAAATGGCCCAAAAATGGAAGTTTGTCATTGGCGGAGTATCAAAGCAAAATATGAAGAGTCCGAGATAAACTTGGATTTGTCTCTAATTTCAAGGTGACAAAGCTGATGGACAAGAACAAGCAAATAATATCTGCAGCCCATTCATCGCATTTCCAATTTCTGAGAGGCATGTTGCAATGGGGAAGAAAAGAGGAAGAAGAGGAAAATCTAGGATCCATGGATGATATCTCGAGGACTGCCCGATCGTGAACCACCACGGGCCCGAATTTCCTTTGGCTTTGACTCCATTGTTGCACAAATAAATCCTTAAAATTGTTGGGGAAAATTGTTTTCGTACTTGGGTAGAACAATGAGGTCAATGTGTGTTCGAATCAATAGAGCAATTGCAACGGATTTTGAGGCGTGATATCACTTTTTTTAAGGATTTATTTGCCCCACAAAGTTGCTAATGGTCACCGGCAAATTTCCTCCAGAATACAATAAAGTCTCAAATGAGAATACTAGATAGTAATTCGAGTATTTCTCCAGGGTCTCTCTAGGAAACAATAGAAAATCTTGGCTGTAGTTTTGGGAAGAGGACTCGAAAATTATATTCGTAGTTTTTTCAAAATTATATATATATATATATATATATATATATATATACAGTAAGTAAAATTGTTGACTTAACTAATGGTGATGATGAAATAAAGCAGATGAAGCAAAATTATAATTAAGAGAAATGGAATATAATTGTAGGCATAAGGGTAAAACAGTAAGAAGACTTCAATAAATGCTCATATAAAAATGCATAAATAAATTGCAGGTAATTAAATCACCAACCACAGGCTGTTAAACCGGCCGATTGTGGGGTATAGATAGGTAATTAAATCACCAACCACAGGCGGTTAAACTAGCCGATTGTGGGGTATGAGCGATAATTTAAATAGACAGTAGGAAATCTTAAATAAAATATTGCATTAATTGAAAGTCATAAGTACAGATATTTAAATTTGCATAAGAAATGCAAATGCAATATAGAAAATATCTTTTGATTTACAAACCATAAACGAGGTTTGCAACCATTGATCTAACATGGGTAATAGGGGTTTATGATGATAAAATGGTAATATGAGAATATGAAATTCTTACCAAGGACCGATCAGAACCAAGTGCTTGGTTATTGATCTTGGAAAGAAAGAGGGATGGTTGTTGGATGGATGACGAAGTGGAGAAAGGAGAGGAGGAGAGAACTCTTTCTGAATGAAGGAGGTTTTCTTGAGATGAAGGCAAGAAGGAAGTCGAAGGGCTTTCTCTGTTCGAAGCCTGTCTCTCTCTCTTATGGAATGGTCTATTTATAGAAGGGTTAAGTTACTACAGACAAAGGATGAACAGTGTGTTCACGAGCGGTTACTATTTGTCTGCAGTGAGAACTGACTTGATTGGATCGAAAGTGCACAATGATACAGTGAGAATCTTTGTGCTGAATTCAAAATATGGAATCTGATTTGACCTAAAGTGCACGAGATTCAAGAGAGTCTTTGTGCGTAACTTATAGAATATTCGAGCGAGTCATGTGATGCATTGGTTGTCCCACCTTTGCTTTTCAGTCTTCATCTTCCGCCAGATTAATGCCATATCAATCATCTTCATTGGTGTTGCCGTTATGGTGGGAGTGAGAGGACTCTGATTCTTCCAACTCATTTATTGCCTGTTTTAAAAGTCCCTTGAGTTGATCTTGGGACTGAGCGGATGCTAGTTTAGATAAAACGAACCCTTTATCATGTAGGAAAGTGGTAACTTCTTCAGGTGGGAGGATATTAGAACAACCCTGGCTGGGGTTTCTCTTGCTTAACCGATCCGTGGATCGATTGTTCACTTACTCTATCAAAAAATTTGAAACCATCCCACCACTTGACTCTAAATTTTCGAGTCAATACGAGGGTGTCTGATTCAATGATCTTTTCGTATTCGAAATTCCACGCCATAACCCATGATACTCGGAAGTATATGAAAAAGAGCATCAGGTTAGGGAATCTTTCTTCATATGAAAGGGGTTTAAATTTGCTGGAGAAGAGTTTTAAACTGGGTTGCACCAAAGGGTGCGGAATTTCACTAATGGGTCCAAAATGTTCCCACCATCGAATGAACCGAAGGGTATCATGCGGGTATTTAAATCTTCGAAAAGATCAACCATGTGTGGGAGTTATTTGCATTTTTCCTGAGGAAAGTATTCCACCAAGCTTGTTGGTAATCAAAATATGAATAAGAGGTTACGTATGGTATTGGTTCGGTGATCTTGGTATCAAATTTGACCATGGTTATGGGAGTGGGTTTCCACATGGTAGGATGAATGATTTTGTGTATCCTTGCCGTGGAATAATTGATATGATTTTTATCAGAAAAGTGTTTGAAAGTGACATACTTGGTTTCTGTCAAAATTCTTTCATAAAACTCCACTGTTTTGTAAGGATCATGCGGAGTATAATTAAATTTTTCAGAAAACATATTTCTTACAAAGACGATCGGGTCTTCGTCATAAAAACCATTTTCAACAGTGCAAATATTTTGATAATTCGTTTTATCAAAAAACTTTGATTTTGGAGGGGTTGCTTGGGTTGTCTGAGTAGGCTGAATCACCACCTCACTAAGAGTCATTTTACCTTTAGGTTTTCGAACACTCAAAGGGGAAGGATTCAAGCTTACCTCTACCTGGTTGTTTGGCTTATTGAAGGCTATTTCAAGAAGTTTTAAGGCCTCCTGATGGGAGATGTTGGATATGGAAAACTGAGGGTTTGAAGGTGGTGAGGAGGATTCCTCTTTGGGAGATATAATAATCTGACTTTCTGATGTATTGAAAGGTTGTTGGGAAGCTTGTAACCAGCTTCTGATGTTGGTCATATTTTGCTTTTGATGCCGAAGACTAGGCAATTTCCTTGCCTTTGTCTTTTCCGGTGGGTTTGGGGGGCATTTTCCCTATAAAAATTCTCATGTGAGAAAATCCGGTAATGAATTTGAAGAACTATTTATAAATTCAATATTAAAATCGAAAACAGATAAAATGGCTTGCCATCTGGCAAAGATTTGTTTTAAAGCAATATTTTGGATATCTTTTTGTAAAACATCTTTCGTAGATTTGCAATCAATCCTTAATAGAAACTTTTGATTCAGAAGATCTTCTTGGAATTTAGAAATAGATAAAACTATAGCAAGAATTTTCCTTTTTTATAGTAGAGTAATTCTTTTGGCAGTCATTCCAGTGTTTAGAGACAAATTGGACAATTTGTTCTTTACTTTTTTTTGACTCGCTTGAGGATTCCTCTCGTAACTAATATCGAAGCATCGGTTTCAACGATTTTGAATGCAGATGGATCAGCAAGGTGTAAACAAGGAATTTCTTTTATACTTTTCTTGATGAGTTTTACTACATTCATGTGAATATTCGTCCATGGAGGAGGATTTTTTTTAAGCCTTTGATTGAGAGGTTTGCAAATAATGTTGATATTGGGAAAGAAATCTATAACATAATTCAAACTTCTAAGAAATCTTTGTAATTGGTTTTTATCTCTGATTTCTTCGTGAAATTTTTCAGCAAAAATTATTGATCTTTCAATAGGTATGATAATTCCTAGGTGAATATGGTGTCCAAGGAATTTGATTTTGATTTGAAAAAGAGATATTTTGCTAGGAGACATAGCAATGCCATTCTTTTTTACTATGTTAATGAAGTGGCCGATATGCTTGAAATGTTGATCAATATTAGAAGAAAAAACCAAAACATCATCTATGTAGACTATTATGAAATCTGAGTATGAATTGAATATATTATTCATAATCCTTTGGAATTCAGAAGGGGCATTTTTCAAACCAAAAGGCATTACATTCCATTCATATTGTTCAAAAGGGATAGTACAAGCAGTCTTATACCTATCTTTTTCTTTGATTTGGATTTGCCAAAATCCTAATTTCATATCAAATTTAGAAAATATTTTTGAATTGTGGAGTCTATTCAATAAATCTTTTTTTATTGGGGATAGGGTATCTTATCCATTTTAGGGCATCATTTAAAGGTTTGTAATTAATAACAAGACGAGGGACTCCTCTTTCTAACTCAGCATTTTTGTTGACATAGAAAGTGGAGCAACTCCAAGGGGATTGGCTTTTCCCGATGAGTTTTTTATCAAGAAATTCTTGAATTTCCTTTTGATAAAAATTCATGACTTCATGACTTCATGATTCATCTGGGAGGGCCGTGCCTTGGTGGGAATGTTTTTTTTCAGAAAAATCTGGTTCATAGGAAAAGCCAACGACATGACATTTTCTTGACCAAAAAGCATTAGGAATAGTAGAACAAATGGAGTTTTTTATACATGATTCAAGGTTGGCAACCTTCCTTTGGATGGTAGGATCTGAAAGATTTTGCTCAATCCTTTTGTAACTAAGGTCTTCTTTTAAGAATTGAAGATGGTTTTCCTTATTTTGGATTATACAATTTATCTTAAAAATAGAATGTTCATGGAGAGTATTTAAGTTGCTGGTTTGTGGTTTGCTAATGAATTCAAAAACAATCTTTCTATTTAAAAATTGAGTTTGGATGCCTTCTTCATCAACCGTAAAAGGTTGTATCAGTCTTATGAAATGTGTCCCTAATATGACATCTTGTTTAATATTTTTGACTAAAATGAAAGGTGTTTTGTAAGAAACATTATCCTTTATGACTTCTGCCTCAGGGATCTTGTAATTTATTTGAAGCCTATCACCAGAAGCTGTTTTCAAAGAATGAACGGTTTTTTCAAAATACTTGGTAGGTATGAGACATTCCTTTATACAATTAAGGTCCGCTCCAGTATCAAAAAGGGTTGTTGTTTTTAACACAAATTCTTTATTGCTTTTTATGAAAATGTGGATTATCCATTTTCTATATGTTATTTCTGAAAGCAAAAGTAAAAATCCCGGATCCGTAGGGCTAGGAGAATCTTCCTGGTTTTGTTTAGAAAAATTCATTTTCATTTCTAATATCTCCTTTTGCATTTTGATCTGAGTATTTTTAAGGTTTTGAATTTCTAATTTTTTATTATTGATCTCATGATTAAGGTCATTTAAAGAAATAGGTCGAGAAGTAACATTTTTTCCTCTGTCTAAAATGGTGGATAGGTTATAAGGAATATTGGATTGGAGTATAGGTACTATGGAAGGTTGGAGGCTATTAAGAAATTTTACCTTGGCTTGGGGATCTTCGATTTGATTAATTTTTTGCAAAATAATTTCTTCTTCCTCGGTCAAAACATTTATTTCAAAGGAATCTTGATAATTATCCCCATCAGATTCTGAAGAGGTTTTGAGGTCATTAACCTGGATGCCATCTTCTGTATCCAAATCGTCTGAAGAATTGCCTTCTTCCGCCATGGTTTGGAGGAGATTAATGAAAGTTTCTTCTTCAAGATGTAATTCATTGAGTTTTTTTATTAATTTTGCAAAATTTTGCAGTATGACTTTTTTTCCCGCAATTGTAACATTCAATGTTTTTGTAAGAGTTCTTTTTTGTTTTATTGGAATTTTGTCTTTTGTTATCCTTATTGTAAGATCTATTAGATCTATTGAAATTTCTCCTTGGTTTTTTTGAAGAGCACCGAGGGCAATCGTTTGAGCATTTGCCCGAACATTTGGTTTTAGAAGATTTTCTATTTTTTGGATTTATAAAAGATGGGTCATATTGGGCGCAAAAATCTCCCAAACCTTTGTTTGAGGTTTTTTGTTCCTTTTTGAGTTGTTTCTGAAGACGTATGTTGGTACACAATTGTGTTCAAATCTTATAAACATAGGAAGCTAGCTCGCCATAAGAAAGGAGATCATAAGGGATTTGTCCATTATGTTCTTCCCTTATCTTATCGCGAACTTGTTCTCCTATAAGTTTAGGAAGACTAGCAAGGAACTTTTCTTTTCAAAAGGGTTGATTACAATCGGATCGGAGAAAAACTCTTTGGAAGAAAACATCTTTGTATTCCCTAAATTCTCCAAGAGATTTACACTTCATGTTAGAAAGAAGATCTAGATTCTTATCACGAATGTGCGAATGATTACCTATGAAATGTTGAGAAATGGAATATAAAAGAGTATTTACAGCATCTTGGATGGGTTGGTCATTTTCATCTACAATAGCACGACTATTATCATCTAACTTATAAGCATTAAGAATTTGTGATCTTTGCTCATCAGTAAGATAATTATCCCACCATCCTTTCAATTGACCAGTAAAACCAGTTATTAAAAGATAAACCACTGATTGGTCGTTAGTATCGGGTATGGTTTTATAAGTATTAGCAAGCATAATCATCTGACTCAGAATATTCAAAAGATTTTGTTCAGAGGTTCCGTCTATGTTCCATTTATAGATTGAACCTGAAGAATATTTGTGTTGAGTATTGACACTCGATTCTTCGAAAGCAATATTAGGAGGTGTGGCTCTAGAATAATACAATTTTTGTGGATCTTTCCAAGTGATTTTATTGATTTCAGGAATAGATTCAATATCGGATTGATCCAAAACATTGATTTGGTCTGGGGTATCTTTTATAATCATATTTCCTATTTTAGGAGTATCTAAGGTCACGGAGCTAGAAGTAAAAGCTGATTTTCCTCTCGAAAGCCTTTTTCTTTCTTCCAAAGTTTTAGTAGAATCTATGCTAGGGCTTTTTGGTAGTTCAAAATTTTTAAACAAATAAGTTTTCAAAACTTTCGACTGAGTGTTAATATGAGAAATAGAGGATTCTAGCCTATCCAACTGTTTACCAATAGTATGAAGATGTTTGTTGGAGTAATTGTTCCGCTCAACAATCTTCTTGATTCCTATACCATCAATTTCCGAGGAAGTTTTAAAAGGGGAAGCAATGACCTCGGTATATTTGTGAGGAATCTTGATTTGTCGAAGAGGTGGATGATTGGATTCTATGATTTGGCCATCATGTAATTTCCATTTGTAAAATTGATCCAAATTATAAATTTCTTTGGTTTTTAAAAAGGAATTTTCAAGCCAATCAAAAAAGGGTATTTGAATCTCATGTTCATACATGTATTCATAATACTCTTCTTTAATTTGTTTTGCTTGGTCTTGGAAATTTAGAAAGAACCATTTTCTAATTTCAGTATTTTCAAAAGAATTAAACTCTTGATTTAAAATGACTTTGTTGGGAATGAATTCCTCAGATAAAACATTAATTTCTAGATCAGCCATTTCCGAAGGGGTAGGTTCAGGATAATCAGGACTTTGTTCTTGCTGGTATATCGGTCTAGATATTCTTGATCTATTGTCAATACCACTAACACTAGTGGGAAGAGGAGCACCGGGTTGAGCTTCATTTTGAATGATATTTGAAGGTAAAGTAGGATTAAAATCAACGGATCTTCTGGAAGAGTATGAGTGGAAAGAAGGTATTGTCTTAATATCGCAGGATCTTCTTGGAGTATGAAAAGACATCCTGGAGAATTGAATAGTAACTCTTCATTATGGATGTTGGATAATATTAGTGGGGTCTGAATTGCGAACAATTGGTTGGGGGACATGATTTTCCAACTCCCATTGCTCGGGAAGGGTGACTTGGCTCCATTGAATAATTTTAGGAATAATAGTATTGGCTCTAGAAATGTCAGTTTGTAAAAGAAGTGTTTCTCTTTTAGGATTGATTTTAAAAGCTTTACTGTCAAAGGCAGAGTTCATTACTTTGTAATAAACTCTGTAGATGATTGCAAGAGGAATGTATCCTTCCACTATAGAATAATTGTGAGTTTTTATTTGCAAAGTAAGGGATTTTAAAATGTTTTTATCTTTAAGGGAAACAGTAAGACCGGGGTGACTATCAAAATGGATCAGACTGTTGCAGAGACTGGTTTCTACGGTTCCAAGGATGGAGTCATCATATTTTAGAAGTCTAGCGTCTCTAAGGACGAGGAGTAAAGAAGTGTCTAGGCCTTCTTTAGTAAGGGTTTTGCCCCTACTTGGACAAGACCGATATGAATATAATTCCATTTTTGAGCATGTTTCTTTATAGAATCTCTATTCAAGAGTTGTATGGAAGAGAAGGAATTTGAAAGAGGAACATCACGTTCTTCGGTTGCAATAACGTAGTCATTTTTTCCAAAAATCTTCCAATTAGAATGCTCATAAATTTGAGTAATTTTTACTTTTGGAATGATCCAATTTTCAATAGACTTATTAAAATCTTCTATGCTAATCTCTTCTCTATTTATAGGACCTTGATCTAAGGACATTTGTGATATAGAACTAGAAGAAGACATGGATCTTCTTAATAAGTTCATTTGCACGAGACTACTTTTTTCTTCCTATGATTCGATAACTGATGCTGACCAACGGTCTCACTACCCAACTTGGGTTTTACTGCCGAGACCACAACAGATACGTAAAGAACTAAGGAAGAATTCCACGAAGGTAAATCGCCTCAAGTGCCAAAAGAAACTTATAGAGTCACTATATATATATAGGCACCTTTTCGAAAGAAGTTATACAACGAACAAATGTAACTTTTCAAAAGAAGTTACAAAATGAATCAATATAACATTTCGGGAAAGTTGAAAACTAAACTAGTATAATTTCCAAAAGTCGTCTTAAAAAGACACATATTGAAAATTCGAAATAAATAAATAATAAATAATAAATAATAAATAACCATAACTTCTTCATGAACAGTCACACTGTTTCAATATGACATTATGGTTAATTTTTATAAAAATAAATCCCAATTTTTTCAATAAATAATAATGAATGATCATTGGTTAGTGCCAAATCTCGTCCACGTGCACACTCACATCTTTTCAATATGGGACAAGGCACCTTTCAGTTTATTTTACAAACAAACTACCAACAATACATATATATTCGAAACCGGTCTTTTGCGTTTTGTTGTCATATATTGTGATTCTTCGTGCCCTTGTACTCATTCGAGAAGTTATTCGAACTTGTGCTCTCTTGGATGAAGAAGAATAAGAAGAAGGTCTTGTTGATGATATGCACGTGTCTCGTTAAACTGGATATGTTCATGTCAACTGACCAAGAACTACAGTTTTGCAGGTGAATCTCAATGTCCGACCTTGATATAACTCTTTACTGATTCATAATTAAATATATCTAGACACGTTTTGGTGTTTTCTTGGTTATTAACGTAGAAATTAGGAAAAATCACGTAGAACTATGAACTTGAGAGTAAAAGAGAGGGATGACGATAAGGATTGGAAACGGTTGAGAATAATAGTATGTGGAAGACTGAATTGAGGAATTTCTATGTGATTGGATATACTATGAAGAAGAGTACATGAGCCTTTATTAGATGACTATCTAAAATAATCAAATAAAGATATGCACAATCAAAGAAGATATATATACAATTTTGAGAGATATAGATAATCAGCAATAATATCATAATTGACTCTAGTACAGAAAAATATCCTATAGATAATCTTAAGAATCTCTAATTTAATATTGCTCGCAGAAACTATGAGCCAAAGATGAAATATATGAATGGGAAGTCGATCTTAAATTTCAAATCATTTGAAAATTGAAAAAAAAAAAAAAAAGGAGAGAAATCTTAGAATACATTGAAATTGTCTTGGCTTTTGCTCAGGAACGAAAACATTCAAAAGCTAATCTTATGTTTCGAAAAAAATTATCATCTAACGCAATCATTATCTACTAAGAAGTAAGAAACGTGCTATGGATCCTAATTTATTTTTTTTCAAAATTTAAATCATGATGCTGGCGATAACTTCTTGAGAAAATTAGAGATAATCATGCTAGTCAATAGCAACAAACTATTTCCCTACCATCTCTATATATTGAAGCTTTTTCTCGCTCTCTAACAACTTCCATCACTCGAAAAATCATCAATCCACGCCTCCTTTCCTAGCTCTCTCCCCGAAGCCCTAATTACGGCATCAGTAATGGCCTCCAACCCCCTCGTCCTTCTCCTCATCTTGCTCTCCTCGTGCGTCTCGATCGCCTTCTCGGAAAGCCCGACCCCATCTCCTCCGGGCGGGGACGACGACTCACTGCCGTGCATCACGAAGCTGTTGCCGTGCTTGCCGTACCTGATGCCGAATCCGCCATCGCCGCCGGCAGAGTGCTGCTTCCCGCTGAAGGAGGTCATCGCGACCGAGGCCAAGTGCCTCTGCCAGGTCTTCAACGACGAGGACCTCCTCAGGAGCTTCAACATCACCCGGGATGACGCACTGGCGCTCGCCAAGGCGTGCGGCGCCAGTCCCAATGTCTCGGAGTGCAAGACAGGCCAGTGATTTCTCCTTTCTCTTTTTTCGGCGGTTTCGTGTTCAGATCTAATCGGTTTATGCAATCATAGTCCATGCAAGTGCGAGTGCTTGGTACGTGGTCTCGATCTTTTTACTGTTTAACGAAGTCAAGTGATTATAGGATCAATGGTAAGAATAAAAGGCGCTCATGTACATCTGGTACATGAAAGCTCGCGTGGCTCATTATATACCGTCGCTGTCTTTTGCTGTCAAGCTGTTTTCGTTTTGAATTAGAACTTTGATTGATCATATGTGCGTAATTGAATGATGACAAGAAATATGGACTTTACATACTCGGTATAATATACGTGAAATTGCATATTCGTTTCTTTCGATCTCTTCGTGGTCCGAGCAAGAGATCACAAACACGAGCAAGAACTTCTGGCCAAAGTAATTACCTTCTCTTTTTTTTGTAATTACAGGAGGAGCTCCAGACAGTTCACCAGCAACACCACCTTCTATCCCATCTCCAGCCCCACCTCAGGGTGAGTTTTTCGACTACTTTTCCAGTGGAATATAAGTATTTTCGGGCGACAAATCACTCGTCTTTTAGTTTCATATTTTGCAGATCTTATTCGATTGTTAACTGGGTCCTTCCAAATCTTTTTTTGTTTCTGCAGAAGCTCCACCAAGTAACTCTAGTGGAGCACCCGAGGGCGCTAAGAATGGTGCAACCGAAGCGATCCCTCACCTTTTCGGATTAGGAACATTAATTGCAATTTCTATGGTCTTCTTAATTTCAGGCACTGTGGGATTTTAGGATTAGGTCTATCTATGGTTTTAGTTTGGTGACTTTGGTATTACTTTATTTATTTCATCACTTTAGTGAGTTGCTTGAGGACTTTACACATCTGCTCATCTGTCTTATTTATCACTTCTGCTGCTTGAATGACGCTGGGTGATGAGAGGTACTTTGGAAATAAAAAATAAAAAATAAAAAATAAAAAATAAAAAATAAAAAGGGAAAGTCAAATTCATTTGAACTATTCTCTCAATTCCCATAAAATATAAAATTCAACTGGATCTAGGATTGAGTTGGCAATCATAACATATATGGATGGAACTTATAGTTGAGTCTTGAAGAATAAGTAATTTTTCTTGGGTCTTTATCCCTTTTTTAGGTTTGTAGTAGTTGACTCTTTCGGCTATTTAGTCTCATAGAGAGAGCTGGAGGTGAAAATAGCGATTCGGCAAAGGACATTTTATTTCTCGTGGCGACTTATGTCATTGGGAAAGAGAGGATTTTGCTTGAGGTAGCGAGGCGGTGTGGTTGTAAGGTGTACGTGGATGGTAGGAAGATGGCGATTTTGCGTGCTTTGGGGTACAGTGAGAGTGGTGCATTTACGGAGGATGAAAGTGAAACTGCTGTTCATGTTGTCGGGTGGAATGTGTTGGGGGAAACATGGCCATATTTTCGACCTAATTTTGTTCAGATGAAGGAGATTATGGTAGAAAAAGGATATAATATCTTTAGTACCGCCTCAACACTTCTTCTTTTTTCACGAAGGATCTTGATTTCTTTCTACATTATTGAGGTCGCCTTATTAATTTTTATTTGTAGTGCACAATTTCAAGGATTGTAGATAATATGGCTATGATCAATTTGATAAAAAGAAGAAGGAATACTACCTATTTTTCATTAGGGATTTATTAAGAAAATCTTTGCATCTTCCTACAATTTTGTGCGAGTTTTAAACTTCATTTTCTAGATCACATTCATCAATTTCTTGATCCTCTTGATTTACTACACAACTTTCTTACGAAAAATTTATATATGAATTTCAGATTTGTGCTTACCAGCCGAGTTGCATGTTCCCTCTAAAAGAAATTAACTCTTTGAAGATCTTGGTATTAGACATAGAACAAAACCAAAACAATAAATCATGTAATTACTTTTTTAATATATGCGGTTTGTATATAATTTTTTATTTTTGAAAATATCTGCAATTAGAGTTTTAAAGTTACAGCTTAATAAGGTTAAAAATACAAATATCCACATAATTATGTGATTCATTCGTTATCTTGAGTAAATATCGAAATCTTGTTTTGACTTTAACGGTATATAGCATTCCTAATTTCATTTTCCGAAAATTGAAAACCAATCTCTGTAAATGATTTTGTAAAGTCTTTATCAAACAGATTTTTTTATTCATAAAATTTTCACTTATGAAAATTGTCCTTCCCCAACAAGATCTTGTCACCATGTAACTCTCTCTGCAACTCATGCGGTCCCTGTTACATAAATTCTCGCAGTAGCAGCAGATACTAACTGCTGCTGCTTCAATCCAACACAGCACACAGAGAGAGAGAGAGAGAGAGAGAGAGAGTCCTTTTGCCGTTATCTCTTCAGTGACCATATTATGAATCTAGGGGGGAGAGAGAGAATTTGTAAATGTTTCCCTCTGAAGTGACAGCTCATGCTGGATCCAATGAGGACCACCCTAGGTTTTGCAGGCTCAAAGCAAAATGCTATGGCCTCCCTTCTATTTTTTTATTCTTGATTTGTCTTTTATTCTTTTAGCAATTAGTGCTGAGGACCTCAGGCATGCAATTTTCCTTTTTAAAGGTACCTCGTCCATAAAAACCAAACCCCACTAATTTGATTGGTTCACATGAGTTCTATCACTTCAATTGAACAGTAACTATGGCAGGACTCGGACCCCGTCATTTGTGACTTAGGAGGCTGCATTCCGTTGTAAGGTAAATTTTCGGATAGAATATGATAAGATTAAAAAACCCTAAATTAATTGTGGTCATATCTTGTTGAAGAGGATGCTACCATATGAAGTTGCAATTTATTCTTGGATTGCTTATTAATATGTTAAGTTTATTCTAATTTGATTTAACTAAATTTTCTGAATGAAAACTTGACCTTAAATTGAACTTTAAAACCAAAGCAACAATGAAAAGAAAATCCAATTTACAACCATAAGATAAGTAATTTATGGGAATATTTTTTCAGAACATTTATTTCCATATTATTTGTGTCAATTGAATTGTGTTCACAGGATATTAATTCTTTGATTTCTTTGACACTATTTAAACGGTTGGATAGATATGTCCAAAACTCACATTTGATGCAAACAAGGATTATGGAGCAAAAATTATATTTAAGGGTGTGATTGTTTCATAAAAAATATTTTCTTAAAAATGATCGATTGTATCGCTTACAAAAATGAATGAATAAATGAAAAATAACCGTTCACAAAAATATTTAGATATAGATTAATGTTTATAATAGAAATATTTTGATTGACTAATTATCTCAAGCAATATAATCATTTTTAGGAAAATATTTTCAATTATTTTTTACGAAACAAACGGAATTTAAGTTTAGTGATAAATTATCGATATTTTGGATTTCAAACATTATCATACCTTATAATCATATAAAAATAAAAATAAAAATAAAAATTCTTTTTTATCAACATAGTAGAACCGAGTGGGGAATTGGGAATCGATGTGGCTGAACGGAACCTTTAATCGACCAATTAGATAAGCAGACTTGAATCGTTAACACCCACTACAGGGTAAACACCCACTTGAATAAACATGCCAAATCCGCCTCTCCAGGATTGCACCTTCAAAAAGAAAAAAGGAAAAATCCTAAATCCTGAATCGTGGTGACTATTGCCGTAGTTGACGACCTCTTAAGTTGTAATTCACATAATAAATTCACAAAATTCGAAACTGTTCCTCTCCCAACCCTCTCTCTCCCCCTCTCTAAACCTTTCATCATCTCTTTCACTTTTGTAGTGGAGGGATTTGACCTAAATCTCTCCCTCCCCTCCTTGTTCCTTATCTTTTTATTCTCTTGATCTTATATCTAAGAGCTTTTCTTTTCAATCTACTTCTAGATTTTGGAGTTCTAATAAATAAGCACTCCGTCTTTAGTTTCAATAGTGTTCACAGCAACTCTAATGTCAAGTATATGCTCATTCAATGTGTTTTCATTCAAAGCTTTGGCACTTTGCATCAATTTCTAGGCTTACTCTCACAAGTATTAGATCTGACTTTCTTCAACATATTTATGTTATCTTTGTATGGTAATGGTGTTGGGGGTGTTGAACCTAGGCACACATCGTCGAAAGGCAAAGCCATAATTACAGATTGAGATTCTGGCATGTGCTTATCATTGATGATGCCGTGCGACTCGATAATTGGCTGCTGATGCTTTTGCTTCGATGCAACTCCAAATATGTTTTTAAAGGACGAGCTTGTGATTATCTCGGACGATCATGCTCTAATGAAATGCATCAATTTCTAGTTTTTTGTTTATTTTGGAGCTCTATGGACTTACTTTGTTAGTGTGATTTTTTGAGATTTCCTTTCATGAACAATGAATGGAAATTTTTTTTGACCAAAAAAGTAAAGCTGTAGTTCGATGATTTGCTCTCTCTCCCTCTTCTTCGATTTTGCAACCATATCCTTCTCACTTATTGTTTAAGTAGAAAGCATGAAATTCTAAAGTTCATAAAAACTAAAAAGCGTCTTTTTGTTATATGTTAATTTTCACCACCAAATACCATCAAACAACTAAAAAATCAAGATAATTAATATGTGACATGAAATTTAGAATCAGACCTGGAGCGAATTGTACCAACCCAAAGTTTTCGTGTTGGATAATGATGGTTTATATTCCGGGTCGGGTCAAAACAAGCATGCCTAAAAAGTTCACCATTTGGTTCGGCCCTTTTGCAATGCACGAATTGAAACGACCATTTAACACCCCTAGTTTTTAGCTGCTAAGCTTTTGGCATGCTAGTTGAGACCTCTCCTCTCATGCGTTTCCTTACAAATCTCAAAGACATGTGAAAGGATCATAAGTCCTTGTCCCACTATAGATTTGGCGTGATCTGCTATATCATGGCTGGATCGCCAAGGACATGTTTTTAAATGAGGTTTCTTTAAAGCAAGGGCTTCAAGGCCCCTGATTCCTCTAAGCTCATCATAATATGCCCAAATAAAAATAAAATTATTTGAATTTTTCTTAGGTTAAACTGTATGCCTATCCCTTCAAAGTTCAAGTGGACTGGGTTCACCCCCAGCCTATTGAAGACATCCTTTTGCTTTTATTTTACTATTTCCTAGATTTTTTCCTTTTGCATATATAAGTGAATAAATAATTCTGTTCTTTCCTTTTCGGTGGTTGATGATTACAAAAGTTAGAACTCATGTCTTGCGATGAATCATAGAATTTAGTTTCTTTCAAGTGAAATAGTAATGCAATAATTAACTTTTGGTGCCTCAAAAAAGATGAAATTTCATAAAGTAGATTATATAATACTCCATCAACTAAAGTTACTCCAGCAATACTTTCTAGTAATTTCATCTCAGTTAAAGACGATTTTTCTATCATGCTCTCAGTTTTTATATAGAGTTACCATGGTATTTACATGTAATGATCACAAATATCGATTAAAACTCTAAGTCACGTAATCTGAAAATTTCACCGCCTTCCTCATTAGAATTCTGGCTTCCTCACTGCACAAGAATAGATACCAAGAAACTGAATTTTTAAGAGAGAGGGAGGGAGAGGGAGAGAGGTTTCATTGGAATAGAAAATTATCTCATCCATCTACAAATCTTGAAAGGTTCGGAATATCTAATCATGCTGAAGAAAATAATAAGTTGCAAAGTATCATTAGCACCAACAACGCCCCTTGTAATAGCATTGACAAATATAGAGGATTGGACATGCTTTTAGAGTCGATTAGCCATTTGCTCTAACTCATCAATGGTTTAGCATTAGTACTTTGTACTGTGTGTTTTGTCGGGATTGCGACGACGGTAGAGGTGCTCGATCAAACAAAAGGGACTATCATTGCGCGAAAAAGAAGAAAAAAATTTCTAGTGTCAAGATGAACCTTAATTGAGAAAGGTTTTGTGCTTAAAGGTTTTTTTTCTTTAATGCTAAAAGCTACTTTACATAGAACCACCTCTTTATTGTGAGAGTTAGGTAGCTTTTATATTTTCGAAAGTAACCTTTTTCTCTAAAGCCAGACAACCACCATTCCTCCTCCTTCACCTCCTCCTTCGTTTTCAACTTAAACTTATCGACTTCCATGTATTAAATAGAACCTTTACTACATTTTTTGGGCTTAATTTTTACTTTTTTTTTTTTTTTGGTCAGTTGCTTAATTTTTACTTTAAATAGTATCTTTTGCCACATAAATAGCATGTTTTAAAAGCCTTTCATTTCCCTCAGTCATATGAGGTAGTTTTTGCATTGAAAGGACAACAACCATTCCAAGTAATTCGAAATTAAGTGAGCTATTTGTATTCACTAATCAGGAAGAGCTATGTAGGTCATATGAGTGTACTTATTTTTCCTTCCATTTGGATTTTTTCAGCAAAGATAATCCATGTAATTATCGATACAATCCTTATATGATAAGTGGGTCTTTTTATTTGGATAACTCCTTCCTCGAGCTCGATCTGCTCAGAAAAACTAAACTAGACCATGGTCTATACTTTACCGGATGGACTTGACCTTTTAAAATAGCCTACAGGTAAAAATCTTTGAAAGATCTCGATGTGCATGTGCACATGAACTTGACATTTCACAGGCATTAATCTCTGGTTTATCTTCTAAGTTGAATATCAGCATGTTCTCTTCTTTAAGCACTATTATCAGCTAAGATACCATAATTAATGCAGTTCGAGTTAATTTTGATGATAGCAACAGGCAATTTGCTTTCATCCGGTTTGTCAAAAACGAAGAAAGACAAGAACCGCCAGTATCAGGTGGTGACCCTTTTCTTGAAGAAACTACAAGAAGAATGTGGGAATGTACATCAAGAGACTGTATACGCACCAATTCTTCTTATTGCAGATGATGAACTGACAAGAATAGTCTGATTCATATGCAAGGTCAAGAAAGGAAAACAGATTCACGCAATATTCTCCGGCTAAGATGCTCTCACCCTTTTCTTCTACTTTTCTTCTTTTCTTTTTACATTTTTTCTGTCTCTGTTTCTTGCAGAAACCTAATATTTACTCCTTTCATGACATGCAAAAATATGGTCCCCTCCCTTGTCGCTCTTCCCTTTTCCTTTTAAGCTTAGTCCACACAGTCACTGTGTCCATGCTTTTCTTCAGAGAGAGAGAGAGAGAGAGAGAGAGAGAGAGAGAGAGAGACATACAGAGTTAATTAATTCACTTACGGTTAAAAGCGACAGTAGATATAGAAAAACTCACAGTCTACGCTAACTCACTCTCTAGGCTGACCTTTCTGCGAACATGCATGGTGATATTGTTTTTGGCGTGACAATATTCAATTTGCAGCATTTTTTGGGACCACCCCTTCGCTGTTTTTTTTCTTCTGATTTCTTTTTTCTTATTTAATTTATATCCTGAGCTTTTCGCTCTCCCCCACTATTCCATTCATATAAAGGAAAATAAAAAAAGAAGAATTCAAATTCATGATAATGCTTCATCAAAACCTCACTTTCCAAAAAAAAAAAAAAGAGGAATAATCTCCTCATTTTTCCTCTATATCTATGGCCCTTTATCTTCTCACTTCTCTTTGTGACCTCTAATAACAAAGAAGGAGAGTGGCCATCGTTGCAGCTGGAGCATCAGACCGATCGTCATGTCGCGTCCTCATCGCGCACCACTATCAGTTGAAGCTGCCAGCGTGATCTCAACTTCCCTGGTCTCTTAAAGGAAAGATCAGATCATGTGGCAGCTTCACCTGTTGCTGGGAGCTCGAGAAAACCCTAATTCCAGATTTTTCTCTCTGGTCATGCTGGCGTTCTTCTTCCAAAGGTACAAGAAGTTTCCGAATAAGATATCTTGTGAGCATCTGAACTAATTTGGGTCACTGTAATTCTGTACTGCAATTTGCTGTTTGAGGAAATAATCAGGTGGGTTCAGTATCAATTTGTCCCTTGTTTGTAGAGTCTTTTATTTTAGGGTTTTTTTTTTTTTTGGGTTGAATCATGTCTTCCTTTTCTTCTGGGGACTTTCTGTTGTAGGGTTTTGACGCTAGAGTTGTCGACTGTTCAGGATTGGAGGGTTCCATTAAAATTCTAACTTTTGGTCTCAAGGCTTGGTGAAGGGCCCGTACTGTGCGATTAATTTCAAGATCTGTACTTGTGCTTTGGTGATTGAGCCCTATCACTGTACTAGTAATCCTGGTAATTAATTAGGAATATACATTGATCTCCTCCTCTATCTTTAGTGTGTACATGTCGTACCAATCTCATTATTTGCTCATGTTATTGGATGTTTTCAAAATGTCTTCCCACTCCTATAGACTATATTACTGTTTTTGGTATTCTGAGACCCACACATACAATACGATGTCTTCTTTGGTACAGGAGCGTTAGCTTTAAGTTAAACCGAAACTCTTTTCGATCGGGTAGGTAAAGTGCCAAGACAAAGAAGATGATAGAGACCACTTAAATATTGAAAGGAAATGGAGATATCAGCTTAGAGAAGACCAATCAACGCTCAGGTACAGGATTGAACTTAATTAAGTAACATTCGTGCTTGAATGTCTGCAAATGATAAATGCTTGAACATTATATTCGAAACTAGTCCATCAACTTTGTTCAACAGATTTGAGTAGATCTGATAAAAGGATTAACACTTCCAAGCTAGCATATACTTAAAGATCAAAACCTTTGGTGCATTAGATCGATCAACGAAGTAGTGAAATAACCAAGCAGATTATGTTTAACTAGAATTGTTTTTGTGTGCTTCATTTTCTCAAGTTTGATTTGGATCAGCTAGCCACCTGCAGATGGTAGACATCTTGTCCTCGCCTGCTTTGAAGCCGTGTACTCAGAATATTCGAAAATTAGTGGCAACTTAAATGCTGAGCCAGACCGGTCTGATCCGGCTCAAGTGCTTATGTTCAGCTCTCTCCGGCAACGCTTGCTAGATGCGGTTGCTTTGATACCGCTGATTTATCTTTTCATGAAAGGTGCTGTCTGAGCCTCATAGAATGCTTGACTAATTTCATATCACAGTAGTCATCTTTTCCCCATGAATCAGTACAAGAAAGCTGCCTTTTGTTCTTACTGGAATCGATTGCCACCCTTTCCTGCAATGTTCTTAACCAATTAAGCCATTGATTAAATGAGACGGTGGCAGTAAATATGGAGATCGCATGGAATTCCCATAACATTCACCGTAATGTCTGATAATACACATTTAAGCTCTATGAATAATAGCAGATCTGACTTCACTATTATTCTTACACTCACTTTGATCAGACATGGGAACTAGCTAGCGTGAAAGCCACCCACCTGTGTTCTTCAAGGTTCACAGATGGTGACCTCTCTCTCTCTCTCTCTCTCTCACACACACACACACACACACAAGACAGGTTTCTGCATGTTTGGTTGAAAAGACTAGATGTCTGTTACCAGCAAACCATTCCACTTTTTGATAAAGACTTATGAGATCGACAACTTAATTATAGGTTGATTCTTGTTCCCAGGGAAAAGTTGTTCTATTTTCAATCTGCTTCATTCTGTTAATCATAAGAAAGCCATTAGTATCACATGGAATCGGTATGGTCAGGGTAGGGCTCTTATTTCGCAAAGCTTGTCGCTTCTCTATTTCATAACTTTTTTCAGCTGGTAACCTTGTGTGTGTGTGTGAAAGTATTGTGGTACAATAACGATTCATGAAGATACATGTGCTATTCTGGAATTAAAGAAAGTGAACAATTCACTATGAGAATGAGCTTTTATTGGTTCTTGTCCCTAGACCTTTTGTGACGCTTTATATTTAGTCATCATATGACTGCAGGTTCAAATGTCAAAGCCTTGTCTTTTGTGTTGCTTTTTTACCAAAGCAGAGCATGCTATTGTCACTTACATATGGACAGGGAAACAACCAACAGGCACTGAAGAGGCACTGCGTCGAAGTTGCTGAAAGAAGATGGAAAGAAGTGGAAGGTGATAGAGATGGATCATGCATACTCGCGCACGGGTGCTGTTTTTGAGGGTGTAGACAAGCTGACCGCTCATCTGCATTAAGCTTCTTTTATCATTAGTTGGAAAAGACATTACACGGATTCATTTACAGACGATGTGACGGACTGATAGATCTTACCACAATGTAGGAAACATGTTTGAAAATTATAATTTCGTATTGTTATAGTAGGACGAGAGAGAGAGAGAGAGAGAGAGAGAGATATGGAAAGGCCTGCTTACCCAACCTATGCGATGAATTTTTGTAAATATCTAGATATACCATAATAAAATCCTAATATATCTTAATAATATCATTATCAAAGCACATTGAATGAAATAATGGATAATTGAGTGCATGACTTTTGGGGTGTGGCGTATCTCTAATGCATCCACAGAGAGCAAACTCAAGGAGGATTTCAACCTTAACTTTTGGTAAAAAGGAAATTCCATTAAGTACCCTTAACTTTTGTTAAGGAGGGTTATATTAGTATGATATAGGAAAATGGATAAATTTGTAATTTTAATAGTTGACATGATTGTCGACTAATCCCACTAATATCTTTGCCTTTCCAAATTTAATGCATTGTAAATCTCTCTTTTATTGGTAGAAAATACAGGGACAATAACCTAGTTATTACAATGCTATGCATTTCTTTTTCTATAAGTGAAAACTTAGTTTGCGGCATTTTATTAAACATTTCACCAATACTAGCTGTAAGATTATCTCCCATCTTTCGATCATTGAAATTTCTTTCCTAAACTAAGCTATGATTCAAAATATTTATCTCTTCCCACCGGTATAATAAAAGAGATAACATTTCCCTCTCTTGATTTGTCAAATATTTTTTTAAACAAAGTTAATATTTTCTACTAGCTGGCTAGATTTATTTGTATTATTTAAAACAGAGAGAACAATCAAGAGTTTCAAAGTTATTTATAAATAAATAACATAAAAAATAAATGCAGTAAATTTATAGTAAAACAGAAATAACAAAGGAGGAAAAAGGGAACATATTTCAACTCCCAAAACCCTATTCTACCACATAGTAACTTGAGAACATGTTCACTTTTCGTTGTAGAAAAGCTATGTCTATCAATAAAAGTCTACACATTTTTTTCTTTTAGGCTATCTATAATAATGGAGATAACACTGTGTATTCCGCAACTCGAGAAACATAACGGAGCAATTAATCTTAGAAAGCATATAATGTGCAATTATATAGTATATCGAGAGAAATAATCATGCCCTTAAGGAATATTCACATGGTAAGCTCAAAGATAGATAAGAATTGCAGAATAGTAAGTTGTTGGGCTTTGAGGTTTATTAAGGTTTGATGTTGGGTTATGCATCTCTTTTTTCCCTTGTCATATATGGCCAGGTTTCAAACCCTAAAGCTCAGCACTTCTGCATTAGTTTGCAATTCTGGAATTTTCAATAAGATGATAAATCGACATGATACAAGTTTAGTTTGAAGAATCCAAACCGGACATCAGTTATGACAACCAATTCAAAACTGTAGCAAATTAATGTATTTTCATTCATTTTTTTACAATAACATTGAAATATGTCGATAACATTATGAAATGGCAAGAATAATCGACCGAATAAGATTGCTAGTCCTCGGGCATTGAATCGAAGCCATCATTGAAAGCGGGTGGAGTAATTAAGGGGCAGACTTTTGGCGAATTTATTTTGATGTCTAGCTGTTTGTAGCTGGACTGCATACTTTTCTATTCGAAGTTACTGACCCCGCCCCTTCCTCTTGCCTATATAGGGGACATCTAGCACTGGACACTAGATAATGCACGCTGCATTTGCATTTGCAAAACCCTATTTAAAAAGCGACTTAAATGCCACCCTAATTTTCATAATGATGTAGAAAGCAACTTATCGACAAAAGAAGAAGAAGAAGAAATAACAACTGGAAAGAAAGAACAAAAGCAGAGTCTGGTCCTGCAAGTGGATGATGAACCCGATCTTGTTTGGGATCTCGTGACACGCGCAGCCGTCTGACATGGAGGCGGTGTTAGTACCTTTTTCCCAAAGTCTTTTTTTTTTTTTTTTTTTTTGTCCGAAAAAGAAAATCGTGCCGATGAGAAAATCGGAGTAAATTCTTTAATGATAGGAAATTTCTTGAAATTTGTGACATCAAATTGATGAAAATTTCTTGCATTTTTTGGCACCAAAATCGATGGTGTTGGCTTAGACCAAGTGCACATTGGGCGCGCACAAGACCTTAAGCCATCTTTGACTTTGTGATGTGATTGGTTTTAAGTCGAATGTGTCTATCTATATTTACAAATATTGAAATTAAAAGCAATTAAAAGAAAATTATTGTGATGCTGCCGACAAAAAGAAAACCCAAAATATATGCTTTTCGTCAATTTGAAAGAAAACCCAAAATAATGTGCGACGATAGGCCTAACGATGATGACTTTCGACATAGCCACGAAAGTGGATAAGAATGGGTGCGGATGTTGACCTTAATATAGACCTGGACATCTCACATAATGAGACTAGGATTGGAACGACCCCGTCTTGGATTTGGGCGGTGCTAGGCCCATATTCCATAATGGGCTGCCCAAAGCCCTAATATATAATTTTCCGTTTGGATGGGCCGAATCCAATGGTTTGGGCCCCAATTTGAGAATTTTTGGGCCTAGGCCCTAAACTGGATGTGACCCAATCCGCCCCAATGGCTGGTCGACGACGGCCGACCTTTGGATAAGCAACCGTTGGATCACTAGTTCAACGATAAACTGGAAATGGGGCCAGCAAATATATAAAAATCTGTCCCACTCCTCTCATTTTTCATTATCTCTCAATCCTCGCTCACATATCAATCTTACTTTTCAAAATAATTTGTCAACTTCATTTGTTTCCTTTCTTCTTACGTTGATTCGGTTGCGTTTCAAAGAATAACAACAGTATCGTGCCCGATCATCCCAACTCAATCCGGACTTCATTGTGCATTTGATGTGGAACTCGTCACTGAATTTCATGACAACAATGTATGAGTACCCGCTATTTAAGCCCGTTTCAAGGATGACAAATACCAGAAATTGTAAGTCGTGGCACAAAGAGAAAAGAGCGCGTTGGTGCATCTGCTGCCGACGATTAACTTCAAGTCTCTTTTAACTTGTGATTTATGGACTAACCCTATGGATACATGTTGCTGGTCAACGGACCAATTAGGAGTGAGAATTATGTTACCAAGCTTGTATGTTTAGGAGCTTAAACCTTCTTGCATGATTCCCAAAATGTGACGGCTGAAATAATATGAGTTGTCAATGAGGTTAGCATTTCCAATAAAATCTCCAGTGTCACGCTATATGATGCCATCATGAACAACTCCCAAGCCCTAACATCTTTCAACAGTTAAATCCCGCTTTCAACAATTAAAAATTATGAAGACCGTTCACTTGTTCTTCGGGTGTCCATCGTCTTGGATCCAAGGTTCAAGTTTCAGAGACTTGAAACTCTCCTTGTTCCGGATTCCACAAATTCGTGTGATTAAGAGGTCGAAGTGAAATAGACATTGGCGATGATGAGGAATTAATTGGCTACAAAATATGTATGCTACATTTGCTAATTGGTTCGATATGCCGATTTCTACTCCACGGTCATGTATGGCCTCTATATTGAGCAGTGCCAAGAAATCTTCTTCTCCATCCAACAATGAGTTAAAGGTACACTAGGGAACAAACCATTTCAAGTATAATATTATAGGTAAGTTGAGCAGCCACCGGTTTTCCGATTCATTCTCCCATGGTTTGTGACATTCCAACTCCAAAGGCGTCTACGGTCGTATCGAAGTCTACGTTCAGCGTTAGCCTATGGATGTTGGAAGGTAGTAAGTGCAACTTGATTAGGAAAAATTTAGATATGGTTATGGTAAGCATTGTAAACTAGAGGACTAAGTGAATCAACCCACTCATGTTAAGGAGGGGACACCATTAGACATTATTTTTAAACATAATTTATATATTATTAAATTTTAAAACTCGTAAAAGTATAATCGTGACACAGCCCCAAAGAGACAAAAAGAGAGCACGCCTCATGATGAGTCCACAGTGGAGGGCAAGACTCGGATATCACATGTGCATAGCCGACATGAGACAAAGATTTGCTGACTTTAAGATTTGATTTGACTACACTGGGAAAAAGAAAAAGAAAAACATTCTTTACAAAGCCTAGTCTGATTCACCAAATTCCCCTTCCCTTCCCTTCCCTTTCCTTCTTATCTAGAACCGATGGTTACAACGAAGGATGAGAACTACCCTTCCCTATCAACACTCTCTCCTATCTGATTCTGATTCTGATTCTGACTATTTTCTTTTGTCTATTTGCAAATCTAAACTCTCATCCTCAACTTCAAAAGCCTGGAACAACACCCCTCCTGCACTCTCTCTCCCTACTCTTTTGTGGGGGGCAACCGACCATCTACAGCTTTATAAACACAGCATGTACACGTCTACCGGTAAAGACTGAAGACTCGAACATCGAAGTTAGTGGCTGCCGCGCGTCCTCGGGCCCCCTCGTTCTAACAATAGAACATCACTCTCTTCACGTTCTCCTTCAAAGCCGGCAATGGCCTCACGCCTGACTCCCCAGTTACTCGTGCGCCTTTGGTTTTGTGATCGCCGCCGCCGCCGCCGCCGCCACCGCCGCCGCTCCCCGTCGACCCATTCTCTTGTGCCTCTGGTTCCATGTAGAAGCGGGCTCGGAAAGCAGCCAAATGCGCGTAATGAGCTGGAGGCACTGCAATGACCCCAGACATCCAGTTGAAAACATGGTAATGCAATGATTACATGCATTTCTAGACCATCGCCTCGGTCGGTCAATGCCTAACTTAAGTACGGATGAGCTGGAGTGCAAGGGTTTACTTACCAACTGAGACCGAACGCGTGCATCTCGCATATGTGTAACAGAGGTTGTTCGTCAACGACTGGATTCCATCGGCTGTAAAATTGTTCTCATCCCATAGAACGTGGTAATGAGCTGGCCGACTTGTTCCCTATCAATGAGCAAGGAGATGCAAAATTCAATGTCTTTGAAAAAAAAAAATTCATAAAAGGCAAGGCAGTATGTATCTTCTATAACCATGTACTTGGACATAGAACCACATTGGAAGGACTATGCACAAACAATTTGATCATTTCCTCTCTAAGTCTAAAGAAAGTAATGTCTTGACATTTCTTCAAGTCTTACTTCCAAATGACAATTTGAGGCCCAAGGAACAAATCTCACATACGAGTAACCAACGGTGTCGCATTTCAGTCAAGTAAGGATATATTTATCACAATAAGAATTGCTTCCCTGAACTTCTCATTTCCTGCTCACTAGGTCCAATAATATGCGATTCTTCTCCTGATGGTCCCTTCATCGAATTATGATTCTGGCTGAATGGCCAGTCACAGGAGGATTGAAAGATCAACTGCCTAGATGGTTCATTTCATAACCCGTTTACATTAGAATACTGTGCAATTTTCTACCC
Source organism: Corymbia maculata (assembly GCA_014182735.1). Lineage (NCBI taxonomy): Eukaryota > Viridiplantae > Streptophyta > Magnoliopsida > Myrtales > Myrtaceae > Corymbia > Corymbia maculata. Next base: position 5,166,398 of record CM024689.1, on the reverse strand, counting down.
AAGAATGGCCGGATGCCAAAAAATTGTAGCCTCGCCACAACTGCACTGTCCACATGTTCGGCCATGAAATTAGAACTTCCTGTCACCTTATTCTCCAGTGCTATATATTCTCACTACACGAGAAACTGATCATATTTACCAAGCACTGGTTCCTACTGAAAAATCCTTAGAAAATAATCTTCCCTGAGTTTCAGTCTGTAATAATGTGAGGGAAACTTTTGAAGCTCCTAGTATCTCTGTTCCTTTACCTTTTAAAAAAGATACTGGCGAAGGACACTTGCAATTGGAAAAGTGAGCACTTGATAAATAGGAAAGGATCAAGCAAAGAAATCTACCTGAATTCCAGCATGACTACAAAGGTAAAAATCAAATTCTGTGGGATGGCAGATCTTTGTATCGACCACAGTACCTAAAACAACGAATTTGATCACGTCACATTTCCGAAAAGAAGTGAAATTGTGTGGGTATGTGAAAATGAAATTTTTTCATTTACCGGGCATGATATTGCCACTCTTATCAACACTGCTTCTGTCTCTATGATTGTTAGCAAACAAGCGTGTATGGTGTCGTTTTTGCACCACAATGAAAGTTACTGGCGGTTGATAGTTTGGTTCTAGTGAATGACAAGCCTGCAAGTAATTTTCCAAGGGCAACGGTAGATTTAGTTCTGTATGAAGTAGATAAAGACAAGAAAAAAAGGATACATGTGCATATACATAAATCCTCACCTTTCTGATCGCATCCAATTCATACAGAAGAACTTGATAGAACTGCCCTTCACTCACGCCGTCCCTGCGAATTCCATAGAGTAATATGAGAACATCAAACAGCTAAATCAAAAATGGATGAACCTATCTTTACTTAAAAACAATTGCATAACATGTACTAGAAGAACAGAGGCTAGTAGATCTCTCTTCCACCACCCTCCAAAAAAAAAGAAAAGAAAACAAAAAGAACTTGATAGAACTGCCCTAATATGAGAACATCAAACAGCTAAATCAAAAATGGATGAACCTATCTTTACTTAAAAACAATTGCATAACATGTACTAGAAGAACAGAGGCTAGTAGATCTCTCTTCCACCACCCTCCCCCCCAAAAAAAAAAAAAACAAAACAAAAAGAAATATGCCCCCATCACCAGCAGCAATGAAAAAGACACATACTCAATAGCAAAATATTTCACTCAATCTACAAAATAATAGCAGAAACAGAATAGAAACAGAATTTAGAGCATAGAAAACACTGGATCATCCCTGTTCTTACCAGTTCTGTGTAAGAACTCCCTAAGCCAAGGATCTATAACATGTTTAGTTGAGTACAAAACTATGAGTCTATGATTCAAATTTAGCCTTTTTATTTAAGAACAAGGTTAAGGGTAATATGAACCTGTAAAATATTATCCTTAGCGGCTTCTGCCCCGTTGCTTTTCTAAAGGACACCAAAAGATCCCTGCAAAGACAATGCACGAAATAAGGATTAAAGTCCACCTTTGTGCTATGCAAGAAAAGCAGGTCTAACCAAGTTTGAATTTAATATCCTTGTACCTGATCATGCCCCCACTAACAGTTCCACGAACTGGATCATTCCATGTTTTGTACAAGTCTTGGATAAGTTCCTGTCTGTGAGCTTGAGCACAAACCAGTCCTGCGTATTTTGTGACTTCCGGCCAGTCCTGAGATGCTACTACCTACATAAAGAACGTCATTTATCAGAAAGGCTGTGTTACTAAAATTTATGCTCTTAAGGCTGTAGAGATGCAGTAAATTGATCAGCATACATACAGCAGCTATTGAAGGGCTAGAGTCTTCCCCGTTCTCTGGGTGGGTCACATCTGCTCCGAATATTATAGTCGGTATGTCACTAACTAATGGAATTCTGCAGCTAATTGCATCCAAAAGAACAGTATTTCTGCCACCCATCTGCACAAAGACAAATTTTACATATAAATATGAAGAGGAAGGCAGCATATGATTAATCACGATGACAGAGAAAAGCAGGCCCTTCAAACAGCAGAACATGGCTGAAGAACAATACGTGGAAATTAGAGGCTATCGATTGCCATTAATCATATTAAATTAGCAAGTAATATGTGCAGATCTTTCCATTGTTGGGGAAAAAGCAATTGCAAGGAAATTTTTATAGAATAAATCAAAAGATGAGGAGTTCAAATCACCTTAACATTGATCTTCAGGGATACATTTGCCAAGTACTGCTTGGTGATCTTGAAAACATGCTTTGTGAGACAACATTGTGATATTATACCAAGATCAGTCTCACATATTCTTTTGAGATCCCCTACAAAATATTAGTGGAAGTACATCAGTATATAGTTTAAAACCAGTTTCACTGACCCAACATTGAACCAAATCGCTTGTATGGCCTACCATATAAGGAGCCATTATTGTCAGGCAAAATTGCCAATAAAAGCTCTAGTTCTTTTCCTTTGGTTTTAGTCATGCATGCGTGGTATACATGCTTCAAAGCTTTCTCTACTTGCTCTGGCTTCGCATTATAGATGGGTATGACGGGCTGAGTATTGAATTCCTTCAAACAGCAAAAAGCATTTAAACTTTAGTCAAATGAATAAAACGAAAGAACCAGAATAGAATAAAAGGAAAAGAAAGATAACATCAAAACAAATTAAAGAGTCCTATGCAAGTTTTTATGACCAAGGATAAGGAAAAGAGTACTACCATTCCAGAAACTTGACACATTTGAGCGAGTTCACTGCAGAACCCCCTTGCAACACTTTCCTGCACATTCCTAGAGAAGTTGATACATGCCCACCGATTCACAGTCATGCCATTTATCATTTTCTGCACATTATGAACAGAGGAACGTTTGATCAGAGCAACATCAAGGTGAAGCAGTACAAGCATCAAAGGTACACAAAACAACTTCTAGACCAATAAAATGTGAGGAAAAAAAGGCCATTGCACGTTGAAATGAATCTGTAGAGAAAACTTCTTATTTCACCTCTACAAACTTTCACTAATTGACATGAAAAACTTAAAACCTTCTTTATTTTCATGTCAATAAAAGCACACCACCACATTTTTTATTATTGTAGTTATAAACTTACGACGCAACTGTCCCTGCTATATTCAATTCATAATAAATGAAGATGAATATTATAGGAGTGCTGAGATACCTTGTTCATCATATTCCATTGACCAACTTGAGGCAAACAATCCTTCTCTTTTCCAGTTTCATGATATTTCAACTGCATACAAACGTCATTACAAGGAAAATGATGAACTTCCTGCCCATCAGATACAATGTAGGAGAAAGGTTTTAAAATATTACCCAAGGGGCTGGAAGGATACGAGCTTCGACAGATGCCAGTTTTTCACTGATCTTGATCCCAAATTCCTTGGCATAAGGGTCTTGATCATAGGCATTGTGTTGAACAGTCTGCATGTGTTTACACGATCCAAAAGAATTAAATGAATAACAAGCCCGTCAAGATATAAACAGTGAAATTCAAGCAGGGAAAAAAGCTTCTCTAAATAATACAGTGTGACACAACATACCAGAAATACATGACCATCGAGCCCAACTCAAAAACCTGAAAATGAAATTGGATATTGATATACGTTTCTCTTTTTTTTCAACCATTACAATAGAAAAGGCTGTCCTAATCTGGATTTCGATGGGGTGGGGTGTGAGTCAATGTTTTCTGTCTACACTCCTCCAATTCCACTTAGCGCAACTATTTGGAGTGCCCTGCCCCATTTGCCCTTTTCTTTAAGAACCTTTTACCTTAGTCAAAATCCTATTTAGACATTCAGATAGAGCTTTCTTTTTATCAAATTTAAAAATTAACTTAACGAGTCAATGATTTTGACTAAGATTTCTTAAAGGAAAACAAAAATACTTACCAGACATTATAAAAGAGAGTAATTTAGCGATTGTACCAGTGATAGTTTGAATAACAAACGTTGCTTTGTATTTACCCAAAAACCAAAAACTAACATATCCAGGGCAAGGCCACAAAAATCTGGACTCCAAGGCAGCAATTCCATCCCCAACCCCAGTACAAGCAGGGTGGACTCCAAAAGGACATTTGCCATATCGAGGAAACATATCAAAGATGAAAGAGTGGAGCAGCCACCACATGTTGGATTTCCCAAACCATTGAGTGCTAACAAGCAAATTTTTGGGCCATCCACCCAGACTTAGGCTAAGGTCTTATCTAATCTAAAAAGTGGTATATTTCATGGATTGGAATTTGCTAAGGCAGCTACCACGTTATAAGAACAATAAAAAAGCCTGCCCTGACCAAAAGGATGGCCACATCAACTTGTGTCTGCTACAGATAGAAGCAATTGAGAAAACATGTCATGAACAAAAAAGAAAACGAACTATCCAAAAACAAATGTCTTGTTTTCTAGTCTTAAAGCAAATGTCTTGTTTTAATGATTGCACTAAACATGCGTGAGATGACACTGATATATCTTGAGAAGTACACAAACAGTAAATTCAAATATATCAGAAGAGGCCAACTTTAGAATGTAAAAGACAAAAACAGAAAAAGTAACAATACCCGGAGAATGTCATTTTCACGATCCCTAGGTCTTTGGCATGTAACTTTTAGCAGGGCAGTAATTTGCTTCTCATTCAACCTTTTCGTATATCGTTGCCCTTCAACAATTTTGCATGCCTGACAAAGTGAGAGTAATTTAAATTATAATAGGAAAACATTAGCAAAAATTTCCCCAGAAGGAATTTGTCTGATGAGTTGTGACAACTTGATACCTCCATGGGCAAATAGTTTGCCTTCTTTTGATTTCCTACTTGGAGGCAAGGAAGATGTGTATGCAGTATTGTAAAGCCATACATCTCTTGAAAGTACTCCACAACAGACTTCATGTTCAAATTGTCATCAACAGGAAATCTAGAACCAAATGTTCGAAACATGCCAATAACAGAGAAATTTAGCTTATTAACAACTAAAGATGGCTTCAGTTTACTGCCTGACTTTCATGTGACAGATAAAGACTGAAAACTTACACTAGCTCTCTTGTTGGCTGAGATGTCAACCCAGAAACACGGTATTTTCTTCGTACACTCCCCCTGTGTGTCACTTCAACTTTTACCCCTCGAAGAGCCTTTTTAATCTGGCAGAATATTTTTCATCAGAGAGAGCAAGTACACCATCACGAATGCATTAAAATATGACCATTTTCAATAGATCAACCAGACACCAAGCCAACTTCATGTTGATCTCAGGAGGAAACACATTATGGAGTGCCTCGGCAAAACAATCCATGGCAAAATAGAATTTAATGTAAGAACTACCCTTTTAAAAGAAAATTTCAACAGCTGATTGATTTGGTCCATATCATGCCACTCCATGATATACTTTTTCCAATATCTCAACGTCATAATACCCCAAGTTTGCAATGTTGACTCCTTGACATCATTTAAGAGAACATACCTTGATACGATCAGAATCGGATAATTGCCTTGACAGGACATCTTTTCCTAAAAGCTGGGTCACAAACTCTATCACTGGAAGAGGTTCAATGAATGCAGCCGAAGCCATATCTGCGATGTACAAGAGGATTTTCAAAGAAGAACAAAAAAAAGCAACTTGGTGTATCAAGGAACCAAATCAACTAGTTGGTTTGGTTTAAGAAGTGAAATCGATTTGCTCTAATTACCAATATTCAGAGATAAGCCCATTTGAGTAGGCCTAATGCTTTGGTAAAAACCACACCATGATTCTAAGCCATCACCTAGCTGTTGGGGTGTTCTTATATTGGGTGAGAAAAAGTATCGACCAAAGGGGCAAAACCTGCATACATTGCATCCTCAAATAAGTCATTTCATTAGGGTGAGGTGGCAAATCTATTATAAGAGGATATTATTTACCTTTTCGTGGAAAGCTCCCTCAAAACAATATCAAGTACCTGCAGAGCTTCCTGAGGTGCGTCGGCACGCTTACCAGCTAGGAATTGGCTCAAGTGGTGCATGTTTGCCCGCGCAACAAACTTAATAGCCACCTTATATTCTCTTTCTCTCCTGAAAAATTGCAAAAATGCCCAAGACTTGAGCTAAGAAACATTTTCACCATTGTAACTCTCCACGATGCAGGGAACAAGCAATTTAAACTATGGAGTATTGCCTTATGCCACGAGGCAAATGATTGAAAGTGTATCATTTCCTACATTTTTCAATGCAGATTCCAAGTGAATTTTACATAAAAACTAACTCTATTAAGAGATTGATAAACAGAGATTACGAATCAACAAAAACTTACTTGGGTCCATTAATTCCATCCTCTTCATCTAAGAGCTTGATGGTGAACTCCTTCCAAGCAAAGGGAAGCTCACCAGCAGTGTAAAGACTCTTCCTGCCATCATAAGCAGGCAATCTCATTCCCAAGTCAGATTCTCTATACAGCCTCAGCAACTCTGCCATGATGGCTCTGTTTACGGTCCTTGATGCCACTTCTGGCGTAATGCTGACCTGCCATGAGCACAGAGACAGCCTCAGAAAAAAAATCAGACAGCTGAGCAAAACAATAAGAACAAAACTCTGAAGCGCAGATGGATCCATCTACAGCTAATCAGACTAAAACCAATGAAAAGGACAAGCCAAATTGAAACCCACTTTCATTGTCAGCTCCAAATGTAAAAGACAACAAAAGATAAAGAAGAAAAAAAACACCCATGTGATGACATCTAACTACATTTTATGTCAGATTGAGGGTCCCAACTGTTGTATCACAGATTAAGAACCATCTCAAATTTATCTTCCACAAAAATCAGCAAGCGGACATGTTTTCAACACCTACAGAAAAGAGAAAAGAACAGGAAAAACACAAAAATCACCCCGTTTTTAGAGAATAGAGCTACTTACGTCATACTGATTCAAGTCTTTCTCTGGTAACTCTGCAAAAAAATGGTTAGCCTTCACAATGCACCGGGTCCCAACTTGCCCATACCCGGGCCTGCGAGCCAAGCTCAAGGACCGGCTCGAGGTCGGGAAATCCGCCCGGTTCCCACCACCATTCTGGGCGCACCCGTTCGGAGCCCTCGGTACGACAATCTCTCCGGTGCACGGACGAGAGCTCGGCCTTGCGCAGACGTCACCTTGATCGGACTTCCGCTCACCTCTCCCTCTCCTCCTCCTTCCTCTGTTCTTCGAAGGAGGTGATGGGGTCGGCGGGCCCTTGCCGTTCTGCGTGGTCTTCGGGGACTTCTGAGGCTGATTATTCATGGGATGCTGCAAGTGGGTGGTCTTGATGACAAGGTGCTGGTGCTGTTGCTCTGCACTCTCTTTCATCTGCCTCGTAGGCATCTGCTTGGGATAACTGAAAACTCCCAACCGATGTCGCTAATAGTACCGACTCCCCTCTTGGGCTTTGGCTTATTTCAAGAGATATCGAACTACTTCAGCTGGGAGGAAAACAGAGTTGAAGAAAGAAATGAGAAAAAAAAGGTAAAATCTTGCATGTCAGAGAAATGGCTACAATTGCAGAACAGTGACTGAACGGAAAATCTCATCAATGAGTGCTTTGGTACGCAATAGTTCAAAAGAAGAGAGGTGGAACAAAGACCATCCATTGTTGCAGATTACAAGCATTACTATTTCTTTGCAAGATTGAAACACACAGTCAATTTTTTACCTCTGATTCAGCACACAGACCAACCCCACCCCCCACCCCCAAAAAAAATTTCCAAGCAGAAGTGAGGATAAATTAATGCCACAGGTCCGACTAGACATCGAGCACACATTTTTCTCCTTTCGCCCCACAGTAATATCAGCTCAGAAAATCTTCAAAGACCCAGGAAAAGAATCAGCATGAGCGGAAAAACAGAAACCTGAAACGAAAACGTGCAGAGAGCACAAAATTCATGAACTTGAAGACAAAGCTGACAGTCAACCCCGAAACTAATAAAACTTCTTTTAGATTCTTCTTCTACTCGGTAAACCAATGATCATGAATCGTTTGAGACGAGAATCACAAGGCGAAGAGGCCAGAAGAAAAGGTGAAATACAAAAGAATTTCTGGTTTTCTTTAATCGAACCCAATAACCGGAAAACACCCGCTCTGGTTTTCTTAATAGAACCTAGTAAACGGAAAATACCCAGAAGACAAAACTGGGATCCAATCCTGTCCCCTACCAAAAACCGAAAAATTTGTGCTGGGAAAACATCGAGTGTGACCAAGCAGATAAAAACACCAGCATAATTTGTCTCAAAAAATATATTTTTTTAGTTAGGAAAGAAAAAATTTGGAAAGGACGAGCCTGTTGGAATGCGAGCGAGGGAGAGAGAGAGAGAGAGAGAGAAGAAGAGAGAGAGGATGAGAACACATAGAAAAGAACAAAAATGAAGCACAAGGAATAAACATTGAAAAGGGCAGTGAAATCACTATCTGAAGGATACGGCGAAATTAAATGCTGAGAAGCTAGAGCAACTCGCATAAACAAATAAAACAAATAAATAACCATTATGAAAAGTCATAAGAAAGCTCGAAAATTTACTAACTCACCAACCGACTGACCCTGCAAAATGACGGAGCTCCCTAGTTCAGCACACGAAGAAAGCAGAGAACTTGGTATCGCAATGCGCAGGTTCGGCGAAGAGGGAGGCTTTATAAGACGTTCCTGATTCAAACACACAGGCACAGAGCAAGAAAGAGAGAGAGAGAGAGGCAAAAGGGCTGGTCTTCGTGGGAACTGGAGAGATTCAAAGTTAGAGAGAGAGAGTGGAGAAGTTAGAAAGAAGGAAATGAAATGGGTTGATGATGGCGATGATGAATCTTATACACGCATGCAAGTGCTTTTGGGTTGCTTTCTTTATCACGTGTAAAAGAGTCTTGGGGGAGAGCCTCTCTCTCTCTCTCTCTCTCTCTCTCTCTCTCCCTCTCCCTCTCTCTCTTGAAAACCTTTGCTTTTTCGCACTCTCTTTCCACACAAAGATGCTGCAAAAAGCCTCCCTCCTCTCTTCCATTTTCGGCTCTGGAGCCAACATGACAGTGTGATCAATAAAGCAAATAATTTTTTCTCTGCAACCCCGAAAAAAAAATAAAACTACTTGTTTAAAATCCTCTCTCGACGACGCTTTCCATACACTGTGTTCATGTACATGTATGGCTATGTTATGCCGCATAATTCGTCAAATGTTTATGCCCGAAAATGAAATTTGTCCGGCGTCTAAGGGGGGCGAGAGAGAAATGGTCATGTGAAGGGAGTAATAGTCCAAAGGAATTATCTATTGGGATTTCACAAAAGCATTCATACCTAGAAGAAGAGGAACAATTTGAAGTTTGCAGCCTCTCTCTCTCTCTCTCTCGTTTGTAAGAAACCCTTGGAGGTCCGCCTTGCACGCTCAGTCGTCGAAAACAGAGAGCTATGGCGGCCTGCAACTGTAACGGGGGATTGGCCCCCTGAAAAATTTCAAGTAATTTTAGGGTCAAGTTAATCTATCCTTCAAGGCATATTTAGGGCACATTTTATGAAAATTCTGTGGTCATAATTTTCAGGATCGATACCATTTGTAATATGGACCGTAGGATTAAAAGGATAAAAGTTTCAACCTATTATAAAATTGTCAATTTCAGTGATGAATAAGGGAAATTGCAACATGTGACAATTATTCACCAATAACACCTTCAAGTTATGAACTGGAAGGATGTTACGGCTATAAAAGTGTTTCATTAGAATTTAATTGACGACGAGACATCTTTTTTGAAAGATGAGATGGGTTCTATGGCGACTCTGAACAAAAAATATTTAGATAGATAAGAAATAATTGCAAACCTTTATTTCAAATTTCAAACTAAATTGTACATACAAACTGTGCCAAAATTCAATAACACGTAAATATATAATGTCAGAATTGAATTGACAGCGCGACACCCGTAATAGAGATGCTTGTTGAAATTTAATCGACAATGAAGCATTAGGATAGAGATATGCATCAAAATTTAATCAACGGCGCAAATAAGAAAGTTAAGGAAAAATAAAATGCAGAAAGTAAATATAATAAAATATTACATTTTGATTGTTGATGGAACTTTTCAATTAATAAGAATTTGGTATTTATCGACCTTCTATCCTAACTGTTTAGGAGCAATTTCTTCGTATTTGTAACAGTCCTCTACACCTCCAAAAATTTAGTCTCATATTCCCATGTTGGAGAGTCTTCTTCTTCAAAGTAGTTGTCCAAAACGGCAACCTCAATCTTTCCACGTTCACTTCCCAATGTAACTGCCATCCGAGATCTCCCTTAGTGGGTCTCCAGGTGCTTATGCTTGGTAAACGGCAACCTCCATCTTCCCACGTTCACTTCTGGTTGTAACTGATCTTCATGGTTTCCCTTAATGGGTCAACATGTCAGCTCACTAACATCTTGCTCCTAGGTCAACAAACTCATCGACGGACTTTGCTCCAATAATCAGCAATATTTTTCTTCACTTGTCCTTTTTGATAAGAATGTAGTAATGGATCCATTTCATATCCATTTAACCATTAGGTTCCATTAACCAAATAATATCAAGAATGACAATTGAGTTTTCTCTATACCCATTCAATTATCTTGCTCCTTAGATGATCAAAGATGCCCAGATAGCACATTTTCCTTCACATTATCACATGTCAATAATAACTAAAAATCAGATATTTTTAGGGGTAAACATATGCCCCTTTTCAAAAAAAAATTCAATGATCCGTTAATCATTCGGTTCTTTTAAATTATGAAACTCAAGAGTCATCACGTGCCCCATTGTCATCGAGAAAATCACCATAATTGATACCACTGGCTTCACAAATCCAATAAATGTAGGATTATCAGGATTTGCTTGCACTTGGATTAAATGGCCATTTATCACTTCTAATAATCGTTGCATGGCGGCCAACATTATGGACTGCTCATCAGTGCATTGTCTTGGAATATCAGCACCTCCACCCTATACTTGCTTTGCCATCAGTAGTTTAGTCAATGGCTCAAAATGTCATATTTATCATTAATGCTTGGGTTGTGATGAAGAGTCATCACCACCAACATCATCAAGATCAAGTTGATTCATTGTTCTCACTATCGTATTTCCTCAAATTGAACATAATGGTTCCACTAGGTGTGCTATTTGTTTTGTCGGAATTTAATTGACAATGAAATATCTTTTCTGAAAGTCGTTCATTGGTTTTTGATGAGAGGAGACTGGTTTTGTGACAACTCTGGATGGGAAATATCCATGTGACTAATAAATAATTGCAAACCTTTATTTCAAGCTTTGAACCAAAATGTACATACAAACCATGTCGGAATTCAATTAATGACAATTCTTAAAATTATATCCACTTCCACAGCAATGTGTCACGGGCCGATCGTTTGGGATCGCGACCGTGCGGTGACTTAGGCTATTTTGGATCGCTCGGGATCGTTGGAGCCTAAGCCAAGCCTTCTTCGAATCGTCTGATCACTCACTCACCCGGATCGTAGAGAGAGAAACTAGAGAGAAGCTCTGAACGAAAGAAAGGAGTTTAGATTGCTAATGTTGGATGATACAAATGAGAGGGAGGGCACCCCTTTTTATACTTGAGGCCCTCAGATTACAACCATTGATTTAGTTTCGATTCGGCGAACAAAATCGTATTTCCTCAACTGCCTTAATTACCGTATCTTCTGCCCCTAGGAATATTCTAGGGATATTCTGGGAATATTCTAGGGATATTCTGGAATATTCTAGAAGACTCAAGAAAATCCCACCCCTAAGAATATTCCGGAAGTGCTTGGATCATTCGAGGAGCGTTTTGGTCGTTTTTCCTTGATTACGAATGCCCCATTGACCACGGAAACCTTTGCTCTGTGACATTCTCCCCCACTCATTCGAGCGACGTCCTCGGCGCTCATAGCATGAGGAGAGTTCTTTTTGGCACGAGCTTTTTCCCGCTTTTTCCTATTTCGCTTGACCCTAACCGACTCGAACAGTACCTTGAACGGCTTCTCGAATGATTGGTTGAGTGGCTTCACGATCGGTTGGACGTATGATACTTTCTTCGGCTCGGACATGGTACGCGACATGTACTCCACTTCGGGGAAGAGGGCTTCAATTGGCATGTCGTTGGTTGGTGCTGGAGATCCCGATTCTACCTTTGACTTCTCCAATGGTTGGGTCTTTGGTTGATTGGCCATGCGCTTGGCCGCCTTCAAGCTCTTGTCGAGGAGATGGACCGCAGCAATTGTCTTGGTGTTCATCGCCCCTTTGAGCATTGGCACCATGGATGGACACTTCGGGTCGAGCACTATGATGCACTTGGACCCTATGTCGATCATGGCCCGCGCTTGGTCAAAGAACTGCATTCCCAAGATGAGGTCGTAGTCGTTGAGCGGAACTACCTCGAACGGAAGTTTGCCTTTCCATCCGCCAATTTGGACTTCGACCTCTGGGGTTGTGCTCCACTTGCAAGGTTTTCCAAGTTGACGGTCTTGAATTGCCTTCCGTTTGGCATCACTTCCAAGCCCAACTTCTTCGCTACCTCGGTTGCCATGAACACGTTGGACGCACCCATATCGACTAAGGCATAAAGAATGATTCCACATACCTCAAGTTCGACGAAGTACATGTCCGTTTGTTCTTTCTTCTTGGGCGATGGTTGGGTTTGCGCAGAGTTGAGGGTCATCCCACCAAGTCGGTTTTGGTGACTCTCCTCCTTTGGCCGTTCTTGTTCTTCGACAGAAAGGATGGCATTGACTCGGTGCTTTTGCGGACATTTTTGTGTCCAATGGTTTCCCTTGCAAATGAAACAAGGAGCGGGCGGAGGTTGATCGTACTTATTTGTGAAGTTCGTTTGCGGTCGACCTCCATGGACGGGTTGTTTGGACGAGCCTTCTCCCCAAGTTTTTCAGCCACCTTGATCCTTGGGGCCACGGGAGTTGTCTCCACTTTCATCCTCGGAGGATCGATCCGACCTCCAATCCCTCAATCGATGTCTCGTTAGATCGAATTTGTTGAGGTCGATGAGTGATTCAGCAACGGTTAAGGCCCTCGAGAGACTTCTCACATCCCGACGCATCAGCTCTTGTCTTGCCCACGGCTTGAGTCTATCCAAGAACGCTCCGGAAGCCTCCTCTTCTCCAAGATTGTTGATTTGGAGCTTGAGTTCGTGAATTCTTTCACGTACTCTCGAACCGTACCTCGTTGTTCGAGGCGATGGAGCTTGCTACGGGCTTCTTGTTGAGCAAACTCGGGAAAAAGTATTCTCGAAACTCATTCACGAAGTCATCCCACGTCTCCACAGGATGGGCACCACGTTTGGTCTCATCACACCTATTGCGTCACCACAACATTGCGGTATCAGTAAGGAACATCGCAGCAGTTCGTACCTTAACATTCTCATGTTGGATGTTGGCGGCTCCGAAGTACTGCTCCATGCTCCATACGAAGTTGTCTACCTCTTTGGCAGATCGATCACCCTTGAACTCCTTTGGCTTCGGCACCTCTATCTTGGGCACTGCTTGGGTAGACATTGCTCTGTTCGCGATACTCAGTTTGCATAGTGCGAGCTCCGCCTTGAGCTCTTGGATCTCTACCTTCATGGCTTTGACCTCATCCTGTCGGGGGTTCTTCTCTTCCATCGTGCGAACACGTTCCCTCAAGTCGTTAATCGATGTCTCGAGGTCATCATCCTTCGCTTGAAGAGGGACCATCGCATCGTTGATGGCGTTTGTGAAGTCTTTGCGAAGGGAGCCTCAACCTCCAAGATCCGGTCTCGAACATCATCAAGTCCGTCAATGAGATCAGCTACGGCACTTCGCATTTTCGCGAACTTCTCATCAAGCGCGGCAACGGGTTCCGACGAGGTTTCTCTTTTCTTGTTTCGGCTGCGAGTCTCTTTGACTTGGGTAACCTCTCCATCCACAATAGCTTCTTGGCTCGACATTCTTTCGAACAGTTGGTGCTGCTCCTTGGATCTCTCTTCTTTTGCTCTTATACCACTTGTCACGGGCCGATCATTTGGGATCGCGACCGTGCGGCGACTTAGGCTATTTTGGATCGTTCGGGATCGTTGGGGCCTAAGCCAAGCCTTCTTCGGATCGTCTGATCACTCACTCACCCAGATCGTAGAGAGAGAAACTAGAGAGAAGCTCTGAACGAAATAAAGGAGTTTAGATTGCTAATGTTGGATGATACAAATGAGGGGGAGGGCATCCCTTTTTATACTTGAGGCCTTCAGATTACAACCATTGATTTAGTTTCGATCTGGCGAACAAGATCGTATTTCCTCAACTGCCTTAATTACCGTATCTTCTGCCCCTAGGAATATTCTAGGGATATTCTGGGAATATTCTAGGGATATTCTGGAATATTCTAGAAGACTCAAGAAAATCCCGCCCTTAAGAATATTCCGGAAGTGCTTGGATCATTCGAGAGCGTTTTGGTCGTTTTTCCTCGATTACGAATGCCCCATTGACCACGGAAACCTCTGCTCCGTGACAAATGCATGTACATGAACTATGTTAAAATTTAATCGATGATAAAGCTTGAGAACGTGCAAAAATATAATGCTGGAATTGAATCGACCACGTGGCACTCATGATAGAGATGCTTGCTAGAATTTAATTGATGACGATGTATTGGGATAGAGATATGCATAGAATATAATTGACGGCATGAATCAAAAAGTTACAACTAAGGAAAAATAAAGTGCAAGAAAGTAAAAATAATAATAAAAATTACATTTTGATTGTTGGGGGGCTTTCTAGTTGATGAGAACTTGGTATTTATAGACCTTCTATGGTAATAGTTTGGGAGCAGTTTCTTTATGTTTGTAACTGTACTTCCACGCATCCGAAAATTCAATCCCATATTCTCACATTGGTGATTCTTCTTCTTCAAAGTAGTTGTCCAAAACGGCAACCTCAATCTTCTCACATTCACTTCCTATTGTAACTGCCATCCAAGATCTCCCTTAGTGGGTCTTCAGGTTCTTATGCTTGGTAAATGGTAGCCTCCATCTTCCCACGTTCACTTTTTGTTGTAACTGATCTTCATGGTTTCCTTTAATGGGTCAACATGTCAGCCCACTTACATCTTGCTCCTAGGTCAACAAATTCATTGATGGACTTTGCTCCAATAATCAACAATATTTGTCTTCACTTGTCATTTTTTATAAGAATGCAATAATGCATCTTTTTCATATCCATTTGACCATTAGATCCCATTAACCAAATAATACCAAAAAAGACAGTGGAGCTTTCTCTATACCCATTTAATTACCTTACTCCTTAAATGATCAAAGATGCCTCTATAGCAAATTCTCTTTCATGTTATCACATGTCAATGATAATTAAAAATCAGACATTTTTGGGTGTAAACAAAAAGTAAGTTATTAAGAGTAGGAAAAGGAATATTTTCCATTAATTTAGGTTGGTCACGACTTTCATAGAAAATTATTAAAATATTCAATTTTTGAACACTTCGAGGTAAATTATTTTATGTAAAAGAAGGTTAATAATTTATCATTTACCAGACATATAGGAAAATAACAATAATTAGGGATAATTACTAAATATAGCTATTATCACTTATGATAATTTGAGGTGTTTTACTATGTTATCGGCTAATTACTAAGTGCTATCATTTTATGTACCAAACTTATGATAGTTTTACCAGGATAAATTCATGGATAGCTATAAAATGGGATGGGTCCTTTTTCTTCATACGGGACTCTAGAAGCAACTATACATTTTAATTTGAGATTTATTAGGGAGTTCCCAGGTACTTATTAAATATCCAAATAAGTAAAAAGTTTGTCATTTTTCAAAATATTCATTTTTTTTTAGTAATATGCAATTAGTGCATTGTAAACAAGAAAAATTCTTATTACATATGGCTCACAGCTGTTCACTTGTTACTAAGATCCTTTAACCTTTTATAAATTTCAGCAAAGTTAATATTTTTATTTTTATGAGTTATGTTTTCATTCATTTCTGGTCGCGGAAAATTTCTCCGATTGGTCTTCTAATTAGTGGTTGCATTTGCAAACAATTACACCACTAATTTATTTTGGTTGCATTTACATGTGGTTAATGTCCATATTTGTAACTCATTCCCAACTACGGATGGAGGAAGACATGATCTTATTTTTAGTTGATTTTTTATGTGAGTGATGAGATATGGAGGAAGACATGACCTCTCTCTCTCTTCTCTCCTATTCACCTCACATAATCTCCCTCCCTCTCTCCTTGGGATGATGGCCATAGCTATGGCCGCCCCTGTCTTAAGGGAATGTTGACAACCATCACGGTAACTACCTCAGCGGTCATTGGTTAAACACGCAACCAAAGATTGTCATATTGACAAAAATCTAGGTTTCACGAAAGCACACTCAATCTAATCTTGACAATTTTCACTCGGGATTATTAATCCATTCATATATTTGAATTTACCGAATCTCATATAAAACATCAGTATATTTCATTTTTATATATTTGAATTTAGTGAATCCCATATATAAAATCAGTATATTCGATCGTACTAAGTAACCGTGCAACTCCTCCTTTAATTAAAAAAGAAAAAAGAAAAGGGCGTACATAGAAATAAGTCCTCGTTCCCGTGGGAGACGGCTGGAGGCGTGGCGGGACAGGAAAAATCGAGGGAAAGACTAAACGATGACGCATGATTGCATGCTGGACTCGAAGGCGTTTGGGTCCCGCGACGCCGCGTTCGGTCGCGAGGGGCAATCGAGTCCGGGTTTGACGATAGCCACGACACGAACCAAATTTATTTCAACCTTAGATTCCGGATCTCTTTGCTCCTTTCATACGGAGACGAATATAATATATTTTAATTTGAGACTGTCGAGTGTTGTCGTGGCTTTTTTCGATTTTCGTTGCGCCCTCCCACGTTAGCATTCATTAAATGCCGTTCCTCAGAGGTTTTAACGGTTGGAAATTGAATATCGTTTGTCATTGCGACTGCATGTGCTGGACTCTTGCTTTATAAATTTTTTTTAAGAATAACCTGTATATTTCCAATCAAAAAAAAGCATCGGCCTAAAGTTAGAAAAGAAATATTTTTTTTTTGGTATAACAATTATATGGTCCTTGAGTAAGCTTTCGTGTGCTTTGACTAGTTCACTTTCCAGACAAGTCTTAAACCTTAGATCACTCTCCAATACTTTGCTTTGTTAAAATGAATTTTGCTTTTCAACTTTTTTTGTTTGTCTCGTATAAGTGAGCTCTTGAATACTATTTTCTTTTAACATGACGGCTTATTTACGTCCAAAGTCAAGAGTAGAAAGTAGAAATGGCGGAACAAATGTCCTTAGACAAGACCGTTGCGAGACAAAATAGAGCACGTGACATTAAACAATCAATCAAAAGTGTAGAAAAGTATGAAAGTCACTCTCAAGCGGTTGGCTGGATGGTTAAGTGCAAACTTAAATAGGACAATTCATATTACAATGTTTGTAAATCGTATTAATCTTAGGGGTTACCCTTATCACTTTGTGAATGGAGCCTTACCCAATATACTAATAAAGATTGGTCGAGTTGAAAGTTTCGAATACTCCGTGTAATTAAAGGGAAAACAAAAAGGATAAAAAAACCCAACAATAATATTAAAATCTCAAATCATGCTCTCTTAACAATATAATAAAGGATTTTGGCCATAAAGATAGCACGCGAGTCAATGGGATTTGCACGTCTTTGAAATGCAATCATTTCTTTTGGGGGCAGTAAATCCAGGGGACAAGTGTAAGGATTTGGCTACTTAGAGTCCTATGTAACATCCTTCAAGTTTTGAGATCCCATATGTGTAGATTTTCGATTCCTTTGAAATGTAATCGAATTAAACTATTAGATGTATGCTTAAGGAGTTCAAATCACAAATTGTTTGGAGATAAATTAGTTGTGCTCACCTCACCTCTTTTTCAAGTCCGAATCAATTCCAAGTAGCTTGGAACTAAAGTCGGTCGAGCTCAAGATGATAATCTAAATACCCAACTCAAGCAAGTTGAACATCAAACCAAAATAGCTGAATTCCTACTCTTCATCCTTCTAGGTTTTATGCATCCGTAATAGAGCAAACACATTGCAACCGTACGCCTTTTGCTTTCGGTTTTAGACCCTCGAGCTCCGCCCGTTTTGAAAGCACAGTAAAATAACACAAGCCATTCCATACTCTTATTAATGGAAATGATTCGCTCATCTTTTTGAAAAACCCTAGCTAGCCAGGGCAAAAACACTAAACATCTCATCAGTCATCTTTCCCGTGATGTAAAACTTTCTTTTTGATGAGGGGAAAAGGTGAAGTACCCGCATGAAAAGATTTTCCTGGCAGTGGAAGTTCCAATGTCATCTGAGGCATGGACGCAAACTGGACCACATGCTTCGAAAGGATCGCATCATGATGACGATGACGATGATGGATTTACAGCATTAACATCATAATCACTGATAAGGCCTGATCACCACAGCGACGATCAGCTAATGAAGGAGGAGTCAACGGCCGACGAGACAGCCGGAGTCTTGAACGCAACTCTCTCGGATCCAAAAGGTACGGCCCCCCCAAAGGATGACCGCTGTACTAGATCTTTGCGTAATTATGGAGTGATTCAGAAGAGTGATAGAGGCCCTTTTCGTTTTCTTTTTAAAATTTCAATTTTAATGATAACAGCGTTAGAGTCATCATGAATCGTGTGCCATCATGAGCACTGATGATTTCCTCATTTGGGGTTCTGCTTCTCCAGGTTGTTCGTTTGGAAATTTGGACTTACCATTACTACCGATAACCAAATGGCATAAATGCAACAAAAACAGAAGAATTAAAGGAAATAGAGGTGATTACCGGATTTGGTTATCGTGGACTTGGGAATCAATCGAAATAAACGAGCTGATGGATCAGGTTCTAGGTTGACTCTATGCAAGGTCGAAACTATCCTTGAGTGGAGGCGGGACGAGAACCGCGTGGTGTGGTGGTAGTGTTGCAGCTAGGTGGTCCCGACTTTAATTCATTGACTAAAGTTGATTTTTTCTTTTAAACAATGTACAGAAATTAAATGTCTAGATTTTATGCTTAGTAATCCAATCTTATCCTACACATATCAAATACGCATTTTAGTTGTATGTACTATGTTCGATATTAAACATGTAGTTTTCATCAAACGATGTATGAGATATAGAAAACCATATCATATTTTTGTCCAAGCCGGCCATAGAATCTGGAGATCAAATGCAAGAGCTTCGGATTGTTGTTTTTTTCCCCTAATAAAATGGTACAAGATAAATTGAAATGGAATTTGATTAGAGCATAGTTGGTCAATTAAGTTTAATTATCTGTATTTCTAATAGTGTCGATGGGAGATCAAATGACAATAACAAAATTTTTAGGTTCACTTCTTCGCAATTTATTCAAGGTAATTTCTAGAGTTGGTAATTTCATGTGGAAAGATAATGTTCCCATTCATTTCCACATGCCTCTTTTTTGAATCTTTCTTCATTAATAACCATTAATCACGTTACGATTGTGAGAATAGCCTGTAGGTTGACAGATGCTGCTGGCATTGATGAGAATAGACTGGCATGTATCATTGGACATCAGCAAGGATCTTTTACATAGGACCAAATATAGAATTTAACTTCAAGAGAGTGGATATGGAACATGTAATACAAGCACAAATTAATGTACTCTAACCAAAAAATATATAAAATTGAAGAGGGGGAGGAACCAATGTGAATGGTATAGGAGAGAGAGTGATTATCATAGTAAAATGATACTGAAATTGTTCCAATCAAATCCTTAATTTTTTATAAAATTTGCGATTAAATCCTTTGAATAACAGTATTTAAAACTGCTATGTCATTCAGAAATCACCTCAAGGATATCCTTAAATTACACTTTTCAATATAAGTTGAGTACTCAGTTACATTTAGAACTCTGTTGAAGCGGTTAAAGAGATTAGGGCTTGACTGCACTTCTTGGTAGAACGTTTAGGATGTGATTGAACTATAGGTTTAAGAGTGGAAATCATTTAGCACATAAGATTTAAGACTTGTAGTTGCGCTTTTCTACAATTTTTTTTAATGGGGAAATTGTAATTGCATTAGCAAGGCACATCTAAGCTCACATGCTCTTACTATTTGGGTTTAATTTGTTCCCTGACCAAACATATTTTGCTCCAGGAGGGATTGAGTCGCAAATTTTTATACTGTAAATAGAGCCAGTGCAAAGTATAAGAAATATAAGTCCTTCTTTCTGTCATTATCACAATTAGATGTGTAAATTTCATTGTTATCAATTTTTTTTCTTCTTTTTGAAAGAATTATTATTATCATAGCGAAAAAATCAACAGAAGGCTTCATTTTTTTTCGGGCAAATGATAGGTCTACTCTCATCTTTTCGCTTTCGCTCTTGCATCGGTCGTCGCACTCTCCTCCCTCCTCAAGTCCAAACGACATCAATATCAACATCGCAAGTTCGACACGTTACTAAGGAAAATCCAGCAGGTGAGGCCAGTGAACTTAAATGACCCGAGAGAGGGACCACACCAGAGAGAGAGAGAGAGAGAGAGAGAGAGAGAGAGAGAGAGAGAGACAGCAGATGGAGAAGGGAGAAGGAATGAGCGAGAGAATCGTGCAGAGATGATATGGATCCGAAGGAGGAGCATAAATGGAGAATGTACCCTTTGCTGGGAGGTTTTGGAGCTATCAAACGCAAAGTTCCATGGCACCATTAAAGCACCATATCATTACTCATCTTGAAGATTCAAAAAAGATTAAAAAAAAAAACATAATAAATAATTTAGAAAAGTGTTGGAGGGGAGTGAGTGGAGCGCATGGGCTTTGTTTTGTTCTGATCCACAAAAAAAGTTTCTGGATTTTTCCCCCAATTGAATAAAAAAAGGTTAATGTTGCAAAAGTGAAAACAATAATGATAATATCAATACATGGGGCCATTGGGTGGGGACTTTAATCTCATGTTACCACCATGTGCATTGGCTGAGGTGACATGGAATTGCCAAATCAAAATTGGGTACTCTTTAGAAAGCAACATGCTGAGCGAATGCAGCCCAAAGTTCTCGCATTTTTCGAATGCAAGGAGTGCCCGAATTGGATCCCAAACACTAATGATTGAATTACTTTATTGAACTAGTCTTCGTACCCATTGCATCAGGTTTTTTTCCCTCGAGGGTGCTTGAGGCTTTTGATCATTGAGCTAATGATACCCATAGAGTGTGCTAGGTTTCCATCCCATGCCCATCAAGAATTAGAATATAAGCATTTGTGTAAATGGGCAATTCCAATATGAATCATGAAAGGAAATTTAAGTTTAACATTGGTAAACTTCTAAATATACTTTGTTTTTTTGGATTTTTTTTTTTGATGATCCAAAAAACCCCACACCCCGCCGGTTTTTTTGGAGTTAATATCATGAAAAACCTCAAAATTGTACATTTGTGACAAATTTGCAAAAACTAATTTTTTGACCATAAAATATAAAAAAACTGGTACACTTGTAAAACAATTTGCCCAAAAATAAAATTTTAACTACCAAAAACCCAACCGGTACATTTGTGATAAATATACTATTCATTAAATTAGACTAATACCATAAAACTGATACAATTGTGATAAAAAAATAATAAAATCCTAAACTAGTACACTAGTTAAGTGTTGCATGTCATCTAATTTAGCAACTTGATAGTAAACTTTAATGAAAATCAACATAAGATAAACTTGTCACAAATGTACCGGTTTGAGGTAAATTTGTCAAAAATGTGCTATTTTGAGGTTTTTTTGTTATTAAAAAAAATTAATTTTGGATATTTTTGTCAAACTTATTCTAGCTTGGAATTTTTTGTGGCATTAACCCTTGTTTTTTTTTTTTTTTTTTTTTTTTTTTATATTAGGGAAATTTCTCTTTCTAACAATGCGAGGCATACTAAGTTTGGAATATGAGGTAGGTATACTAAATGATGTAGCTGATTGCGAGTGGTCAGTTAAACTAATAGGTCACCTTTCAAATCTAATAACAATTCACGACATAATTTTGTGCACCAATTATGTGGCCTAGATTCTGCAAACATAGAACTTCTCTATCTTTTAACAAGTAAATAAGGATTTGGATCTTCTCCACTAAAATAGCACGCTTTGGTAATTGAGTAGTGATGGGCACGAGACATTGGGCCTTGTCATCCCCCGGGGCACCTACTCGAGTGGAAAGTATTTTCCCCTCAAGAAACGGGTAGCATGATTTTGGTAGGAGAGAATCTCTTTCTAAGTAATGTTAGGTATATATAAATATTGATGCATTATGATATGGTAGACCGTAAAAGAATGATTAAGTAAGTGAACAAGCCATGTTCCAAATCTTTCTAACAGCTTACAACATCATTTAATGCACCAATTTCGTGATTCGGACTCGATAAACATAGGATTTCTCCATCTCTAGACAAGTAAACAAGGGTTTCCACCTTCTTTAGTTAAAATAGTGCGCAAGCTCGTGGACGAAGGATGGCGTTTTGGGAATTTATTGAGTGGAGGAGGTTCGGTTTGAGGTTCCCCAAGCAGGGGAGAGTGATTTTAGTGCGTGCGGTGGGGCCCATCTCCAAGGTAGTGCACATTTAGTCACGTCTCTCTCCACAACCCAATCCCAACATCCCACATTTTCTCTTTTTGCACTGCTCCATTGCTGCTATGATTCCGCCCATCTCTATCTTGGGGGTGTCCCGAGTTAATTTTATAAAGAGATCAGTAGAGAACAACGTGGGTGATCGGTTTGAGTATGGATAGATATTACATTTGAAATCTACTTTAGCATGGTGGGTTTCTAGGTTTTGAAATCGGGAATCAAATCGGTCAAGGCTAATTTTTAATTTTTGAAACTAAAAATCGGACCAATCTTCTTGTGAACCAATCCGGTTGCTCACTCTTGCATTGCGATCGCGATAAATGTATAGTACCAACTAATATTAACTCTGCATATATGTGTATGGCCAAGGCAAAGATTAAAAAAAAACAAAAAAAGAGAGGAAAAAACCAATTCTTTGTGTGGGTTTTGAAGCAATAGATGGAATCATTGGTGATTGGACAAACCTTATGGTATAATAAGATATTCACCCACTGGGATATAATATTTGCATTGAACTCCCTAAAGGGATCGGAATTCTCAAAAGTGGTGACCAAGAAAGGTGGTTCGCATATAGGCTAAGGGGACACTTTTACCACCCTCCATACGCTTCAAGAGGCTGCTTTACATGACCACATATCATATTAAAATGATTCATATAAATAACTCAAAAGTTGGTTCTTGGGAATGTTGGGGGAAGAATTAGGGTTTTAGGGAAAAGTGAAGTCAAATGCGAGGGTTATGGTTAAAAGGATTAAGAAAAGAATGTATTGAATTCTTGCATCATGTTATAAAAAAATTCGAGACAGATGCCCACGATATGGTGGGACTTTGATCCTATTGCGATGTTGTTTATATTTATTTGGTTTGCCAATGCACGCATGTATTGTTGCTTATTCCTTGCGACTATTTCTTTAATCTCTCTCCATCATTCCGTTTCGATCTTCGTTGTCTGTGCTCGGCACGCATGGGTGTGATTATCTTAATTGTGTCTATACTAGAAGCAGGTGGGGTGATTAGCTTCTCATTAGGGCCAACCCCTTTTATATTTTTGGAGCTTATTTTAATTATTCTTTATTTTCATGTGATGTTAATCAACTCAGTTGCACATGGGGATGGCGCTTTGTGGCTTTTGTGCTTGTGCGGTTAAAAGATTAAGGATGACACTAAGTGAGGCTCAAGAAATATTAAATTTACAAAGATTGATGTATTAAATATAGTGAAAAGACTATAATTGAGCACTCAAATAAGTATTTCATATTTCACGCCGGATAGAATTTGTCACATCACTAAAAAGTCGTAGTTTCGGTATATCACTTATAGGAAATTCAAAGTATGGCCATGGCGTCATTGGCTTGATGCAAGAGCCATGTGGACTCTACTTCTGTCCGACTGCGCATAGTTTCACGTGCAGGCACGATTTGAGCTTTTTTATGGCTTGAAGCACAAGCTTTAAGGGGAGTAAAAAGAGGGGTGTGAGTATCGGCCACATGCCATTAAAATATCTTCTAGGGCAAAAAAAAAACCCAAAGAAAATCGAAGGTGGACCGTTTTACAGCTTTTTAAAGCAGAGGGTGAGAATACTTCCTGCATCATAAGCAAGAAATTTTTGGGTTGATTGAGTTTAGGGATGGATTTATCTACCATTGATATGGAGATTTTACTATATACTTTCTTACTAACCATGAAATTGAAGGTGGATGAGATCGGCACTTGTGAAAAAAGCTTTTTACGCTGACAATGTATTTATATTTATTTCTAGTTTTAAGTAAAGATGTAATTGAACTTTTAAATCCGTTGCGTGGGCATAGATATATTTTAATGGAGCACACTTATATTTTACTTCCATGCCACTTTAAAAGGTAGCAAGGTTCCCCTCTAGAGGCATTGGTGGTGGCGGCACGTGACCTAGCGGTACACATAGGGATGACATGAGGAAAATCGCCCAATTAGTTATAAACTTATTTTATGGATGTCATTTAGTCATACTATTTTTAATTTTTGTCAAATTTAATCTTAAATCTTTGCGTGAAATTCCAATATAGTCATTCTGGTCAATTTTTGCCTAAAAACGTTTACGTGATAGTCCATTTATCGCCAATTGTCCTATGTGATACCTCACTATGTTATCCATTTTCAACAAAAATTGATCAACTTGACTATATAGAAATTTTGTGCAAAGATTTAGTAATGAATTAGCAAAATTACAAGTTTAGGATTAAATTGACATTTATATAATAAATTTAAGACTGATTGGACAATTTCCCTAGATGGCAAGGGGAGTGGAGTCCCGACAAGAACAAGATGGATTTTTCCCGTAAGAAACTAGTGAAGTTGAAATTTGGTCAATCACAAGGTGGAGATTTTGGATACACACATATATATATATCATAATTAGGTATATACGGCTGTATTATGTGAACAAATTTATGTTTAACTTATATACATACACACGTGGGCACACTAAATGACCCAAGGTTAAAATGGTATATTTTCTATTAATTAATTATTTCTAGTCATACAAGTAATCATTTTTAGAAAAAATATTTTCAAAATCATCCATTTTTATGAAACAAATGAAACTCACATTTTAATAAGTTTTCATCTCCACGGATAATATATGATTAAGTACATAGAATGACTTTTAGTTTCCCACTCAATTCCAATCTTTTCTATTTTTGGAGATTTATCAAATAGTTTTCAATTTGGGTTGTTATACTACTTCTTTTCTGCATGCAATTTTAATGTAACTGATTTTGCCTGTGAAGTTAAATGATTAGATGATCAAATCTTTCATATAAAGTAAGATTTCTCCAACAATTTACTCTACTAGGAATTTTATTTTGGTGGAACCGATACTAACAATTAAGTTATGGACATTGAGATTGTAAGTGTTAAACATACATATAATTGTTTTCATTTTAGTTTTTTGAACATCTTAATTTGATATAGGTAATATGATAGATTTAGATGCTTACATCAAATGAAACAGGATTTCAAATTATTTCTCCATTTTATGTTTGAGATTTTGTTGTGACTGATTTTTTTAAAATTTTATATAATATGTAATTTTTGTGATTTATTGCTTAAACTAATATCAAAATAGTGGTAAATTTACAAAAAAAAAAAAAAAAAAGATGGAAAATTATCCACGATTATTCCCAGGTATACGTTTATATTTAACAAACTTAAAGCCACATAGTCAAACTTTCTTGCAGAAGCAATGCATATAAACCCCTCATGTGAAATATCGTAATCATGATTCATGAGGTTACGATAATTCTCGATTATCCTACCAAAAATAATTCATAAATGGCATTGATTCAGAATATTTTGGAAGTACAAACTTCCAATAATCCGTAGCATGCATGAAACTCTCACGACAATCGTTAGAGAGAGTAATGATATTGATTTTTCTCATAATCTGAGGGCACGATCTAAATCATCGAGCTATCCGAAAGGGATTTAGTACAAATAACTCGGCGTGGTAATGTCTCCTAAAATCTAAAAGTATCACCTCGTTCGATGCGTTTGTCATCATTATAGTACACGGAGTGTGGAGAGAGACTATCATTTCATATTATCAGCAGGTCCTCATGGTCGTTATTATTACTGCAATCGTACGAGATCTTTTGAAACTTGAAACAGTGCCGCCTCGCTTTTCCCTTTGCTTCCGATGGATCACCTACTTGTCAGAAGCATGCAATCCCATTCATCATAGCAATACCATTTTTCAAAGGCAACAAGACACTGCTCATCTTTTTCTCTCCTCCCCCTCCGGGCCCTCCCCCTCTCTCTTTTAAATTCTCGAGTCTCATTGGGATTATGCATGCTGCAAGATTGTTGCTAAACCTTTTTAAGAGCAATGTTTTGCAAAACGTTTTGTCTGCTAAAATACTGCTAGAGGTGAAATGAAACTTGCTACAAAACCAGGGTTACCAAGAGGCAAAGGACTTTCGCGAGTCACGAGCTACATTAAAACTCAATGTCAAACAAAACTTAGACAGGCACGAAATAAGAATATAAGAAAAAAGAGAGGCCCCGTCAAATTGTACGAAAAATAATGCCAAAGAAAACAAATGTAGAGAGACAAACCTGTGTCCTTCCTTCTTTGCTTTGTTTTTATTTTATTTTTGGCTGGGGGGAGAGGAGGAAAAAGGAAGAAGATAAAAAGTGGTGAACGAAGTGTCTGTTTTCTCCTAAACAGTTAGGATTCTGCCACAAAAACTTTGTCCCTCTCTTGGGTGGGAAAATATGTCCAATGTCACTTGAGTAAAAAGCAAAAACCAGACCTAACCATGCATTTTCTTAAAAAAGAAAAAGAAAAAAGAAGAAGGAAGAACCAAAGCTAGGGCTGTTTGCAAAAATCTTGCACCTCTAGCTAAGCTCCGTCGTCCTAATGATGTGCTCGTGGCACCAAATTTGTTGCCACAAATAGTAAAGTTGGATCATATTAGAACTTGCCCTTTCCTCAAGGTCAACAAACTTGACATTTGATAGGATCGTGATTTGTTTTACGTGAGCACATTGTAGTGGAAAATCAAATGAACTTGTACCTATTGCTTTTATAGGAGAAAGTAGATGAAGAACTAGTACTCATGTTAGCAATAGTAGTATTAAGCTAAATAAGCGTAGTCAGCTTAGAATTGGTGGTGCTGCTTGTGGAGTTGTGACAAAAGAAACATCTCAAAAGGGTTTTCCTTAAGTTAAAGAAAGACAAGGGTAAGATAATTATAGTTAATCTACTGATGATATTGCTTCAATAGGTGACAATAATTTGGATAGTGCTGATTATTTTGTGTCCCACTTATGATTCATTGTCTAATAGATGTATTATGGATTTTAGTTGTTTGTTTCATCTTATACTGAAGATGAACTGATTTACTTGTTATTGATGCCTGAATGGTGGAAAAGTGTAGTAAGGGAACGACGCTAAGTGAGACCTCGTAGGTGTTGGTAATATTAGAATTATAATGCATGATGCTAGGACATTAACTAGATCGAGCATGTTCCATAATTGAAGAAGAATTTGATTTCCTAAAGTGTCTTAGATTTAGCTCAGTATCGATATATTTTAGAAGGTGAAGTTCTGAAGGTCGTTTGAGATGCCTTGGTGAAAATGAGAAGAATTGAACAAAATGGATTATTGAAGTGTTGTTTGATGAGTGCTTGGCAATATATTTTCTTCGTAGAATTACGCCAAGATTTCATGTGTTAAATCGATTAAATCTTGTGAATAACATTTGTTAAATTATTTTTTGAGATTGAGAGATTATTTTATGAAGAATCAAGAAGTTAAATATCGTGTGAGTTATTAAATGTAATTGAAGGCTAAGTTATGCCGAAAGTATTTAAGTGACTCGAGTATGATTGTAATCATCATTGTTTCACTTGATTTAAAATGAAAATTTGTGATGCTCTTGGCATGGATGAAGTTTACGTCGATCGAACCATGTAAATTTAACGTCCAATTTATTTTCTCATTTTGTCTATATAATTATTTGATCACTTATTTTCGCAATAATACAGTTACTATGGGTTTGCTTGTTGCCCTTTCCCAAATCAATCGTTTTTGTACTTGACCTTGTTACATTACATCAGTCCATGACATGAGGCGAATAGTTTGTCGACCGCTTTCGATAGCAAGGTGATAGGGCACGATAAGTCTAAATGAATTGAATGTTGCTGTAGCATCCCAAAAAGGATGAACCCGATGTGGACACAATCAACAAAGATAATCGTTAATACATCAATTCTGCAAAAGAAAAGTGCAATTAACTTCATCCAAATCGCTTTTCAAGCTTGGAGCTGTCTTTTGCGCAATCACAACACGACACCACCACAAGCCATCAGATCAAGTATGGTCATCCGCATAAAGTGCGTCGATGTTACATCCAGCATAGGTACTTGTCGTAAAAACTTCACTTCATCCCAATTCGGCCGGATCGCCTTACGCCGCAGCATCACATCGAATCCGAGTGAACGAAATTCACTTTTACACACATGGAATGCGCGAACCTTGTTTTTGTCGATACCGATTAGATGGAGGGTCAAAAGGAGGACAGTCCCCGAGTGCTTTTTACAGTGAGTTTT
Organism: Corymbia maculata; assembly: GCA_014182735.1. Lineage (NCBI taxonomy): Eukaryota > Viridiplantae > Streptophyta > Magnoliopsida > Myrtales > Myrtaceae > Corymbia > Corymbia maculata. The sequence goes on along the minus strand of CM024689.1, from coordinate 5,137,716 downwards.
TGTTTTTTCAAAAGGTTGTACTCATTGCAACAAGGACTTCCAAATTGCATGGTAAAAATTAGGGCAAATCATTGCAATTGCCCCCACCCTTCGGCAAAGCACATTATGATGGTCAAGAGAGATGGCGAAAGGGGGCAAAATGGGGTTGATGTCTCATTCATCATTGCACAACAACTTTGAATTATTGTGCTCTGATTGCATGTCACCGCCACCACCATCGCCACCACCCATCCTGTGTGGCTCATCATAATTTTCTCCTTTCTTTCCTGAATTGGACAAAGGTGTCTTGAGAAATCTTGTCGCCTCGCGCCCGACTCAGGAGGGCATTCTTGTCATTCCGGCCGTCGCCTCCGGCTTTGGGCGAGGAAAAGAGCAAGGGGGCTGGCATCAAAAGGCCACCCCCCTCCCCCAAAAGCAAAGAACGGTCAGAACTCTTTTCAAAGCGCACAAAGTACTTTCACATCTCCACTTTAATCATATGCTTTGCTTTGTTTTTATTTACTCACTTTTTTTTTCCTTAATTTAATTCTTTTTCCGCTTGCCAAAAGGCACAAAAGGACATTCCTGTTCCCCCACAAAAAATAAATTAAAAAAATAAAAGGCTGGATTTCACTTTCGTGGATTAAAAAATAAAAGAAATTAGAAAAAGAGAAAAAAAAGTTTTTTGTTTTCTAGCGGTCTTTTTTGCGGCCACTTCGTCACACCAAAGTCCATGGGCTAATGAGTGTCGCTTGCGGGGGCCCATGTGATCTGCCTCCCCATCGCATCTCTGCAAATCTAAAGTCCTTCCCAAAATCTATTTCTTTAATCACAAAATCAATTTTAAAAAAAGAGATGAAGAAATAAATAAATAAATTTCGTGGGGGGGGTCTTCCCTGGCCCAAAATGACGTCGAAAATGCATGAGCTAACATACTTTTTTTTTTCTTTAGATATATAATCAAATGAATATGATGATATACAATGGTACTTTCACGTCGATTCAAGTCAAATTATCTTTATATCTTCCAAATTTTATTGATTCGATTATCTTTTATCGATACATGAATGTTATCATGCGATCGCATTGATAATATCTGATAACTTACTTGATCCGACAGGATGGATTCTGCATGGGCCCATGCCACCACCGAACCACCTGCATAGCCTCATGCTATGCGTCCGTACAGTGGGAAGCTAGGCCGAGTTGTACCTTTCACGAGAGGAACTGGCTACTCGGCTGTGAAAAGAAGAATAAGAGAAACCCTTTCTCTGACCATGATGTCTCATGTTCACTGGGGGGAGTTCTTGCTCTGTGGGGGAGATTATTGAAAACGACACGACTGTTAGGGAAAAAGGAAATTGTCTTGAGAGCTTAAATATTTTTCATGGTCATGTGAAAAACAAGTAGGAAAACTAAGGCTACGTTTATTTAGAGAAAAAAATAAATGATTCAAAAAATATTTTATTAAAAATGACCATCTGGATTATTTGAAACAATTAACTAATAATTTTTTTTTTGCATTATCAACAATAATTTTTATTGTAAATATTTTTCTTCAACTTTGTGGATAATATAAATGATCATATTCAGAAAAAAAGATAATTTAAAATTATTTAGGGAACAAACTATCAAAAATCCCAAATTTTATCTATTGTGCCACATTTATCCTAAATTATTTTTTTGTAATACTGAAAATCTCAAACTTGTATTTGTGTATATCAAACTCACCTACGTGACACATTTACCTAGATTTTTTATTGGCGTTGTAAGAAGAAACTTGGGATAAATTTATTACATGATACAAATTTAGTTAAATATGTTATATATGTATAAATCTGATGTTTTTGGTGTCACAAAAGAGTTTATGACATATGTGTCATGATGAATCAATAAGCATAATTTATAATTTTTGGTGGCTTTAATTTAATTATTTATTTTCTATGAAATAAATAGAGACTAAATTTTTCAAATAGGAATTGACACGACAGGTGGGTTGGGTGGAGGATTTGGACACATCACCGTCGTCAAAAGTGCAATGGTTGAAGGGGGGTTCGCTTTCGCCCTTTAGATGGCCATTGGAGATGACAAAAGTTTTGGGGTTTTTTGTTTTGTAAGGGGAGCAATTGGGGGACCAAATGCGGTCGTGCAAGACCCCCAACGTTATCTTTTTAGCCTTTGCCCTTTGACTGGTGCTCTTTGCGTCTTTTCATGCAACTTTGGAATGGAGACATACGTACGTGTATCCCTTTCTGTCCCTCTTGATTTTACTCTAATTAATCTTAATTAATTTTCCTCTTGTAAATCCCTTTTTAAAACTAAAAGTATACTTGCTATTCTCGAAGTAGCAATACTACCGTTTTCAATTTTATGGAAATATATATATTTTCCCCACTAGTTCTTTGTCGGTGTATTGCTTGAGAATTGTATGTTACGTAGGCGACTTACAAGAGTGCTTTTGATGATAGAAAAAAATTAGAAAAATAACATAAATGATTCATAAATTTGACTAGATATGCATTAGGTCTTTATATTTTAGCTAACATGCAATGTTATTTATAAATTTTTAAATTGCTCAATGTGGTCCCTAAATTTTTATTACACGTTTAATTTAGTTTTTGAACTACATAAAAAATGTTTGATATTGTCCCCGAACTAGAATTAATGGAATGGCATATTAAACATTTTTATATGATTTATGGACTAAATTGAACAAGTATCAAAAATTTTATAAATTACATAAAACAAATTAAAATTTTAGGACCATATTGCATATTGAGGTAAATTTCAATGACTATATCACACAAATTAAAAATTTATAGATCACATTACATGCTGTGTCAAAGTTAAGGGATCATTAATGTCATTATTTCAAAAATATTTGTAGAGAAATGGTTGTCCATGACGCCATAAAAAAGCGTGGACCAAAAAAATTTGTTGTTGTTGTGCCTGCATTCCATATATGAGAATAAGGCCCGACTTGATTTAAGCCAATTAAGAATGTGACCGACATTTCGTTCCTTGCCTCGACATAGTCTATGTGCATAATTCATGCCAATTCCATCTTTTTGTGCTTCGCATTTTTGTCATGATTTTCCTCTTCACATCACTGGCTATATGAAGGCGACTCGTCTCATGGGGCTCGTCATTCGCCCTGCTCGTATCTGATGTTGCATGTATGCTTCACGACATGGCTTGCTCATAATGCAAGGCAATTCCCTCACGTATTAACGTACTAAGGAGCATACCGTTATATGCACAGTATTTTGGGCTTATCTAAAGAGAAAGTTTCGGGCTTTAGCTTGAAGCGCTTCAATTTGATTTTTCACAAGGCCGGGCCGACATACCGAGCCCAGATAAGCCCAACTCAATCTAATGACCCGTGCCGAAAAAGCCCATTAGGCATGACCAGCCTGCCCGGTTTGCGATCCTACTTCGGACCATGTCGATTCAGATTTGGAAAACCAAGGGTAATAATTACGAGAATATATATTTTCGGAGCCGATAATTGTTTAATATAAATTTTCCACTCGGAAGATGATTTCAATCTTTAGTCGAAAAGTTGAGTAGAGTCAAGCCGACCCATTGCAGGTGCTCAAATTTGAAGCCCACATCCTATAATGCCCACTTTCACCTTCTCTTACACATTAATGCTAGTGAATACAATTATATTGCTGTTGAAATGAATGCTGTCGTTGAATTCAACCAACTTACATCGATTGATTACACAATTCTTATTAGGGCACAAGAAAGAAATCACACTACATCATGAACAAATTCAATGTACCTACACGATTGAAAGAATTGGGTCAAACCCAATTAGTGTTCCTACTGTTCCCTCTACACAATTTTCCTCTCGAGCTTCTTGCTTTTCGATCCCAAGTAGTTGAAGATTTGGTGTATGAGGGAACCGAATGAACTTGACGACCCAACCGATAGGCTAACTGCTCTGTGACGGCAAACCGCTTCAGGAAATCGACCATCACCACCTGGAGGATCACCGTCACGAGGACCATCCCTAGGAACAGCTTGTTCTTGTGTATGCCCTCGAACATGTTCTTCTCGAGCTTCCATGCGTTGAACTCGTTGAAGACCTGGCACAGGACAAACACGTTGACTATCAGCATCCGCTTCGCCACCTCATTCACGCCGAGGATCGATTCGCCCTTAAAATGTAGAGTGAGGAGGACGGCCATTTGGTATGTTGCTTGTGCTGCGAGGTTCCTCCAAATGACGTCGCTTACTAGCGGCCGAGTCTGGTGCACGGGGGACTTCTCCATGAGCTCCCTGGCGGGCAGCTCCGTGGCCAGGGCGAGGGCACCGAGCATGTAATGATCAGACTCACCCACAGGAGGTGGACGGCATTCAGGGGGATGGCGCCAGAGGAGACTGCGGCCACGAAGTTGATTACGTGGGCCACGACGTTCACTGTGTGCTGGAACCGGATGAACTTCTGAATGTTATCGTAGACGCATCGACCCCACGGCAGTACCTTCACCGCGGAGGAAAAGTTTTCGTCGAGGTTGACGATGTCTGAGCTCTCTTTGGCGACCTCAGTGCTTTAGATGCCCATCGAGATCCCGACGTCGCCATCCTTGAGGGCAAATGCGTCGTTTGTACAGTCCCCTGTGACTGCAACCACGTGGCCTTTCTGCTTCAAGCACTGAACCATGAGGAGCTTATCAAAAGGCGATGATCTCTCCATGACCCGGATTTTCTTGAGTCTTTGAAGCCTCTCCTCAGGCGTGCAGCTGCGGAACTCAGCTCCTTCCATGATGGCTCCATTGAAGGTGTCGTCCCGGGTCTGAGAATCCCGCACTCTGTGGCAATGTCCTTAGCAGTGAAGATGTTGTCTCCCGTTATCATCTTGATGTTCACTCCTGCGTCCTGAGAAACTTGGACCGCGCTCTTCACACCGGAACAGCACGGGTCCTTCGTACCAAGAAGTCCTAGCAATGTCAGGCTGTCCTGTTGGGTCTTCTTCCCGTCTTCTCTTTCTTTGGTTGCTTCCTAGGATACTTGCTTATGAGCGAAAGCCATACATCTGAGGCTGCTCGTCGCCATCCCTTGGATAAACTGCTCGAACCTCATCCATTCATCTTCGTCCAGATCTTTCGCTATCCTCGACTTGTCATAGAAACTCGAGCACATTACCAACACCATCTATGCTGCTCCTTTCCAGTGCATGCGGACCATGTCGTCCCTGCTCCTTTTTATTAGGACACCACTTCTCTTCTTCTGCAAGTCGAAGGCTTCGACTTGGATGACGTCACAGCTCTTCCTTATATCCTCCATGTCCATGCTCAATTGTGAAGCCGCCCAGGAAAGAATCGCTTTCTCGGTGGGACTACACAAGAACTTGTACTCGGGTCCCAAAGACGGCCTATAGCAACTGCCCGTGGTGTTCGATGCAATCCCCTGCCGAATCAAATTCAGGACATTCTTGGAGATAGAGGAGTAAGTGTTTTCCTCCATGGAGTCAAGGCCGACCCAGAATTTTGTCACCTTCATCTGGTTCATCGTAGGAGTGCCGGTCTTGTCAGTGCAAATAATGGTGGACAACCCCATCGTCTGGCAGGTTGACGGCCTCCTTACCATCACCCGAGCCGCCATCATCCTCTTCATCAAATAAGCATGACTGACCGTTACCGCAAGTCTTGAGCCATCAGGAATCGCGACCACCATGATCATCACCATGTCTGCAATGATTCCTACCACGGAGTTTATGATATCGTCACCCGTCGTCTGGCCCACCACGAATTCCTGGTTCCCATTCTCGTCCTGTGTGTTTCCGGTGAAGAAGCGAATCAGCAGGACCACGAGAACCAGGAAATTGACCGCCAAGCTGACTTTGCCGATCGACGAGGTGAGCTTGTTGAGTTGAATAGGGAAAGGGGTCTGCTCGCTGTTGTCGCGGCTCATGGATCATCATCTCGCCCCACGCGGTGTTGGTCCCAACCGATGTAACAACCATCTGAGCCGAACCATCGGCAACCTTCGTTCCGGAGAACAGGAATGGATTCTGATTGCTGTTCATTTCTACGTGATCACTCTCCCCGGTCATGCTCGATTCATTAACCTAAATTGACGATACAAACGCGGTCTGTGATTTACTGACGCTAGGGTGACACGATACAATGCGTTCAAAGAAAATGAAACCTGAATTAATATTAACACGAACAAATGGAGTATATTTTTAACTTTTAACAAAGTTTGTTCTACTATGATTGGAACTACGATTCAAAAGCATTTTTTTTTTTTTCCATCATAGAATTGAGATTATAAAATGACAGCGCCCAGTATCAAACAGAATATCACACACTTTTACATTTATATGAACTAATTATGACACTAATTAGGCTGTGCTCGATCTTGATAATTTTGATACCAATACTTCCAGAGAACCAACATGAGTAATGTTAGAAAGTTCAACCAAAAGCTTAAAGAGATCACAAGTACATAAATAGTATATGAACCTCCTTATCGAGTGACACAAGAAATTTCAAAACCCCTCTTATGTGCAAACATATGAAGAGCCATACATGAAATTTGACTAATAGAGTTGGCACATATGCGAAATGGGCATAATCCGACTCTATACCATGTTAAAAAAACTAAACCAAAAATTTAAGCTCATTGGTAGAGGAAGATCATTGTTGGATCACATAACAGAAGTTCGATACCTTTGCCTGAGAGATTGCCAAGGGAGAGTCTCAGTTTGAGCCAATCAACATATTCAATTCAACCCATATTTACTCAAAAACTAAAATCAAAAAGTGATGACCAACTATGAAATATTAACTATTTTGCATCACACAAATTATTTGATGTGGACTTTTCTAACATCATTCACATGTGTATTTCAATAATCTTCCCCTCACATGTAAACTTAGTGTTAGGTTTGCTCTCCTTTGAGGTATATATCTTTGTGCACCAACATGTCTCAATTTGAATCTTCAATGCCCGCCTTGATCTTGGTCTCTTTCTCCAAACTGATTCGTGAAGACTACCCAAATTCTTTCTTTGAAGTTGGGAATGGGTCACCAATCAACTATTAATTTTGATAAAATTATTAGAAAGTTTAACCTAAAACTTAGTTTTAGGGTTGGACTTTCTATCAATTAATATGCAAATCTAATGTAGTTGAACTAAGGGTGTGTAAAGGAACCGAGAATTGTTCGGAACTAGACTGGATTGCCTTAGAATTGGTGGTTTCTAAGGGAACCAGTCCAGTTTTCGGTTCTAATTTATTGGAACTTGTAAGTATTGGTCCGGTTCTCGGTTTTAAGTGTAGAACCGTCCACCCGAACAGGACTAATAATATATATAATATATTTATTTTTTAATTTAAAAAAATGAAAAATTCTAAATCCCTAGCCTACTTACAAATTTGGTGAATGTGCTCTTTGGCTTACACACTTCCTAACATATTGATATTGTTGGTTCATTGGCTCTATCTAGCAGTGTCTTTGATGAGGTGATTCCGTTGTTTAATTCTTTGCTGCATATTATAATGTTGACATGTGAAGCTTATTGGGTCTTGATCATCGATTTTCAAACAAACGACATCTCCGAAATGATCACATGTGAAAACCTGTTGTTGCCGATCCTTCCTTATCACATCGATGAGAATATTACCACTCCCCCAAAACAAGTTTTCGAATTGTCGGTTTTGGATGTGTGGACCTTTGGAGTGCCAAAATTTGGCACAATGGGACACTTACATGTCAAAAGTTCGGAAATGTACACTTAAATGCCAAGTTCAGAGCAAAATGACCAGTCAAACAGAGAGAAAATCCTACCAAAATGCCGACGTGACACTTTTCCGGCGAATTGAGATCAAAACGGCATTGTTTTGAGCATTAATATGGCCAAATAAGCGCAAAACGACGTCGTTTTAAGCATTTACGTGGCTAGATTAGCCTAAAATGATGTCACTTTGACCTTAATTAGATTTTTATATAAATATTAATTAAATAATATTAAAAACGAAATTTAAATTTTATTTTTTTTTAAATGTAGAGGATAGGCGGGAGGGGCTCTCCCGCTTGTGGCCGTTGCCCCATCACCTGTGGGGCAGTGGTGCTACCTGTGAGGGTTGCTAATGCTTGGGCAAGGGCCAATGACCCTCATCGTCCATTGCCGTTGCCCCATCGGCAATAGGACGGCCCCTGCATGTGCTACTCCTCCCTTTTTATTTTTATTTTTATTTTTAATTTATTTAATTAAAATTTATATTAAAAATTAAACTCAGACCAAAACACCATTGTTTTTTGTGAAAATAAGTTGATGTGGAATTCTAGCGAGTTATGTAGATATTAGAAATTATTAAAATAAGCCACGTCGGATTTTCGACGATCTTTGCCGGAGTTAGCATTTAAGTAATCCAATTTTAGTAAGATGTAGCATTTAAGTGTATCTTTTGTAACTTTTGGCACTAAGTATCCCATTGTACCAAGTCAAGTCTTGGCACTTGAGCTGTTATTTTCCCGTTGGTTTTGCTAGTGATGGCTCATGGCCGACACTGCGATCATGAGGAATACCATGACAAATGTCTCCCCGTGTCGTACCAGCCTTCCTTGACCCCATTCTCCTTTATCCCCAGCCCAAGCAAAAGCCCGGCGCAAACCAGAAGAATCAGGATTTTGAGGTCCATGAAAGTCTCAAGCACAAAGTGAAAGAAACCCTTGGCAGGCCGCTAATACGTGTTGACTCCAAATGCCTTTTGCCTGCGAGAGATGTCGTCTGGTTCGGCGCTAATTCCAGCAGACATCAGTTTCAAGGGCTGAGGCGACTTTGTTGGCACCCCAAAAGTCTCTGAGGTGGTCAAGGTCCCTCTCCTTAACCAGTATGGTGTGCTGCGACCGACCGTCTTGAAGACGTGTTTCCACGAAACGAAGCTTCGCAGTTAATATGTCGGGCTTGCGACGGGGAGTCGATGAATAGTCAAAAGAAATGCGGAGATGAGATTCCCAATGCTGTGTTGTTTCTTGGAAGTTTTCATCTCCTACCCGGAGAATTCGCATCAATACCATTCAAAAGAGTTAGGGATAGACCAGATCATCCGGAAAAAGCCACACTCCAAAACCATCTAAGTGATGAATAGAATAGAAGAAGAAATAGTCTGTCCAGAAAAATCATCTCAATCAGATAAGCATGAAAGATTGAGTATCTTGTTGCACCTACAGCAAATTGTTAATTGCATAAAGGAATCGCATGGTTGATTCATCTGTCCTAATCTTGCTCCGTGTTGAAGCCATGTTTGCCCCCACTTTCTTGGATGTTTCTAGGGGTGTCAAATGGGTGGGTTGGGTCAGGTCGAAAATGGTCCGACTCATATTGACCCATTTAACCTGTTTTGACCCATTTTCATGCAATATAATTTTGATGACCCATACCCAACCCAACCTATACCCGACCCATATTACTAACACATATTAATATTTTAACTTAATTTAAGAAAATCTATCACTTATTTAGTCCACTTTAAACTTTTTACATATAAAAATGCAGATAACTCTAAATTGAAATAGTTTTTGGAAAATAATTTTAAAAAATGATTTTTTAATTATTTTTTAAAAATTGAATTTTTTATTATTTTTTCTTTCTTTTTCTTTTTCTTTTCCCTTTCTTTTTCTTTTCTCTTTTCTTTCTTCTTCCGTCTTCTTCCCCCTTTTCCTCTACTGGTGTCACTTGACGGTGACTTGCCAAGACGCAGGCCAGCGAGACCGAACTCAACCAAGGCTGATGAACTTGAGGTTCAACCGATCTAGACTCCACCGAGGTCACTAGTAGTGGTCAAGCTCGAGTTCGCCCGGATCTGGCAAGCTACGAACTTTGATGTGGCCAGCGAGTTCGGGGCTCGTCTACCTAGACTCGGGCGAGCCGCGAACTTTGTTGCGGCTAGCGAGTTCAAGGCTCGCCTACCTAGATTCGGGCGAGCCGCGAACTTTGTTGCGGCTAGTGAGTTTGGGGCTCGCTTGTCTAGATCTAGGTTGAGCTCCGATTAGCGAGCTTAGGGCTCACCAGTCGAAGCTCTGTTGCGACTTGCTTGCCCAAATCTAAGCGAAGCTCCAGTTGGCGATGGCAAGCTCGGGATCAATGATGGTGATGGCGGCATGATGGGCGAGATCGGCAACGGAGGTCGAGAACGCATAGAGGAGGGGATGGAAGGAGAGAGATAATGGGTCTACCTTCAACCCATATTTGACTCATATTTAACTTTCACTTGACCCATATTTGACCCATATTTAACTTTCACTTGACCCATATTTGACCAATATTTAAATTACACGTGACCCATATTTGACCCATATTTAACTTTCACTTAACCCATATTTGACCCATTTAACAAAAAGTGAGTCATAATATGGGTTTATGACTCATATTGACACCTCTAGATGTTTCCTTCCGCCCACACTTCTGAATTCCAAGCCGTCCGTTTGGAAGGAGCGGCGCAGTATTGGTTATCCGGTATCTGCACATCTGTTGACCTTCCGTTGACTACACGGCATCAGAAAATCTTTCTGGGAAACCCGTCCTTCAATTTCTCTGCACATCTGATAAACGACGACTCGCCAAACACGAACACAAGGAAAAGCGAGAACTCAATCCGCGTATCGTCGTCATTGTCAAGAAACACAAAGATACAAATGCCAAAAAAAGAAGAAAAAAAGAAAAACAGTGCCGCCGCCGCGTCGAGCAGGAAAAGTCGCTTAGTTTATTGCGCAAGCAAATGAAGGGAGCCTGTCCAGTTCAGCTGGGGATGTTATAAAATATTCAGATTCCTTTTATAAAATTTGTGGGGCTGCATTGTTATAGAAGCAGAAGTTGTGTCGGGACGTCAACGGCGACGACCGGGCCACACGGACCCCGGTCTTTTTGTCCGCCGTCCCTTTCTGTCTAACTTAGAAAAAGGAAACAGAGCTCGCCGTGTGAGGCGAGGAAAACACATCTTAAACAGGGAAAGTATAGCGGGAGTGTCAAAAGTTGGCATGGAGGATACTTAAAGTGCCAAAACTTATAAACGGTACACTTAAGTGTCACTTAAAAAAAAATGGATCACTTAAGTGTCAGGTCGCCCAAACCCTGTCGGAAATCCAACGTGGCATTTTTTTATTAATTTTTTTTGCCTACGTGGCTTGCCGGAAATTGAAACGACGTAAAATCAGCGCAAAACGATGTTGTTTTTACGTTGACGTGGATTTTTAAAATTATTATTTAAATAATATTAAATAATTTAAAAAATAAATATATTTTAAAATTGATTAATTTAAAAAAAAAAGAGAGGAGAAATCGAGGGCTGTGGACAATTTTTTTTATTAAAATTGATTAATTGATTAATAAAATCGATTTTAATTTTTTTAAAATCTGACGTGGACAATTTTTTTTATTAAAATTGCCACGTGGAATTTTTTATTTTGAAAAAAATGCTCCGTCAGCAAATGAAGTCGTCGGAAAATAAACACGTGGCAATTTGGCTGGATTTGGCACTTGATCCATTTTGCTCCGATTTTGGCACTTAAGTATACCGTTTGTAACTTTTGGCACTTAAGTGTCCATCCGTGCCGACTTTTGGCACTCACTGGGATCCGTGTCTCCATCTTAAACGTATCTTAGTTCAGCTCTCGTAATCCATGGTATTGTAAATGCGGACGTTGCAATTTTGGGTGGCTAAACCAAACACCAACAACATCAGATCTGGTGAGGAGTAACCTTGCCAGCCTTGGGTGAGTGTGATGGTGACGTTTGCCAGCTTTTGGCGAGGCTCGACCTCACCCAAGGCCGGTGAGGTTGTCGCTCGCTAGATCCTAATGAGGTTGACCCTTTTTGGCCTCTAGGGGCATGGTGGACCCATGCTGGTTGTGGCTTTGGCTGGTAGCCAGAGGACCATTACCAGAGGAAGAAGAGTAAAAAAGAAAAGAAAAAAAAGGAAAGGAAAGGAAAGTATAAAAGAAATCTAAAGTAAAAAATTAATTTAAAAATTCGGAAAAAATACATTAAAAATTAATAAAATTTGTTCTAGATTGTACTTTTACTTTTTTTAGGCTCGTATTGTTCATCAAATTCCTGCATGCATTTTTATCTTGGGTGTTGCATCGTTGATTAAATTTGGACATAGCATCTTTGCTTTTGTAGGTTTTATCGTCGATTAAATTTCAGCATAGTGCGTTTTCACTCAGCTACGTCGAAGTGATTGTATTTATAGACTCTATAATCAATCAAATTCCAGCACGGTTTGTATGTATGGTTTTATTTAAAGTAAAGTTTGCGATTTTTCTGTTCACCCATGATATTTCTTATCCAGATTCGTCACAGAACTTATTTCCTTTAATTGAAATCGAAGAACCACTTTTGATGGAGGATATTTCATCAGGGGGTTTCCTCGAGCGAAGCTTCTCTAGGAATGGAAAACCCGCGTTTCTCGATCGCAATTTAACGGGCTTTGGACGTGTACGTGGAGTGAACAAAAAAGTCAATGAAAACATGCAGACACAAGAGCCGAACAAGCCAATTAATCAAACTTCACGCGGCGGATTAGATTTCGCGGGACGTGGGCAGCTGCTCGACGGGGTTTCCCCGAAAGTGATGAAGAGACGCCAAGATGCCAAAGCCGTAAGGCAAGACTAGTCGCTTTAATCCCTCCCGCACGCACGCGTGCGCATGACGTTCAGCCCGGGATGTTACATAAAAAGAGATGTGATCCATCCAGTGGGTATTGTCTCCCAACATCACCTCACCAAATTCGGAAGTCGTACTTTCGGGCGGCTAAACCAAACACCAGCAACGTCAGAGCTTTTTCCTCTCGTCTTGTCATTTGCACTGTGCGACCCCTACCTTGTTTGAGGATCACCAGGGCCCGTGCGGCCCTTCCCAGCCATGACCAGCATTCTCCGTGGCGACTACCACGTCCGCTCCGATGTCTCTCTCGACTTGCCCGCCATGCGCAAGTCCACCAAGCGATGGCATCTGGCCTTCGCGGCCATATACTGCTCCCGAGCCATCAAGGCCTCCGCAAAGAAAACCAAGGAGGTCCCTAGAAGATCTTCCTCCACTTCGATTTCAGTTTTCGATGAGATTTCAAGCGCTTACTCCAGTCAAACCGGCTCCTTCCGGATTGCTCAGTCGCAGCTCATGGATCTGCTCAATGACAAGGACGTCGGCCATCTTCAGATTTGTGGTGGCGTCAGCGGAGTCGCCTCAGCGCTCGAAACAGATGTCTCTCATGGAATTAGCGGTGAACCATACGACGTCACTCGCAGGAAAAAGGCATTCGGCGTCAACACATACAAGCCGCCCTCCAAGGGCTTCTTCCACTCTGTGTTCGAGGTTTTCAAGGACCTCACGCTCATAATTCTTCTTGTCTGCGCTGCGCCTCTCCCCGGCTTTGCGATCAAGGAGAACGGGGTCAAGGAAGGCTGGTACAGTGGCGGGAATCCATTCTTCACAGCTTTCCTCATGATCGTGGTGTCTCTAGTGAGGAATTACCGGCAGAGCAGGCTGTTTGATAAATCGTATGTGGCGAGCGGTACTACTCTCGTCGATGTCATAAGGAACGGTCGGCAGCGCCAGGTTTCCACATCCGAGATCCTTGTTGGAGATGTTGCTCATTTGAAGAACAACGATCAAATCCCGGCAGATGGGTTGTTATTTGACGGGCAATATTTGCTGGTACGGACGAGAATTTTTATTGGTTTGTTTGCATTAGGTTCGCCTATTAACTCAGGTTAAGTGTTACCAAGTTCGGGCCCAGGTTGATTAATTCGTCTAAGTAATCAATCCAAAGAAGTTTGATACTGCACAGTTGTCATTTTCATAATCTTGATTCTATGACAAAAAGGAAAAGTAATGGTTTAAATTCTTACTTCTAGTCGAAGGACAATAAACTTTGTTAAAAAATTTTACTGTGAAAAGTATACTTAAACATAATCCATTTCTTCTCGTGTTAATATTTATTGAAGTTTCATTTTCTTTGGCCGCATCTTATTGTCTCATTCTCGTGTTAAATCATGTGCGACCTTTGTAATGTCAATTCAGGTCGACGAATCGAGCATGACCGGGGATAGTGATTGCGTAGAAGAGAAGAGCGATCGGAATCCATTCCTCGTCTCTGGAACGAAGGTCGCTCACGGGTCCGCTTGGATGCTGGTCACATCAGTCGGCATGAACACAAAGGGGGCCAAGATGATGAGTCCAATCAGCTGCGACAGCAGAAAGCAGAACCCTTTACGGGCTCGGCTCAACAAGCTCACCTCGTCGATTTGCAAAGTCAGCTTGGTGGTCAATTTTCTGGTTCTTGTGGTCCTGGCAATTTGCTACTTCATGGGAAACAAAAAGGACGAGCACAGGAAACGGGAATTCGTTCCAGGCCAAACGATGGGTGACAATATCATGAACTCTGTGGTAAGCGACATTGTAGCTGCAGTGACAATTGCACTGGTCCTGATTCCTGAAGGCTTGCCCCTTGCGATAACAATCACTCTTGTTCATTCGATGAAGAGGATGATGGTGGATGGTGTGACGGTGAGGAAGCTTTCGGCATGCGAGACAATGGGGTCAGCCACCATTATTTGCACCGACAAGACAGGCACTCTCACGATGGACCACATGAAAGTGACGGAATTCTTGGTTGGCCAAGCCCACGTGGTGGAAAACACGTCCTCCTCTCCCTTTGAGCTTGTCCTGGATTTGATTCGGGATGGAGTCGCTTTGAACACTGTGGGCAGTATCAATAAGCTGCCTTCGGGATCAGAGTATGAGTTCTCCGGTAGTCCCAGCGACAAAGCGATTCTTTCCTGGGCAGTTTCACAATTGGGGATGGACATAGAGGAGACAAAGAAGAACGGTGAAGTCATCCAAGTCGAAGCCTTCAACTCACAGAAGAAGATAAGGGGTGCCCTAATAAAGAAGACCAGGGACGATACGGTCCACGTGCACTGGAAAGGAGCTGCAGAGATGGTCTTGGCGATGTGCTCCAGCTTCTTCGACAGGTCAGGGATAAAGAAAGATTTGGATGAAGATGAAAGGAAGAGATTCGATGAGATTATCCGTAGGATGAGGGAGAGGGGCCTCAGGTGCATCGCTTTTGCTCATAAACAAGTCTCCGAGGAAGCGACCAGTGAAAGAGAAGACAAGATCCAAGAGGACAGCCTGACATTACTAGGACTCCTCGGTATTAAGGAACTGTGTCGTCCCAGTGTGCAGAGCACGGTCCAAGCTTGTCAGGACGCAGGAGTGAACATCAAGATGATGACGGGAGACAACATCTTCACTGCTAGGGCCATTGGCGCGGAGTGCGGGATTCTCAGGACTGGGGATGAAGCCTCCGATGAGGACATCATGGAAGGAGCTAGGTTCTGTGAGTATCAGCCTGAGGAGAGGCTTCGGCGAGTCGAGAAAATTCAGGTCATGGGGAGCAGCTCGTCTGACCAGAAGTCCCTCATGGTTCAATGCCTGAAGCAGAAAGGCGATGTGGTTGTCGTCACAGGGGACGGCATGAGCGATGCACAGGCCCTTAAGGAAGCGGACATCAGGGTCTCCATGGGCATCCAAGGCACCGAGGTCGCCAAAGAGAGCTCAGACATCGTGATCCTCGACGACAACTTTGCCTCCGTGGTGACGGTGTTGCAGTGGGGTCGATGTGTCGTTGAAAACATCCAGAAGTTCATCCAGCTCCTGCTCACGGTGAACGTTGCGGCCCTTTTGATCAACTTCGTGGCCGCGGTCTCCTCCGAGGACGTCCCTTTGACGGCCTTCCAGCTCTTATGGGTGAACCTGATCGTGGACACGCTTGGCGCCTTCGCCCTGTCCACAGAGGGGCCCAACAATGAGCTCATGCAGAAGCTCCCTATGGGACGGACCGAGCCGCTCATAACCAACGTCATGTGGAGGAATCTGGTGGGGCAAGCAATTTACCAAGTGGCCGTCCTCCTCACTCTGCATTTCAAGGGTGGATCGATCTTTAGCGTGGACGAGGCTGTGAAGCGGACGCTGATATTCAATGCGTTCGTCCTGTGCCAGGTCTTCAATGAGTTCAACGTGAGGAAGCTCAAGAAGAAGAACATGTTTGAGGGCATTCGCAAGAATAAGCTGTTCCTGGGAATCATCTTCTTGACGGTGGTCCTCCAGGTGGTGATGGTCGCGTTCCTGAAGCGGTTTGCCGTCACGGAGCGGTTGAGCGGGGGCCAATGGGGCGCATGTCTCGGGATTGCGGCCCTGTCTTGGCCCGTTGGTTGGATCCTCAAGTGCATCCCGGTCCCCGATACACCAATCTTACAGCTACTTGGGATCGAAAAGCACGAAGCTTCGTGACGAAAATTGTGCTCAGAGAGTAGTTTATTAGGTTTAGGAACACTCATTGGGTTTAACTTGGTTCTTCTTATCGTATTGGCATATCGAATTTCTTGTGATGTTTTTCCCTTTTGATTCTCGACGTTTCGTGTGTCGTTTTGAGAAGCTAACATCATCGCCAGACTCATTGCTCTCATACTAGCAAGATATAGAAGTCTCATCCATTGGACAAATTATATTCAAACTCAAGTTGATGTCTTCGATGCATTTTGAGTTTGATGGGATGTTAAGAGATATTTAGGATGATTGTGATGATTTTCCGAATATTTAAAGATTGTGTGAATATCTTTATTTGATTGGGTGTATCTTGATTGATATATTATCTTATTTACTCATTTCGCTACTGGCGATTACTTTAAATTTAATTATTCTAACATTTCTGTTCATGCTTAGTCTAATTTTTTTGCCTAATACTAGGTATAGAAATTTAATTGGAAAGATAAATGGTGTTTAGAAAGATTCAAATTCAGGACCTTTGGCTCTCATACTATGTGAAATTTTGGTAGGACCATTGCTGAGTATTCTAAAAATTTAAATTGTCAGATACATGCTTGATTTAATATTTAATTATTCTTATACTTTTTATCAAGAAAAATGAGGAATGTGTGCAATGAATCGATATAATGTTTCCAATTCAAAGAAAGCATAGAGAAAATAATGTTTCCAATTCAAAGAAAGCATAGAGAAAATAAGGATTGAGACGAGTGATCTTAATATAAGTCCGAAATCATGAGAAAAATGTGGAAGCAAGTCCAAGCCCCCCTCGCCCCTTCCCTCATTCACATATTCTAGTTTGGGTTAGAAGCACAGAATGTACGGTCATCATCTTTAAATAATGTTTTTTCTACGGTAGGACTTGGCTTCTTTTTCTGTTTCTTCCATTCAAAAGAGATTCCAAGTCGTCTGCTCGTCCGTCAGAAGCTGACATGAGAGTCTACATCAACGAACATATTCTTATTTAGAAAAAAATAAAAAAAAATTGAACGAATCGTCGAGAGCAAGAAAATTCAAGAGCTGGTGATGCATTTAGCTTTAATAACTGGTCCTGCCGGTCAAGTTGGAGACAAGACGACAAAAGTTTTCGAGCGGAAAGTATTCCTAAATAAAAGCATTTGCGTACGAATGGGAAAAAAAATTCCCGAACGATGGTGGAAGGAAACATCCAAGAAAATGGTAGGTAGACAGGGTTTAAACACATCGTAAGATTAGGATAAGATCAGTCGACCATGCTACTCGTTTATGCAAAATAAATAAATTAAAAATTATTGTTAGGTGCAATAGGACCCTTAATCCCTAGTGATTCGATCCACCCCTAGTATGAACACACGGCATATGATAATGCGAAAAATAAGAACTCTTTTAGGCCAAGGCACTTGTCTCATGGAATTTGTCATTCTTCATGCTCATATTTGAAGTTGCAATGCAGGTCGGACAATGATTGGACCAGAAACGCAACAAGCCGACAGTACTCCACGATATGATTTTCTTATAATTCAAGCCAATTCTCTTATTTCCTAGCACAACATGAAAACAAAATGTCAAACGCTCAAAATCGGAAATATTGGAAGAATAGTTTTGGGCTTTGGTTTGAAGCGGTTTAATTTGATTCGAGTCAACTCCTTTTAGAAGACTGGGTCGACATACTGAGCCCAGATAAGCCAATCTCAACCTTTCGACTCGTGCTGAAAGTTGGATTGATTTCACATTCCTTATTTCTCAATGAATTCTTTCTTTGAATTGAATAAATCACATCGATTGATTACATATCTCCTTATTTTCTGGGAAAAAGAAAGAAATCACAATGCATCCAGGACGAATTCAACATACCCCCTGTACCATGACAACCATTGAGTTAGGCCCAATTAGTGTTGCTACTGCACTCTCTGCACAATTTTCCTCACGAGCTTCTTGCTTTTCAATCCCAAGTAGCTGAAGATTGGTGTATCGGGGACCGGAATGCACTTGACGACCCAACCGATAGGCCAAGATGCAGCTGCAATCCCGAGACACGTGCCCCACTGGCCCCAGCTCAACCGCTCCGTGTCGGCGAACCGCTTCAGGAACTCGACCATCACCACCTGGAGGACCACCGTCATGAAGATGATCCCAAGGAACAGCTTGTTCCTGTGAATACCTTCGAACACGTTCTTCTTCTCGAGCTTCCTTGCGTTGAACTCATTGAAGACCTGGCACAGGACGAACGCGTTGAATATCACCGTTCGCTTCACCGCCTCGTCGACCCCGAAGATCGATTCGCCCTTGAATTGTAGAGTGAGGAGGACGGCCATTTGGTATGCTGCTTGTGCTACGAGGTTCCTCCACATGACGTTGGTTATGAGTGGCTCGGTCCGGCCCACGGGGGGCTTCTCCATGAGCTCCCTGGTGGGCCGCTCAGTGGCCAGGGCAAGGGCGCCAAGTGTGTCCATGATCAGGTTCACCCATAGGAGCTGGACCGCGGTTAGGGGGACATCACCGGAGGAGACAGCGGCCACGAAGTTGATCACGAGGGCCGCGACATTCACCGTGAGCTGGAACTGGATGAACTTCTGGATGTTATTGTAGACGCATCGACCCCACCGCAGCACCGTTACAACGGAGGCAAAGTTGTCATCGAGGATGACAATGTCTGAGCTCTCTTTGGCGACTTCGGTGCCTTGGATGCCCATCGAGAGCCCGATGTCGGCTTCCTTGAGGGCCAGAGCATCATTCGTGCCATCCCCTGTGACAGCAACCACATGGCTTTTCAGCTTCAAGCACTGAACCATGAGGAGCTTATCGAAAGGCGAGGATCTCGCCATGACCCGGATTTTCTCGACTCTTTGAAGCCTCTCCTCAGGCGTGTAGCTGCGAAACTCAGCTCCTTCCACAATGGCTCCATTGAAGGCATCGTCCCCAAGCCTGAGAATCCCACACTCTGTGGCAATGGCCTTAGCGGTGAAGATGTTGTCTCCCGTTATCATCTTGATGTTCACTCCCGCGTCCAGACAAGCTTGGACCGCGCTCCTCACACCAGGACGGCATGGGTCCTTAATACCAACAAGTCCTAGCAATGTCAGGCCATCATCTTGGATCTTCTCCCCGTCTTCTTCTTCTTTGGTCGCTTCCTCAGAGACTTGTTTATGAGCGAAAGCAATGCACCTGAGGCTGCTGGCCGCCATCCCCTGAATAATCTGCTCGAATCTCATCCTTTCATCTTTGTCCAGATCTTTCACTATCCCTGACCCATCGTAGAAGCTTGAGCACATCGCCAAGAGCATCTCTGCCGCTCCTTTCCAGTGCACGTGGACTGTGTTGTCGGTGTTCTTCTTTATTAGGACACCGCTTCTCTTCTTCTGCGAGTTGAAGGCTTCGACTTGGATGACTTCACAGCTTTTCTTTATCTTCTCCATGTCCATGCTCAATTGTGAAACTGCCCAAGAAAGAATCGCTTTCTCGGTGGGGCTACCGAAGAACTCATACTCTGATCTCGAAGACGGCCTATAGACACTGCCCGTGGTGTTCAAAGCAACCCCATCCCGAATCAAATCCAGGACGAAGTTGGAGACACGGGAGTATATGTTTTCCGCCACAGAGTCTCGGCCAACCCAGAATTTCATCACCTTCATCTGGTTCATTGTGAGAGTGCCAGTCTTGTCGGTGCAAATAGTGGTGGCCGACCCCATCGTCTCACAGGCTGAAAGTTTCCTCACCATCGCTTGATCCGCCATCATCCTCTTCATCGAATAAGCGAGAGTGAGGGTTACTGCAAGTGGCAAGCCTTCAGGAATCGTGACCACCACAATTGTCACTGCAGCTGTGATGATGCTCACCACGGAGTTTATGATATCGTCACCTGTGGTTTGGCCTGCAACGAATCCCCGATTCCCGTTCTCATCCTCTGTGTTTCCCGTGAAATAGCGAATTAGCAGAACCATGAGAACCAGGAATGCAACCGCCAAGCCTACTTTGCCAATGGACGAGGTGAGCTTGTTGAGCCGAGCCTGTAAAGGGGTTTGCTCGCTGTTATCGCGGCTGATGGAGCTCATCATCTCGCCCCACATTGTGTTCATGCCGACTGATGTAACAAGCATCTGAGCATACCCATCAGCAACCTTTGTTCCTGAGAACAGGAATGGATTCCGATTGCTGTTCACTTCTACGTGATCACTCTCCCCAGTCATGCTTGATTCGTCCACCTAATTTAACAATACAAAAGTTGCTCTTGATATAGGGACGCTAGGATAACACGATACAATATGTTCCCGTCAGGCAACTGAAATCTGAGTGAATAGTATTACGAGAACAAAATTGATTCTATTCACCAAGTTTGTTCTTATATGACTAGAACTGCAACTTAAAACCATTACTTTTCCTTATTATAGTAGAATTTAGATTATGAAAAGGGAAAACGCTATCAAAAACCTCAAACTATACCATTTGGGACAATTTTATTCAAATTTTTTTTCGTGCCATCAAAAACTCAAAACTATACCACTTAGGACAATTTTATTCAAACTTTTTTTCGTGCCATCAAAAACCCAAAACTATGCCACTTGGGACAATTTTATCCTAAACTTTTATTTGTATCATCAAAAATCTCCAAACTATGCTATTTGAGATAATTTTATCTTGAATTCTTTCCTGTGCTACAAAAAACCTTAAATTATGCCATTTGGGACACATTTACCCAAACTTTTTAACTGAAGGGTATTTTTGTCTTTTTACTTTTATACTTTTCTTTTCTTTTCCTCCTCTTCCCTCTACCATGGCCAATAGAGGGAAGTCGGCGAGGGCCACCCTCGCTGGCGGCAGCGTCTGGCAAGGGCGGCCCTCCTCGATGTTGGGAGAGGGCAACACTCCTTGACATCGGGTGAGGGTCACCCTTGCCGAATTCGATGAGGGCCGCCCTTGCCAGATCTGATGAGGGTCGCCCTTGCCTGATTTGGACGAGGGTCGCCCCCATCGGATTTGGTGGGGGCAACCCTTGCTTGTGCTTGACATAGGTGAGGGCCACCCCTGCTAGATTTGGCGGGGGCATCCCTTGCCTGAGTTGGGCGAGGGCCGCCCCCACTAGATCCGACGAGGGTGGCCCTCGTAGGGTCGGGGGCGACCCTCCTTGGCGGGCCACCCTCATTGCGGCTTCCCTCTACTAGCCATGGCAAAGGGGAAGAAAGGAAAAGAAAAAAACAAAGAAAAAAAGACAAAAGTAAAAAGACAAAAATGCCATTTAGTTAAAGAGTTTTGGGTAAATGTGTTTCAAGTGGTATAGTTTGAGATTTTTTATGGCATAATAAAAAGTTTAGAGTAAAATTGTCCAAAGTGGCATAGTTTGGGGTTTTTGGTGGCTTAAAAAAGTTTAGGGTAAAATTGTCCTAAATAGCATTGTTTGGGGTTTTTGATGGTATGAAAAAAAAGTTAAAGGTAAAATTGTCCCAAAAGGTAGAGTTTGTGATTTTTGATGGCATTTTCCCTTATGAAAATGACAAACTTCTAGTATCAAAGAGAATATCATGCATTTCTACTTTTTATGGACTAATTACTTAACTATATATTTCTGGAGGAAACCAACATGAATCAATATGCAAATCTGACGCGTTCAAAAAAGTAAAGATAGCCGTAAATACCTGCAGGGAGTGCCCCTCGAGGAACAGCCCGTCCGCTGGAACTTGATCACCAATCTTCATACAAACGACATCTCCGACAACGATCTCGAATATGGAAACCTGCTGCCGCCGACCCTTCCTTATCACATCGATGAGAATATTACCACTCACCCGAGACAATTTCTCAAATTGCCGGTTCTGCCGGTAATTGCTCACGGCTGACACCGCAATCACGAGGAACACTGCAACGAATATGCTGCCGCCATCGTACCAGCCTTCTTTGACCCCATTCTCCTTGATCCCGAACCCGAGCGAAAGCCCAGCGCAGACAAGAAGAATCATGATTGTGAGGTCCTTGAAAGCCTCGAACACAAAGTGGAAGAAGCCCTTGGCAGGCGGCTTCTTGTACGAGTTGATGCCGAACGCAGTTTGCCTGCGAGAGACGTCGTCCGGGTCGCCACTTATCCCGGCGGAGACATCAGTTTGGAGTGTTGAGGCGACTTTCTTGACCCCACCGAATTCCAGGAGGTGGCCGAGGTCCTTTTCCTTGACCAGCTTCGTAAGCTGTGACGGATCTATCCTGAAGGAGCAGGATTGATTGGAGCTTGCGCTCTGAGCCGAATCATGGATCGAAATCAAAGTGTCGGAAGGGGATTTTCTAGGGAATTTCTTGGTTATTTTAGCGGAGGTAGTGATGGCTCGGGAGGAGTAGATGGTGGCAAAGGCCAAACGCCATTGCTTGGTGAACTTGCGCACCGCGGGCAAGTCGAGAGAGACCTCGTAGCAGTAGTCGCTACTGAGGATGCTCGTCATCGATCGGAAGAGAGACACACAAGCAGGCTCGTGATCCTATTACGAGACAAGGTGGCACAATGCAAATGGCAAGACGAAAGGGAAAAAAAAAAAAAACTCTGATGTTTGGGTCGCGTTTGGCCGGGAAAAGTGCAACGTTCGAATTTGTGTGGAGTGATGATGGATACAATAACCAAGGATTGCATGTACTTTATATACGCGCGGCCAGCTCTGTTTGCTTGGTGTCATCTACTGATGGGTTTCCCCGAAACGGAGCCCCAACGCCGCGTTGTTTCTTGTAGACGCTCTGCGGTTACTTCTCCGACATCATCAAGCAAGGGCATCCAATGCCGGTTATCATTCTTTTGTTAGAAAAATATCTGGAACAACCATGATCCCGATGATTGAGATCAAATGCAATAACGTGTAGAATTTTATACTAACCTTCAGTTATTGATAAAAACAATAATAGATATGCGGAGCTCAAACAATCCCGAATAGGTACTTCTAACCAATTGCCCTCTCAACATTGATAATTTGTTCTTTGATTCTCAAATAATTAGAATAATCAGAATTCATAAGAGAGTTTGGCTCAGATGACTTATTTATCATAATAGATATTGTCTTCCATCAAGACAAACCTAGTAGATACAATCTTCCAATAAGATAGTTATGTTCAATTGGGCAATTTCCATAGTTATCACCCATTAGATTTTGACAATAAAACTTCAATGAAATCTAATCTGAACAAATTTAAACTGAATGTGGGGTCACATTACTAAAAATATTATAACATCTTTTGCCAAAAAAAAGGGAATCTATGCCTTAAAGTCACACCAACCCAGTTGTTGTCGTATTTTCTCCCATATCTCCTTCGATCAATTAACATCACTCGCATACATTTCTCGCGAATTATGTCTGTTGGTGATGTTTTAACTTGTAATGCGCCAATTCAAGCTTCAGCCGAAGGAAGGTACTTTCCTCTCTCTCGCTCTAATCTTAGGATGGAGGAGAACGCGCAGCCCTACGGTGTGCGCGTCTTCAAGGGAGCGAAGTATTCGTTATATCTTGCTGCTGAAACCTTCGCCGCAGGTTTCGATTCTCACTGCAAAGTAATTGGGGCGGTGGCTCCGGGAATCCCAGGTACACATGCCAAGAACTTTCCTCGCGAAATCTGTGAACTACAAAGTGAAATGGAGGGAAGCGTGAAACGGACAGAGTGACTAGGCAAAAGTACTTTCTTCCAAAAGAGAATCTTAAAAAGGAGGAAGCGAGTGATGCCGCGTCAAAAAAATTAATTGATTTCCATCGAAACTAAAGAGAAATTAAGGGCCTTTCTGTTGGTGGGAAATTTTTTATTTTCTCCTTTTAGGGAAAACGAAAACGACGAAAATAATTTTTCTTTTCAATATTTGAAAGTGCATATTGCGAATGCGTTTGGAAAGCACAGTTGATTATCCTATTCACAAGGTGTTAATAGTGAGTGTGGATATACTTAGACGACGGCTTGGTTATTTTGATGAAAGAAATGGAACCATCTATCTGGGTCATGCAATTTTACTTGAAATCTTGATGATTCGTTGCGACATTGATAATTCGTGAGTTTTGTCTTTAAATACAAATTCTATTTAAAATAATTTTCATACAAGAAATACCTTTTTGCCCGTCAAGGAATTAAATCAAATTTATACCCGATGGCCTATTTTTGTGGCTTCATTAAATGTCGTAAGAAAGTTCCAATTGTGCTTCTTGTTTGGATATTTCCTATTTCAAAGAAGACCTCTTAGGGAGTCTATATATATGGCTATAATTCTTTCTTCTCTATAGAGTTAATGAGTAACTGGAAATTGCAATTCCTTACTTTGGGATTGTCTAATAATATTCTTTTCCCAGTTGTGACGCTTAGGAAGCTTCGGGCATGATGCCTAAAGAATCTACTCGTTTCGCCTATTTGTTCGTCACAATTTCTCTTCAAGTTCTTGCTTTAATAATATCAGACTTGTCGTCCTACTATAGTTATGACTTAGAAAATCCCCTAATAATGAGGAACCATAGATGTGATGTTTAGGAAGCTTCAGACAAGATGCCTAAAGAATTTACTCGTTTTGACTATTTGTTCGTCACAACTTCTTGCTTTTAACAAGTCATCCCACTCTCGACTTTTAACAATATCGGACTTGTCGTCCCAAGAAAATAAACTCCATTGGACACGTATCGAAAAGATGGTCTATTTAGAGATTTCGCAAATGTTCTTGCCCTTTTTCTTTACCTCTCTTGGTAGGTTGCCTCAAATAGAACAATAAAAATTATAAACATGGGGCTTCAAAATTTTAATTTTTTTCAACTAAAAAAAATGATTTTTTACAATAAAAATTAATATATATTATTATTATAATATCCCCCAATAATGAGGCATTTTTTACATGAGCATAATAATGAGGCATTTTTGACATGAGCATAAGCACAATTACTTTATAGTAGTAGCATTGTGAATCGTTCTATCTCTATATGACTCACACGAAGCGTGCCATAACTAAGTTTATTGATGATACTGTTTGTTTTGAAAGGAGACCCACAAATTACTTTTTACTTGAATAGTCAATTAATATGACTATTGTCTCTTATATCATACAAGCAAATATGCAAATAAATAAAATTTGAAATTATAGGTCAACTGCTATAAGAGAAAAATCTTAGTCATCTCAATGAATTTAATTCTTTTAGTCATTCCTTTTTGTAACCGAGAATCCCTCGGAGAGTATTTTTGTAATTTGTTTTAACATTTGACAAATTGTGTCTTAATCTATGTTCCGATTGCCAATTAGCTAAAATTGAGATCCTATGGGCATAAAGTCACTGTCAGTTAGAGGGGATAACAACACCGTCATGATTACTGGGTATATTATGTTAAGATTGACAATTCCAACGTCACTTTTTTTAGGGAAAAAAAACATTATGAGTGCTATGACTTTTATATTTTCGTCAAAATATCTTAAGTGCCAATTAAAAAAAAACCAATTACTTAAGTGCCAACTTTGTTTGATGTGTTTACTGTTTATTTTAGAATTTGAAGATCTAGTTGTTTAGGACATAAAAGGAGTAGGCGATTACAACGAACTTGAATGTGTCATAGTAGATGACATGTTTTGGGCTGGATGAAGTGAAAGGAGGATGAACAATTAATGGAGGTGTTATCCAAGCTATCATAGCTCTCGATGGCAACATCCATCGTCTAGAAGTCCCCAAAGGATTAAAGAACCAAGGGGGTATGCATAATGAGAGGATTAAGGTGATCAACAAATAGGATATTTTCGTGTGATAATCTAGGTCTAATCAAGTCAACGATTGGTTGCTTATCGTGTATCGGGAGGACATTGGCTAATAATATAGACTGATGTCAAATATAGGCTAGACTTATGTCAAATATAGGTTATCACCGGTCATAAGAACACGAATGGACATTAAGACCATTTGAAGGAGTTAGTGGTAGATCAAATCATTCGTAAGAAGCCACATTTCAAACTCATCAAGTAAAAAAAAAAATACTCTCTCTAAAAAGACATCTCACTCATGTAAGGATCATAGGGGGCTTATGACTCGGAGTCGACGAAAAGTCGAAGGAGCAAATGGAGTGATGAGAGACCCCATACTGCCGTGTTGTTTCTTACACGGTTTGCAGCCATTGCTCTGACATCATCAGGGTATCCGAAGTTGTACAATGTCATTTATCATTCTTTTAATAAAAAAGGAATCCTATGTTTGTACTTTAATCTCAATAGACGGTAATGTCGTATTTTTCACGATCCCTCCTTCGATCAGTTGATTGGTAGACTATAAATTAAATTATTCGCATATGTTTTCTTGTTAAGTTTATTAGTTAGGGATGTCCATATATAATACGCTAATCAAAGATTTGGCCGGAGCTAACCGAGGGAAGCACGGCCCTATTATAATAGCCATGTAGGAGCCATTGCGACTATAATGGGACAGACAAGGGGTAGTGTTGTTTCGTATGGGTTTTTTCGGTGTCATGAAATATTCTGGGAATTTCAGGTAATTTGCTAGGAAATGAAATGAAAAGAGGTGCGAAGAAAAGAATGACTAGCCTAGGCAAGGTATTTTCCTCCAAAAGTAAGGGAATCTTATTAGGGCTTGTATGATAATTTGCATGGAAACAACTGATTCTATTATTTTGTTATCAGGAATAGATTTGGAATAAAAATTAATTTAATAAATTTTTTGTTCTTAGGAATAGATTTGGAATAGAATTAAAAATAAAAAGAAAGTCGATTCTTGTTTTTGGGAACAATTTTAAGAATCAAGTCTAAGTTTTTTTTTTTTTTTTTTTTTTTTTTCCACGGTTCTTCTTGTTGGCCATGGCTGGAGACCTTGCCAAAGTGTCGCCTAGCCACGGTAAGGCTTGTTGGCCTGAGCTTTGCCTTTGGCTCGGCAAGGTTGGCCTAGCCCAAATCTGGCGGGGCTGACCTTGCCCCGCCATCAGCGAGTCTTGGCCTCACCGAGCCACCACTAGGTTGGTGTTACCTAGCCAAGGCGAGGTTATCACGTCCTGAAATTTCTACCCATTTTGAGACAAATGAAATGGTTGGTCGTTAATGTATTGTTAATTATGTTTATTATGAATTGATCACTCACGAGTTAACTAATCTATTCAGAAAAGCGATTAGGGGATGATAGCATTCAATTAGGAATATACCCTTTGATTATAAGGATCAAAGAGGGATAATGCCATGCATTTACAAATCATTAGCAATTTGAAATAAATCGATTTAACAAAAGTACAATTTGCATTGTGGGTGATTCCACATAACTTTGATATTAACAACAATCGACAAAAAACCGATTTTCCTTTTTACCTTGTACTTATGATGAGTAATTGGCTCCTTGAGATTACAAAACAATCGAGTGTTGCCTTGAATTGAAGAGATACAAACGTGGATTGAAAATTATCAACCATGGGTCAATTTTGCATGAAAACCCTAAAAGCCACCTAATAAATTAGGTTGTACTAAAGTCGCAATTGATGAATTTTAACCTTGATTTTCAATCTGATTTCAGGTATGGAACTTTCAAGGACTTCACAACTAACCTAATGGACGTCGCCTCATTAGTCCACAAGTTTATTGGTAAGGCTAGAAAAGTTGGACAAAAGGGTAATAGGTCGAGAAATTGGAGTCACGGGAGTTGGGCCCAACCGAATAACCCATTGGGCATAGTGGCCATAATGGCTGGCCCAAAAGGGCCCATGGGAAAGGTGAAATACCCATTTTGCCCTTGGCTTCTATAAACCTTTATTTGTGTGGTCCTTAGGCATTCTTGAAGGCTTGGACCACGTTGAGACTTGGAGAACAAGTTCAATCCCAACTTGTCAATCAAGCTCTCTCTCTCTTTCTCTCTCTCCCACTACCTCAGCTCACTTTCTCTCTAGTTTTCTCTCTTTTCCCCTCATTTTCCTCCATTTCTGCCCCATTTGCCATCATTTTCCACCGTCCTAGCTTGCTGCTATCGCTGGCCAGAGTTGCTGTTGGTGTTCGGAGCTTAGTCGTCCCTAGCCCTGCTGGTTGTCGTCCAGCAGCTATCCTTCCCTGCCCAGCGCAAGTCAGCCCCTTCTACAGATTGGTTGCCATTTGTCGCTTATTGTTATCCCCGAGCTAGCTCTTTGTTATCCTCGTTGCCACCATCGTCCCAGTGCCATCAAATTCAATTAACTGTTGAGTTAATTTCCTAATCCCTAATTAGGGTTTTAAACTCTATTAGGGATGATTAGTTTAGGACTAATCTTGGTTAGGATTAGTTTAGTGCTAATTAATTATGCTTTGTGCTAATGGTGATTTGTGATATATTAATTATGATTAACCTTGAATTCGGTTGCTTAATTATAAATAATCCCAATTAGTATTAAATTATTTGACTAATCTTCCTTAATATTATATTATACTATTAATCTTGGTTAACCTTGGTTAGTGAGGATGACTTAAAGTTAATCATGTTTAGTGATAATTAATTATGGTTAATTATTTTTAGTGATAAATAATTATAATTAATTTTTTTCTTTATTAAATATTAATAATTATTTATTTTTGATAAATAATAATAATAATATTTATTTTTTATAAATAATTAATTTATTTTTTTTGATAAATAATAATAATTAATTATTTTCGATTAATTAATTTTTTTTTGAATAATTAATTAATTAATTTTTTGGATAATAATTAATTAATTAATTTTTTGTAATAATTAATTATTTTTGAACATTAGTTAATTATTATTGGGTGATAATTAATTAATTATTTTGGGTAATAAATTAATTTCGAATATTGAATAATTGATTATTTTTAGGTGATGTAATTATTTTCGAATTAGAATTAATTAATTATTAGTGGGTAATAATTAATTAATAATTTTAGAGTAAAGCATTATTTTTTGGGAAATAAATAAATAATTATTTCATATATTAATTAATTATTTTTGGTCGATAATTGATGAATTATCCAAGAATAATAGCCGGTTGATTATTTTAAGGCGATATTAGTAATTGATTCTTTGAAAGTGAATTAATTATGGTGGATCGTTATTTATAACGTTGTATGAATAGGTGGATGTTACATGTGTTTTTCGCTTGGATTATATGCTGAATGTATGTACTTTCCTTCATGATTTAGGCTTGCTCATATTAAAAATAAATATCCTGTAAGTGAATGAAATGTGTTATTTAAGATGTACTTTATGGATTGAGTTCATGAGGTCTTGATTGTAAATGCCCAGGTTGCTTGTGAACTAGGGTAAGAAAATCTAAAAAAAAAGAAAAGGGAAAGTTCGGAAAGTTGATATGTCCAGTATGTTTGTGTGACCAAAAGCCATTAACTACAAATTTAGTACGACCTAACTATAAGGTGGCTTTTAGGGTTTTCACGCGAAATTGACCCGTGGTTGATAATTTTCAATTCACGTTTGTGCATTTTCAATTGAGGGGCGACCCTCGGTTGTCATGTAATCTCCATGGATCAATGACTCATCTTGAGTACAAAAATAAAAAAGGAATCAGCTTATCATCGTTCGTTGTTAATATCGAAGTTAAGTGGAATCACCGACAATCCAATTTCGTACTTTCATCAAATCAATTTATTTCCGATCATTATGGTCAAAATCCTATATTATACTTGATTGAAAAGTAAACGTAATAAGTTAACAATGCAATGAAAGTAAATTAACCGCATTAATAATTAAACGTTTCGTTTATCTCAAAATGGATAGGAATTTTAGGACATCACAGCTTAACTTTGAGTTTCCAAAGCAAAACTTGCCACTATGTTAAAATGCATCTCTTTGAGTTAATTCTAGTTTTCACATATATATTTTAGAATCGTTCTCCCTCTATTTGGTGCATAGTTCAATTCATTCCCGCCCTTTTCACCACCTTAGAAACCTATTAGGAGTCATTGCTTATCCAAGCCCTCTAGACTTGGCGAACACACCTTGTCCTCATCAAAACGGGTTGTTATGAGCCTATTTACTTCTACATGGTTCATTCCCAAACCACATACCTACTAGAAAGGGTTCCGCTCTAATATCATATGGCGACATCCTTGGGTTAACTTACTTGAGGTGTTATTCGCTTTGACTTATCCCATACCAAGCCCCATGGTTTTCTTCTTTGGCATAAAAGCATGCGTTTTCCCAAGAAGTCACCCATCCTCACCCATCCTCACCCATCCTGATAGTGCTTTAAGTCGAGCTTGCTTAACTTTGGAGTTTCAAAGCAAAACTTGTTGTTACGCAAAAGCACGCACAGAAAATTTGCATGCACACGCACGCACGCACACACATAATCGATGTATTTTGGACCCGCCCGCCTCTATTCCACACCACACTCGATGTATTTTGGACCGACACTCGATATATTTTGGACCGAATTATATAATCGCTTTTCCTCTATTCAATGTATTTTGGACCGGATTATATAATCACTCTTCCTCTATTCAATGTATTTTGGACCGGATTATTACATATCTAATCACGGTTTATGGAGATTTGTTCATAAGGTAACTCACCGTACTAAGTGTATTTACTAACACTAGAAAGCATTTTATAGATTGTTTCTAGTAATATTCTACCTACTTATCAACTTTACAATCTAGTGTGGTTCATTTGCACTAGTGTGAGCGCTCAAGTGTGATCGGGGATCCGAATCGAAGTGTAGGAAGGAGATTTTGTTGGAACTTCTTGGTTTTCTCCGCGGAGGGAGTGAAGTCTCGGGGGGCAACGGATGGTCGCAAAGGCCAAACGCCATTTCTTGGCAAACTTGGACATGGCGGGCAATTCGAGAGGGACCTCGGAGCGGACTTCGTTGCCACTGAGAATGCTTTTCATCGCTGGGAAGAGCTAGAAAGACTTGTGATCGTCCTCCGATGACGAGTCGAATTCGTGGAATGATGTTTGAGACAACATCTTCATATTGCTTGAGCTGAACCTGACGTCATTTGTGTACCGGATTAACCAGGGTTAAAAGCGAAATCGAGGGACGTAGAGGAAAACGTGTTTGCACGAAACGAAGCTCCGCCCGCGATCCAGTTAATTTGACGTGCATTGGACGGGGAGTCAACGAATAGTCAAAAGATATGCAGGGAGGATGAGACCCAACGATGCGTTGTTTCTTGGAGGTTACAACTCCCACATGGAGCATGTAATGCTCTCTATGAAAAAAGAAACACAAAAAACTACTGTCGGTGCATCAGAATTTGTACCTTGTATGGGATAAACAAATATAATATTGCCTGTACTGATTTAAATGCAGTGAAATTAACGATTTGTTTTATAGTTTCTCGTGAGATTATCGATTAATGATATAAATTACTGTAAATCACAAGAACAAGATGTTAAATATTGATTATCATGTGTCATAGGAATACAGATTCGCATTAATACCATTTGAAGGAGTGACGGGGATACACCAAATCATCCGGAAGAAGCCACCCTCCAAAACCATCCGAGTAAAGACAAAAACAAAAGAAATACTCTTTCTAGAAAAGTCATCTCAATCATATGAGGACCAAAGATTGAGGACACCTGACAATAATTTTTAATTTATTTATTTTGCATAAAGGAGTTGCATGATTGATCCATCTGTCCTAATCTTGCTCCGTGTGTAAGCCATGTCTGCCCACTTTCTTGGACGTTTCCTTCCGCCCACATTTTGAATTGTTTCTCATATATCGTAAAGAAACTTTGCATTGATGAATGAGAACGCGAGACTGTCTTTCTGACTTTAATTACTTTAATTATTTTCTTTTGCAAATCCTATTTTACTATAAGTTTACTTGGTCTTCTCGAAGTAGCAGTGATACCCTTTTCAACTTACTATTATGTTTTTTTTTTTTCATTTTAAATTTACATCGTATCATTTTCAAAATTGAACATTTTCATATAATTCATGGGTTAAATTAAAATGTATTAAAAATACAAAAATCATATTGAACAAATTAAAATTTTAGAAACTGCATTGCATATTGAATTAAAAATGTCTTATGACGCAAATAAGTTTTCTCTCTTACCCATTAATGCTATAGGGAACATGGTGCTAGTAGAGCTGTTTCAATGAGCTTTCTCTTTGAATTGGAAAAATTACCCATTGCACATTCCTTAAATTTAATATACATGTACAATGAGAAGAATTGAGTTAAAGCTGATTTGGGCTCCAAAACCCTATATACTGTACTCGGTGCACAATCTTCCTCACGAGCTTTTTGCTTGTCAATACCAAGTAGCTGAAGATTGGTGTATCAGGGACCGGGATGCACTTGACGACCCAACCAATAGGCCAAGACGCGGCTGCGATCCCAACGCACGCCCCCCATTGTTCCCAGCTCAATCGCTCTGTGCCGGTGAACCGCTTCAGGAACTCGACCATCACCACTTGGAGGATCACCGTTGCAGAGATGATCCCGAGGAACAGCTTGTTCTTGTGTATGCCCTCAAACACATTCTTCTTCTTGAGGTTCCTCGTGTTGAACTCGTTGAAGACCTGGCACAGGACGAACGCGTTGAATATCAGCGTCCGCTTCGCCGCCTCGCCCACGCCAAAAATCCGTTTGCCCTTGAACTGTAGAGTGAGAAGGACGGCCACTTGGTAAATTGCTTGTCCCACCAAATTCCTCCACATGACGTTGGTTATGAGCGGCTCCGTCCGGCCCACAGGGGGCTTCTCCATGAGCTCCCTGGTGGGCCGCTCTGTGGACAAGGCAATGGCGCCAAGTGTATCCATGATCAGGTTCACCCATAAGAGCTGGACAGTCGTCAAAGGGACGTCACCGGTGGAGACTGCGGCCACGAAGTTGATCAAAAGAGCGGCGACATTCACCGTGAGCTGGAACTGGATGAACTTCTGGATGTTCCCATAGACGCATCGACCCCACCGCAACACCGTCGCCACGGAGGTGAAGTTGCTGTCGAGGATGACGATATCCGGGCTCTCTTCAGCAACCTCAGTGCCTTGGATGCCCATCGAGATCCATATGTCAGCTTTCTTGAGGGCCGGTGCAACGTTCGTGCCAGTGACGGCGACCACATGGTCTTTCTGCTTCAGGCATTGAACCATGAGGAGCTTATCGAAAGGCGAGGATCTCGCCATGACCCGGATTTTCTCGACTCTCTGAAGCCTCTCCTCAGGTGTGTAGTTGCGGAAATCCACTCCTTCCACGATGGCCTCGTCGGAGGCTTCGTCCCCTGCTCTAAGAATCCCACACTCTGCGGCAATGGCCTTAGCAGTGAAGACGTTGTCTCCAGTTATCATTTTGATGTTCACTCCCGCGTCCCTACAAGCTTGGACTGCACTCTTCACACCGGGACGGCATGGGTCCTTCATACCGATAAGTGCTAGTAATGTCAGGCCGTCCTCTTGGATCTTCTTCCCGTCTTCTCTTTCTTCGGTCACTTCCTCGGAGACTTGTTTATGAGCGAAAGCGATGCACCTGAGGCTGCTTGCCGCCATCCCCTGAATAATCTGCTCGAATCTCATCCTTTCATCTTGGTCCAAATCTTTCACTATTCCCGACCCGTCGTAGAAGCTCGAGCACATCACCAAGACCATTTCTGCTGCTCCTTTCCAGTGCACGTGGAATGTGTCGTCCACGCCCTTTTTTATTAGGACACCGCTTCTCTTCTTCTGTGAGTTGAAGGCTTCGACTTGGATGACTTCACAGCTCTTCTTTGTCTCCTCCATGTCCATGCTCAATTGCGAAACAGCCCAGGAAAGAATCGCTTTCTCGGTGGGACTACCTGAGAACTCGTACTCCAATCCCAAGGATGGCCTATAGACGCTGCCTGCGGTGTTCAAAGCGACCCCATCCTGAATAAAATCCAGGACATACTTGGAGGTAAAGGAGTACACGTTTTCTGCCACCAAGTCTTGGCCGACCCAGAATTTCGTTACCTTCATCTGGTTCATCGTCAGGGTGCCGGTCTTGTCGGTGCAAATAGTGGTGGCCGACCCTATCATCTCCCAGGCTGAAAGCTTCCTCACCATCACCTGATCCGCCATCATCCTCTTCATCGAGTAAGCAAGAGTGAGAGTTACCACAAGCGGCAGGCCTTCGGGAATTGCAACCCCCACGATCGTCACTGTGGCTGCTATGATGCCCCCCACGGAGTTTATGATATTGTCATCCATCGTTTGGCCTGGAACGAATGCCCGTTTCCTGTTCTCGTCCTGTTTTTTTCCCGTGAAGTAGCGAATTAGCAGGACCACAAGAACCAGAAAATTGACCGCCAAGCCAACTTTGCAAATCGACGAGGTAAGCGTGTCGAGCAGAGCTTGTAAAGGGGTCTGCTCGCTGCTGCCGTGGTTGATTGAACTCATCATCTCGCCCCATGTTGTGTTGATGCCGACCGATGTGACCAGCATCCGTGCATCCCCATGTACGACCTTTGTTCCGGAGAACAGGAATGGATTCTCGTTGCTGTTCACTTCCACGTGATCACTCTGCCCGGTCATGATCGATTTGTCAACCTAAATTGACAACACAAACGTCACACGTGATTTAGTGACGCTGGGATGAGACGATAGGATGCATTCCAGTCTCAGTTGAAACAAAGAAAATAAACTTGAATAAATATTGACACGAGAAGAAATGGATCATGTTTAAGTATACTTTTTCCAATGAAATTTTTTAACAAAGTTTGTTCTCCTACGACTAGAATTACGAATTAAAACCCTTGCCTTTCCTTTTTGTCATAGAATTAGGATTATCATCATGATATACTGTGCAGTATCAAACAGAATATCGCACGCTTTTACATTTCTTTGGACTAATTACTTAACTAATTGATCAATCTGGGCTTGAACTCGGTAATACTAATACTATATATTTCTGAAGGAAACTAACTTAAGTAATTACGCAAATCTAATCCACTCAAACCGGCAGAAATTCTCGTCTGTACCTGCAAGGAATGGCCATCTATGAACAGACCGTCCACCGGGACTTGATCACCACTGTTCAGGCAAATGACATCTCCGACGACGATCTTGGATGTGGATACTTGCTGCAGCCGACCCTTTCTTATCACATGGATGAGAATATTACTGCTAGCCCCACACAATTTATCAAACTGCCGATTCTGATGGTATTTGCTCACGGCAGACACTATGATCACAAGGAAAACTGCGAAGAATGGGCTCCCGCCATTGTACCAGCCTTCCCTTACCCCGTTCTCCTTGATTGCAAGCCCAGGCGAGAGCCCCGCGCAAACAAGAAGAATCAGGTGCGTGAGGTCCTTAAAAGCCTGGAGCAAAAAGTGGAAGAAGCCCTTGGTGGGCCGCTTGAATTCGTTGATGCCGAATGCGTTTTGCCTGCAAGCGATGTCATCCGGTTCACCGCTAATTCCGTTGGAGACATCAGTTTCAAGGGCCGAGACGACTCTGTTGATGCCGCCGAATTCTCTGAGGCGGTTGAGGTCCTTGTCATTGACCAGCCTGGTGAGCTGTGGCTGATCAATCTGGAAGGAGCTGGGTTGATCAGAGCGAGTGCTCGGAGCCTGATCAGGGATTGGAATCGAAGTGCAGGAAGGAGCGAGCGCTCTGAGCTGTGACTGATCAATCTGCAAGGAGCTGGGTTGATCAGAGCGAGCGCTCGGAGCCTCATTGGGGATTGGAATCGAAGTGAAGGAAGGAGCGAGCGCTCCGACCTTTGACTGATCAATCTGGAAGGAGCTGGGTTGATCAGAGCAAGGACTCGAAGCCTGCTCGGGGATTGGAATCGAAGTGCAGGAAGGAGCAAGCGCTCCGAGCTGTGACTGATCAATCTGGAAGGAGCTGGGTTGATCAGAGAAAGCGCTCCAAGCCTCATCGGGGATTGGAATTGAAGTGCAGGAAGGAGATTCTCTTTGGAACTTGTGGGTTTTCTCTGCGGTGGTAGCGAGGAGGGCTCGGGAGCAATAGATGGCTGCGATGGTCAAACGCCATCGCTTGGCGAACTTGCCCATAGCGGGCAAGTCGAGAGAGACCTCGCAACAGGGGATGGGGTCGCCACCTTGGAGAATGCTCGTCATCGCCGTGGAGAGATGCGCAGGCTTGGGATCCTCCGATGACTGAGATAGGGCCGCACCACAGCAGTGCAAATAGGAAGACGAAAAGAGAGAGAAGTCTGGAAGATCGTGTTGTGATAGCTACGAAAAAGAAGCAATCTTCGAATTTTGTGGGACGATGATGTTTGAGGCAACTTCCATCGATTGCATGGGTTTGTTTATATACATATGCTTGAGCTGAACTGGAGTTGTCGTTAAGCGGGACGCTGCTTGGATTTTGCCATATCCGCATGGGGAAGCTGCGATCGGGTTTCGAGCTGAATGAAAAGAATCAAAAAGACATGCCGACGTGAGACTCGTTGGTGGGCGGTGGTCACTTCGGTCGTCGTGTATGGAATGTGACGTCGTCACTCAGAGACGCCATGCTGTGCATGTACTTCGTCGTCCCGCCCGTTCCGAAATGAAACAGCCGTGTCGTGTTTCCCCCTCCCTGTGTCTTTAATCGGGAGATTCATTGTTCATTTTTAAATTTATTCATGGGGGTGAAGTCGGCATTCACAATGCACCAATCAAAGGTTTAGCTGAAGATACCGTTCGTATAATTAATGCAAAAACCAGGGATGAATGATTCTAAATTTTGTATATGTTCTGTTGTAATTTACTGGTTGGATAATTTTTTAAAATTTGAAACTTATTCTGCATATCTTGAAATCTATTATGTTATAACTTTCAAAGTTTATCAATGTTCCATATATTATTAATTGAATGAATACAATGAATCATTATTTCAAGAACTATTATTTCTTGTTACAATCCGCTAACCCTAACTTATATTTAAACATATGAAAAAAGTAAAAATCTTAATTATAAAATGGAAGCTTAAAATAATAGTTTTCAAATTATATATTTATTATCAAACACTATGAAATACCGTAAGATTGTATTAAGATACAAACCAAAAAAAAAAAAAAAACTAAAACAGGTTTTATATTCCTGATTCCATTTATTTATAATTTGGAACCTACCATCAAAACAGGTTATCATAATTTTTGAAATCTAAAACCTACATTATTTACCTTAAAACTTAGAACCATATAGATTTTCATCGATCCGATTTTTTGGTTCCAAGTTCTACCTTGGAACCATGTTCACATCTAGTAGAAACTGACAAGACCTTACAATTAAATCGATACAAAATCATTAGTAAAAATAAATGAGAAACGATAGAGGATGCTGGAGACTTTTATGTTATTCAATCCAAGTGTCAATACTTGCTCTACAATGAGAGTTGACAGTAAATAATTCACTAATAATTGGGAAATCAAAATTAAGGTCACTCATACACTCAAGTATTTGCCCACACCTAAATTAGACTTGAGCCCAAAGTGTTAATAAATAAACAACTTCATTAGATGTAAAACTCCGTAGGGTTCAATTCATGGTCTTCTTGGATATGCATGAATTGACCATTGCCAATTGAAGAAATCCTATATATTTCACAAAATTATCGCCCAAGATAACCTAAGCCTAATTATTACTGCAATTAGGATTGATGTATATCTTCCAATCGAATGATCTCATACATCGCTCAAACTTGAGACATTAATTTAAGGGTAAATACTATGGAAAACTCAAAACTAATACATCGATGATAAATTTACTTTAAACTAATTTTCAAGTCATAAAAAATCAAACCTGTATACCCATGACAAATTGACCTTGATGTGGTAAATCACGTGGAAAAATATAACACTCTTTCTATACTTCACCATCCAGAAATGAAAGAGGACTTCCATCTCCAAGTTGAACTGGCATCACCACTCCCTTTGGCAGCACCCACTAATTTAGGAATAACACTTGATATTATTAGAAATGCCTAGAAAATATCATATTCGAAAAATAGAAATAGGGCAACCTTGTTGCTTTTTTTTTTCAAAAAAGAAGAAGAGGAAGTTGGGGGGAGAAAAATAGACTTAGGCTTTTTCCGGCTGTTCACAGGTCTCCGGAAAATTGTAAGACCATGTACGGAGGCTAATGCCTGTCCAGTGCCGGAAGATCAAAGAAGTTGGTGACCTGATGACAAGGGAGCTGGCGACCAAAGTCCCATTAACGGCAACGATAAGGAAATTGTAAGGAATTTGTCAGAATATTTTAAATGGAGTTTGTTGTAGAATGAGCTGCTTCAGCTTCAGCCACTCAAATTTTTGATATTGCTTTTTATTTCTCATGTAAGATTCTATTGAAAAATGAATCCTAATAATTCATTAGACGAGATGGTAGAACGAACTAGGGACCAATTCATTTATTTCAAGAATTCATGAGCTAATGAAAAAAGTTATTGATAAAAAGAGAACAAAAATTTCTTTTTTTCAATGCGAATTTAAACACCATATAGCAAGAACTCTTTAATAACACTTTTAGTAACTCTAGTAGTGCTCTTGATAAAATATGTTGATCAAGTGCCATTATATTCTCAATCAAATCTCATGTAAGAACATTAACGGTGGATTAAGCCCTTGTGATTTTTACTTGACCTTCTCTCAATAACGATCCTCAAGGTAAGCAAAAATAGCATTTTTTCACATGTGGTATGTAGTAATTGTTAGAATCTCAAACCCCATTCAAAAGAGGGCGTCGAGTATTTGATGTGTCAACTTTTCTTGATAAATCTAGATCCATGAATAAAGCAATCAGGTCAAGTTGTATGTGCAATCAAGTTCATTTTCCAGATTTCTCTGACGTCGCTTCTATACACCTGGATTTTTTCTATCCAATTCACTACAAAAATTTACCATGAAGAAAAAGACTATACTATTATAGTAAAATCAGTGTGACCATTCATTATAGGCAACATCCTAAGGTGAAGAACAGCCAAGCTCCTTACTAAAGGTGTCACTAGAGAATTCTCGCTAAATGGTGTTCGCAATTGCCACAGCCTCAGCCAAAGACGACAATGAAGGATTTGATGAAGAGGAAGATGATCTAGGGTTTTTGGAGCTCTAAGGAAGAGAAAGAGAAAGAGCTTTCCAAATTAGGGCTAATTGAAAAAATAAAGAGAGAGTGTTATGAATTTTTGCATGGACTTGCAACGTCGACCAAGTTATTGCTATGTGTCATTTAACTTAGTAATTTCACAGTAAAATTTGACAACTTAAAATGCATCATGCTTGTACTGATTTGAGTTTTTTGATGACTTAAAATTAATTTGAAATAAATTTGTCATAGGTATATCAATTTAAAAAATTTTCATGGTATTAACCCATTGGATTTTCATGTGGACTTACGACAAAAATTCCATGTGTCTAGTAATTTAATAGGAAAATTTGATGGAAGTTAACGGAAGTAAATTTATCACGCTTGTACTAGTTTCTAGTTTTTGTGCTATTAATCTTTAATTTATCAAATACTTTCCCCTTTCCAATCTAGGATGGAGGAAAGCACACCCCTATAATGCTACGAGCTTAGAGTGAGCCATATGTTTGTTTCATCGCGTTGAAACCGCTTCTATTGATATCAATTCTTACCACACGTTTGGTTAAAGCATCGTTTTAGGCAGGAGCTCTTGCGGCTTCACTTTGTAACATCAAAAGAATAGATATAGAATATCCAGAATGCTACTTCTTTGTATATAATTATTTAACAACAATGTATTGGTTCAAGTATAGACGACATAATTATGATATCCATGACTAATGATGTTATAATTTTCATAGTGTTATTCTAATGTCAACGATTTTTGATCAATTTAAGATTGAATTGACCACCGTAGAATAGATCTAGGACTTTTCGCTGCATGTGATTCCTTAGTGAGCAAGGGTTAGTATTGTGCTCCAATTGCACCAAGGACCAAGATTAAATAGTGAGTATGTCAAAGGAGGAGGAGGCGATCATAGTGAACTTGAATGCTATAAGAACCAACCTCTAGCCCCACTTATCAACAATATTGTCCGCTTTGGGTTGGAATCTGCCTGGCTTTAAAATACTTAGTTTGTTGTTAAGATTGGTGCCACTTCTTAAATGGCACACAACCTAACTTTCCCCAGGTGATATGAGATTCAGTTCATTCTTGCCCCCATCACTATCCTCACGAAGCGTGTTCTCGACCCATCTCTTGCAGGATCGGATCACATGGCCTATTTTAGGTTGGATGAAGCCGCATGAGGATGAATTATGTATATTTAGGCAGAATCCAAGCTCTAAAGCCATCAATAGCGAAATCCATCATCCAAAAGTCCACACAAGATCATCAAACGAGGATGGTGAACATAACGAAAGGGGGCGGTTAACAAACAAAATATTGCCTTGTGACAATTTAGGTTTAGTTGAATTAATAATTGGTAGGTGATCGTGTATTATGAGAATATTGGCCAAAGATATATATTTGTCATGTACGCGAATTTATGATCAAATATGGGTTATCACGCATCGTAAGAATGCAGATTGACATTAAAATCACTAGAATGAGTTAGTGGATAGATAGTCTTATGTAAAAAGCGGCACTCTAAACCCATCAATCCAAACAAAAAAAGAGATGAGGCTTTCAAAAAATATAATAAAGTCTTAAAATTGATTAAGTTTGTGCACTAAAATCTTTTACGTGACTCTTCTGACATGACTAAAACATGAATGATGAAACTGAAATAGTCATTTTGATTCAAATATGATTTAAATTTGGGGTAAAGGAATAAACTAAATCGAAAAAGAATAAAAAAAGGAAAAGAATGAAGAGATGGTGACGTTCTTTTTCTCTTTTGAATCTGGGCCCTGGCGGACGCCCGACGGCGACGGCGACGGCGACGCGACGATGGGTGCGTGCTAGCTGTGACCAGGCTGTGAACCAGTGAAGCAGGTCTGGAAACTTTTTGGAAACTCACGCGTTTTGGAGGTAGAGGAGAGGAGAGGAGAGGAGAGGAGAGGTTCCAAGATATGAGGGAGTGGACGGACAGGTTGGAGGGGACGCGCAGGGAACACAGGATAGGAAGAAGAAAGCCAATCTTTCTTTCCCGGTAAGATCGCGAAGGAGAAAAAAGCCAGATGGCGGAGGAACTTTCTGCATGGTCAGTCCGTCGTCTTCTTCGCCATGGTTTTCCGCTTCTTTTGCATGATTTCTCTTCCAGGGAGTCCTTTCAGACCCTGCTCCTAGTCATGCTCTGTTCCTCTCTGTTCCACGATCGGGAGATTCGTGGAAGTTACCACGTTCGACTTATCAGCACACAATTGAGGCCATTGATTCTAAAAGTTTATATCATAAAATTTGGAGATAAGTGCGAGAAAAATCTTAAATCTTTTACATTGCTCTCAATTTTGTTCTAAGCTTTTTAATTGTGTCCATTCAATATCTAGAGTCAATTTAGTCATTCTGCTTAATTTTAACCGAATATTATTGACGTGAATAATGTTCGGCTGATCAACATGATACGATCAATGCTAATCTTGATATTTTAAAATAATATTTTGATAATTTCAAATTTTCTTTCTTTTTTTTAATTCCTTTTTGTCCTCTTGGCCAGCACGCCTTGCCTGAGCGAGAGTGGCTCTCCCCACCACAGGTGAGAATCTGGCAAGGGCAAGCATAGTGAGGCTGCCCTCGCAAATCTGGCCAGATTAGGCATCGCCTGGGCAAGGGTCGGCCTTACTCAGCCCAGCGACCCCACCCTCACTCGGCCCAATCTTTTGTCAAATTGATGCTGATTCAGAGGATAGAGAATCACAACATGCTCAAGACTCCCGCAGAGAGATCAGGGAAATGGTGGAACATCTGTCTAAAGGGTGACGCCCACCTTCTTCGAACTCACAAGAAACCCAAACTCGAAAAAAAGAACAGCAAGAAGGACAAGCACGAGGCGTTCTTCAATTCCCCTGTCCCTC
The DNA here is from genome assembly GCA_014182735.1 of Corymbia maculata. Taxonomy (NCBI): domain Eukaryota; kingdom Viridiplantae; phylum Streptophyta; class Magnoliopsida; order Myrtales; family Myrtaceae; genus Corymbia; species Corymbia maculata. Next base: position 5,095,606 of record CM024689.1, on the reverse strand, counting down.
TTCTCTCAAAAATGACAGAGCCCCATCCCCTGTTCCGCCTCCTGCTCTCAAGAGCACCCCGACTCCGATGAGCCTAACCCCCCCAGGTACTCAAATTCTCTGTCCAGATCCGAGAAGAGTGGCCTTGCCAGCGTTCGACCTTGCCCCTTGCTCTGGCTATAGTGAATTCGAATTGCAATATTGGTCCTTGGTTTGAAAAGAGCTGTAATTGAGTTGCTATTACAACATTCATTACCTCAACTATTTTCTCGTGATATCTACGGAATTCAATTCATAGAAATTTTCAATTGTTTGAGATCTGATTGTAGTGTTCTCTGCACGAGACTGCTCAAAACAAACTTAAAAAAAAATCCAATCTAACAAAAACGAATTAAGCCCAAATTAAGACAAGTCCAAATACTCTCAGTCAAACTAAACAAGTCCAAACTCAATTAACTTAAGCCCAACCTATCAAAGCTAAATCAAACCTAAAGTCATTAAGCCCACAACTCACCACTCACACCCACTTCAACGCCTACTTCTCCTCTCATGAACGCCCCACTCTTTTCCCCGAAAACGGAGAACGCTCGTGGATTTACAAACTAACACATTCATTCCCCCAACGAAAAATAACACTTGCGGCGGTTGGATGAGTTCAAGCCTCGCCCAGATTTGGCAAGGCTCAACCTTTTCCATATATGGGCAAGGCCGAAGCTGAGCCTTGCCCTAGCCCGGTTGGGCTAGAGGAAGAAGAAGAAAAATAAAAGAATAAAAGAAAAGAAAGAAAAATAAAGATAAAAGACTTGATTCTAAAATTGTTCCCGAAAATAAAGAATCAACTTTTTTATTTTATTTTATTTTATAATTATGTTCCAAATATATTCTCAACAAAAAAAATTATCAAATGGATTTTTTGTTCCAAAACAAGATAATAGAATCAGGCATTATTTAGCACACTAATAGACTCTAACTATCCAAAATTTCTATTCTCAAAATAGAAATGCATTTAATACAACTCTCAAATTTATTTGTGGCTTAGAATTTCTTTTAATTTTTGAATAATTTTGTTACATTTTTCTTTTTTCTTTTTTCTTTTTCCTTCTCTTCTTCTTCCTCTTTCTAGTCGCCAAGCACAACAATGGTCGACAACGGGCTAGATGAGAGCTAGCGAGGTCAAGCCTCGCCTAGCTACCATGAGGTTGACCTCACCAAGCCGGCTCCCAACAAGGGTTGACCTTTGCCAATGGCTAGGTGAGGCTTGTCGAGGGCCAACGAGCCTTCGATGAGACCGCTGGACCTCATCTAGCCAGTCGTTGGCCATCGGCAATCAACCGGAGGAAAAAGAAAATGAAGAAAAAAAAATGGTTTTGGTTTGATCTTGGAGTTGTTCCCAAATACAAAGAAGTAACTTTTTTTTTTTACTTCTTAATTTTGTTCCAAATCTATTTTAGGGAATAAATTTATTCCTAATAATAAAAAATTTACTAAACATAATTCTTTTTTAAATTTTAGGTAACAAATAAATAGAACCATGTATTGTTTGGCACGTTACAAAACAGACCTTAAACATTCACCTTTTCTTTTTCTTCTTTTTATTGGCAGGCCCCACCTTTAGAATAAGGGGAAAAAAAAACAATTCTAATCGAAACTTAGGGTGAGTGATTCCAAGTTCTGTACAAGTTTCACTTGAAATTTGAAACTTATCTGTTGAAATATGTTCTTCATTTTTTGGAATACTAAAAATATGAAATATTAACAAAGTAAAAGTTCCATTCATAAATTAAAAGCTTAAACTAATGGTTCCACAACGCTAGGGAATACTACAAAATCATATAAAGATATAAATAAAGAAAAACACAAAAACTAAATCCAAGTTCTAAGTTTTAGGCTCTACCAACCTAAAATTCGGAACCTTCCCATTAAAACAAGTTTTACCTTCATGAAACATCACCCCCACAAGAAACACGGCTTTGGAAGCACGTTTGCATTGGGTCTCTCATCATCCCGTGAATAAAAACAAGAAAATTCAGATTTTCCACTTTTGCAACGAGTGAAAAGGTATTAAGAAAGAACGTGGACGTCGTCCCATCTTACTTCTTGGATCTCTTCGGAGCGAAAATGAAAAAGCAGCAACTATATGACCAAAAGGGGCAAAACATAAAGGCAACAACTTAATGGTAGAAAACAAGTCGCTATTGTCGATGTTTCCACGCACCTTCTGCTGGCGGTGAGATCTAGCTGGAGTGTGAGAGCAACCGCCAATCATTCTCATTGCCCTCCTTTTCGACAAAAAGTTTAGTTGCATCGCATCGCATCTAGGCCCTAACACATATGCAACCCATGAATCGACCGATCAGATTCAATCAAAGTTCAGCCATGGACACGAGATCTCTGCTATGAAGCTCGACCATGACAGCCCTGGCGAATATTCTAATGGGTAGCACGACAACTTGTGTCGACACTAGTTTGGGGATTAGAACGTACGAGTTGTCGCGTTTTTCACGCCAGACCAGATTAGAGAATTCACATTTCCGGTCTTCCTTTCTCGCAAACCCCTTAGAAATGCAGAGACCCAATGCAAACGACGCGGACCAATGCAAATGATTTGGGGAACCAATGCAAATGCTCCACGGTCAAAGCATATGGATCGGTCAAGGAATTTTGGCACACTCGTTCTCCTTTGTATTTTCTCTTTTAAGGGTTCAAAGGATTCCATTAGCACATAGGGCTTGCATGGTAATGCTCATGGGAACAACTGATTCTGTTCTTTTGTTCTCGGGAGCGGATTTGGAATAAAAATGCGTTTGGTAAATTTTTTGTTCTCGGGAATAAATTTGTTCCCCAACAGATTCGGAGTAGAATTCAAAAGAAAAAAAGGTTGCTTCTTGCTCCTAGAAACAATTTTGAGAATCAATTTTTTTTTTCTCTCGTCTCTCTTCTTTTTTTTTCCCTTCCCTTTCTTCTTCTTCTTCCTCTTTGTCCTCCCACCCCATCACCGCCCCATCGCTACCCCCGAGCCGCCGCCGACGAGCGGCCGGGCGAGGCCCGACCATGCGCCACCTGGGCGAGCTCAAGCCTTGCTGTGGCGGCCGAGCAAGGCTCCAGCGAGCTCGTTGGACCTTGCCTGGCTACTTGCTGGCCACCACCGTTGGCAACGGCCAAGAGGAAGAATGGGAGAAAAAAGAAAAAGAAAAACGAAAAAAGAAAATTATAACAAAAAGTACTAAAAAATTAAAATAATCAAAAGATCAAAAATTTTTACCAAACGCATTTCTATTCCTAGAATAAAAATTTTGGACAGTTATTAAATACCTTCAAATGTTCAGAAATTATTTTTGGGAACAAAAACGTTATCATGCAGGCCCTAAATGGTTAATGGCGAAAGCCCAAATGGATTGGGAACAATGCAAACGCTCCACGTCCACAACTCCAATACCTGAATAATTAATCGAACTCTCCAATTGGATGGTATGGCTTTTTAAGTGAAGGAATTTTGGTGCAGTCGTTCACCGACTCATTGGTCCTCAACCGGATTTACGAGAATTGAGTTCTTTTGAGTACATGCAATTCATGATTATCGTATCCATCATCACTCCACGCAAATTCGTACATTGTTCTTTTTGCGGCTAACTCAACACCAAACATCAGAGTTTTTTTTCCTGGTCTTGCATTGCGATGCCATGTCTCGTCATAGGATCACAAGCCTGTACACCTCTTCCCAGTGATGACGAGTATTCTCGGTGGCGACTACATCCCGAGCGCTCCCTCCGATCAACCCAGCTCCTTTCAGATTGATCGGTCACAGCTTCCCAGGCCGGTCAAGGACAAGGACCTCGGCCCCCTCCAGGAATTTGGCGGTGTCAACAAAGTAGCCTCAGCCCTTGAAACTGATATATCTTATGGAATTAGCGGCAGACTAGATGACGTCACTCGTAAGCAAGATGCATTCGGTGTCAACGCATTCAAGCCGCCCGCCAAGGGCTTCTTCCACTTTGTGTTCGAGGCTTTCAAGGACCTTGCGCTCACGATTCTTCTTATTTGTGCTGGGCTTTCGCCTGGGTTTGCGATCAAGGAGAACAAGGTCAAGGAAGGCAGGTACAACGGGGAGCCCACTCTTTGCGGTTTTCCTCGTGATCTTGGTGTCGGCCATGAGCAATTACTGGCAGAACTGGCAGATCAATAAATTGTATGGGGTGAGTGGTAATATTCTTATCGATGTGATAAGGAAGGGTCGGCGGCAGCAGGTTTCCATATTTGAGATCGTTGTTGGAGATGTTGGTTGTTTGAAAAAAAACAATCAAGTCCCGGCAGATGGGCTGTTACTCGACGGGCACTCCTTGCAGGTGCGGACGAGAAATTGTACTGGTTTGTTCGCATTAGGTTCGCGTATTAACTCATGTTAGTTTCCTCCAGAAATTTAGAGTATTAGTATTACCACGTTCGAGCCCAGGTTGATTAATTAGTTTAAGTAGGTAGTCCAAAGAAATGTACGTGTGTACGATATTCTGTTTGATAGTGCACAGTTCGTCATTTCCATAATCTTAATTTCATGACAATAAGGAAAATTAATGGTTTAAATTCGTAGCGTCAGTAAACATAATGCATTTCTTCTCGTGTTAATATTTATTAAGGTTTCATTTTCTTTGTGATAGGAAACGGGAAATATTGAATGGAAATGTAATCGTATTACTCTGTATATCTTGTACATGTACATGACTACATATATAGAGCAAAGGAAAAATCAAATAAAATCAATAAGATTACAATTCCTATTATATCTTTTGAATATTCTAAAGATATTCTATGACTAAATCAATTATCCTATGATTTCTGTAATTGTAATCAGATTACTGGAGCAAATCTCTTTCCAACACTCTCCCTCAAGCTGGCGGCTCATATATGTCAAGGACGCCCAGCTTGCTTAACAAATACTTGTGTTGTCTTTGGGATAAAGGTTTAGTAAAGATGTCTGCAGGCTGTTCCGCAATTCCAATTCCTCGAGTTGTAATGACTCCTTCTTGAATTTTTTCTCGAGTGAAATGGCAATCAACTTCTATATGTTTTGTCCTTTCATGAAATATAGGGTTTGTCGCCAGTTTACGTGCAGCATCATTATCACAAAATAGCTCGCTTGCCCCATCAACCTCTACTCCAAGATCCAATAGTAGACCCCGTATCCAAACTATTTCACAAACTGTTTTCGCCATGGCTCGGTATTCCGATTCTGCTAATGATAAAGAGACGGTTGATTGCTTCTTAGTCTTCCATGAAATCAAGGGTCTTCCTAATTTTATGCAGAAACCCGTGATAGATCTTCTTGTCATTGGACAAGTAGCATAATCAGTATCACAATATGCCATCATTCTCAAGTTGCAATCTCGAGATAATAAAATTCCAAGTCCTGGACTGCCTTTAAGATATTTCACAACTTTCAATGCTGCATTCATGTGGGACTGTTTTGGATTATGCATGAATTGACTAAGTATCTGTACGGCATAGCATATATCGGGTCTAGTCATAGTGAGGTAGATCAACTTCCCAACAAGCCTTTGATAACTCGATGGATCATGAAGCAATGGGTCTTGATTAGGTGATGATGAGTCTTGATCAAAATCAAATGTCGTGAGTCTGACATTCTGTTCGATGGGAATCACTGCTGGTTTGCATCCTGACAATCCTGCTTCAGATATAATTTCCAAGATGAACTTTCGTTGGCTCAAACATATTCCTTTGTCAGATCTAGCTATTTCAATTCCAAGAAAGTATTTGGGAGGCCCCAAATCTTTGATATGGAAACTAGAATGCAAAAATTCTTTGAACTTCTTAATGGCAAGATCATCGTTTCCCATAATGAGAATGTCATCAACATAAATCAACAAATAGATTGACGAAGTACCTTTCGTCCATGTGAATAATGCATAGTCATGCTTGGAATGCTGAAAACCCGCACTTGTAAGAGCAGCAGTAAATTTTGCGTACCACTGCCTAGAAGCCTATTTGAGTCCATATAGGGATTTACGTAGACGACATACCTGAATCTCCCCCTGTCTGCGTAAACCCTGTGGCAATTCCATATAAATTTCTTCATCTAAATCTCCATGGAGAAAAGCATTATTAACGTCCATCTGATGTAGCTCCCAATTCCGGAAGGCAGCGATGGATAGAAAAGATCGTACCGTTACTTCCTTGGCAACAGGAGAAAAGGTCTCATGATAGTCAAAACCTTCCCGTTGTGTAAAGCCTTTAGCAACTAGTCGAGCTTTGTATCGCTCAATAGAACCATCTGCCTTATACTTAATCTTATATACCCATTTACACCCAATTGGTTTTCTGTTTGAAGGCAAGGAAACTATATCCCAAGTATGGTTATCTATAAGAGCAGTCAATTCTACCTCCATAGCTCGTTGCCACCGTTGGTCACGTGCCGCTTCCTCATAGGTGGAAGGTTCATGTTCCTTAGATATGCGACTAATACAACACATATGTTCCGGTGATAGTCGATCAAAGGAAACATAAGAGAATATAGGGTAATGTGTACCTGGAGAACTTAAAGTGGTACATATATAGTCCTTTGTCCATGTAGGTGGACGGACACAACGACCAGAACATCGAGGTTGGTCAACAATTTGCTGTGGAGACAATGCTGGAGATGGTTCACTCACAAGTTGCTGTGGAGATGAGACTGATGAATCATCCGTTTCATTGAGTGGTGCAGGTGACTCCACTACTTGTTTAGGGAATTCCAGGATTGTTGACATTTGCTGCAGTGGCACAATAATATATTGCGAACTTGTAGATAAATCTTCTTTTGACAGAAATTGTCGATGGTTGGACGTTGATCCAGATGCCTCAGAGATATTCTGCAATTTTTGGAATGGAAATATTTCTTCATGAAAAACAACGTCTCGGCTAACGAAAAACCGACCTGTAGATATCTCCATAACTGTATAACCCTTTTGTAGAAGGGGATATCCCATGAACACATATCGAATAGCAAGAGCTTCCATTTTATCTCGAGGGCCCACAGTCGTTGTATAGCATAGACAACCAAAAACCCTCAAGTGTTTAATTTCTGGATTTTTCTTAAAAAGTACTTCAAAGGGTGATCGTCCTTCAGGAATTCTAGTCGGCATGCGATTAATCAAGTAGGCTGTTGTGACCACACAATCTCCCCAATATGTTTCTGGAATGGACGCTTGGTATTTAAGAGCGCGAGCTACTTCTAAGAGATGACGATGTTTGCGTTATACAATCCTATTTTGTTGAGGAGTGTAGACGCAGGAAGTTTCATGAAGTATCCCATGAGAAGCAAGAAAAGACTTGCATTATGTTGTGAAAAACTCTCGCCCATTATCTGTGTGAATTCTTTGGATAGATTTATCGAATTGATTTTTAATCAATGAAAAGAAATTCAACAAATTTGAGAATGTTCTCTTGGATTGCATCAAGAAAACCCAAGTGGCACGAGTATAATCATCCACAACTGTTAGAAAGAAACGAGATCCATCACGATGTGGAGTGTGATAGGGACCCCATATATCTACATGAATTAAGGAAAAAGCACTGGTAGCTTGAAATGTGCTCACAGGAAAAGGTGATCTGGATTGTTTTGCTAAAGGACAAATTGGACAATTTGGATAAGGAAAACAGGCGCTATGTCTCAAACGTTGATGAAAAAGAGAACTTTTATTGCTTTTAGTAGCATTACATGAAATGCCTTTATTTAGCAATGAGAAATCAAAGTTCTTCGGAAAGCTAATCCAGAAATATAACCCTTTTGCAACACTACCCAAGCCGATCACTTTGCCAGTCGAATGGTCCTGAAAGAGACAATTTTTGGAATTGAATACAACATGACAAGGATTGTCCTCACAAATCCTAGATACTGATATAAGATTGAACTCAAATTCAGGAATGTAAAGGACATTTTTAAGGGTAATGTGCTAACTAAGGTGGACAGTACCAATTTTGGTAACATAGGTGATGCTACCATTAGGAAGACGAACAGACATATCATGATGAGATTTTTTGTGAATATCAAAGAAAAATCGATCATCACAAATTATGTGGTCACTAGCGCCAGAGTCGATTATCCATGGATCAACTAAAAAATTATTGTTCTTGGAAACAGAGGTACCTGAGAAACCTGCAGTTTTGTCCGCAAACCTCAACTGATTTAGGCTCCTCATGATATTTTGGTACTGATCATGGGTTATTGTCTGAGTTGCATTTGCAGTCCCTTGAGTCATAACCTGATGAACAGAAAAATCTTTCTCTCTTTTCTCTTTATCAGTAGGTTTCCCATGCAGTTTCCAACAAGTATCAATTGTATGATATGGGCGCTTGCAATATTCGCAATATTTACCTTTATTTTTAAAATTCTGCCCATTTCCTTTTGATGATGTGGCACCTCGAGTACCATTAGATGGTCTAAAAGATGGAGCTGATGTGGCCTGATGGGGCCCACCCAATTCGGCTTCATGGACGGCAGAATATGGGCCAATTGATTTTTGTCTCAAATTTGGGCTCTCCATCCGTGAGCCTTTAGGGTTATTGTCATCTTCTTCTTCCCGTGTCAATGACACCGCTACTCGATGAGACTCATGGGAGGTCTCCGTGTGCGGCGATTGTCCGAGAGTGTCGAGCATACGTTGTGACGAGCGCATCTTTGCTGACGCGATGAGAGCCACTCCTTCTCCTCCTTTCGTGTATTCAGTCGTGGCTAGTCTCTGATTTTCCTCTTGGATGGCCAATTGATAGATCCAGCCGAGAGGAGGGACAGGATCCATGGCGAGGATCTGCGACCGGAACGTTGAGAAGCTATCATTAAGAATCAACAAGAAACGGGTAACCTTCTCTCTCTCTCTGATTTGCTTATATTGGGTGAGAGTGTCTTCGGGTCCCTTAAGCTCCTCCTCGGCCGCTTCGAGCTCGTTCCACAGAGTCGAGAGCCGGTTGAAGCAAGCGGTAACCGAGAGGTTCCCTTGCTTCAACTCCTACAAGGCTTGAGTGAGTGAGAACAGCTTCACCCGGTCCAATTTTCCATACATCTCGCGAATATCCTCCCACATTTGTTTCGGATCTTCTGTTGGTGGGAGGCCGGCGGCAACGTCAGGGGCTATACAATTCCCGATCCAAGTGCGGACGAGTTGGCTACATTTGCGCCAATGTCGTTGCATTCGTTCGTCGGCCGGGAAGGGCACAGTACTGTCGTGACCTAAAATTTCTGAAAATAATAATAGGTTTAGGGGTATTATTAATTTCAGACCGACGGGCCTTCATTAACTTGGGCTCTCCCAAGCCCATACCCCGCGTGACGTGGGATATCGTGAAAGTCTTCTAATAAGGAGTTGCCACTAGCCTATTGGGTTCGGCTAGAAACCAAGCGAGGCATGGAAGTGTGCCTCACTTTCTACGCAACCAGAAAATCTAGGATCGGGGACTTGATTACGTTAGTCACGCAATTAACGCCCTTTCGGTACCTAACTCGATTGTGTATTAACTAAAGTCGTGGAGAAAACTAAGGTTTTTCCTAACCGTGAAAATAACATCCAAAAATCATGACAAAACAAGACATAGGAGAAGAGCCCTATTGTAAAGCCCTAAAAGCTTATTCAATTTTGGTATTTTTTTCTTTTTTTAAGGATTTTCTAAATTTTTTTTTTTTTGCAATTTTTCTGATTTTTTGAATTTTTCTGAATTTTTATATATTTTTTGGAATTTTTAAAAATATATATATTTTTTATTTTTTTCGAGTTTTTTGAAATTAAGCAAAACGAGCTTTTAAGATTTTTGAAAATTTTTGTCTTTTCTGGAATTTAAAAACATTTATTAATGTTTTTTTTTTTTTTTTAGTTTTCTAAATTTTTCTATTTTTGGAATTTTGAAAATATTCGATTTTTTTTATTAAAAAAAGTAATTCGGGCCAGGTCGGGAAACCCGGCCCTACTAAACCGACCCGGACCCTATTGGTCCGGGCTGGGCTAGTGACCGGGCTGGCCGAACGGCCCGGTCAAAAATTCTTTTAAAATGGCCCATTAGCAAAATAAATTAAAATAGCCCATTTATCTTTTAGAAAAATACGCCCAATCACTTAGCCTAAGCCCACACAAAATTGCTCAGCCCAGCCCTTGCCTCTTTCTATTTTCGGCCACTTCTTTCTTTCTTTTTTGATTTTTCTATTTTTATTTCTTTTTCCCATTTTCCCATTTTTTATGTTTTCTTTTTTTTTTTCTCTCCTTTTTTAATCTTTTTTTTTTTTTGCATGCATATCTCTTCTGCAGATTTCCCTCGCCCCATGCAGGTCTTCCATTCCCATGCACGCCTGCCACTCCTTCTTCTTATTTTATTTTATTTTAATCTTTTTTTGTTTCTGTTTTTTTTTGGTCTTCTTCTGCAGATTGCTTTCTCCATGCACGTCTTCATGCAACCCCTCCCGCCCGACGATTTCCTCCACCGAACGGGCGCCAACAAACGTTATTTCCGGCGAAAGCTCACCGGTGCTTGGACCACCATCGCCCATTGGTCGTACCGCTCGACCGGCGGGGACCGCCGCCGGCCACCTTTTCCGACGACCGATAATCCGTCCATCGAAACAAAGAAAAACCCTCACTCTCCCAACGACGCACGATTATTTCGCGAAGACCATGCCAAAACACAATGACCACGCAAACAGAAAACATGATTCAGCAGCTACGTACGCAAGCACGGATTGATTCTAAGCTAAAACGCGGGCTGAAATTTCGGATCTCTGTGAGGCATTTTGTCGAACAGTTGGGGTGTGCTACCAAATCCTAAGGTTTCCGACTCAACCGGTACGCGAGACCGACGCCAGCATTCTCGTCAAGGAACCAGGACCGTATAATGATCTAAAAAGGGACGGATGGACCAGAGTTCGCGGCTGCGAACTCCGGCCCGGCGTACCCGAAGAACAACGCAAACAATGAGGGCTAGGACTTACCGGAGCTTCGGCACGGGAAAGGAGGCGTCGCTGCGGGTTGTCGGCCGCGATTCGAGAACGGTGGCTGGCGGTTTCTCCCTCTGACCTTCTTTCCTCGTTCTCACCCGCAACTCTCTTCTCCCGGTTTCTCTCTCACGGATCCCCGGAGCCTTAGCGAGGGAAAAACGAAGGCGTTGACGGATCGTCGGCCGCGCTCGAGGCGCGGTGGTTGCAGGAGTTTCTCTCTCGCTCTCTGCCCTCGCTCTCCCTCGCAACTCTCTCGGATCGGTGTTTTTTCTTTCAGACCAGCACTCGGCTTTCTCTTTTCTCTCCGACTCTCCGTCCCCTCTTCTCTCGAGCTCCCTCTCTCTGTCCCCTCTTCTCTCTTTCTCCTCCCTGCTTTTTTTTTTCCTTTGGTCTCCGAAACCAGCCCTTATCCTCGGCAACACGCTGCTGCCGTCTGACCTCCTCCTGCCGCCTGACTTTGCCGACCTAACCACTGCCCGTCTGACCTTCTCCCTCTTCTGCCCATGCTGCAACTTGCTGCTCTTTTTAATTCTTCCTGCCGGTTTCCTGCTGTTGCTTTGCTTCTCGTTTTTTATTTCCCTTCTGCAGGCCCTGTTTCCACGCGCGGGAGAAGAAGGGAAAAAGAAGAAGACGGACGGGCCGGGCCGGGAAAGGAAAGGAAAGAAAAGTGGGCCAGGCCCACACGGGGAAGGGAAAGAAGAAGAGAGGGGGGCCGGGCAGGCCCAGCCTTGGCCTACCCGAATTTTAAAAAAAAATATTTTGATTTTTTTAATTAAAGTTTTTTTTTTAGAAATTAATATGTATTTATATAAGCAAAGTAAATAGATATTTAAGACCAAATAAACAAAATTTCAGGTGTCAACAAGTACCATCCAAGAACCCATCCTTGTCTTTGGTTACGAGGGCTCGCCGAAAATCCCAAGCCCAAGTGTTGTAATTGTCGGGTTCGGTGAGCTGCAAAGTGATAAGCCGTAGCTCCGGTCCGTCAGCTGGCGATGTATAAAGTGGATCGCCAAGTTCTTGACGATGAGCCGATCAATGGAATAGCATACGGGTAGATTGCGAGGTTGCATCCTGGGTGGGGATTCATCCCTTGACCAGCGAAGCTTGGTTCGGGTCTGTAACCTGTAAATGGCTGATGTCTGAAATTGGCTTCATCTCCGAGTGAGCCGAATTGATTGTGCCCAGCAATCCATTGGTTTTGAACAGGGATCCATTGCACTGCTGGCCATGGATTTGGGACGGCGGGTTGAACTGGAGTGGGCTCTGGAGTTTGTTGAACAGGATCTTGCATGTTCTGAGATAAGTCAATCTGATCTGATGAATTGTTGTTGGACGACTCCTCCATGGGTGGAATTATTTCATCAATATTTGACTTGTGGTTCTTCGACATGGTGTATAAACAATTGAATTCCTACTCGGTGTGTCGATTTGTTTTGCAGGTTGAGATTTGCAACAACGAAATCGAAAAACCACCAAGGGCAATTTAGGAGGATTATTTGCAGAAGCTAGGTCAGAAACGTAGCTCTGATACCATAATAGGAAACGGGAAATATTGAATGGAAATGTAATCGTATTACTCTGTATATCTTGTACATGTACATGACTACATATATAGAGCAAAGGAAAAATCAAATAAAATCAATAAGATTACGATTCCTATTGTATCTTTTGAATATTCTAAAGATATTCTATGACTAAATCAATTATCCTATGATTTCTGTAATCGTAATCAGATTACTGGAGCAAATCTCTTTCCAACACTTTGTTTCAACGGGAGACTGGACCGCATCCTATCGTCCCATACTAGCGTCACTAAATCATGTTCGACGTTTGTCAGGACACGGGAGTGAACATCAAGATGATCAATGGAGACAACATCTCCACTGCTAAGGCCATAGCCACAGATTGCGGGATTCTCAGGCCCAGGGACGAAGCCTTCAATGGAACCATTGTAGAAGGAACTGATTTTTGCAATTACACGCCTGAGGAGAGGCTTCGCAGAGTTGAGAAAATCCGCCTCATGGCGAGATCCTCACCTTCCGATAAGCTCCTCATGTTTCAGTGCTTGAAGCAAAAAGGCCACGTGGTCACTGTCACAGGGGATGGCACTAATGATACACTGGCCCTCAAGGAAGCTGATGTCGGAGTCTCGATGGGCATCCAAGGCACTGAGGTCGCCAAAGAGAGCTCAGACATTGTCATCCTCGACGACAACTTTGCCTCTGTGGCGATGGTGTTGCGCTGGCGTCGATGCTGTCTACACTAACATTCAGAAGTTCATCCAGTTCCAGCTCGCACTGAACATGGCAGCCCTTTTGATCAACTTCGTGGCTGTGGTCTCCTCCAGTAGCGTCCCTCAAACGGCCGTTCAGCTCTTATGGGTGAACCTGATCATGGACACGCTTGGCGCCTTCGCCCTGTCCACAGAGCGACCCACCAGGGAGCTTATGGAAAAGCCTTCCGGGGGCAGGACGGAGCCTCTCATAACAAACGTCATTTGGAGGAATCTGGTGGGACAAGCAATTTACCAAGTGGCCGTCCTCCTCACTCTGCAGTTGAAGGGTGAATCGATCTTAGGGGTGGACGAGGCGGTAACGCGGACAATGAAATTTAACACGTTCGTGCTGTGCCAGGTCTTCAACGAGTTCAACGTGAGGAAGCTTGAGGAGAAGAACGTTTTTGAGGGCATTAACAAGAACAAGCTGCTCCTGGGGATCTTCTTCGTGACAGTGGTCCTCCAAGTGGTGATGGTCCAGTTCCTGAAGCGGTTTGCTGTCACGGAGCGGTTGAGCTGGGGACGATGGGGTGCATGTGTCGGGATTGCAGCCGCATCTTGGCCTATCGGTTGGGTCGTCAAGGGCATCCGTGTCCCTGATACACCAATCTCACAACTAATTAAGATCGAAAAGCAAGAAGCTCGTGAGAAAAATTTTGCACAGACAACAGTTTATTGGGTTTCGGAACGCTAATTGGGTTTAACTCAATTATTTTTATTGTACTGTTATATTGAATTCCTCTTGATGCAGCGTAAATTTTTTTTCTTTTACCTAGAAAATGTGCAATCAATTGAGGTAATTTTTCTAATTTAAACAAAGCATTCATTGAGAAAATAGGAATTTGAAATCAATCAATCTTTGGGCACGGGTCTAAAGATCGAGTTGGGCCTATTTGGGCTCAGTATGTTGGCCCAGTCTACTGAAAGGAAATTTTTTTTTTTGGGGGGCAAATTCCGAAAGGAATTGACTCGAATCAAATTTAGCCTTTATGTTATGCTAGGAGATAAAAAATGTAGTAATTGCCAGATCTAAACTTTTATGCAACAAACATTTTTATTATTTTTATTTTTTTTATGATCTAAACTTTTATGCAACAAACATATTTATTCGAACTAACTTTTACGATAAAACATATTTATTCATAACTCATAATATAGAACATATTTATTGCTTTCAAGATTTGAGTTTAGAAATTCATTAAGGAGATATCACCATATGGATATGCCCCAAAGTGAATAACAAGGTTTATTTGAAACAACAAACTTGCATTTATGTCATATAAGTGAGAAATAGCATCAAAACAAAGTAAAATGCTATCTCAACTATAGTTCGACTAAACTAAACTGAAATGCTAACAAAATAACTCACACATCAACAAATCATTTAATTAAAGGTAGGGGTGTACAAAATGTACTGCTCGAATTGAAAATCGTCGAAGACATAATTGGACCAACTAGTTTAGTCTGGATCTTGGGAGCGTCAATCTGATTCCCAATTCCTAAAAGCGGAACCGGTTTTGGGTGATCTAGTCTAATTTGGTTCTCGATTCCAATAAGGAATCGGACCGAACCAACTAGATATACTTTTTTTATTTTATTATTTCATCATAAAAATTAATAGAATATGAATTAAACACTATCCCGATCTAATTCTAAGTAGTGGGAAAAAAAGTGATTAATTTATTGGACCAAACTAAAACCAGACTAGCCTAGACTATCAATCTGGTTCTCAATTCTAGGACCAATCAGTCCGGTCACCAATTCTAAATTCTAGTAATCAATCCTCTCAATCCGGTTTGGGAATCAAACCAATCGGATAGGATCAGACTGGGAACTAATTGCTCCTATTAGAAGTGATTATTCGAATCTAAATGTAACACAGAACTCGTATGCAAAACTCTAAAATCACGCTCCCACAAAACTATTGCTTCAAATTAACGACCGTCAAATCCTATGACTATATAATGTCATAATCCACCATTCCAAAGAAATTCCATAATTCGACAACTTAAAATTTGGATTTCGCGACTCAATTTTCACAAAACTTTGAATATACAATATAATTCTAAAACCTATCCTAATTGGACAAATGAGGGACGCAAATACTTACCAAGCGTTGCATATGTAACCGAATTAGCTCAATGAGACGTCTATGCAAATATTCTCTTCTTTCTTGTTGCAACCTATTTTTTCTCATCCCGAGGGGAAAGAAATATCTAAATAGGTTTAAAGGTACTGTCCAAAGGGGAATCTACGACCCTTAATTAGACGTGCGCTCTTTCAAGCCCATACCCCGCGTGACATCGGATGTTTATGAAAATTTTCAAATAAGGAGTCGCCACTAGCCTATTGGAGTTAACTGAAAACCAAGCAAGGCATGAGAGCGTGCCTCACTTTTTGCGCAACCAAAAAATCTAAGGTGGGAAACTTGATTACACTAATTAGCCAATTAGTACCTTTTCGGTACCTAATCTTGTTCATTTCAAAAAAATTTCTGTCAAGCGGTTTGGATTGATTTTAGACTCAATCGCTAACATGTGAGGTGATCATGCAGATGCGCAATCATCAAAATAACAATCAGCAATTAGAGAAAATATTAAATAAATTACAAGAGAAAATAAACACCACGCATTAAGAGATAAATAAATAGCAATCCTAGTTAAACTATAAGGAAACCATAATCATCGTGTCATAAGTATGCAATCTAGGGTTATTATATCCGAGGATAATTAAAATCCTAAGGTGAAGCCGTGAAGGCTTGTTCAACTTTAAGCACAATCTTAAACTGATAATTTTTCAAAATTTTTTAAAAGAAAATTGTTCAATAATTATTTTAAAGCTTCTTAGGAAACTCTAAAACAAACTTGGAAATTTTTTTGGGATTTTTGAATTTTTTTTTTTTTTTTTTTTGGAATTTTCAATATTTTAATATTTTCGATTTCTTTTTTTCGAAAATTTTTGTAAATTTTCAGGTTTCTGAATTTTCCATGAATTTTCTGAAATTTCGAATTTTTTTAAATGATTTTTTCAATATTTTTAATTTTTTTTTACTTTTCTGAATTTTTTAATATTTTCTTTTTTATGAAAAATAATTCGGACCGGGTCAAGAGACCCGGCCCTACTAAACTGACTCGGACCCCATTGGTCCTGGTTGGTTAAAAGGGAACGGGCCAACCCTAAATCCACGAGGAAGGCTCACGAACAATTCTTTTTTTTTAAAAGCCCAATTTGATTTCTATTTTCCTAGCCCAGCTAAAAACCTGGCCCATGACAAATTCGACCCAACCCAAGCGGGCCCGCGGCGAAGCCCATCTCCTTGGCCCCTATCCTATTTTTGGCCTTTTTGTTTTTTTTTTTTTTTTTTTTTCTGGTCTTCTTCCTGCTGGTCTCCTTCTTCTTCACGTGCACTTGCATGCTTTCCCCCATGTACGCCCGACCGAAGCACGCCTGGAGTTCCGCTCCCGAACCGACGACGCTGGCGACCGGCGAGTCTTCGCCGACCCTTGGGAAGTCACCATGCCATCGCCTGGCGTCGGTCGTTCCGTCCGACCGACGCCGAGGGCCACCGGCCGCCGGTTGGCCAGCATTCTGAGGGTCCCGGATTGACTCCGGCGAGGTACGCGCACCTCGACCCACCCCAAACGGCCCGGGATAACCTACCGAAAACGCCGGACATGGTGCGTGACAACGATATAATCCCTAGCGACGCGGAAAATCTAAAGGCCGAGCTCCGGTCAAGGGCTAGGGTCGGTTTTCTCGGTGGGGCATTTCGTCGAACGGTTGGGGCACGCTACCGAATTTCAAGGTTTCCAGCTCAACCGAGCATCGAACGTACTTTGGGGGGTCTTGAACACGAATACAAAGAATATAGTAACGAAATGTAAGGGCGACGAGGGTCGGAGCTTGCCCGAGCCGGACGGCCGCGAGCTCCGGCCCGGTGCGCCTAAAACGGAGCAAGGACGGAGCTGAACTTACCTGGTCAGCTCGATGACGTCGCCGGGAAGATCGTCAAACGGGTCAGTGCGCCGCTAAGGCTCCCTCACTTTTTCGTTCGGAACTCTCCTCTCGAGCTCCCTCTCCTTCTCGGAACCTTTCTCTCGGGTCCAGGAGCTTTGGCGAAGTGGAAGAAGGCGCGTCGGCGGCTCGTCGGTCGCGTTTGAGACGCGGTGGCCGCGGGAACTTCTCTCTCACTCTCCGGCCTCGCTCCCACTCGTACTCGAGCTTCCCCCTCTCGGTCTGGTCTTTTCAGAACAGCCTCGGCTCTCTCTTACTCTCTTCCTCTCCGTAGAAAAACTCGCCCCCAGGAGAAGGAACCAGCCCCGATCTCCTCCTTTTCTTTTTTTTTCTCTCCCCGGTCTCGAGCTCTCTGTTAGTTTTTCTTCTTTTTCTTGTCAGTCTGCTGACCGACCTAACCCCCTCCTGATTTTCTGCTGCTGTGTGACCTGCACCATCACTCCATCTCCATCTTCTGCCCATGCTGCCACCTGCTTCCCATTTTTTATTTTCCTTCTCCAGGCTGGCTGTTCCCACACGCGGGAGAAGAAGACAGATGGACGGGCCGGACCGGAGAAGGAAAGAAAGAAAAAGTGGGCCGAGCCCACGCGGGAGAAAAGAAAGACAGAAAGAAAGGGGGCCAGGCGGGTCCAGCCCCGGCCCGGACTTTTTTTTTTTTTTTTTAATTTCGAAAATTTTTTTAATTAATTTTTTTAATTTTAATTTTAAAAATTAAAACTAATGACACAAGTGCTCCTAATGTCTATATGTGATGCAATTTCAATGAAATTTTTTTTGTTAAGGGTTAGAAATTAATTCTTAATTTTTCAATATAATTAATAAATACTTAAACAAATCGCCAAAATTTAGATGTCAACATTTCTTTTTCTCTCTTTATCTTTCTCTTGTCTCTTCCTTTTCTTTTTGCCGGAGCTCTCGGTTAAAGAGGGAGCTGAGCGTCCCTTTATTCCCCATCTCTTTTTCTTTTTCTTAGTCGTCCTCCGACTTTTTGATTTTTCAACACTGGATATTTCAATAAGCATGCATTCTTTGAATTGAATAAATTACATCCATCGATCGATTACAGATTCCTCATTTTCTGTGCAAAAAAAAAAAATCACACTGCATCAAGGACGAATTCACTTTACCTCCCATACGATGACAAGCATTGGGTTAGGGCCAGCTTTAGTGTCCCTATTATTCTCTGTGCATGATTTTCCTCGCGAGCTTCTTGCTTTTAAATCCCAAGTAGCTAAAAATTGGTGTATCGGGGACCGGAATGCACTTGACGACCCAACCGATAGGCCAAGATGCAGCTGCAATCACGATACACGCGCCCCACTGGCCCCAGCTCAACCGCTCTGTGTCGGCAAATTGCTTCAGGAACTCGACCATCACCACCTGGAGGACCACGGTCATGGAGATGATCCCAAGGAACAGCTTGTTCTTGTGAATGCCCTGGAACACGTTCTTCTTCTTGAGCTTCCTCGCGTTGAACTCATTGAAGACCTGGCACAGGACAAACGCATTGAATATCAGCGTTTGCTTCACTGCCTCGTCAACCCCGAAGATCAATTCACCCTTGAATTGTAGAGTGAGGAGGATAGCCATTTGGTATGTTGCTTGTGCTGCAAGGTTCCTCCACATGACATTGGTTATGAGTCGCTCGGTCCGGCCCACAGGGGCCTTCTCCATGAGCTCCCTAGTGGGTCGCTCAGTGGCCAAGGCAAGAGCGCCAAGCGTGTCCATGATCAGGTTCACCCATAAGAGCTGGACCGCTGTTAGGGGGACGTCGCCGGAGGAGACTGCAGCCACAAAATTGATCACAAGGGCTGCGACATTCACCGTAAGCTGGAACTGGATGAACTTCTGGATGTTAGTGTAGACGCATCGACCCCAACGCAGCACCGTCACCATAGAGGCAAAGTTGTCGTCCGGGATGACAATGTCTGAGCTCTCTTTGGCAACCTCAGTGCCTTGGATGCCCATCGAGAGCCCGATGTCAGCTTCCTTGAGGCCGGAGCATCATTTGTTCCGTCCCCAGTGACAGCGACCACATGGCCTTTTTGCTTCAGGCACTGCACCATGATGAGCTTATCAAAAGGCGAGGATCTTGCCATGACCCAGATTTTCTCAACTATTTGAAGCCTCTCCTCAGGCGTGTAGCTGCGGAATTGAGCTCCTTCCACAATGGCATCATTGAAGGCATCATCCCCAGGCCTGAGAATCCCACACTCAGCGGCAATGGCCTTAGCAGTGAAGATGTTGTCTCCCGTTATCATCTTGATGTTCACTCCCGCGTCCTGGCAAGCTTGGACTGCGCTCCTCACACCAGGACGGCAGGGGTCCTTAATACCAACAAGTCCTAACAATGTCAGGCTGTCCTGTTGGATCTTCTTCCCACCTTATCTTTCTTCTATCGCTTCCCTGGAGACTCGTTTATGAGTGAAAGCGATGCACCTGAGGCTGCTGGCCGCCATCCCTTGGATAATCTGCTCGAATTTCATCCTTTCATCTTTGTCCAAATCTTTCTCTATCCCTGACCCATCGTAGAAGCTGGAGCACATCGCCAAGACCATCTCTGCCGCTCCTTTCCAGTGCACGTGGACCTTGTCGTCCACGCTCTTCTTTATTAGGACACCGCTTCTCTTCTTCTGTGAGTTGAAGGCTTCGACTTGGATGACTTCACAGCTCTGCTTTGTCTCCTCCATGTCCATTCTCAATTGCGAAACAGCCCAGGAAAGAATTGCTTCCTCGGTGGGACTACCTGAGAACTCGTACTCTGATCCCGAAGACGGCCTGTAGACACTGCCCGTGGTGTTCAAAGCAACCCCATCCCGAATCAAATCCAGGACAAAGTTGGAGACACGGGAGTATGTGTTTTCCACCAGAGTCTTGGCCGACCCAGAATTTCGTCACCTTCATCTGGTTCATTGTGAGTGTGCCAGTCTTGTCAGTGCAAATAGTAGTGGCCAACCCCATTGTCTTGCAGGCCGAAAGCTTCCTCACCATCGCTTGATCTGCCATCATCCTCTTCATTGAATAAGCAAGAGTGAGGGTTACCGCAAGCGGCAAGCCTTCAGGAATCACGACCACCACGATTGTCACTGCAGCTGCGATGATGCCCACCACGGAGTTTATGATATCGTCACTTGTGGTTTGGCCTGCAATGAATTCCCGATTCCCGTTTGTTGACACCTAAATTTTGGCGATTTGTTTTAGTATTTATCAATTGCATTGAAAAATTAGAGATTAGTTTCTAATCCCTTAACAAAAAAATTATTTCATTAAAATTGCATTGCATATAGACGTTAGGAGCACTTGCATTAGTAGTATTAAAATTTATCAAAAAAAAATAATTAAAAAAAAATAATTAAAAAAATTAAAAAAAAAAATTGAAAATTAAAAAAATCGAAAAAAAGAGGACGGGTCAAGGCTGGGGCTGCCTAGCCTCCCCCAAGTGGCCCAATCCCTTTCCTAGGACGGCTCGGCCCATTTCTTTGTTTTCCTTTCCTTTCTCGGCCCGGCCCGTCCATCTTTCTTCTCCTTTCTTTCTCCTCCACGCGTGGGACCTGTGGCAGAAGGAAAAGGCAGCAAGTCAGCGCAGCAGCAAGTCAGCAGGAAGCAAAGGCAGAAGCGCAGGAGAAGCAGAAAAGCAGGAGGGGGTTAGGTCGGCAAGTCGGGACAGAAGGGGGCAACGGCACGCAAAGAACAAAAAAAGAAGAAGAAAAGGAAGTCAGAACTCTAGAGAAAAAATCGGGGAGATCCAGGAGAGAAAGGGGGTGCTCGAGAGAGAGAGGGACAGACAAAAATAAACCGACGAAGAGGGGAGTGAGCTGGAGGAGGGTCAGTTTCTGGAGGAGGGCCAGAAAGAAGAAAAAAGAGAGAGCGAGAGAAGAGGACCCGAGAGAGAGGACTCCGAGAGATCGAGTGGGGGAAGCTCGAGTACGAGTGGGAGCGAGGCCGGAGAGTGAGAGAGAAGTTCCCACGGCCATCGCGTCTCAAACGCGACCGACGAGCCACCGACGTGCCTTCTTCCACTTCGCCAAAGCTCCTGGACCCGAGAGAAAGGTTCCGAGAAGGAGAGGGAGCTCGAGAAGAGAGTTCCGAACGACAAAGAGAGGGAGCCTTGGTGGCGCACTGACCCGTTTGACTATCTTCCCGGCGACGTCCTCAAGCTGACCAGGTAAGTTCAGTTCCATCCTTGCTCCGCTTTAGGCGCACCGGGCCGGAGCTCGCGGTCATCCGGCTCGCGCAAGCTCCGGCCCTCGTCGCCCTTGCATTTTGTTCCCACACTCCTTATATGTCCCGTCCGCGGACCCCTAAAGAACGTTCGAGGCTCGGTTGAGCCAGAAACCTTTGATTTTGGTAGTGCCCGTTAACTGTTCGATGAAATGCCTCAATGAAAAACTCGAACTCAATCTTCGACCGGAGCTCGGCTCTTGGTTTTTCTGCGTTGTTAGGGGATACACTGCTGTTGTGCACCGCTTTAGGCGTTTTCTTGGCTTTCCGGTGGGTTATCTCGAGCTAGGGTGCGTCGGTCTAGCCGTGTGGGCCTCGCCAGCGTTAATCCGGCAACTTTGAATGCCGGCCAGTTAGTGGCTGACGAAGCTCGGCGTCCGTCGGACTGAACGACCGACGCCGGGCGATGGGTTGGCGACACCCCCAAAAGCCGGTGCGGGCTCATCGTGCGTGGAGGCGGGGCTCCGGCGAAGGGAGTCGCGGGTCTTCGAGCGGGCGTCTGCAGCGTCGGGCGTGCATGGGGAAGGCCTGCATGCAGAAAAACGTGGAGAAGAAGACCCAAAGAAATGAATAAAAAAAAAGAAAAAAAAAGGGATTAAAGAAAAACAGAAAAAAAAAAACAAAAAAAAAAGAAAGGCCAAAAATAAGATAGGGGCCAAGAAGAGAGGCTTCGCCGCGGGCCTGCTTCAGTTGGGCCGAATCGGCCACGGCCGGTTCTTTTCTTTAGCTGGGCTAGGAAAATAAAAATAAAAATTGGGCTTTTTTCTAAAAATCCGCGTGGGTTTATTTTTTTAGTGGGCTTGAGGTCGGCCCGGTTTCTTCTATGGCCCAATTCGGACCGACAGGGCTCGGGTCAGTCTAGTAGGGCCGGGTCCTCTGACCCGGTCCGAATCATTTCTTTTAAAAAAAATAAAAAAATCGAAAATTCAAAAAATCATAAAAATATAAACAATATAGAAAAAATCATAAAAAAATTTCAGAAAATTCAGACAATGCATGGGAAATTCAGAATCTTGAAAATTTATGAAAATTTTCGGAAAAAATATTATTTTTAAAAAATCGAAAATATTAAAATATTAAAAATTCCAAAAAAAGAAAAAGTTTTCAAAAATCCCAAAAATACTAAGTTTGTTTTAGAGTTCCCTAAGAAGCTCTAAAATAATTCTTGGACAATTTTCTCTTTAAAAGATGTTAGAAAATTATCGATCTAAAATAGTCTTCCAAACGAAACGGCACTTCTGACTTTTACGACTTTACCTTTTTAAGTATTCTCGATACAATTGCCCGTGATAGCACGCTTAGGATGTGATGATTATGGTTTCCCCCCTCAGTTTAATTAGGATTTATTTTCGTCTGCAATTTATTTAATGCTTTCTTTAATTGCTGATTGCTATTTTGATGATTGCATACCCGTATGATCACCTCATATGTTAGTGGTTAATTCTAAAATCAATCCGAACTGCCTGACAAAAATCTTTTTGAAATGAACAATATTAGGTACCGAAAGGGCATTAATTGACTAATTAGTGTAATCAAGTCCCCAACCCTAGATTCTCTAGTTACGTAGAAAGTGAGGCCTACTCCCATGCTTTGCTTGGTTTCTAGCTGACCCCAATAGGCTAGTGGCGACTCCTCATTCGAAGATTTTCATGAACACCCAACGTCACGTGGGGTATGGGCTTGGGAGAGCCTATGTCCAATGAGGTTCCTGGACCTACTCTTCAGACAATACCCCTAAACCTATTTATTCAGACATTCCTCTCCCCATTCGGGACGGAAAAAATAGGTCGTGACACCGTTCTCGTCCTGTGTGTTTCCCATGAAATAGCGAACCAACAGGACCACAAGAACCAGGAATGCAACCACCAAGCCTACTTTGCCAATCAACGAGGTGAGCTTGTTGAGCCGATCCTGTAAAGGGGTTTGCTCGCTGTTATCGCGGCTGATGGAGCTCATCATCTTGCCCCTCATCGTGTTCATGCCGACTGATGTAACAAGCATCTGAGCATACCCATCAGCAATTTTTGTCCCTGAGAACAGGAATGGATTCCGATTGCTGTTCACTTCTACGTGATCACTCTCCCCAGTCATGCTTGATTCGTCCACCTAATTTAACAATACAAAAGTTGCTCTTGATTTAGTGACGCTAGGATGACGCGATACGATGCATTCCAGTCAAGCAACTGAAATCTGAGTAAATAGTATTATGAGAACAAAATTGATTCTATTCACTAAGTTTGTTCTAATATGACTAGCACTGCAACTTAAAACCATTACTTTTCCTTATTATCGTAGAATTCGGATTATGAAAATGACAAACTTCCAGTATCAAAGAGAATATCATGCATTTCTCCATTTCTATGGACTAATTACTTAATTATATATTTCTGGAGGAAACCAACACGAATCAATATGCAAATCTGATGCGTTCAAACTAGTAAAGATTGCCGTCAATACCTGCAGGGAGTGCCCCTCGAGGAACAGCCCGTCCGCTGGAACTTGATCGCCAATCTTCAAACAAATGACGTCTCCGACGACGATCTCAAATATGGAAACCTGCTGCCGCCGACCCTTCCTTATCACATCGATGAGAATATTACCGCTCACCCGAGACAATTTTTCAAATTGCTGGTTCTGCCGGTAATTGCTCATGGCTGACACTGCGATCATGAGGAACACTGCAACAAATATGCTGCCGCCATCGTACCGGCCTTCCTTGACCCCGTTCTCCTTGATCCCAAACCCGAGCGAAAGCCCGGTGTCGAACACGAAGTGGAAGAAGCCCTTGGCAGGCGGCTTCTTGTACGAGATGATGCTAAACGTAGTTTGCCTGTGAGAGACGTCGTCCGGGTAGCCATTTATCCCGGCCGAGACATCAGTTTGGAGTGTTGAGGCGACTTTCTTGACCCCACCGAATTCCAGGAGGTGGCCGAGGTCCTTTTCCTTGACCAGCTTCGTAAGCTGTGACGGAGCAGGATTGATTTGAGCTTGCGCTCTGAGCCGAATCATGGATAGAAATCAAAGTGTAGGATGGAGATTTTCTAGGGAATTTCTTGGTTGTCTTTGCGGAGGTAGTGATGGCTCGGGAGGAGTAGATGGTGGCAAAGGCCAAATGCCATTGCTTGGTGAACTTGCGCACAGCGGGCAAGTCGAGAGAGACCTCGTAGCAGCAGTCGCTGCTGAGGATGCTCGTCATCGATCGGAAGAGAGACACATAGGCAGGCTCGTGATCCTATTACGAGACAGGGTGGCACAATGCAAATGGCAAGACGAAAGGGGAAAAAAAAAAAAACTCTGATGTTTGGGTCGCGTTTGGCCGGGAAAAGTGCAACGTTCGAATTTGTGTGGAGTGATGATGGATACAATAACCAAAGGATTACATGTACTTTATATACGCGCGGCCAGCTCTGTTTGCTTGGTGTCATCTACTGATGGGTTTCCCCGAAACGGAGCCCCAACGCCGCGTTGTTTCTTGTAGACGCTCTGCGGTTACTTCTCCGACATCATCAAGCAAGCGCATCCAATGCCGGCTATCATTCTTTTGTTAGAAAAATACGTGGAACAACCATGATCCCGATGATTGAGATCAAATGCGAAAACGTGTAGAATTTTATACTAACCTTCAGCTATTGATGAAAACAATAACAGATATGCGAAGCTCAAACAATCCCAAATAGGTACTTCTAACCAATTGCCCTCTCAACATCGATAATTTGTTCTTCGATTCTCAAATAATTAGAATAATCGAAATTCATAAGAGAGTTTGGCTCAGATGACTTATTTATCATAATAGATATCGTCTTCCATCAAGACAAATCCTAGTAGATACAATCTTCCAACAAGATAGTTATCTTCAATTAGGCAATTTCCAAAGTAATCACCAATTAGATTTTGACAATAAAACTTCAATGAAATCTAATCTGAACAAATTTAAACTGAATGTGGGGGTCACATTACTAAAAATATTATAACATCTTTTGCCAAAAAAAAGGGAATCTATGCCTTAAAGTCACACCAACCCAGTTATTGTCGTACTTTCTCCCATATCTCCTTCGATCAATTAACATCACTCGCATACATTTCTCTCGAATTATGTCTGTTGGTGATGTTTTAACTTGTAATTTAGGGGTGTCAAATGGGTGGGTCGAGTTGAAAATGGTCCAACCCACATCGACCCATTTAACCCGTTTTGACTCATTTTCATGCAATGTAAATTTGATGACCCATACCCGATCCGACCCATACCTAATTCATATCCGACTTATATTACCAATACATATTGATATTTAACTTAATTTAAAAAAATCTACTCTCACTTATTTAGTCCACTTTAAACTTTTCACATATAAATTATTTGAATAAAATTTTTACATCAAATTTATAAAATAAATTAAATAATAAAAAATTAGTGAATAAAAAAATGTGGATACCTCTAAATTGAAATAGTTTGAGGAAAATATATTTTTTTTAAAAATCTATTTTTTAAATATTTTTTTATAAAAAATTGAATTTATTATTTATTATTTTATTTTATTCTTTCTTTCTTTTTATTTTCCCTTTATTTTCTCTTTTCTTTCTTCTTCTTTCTTCTTCCCCATTTTCCTCTGCTGGTGCCGCCCGACGACAAGCGGCCAAGACGCGAGCTAGCGAGCCCGAACTCGACCAAAGCCAACGAACTCAAGGCTCGACCGATCTAGGCTTCGCCGAGATCGCTGGCAGTGGTCAAGTCCGGGTTCACCCGGATCTGGCGAGCTACGAACTTTATTGCAGCCATCGAGTTCGAGGCTCACCTACCTAGATCCGGGCAAGTCGCAGCTTGGCCATAGCCGGCGACCTTGCAACTCACCTATCCAAATCTAGGCTGAGCTCCGACTAGCAAGCTTAGGGCTCGCTAGCCCAAACTCTGTTGTGGCTCACTTGCCCAAATCCAAGCTAAGCTCCAGCCGGCAATAGCAAACTCGGGATCGACGATGGTGACGACGGCGTGATGGCAAGATTGGCAACAAAGGTCGAGAACGCATAGAGGAGGGAGATGGAAAGAGAGAGATGATGGATCTACTTGATAACTCATTTAACCCATATTTGACATATATTTAACTTTCACTTGACCCATATTTAACTTTTACTTAACCTATGTTTTATCCATATTTAACTTTCATTTGACTCATATTTGACCCATTTAACTAAAAATGGGTCATAATATGGGTTTTGGACCTATATTAACGCTTCTACTTGTAATGCGCCAATTTAAGCTTCAGCCGAAGGAAGGTACTTTCCTCTCTCTCGCTCTAATCTTAGGATGGAGGAGAACGCGCAGCCCTACGGTGTGCGCGTCTTCAAGGGAGCGAAGTATTTGTTATGTCCTGTTGCTGAAGGCGCAGGTTTCGATTCTCACTGCAAAGTAATTGGGACGGTGGCTCCGGGAATCCGGGGTAAATGCCAAGAACTTTCCTCGCGAAATCTGTGAACGACAAAGTGAAATGGAGGGAAGCGTGAAACGGACAGATTGACTAGGCAAAAGTACTTTCTTCCAAAAGAGAATCTTAAAAAGGAGGGAGCGCGTGATGCCACGTCAAAAATTAATTGATTTCCATCGAAACCACAGAGAAATTAAGGGCCTTTCGGTTGGTGGGAAATTTTTTATTTTCTCCTTTTAGGGCAAACGAAAACGACGAAAATAAAAATTTGTTTTTATTTTTCAATATTTGAAAGTACATATTGAGAATGCGTTTGGAAAGCACAGTTAATTATCCTATACACGAGGTGTTAATAGTGAGCGTGGATATACTTAGACGACGGCTTGGTTATTTTGATGAAAGAAATGGAGCCATCTATTTGGGTCATGCAATTTTACTTGAAATCTTGATGATTGGTTGCGACATTGATAATTTGCGAGTTTTGTCTTTAAATACAAATTCCCTTTTAGAATAATTTTCGTACAAGAAATACCTTTTTGCCCGTCAAGGAATTAAATCAAATTTATACCCGATGGCCTATTTTTGTGGCTTCATTAAATGTCGTAAGAAAGTTCCAATTGTGCTTCTTGTTTGGACATTTCCTATTTCAAAGAAGACCTCTTAGGGAGTCTATATATATGGCTATAACTCTTTCTTCTCTATAAAGTTAACAAGTAATTGGAAATGGCAATTCCTTACTTTGGGATTGTCTAATAATATTCTTTTCCCAGTTGCAACGCTTAAGAAACCATATATGTGATGTTTAGGAAGCTTCGGGCATGATGCCTAAAGAATCTACTCGTTTCGACTATTTCTTCGTCATAATTTCTCTTCAAGTTCTTGCTTTTAATAATATCAGACTTGTTGTCCCACTTCAGTTACAACTCATAAAACCCCCTAATAATGAGGAACCATTGATGTGATGTTTAGGAAGTTTCGCCCATGATGCCTAAAGAATCTACTCATTTCGACTATTTTTTCGTCACAATTTCTCTTCAAATTCTTGCTTTTAATAATATCGGACTTGTCATCCCACTTCAGTTACGACTTGGAAAATCCCCCAATAATGAGGCATTTTTGACATGAGCATAAGCACAATTACTTTATAGTATTAGCATTATGAATCGTTCTATCTCTATATGACTCACACAAAGTGTGCCACAAGTAAGTTTACTAATGATACTGTTTGTTTTGAAAGGAGACCCACAAATTGCTTTTTACTTGAATGGTTAGTTAATATGACTATTGTCTCTTATATCATACTAGCAAATATGCAAAAAAATCATATTTGAAACTATAAGTCAACTACTATAAGAGAAAAATCTTAGTCATCTCAATGAATTTAATTCTTTTAGTCATTCCTTTTTGTAACCGAGAATCCCTCAGAGAGTATTTTTGTAATTTATTTTAACATTTGACAGATTGTGTCTTAATCTATGTTCCGATTGCCAATTAGCTAAAATTGAGATCCTATGGGCATAAAGTCACTGTCAATTAGAGGGGATAACAACACTGCTATGATTAGTGGGTATATTATGTTAAGATTGACAATTCCAACATCACTTTTTTTAAGGAAAAAAGAACATTAGAAATGCTATAATTTTTCTACGGTGCGCACTTTGTATCAAAATTTTCGTCAAAATATCTTAAGTGCCAATTTAAAATAAAAATAAAAATGATAACTTAAGTGCGAACTTCGATTTGATGTGTTTACTATTTATTTTAGAATTTGAAGATCTAGCTGTTCAGGACATAAAAGGAGTAGGCGATTACAACGAACTTGAATGCGTCATAGCAGATGACATGTTTTGGGCTGGATGAAGTGAAAGGAGGATGAACAATTAATGGAGGTGTTATCCAAGCTATCATAGCTCTCGATGGCAACATCCATCCTCCAGAAGTCCTCAAAGGATTAAAGAACCAAGCGGGGTGTGCGTAATGAGAGGATTAAGGCGGTCAACAAATAGGATATTTTCACATGATAATCTAGGTCTAATCAAGTCAACGATTGGTTGGTTATCGTGTATCGGGTGGACATTGGCTAATAATATAGACTGATGTCAAATATAGGTTAGACTAATGTCAAATATAGGTTATCACCGGTCATAAGAGCACAAATTGACATTAAGACCATTAGGAGTTAGTGGTAGATCAAAACATTCGTAAGAAGCCACATTTCAAACTCATCAAGTAAAAAAAGAAAATTACTCTCTGTAAAAAGACATCTCAATCATATAAGGATCATGGGGGGCTTATGACTTCGAGTCGACGAAAAATCGAAGGAGGAAATGGAGAGACGAGAGACCCAATAAGAAGCCTTCGTATCTTAATGCATGTATTTAATTTATTCGGAGCTATTAGAGCGGGATCCACTTTTTGGGGAATATGAGTTGAAGCAATAACAAGAATATTTTGAGTGGAACATCTTTCACAATCCCTGGAGAGATAGTTCACTAATAGATTGAGAGATAGATAATTCAACTCATTCACATCCAGATCATAAAATACTCTGACATCATCGAGGTATTTCAAAGTTGTACAATGTCATTTATCATTCGTTTGATTAAAAAGGAATCCTATGTTTATACTTTAAATTCAATAGATGGTACTGTCGTATTTTTCACAATCCCTCATTCGATCAGTTGATGGGTCGACTATAAATTAAATTACTCACATATATTTCTTGTTAAGTTTTTTTGTTAGGGATGTCCATATTTATAATACGCTAAATCAAGGATTTGGTTGGAGGTGACGGGATGGAAGCACGGCCCTATTAAATAGCCATGTAGGAGCCACAGCGGCTATAATGAGACAGACAAGGGGCAGTGTTGTTTCGTTTGGATTTTTTTGGTGTCATGAAATATTCCGGGAATTCCTGGTACTTGCTAGGAAATGAAATAGAAAGAGGCTTGAAGAAAAGAATTAACTAGCCTAGGTAAGGAATTTTCCTTTAAAAGAGAGGGAATTTTAAAGTGGAGGGAGTGAGAAAATTAATTGAGCGAGATGGAAACTAAAGAGAAATTCAGGGCCCTTTGATTTGTGGGAATCTTTCAATTTTTCGTTTTAGAGTATATTTATTTCATAAAAAATGGGTGGTTCGAAAAATATCTTCCTAAAATTAATTGGTAATATTGCTTGAAATAATTTGTTAATAACAAATATTTTCAATACTAATAACAATCTATATTTAAACATTTACATGGATGATAAAAATATTTTTTGTTCATTCATGTTTATACAGGATATAAACGATTATTTTGAAGAAAATATTTTTTAAATCGTTTATTTGTCAAGAAACAAACAGAGATTTAGTGGAAACCCAAATGGCACTAGAATCTTGCTATTATTTGCACATGCGCACAGTGAAAATGCGTTTGAGAGCTCGGGAGCAACGGATGGTCACGAAGGCCAAACGCCATTTCTTGGCAAACTTGGACATAGCGGGCAATTCGAGAAAGACTCGGAGTGGACGTGGTCGTCGCCACTGAGAATGCTCTTCATCGCTGGGAAGATGATAGGTCGAATATGGATAACCACGTGACATGAGAACACATATTCGCATGAGCACCATTCGAAAGAGATAGGGGATTAGACCAGATCATTCGGAAGAAGCCACGCTCCAAAACCCATCAGGTATTCTCTTTTTCAAGAAGAGTTATCTGAATCAGATGAGGGTCAAAAATTGAGGATCTTGTTGCACCTACCTAACAATAAGTTTTTAATTTTTTTCCTATTTTTTTCGCATGAAGGAATTGCACGGATGACTCATCATCTGTCCTAATCTTGCTCCGCTTTTCTTGGACGTTTTCCTTCCACCCACATTCTTGAATCGTTTCCTCCTCTCGTGCAGAAACGTCGTATTGACGAATGAGAACGCAACACTCAGTTCGTACCACATTCTCCACGTACTATGTACATAATTCGTACTGATTCGGTCGGTTTGTGCTTCCACAATTTTCTCTTGATTTTGCTCTTTGCACTATTGGCTATATTAAGATGTCTCGTTTCATTTCTTACTATCTCAATGAATACTTTCTCCGAATTGGAAACATTATATCGATTCATTGCACACATTTCTTATTTTTCTTGGTAAAAGGACAAAAAAATCACGCTGCCTCAAGAGAAGTTCAACACACCAGTACAATACAAAGAATTGAGCTAAACCCAGTTAGCGTTCCTGAACCTAATTTACATCTCTTTGTGCACAATTTTCCTCATGAGCTTCGTGCTTTTCAATCCCAAGTAGCTGAAGATTGGTCTATCAGGGATTGGGATGCACTTGACAACCCAACCGATAGGCCAAGACGCGGACGCGATCCCGACACATGTGCCCCATTGTCCCCAGCTCAACTGCTTCACAACGATGAACTGCTTCAGGAACTCGACCATCACTACCTGAAGGACCACCATCACGAAGATGATCCCGAGGAACAACTTGTTCTTGTGTATGCCCTTAAACACGTTCTTCTTCTTGAGGTTCCTCGCGTTGAACACGTTAAAGACCTGGCACAGGACGAACGTGTTGAATATCAACGTCCGCTTCACCCCCTCGTCCATGCCAAAAATCGATTCACCATTCAGATGAAGAGTGAGGAGGCAGGCCACTTGGTAAATTGCTTGCCCCACCAGATTCCTCCACATCACCTTTGGTTATAAGCGGCTCAGTCCGTTTCACAGGGGGCTTTTGCATGTGCTCCCCGGTGGGCTGCTCTGTGGACAGGGCGAGGGCGCCAAGCGTGTCCACAATCAGATTCACCCATACGAGCTGGACGGCAGTCAAAGGGACGTCACCGGAGGAGACCGCAGCCACGAAGTTGATCAAAACGGCTGCAAAGTTCACCGTGAGCTTAAACTGGATGAACTTCTGGATGTTATCATGGATGCATCGACCCCAACGCAGGACCGTCACCACAGAATTGAAGTTGTCATAGTGGATGACGATGTCTGAGATCTCTTTGGCAACCTCAGTGCCTTGGATGCCCATCAATAGCCCAATGTTGGCTTCCTCGAGGGCCGGTGCATTGCTCGTGCGGTACCTGGTGATGGCAACCACATGGCCTTTTTGCTTCAGGTATTGAACCATGAGGAGCTTATCCAAAGTCGTGGATCTCGCCATGACCTGGATTTTCTCGACTCTTTGAAGCATCTCCATATGCGTGTAGCTGCGGAACTCCGCTCCTTCCATGATGGCTCCGCTGAAGGCATCATACCCCGGTCTGAGAATCCCGCACTCTCTGGCGATGGCTTCAGCGATGGAGGTGTCGTCTTCTGTCATCATCTTGATGTTCACTCCGGCGTCCCGACAAGCTTGGACCGCACTCTTCACAAAACGGGATGGGTCCTCAATACCGACAAGTCCTAATAATGTCAGGCTGTCCTCTTGGATCTTGTCTTCTCTTTCACTGGTCGCTTCCTCGGAGACTTGTTTATGAGCGAAAGCGATGCAACTGAGGCCCCTCTCCCTCATAAACTGGATAATCCACTCGAATCTCACCCTTTCATCTTCATCCAAATCTTTCACTGTCCCTGACTTGTTGTAGAAGCTCGAGCACATCGCCAAGACCAGCTCTGCCGCTCCTTTCCAGTGCACGTGGAACGTGGGATCCTTGCTCTTCTTTATGAGGACACCCCTTCCCTCCGTCGGCAAGTGGAAGGCCTTGACTTGGATGATTTCACAGTTCTTCTTTGTCTTCTCCAAGTCAATGCTCATCTGCGAAACCGCCCAGGAAAAAACTGCTTTCTCGATGGGACTATCGGAGAACTTGTACTCCGATCCTGAAGATGGCTTATCGACGCTGCATTTGGTGTTCAAAGCAACTCCATCCCGAATCAAATCCAGGACACTCTTCGAGGCAAAGAAGCACTCGTCTTCTGCCACGTGGTCTTGGCCGGCCCAGAATTCCGTCACTTTCATCTGGTACATCGTGAGAGTGCCAGTCTGGTCAGTGCAAATAGTGGTGGCCGACCCCATTGTCTCGCAGGCCGAAAGCTTCCTCACCATCACCCCCCTCATGCACTTCATTGAATAAGCAAGAGTTATTGTTAGTGCAATTGGCAAGCCTTCGGGAATCATGGCTGACACGATTGTCACCGTGGCTGCAATTTTCCCCCCACAGAATTCATGATATCGTCACCCATCGTTTGGCCTGAAACGAATTCCTGTTTCGTGTCCTGTTTTTTTCCCGTGAAGTAGCGAATTTGCAGAACCACAAGAACCAGAAAATTGACCACCAAACCGACTTTGCTAATCGATGAGGTGAACTCATTGAGCCGAGCCTGTAAAGGGGTCTGCTCGCTGCTGCCACAGTTGGTTGAACTCATCATCTTGCCACACTTTGTATTCTTCCCAACCGCTGTGACCAGCATCCGAGCATTCCCATCAACGACCTTTGTTCCAAAGAACAGGAATGGATTCTGAATGTTCTTTAAAAAGCAATAAATCTCCCCGTTCTCTCTCCATTCGTCAACCTAAATTGATAATACAAACATTGCACATGATTTAGTGACGCTAGGATGCGGAGTCTAGTTGAAACAAAGAAAATGAAACCGGAATAAACACTAACCCGAGAAGAAATGGATTGTGCTTTTAGTGTACTTTTTCCGGCAGAATTTTTAAACATAGTTTGTTCTCCTACGACTAGAACTACGAATTAAGGCCCTTACTTTCCTTATTGTCATAGAATTAAGATTATGAAAATGACAAAGTGTGCAGTATCAAACAGAATATCGTATGCTTTTACGTTTCTTTGGACTAATTATTAAACTAATTAATCAACCTGGGCTCGAACTTGGTGATACTAATACTAAAAATTTCTGGAGGAAACTAACATGTGTTA
Source organism: Corymbia maculata (assembly GCA_014182735.1). Lineage (NCBI taxonomy): Eukaryota > Viridiplantae > Streptophyta > Magnoliopsida > Myrtales > Myrtaceae > Corymbia > Corymbia maculata. The sequence goes on along the minus strand of CM024689.1, from coordinate 5,061,856 downwards.
ATACGCGAAACTAACGCTATCAAACCGGTACAAATTCTCGTCCCTACCTCCAAGTAGCGCCCATGGAGGAACAGACCGTCTGCTGGGACTTGATTGCCGATATTCAGACGGACGACATCTCCGACGGCGATCTTGAATATGGACACTCGCTTCTCCCGACCATTTCTTATCACATGGATGAGACTATTACCGCTGGTCCCGTACAATTTATCCAACTGCCGGTTCTGCTGGTATTTGCTCACGGCAGACAACACGATCACGAGGAAAACTGAGAAGAATGAGCTCCCGCCGCTGTACCAGCCTTCGTTGAGCCGGTTATCCTTTATTGCAAGCCCGAGAGAAAGCCCAGCGCAAACAAGAAGAATCAGGTGTGTGAGTGTCGCGACCTATTTTTTTCCGTCCCGGATGGGGGAAATGAATATCTGAATAAATAAGTTTAGGGGTATTATTCAAAGGGTAGGTCTAGGACTCTCATTAGACATGGACTCTCCCAAGCCCATACCCCGCGCGACGTTGGGTGTTCATGAAAATCTTCAAATGAGGAGTCGCCACTAGCCTATTGGGGTCGGCTAGAAACCAAGCGAGGCATGGGAGTGTGCCTCACTTTCTACGTAACCAAAGATTCTAGGATCGGGGACTTGATTACACTAATTAATCAATTAGTGCCCTTTCGGTACCTAATCTTGTTCATTTCAAAAAGGACTTTTGTCAGGCAGTTTGGATTGATTTTGGGATTAACCACTAACACATGAGGTGATCATGCGGGTCCGCAATCATCAAAATAGCAATCAGCAATTAAAGAAAGCATTAAATAAATTGCAGATCAAAATAAATCCCAATTAAACTAAGGGGCAAATCATAATCATCGCATCGTAAGCATGCATTCAAGGGCAATTATATCCAAGGATACTTAAAACCCTAAGGCAAAGCCGTGTGAGGCTTGTTCGATTTGAAGCACAATTTTAAACCGATGATTTTTCGACATTTTTTTAAAGAGAAAATGGTCCAAGAATTATTTTAGAGCTTTTTCGGAAACTCTAAAACAAACTAGGAGTTTTTGGGATTTTTGAATTTTTTTGGAATTTTCAATATTTTAATATTTTCTGGTTTTTTTTTGTAATTAAAAAAATATTATATTTTTTATTTTTTATTTTTTCATGAATTTTCAGGTTTCTGAATTTTCCATGAATTTTCTGAAATTCCGAAATTTTTTATGATTTTTTTTTTTATGTTTTTATGATTTTTTATGATTTTTTTAATGTTTTTATGATTTTTGAATTTTTTTTGAAAAATAATTCGGACCGGGTCAAGAGACCTGGCCCTACTAAACTGACCTGGACCCTATTGGTCCTGGTCGGTTAAACGAAATTGGGCCGGCCCCAAAGCCCACTCGAAAAAAGAACCAAAATAAGGTAAACAAAAAAATCTTTTATAGAAACAGCCCATTTCCAATTTCTGCTCTCGGCCCGCGAAAACGCAGCCCAACGCTCACGGGCCCAAGGCGCGGCCCATCACCTTGGGGGATTTTCTTTCAGCCTTTTCTTTGCTTTTTTCTGATTTTTATGTTTTTTTAGCCTTTTTTTTCTTATTTTCTTTCTATTTTTTATTACACGTGCATTTCTGCATGCTTTTCCCCTTCCCCCACATCGTCTTCAACCTTCTGCCGAACGCTTACCCCCCGCCTGAAAATTTTTTTTATTCGGATCGACCCACTTCCAATCACCGTTCAACCTAGCTAACGCCGACACCTACACGACCGGTGAAACTTCACCAACCTCCAGGCAACATCAACATCCATCAGCCACCGGTTCCGGCCGCCCACTCCGACAAGTGTGTATTTTTCCGACGACTCGCAAAAAATAAACGTGCAGACCAAAAACCCTCGTATAAAACACAAGGAAGATCAAGAAAACACACAATGATCTACCAAACATGAGCAAAACATGTCAAGCTAAGCTAGTAAACACCGATCTAAGCGACGATGGTTTCGGGACTTCATTTGGGCATTTTATCAACACTCGGTGTGCATGAGCAAACAAAGGTGTTCTCGACACGAACCGAGTTCAAACCGCGCCTAAAATTCTAAACGAACATGCCGCATGCATAGGGACGCCTTCGGAGGACACGGGGGGGGCCGGGGCTCGCGCGAACTGGTCGACGCGAGCTCCGGCCCGCGACTTCGTCGACCACAAACAAGGATGCTCGAGGGAAGCCTACCTGGTTCAACTTGAGGACGCCGGTTGAGGGGACGTCGGATGGAGCTCGTGCGTGGCCAAGGCGTTGGCTGAAGCTCTCTTGCTCTTTCTCGACACGTTTCCCTCTCTCGGTTTCACTCTTGGTCCGTTTCTCCTCTCTCGGTTTTTTTGTTTTTTTCGGTCTCTCCGCCTCTCGAGCACTTTTCTGGTTTTTTTGGACTTGCACTCGGCTCTCTCTTGCTCTCTCTACCTCTCCCGGATCTGGGTTTTTTTTTTGGACAGCACTCGGCTCTCTCTTGCTCTCTCTACCTCTCCTGGATCTGGGTTTTTTGCTCCCCGTTTTTTCTTCCTCCCAATCTTTTTCTCCTCTCTTCTTCGCCCTCGTCTTTCTCTCTTGAGCCGCCCTCCTTCTGCTTTGCTCGCGTGCTCTGACCTGCTGCCGCCGTTCTGACCCGCTGCTGCTGCGTTTCTACCTGTCTTTCGGCCCTGACTTGCTTCATCATCATCATTTTTCGTCCTTGCTTCTTGCTGCTCTCCCTTTCGCTTCTCTCGCTTCCGCTCGGCCCTCCGCCGACCTTTCCCATCTTCTCGTCTTTCGCTCTCCTCGACCCGCCGCTTGCTTCATCATCATCTTCTGTTTTCTGCAGGGCTTGCTTCGGCGCGAGAGAGAAGAATGGAAGAAGAAAACGAGCGGGCCGGGCCGGGCCGAGGAAGAAAGAAAAAGGAAGTGGGCCGGGCCCGTGCGAGGGAAGGGAAAGGGCCGCGTGGGGGCGGGCGGACCCAGCCCTGGCCCGACCTCTTTTTGATTTTTTTATTAAATTTTTATTAATTTAATTTTTATTAATTTTTAATTTTTAATTTTAATTAATTTTTTTTATATTAACTTTAAAACTAGTGATGCAAATGCCCCTAATGTCTATATGTGATGCAATTTTAATGAAAGAATTTTTTTGTTAAGAGATTAGAAACTAATCTCTAATTTTCCAATTTAGTTAATAAATGCTAAAACAAATCGCCAAAATTTAAGTGTCAACAGCTGCCCCTCTTTGAATGGGAGCTTAAGGAGGTTCCTTTCAAAGACGAGAGACACTTAAATTTTTTCCATGAACGATGATGATCAGGGGCTGCGTATGAGATAATGATGTGAATGCACGATCCCCTTTTTTTTTTTTTTTTCAAAAACCAAGATGAGAAAGTCTTATTATGTGGTAACTAGTTTTGAAGAACGGGTTTCGAATGGAGGTCTCATCGTGTAAAAACGAGTTTCGACCGGAGAGGATAGTCTCACCGTGTAAAAACGGGTTTCGACCAGGGAGGTCTCATTGTGTAAAAGCGAGTTTCGACCGGAGATGATAGTCTCACCGTGTAAAAACGGGTTTCGACCGGGGGAGGTCTCATCGTGTAAAAACGAGTTTCGACCATCGTGTAGAGGATAGTCTCACCGTGTAAAAACGGGTTTCGACCGGGGAGGAGGTCTCATCGTGTAAAAACGAAAAACGTTTCGACCGGAGATGATAGTCTCACCGTGTAAAAACGGGTTTCGACCGGGGAGGAGGTCTCATCGTGTAAAAACGAGTTTCGACCGGGAGGATAGTCCACCGTGTAAAAACGGGTTTCGACCGGGGAGGTCTCATCGTGTAAAAACGAGTTTCGAGGAGGTCCATCGTGTAAAAACGAGGAGGATAGTCTCACCGTGTAAAAACGGGTTTCGACCGGGGGAGGTCTCATCGTGTAAAAACGAGTTTCGACCGGAGATGATAGTCTCACCGTGTAAAAACGGGTTTCGACCAGGGAGGTCTCATCGTGTAAAAACGAGTTTCGACCGGAGATGATAGTCTCACCGTGTAAAAACGGGTTTCGACCAGGGAGGAGGTCTCATCGTGTAAAAACGAGTTTCGACCGGAGAGGATAGTCTCACCGTGTAAAAACGGGTTTCGACCATCGTGTAAAAACGAGGTCTCATCGTGTAAAAATGAGTTTCGACCGAAGATGATAGTCTCACCGTGTAAAAACGGGTTTCGACCGGAAGGAGGGTCGTGGCTTTACTGGGGGAACCAAGCGAGATCAACTTGAAAGGAGCGTCATTTGCGACAATCCAAGAAAAATTATTGAAGATGAGAAAGCATTGACTGCATGAGCAAATCGAGCTAATTCAATTATTCGGTAAACATACGACACTACTTGGTATCGCAAAATTGTCATCGAGTTTGGAAGATATCATCAATTCTCAAACTCCTTTAGAAGAAAAGTCCATATCAAGATGATCCCGACTTATGAGAAGGATTCGTTAAGCATGCCAAGCAAGGGCTCTTTAGTCAAAAAGGGCTTCTCACATCTTCTCGAGGAAATGGCTATTTGATCCCATCCCTTAATGTGGGAAGCATAATTGATCATTGGGGGTATCTCACATAGCTCATGTCAAAGGCTCTGAGAAACATTCACAGTAAATACATATTGACCAATCTAAGAGGTCTTTTGGAAGGGTCATGATGTGACTTGGTCAAGGTTTCAACAAGGATAAAACATCATTGGTCATGAAGTGAAATAATCATCGATCAACATCTTCGCCAGGTTTACAAGTCAAGAAACCTCATGAGATAAGACAACTTTGCTCTCGCTTCTTTAAGCGGTAGCTTCTTTGAGAAGTCCTTACTTTCACTCGAGTCATCCCAATCTGAAGAGACTTCGGGAAGGGGTTGTAATGTTGGTTTGGTTATAGGCTCAAAAGGCTTAGAATTTTCTTTGAAGAGGGGTTTGAGAGTTGGTGATCATCGTGGTACCATTACCGATTCATCTAATTTTTTTTTTTTAAAGGCACTTGACTTTGGAAATCTAACTTTGTTTCAAAAGTCCTAAACATCTCAACATGAGAGCTTTGCTCTTTCATCTAATGGTTTTTGCATTTGCAATGATTTCTTCAATGCACGCATTTTGGCTTTGACAATTTTTCTTTCACAAGAAAGTTTTTCTTTTCGATGCAACTTCCCTCACTCTCTTTTCTTTCACTCATTTTTTTTAAAAAATGGGCATTGGCCTTGCTTTTCCCAGGCACACTGCTTTTTCATGCCCCCTAGTTTTCATTGATTTTTTTTTTTTGAGCCTTTAGGACTTTCGAGACACTTTCCACATTTTCATGTAAATGCCAATTGCCTTGATAAATCATATGCCTTGCCCTAGTGGGGGGAGATAATCACCATTTGGGCTTTAGAAATGAATGTTTAGGCTCAACTTGGCTAAGCAAAGGGCATAAGTGTTTAGGTAGAGAAATGAACGCTCTTCTTCATTTTGGGATACTTCGAGCTTCCATAAGAACTCACCTGAAGCCACTACAAAAGATTGATGCAAGTAAGAGCAAAGCAGTCTTTCTCATTCTTCTCACCATATGATGTCAACCGAAACCTCCAAATCTGCCCCATTGTGGGGTGGTTCTTGACAGGGTTCTTGACAGGGGTATTTTGTAGAAAATTCTCTAAATTTACAGGCTCAAATGGGTGGACTATTGTCACTTGCAGTGTGTAGGGCACAGAAAGAACTCCTCTTTTCACTTTGGTCCATGTACCACCTGCAAATGAATCCCTCATCCTTAAAGGACGTGTTTGGAAATGGGTTGCCTTTCCTCATCCTAAGTGTCTCTCGCTTGGCACGATTATTATCCCAATTTCAATTGATCAAAATCATCTGAGCAGATTAATCTCCATAGGGAATTTTGATTAAAAATGAGTGATCCGTCAAGCATATAAGCAATTTCGAGATAAAAAAGATGTTTAGAGGCTTTGTGGATTTTTTTTTTCAATTTCCATTTTTGTGTTTGCTTTCTAGGAAAATGCCCAAGACATTTTTTTTATAATTAATAATTTCTTCTTTTTTTTTTGTGAGATGGAAATTTTCCATTCATTTTCCTCTAATTTGACAAAAGGGTACTTACCTACTACGAGGTGACACGACAACCTTGTCCGACTTCATGAAGGCGAGGTGGCTCTTTGAATTGGCTCCTTAAGGATTGTCCTTCCTCTCTCCTTGTGTCATTTTTGTCGAACTGATTGGATACCTAAAACATGAATAGATATGCATGTATGGAATGTTTATGTGGTGTGCATGCACGATACTATGTGACTCGGATCGTACGCAAAATGGCTCTACGGCCTTGATCTCATTCACGGAAAATATTTTTTGATTGCATCAGCATTTACAGGCTTAGGCAGCTCACGGCCATCCATCTCAACCAAAATCATACTACCACCTGGTAGAATTTTCCTAATGACATAGGGTCCCTCATAATTCGGGGTAAACTTTCCCCGAGGATCAGGTATTATAGGTAGCACTTTTCGCAGCACCAAGTCATTAACTTCAAAACGTTTGGGACGAACCCTTCGATTGAAGGCCTTCGCAACCCGCTTCTGATAGCATTGACCATGGCATATGGCTTGTAGTCTTTTCTCATCTACCATGTTCAACTGCTCGTGCCTCTGTCGTATCCATTCGCCCTCGTCAAGCTCGTGCCTCTGTCGTATCCATTCGCCCTCGTCAAGCTTCGATTGAGAAAGGACCCTCAGCGAAGGAATCTCAACTTTCACAGGTAGAACCGCCTCCATCCCATACACCAACGAAAAGGGAGTTGCGCCTGTGGAAGTGCGGATAGATGTCCGATATGCCATCAATGCATAAGGAAGTCTTTCATGCCAATCGCGGTAATTCTCGGCAGTTTTTGACAATATCTTCTTTATGTTTTTGTTTGCTGCTTCGACCGCTCCATTCATCTGAGGACGGTATGGGGACGAATTCAAATGTCGAATCCGAAACTCATTAAACAAGTCATCCACGACTCTGTTGTTTAGATTGGAGCCATTGTCGGTGATAATTGCCTCTGGCACCCCATAGCGAGCAATAATATCGCGACGAATAAACTTGGCAACATTTTTGGCGGTGACATTAACATACGAGTTGGCTTCGATCCATTTCATAAAATAGTCAATTGCCACCAAGATGAATCGATGCCCGTTTGATGCTTTGGGATTAATGGGCCCAATCACGTCAATCCCCACATAGAAAAAGGCCAAGATTGGGACATTTGGTGGAGCTCATTCGGCGGAGCATTCATTTTATCCCCATAAATTTGGCATTGGTGGCAACATCGCGCATGTTGAATGCAGTCGGACTCTATAGTTAGCCAGTAATATCCAAGCCGCATGATCTTTCTTGCTAGGAGGTGACCATTCATATGGGGGCCGCACTCTCCTTCGTGCATTTCTTTCATCAAACGATTTGCTTCCTTGGCGTCAACACATCTCAGCAATGTTGAATCGAATGACCTCTTGTAGAGGGTGTTTCCACTAATGAAGAACTTTGATGCAAGCTTCGTTAAGTACTTTCGGTCCAAAGCATCACTTTCTTGAGGGAATTCACCTTTCTGAAGGTATTCTAAGATGTCGCGATACCATGGCTCTCCATCAGGCTCTTCCTCAATTACCATACAATAAGCCGGGCGCCTAAGAATCTCAATCCTTAGTGGTTCAACGTCCAAACCCCCGGTAGTTTGTAACATTGAAGACAATGTGGCCAAGGCATCGGCGAATTGGTTTTGAGACCTCGGCAAGTAGCTAAAGGATATTTCTTGGAATTCCTCTACCAACTCCCCTAAGAACTCGTGATATGGAATTAATTTCGGATCTTGTGTTCGCCATTCGCCTTCGCCTTTGCGGGATGATAAGAGCTGAATCACCGTAGACTTGCAACTTCCGGATTTTCATATCAATGGCAGCTTGGAGGCCAAGGATGCACGATTCATATTCCGCAATATTGTTTGTGCAAGGGAAGGTCAGTTTAGCAGCGACAGGGTGGTGCTGGCCTTCTAGGGAGATAAGGACTGCCCTGGTACCCAACCCGGCTAAGTTAACGGCACCGTCAAAGAACATCATCCATTTGTCATTTGACACAAGTAAAACCCGCTCCTCTACCTCATTCTCCTCATCAGAGTTTCCCGATTCGTGCAGATTCCCTGCTAACATGTCTGCTATGGCGTGGCCTTTTACAGATTTTTGTCCTAGGCTTCGTACGTCAAATTCTGAAATCAAGATTTGCCACTTAGCTAGCTTTCCAACCAACGCGGGTTTCTCTAGGAGATATCTAATGGGATCATTCTCGGTTACCAACAAAATTTGGTGGTGTAGGGTATATTGTCGTAATCGGTGTAACACCCAAACCAAGGCCACACAAGTCCTCTCAACTACCGAGTAGTTCATCTCAGAAGCGGTGAACTTCTTGCTCAGGTAGTAAATCGCGCATTCTCTCCCATCCTTTGGCCTTCTCTGGGCCAACATAGCCCCTAGTGACTCGTCATGTATAGTCAAGTACAAGATTAGAGGAAACCTAGGGATCGGAGGGACCAAGACTGGAGCATGAGTAAGATAGTGCTTTATCTTCTCAAACGCATTTTGGCATTCGGCATCCCATTCGACTCTCGCATTTTTCTTTAAGAGCTTGAAGAATGGTTTTGCCATTTCTGATAGCTAACAAATAAACCTGGCCACGTAATTAAGCCGTCCCAACAAACTGCGGACTTCTTTAACGATGGTCGGAGGTCGTAAATCGCAAATGGCCTTGGTCTTTGCCGGGTCGATTTCGATGCCCTTGCTACTGACCATGAATCCTAGTAGCTTTCCAGATTTTGCCCCGAACACGCATTTCGCAGGATTGAGGCGCAATTTAAACTTCCGGAGGCGCATGAATAGTTTTCGCAAGACCTCGACATGGTCTTCGCTTCGTCTGGATTTTGCGATCATGTCATCTACGTACACCTCGATGTCCTTGTGCATCATGTCATGGAACAATGCGACCATGGCCCTTTGATATGTTGCCCCAGCATTCTTTAAACCAAAAGGCATCACTTTGTAGCAAAAGGTCCCCCATGGAGTTATAAATGACGTCTTGCTTTTGTCCTCTTCCTTCATACGGATTTGGTTATATCCAGAAAATCCATCCATAAAGGAAAATAATTCGAATCCAGCCGTACTGTCAACCAGGACATCGATGTGTGGGAGTGGGAAGTCATCTTTTGGACTAGCTCGGTTCAGGTCGCGATAATCGACGCACAGCCTAACCCGCCCATCCTTTTCATCACAGGCACAATGTTCGCTACCCAAGTGGAGTAATGTGATACTTTAATGAACCCCACCTCTAACAATTTCATGACCTCATCCTCGATTTTCTTAGACAACTCCGGCTTGGTCCTCCTGAGCCTCTGCTTCTTGGGTGGTACATTAGGGTCGGTCGGTAAGGCGTGCTCCACGATTTCAGGATCAAGACCTGGCATATCAGCATAGGTCCAAGCAAACACATCCTGATACTCCCTTAGGAGGCCAATTACTTTTTCCATCTCCAACTTTGGGAGGCCGGCCCCAATTTTGACTTCTTTGACATTCTCTGCGTCGCCTAAGTTTATGACAATCATTTGGTCTTTTGTCAATGGCTTTGACTCTTCATGTCGGTTCCATTCATGCTCAATCCCGCCCCGGTCATCGTCATTGGCATCGATTCTAAGAGATCTCTTTCGTGTATATCCGAGTCACATGAATCATTATCATGATTATGCATAATGTAATGCCTGAGATGTGATGAGATGGGTTAGAGCATGTTAATGATAAACAGAATGCATGTTGTTTTTTTTTTTTTTTTTTTGAATAAATTTCTAAATATTTTTTTTTGGATAAAAAGGGTTTTAAGAGCTCATCCTCATATCATCGGATTTCCTCTCTTACAAATTGTCAAAGAAGGGAGCATGTGGAGGCCCAAGCCTCGAGATCATCATAGGACGGGTTTGGTGTGCTTCCACATGTCCTTAATAAAAATGTGCATCTATTTTATTGAATGGGAAATGATCAGGCCGTATTACAACACACGCTACCCCGGACCAACGGCTCAAGGTCAGGGGCTCAACATAGACTTCATTACAAACGATTCAAACGATGAAATTGAAACAACAACACACCCCCTCACGCAGGGGGGAGAGGGCAAAAACAAAGGCTACACTGAACAAGGCCGCCTACTCTGGAGGGGCAATGACGTCTTCAGAGTATCCAGCTTCTTCGGACTCCTGGATGACACATATGACATTATCCATGAATAGACCAGCTACACTATCGATGGTCTCGTCCACCTCTGCCAACATCTTCGGAGGTCCTGGGAACGTTTCTTCTAATGGTGGGGGCAAGATACCTTGACGACCTTCTCTTTTTCTAGTTCGAACTCCATGGCCACCCCGGCCTCCATGCCCGTCTCGACCACCTCGGGGATCTCGACCTCCTCGCTCACCACGATCTCCTCGCCTCTCAACATATCCTAAACCTTTCCTCCTTGAGATTCTTCGAGCTTCAACGGGCTTTCGAATCTCTTGACCATGCAGCCCCAGGCCCTCTCTAGGGTTATACCCATTTGCTAGCATGATTTTCCCGACTGCTATGGCTGACTTGGATAATTCTGGGGTGCCCATGGATGAGCCAGCGGGGATATGAACCATAGATACTAGCTCAAGAGTTTGAAAGCTTGATTCTTCTGTATATTTAGGCTCCACATACGGAATGGCTGTCTCATTGTAAACCTTGAAGTCCGTCTCTCCGTGCACGGTAATAAGCCTGTTGTCGACCACGAATCGCACCTTCTGATGGAGGCTAGAGGGGACGGCGCCTGCCGTATGAATCCACGGCCTTCCTAGCAGGAAATTGAAGGCGCTCGGTATGTCTAACACTTGGAATGACACTTGGAAGAGCACAGGGCCGATCAGTAATTCCAATTCAATCTCTCCTATCACCTCCTTTTTCATCCCGTCGAACGCGCGCACAGTAGACTTACCAGGGCGGATCCTCCCGATATCAACACCCAAGCGATGGAGCGTGGCCAACGGGCATATGTTAAGCGCAGAGCCATTATCAATCAGCACTCTAGGGACGAGAGTACTGTCATGTTTCACTGATATATGCAACGCCTTTGTGTGATTGGGGCCATCAATGGGGAGATCTTCGTCAGTGAAGGAAATTTGATCTTTTAATAAGATGGCTCCCACAAACTCCTCTAATTGGGCCTCATCAATCATTTCGGGGACATGCACTTCATTGAGAACCTTCAGCAAGACATCCCTGTGTTTCTCTGAAGACTTGAGTAGCTCTAGGAGGGAAATTTGAGCCGGCATTTTTCGTAGCTGATCTACTATATTGAACTCGCTGGATTTTACGACTACTAGAAATTGCTTCGCATCTTCCTCCGTTCTTTTTTCTTCTCGGCTCCTCCAGTTGGCCCGTAACAACGACCTGATCGAGTGACAGTGTCTATTTCATTCAACCCGTAATCCCAAGGTACTGCTTTGGTATCGAACTCAGGAGATTGCCTAGGTATCATCACTTCATCATGTCCTTGAGGCAGTAGTTCAATTATGATCGGCGTCAAACTCTCCTCCACGATTTCGACCGCCGATAATTCCTCGGTCAAAAGGTCGATTACCATCGGTTCGGCGATTTCCATCTCAACATCACTAGTGTGATCTCCATTGGATAGTTCTATCACCACTGGAGTTATCATGGCAACCATCTCCTCCCCTCGAACTTTCTCGGCCGCGGGGTTGCAAGATAAATTGCATGAGGACAAGTCAGGCGTTGACGATTCTATCATGGACACTGGCTTCTCTTTTGTGACACGTCGAATTACCCCCATGTTTATCATCTTGCGGACACGCTCTTGCTTTTCTTGCATGGTTACCATTTCCTCAACTTCATAATACCCAGCCAGCTCCAAGGCTTCATACGTTTTCGGGATTTCCACCGTCAAGGGTATGCGGCTTGTTTGTACATCTTCGAAGATCCCGTTCACTCCTTCAGTATGATTAGGCAAGGGGTTCTGCTGCACATTAGGCTGAGCCTCCTTGAAAGTTAAAATACCCTTGTCTAATAATTGTTGAATTTTGACCTTCAGTACATAACAATTATCGATGTCATGCCCCTTTTCCCCCATGTGGTATTCGCATGTCTTGGTCACATCGAAACCGGGAAACCTTGGGGGATTGTCTCTGGATACCTCCTTGGCTACCATCCTCTTTTCAAGGAGCACGGGAAATAATTTCGACAATGGACGTGGTAGCGGGGTGAATTCCTTTCGCAAGGGCTTCTTGCTTCGATCAATTCCTGCAGAAGTACTTCCTTGGATGGTCGTAGGCCTTTGTGTAGGCGCCGAAGATGGTTTAGAGAGGTGCGGCTCTTGGACAAATGCCACTTCGACCATGGTCTCTTTGTCCTTCTTCATTGAGAATTTCTTGCTACTCCCAATAGGTATTCTCCCATCCATAATTGCCCATTCGACCCCTTCGCCAATATCTACCAACTGTGAAAATGTTTGGCACCCAAAGTACACCAATCCTTGGAAGTATTCGGATGGCAACGCCTTTAAGAAAAGTTGCCTCATTTCTTTTTCACTCAACGGAGGCTTCACTTGTGATGCTATCGTCCTCCATCTCTGCGCAAAGGCTTTAAAGGCTTCGTTTTTCTTCTTCTCCGTCCGAACTAGCTCCTCTCTCGTAGGGATGATCTCAGAGTTAAATCTATATTGTTGCAAAAACTCATCAGCAAGATCTTCCCATCCAAGGTAGCTCTTCAATATCTAATGCAATGAACCATGACAGGGCATGGCCTTCCAAGCTATCCTGAAACGTATGAATAAGGAGCGGTACGTTATCAGAGTAGCGGGCCATTTTCCTCAGATAATACTTGAGGTGAGTCTTAGGGCATCCAGTGCCGTCATATTTCCTTGTGAACTCCGGCTCCTTGTAGGTGTTAGACACTTTTACCTTAGTGTACGGGGTCAGCTTATCAACCCCTTTCAGCTCGTATCCCTGAAGAGCACAAAGCCTCTCCTCCATCTTAGCGAGGCGCCTTGCACTTTCCTCATCAAGGTGAGAGGTCGGCTGTGCCTTTGGGGAAGGATCTAGGTCCACGATGATTGGTGTTACAGAAAGGGCCTCTTCAACCGCCCCTTTTTCAGGAGGGTTGGTGACAGGTGGGTCTCCAGTTGGAGGGGGATTGTGCCCTGACGAGGTAGGAGCAAAGGTCTCGATAGCAGCCGAGGTCGGAGATTCCTTGAGTTTTTGGTTCATCTCGGCCATCATTGCAACAAGTTGAGATAACTGATCCTCCATCTTGGTTATGCGCACGTTGGTATCTTCACCCTCCATTCTAGCTCTTGTGCGGGTGCGGATCGGAGATCGTCGTTTAGCCGTGATGATGGTTAGGAAAAAATAAACGACTCGCTAGTACCTGGTTCAAAAGTAGATAGGCAATATGAGTATAAGATCTAAATAGTTGATCGGCCCATGACAATGATCTAACATCTCCTCTCATTCATTTCAAAAGAAGGAAGGATCCCTACATATTTGAAAATAAATACAGGAGATGACACTTCGTAAAAAGGAGAAATAACACATACACGTACAAGTCAGGACCTCTCAGCATTGAGACTAAGACACAAAAATGGAGCAGGATTCACTAAACATTGAAGCTAAGACATAAGACAAGACTCCCTAACCGCCCTTAAAGAAATGGGAGATGAACTTCTTTCACAATTGCCCACTAGTTCGAGCCGACTTTGAGGGGTGCTTTTCGGCCTTTTCGATTTCCCTTTTGAGAAGCTTGATCTCTGCACGATTAGTGATCATCGGTGGCACGTTAGGGATCTCTGGGCGTAGTTCTTGCGGGATCTCATGCTGAAGAATGTACTGAGTCGAGGCATAGTATATCCTCTCTCTACCTTCCAACTCCTCCTCGGGCCAAATGAGCTTTTGGGGGTGGCACATGTTCCACATTGATTTGATCAACGTGATAATATCCTCATGATCCCGGCTTCCATTGGAAAAATCGGCCCAGATTGGGTCCTCTTGCAATGTGGGTGGAAGCTGTTGTATCACTTGAAACTGGCGAGTAACTCTAGTTGGATGATACTTAGTAGCACCCGTGATCCCCAACAAAGGAACAGGCCCAACGTTCCCGCATGTAAACCTCGCCTCATGAACTCTGAGCCATTTAGCGTGCCATTGGAAATCTTCAGGATCGGAATTTTTCATAAAGGTCAACCATTCATAATGATGATAGTCCGGGGCATGTGCTTTCTTGTCTATAAATTTTGAAATGGGATGGTGAGAATCAGAAATGTCATGAATTGTCATTAGAGTGCCAAACCCCTTAATGTGAGAGAGGAACCAAATTTGTAAAAGTTCAGGAGGAGCATGAAAAGTCTTTTCCGTGTTTTCTTTAAAAAGAGTGAGGGAACGGAAGGTTTCGGTCAAAACAGCATTAACAAAGCCCTTCCCCGTGCACACCTCTTGAACCACACATGCAATTAAGGGGTTAATAGCGTTCCTAGAGTAAGGGAATACTACACACCCAAAGAATGCTAGCAAAAATATCCTATTCATTTGGAAAGATGGGGCATTTTGGAAAAGTTCATTCAAAAAAGAGAATGGACATGTATTACGGTTGGCCCTCAAAACCTTGCTCACTTCTTCTCTCTTAACTCTCAGAAAATCAGATAAGACCGATGCAGGCTCCACCCCAATAGGCGGGCTGACCAACTCCGAAACTAAAGGCTTTCCAATGACAACACTATATTCCTCCAAGGTGGGCGTGAGTTCATGATCACCGAATATGAAAGTAGACGTCTTGGGGCACCAGACATGCGCCAACGCTCGAACGACGCCGTAATGGACTTCTATCTCCAGCAAGGGAAGCAATCGCCCGATGTGGGATTGTACATGGTCACGGCCAGTCTCATCCAGTCTATCCCACCAAGTGCGGAGCTCGGCTTTGGGAGCAGAGATGATGCGAAGTTCGGGCTTTCCCATTGTATATAAGCTAAAGCTATGACCAACCAAATTTGTCATGGACCGACCCAAAAATGCAGTAGATAAGTAGATTGTGAGTGTAAGGGATTAGAAAGCTTACTCTACTCACTAAAGGATGATGCCAATCACATAGACATGCGCATGAGATGTGGGGCGATTTCTACTCTAGACGGCTCAAATGATGCCATGGGATTACCGGACTGAACCAGCATGGTCGCGGTTAGGTCGGGGTTCCCGTGACTCCGGCTTTGTCAAAGAGTCGACCCGTGTTGCGCGGTTGCAACCGGGGTAGAAGCTCTTGACATTAGAAGAATTTCGGAATTGAGGTGGGCGACTCGTACTACATGGTTGTAGTCGGAGTGGTATCCATCTCAACACCATCCTAAATGATCCTATGCGGCCCAGGTCCGGCGGCGGGTTGTGTGTGCTAGGGTGTAGTGCAATGCAAAGGATACATGCACAGCAATTTATAAGCAAACAACACTTCGTACATAAAAATAAACCATACATTCCTACAACTCCCTGCAAGACAAAGGTAAGCAAACACTTCCCCTTATACCTCCCATTTCTGCAAAAACATTTAACACCTTTAATGTTAGGGGCGTACTTGGAATCCTCGCTGCCAAACAAAAATATTTTTGAACAAGATTAATTCTGGCCTAAGTCCTCTAAGGTTCAAAACCATTCCCCAGCGGAGTCGCCAAGCTGTCGCGACCTATTTTTTTCCGTCCCGGATGGGGGAAAGGAATATCTGAATAAATAAGTTTAGGGGTATTATCCAAAGGGTAGGTCTATGACTCTCATTAGACATGGACTCTCCTAAGCCCATACCCCACGCGACGTTGGGTGTTCATGAAAATCTTCAAATGAGGAGTCGCCACTAGCCTATTGGGGTCGGCTAGAAACCAAGCGAGGCATGGGAGTGGGCCTCACTTTCTACGTAACCAAAGATTCTAGGATCGGGGACTTGATTACACTAATTAATCAATTAGTGCCCTTTCGGTACCTAATCTTGTTCATTTCAAAAGGACTTTTGTCGGGCGTTTGGATTGATTTTGGGATTAACCACTAACATGTGAGGTGATCATGCGGATGCGCAATCATCAAAATAACAATCGCAATTAAAGAAAGCATTAAATAAATTGCAGATCAAAATAAATCCCAATTAAACTAAGGGGCAAATCATAATCATCGCATCGTAAGCATGCATTCAAGGGCAATTATATCCGATGATACTTAAAACCCTAAGGTAAAGCCGTGAGGGCTGTTCAATTTTAAGCACAATTTTAGACCAATGATTTTTCGACATTTTTTTTAAAGAAAAAATGGTCCAAGAATTATTTTAGAGCTTTTTAGGGAAACTCTAAAACAAACTTGGAATTTTTGGGATTTTTGAATTTTTTTTTTTTTTCAATATTTTTAATATTTTTCTGGTTTTTTTGTAATTAAAAAAAAAAAATATATTATATTTTTTTTGAGAATTTTCATGAATTTTCAGGTTTCTGAATTTTCCATGAATTTTCTGAAATTCGAAATTTTTTATGATTTTTTTTATTTTTTATGATTTTTTTATGATTTTTTTTTTAATGTTTTTATGATTTTCTGAAATTTTTTTTTATGAAAAATAATTCGGACCGGGTCAAGAGACCTGGCCCTACTAAACTGACCCGGACCCTATTGGTCCTGGTCGGTTAAACGAAATTGGGCCGGCCCCAAAGCCCACTCGAAAAAAGAACCAAAATAAGGTAAACAAAAAAATCTTTTATAGAAACAGCCCATTTCCAATTTCTGCTCTCGGCCCGCGAAAACGCAGCCCAACGCTCGCGGGCCCAAGGCGCAGCCCATCACCTTGGGGGATTTTCTTTCAGCCCTTTTCTTTGCTTTTTCTGATTTTTATGTTTTTTTTTTTTTTTCTTTTCTTATTTTCTTTCTATTTTTTATTACACGTGCATTTCTGCATGCTTTTCCCCTTCCCCCCTCGTCTTCAACCTTCTGCCGAACGCCCCCCCAACTGAAATTTTTTTTCGACCCACTTCCAATCACCGTTCAACCTAGCTAACGCCGACACCTACACGACCGGTGAAACTTCACCAACCTCCGGCAACATCAACATCCGTCAGACCACCGGTTCCGGCCGCCCACTCCGACGAGTGTGTATTTTTCCGACGACTCGCAAAAAATAAACGTGCAGACCAAAAACCCTCGTATAAAACACAAGGAAGATCAAGAAAACACACAAGGATCTACCAAACATGAGCAAAACATGTCAAGCTAAGCTAGTAAACACCGATTTGGCGACGATGGTTTCGGGACTTCATTTGGGCATTTTATCAAACACTCGGTGTGCATGAGCAAACAAAGGTGTTCCCGACACGAACCGAACTTCAAACCGCGCCTAAAATTCTAAACGAGACATGCCGGTATGCATAGGGACGCTTCAACGGAGGCACGACAGGGGCCGGGGCTCGCGCGAACTGGTCGACGCGAGCTCCGGCCCGCCACTTCGTCAAAACAAACAAGGATGCTCGAGGGAAGCCTACCTGGTTCAGCTTGAGGACGCTGGGTTGAGGGGACGTCGGACGGAGCTCGTGCATGGCCAAGGCGTTGGCTGAAGCTCTCTTGCTCTTTCTTTCTCGTGCCTCCTCTCTCGGTTTCACTCTTGGTCCGTTTCTCCTCTCTCGGTTTTTTTGTTTTTTCGGTCTCTCCGTCTATCTCTCTCGAGCACTCTCAGATCTTGTTTTTTTTTGGACAGCACTCGGCTCTCTCTTGCTCTCTCTACCTCTCCCGGATCTCTCAGTCCCCGTTTTTTCTTCTTCTCCCCCTCTTTTTCTCTTTCTTCGCCCTCTCTTTCTCTCTTGAGCTGCCCTCCTGACCTGCTTTGCTCGCGTGCTTTTGCTGGCTTGCTGCTGCGTTTCTACCTGTCTTTCGGCCCCGACTTGCTTCATCATCATCATTTTTCGTCCTTGCTGCTGCTGCTCTCCCTTTCTGCTTCTCTGCTTCCGCTCTGGCCCTCCGCTGACCTTTCCCATCTTCTCGTCTTTCTGCTCTCTGACCCGCCGCTTGCTTCATCATCATCTTCTGTTTTCTGCAGGCTGCTTCGGCGCGAGAGAGAAGAATGGAAGAAGAAAAACGAGCGGGCCGGGCCGGGCCGAGGAAGAAAGAAAAAGGAAGTGGGCCGGGCCCGTGCGAGGGAAGGGAAAGGGCCGCGTGGGGGCCGGGCGGACCCAGCCCTGGCCCGGCCTCTTTTCGATTTTTTTTTAAATTTTTATTAATTTATTTAATTAATTTTTTTTAATTTTTTTTTAATTTTAATTAATTTTTTTTTTTTTTATATTAGCTTTAAAACTAGTGATGCAAATGCCCCTAATGTCTATATGTGATGCAATTTTAATGAAAGAATTTTTTTGTTAAGAGATTAGAAACTAATATCTAATTTTCCAATGTAGTTAATAAATGCTAAAACAAATCGCCAAAATTTAAGTGTCAACAGTGAGGTCCTTGAGAGCCTCGAGCAAAAAGTGGAAGAAGCCCTTGGCGGGCTGCTTGAATGTGTTGACGCCGAATGCGTTTTGCTTGCGAGTGACGTCATCTGGTTCGCCGCTAATTCCATCAGAGACATCAGTTTGAAGGGCCGAGGCGACTCCGTCGACGCCACTGAAACTTTTGAGTCGGAAGAGGTCCTCCTCATCATTGAGCAGCGTGGTGAGCTCTGACTGATTAATCTGGAAGGAGCAGGGTTGATCGTGGATCGAAATCGAAGTGTAGGAAGGAGATCTTCGTAGGAACGACTTGGTATAAGGGAAGGAGTCACTGGATGAATAATTAAATACCATCGCTGGGAAGAGATGCAAAGGGAGGGCTGCAACATACAAATGGTAAGACAAACTCCTGATTGTGGTGAGATAGCAACGTAATAAAAAAAAAAAAGCAATCTTGGAATTCGCTGAACGATGTTCGAGACAATCCCGTCGACGCATGGGTTTACATATTTATGGTTGAGGGAACCGGAAGGTGATGTCATCAAGCGGCGGGCCCGGTTACAGCGTAATTGCGGGACACGGAAGCTACCAGCGGGTTTCCGAGAAAGGACGACCCGAAAGACTCAGCGGGGGAGATCAAATGCAAAGCTACGGCTGATTGTGGACCAATGCAAACGCTCCACGTCCGCCAACACCGATATCTGCACAATTAATTATACTTCCAAATTGGGGAGAAATATACAATCAATACTCTAACTTATTTATGGTGCTCACTTTAATACTATAATTTTTCATCGACACACTTAAATGCCATAATCGAAGAAAAATGATCACTTAAGTGTTTTTAGCGAAATAGTCCGGCTAAAATTAACATATGACTTTTTAATTAAATTTTCTAGCTGAGTGGCACTTCATGTGCTTTTAACCAGCTTTTCGCGAATCACTTAAATATCGAATTTTTTGAAAAAACTAATGCCAAGATTTTTTAAAAACAATTTTTTCAATGTCAATTTTTTTGAAAAATGATTTTTTCAGTACTAAAATTTTTGAAAAATCAAATTTTCAATGTCAACGAAATTTTGGCTTTGAAAATAATCCTTTTTTTTTTTTAAATTTTGCAATGAAAAATCATTTTTCAAAAGAAAAATTGGCACTTAAAAAGTCATTTTAAAAAAAAATTTAACACTAAAAATCATTTTTCAAAAAATTTGGTACGTAAGTGATCCGCGAAAAATTGGTTAAATGACATCGTTCAACATCCCCATGTTTCGACAAGCTACGTTAGTTAAAAATATAAATAAAAAAAGTCACATAGAATTTCTAGCTAAGAAGATTGGCGATGATACTTAAGTGATCATTTTTCTTCGATTTTGTTACTTATGTGCACCGACGAAAAGTCGTGACACTAAAATAAGTGCCGTACATAAGTTAAGGTATCGATAGTGCACTTCTCTTCTCAAATTATGGATGGTATGGCCTATTAAGTGTAGGAATTATTGTGCACTCGTTCTCCTTTTCGGTCTAATTTTCTCTTCGCGTTTCTTTGTCTTTGTTCGATGATCGCCAGAAACATGACTGGAGTTCTTATTTTTCGCATTACAATATTTTGTGAGTACATACTAGGGTTACAGCGAAATCGAGCGTGTTTTCAGGAAAGCCCGCGATTGACTTAATCTGACGGGCTTGGGTCGGGGAGTCAACGAATAGTCAAGAGGTATGAGACACGGGAGACCCACCAATGCCCCGTTGAAGAAACAGGAAAAGAGAGTAATAGTGTTGCATGTGTCTCAACTCTCCCGTTCTCTTTATCGATGCTGATGTTTATTGTGTGAAAGGGGTAAA
Source organism: Corymbia maculata (assembly GCA_014182735.1). Lineage (NCBI taxonomy): Eukaryota > Viridiplantae > Streptophyta > Magnoliopsida > Myrtales > Myrtaceae > Corymbia > Corymbia maculata. Next base: position 5,041,469 of record CM024689.1, on the reverse strand, counting down.
ATGTCAAAAGCACCGTGTGGAAAGAAGCATCCAAGAAAATGGAGGTGGACACGGGTCCAACACGGTGCTGAATTAAGATAAGATAACTCCACCATGTGACTCTTTTATGCAAAAAAGAAGGAAAAAATAAAAACAAAATCCTTATTTGTTGCGGCAGGATACTCTGTCGGGATGACTTTCTAGAAGAAGTATTTCTCCGTCTCTCTCGTATTTTTTAATCTTTGCTCAATGGGTAAGGAGCGTGGCTTCTCACGCACGATTCGGTCTATCCCCTAACTATTTCGAATAGTATTAACGTCAGTCCCATGTACTAATGACGCATGTTAACCCATATTTGACGTCATGTTCTTGTGATCTATAGTGATTTATGGTCCTCATATCGTTGATGAATTGTAGAAGTTTCCCAATGAAAATCTCTCCCACAAGCATTAGGAAAAGAGACACCAGAACTCTAGACCGATCCAATCCATAGTCCCAATTCCTCACGATGAACAGAAAGTACAAATCGTCAATTTAACCTAACCCAAATCATCATGTGGCGATATTCTCTTTGTTGACGACAACTTGCAAGGTGCAAAATCTGCTGCACCAATTAAAATATAATGTTTATTTTACATAGAGAACATTACATGCTTTATCTACGAAAACCTTCCATAATAACGCAGCATTGGTGGGTCTCCCATCTCTGCATATGTTTTGAGCTTTCGTTGCCTCCCCGTCCCAACCCCGTGAAATGAACACAAGCGCGAGCTTTCGTGGAAATAAGTTTTCCGCTGCCTCCCTCAATTTCGCTGTAACCCTAGTATGAAATCACAACATTTGATAATGAGAAAAATAAGAACCCTTAAGGTGAAAAAATTTCTTCATCCCTTACAAATATAATAATGATGCGGAAAGCAAGCGATCGATCTATAAAATAAACTTTACTAGAAAATAAATCAGAAATTGAATTTATGTAGTTTGATCGGTATGATCTATATCCACGGGAGGGCCATACATAGTTCCACTATAAATCACACTCAAGTCATTTAAATATTCTCAACATTTCACAATTCTCAATTATACCCAATAAACACGGTATTTAGTCGTCACAAGTCACAATTCCTCATAAAATAATATCTCAATCTCACAGAGGAATTACACAAAGTCTTACCACAACATTTTTCATGACTTCAAACGCTCAGTATATAATTCACAAACAAAAGCTCCTCTCTAATACTCTTCAAAAAGAAAACCCTCCTTAAATATAGACAAGACTTGGATACAAAATAGAAAACTTCTAGAAAATCTGATGAAAGGGAACCAACATAGATTTGGAAATTATTCAAATTACAACGGTTTCCTTTTTTGAGCTTAAAATCAAGGCATAATTTCAACAGTCTTCACAATAGCTCGACATTCGAGTGAAGTTACAATCACTTCATTGGAATTCAAACTTCATTGGTAATTGCCCACAACCCCTCACGGGCTTAAATTGCCATAGACATTTACTGAATCTAAGCATCGCTTGAGCTTCGCCGAAACTGTGGACCTCATCAAAATACCAACTACATGTGCACTTTTAACTACTTTACAACGATTTTTCCACACAACCTCAACCACAGATAATGCAAAACCACTTATGCATCCATATCTGTTAGAAAATTGAACATGCACCTTGTCAAACTCTACAAGTATAACAACCATTGGCTCTATAGGCTCCAATCGTTACAAGCATTCTCTATATGTTGATTATCATGCTAGATAGAGATGCCTGAGGGAGAGTTTGAGTTTGAGCTCAAGCTCGTCAACATATCTAGTTCGACCCATGGTTACTCAAATACTTAAATTAATGAGTTATGGATAACAAAGATATATTAATCGCTACACACCATACTAATTCTTCGATGTTAATTTTTCTGATATCATTTATACATGTATCTCAACAATATTTTCTTACGTGCGAGCTCAATGTTAGGTCTATTTTCTCTTATAATGTAGATATCTTTCTGCACCAACATATCTCAATTTGAATGTTTAAGGCCTACCTTCATTCTGGTCTCTTTCTCTGGACTGAATTATGAAGGTTGCTCAAAAACTGTGTTGGTCACAAGATTCATTCATTGAGATATTCACCAACAGCTTTGATAATATTATTATAAAGTTCAACTTAAAAACTGGGAAATTATATAAGTTAATTCGTGATTCTAATGCGGTCAAGCCAGTTCAAATAGTCATCCATACCTGCAAGGAGTGCTCGTCCATGAACAGCCCGTTTACCGGAACTTGGTCACCGATCTTCAAATAGATCTCTGACAACAATCTCGGATATGGAAACCCGCTACTGCACACCCTTCCTTATCACATCGATGAGAATATTACCATTCACCGGAGACAAATTATTGAATTGTTGGTTATGCTGGTGATGGCTCACTGCTGACACCGCGATCATGAGGAGCACCATGACAAATGTGCTCCCTGCATTGTACCAGCCTTGACCCCATTCTCCTGTTAGGAGAATAGTAACAATTTGAACAATATCGAATTAATACAACGGAATAAAATAATCTTTCTTCTTGTGTAAATCTAATAGGAATCGATATAGTAGAGTAAAATAAATACTAAGCACGCGAGTACAAGACGATTTTTTACATGGAAAATCTCCTCAATATGAGGAGATCAAAAACCACGGAATTGGAGTCCACCTGAAAATCTTCATTATCAACAAAATTGGATGAACAATGTTCTTCTCTAGTAAATACTAGAGGTATATAGTAGTAAAGATCTCAAGAACATAATTTTTGGGAATATATATAAATTTCATAAGAGATCAAGAATAAATTTAACAAAAAATGCAGGTTTAATCAATTTACGAAAAACCTAATGTAGAGTGCTTCAAATGAAAATCAAACCATTTAGATTCAAGAAAATTGTGCCATGAACATGTTGACAAAATTTTAGCTCAATCAAACCACGAATCGACTTCCAAAGCCAGTTTGATGTAAATCAGATTTTGTCCCAAATTCCAAATTTTCTGTTTTCTCTTTTTCTCTTGTTACTGTGTCTTTTTGCAGCTACCATTTAAAAATAGTGAGAAGCCCTATTTCTCCATGACTTATCATATGAGCTCAAGTTCTTTTGAGCTTGCAACTCATTAGGCTTAATATCTCCTTAATTCCCAACTCGAGCCAAAGCCCAGCGCAAACAAGAAGAATCATGACTTGCAGGTCCATGAAAGCCTTGAGCACAAAGTGGAAGAAGCCTTTGGTGGGCCGATTGTATGTGTTGACGCCGAATGCCTTTTGCCTGTGAGAGACGTCATCCTGTTCGCCGCTGATTCCCACATTGACGTCAGTTTTGAGGGCCGAGGCGACTCTGTTGACGCCCCCTAAGTCTCTGAGGTAGCCGAGGTCCTTGTCCTTGACCAGTTTGCTGAGCTGTAACTGATCCATCTTGAAGGAGCTGGTTTGATCGGAGTGAGCGCCTGGAGCCTGATCGGGGATCAAAAGCGAAGTGTAGGAAGGAGATTTTGTTGGGAACTTGTTGGTTTTCTTTGCGGAGGTAGGCAAGGCTCGGGAGGAGTAGATGGTCGTGAAGGCCAAACGCCATTGCTTGGCAAACTAGGACATAGCAGGCAAGTCGAGAGAGACCTCGGAGCGGACGTTGTTGTCGCCGCCACCTTGGATGCTCATCATCGCTGGGAAGAACCGGAAAGGCTTGTGATCCTCCTCCTGCTCCGATGAGTCGAATTTGGGGAATGATGTTTGAGACAATACCTTTATATAGCTTGAGCTGAACTAGAGGGAGACGTCGTCTGTGCTAAGGGATTAACGTGTTTTACGGAAAACGTGTTTCCACGAAACGAAGCTCCGCCTCCGATTGAGTTAATTGGATGGGATTGGGACGGGGAGTCAACGAATAGTCAAAAGATATTCAGGGAGGCCGAGACCGGTTGCCGTATTGTTTCTTGGAAGGTTTCAACTCCGATGTGGAGTATGTAGTGCTCTCTATGCAATACAGCTTTGTGCTGATTTAGGTTCAGTGAAATCGACGGATTTGGACCTTACAGTTCGTCAGGAGTTCGTCGGGAGCATATCGACTAATGATATAAATTGCTACAAATCATGAGAACACGAGATTAAATATGGATTATTATGTGTCATGAGAACAGAGATTTGTATTAGTATCATTCGAAAGAGTCGGAGGATAGACCAAATCATTTGGAAGATGACACACTCTAAAACCATCTCAGTAAAGAAAAAACAAAACAAGAAGTACTCCTCCTAGAAAAATCATCTCAATCAGATAAGCAGCAAAGATTGAGGATCTTGTTGCACCTAACGATAATTTCTAATTTATTTAATTTTGCACAAAGGAATTGCATGGTCGATTCATTTGTCCTAATTTTGCTCCCTGTTTAAGCCATGTCTGCCCATACTTTCTTGGACGGTTCCCTTCCACCCACATTTTTGACTTGATATAGAAACATTGGGGAAAGTACAGCGCAAGTGTCAAAACTTGACACAAAGGGACACTTAAGTGCCAAAAGTTACAAAAGGTACACTTAAGTGCCACTTTTAAAAAAAATTGGATCACTTAAGTGCCAAGTCGCCGGAACCCCGCCGGAAATCTTACGTTGCATTTTTTTATTAATTTTCTTGCCTACGTGGCTTGTCGGAAACTAAATCGGCCAAAAATAAGCTAAAACGACGTCGTTTTGGCTGACGTGAATTTAAAAATTATTAATTAAATAATATTAAATAATTAAAAATATATTATTATAAAATTGATTTTATTTAAAAAAAAAAAAAAGAAGAAGAAGAGGGATCGGCGAGGGCTATAGCCCTCGCCACCGCTGCCGTTACCGCCCCACCTCGCCAGGAAGGACCGGCGACGGTGGGGTAGGGTCGGCCGGGGTCGTCGAGCCCCGGCCAGTGGCTGGCGACCCTGGTCGGCCGGCGGCGGGGCTTGCGCGCCCTCGCCCGGATCTGGGGCGAGGGTCGCGACCCTCCCGGACCGGCCGGGCTCGACGACCCCCGCCGACCCTACCCCACCGTCGTCGGCCCTTCCCGGCGAGGTGGGGGCAGGCGGCGGCGGCGAGGGCTGCACAGCCCTCGCCGATCCCTCTTCCTTTTTTTTTATAAATAAAATCGATTTTAATTTTTCAAAAATGTGACATGGATAATTTTTTTAAAAAAATTGCCACGTGGATTTTTTATTTTGAAAAAAAATGCTCCGTCGCAAATGAAGTCGCCAGAAAATTGACATGTGACAATTTGGCCGGAATTTTTCGCCGTTGGCACTTAAGTGCTCCCTTTTGCTCCGATTTTGGCACTTAAGTGTACATTTTGTAACTTTTGGCACTCCAGAAGTTTACATGTCCAGAAACATTGCATTGATGAATGGGAACGCGAGAGTGTCTTTTTGACTTTACTCTAATTAATTTAATTATTAATCATTTTGAAAATCCTATTTTACTAAAAGTTTATTTACTCTTTCAAAGTAACAATAATACCCTTTTCAACTTATTGCTATGTTTTTTTTTCCTTATTTTGCATATGCATCAAAGAAAATGACGATACAAACGTGGCACGTGATTTAGTGGCGCAAAAGTGATACGATACAATGCGTTCAAAGAAAATGAAACCTGAATTAATATTAACACAAACATATGGAGTATATATTTAACTTTTAACAAAGTTTGTTCTGCTATTATTGAAACTACGATTTAAAACCATTATTATTTTTTTCCATCATAGAATTAAGATTATAAAATGACAGTGCCCAGTATCAAACAGAATATCACACACTTTTACATTTATATGAACTAATTATGACACTAATTAAGCTGTGCTCAATCTTGGTAATTCTGATACCATATACTTCTAGAGAAAACCAACATGAGTAATGTTAGAAAGTTCAACCAAAAGCTTAAAGAGATCACAAGTACATAAATAGTATATGAACCTCCTTCTCGAGTGACATAGGAAATTTGAAAACCCCTCTCATGTGCAAACACATGAAGAGCCATACATGAAATTTGACTAATAGAGTTGGCACATATGCGAAATGGGCATAATCCGACTCTATACCATGATAAAAAAACTAAACAAAACATTTAAGCTCATAGGTAGAGGAAGATCATTGTTGGATCACACAACAGAAGTTCGACACCTTCGCTTGAGAGATTGCCAATGGAGAGTCTTAATCTGAGCCAATCAACATATTCAATTCAACCCACTTTACTCAAAAACTAAAATAAAAAAGTGATGACCAACTATGAAATATTAATTATTCCACATCACACAAATTATCCGATGTGGACTTTTCTGACACCATTCGCATGTGTATTTCAATAATCCTTCCCTCAAGTGTAAGCTTAGTGTTAGGTTTGCTCTCCTTTGAGGTATATATCTTTGTGCACCAACATGTCTCAATTTGAATCTTCAATGCCCGCCTTGATCTTGGTCTCTTTCTCCAAACTGATTCATGAAGACTACCTAGGTTCCTTCTTTAAAATTGGGAGTGCATCACCAGTCAACTATTAATTCTGATATAATTATTAGAAAGTTTAACCTAAAAACTTAATTTTAGGGTTGGCCTTTCTATCAATTAATATGCAAATCTAATGGAGTTGAACTAAGGGTGTGCAAAGGAATCGAGAACTATCCGGAATTGGATTGGACCGCCCGAGAATTGTTGGTTTCTAAGGGAACCAGTCCAGTTCTCGGTTCCAATATATTGGAACTGGTGGGTATTGGTCCGATTCTTGGTTTTAAGTGTAGAACTATTGACCCGGACAAGATTGATAATATATATAATATATATTTATTTTTTAATCTAAAAAAATGAAAAATCCTAAATCCCTAGTCTACTTACAAATTTGGTGAATGTGCTCTCTAGCTTACACACTTCCTAACATATTAATATTGTTGGATCATTGGCTCTAATTAGCAGTGTCTTTGATGAGGTGATTCCATTGCGTAATTCTTTATTGCATATTATAATGTTGATGTGTGAAGCTTGTTGGGATTTGATCACTGATTTTCAAACAAACGACATCTTCGACGACGATCATATGTGAAAACTTACTGCTGCCGATCCTTCCTTATCACATCGATGAGAATATTACCACCCCCCCAAAACAAATTTTCAAATTGTCAATTTTGGATGTGTGGACCTCTAGAGTGTCAAAAGTTTGGAAATGTATATTTAAGTGTCAAGTTCGGAGCAAAAATGATTAGTTAAGTGCCGACGGCGAGAAAATTTGACCAAAATGCTAACGTTGCACTTTTTCAGTGAGTTGAGATCAAAACAACATCATTTTAAGCGTTGATGTGGCTAGATCTCGACTAAAATAACGCCATTTTGGCCATAATTAGAATTTTATATAAATATTAATTAAATAATATTAAAAACGAAATTAAAAAAATTAATAAAAAATTTAAAAAAAAGGAAAAGGATAGGAGGGAGGGGCTCCCCCGCCTATTGCGGTGTGGCCTCAAGGGTCACTAGTGCCCGGGCAAGGGCCGACAACCCTTGTTGACCCGTGCTCAAGCTCCGGTGACTCTCGCTATCCATTGTTGTCTCCCCACCGGTGATGGGGTGGCCCTCGCTTGTGTTGCTACTCCTTTTTCTTTTAAATATTTTAATTTCTGATTAAATATTATTTAATTAAAATTTATATTAAAAATTAAACTTAGGCCAAAACGGCATTAGTTTTGGTGAAGGTAAGCTAATGTGGAATTCCGACGAGCCACGTTAATGTTATAAATTATTAAAATAAGCCACGTCGGAATTCTAGCGATCTTCGTCGGAAAAGTAACACTTAAGTGTATCTTTCATAACTTTTGATACTTAAGTATCATTTCGTGCCAAATTTTGACACTTAGAGTTGTTTTTTTCTAGTCAATTTTGCTAGTGATGGCTCATGGCCGACACTGCGATCATGAGGAATACCATGACGAATGTGCTCCCCATGTCGTACCAGCCTTCCTTGACCCCATTCTCCTTGATCCCCAGCCCCAGCAAAAGCCCGGCGCAAACCAGAAGAATCAATATTTTGAGGTCCATGAAAGCCCCAAGCACAGAGTGAAAGAAACCCTTGGCAGGCCGCTAGTATGTGTTGACTCCAAATCCCTTTTGCCTGCGAGAGACGTCGTCTGGTTCGGCGCTAATTCCAGCACAGACATCAGTTTCAAGGGCTGAGGCGACTTTTTTGGGGTGCTGCGACTGACCCGTCTTGAAACGTGTTTCCACGAAACGAAGCTTCGCGGTTGGGTCAATTCCATAAAAAACCCCCAACTATGGCTTCAGTCCCAAAAATACCCCAAACTTTTTTTTGTCTCGAAAAAAACCATCAACTTTTACTTTAGTCCCAAATCTACCCTCCGTCAAAAATCACCGTGAACTCAGCCTCGCCGGCGCCGGAATCAGGCGAGGGCCGCCTCGTCGGCGCCGGAATCAGGGGAGGGTCGCCTGGGCGGCCCTCGTCGGTGTAGGGCGAGGGTGGCCTGTGCCCGGGCGACCCTAGCCGGCGTCGGGTGAGGGCCACCCAGCCGAGATCGCTCGGGCGGCCCTCGCCCGACGCCGGCGAGGGCCGCCAGATCCGGCTAAGGGCCGCCCTCGCCGGATCGGCTTGGGCGGCCCTCACCCTCGCCCGGGTCGCCCTTGCCGGATCTCGGGCGAGGGCGACCTTCGCCTAAGTCGGGCGAGGGCGCCCTCGCCGACGTCGGGCGAGGGCGACCCTCGCGGCCGTCCGGCGAGGGCCGCTAGATCCGGCTAAGGGCCGCCCTCGCCGGATCGGCTTGGGCGACCCTCACCCTCGCCGGGTCGCCCTCGCCGGATCCGGCGAGGGCGACCTTCGCCCGAGCCGGGCCGGCACGGGCGACCATCGCCGGTGTCGGGCGAGGGCCGCGATGCCGGCAAGGGCCGCCCGAGCCGATCGGCTCGGGCGGCCCTCGCCCGACGCCGGCGAGGGTCGCCCGCCGGGCCGCCCTCGCCGACGCCGGCGAGGGCCGCCTGGGCGACCCTCGCCTGATTCCGTCGCCGGCGAGGCGGCCCTCGCCTGATTCCGGCGCCGGCGAGGCTGAGTTCACGGTGATTTTTGACGGAGGGTAGATTTGGGACTAAAGCAAAAGTTGAGGGTTTTTTTCGAGACAAAAAAAAGTTTGGGGTATTTTTGGGACTAAAGCCATAGTTGGGGGTTTTTTATGGAATTGACCCCTTCGCGGTTGATATGTCGGGCTTGCGACGGGGAGTCGATGAATATTCAAAAGATATGCGGAGATGAGATTCCCAATGCTGCGTTGTTTCTCGGAAGTTTTCATCTCCTACCCGGAGAATTCGCATTGATACCATTCAAAAGAGTTAGGGATAGACCAGATCATCCGGAAAAAGCCACGCTCCAAAACCATCTAAGTAATGAATAGAATATAAGAAGAAAGTCTTTTTAGAAAAATCATCTCAATCAGATAAGCATGAAAGATTGAGGATCTTGTTGCACCTAACACTAATTGTTAATTGTATAAAGGAATCGCTTGGTTGATTCTTCTGTCCTAATCTTGCTCCGTGTTTAAGCCATGTCTGCCCCGACTTCCTTGGATGTTTCCTTGCGCCCACACTTTTTAATTGTTTTCCCTCTCATACAGAAGCATCTTTATGGATAAATGAGAACGTGATAGTTGAGACATATGCAACGGTGTTACTCTCCTTCGTAGTAAATGATTTTATTTGGGGAAACTTTTTGCTCGAATACTTTTGTCGTCTTCTCTCAAACTCAGCCGACAGGACTAATTATTAATGCTAAATACATCACTAACTCTTGAAGTTTCTTGATCAGGACGACTTGGTCATATTTTTTATAAATAAGAATATGACTTTTGAAGTGGACTCCCATGTTAGCTTCTGAGGAATGAAAATCCGTCTTGGAATCTCATTGAATTGAAGAAACAGAAAAGAAAATAAACTGAAATATTAGAGAGAGATTAAGGAATAAATGTCATTGAAATGGATAAACTCATTTTTCGTGTCATTCTATTGTTTCTGTTAGTAAATTATATGTTCAGTGTTGTGTCTGCATTCGAAGTTTCGAGAACGAGGCCCGACTAAAATTCCAAGCCGTCCGTCTGAAAGGAGCGGCGCACCATTGTCATCCGGTATCTGCACATCTGTTGACCTTCCGTTGACTACACGCCATCAGAAAAGTGGGTTTTCCGAGAAAATCTTTCTGGGAAACCCGTCGTTCAATTTCTCTGTACATCTGAGAAACGACGACTCGCCAAACACGAATATAAGGAAAAGCAAGAACTCAATCCGCGTATCGTCGTCATTGTCAAGAAACGCAAAGATACAAATGCAAAAAAAAAAAAAAAAAAAAAAAAAAGAAGAAGAAAAAAAGCTCCGCCGCCGCCGTGTGGAGCAGGAGAAGTCGCTTAATTTCTCGCGCAAGAAAATGAAGTGAGCCTGTCCAGTTCAGCTGGGGATTTATAAAATATGCAGATCCTATTATAAAATTTGTGGGGCTGCATTGTTATGGAAGCAGAAGTTGGTCGGGACGTCAGTAGCGACAACCGGGCCTCACGGACCCCGGTCCTTTCTTCCGCCGTCCCTTTCTGTCTAACTTAGAAAAGAGGAAACAGAGCTCGCCGTGTGAGGCGAAGAAAACATATCTTAAACGTATCTTAGTTCAGCTCCCGCATATACAAAGTACATGCAATCCATGGTATTGTAAATGCGGACGTTGCACTTTTGGGTGGCTAAACCAAACACCAACAACATCGGATCTGGCAAGGAGTGGCATTGCCAGCCTTGGGTGAGTGTGAGGGTGACGTTTGCCAGCTTTTGGCAAAGCTTGACCTCACCCAAGGCTGGTGAGGTTGTCACTCGCTAGATTTTGATGAGGTTGACCCTTGCTGGCCTCTGGGAGCATGGTTGACCTTCACTGGTTGTGGTCTCTAGCTAGTCGCTAGAGGACCATTATTAGAGGAAGAGGAGTAAAAAAAAAGAAAAAAAAAAGGGAAGAAGAGTAAAAAAAAAGGAAAGAAAAGTATAAAAGAAATTGTAGATATAAAAATAATTTAAAAATTCGAAAAAAAATACATTAAAATTTAATAAATTTTGTCCACCTCAGTTTTCTTTACTTTTCTAGATTCTAATTTTACTTTTTCAGACTAGTATTGTCCATTAAATTCCCGCATGCATTTTTATCTTAGGTGTCACATTGTTGATTAAATTTCGGCATAGCATCTTTGCGTTTATAGGTTTTATCGTCGATTAAATTTCACTATAGTGTGTTTTCGCTCAGCTATGTTGAAGTGCTTGTCTTTCTAGATTCTATAATCAATTAAATTTCAGCACGGTTTGTATGTATGGTTTCATTTAAAGTAAAGTTTGCGATTTTTCTGTTCACCTATGATATTTTCTATCTAGAGTTGTCACAGAACCTATTTCAATTAATTGAAATTGAAGAACCACTTTTGATGGAGGATATTTCATCACGGGATCAATTTCCGCGAGGGAAGCTTCTCTAGGAATGGAAAACCCGCGTTTCTCGAGCGCAATTTAACGGGCTTCGGACGGGTATGTGGAGTGAACTAAAAAGTCAATGAAAATATGCAGACACAAGAGCCGAATAAGCCAATTAATTAAACTTCACGCGGCGGACTAGATTTCGTGGGACGTGGGCAGCTGCTCGACGGGGTTTCCCCGAAAGTGATGAAGAAACACCAAGATGCCGAAGCCGTAAGGCAAGACTAGTCGCTTTAATCCCTCCCGCGCGCAGCGCATGACGTCGGCCTCTTCAGTTCAGCTCGGGATTTTGTATAAAAAGAGGCGATCCATCCAGTGGGTATCGTCTCCCAACATCACCCCACCAAATTCGGAAGTCGTACTTTCGGGCGGCTAAACCAAACACCAACAACGTCAGAGCTTTTTCCTCTTCGTCTTGCCATTTGCACCGTGCGACCCCTACCTTGTTTGAGGATCACCAGGGTCCGTGCGTCTCTTCCCAGCCATGACCAGCATTCTCCGTGGCGACTACCACGTCCGCTCCGATGTCTCTCTCGACTTGCCCGCCCTGCGCAAGTCCACCAAGCGATGGCATCTGGCCTTCACGACCATATACTGCTACCGAGCCATCACTGCCCCCGCAAAGAAAACCAACGAGGTCCCTAGAAGATCTTCCTCCACTTCGGTTTCAGTTTTCGATGAGATTTCAAGCGCTCACTGCAGTCAAACCGACTCCTTCCGGATTGCTCAGTCGCAGCTCACGGATCTGCTCAATGACAAGGACTTTGGCCATCTTCAGATATGTGGCGGTGTCAGCGGAGTCGCCTCAGCGCTTGACACAGACATCTCTCATGGAATTAGCGGTGAACCATACGACGTCACTCACAGGCAAAAGGCATTCGGCGTCAACACATACAAGCCGCCCGCCAAGGGCTTCTTCCACTCTGTGTTTGAGGTTTTCAAGGACCTCACACTCATAATTCTTCTTGTCTGCGCTTTGCCTCTCCCCGGCTTTGCGATCAAGGAGAACGGGGTCAAGGAAGGCTGGTACAGTGGCGGGAACCCATTCTTCACAGCTTTCCTCATGATCGTGGTGTCTCTAGTGAGGAATTACCGGCAGAGCAGGCTGTTTGATAAATCGTATGTGGTGAGCGGTACTACTCTTGTCGATGTGATAAGGAACGGTTGGCGGCGCCAGGTTTCCACATCCGAGATCCTTGTTGGAGATGTTGCTCATTTGAAGAACAACGATCAAATCCCGGCAGATGGGTTGTTATTGGACGGGCAATATTTGCTGGTACGGACGAGAATTTGTATTGGTTTGTTTGCATTAGGTTCGCTTATTAACTCAGGTTAAGTATTACCAAGTTCGAGCCCAGGTTGATTGATTCGTCTAAGTAATCAATCCAAAGAAGTTTGATACTGCACAGTTGTCATTTTCATAATCTTGATTCTATGACAAAAAGGAAAAGTAATGGTTTAAATTCTTACTTCTAGTTGAAGGACGACAAACTTTGTTAAAAATTTTTACTGTGAAAAGTATACTTAAACGTAATCTATTTCTTCTCGTGTTAATATTTATTGAAGTTGCATTTTCTTTGGCCGCATCTTATTGTCTCATTCTCGTGTTAAATCATGTGCGACGTTTGTAATGTCAATTCAGGTCGACCAATCAAGCATGGCCGGGGATAGTGATTGCGTAGAAGAGGAGCGATCGGAATCCATTCCTCTTCTCTGGAACGAAGGTCGCTCATGGGTCCGCTTGGATGCTGGTCACATCAGTCGGGATGAACACAAAGGGGGCCAAGATGATGAGTCCAATCAGCTGCGACAGCAGCAAGCAGAACCCTTTACGGGCTCGGCTCAACAAGCTCACCTCGTCGATTAGCAAAGTCAGCTTGGTGGTCAATTTTCTGGTTCTTGTGGTCCTGGCAATTTGCTACTTCATGGGAAACAAACAGGACGAGCACAGGAAACGGGCATTCGTTCCAGGGCAAACGATGGGTGACAATATCATGAACTCCGCGGTAGGCGACATTGTAGCTGCAGTGACAATCGCGTTGGTCCTGATTCCTGAAGGCTTGCCCCTTGCAATAACAATCACTCTTGTTCATTCGATGAAGAGGATGATGGTGGATGGTGTGACGATGAGGAAGTATCGCGACCTATTTTTTCCGTCTCCGGGGAAAGATATATATGTTTAGGGGTATTGTCCAAAGGGTGGGTTCAAGACCCTCATTAGACATAGGTTCTCCTAAGTCAATACCCCAAGTGACATTGAGTGTTCATAAAAATCTTCTAATGAGGAGTTGTCACTAGTTTATTAGGGTTGGCTAGAAACCAAGCGAGACATGGGAGTATGTCTCATTTTCTACGCAACCAGAGAATTTAGGATCGGTGATTTGATTACACCAATTAATTAATTAGTGCCCTTCCGGTACCTAATTTTGTTCATTTCAAAAGAATTTTGTCAAGCAGTTGGGATTGATTTTAGACTTATCCGCTAACATGCGAGAGGTGCGTAATCATCAAAATAACAATCAGCCACTAAACGAAACATTAAATAAATTGCAAGAGAAAATAAGCACCTAGCAATCCTAATTAGACTAAGGGGGAATCGTAATCATCACATTGTAAGCTTGCAATCTAGGACAATTGTATCCGAAGATAATTAAAACCCTAAGGTGAAGTCGTCAGAGTTTGTTCAATTTTAAGTATAATCTTGAACCGATTATTTTCCCATACCTTTCAAGAGAGGATTGTCCAATAACTATTTTAAAGCCTTTTAGGGAACCCTATAGTTTTTAATTAAAAATTTGGAAATTTTTTGGAATATTTGATTATTTTATATTTTCGATTTTTTTAAAATATTTTTTGACATTTCTTTATAAATTTTCGGGTTTCTGAATTTTCCATGAATTTTCTCAAATTTCGAATTTTTAATGATTTTTTTATATTTTTAATATTTTATATTTTCTGAATTTTCAATTATTTTGATATATTTTTTTAATATATGAAAAACAATTCGGACCGGGTCAAAAGACTCAGCCCTACTAAAACCAACCCAGACCCTATTGGTCCTGGTCGGTTAAAAGTGGGCCGACCCCATAGCCCACTCGAAAATAAAAAATAAAAAGGCCCACATGGTTTTTTTTTAAAAGAAAGGGGCAACTTTCGGCCCACTTAGGGCTTGCATGGTAATGCTCCCGAGAACAAATTTGTTCCCCTAATAGATTTTGAGTAGAAATCGAAAACAAAAAAAAAGTTGCTTCTTATTTCCGAGAACAATTTTAAGAAATGCTTTTTTTTTTCCTTTCTTTTTTTTTTTTTTTTTCTTTTTCTTTCTCTTTTTTTTTCTTCTTCTTCCTCTTCCTTCTCCCACCCCTCAGCCCACCCAATCGTCGCCGATGGGTGAGGTCCGTGAGCTCGTCGGAGCCTTGCCCAGGCGGCGCTTGGCCGGCCGAGCCACGCCAAGGCAAGGTGCGAGGCGGGCGAGCCTCGCCTCACCCGGATCCGAGGAGGCAAGCCTCTCTCGGTAATCGGCAAGGCTCGGTCGCCACCGGCGAGGCCGAGCCTCGCTTGGCCATGGCAAGGCCGGGCCTCACACCGGCCAACGCAAAGAAGGGGAGGAAAAAAAGAAAAAGAAAAAGAAAAAGAAAAAAAAAAAAGAAAAAGAAATTAAAAGAATCAAAAGAATGGAAATTTTTACCAAACACATTTCGTTCCCGAGTAAAAATTTTGAATAGTTATCAAATGCTTTCACATGTTCAAAAATTGTTCCCGAGAACAAAAAAAAAAAAAAAATCATTTCGAGCGTAAATTGCTCTCGGGAACAAAAATGTTGTCATGCACACCCTTAGAACTTGCATGGTAACGCTCCCGGGAATAGCTGTTTATGTTCTTTTGTTCCTGGGAACATAAATGCGTTTGGTAAATTTTTTGTTCTCGGGACCAAATTTGTTCTCCTAAACAGGTTTGCGGTAGAAATCAAAAACAAAAAAAAAGTTGCTTTTTGTTCTTGGGAATAATTTTAAGAAACATTTTTTTTTTTTTTTTCCTTTCTTTTTTTTTTTCCTTTTTCTTTCTCTTTCCTTTTATTCTTCTTCCTCTTCCTCCTCCTACCTCTCGCCCGCCCCCATCACCGCCGCCGGCGAGCCACGGGCGAGGTCCGGCGAGCTCGGGCTGACGCCTCGCCGGGCCGGGCGAGGTCCGGCAAGTTCGCCGGAGCCTCGCTCGGCCACCGGTGAGGCTCGGCCTTGCGATTTGGGCGAGGTCGGCCGAGCCTCGCCTAGGTGGCGTCTAGTCGGTCAAGCCTTGTGCCAGCTGAGCCACGCCTAGGCGACACGAGGTCGGGCGAGCCTCACCTCGCCTAGATTTGGGGAGGCAAGCCTCGCCCGGCCACAGGCGAGGCTCGGCCTTGCAGATCTGAGCGAGCGAGGCCGAGCCTTGCCCGACCGCCACCGGCGAGGCTGAGCCTCGCGCCGACCAGCGAGGCTCGGCCTCGCCCAAATTTGCGAGGCTAGGCCTTGCTGGTGGTCAGGTGAGGCTCGGCAAGCTTGCCGGAGCTTCGTCGGCGGTGGCCAACGAAAGAAGAGGAGGAAAAAAAGAAAATGAAAAAGAAAAAAGAAAATTAAAAGAATCAAAAGAATGAGAATTTTTACCGTACGCATTTCGTTCTCGAGTAAAAATTTTGAACAGTTATCAAACGCCTTCACATTTTCAAAAATTGTTCTCGGGAACAGAAACAAAAAAAAATCATTTTTGAGCAGAAATTGCTCTCGAGAACATAAACGTTGTCATGCACGCCTTTAGGGCCTGCATGGTAATGCTCTCGGAACAATCAAGTTTCGTTCTTTTGTTCCCGAGAGCAGATTTTTTGTTCCTGGGAATAGAAATGCGTTTGGTAAATTTTTTTGTTCTCGGAAACAAATTTGTTCCCCTGGAATAGGTTTGGAGTAGAAATCGAAACAAAAAAAGTTGCTTATTGTTCCCGAGAACAATTTTAAGAAATAGTTTTTTTTTTCCTTTCTTTCTTTTTTTCTTTTCCTTTTCTTCTTCTTCTTCTTCCTCCTTCCACCCCTTAGCCGCCTTATCGCTGCCGCCTCGCTAGGCCAAGGCGAGGTCCGGCAAGTTCGCTAGAGCCTCGCCTAGCCACTGGCGAGGCTTGGCCTTGCAGATCTGGGTGAGGCCACCCAGCCTTGCCCAGGCGACGCGAGGTCGGCCGAGCCTCGCCCAGGTGGCGGGAAGCCGGTCTAGCCTCGCGCCAGCTGAGCTTCGCCCGTGCGGTGCCTGGCCAGCCGAGCCTCGCGCCCGCTGAGCTTCGCCCAGGTGACGCCAGGCCAGCCGAGCCTCGTGCCTGGCGAGCCTCGCCTAGCCATTGGCAAGGCTTGGCCTCGCAGATCTGAGCAAGTGAGGCCGAGCCTCGCCTGGTCACCATTAGCGAGGCTGAGCCTCGCTTGGCCATGGCGAGGCCCGGCGTCGCGCTAGCCGCGAGGCTTGTCCTCCCTAGATCTACAAGGCCGAGCCTCGCTGGTGGCCGGGCGAGGCTTCGGCAAGCTTGCCGAAGCTTCGCTGGCGACGGCCAATAGAAAGAAGGGGAGGAAAAAAAAAAAAAAAATAAAAAGAAAAAGAAAAAAGAAAAAAGAAAAATAAACGAATCAAAAGAATGGAAATTTTTACCAAACGCATTTCTACGTTCCCCTGAGTAAAAATTTTGAATAGTTATCAAATGTCTTCACATGTTCAAAAATTGTTCTTGAGAACAAAAACAAAAAAAATCAGTTATGAGCGTAAACTGTTTCCGGAACCGAAACATTGTCATGCGCGCCTTAGATTCTAGCCCACTCAACCCGATCTGTCACTTGGGTCTACGATGGATATAAGCCCAAAGTAAAGCCTATCTACTAGCCTTCTAGGCTTTTTAGCCTTTTTTGTTTTTATCTATTTTTTTTGTTTCTTTTAATTTTTCCTATTTTTTTATTCTTTTGGTCTTCTTCACATTCCCTGGCGCTCCCTAAAGCTCACTTGCTCTCTCTTCTTCGTCGAAGCTCACTTCTACACACGACGAGCCCAGATCGGCTTTTGCGGTTGTTGCTAGGCCATCGTTTGGTGTCGGTCGTTCGATCTAACTGACGCCGGTCACCGCCGGCCACTAGTTGGCTGGCAGTTTCGGGTATCGCCAGCAAAGGTGACGAACCAAAAAAAAAAGGGGAAACCGGTGCTATTCTCAGTCGGACCAAGCTAAAGCTTTGCTAACTAGGCAGATAAATGTCGTAGGGACACTCTCGCGAAGTCAGAAAAGCGATGGTGACTTGGTTTTTACCAAAAGAAAGGGATTCGACGCCGGGCCTTGCTCTGGCATTCCGTCGAACAGTTGGTGTGCGCTACTGAGTTCAAAGGTTTCCAGCTTTACCGAGCCTCAAATGTGCCTTGGGTCTCTTGAACATGACATACAAGGAATATGGGAACAAAATGCAAGGGCAACGAGGGCCGGAGCTTGCACGAGCTGGTCAGCCGCGAGCTCCAGCCCGACATTTTCCTGAAGTAGGACGCCTATGATTTAGGGGACCTACCTCATTCGCAGGGGGGGAGGGCTGCGGCGGACGGTTGCAGACAAACGAGCCTCTGGCGACGGTTAATCCCTCCCTCGAGCTCGCCTTCTCTTTTTGGCTCCTTATCTCTCACGCTCGAACACTGTTCTTCCCTCTCTCTCGGTTTCTTTTTGTTTAATTTCTCTTCCTTCCATTTCTGCTCTCACACTCGCTCAAGCTCTCTCTCTTGAAGCCTTTTCAATTGTTTCCTCTCCAATTTCTCTTTCTCAGTCGGCCCTCGAATCTCCTCCCTCTCTCTCGGTCTCTCTCTCGGATTTTCTCACCGATCCCCTCGCTCTCTTTCTGTCCGACCCTTTTATCCCCACGGCAGGCGTGCCTAACTCCCACCTGACTCTCGCCTTGCTAGCCTGTTGACTGACCTATCCCCCCGACACGCGGATCGTGTCGGAGCTGCCCCCCGATCCGCCTGCAACTGTACTTCGCTTTTCTTCTTCCCTTACAGAAGACCATTCTGCGTGAGGGGGGAAGAAGGGAAGAAGGGATAGGCCGGGCCGAGAAAGGAAAAAAAAGGAAAAATGACCAAGCCTGTGCGGAGAAAGAGAAGGAAAAAACGTATGGGGGCCAAGGCTAGGCTAGCCCTAACCTAGCCTCTTTCTTTCCTTTTACTTTTTAAAAAAAATTCAATTTTTTTTAAAGATCAATTCCTAATTTTTAGTGTAATCAATAAATAATTAAATGAATCGTCAAAATTTAGGTGTCAACAGAATATTTTTAGCTTGCGAGACAATGAGGTCAGCCACCATTATTTGCACCGACAAGACAGGCACTCTCACGATGGACCACATGAGAGTGACGGAATTCTTGGTTGGCCAAGCCCACGTGGCAGAAAACAGGTCCTCCTCTCCCTTTGAGCTTGTCCTGGACTTGACTCGGGACGGAGTCGCTTTGAACACTGCAGGTAGCATCAATGAGCCGCCTTCGGAATCAGAGTACAAGTTCTCCAGTAGTCCCAGCGAGAAAGCGATTCTTTCCTTGGCGGTTTCGCAATTGGAGATGGACATGGACGAGACAAGGAACAACGGTGAAGTCATGCAAGTCGAGCCTTCAACTCACATAAGAAGATAAAGGGTGCAATAATAAAGAAGACCGCGGACGATATGGTCCACGTGCACTGGAAAGGAGTTGCAGAGATGGTCTTGACGATGTGCTCCAGCTTCTATGACAGGTCGGGGATGAAGAAAGATTTGGATGAAGATGGAAAGGAAGAGACTCGATGAGATTATCCGGAAGATGATGGAGAGGGGCCTCAGGTGCATCGCTTTTGCTCATAAACAAGTTTCTGAGGAAGCGACCAGTGAAAGAGAAGACAAGATCCAAGAGGACAGACTGACATTACTAGGACTTGTTGGTATTAAGGAACTGTGTCGTCCCAGTGTGCAGAGCACGGTCCAAGCTTGTTAGGACGCAGGAGTGAACATCAAGATGATGACGGGAGACAACATCTCTACTGCTAAGGCCATCGCCATAGAGTGCAGGATTCTCAAGCCCGACAACGATGCCTCCAACAGAGCTATTGTGAAAGGAGTTGATCTCCATGATTACATGCCTGAGGAGAGGCTTTTGAGAGCCCGGTGTTGAAAACTCCTAGTTTTGATGTTAACAAATCATTTTATGTAAGTATTTATACATATCTCCAGAAGGAATAAGCCACAGGGTGGTGTATGTTTTTGAGTCTGTCAGTGGCAGAAGGAAAACATACAGTATTTTTGAGTTTAACCGTACCAGACAGAAGACTTGAAGAAACATAGATTCTGAGTCTGACCGTACCAGACGGAAATCTTGAGCAGACTCAGAACTTGAGTCAGTCAGACTCAGAATGAAACTTCAGGAACTGATCACTAACGGTTAAGTATTTCACTTACCTTGTTTACTTTGATTCTGTTATATTAATTTGATTGCAGGATCAATTAAAGGACAACTTCCAAAGAGGAATGGAGTAATTATGGAAGCTCAGATTCTGATTGTATGGGCGAGCAGAATCCAAAGAGATCTGATCTACTTCCAATGGTCAAAAAGACTTGTCTTATAAAGTCTGTCAAAGAAATGGAAGACTAAACTCTCGAGGGAAGAGCCAACGGTTGAGTGTGACTTGGAGAGTATATAATGATAGGATGAGACCTAGGAGATCGATAGGAAAAACATATTCCAAAGTGCGATTCTATTCTTCAGTTGTCTAAAGTGCGAATTTGAGAGGTCATAGTGAATTACTAGTAAAGAGTGACTTTGTGAGATTCATCATCACCGAGTGCTAACACTCAAGAGTGTGTAATCACCTTTGAACTTATAGTGGAATCTAGCCTATTGGCTGATCGCCTGAAGAGTGGACGTAGGCTTGTCTAAAGCCGAATCACTATAAACTGTATTTGCAATCTTCTCTACTCTCTCTATTTAATTTCAGTTTATAGATTGCAAAAGTTTTTGTTTTAATCGTGTGTAAAATTCCTCTACACCTATTCACCTCCCTTTAGGTGTTAATACTAGTTCTAACAATCGGGTCATGGTGAGTGCCTCGCCTTCCCTTAAGCAACTCATGGTTGAGAGGCTGAAGCAGGAAGGCTATGTGGTCACCGTCATAGGGGATGGCATGAACAATGCACAGGCCCTCAAGGAGGCCGACATTGGGGTCTCGATAGGCATCCAAGGCACTGAGGTCGCCAAAGAGAGCTCGGATATCATCATCGACAACTTCACCTTCGTGGTGAAGAAGTTGTGATGGGGTCGATATGCCTATTGTTGAGAAAACTCCTAGTTTTGATGCTAACAAAACCTTTTATGACACAGAACTTCAAACATAAACTGAGGAAGAAGAGTCATATATTGACGTATTCTTCTAAGTCTACTTGTTTCAGAAGGAGAAGCAAATGAATGTTTATGAGTTTACGTGTAACAGAAGGAGAAACAAAGAGACGTAGAATCTCATTTTGTCAAGACCAGAACGAAACTACAAGACCAGAACGAGGACAAGATCACAAACGGCTATGAATTTCACTTACCTTACTTTGTCACGACCTATTTTTTCCGTCCCAAGGGGGAAAGAAATCTATAAATAGGTTTAAGGGTATTGTCCAAAGAATGGGTTCAAGACCCTCATTAGACATAGACTCTCCTAAGCCCATACCCTGCGTGACATTGGATGTTCATGAAAATTTTCAAATGAGGAGTGCCACTAGCCTATTGGGGTTGGCTAGAAATCAAGTGAGACATGGGAGTGTGCCTCACTTTCTACGCAACCAGAAAATCTAGGTTCGGGGACTTGATTACACTAATTAATCAATTAGTGCCCTTTCAGTACCTAATTTTGTTCATTTAAAAAAAAAATTTGTTACGTAATTCGGATTGATTTTAGACTTAACTACTAACATATGAGATGA